>JAWWNH010000043.1:0-2400000 GCA_034641385.1 Darevskia mixta | reverse complement strand
ATCACTCCGTGCGCAGACCCGGCGCTTTGCCCTGCGTCGTTTTCGGCTAGCGGCCAGAGCTCCGGAACCGATCCCAGTCGCAAAACAAGGTACGACTGCAGACCAGAAGCTTATCATGAGTCAACAATGTGATGTAGCCGGGGGGGGGGGACTAATTCTAGATTGCATCAACAGAAGTATAGTTTCCAGATCTTAGGAAGTCATAGTACCACTCTATTCTGCCTTGCTCAGACCACACATGGAGTACTGTGTCCAACTAAACATCAGGAAGGACTTTCTGATGGTAAGAGCTGTTTGACAGTGGAGGGGGCTCGCTCAGGAGTTTGTGGACAATCATTCCTTGGAGGTTTTTAAGCACAGACTGGGTGGCCATTTTTCATGGATGCTTTAGTCTTGCTAGAGTGGTGCATGCTCTGGTTATCTCCCGCTTGGACTACTGCAATGTGCTCTATGTGGGATTACCTTTGAAGGTGGCCCAGAAGCTACAATTAATCCAGAATGCGGCAGCTAGACTAGTGACTGGGAGTGGCTGCCAATACCATATAATACTGGTCCTGAAAAACCTGCATTGGCTCCCAGTACGTTTCTGAGCACAATTCAAAGTGTTGGTGCTGACCTTTAAAGCCCTAGATGGCCTCGGCCCAGTATACCTAAAGGAGCATCTCCACCTTCATCGTTCAGCCTGGACACTGAGGTCCAGCTCTGAGGAACTTCTGGTGGTTCCCTCACTGCGAGAAGCAAAGCTTCTGTAGAACACCCTCCCATCAGATGTCAAGGAAATAAACAACTATCTGACTTTTAGAAGACATCTGAAGGCAGCCCTGTTTAGGGAAGTTTTTAAAGTTTGATGTTTTATCGCATTATTATTATTATTATTATTATTATTATTATTATTATGATGGGAGCAGCCCAGGGTGGCTGGGGAAACCCAGCCAGATGGGCAGGATATAAATAATAAATTATTATTATCATTATTCTTATTAGTTGTGATTCCTGCCTTGCAGGAATTTGGACTAGATGATCCTCTGAGTCCCTTCCAACTCTACAAATGTATGATTCTATGAATACATTAAAATGTACTTTTCAGTTAAAAATGTTTAGTATTTCAATAATGTTTCCAATGCAGTGCAGAATTTTGAGGATGTAAACCTAAGGACCATAGTTAGAAACAGACAGACAGACATATATTGTGTATGTTTGCGTGTGCATTTGTGTGTATATATACCGTATTTTTCGCTCCATAAGACACACTTTTTGCCTCCTAAAAAGTAAGGGAAATGTCTGTGCATCTTATGGAGCGAATGTGTGGTCCCTGGAGCTGAACTGCCCAGGGGCAAAAGCAGATCGTGCTTTTTTTAAAAAAAGAGAGAGAGAGAAGGGGGTGTTGAAAGGAAGCAGCTGCTCAGCAAACGATCAGGGAGAGAGATAAGGGAGAGAGATTCCAGCCCCGCCCCCTTGCAGAGGGAGGCTGTTTCCCCAGCGACATGTGACTGGCTGATTAGATTATCTGTCTGGAAACTGTAGAAATGGATTCCTGAAGCTGCAGAACTGTGAGTTAAACCCCATAAAACAGGGTTTTTTCCCTTTGCAAAGTAAGCTCAACAACTTTGAGCTGATCCTCAAAAAAATGGGGCTTTTCTCCTTTGCAAAAGAAGCTGCAGAAATTTGAGCAGATCCTCAAAAAAATGGGGCTTTTCCCCTCTAAAAACTAGGTGCATCCTATGGTCAGGTGCGCCTTATAGAGCGAAAAATATGGTACACAAACACGCAGGCACTATATCCAGGTTGTATTACTTGTTGCTCTCATGTTACTCTCCCATCAATACCTGCCACTTCCAGCCGTGTGGTTAGAGTAGATGCATGTTGCACACTGCTCTAAGCAACGTTATCTATGGAGCCTGGATTTCCATATTACCTTGTATAAAATTCTTGCCCTGTTATGTTTATTCTCATTCAGATGCGATTTCTTAATCCACAGAATAATAATAATAATAATAATTTATTATTTGTACCCCGCCCATCTGGCTGGGTCTCCCCAGCCACCCAGAACAACAAAGTACAGGAGAGGTCTCAAAATAGCATTTGCCTAAGACATAATACAATTCAGCAAAGTTCCTCCGATTAAAAAGTAACTGACAGTGAATGTTTTGTAACTTATGACAAGGAAAAAAATGTTGGGGGGGGGGAGAGAGAAATAAAATGCTTTTATGCAAATTTGATTTCCCTATAATAATCTAGAGCTATTCTGCTAGAAGGAATTATCTCCGCAGGCTGGCAGCTGCAATAGGCAGTGAATTAAAAATGGCTCTGTATATGGGAAAATCTGTTCTATAATCAGTGCTATTCTTAGAGAGGGCATCAATCTCAGCCAGCTCGTACGATGCTCTCTTCAGGTGAGTGACATACAAGCATGAGGTAGAAACTCCCATTACATCACTAGTATTGCTTTCCTAAACATGTGGCTTCTATCACTAATGTGCATAGAGAGAATTAACTGGCTCCAATGATTCCCCAATTTTAAGAACCTTCAGCAGTCAGTGACCATAAGGGAAGGGGGAGACAAAAACCTCATTTCGGTTAGATTTAGCCAACTAGGCTTTAAATGAACACACCCTCTCAGGCTACACAGGGTGGGGTTTTAGTTTGTTTGTTTCTGCTTGCTGCTGCATTTCAGGCTCCGCTCCCAGGTCACAAGACACCAGCATCGGAAATGTTATATGAGCTTTCTCCGTACATTAAACAGGCACATGCTTCAGAGAAGTATTTTAAGAAGTAAGCAACCACGGCAGTTCTTCATATAAAATGTCATCAGGCTTTTAATGAGGCAGCTGTGGATTAAAAGGGAAATTGCATGTATGCTGGAACAGGTTTGCATTCCTTAAAAACAAAAAGCAAAAACATTTTACAGTAACCTCTGCCACTGTTATATCAAAGGAAACAATACTGTTTAGGGAGCTTTCAATGTTTGATGGCTTATTGTATTTTAATATTTTGTTGGAAGCCGCCCAGAGTGGCTGGGGAAACCCAGCCAGATGGGTGGGGTATAAATAACAAATTATTGTTATTATTATTATTATTATTATTATTATTATTATTATTATTATAAAAAGGTAAAGGGACCCCTGACCATTAGGTCCAGTCGCAGATGACTCTGGGGTTGTGGCACTCATCTCGCTCTATAGGCCGAGGGAGTCGACGTACAACTACTGGGTCATGTGGCCAGCATGACTAAGCCGCTTCTGGAGAACCAGAGCAGCACACGGAAACGCCGTTTACCTTCCCGCCGGAGCGGTACCTATTTATCTACTTGCACTTTGACGTGCTTTCGAACTGCTAGGTTGGCAGGAGCAGGGACCGAGTAACGGGAGCTCACCCCGTCGCGGGGATTTGAACCGCTGACCTTCTGATCGGCAAGCCCTAGGCCACCCACATAAATAAACAATAATTTACAGAAGTAAGACTGATTCCTCATTACATCTGACAAGTATTTTCCAAGCTATCTGTCCTCATTATTCATATGTATAGTATTCCGTCTGCTGCGTCATATGCCTTGTAGTCTGTCTCTGTGTGAGTGATGGGTTTGAAAATTAAGCACATGAAAACTCACAATATTTTTTTTTAAAAAAAAAAATCATACATAATTACATGGAATGTAGACTTATTCATGCCATGTAGGGAAGACAGAAGAACTGTCTCTCCCCACCGTCAATAATGCTAGAACTTGGAGTCTTCAAATGGTGACTGGAAGTAAGCTATGGCAAAAATCCTCAAAATATGAGATGGGAGGGCAAGGGAGGGAAAAGGGAGAATTCTAGTGGGAGAGAGAGATTCCAGCAACTAGACACATTTTCCTTTTAGCAGCAGAGGTTTGGTGCTGAAGCCATGAGAACTACAAAAACAGTAGAAACTGGTTTCAGGAGGAATCATGAGATACTCTGTTGAATGCTGGTCTATGACCGTAATAAAGATTTGATTTGATTTGATACTCTGTTGAAGGATCAAGCTAGAGGAGATGTGGATGCTCTGCTCTGCATTTGGAATCCCTATGGCATTTTTGTTTCTGAAAAAGCAACCATAGAAGATCAAAGCCAAGCACAAGGAGATGGGGTCTAACTCTTTGCCCCTCTTTGCAGTGGGGCTATGAGTCTAGCGCCAGGCACCCCCAAACTCAGCCCTCCAGCTGTTTTGGGACTACAATTCCCATCATCCCTGACCACTGGTTCTGTTAGCTAGGGATGATGGGTGTTGTAGTCCTAAAACAGCTGGAGGGCGGAGTTTGGGGTGCCTGGGGGTCTAGCCAGTGCCAGCTATACTCTGGTAGCACCCAACCTGGAATGACCTACTCTTTTTCATTTTTGGTCAAGACAGAAGATGGAGCTGCTGGGAGACACTTTGTAGTGCTGCTCCCAACAATTACTGAATGTCAGGTTGCTTTCTCGGTTGTTCAATAGAAACGCCCAGCCATTTGTCTTTTAGTTCTTTTATTCTGTGCCAAACTATATACAGTGCAGAGCTTAATCTTATCACGTCTGTTCACTCACTAGCAGAATCCGGAAGTGCCTCCCTCGGGTTTTGGCGCCAACACCACAGTCTTGGCAACCTAAACTGCCTCTTCCTCCTCCTACGTAATCTATGTGCCGGACCTGACGCCTCTCCCTCTGATCCAGCCTGCTGGGTGGTGCCAGGCCTCTCACTAAATCCCTGGAGCCCTGGCACTCCTTCTCTCCCAGCCACTAACTGCTTCTCCCCCAAGGGACTGCTGTTTTCACTCAAAGATGTATCTGTAGTTAAAACAGGTGGCTGCTCTCTATAAACACTAAGGGCTGGACTGGCAGGGGGAGGCAGATCCCTGACACTGAAGTTACACGTTTTTAAGCAAAAATAAAAATGAAGTTGGTTGCACATGGCAAAACATCAGACCTTCAAAAACAAAGGCATTTGATTTTGTAAGTGTGTGGCGAACCTGCCCTAAGTTAAGGGATTCTTTTAAAGAGTTAATGTTCACTCCATGTTTGAGTGGCAGCTCACTTGGGGAAGGCGGGACATTCCGCCCTTTAAAAGGAGGGAGCAGCCGTTGGTGAGAGGAGAAGAGGGAGGGAGGGAGTGGTGACTGGAAGAAGAGGAAGTGGGACCAGGATAGTGGTGGGTAGGATAGGTAGAATTAGGATAGGATGAAGATCAGTTTGTTAAACTGAAAGTGTTTATGCTTATGGTTGGAAACTAAGCTGATGAAATAATAAAGATCTCAAAAGTTATGTTATGTAAAGAATAAAAACTTGCTTTCATTGAGCCAAGAAGTTATCGTCGTTTATTTTTGGGTCCAGCGATATATGAATGCTTATGAGGAAAGGAACTCAGGGAAGAGACAAAACTCACATACAGGGAGATAGTTTGTGTCTCAGGGTTTCTCTCAAAAGGGGCAAGAGGGTAGAGGCCTTGGTAAAGCTACACAGTTGCTAAAGGAGTTAGCTAACTGACGCAGTGAGGGATCTGAAGGGACAGAGGCCCCAGTACTGCAAGCTGAGAGGCAGGTTAACCCCCAGGAGCCCCAGAGCATTGTGAATATATATATCTACTGCGGTCACGGCAGCTGGACAATAGAAACCCCTGTTACTAAGATATCCCCAGGTTACAATAAAAAGGGATTGACAACTCAGACGGACCTCAAAGGATAGAGGTGGGGTGAAAAGGAATTAGAACCCAGAACACCTCAGTAATAAATACACTTAGTAACAGTCAAAGGGGTGAAGCGTGAAGCTTGGGGGGAGCTTCGTCGCAAAGTGCTTCTGTAAAACTGCACTTTTTTCATTGCCAAGTGGAGCCCTGCAGGACCAAAACAAGTTGATTCACCTCCTGAGTTGATGCCCCAGGAGCTAGGCCATTTATTTCTTCCAGGAGTTTGTCGCTATGGTAACCTGCACATACACATATACTTCTCATTCCCCTAACCCAGAGATGCCTGAAAGACTTGGGATCTCCTGACGTGGAAAGATAATGCTAAATGCATTATCACTTCAATGAGAGCTCTGAGCCCAGTGGATCTATGGGGTTAATTTAAGAGACAGCTGCTTTCTCTCCTTGGACAAATTGTAAATTACATTTGAAAAATAAAAACATGTTATTCCTACCCTTCTCAGCTGGCAGACAGTATCTTGCTAAAAAGGAGACATAATTTATGACACCACCACCGTGTGGCCCCTTTCCAGAGACCATAAAAGGGTTCCAAGCCCACTTTAGTGTCAGTTTAACAATCACAGAGGAGGTTTTACAATCTAAATGTAAAAACCAAATGCTAACATTTCAGCACAGTCGAGTGCAGCAGCACTCTACTCTAAAAGAACTCAAGTTATTCAAGGGTTCATCACAGAATCTTCGGAGGCATTCCTATGCACACTTACCTGGGAGTAAGCCTCACCAAGCTGAGTGGGACTTACTTCCAAGTATATATGCAGAAGATTGTGCTTCACATTAGATACATCAGCACTACACATTTAAAGCAGTATCGTACTACTTTAAAAAGCCATGGCTTCCCCTCAAAGAATCCCGGTGGCTGTTGTTTGTTAAGGGTGCTGGGACTTGTTAGGTAAAGGGAAAGGGACCCCTGACCATTAGGTCCAGTCGGGACCGACTCTGGGGTTGCGGCGCTCATCTCGCTTTATTGGCTGAGGGAGCCGGCGTACAGCTTCCGGGTCATGTGGCCAGCATGACAAAGCCGCTTCTGGCGAACCAGAGCAGCGCATGGAAACGCCGTTTACCTTCCCTACTTGCACTTGTCCGTGCTTTCGAACTGCTAGGTTGGCAGGAGCAGGGACCGAGCAACGGGAGCTCACCCCATCGCGGGGATTCGAACCGCCAACCTTCTGATCGGCAAGCGCAAGAGGCTCAGTGGTTTAGACCACAGCACCACCCGTGTCATTTAAGTGGGTTCATTACTTCAACCTAAGGCTGTAATCCTAAACACACTTGCCTGAGAACAAATTTCATTGCACTCAATGGGACTAAATGTGCTAGACATCTGCAATCTTATACACGGTTGGTTGAGAATAAGTTCCTTACAACATAGTGGGGAATATTTTCAAGTAAACATCCAAAAAAGTAACAGAAATTATATATGGCTTAATTGTAAATAAAACTTCTACGCAGTTTATAAATATATAAAGTAATTCTAAGTTGTACACAGCTTAAAGGTAAAGGGACCCCTGACCATTAGGTCCAGTTGCGGACGACTCTGGGGTTGCGGCACTCATCTCGCTTTATTGGCCGAGGGTACAGCTTCCAGGTCATGTGGCCAGCAGGACTAAGCCGCTTCTGGCGAACCAGAGCAGTGCATGGAAATGCCGTTCACCTTCCCGCCGGAATGGTACCTATTTATCTACTTGCACTTTGACATGCTTTTGAACTGCTAGGTTGGCAGGAGCTGGGACCGAGCAACGGGAGCTCACCCCGTTGCGGGGATTCGAACCGCCGACCTTCTGATCGGCAAGCCCTAGGCTCAGTGGTTTAGACCATAGCGCCACCCGCGTACACAGCTTACACAAGATCAAATCGTAATACCAAGATGAAGATGACTCTCACAACATAGCTTGCAAAGTGGTTCTTAAGAAAGCAACAGGAAACTTGTTCAAAAAAAGAAAGACAAAGTTGGGAAGTTCAAGTTATAGTATTAAGCAACTTTCATGAGATCAGCCTTCAGAGTACAATGAAGTTTGCCTATCTGCTTTCTGCAGGTGGTGGCCCAGATGCTTCTGTTTCTTTCCCTTCTACGGATCATCAAAACAAACATTATTACACATTCTTCTGTTCTAGAATGGTTACAAATGCCGTACTCTCAGCCTCATTAACAATGTTCTAAACTCCTAAATTACTGCATACCTCATTTTCAACCATTTATATGTTTATGGTTCACAGTTCAGAAACCACTAGGGATGCTCTTAACAAAATGAAATGTGCATGTTTAATACTACAAACTAAAGCATGGAAGCACGTCAGTTCTTCTGTTGGGCAAGAGTGGCATCTAGTAGCAACATATAGTCTAGGCTGAAGTAAGGCAGCCCTTGCATAACCAGATCCAACCCAACCATGAGAAGGAAGCGTCAAATGAATATTGAGGGAATATATTGTGAAGCAGATCTCCTACTTTAAGGGCATATTTTCCACATTGGTTTTTTCTTTCAAGGAACCTAGACCATATGCTAGTGGACACTTTCAATTCACTTTGGGCACCAGCCAGGTTTGCAATGTGCCAATACAGGGGGCGGGTTGCCTAAGGAGTATAGCATCTAGATCAAGGGAAGTAATAGTACCACTGTATTCCGCTCTGGTCAGACCTCACCTGGAATACTGTGTCCAGTTCTGGGCACCACAGTTCAAGAAGGATACTGACAAGCTGGAACGTGTCCAGAGGAGGGCAGCCAAAATGGTCAAAGGCTTGGAAACGATGCCTTATGAGGAACGGCTTAGGGAGCTGGGTATGTTTAGCCTGGAGAAGAGAAGGTTAAGGGGTGATATGATAGCCATGTTCAAATATATAAAAGGATGTCATATAGAGGAGGGAGAAATGTTGTTTTCTGCTGCTCCAGAGAAGCGGACACAGAGCAATGGATCCAAACTACAAGAAAGAAGATTCCGCCTAAACATTAGGAAGAACTTCCTGACAGTAAGAGCTGTTCGGCAGTGGAATTTGCTGCCAAGGAGTGTGTTGGAGTCTCCTTCTTTGGAGGTCTTTAAGCAGAGGCTTGACAGCCATCTGTCAAGAATGTTTTGATGGTGTTCCTGCTTGGCAGGGGGTTGGACTGGATGGCCCTTGTGGTCTCTTCCAACTCTATGATTCTATGATTCTATGATTCTATGATTCTAATAGCAGGGCAATGCAGAGGGTCTGCTGCCACCCACCTGGCCTCCTGTCAACTGCGTCGCCAGGAGGGAGAGAGGCAGATTGTAGGCACCTTCATGCTAAACTTTAACAAGAATCCAGAACTTTCCATAAGCAAAGGAATAGTACCGTATTTTTCGCTCCATAAGACACACTTTTTTCCTCCTAAAAAGTAAGGGGAAATGTCTGTGTGTCTTATGGAGCGAATGTGTGGTCCCTGGAGCTGAATTGCCCAGGGGCAAAAGCAGATCGTGCTTTTTTTAAAAAAGAGAGAGAGAAGGGTTTTTTGAAAGGAAGCCCCCTTGCAGAGGGAGGCTGTTTCCCCAGCGACATGTGACTGGCTGATTAGATTATCTATCTGGAAACTGTAGAAATGGCTTCCTGAAGCTGCAGAACTGTGAGTTAAACCCCATAAAACAGGTTTTTTTCTCCTTTGCAAAAGAAGCTGCAGAAATTTGAGCTGATCCTCAAAAAATGGGGCTTTTCCCCTCGAAAAACTAGGTGCGTCCTATGGTCAGGTGCACCTTATAGAGCGAAAAATACGGTAGTTATTGGGTATTTCTTTGTTATATGAGAGATCAAGGGTCAGATCAAAGGCTCCACAGTCTGGATCCTGCCCAGACCAGTGGTTCTCCCATCCTTCGTTTAAGCTGTGCCTTCACCTGTGCTCAACCTGTATATCTGTAAATAAACTCAAATGCTACAAAACACTGAAAGCACATATTAGCTCATTCCAAAATAAACTAGAACGAAGTATGCACTGTAGCACAAATTCAGGTACATCACATGAAAAGTCTCAATGAGGCAAATGAACCTATGATTGCAGTCCCAGCCAGTTCATTGTATGAAGTCCAGCCAACTCAACAATTAATTCAATTTGCATAAATTTGCATATTAATAACACAATAATTTTGTGACCAAAATGCACTTTGTTTTAGATGATGCATGCATGAGTTGTTGCTTAATAATAATTTTCAAAAAAAACCTTCTGCCCAATTAATTGGGGGCACCTTTTTAGTTGATCAAAAGGTTAATTGATTCATCTAAATGACTGAATATTGCGGGCCTAATTCTGATGCTTTTAGAGTGTGTCAAATGCTGCAGTACTCAAACTTGGGCCTTGGGAGTCAAGATAAGATTACGTTCTTACATCATACCTAGTGAGAGGGAGAAACTAAATATGGCAAAGCAACAGAAATTTGTAGGGGAAAACTCACCAGCCAAGGAGCCAAATGACAAATCAGACCATCCCTCTGCCCTTTTCCTACTAAATATCAAGAGATGGTTGGAGTCTTCACAACCCTCTTACTCATTAAAGTCACTCAACTGCTTATCTACCTGCATCATTCACTCATGGACAAATTTTTTGGGTTGGACTCTTTGCTTGCCTGTGGACTGCACTAAAAGGTAAAGGGACCATTAGGTCCAGTCGTGACCGACTCTGGGGTTCCAGGCTCATCTTGCTTTATTGGTCAAGGGAGCCAGTGTACAGCTTCCAGGTCATGTGGCCAGCCTGACTAAGCCACTTCTGGCGAACCAGAGCAGCACACGGAAACGCCGTTTACCTTCCCGCTGCAGCGGTACCTATTTATCTACTTGCACTTTGACGTGCTTTTGAACTGCTTGGTTGGCAGGAGCTGGGACCGAGCAACGGGAGCTCACCCCGTTGTGGGGATTTGAACCGCCGACCTTCTGATAGGCAAGCCCTAGGCTCTGTGGTTTAACCCACAGCGCCACCCGCGACTGCACTAGGTCTCAGCTATTTGAGCATTAGACTCAGGGTCAAGGGTGGACCTCCTGATATTGTTCACTGGAGATATTGGCTGGAGGGGTGGGAGTGGAAGTCCATCTGGTACTCTCCCATGGCTCTAGGGATGGTGTTTCTGCTGCCCTCTCTACAATGAACACTTGCACTTTGACGTGCTTTCGAATTGCTAGGTTGGCAGGAGCAGGGACCGAGCAACGGGAGCTCACCCCATCGCAGGGATTCGAACCACCGACCTTCTGATCAGCAAGCCCTAGGCTCTGTGGTTTAACCCACAGCGCCATCCGCGACTTGTTAGGAGACCCCTATTTCCCTCACAGAGCTACAGGATTGACCTGTCTGCGGCTGCCTAGCTCCAGTACTTGCCAGTATATAGCTGGTGTGCTACTCTTGACAGTAGCATATAGGCAGGTATGTCTCAGCCACCCCTGTATCAAACCATGCATTTCCGTGACTAAGAAAACCAGATTCTGCATGCTCACCAAAGGAGGAATAAATGTTGCAAGTTTTATTCATGCACATGCACATCTATCTCCAGGCGAATGCAGGCTACTTTGGCATAAGCAATTTTTCAGACATTGAAAACTTTTGCCTCTGCCAGCCCTTAAAACGGTTAGAGTAAAGGAGTGGGTGGGGGAGGCAGAGTGCAAACAAGGAAACTCAGCAAGAATTCATAACAGCTAGGAGAAGAAGAAGAAGAAGAAGAAGAAGAAGAAGAAGAAGAAGAGGAAGAAGAGTATGGATTCGATATCCCGCTGTATCACTACCCAAAGGAGTCTCAAAGCGCCTAACATTCTCCTTTCCTTTCCTCCCCCACAACAAACCCTCTGTGAGGTGAGTGGGGTGAGAGACTTCAAAGAAGTGTGACTAGCCCAAGGTCACCCAGCAGCTGCATGTGGAGGAGCGGAGACGCGAACCCGGTTCACCAGATTACGAGTCTACCGCTCTTAACCACTACACCAAGCTGGTTATGATATAAAGTCAGGTTATGATATAAAGTGTTTCCATTCTAATTGATATTTAACATACATTAGTATTTCTAGATGAAATACAGTTACAAATTGAATTTGGGACTGCAACTTATTTGATTTGATTTTTCCTGGAGTACTGAAGCATCATCATAAAATTCCACAAATAATGAAGTGTCAAATTCATTCATAATAAATTTTGTGTTCTGCTGCAGATGTATAAAATTCCATCTGTATTATCTTGAGAGGCAAGTTGAGCCTTCTTGAAAAACCTATGCCCTAATTCAAAACCCACTTCAAACAGTTTTGCTCTTTATTCCCTTGTAAAACGGCAATATTTTATGTGGTTTGAACTTTCAGAGTTTTTATTTTTGATTTCATACAAATAAAAGTGGTTGCTAACCAAACCAGAAACATGCAAATATATTTGTTGGGATAGAATGTGCATAAAACAAGAACAGGGCGATTTGCATGACATTTAAAAGATATGAGTAAGCAGTTCACAAATTTCAGGGCCTTTGTAGCTTTAATTCGGGGTAGCAAATTTCTTCAAGAGGTTAGAGAGCAAAAAGCTTTCTACTTCCCAGGTTCTCAAATCATAGGCTGGGCATGTAATATATATCTGGGGAAGGAGGAATCTTGCAGGAAGCCTTGTTTTGCTCTGCTCTGATGATGTCATATTGGTAAAGGTAAAGGTAAAGGGACCCCTGGCCATTAGGTCCAGTTGCGGACGACTCTGGGGTTGTGGTGCTCATCTAGCTCTATAGGCCAAGGGAGCCGGCGTACAGCTTCTGGGTCATGTGGCCAGCATGACTAAGTCGCTTCTGGCGAACCAGAGGAGCGCACAGAAACTCCGTTTACCTTCACACCGGAGTGGTACCTATTTATCTACTTGCACTTTGACATGCTTTCGAACTGCTAGGTTGGCAGGAGCAGGGACCGAGCAACGGGAGGTCACCCTGTCGCGGGGATTCGAACCGCCAACCTTCTGATCAGCAAGCCCTAGGCTCTGTGGTTTAACCCACAGCGCCACCCATGTCATATTGGTACTGTTCTGTTATTCTCATGTCAATTTTGGCACAGGTCATGTCCCAAGCTAGTCCTTCACATATGATAAGCACATATGACTGCACGTGGCAATATCTGCATGTTTGTGTACAAAACAGTTGGAATCATACTGGGTGGAAGAGTCCTAAGTCTTAAGTGCCAAAATTATTGGGAAATATTAATTTGATTGCTACTCTTTTCAACCAATTGTCTCTTGTTGTCGAATGTGTGCTTTTCAACTATTTTCATGTATTCAGCTACTATTGTATTTATTTAATTTTATTTAATATAAAACCTAAAATCACAAAGAGAATAGCAAACAAAAAATGAGAACGGCAAGAAGGGCTTTTCAGAACAAAAATATTTCTATCGATCTTCTGAGAGGAATCAAAGAGTTAATTTGGCTTCCATGATGAAAGACTCTCACAAAATGGATGCAACGAGTAAAAAGGCCCTGCTTTTCAGTTGTCTAAGGTAGTGCTCTTCAACCTTGGGTCCCCAGATGCTGTTGGACTCCAGTACCCATAATCCCCAGTCAGCTTAGCCAATGGTCAGGGATGATGGGAGTTGTAGTCCACCAACATCTGGGGACCCAAGGTTGAAGAACGCTGGTCTAAGGTATCCAAAGCAGGGCCTAATTTGAAGTACTTAAGGAGATTCATACAAAAGAATACATTCCCTTGAGCACCCCTGGTCCAAAGCTGTCTTGATCTTTCCTTATTAAAACCAGCTCTTTGAATTGCACTTTGAAACTGGCAGATAGCCAATCTCTCCAAAGTCTTGTGGGCCATGAGTTTTATTTTTTTATTTATACAGCACCTGAAATTGCTATCTTTATGTGGTTTCCACATCTATTCAACCACCCTAAACCTTTGATCATCTATCTTCTGTCCAAGTCCACTTCTACAATCCATTTTCCTTCCTGCCAATATCTAAAGATGACCATGATGAATGCTGAGCTATAAATCCTTCCTCCCCAGAATTAACTGTTCCAGATATACTGTGAGGTCCTCTTTTCTCTTCAGATTGAATTCAGAAACTTACAACCTGTCCCTATTTTCTGAATTTTTGATTCACAAAGCATTCAAAATATCCCTTAGGGTTTTCACACTAACAAATCTTATTGGTATACTGTACAAATAGGAGGATGGTGAAATGCTATCTACAGTCATTCTTTGCAAACTGTTCCCACACAGATGTGTCAGAAACCCAAGAGAGATATACTATAAAAATATAATTTGACTATCACCTCTCATCCCTCAATACAGTTTTTCAACCTTTTCAAAATCACATTGAAAAATCTATATAATGTGTGCTTAGATTAATGAAGTGTTTGAATCCAGATCAATAAGCACTCAAAGATTTGAACTGTTGACACCTGCTAGATATCACTTACAAGGCAGTTTTGTTCAGCTTATACCTAATTCAGTTGTTCGTTAACTACAGGAGGTCCCATTTAATGAACAGGCAATCTAATATATGATCTCTGTAGATTAATTTCCTGAGAGCAAGTAAATAAAGTAGATTATAAGTTTCCTCAATTATACATATAATTATAATGTCACTTCCCAATTACATTAAAAAATACTTCCCTGGGATTATGTACTTAATTGTAAAGTAAATAAATTCAGCCATCTCTCAAACATTTATTTAACATTCCCTTAAGAAAGCACCATGGCCATATCTCCTGTCTAATTTTTCTCCTGAAGGAACAAATGTCATGATGATAACAGAGATTGTTGGATGTTCCATAACAAGAAGCATAATTATTTATGTGCTATTCTTGTACCTATCAGATGCCCCCATCTAGCTAGGAGCCATAGAAAAAGAAGAAGAAGAAGAAGAAGAAGAAGAAGAAGAAGAAGAAGAAGAAGAAGAAGAAGAAGAAGCTTTCCTTCCCAACACATATCTCCAACTAGATAACAAACCCCAGTACCTTAATCATCGCTTCTCATCAGATTGCTTTTCCTGATCTAGCTTGCAATGCCCTCTTTAAAAACCAGTAATCACACCTATTAGCTGCTAAAGAGTACTTCACTTGTTGCCAGAAGAAAGGCCTTCTGTAATTCCTGACTATTTTTTTACGGAGACCAAAATTGTTTCCGTTGATTCAAAATAATAAAAGTGCTGTTAAAATGTAGCCACATTAATCCAAACTGTCTGTCACTGAAACTAAAACTTTATTTAAGAAAAAAATAACAACCCTGATAAATTATGAAAGACAAACAAAAAGGAAAAGAGAAATTCCTGGTTTAAGGAGTAAGTAAGAGAACTTATCATTTCTTAATATAACCGATTTTTTTTTTGATTTTTTTTTGCCACCATGCAAAAACAAGGGGTGCCAGTGTACGTCTGCATCTTCAAAACAGCTCACCCACCCACCCACAAAATTGCCCTGTCAAGCACTATAATCCTTTGCTGACAATGTCAGTGGCCACTCTAGAAAATAGGAACTTGAAAATAGGACAAGAACTGTTCATAACAGCCATAAAATACAGTTTTTTTCTTAAGACATTACCAAGCAGATAATGACCAGCGGTGAGCTTAAAAACCCATATTACAGGTTAAGCGTGGTTTGGTGCTAACAGCTGATGTGTGGCTGCGAAGTCAATAATGTGCTCTCACCATAAATGATCAAACTGTTACAATGCAGACCAGCATGCACTTTCTTCTACTTTTTCCAGCGTTATCCCACCAGGTATCTTCTAAAATTATCTGGAAAATACTCACCTTGTGTAATAGCACTGTACTTCAAAGGAAAATATCCAGACCAATATGGATGAAACAGGTAAGAGATTTTTTTTTTAACCCAGTCATGTTATAAACATTGGCATTTCATGCCAGATATGTCTGTAGCTCCTGCAGAAAGAGCCGAACGGCCCCCAGACAAGGGAAAAACATAATTAAAATAACTGATCACTTTATTTATTTAGGTCATCCACATTGATCATCAGTCAAAACCACGAGTCATGTGAGGACCCAGGGAGTAAATAGTGAGTAAACAAATGTGAAAATTCTAAAGAAAACGCAAGATGCGGGTTCAAACATATCATAGCCTAATTCTTTATATTTAAACATTTCTCAAGAGCTGATAGCCATTTGTATTTGTCCCCAGTTTCCTTACAGTATAACTCTGGGGTAACCGGGTATAAGACTGCAGCCATTGTAATTGTCTTTTACTTTATTTTTAATTGCTTTTCCAAGTTTTTTTGTACTCAGTTCTCACAGTTGTGAGAATATTTAAAACCAGAGGTTGTATTCTGGAAGATACAAAACTTTGAACAAATCTAATTAACACACATTTGTATCTTATGTCGAATTTGCGTGTTTAGACCTTTTAACCGCCCCCTAAATAAATTCGGACAAGACACAAATTTTTGGTTTGGTTTTTGGCAGAATTTAGGCCACAACTTTATTGATTACATCAAGTGAGTGGTTGCATAGGCTCTGGTTCGACTAGCTTCCTGCACCGTGGCAGGTAGCGCTGACCCAGAGCTCTATCATAGGTCAGCCTAGGGTGAACACCTGGAACAGCGGAAAGCCGGGGTCAGGCTAGTCCACCACCCAGATGTCCCCCTGGACTCAGGCACGGACACAACCCCTCTCAGGGGTTGACCAAACCATCGAGTACCCGGATTCCTTTAACGGAATACCCTTCGCATAGGGATGTCGAGAGCGTTCTGCCACCCCATCACCTGAACCAGAGCCTATCCGCAACCTTACAAGTTGTGACAATTTGCTACACGGCAGGAGAAACCCAAATGGCAACAGCCAATCAACCAAGTGGGGAAAATTCCTGCCGTGCCCCTGTCCCAACGACACACGACACACGACGGCATAGCAAGGTCAAGCGCAAGACCTAAATATAGGGAGAGGTGGGCGGGTGTTCCGATTCACTGGCCCAAAAGAGGAAGCTCAGGGACACATGCATGGGGCTTATGTAGGTCCCTTGATCCATTTAGCTAGCGTCCCATTGGTCTGATTACACCCAGCAACAAGGGGCCTACCAATAGGGTATTGTGGCTATCCAAACGTTCCCACCCACAACACAGGGTTTGGTTGCACCGCAACACGTGCCCTCCTTGAGGGAGGACACGATTAAGCTGACAAATTCTGTAAACCAACAGCACCGTCAAACACCAGTATTTTTCTGCTGTTCTACCCCCCACCCCACCCCAACACTCATACATTGCATATGCATGAAGTCTTCTCTATGTTCTTGGCACAGTACATCCAGCGCTGTCCCTCCCCTTTTCCATATTTCTTCCAAGCAGTTAAGTACCACTATGTGACCATTTTAAAACAATTTTCTTTACAATTAATTGCCATTGAAAAGCATGGTTTCTTCAGAAAAAAGGCAAATTCAGCACACCGTATATCTATTCTATTTAGTGACATATTAAATTTATATTTGAAATTGGAATGTTCTGAAAATCATATATAAACGTTGATAAGTCATTTCTTTCCATGTGAACACACCAAGTTTTCAAAGTCTGTTTTATTCCAAGATAAATAATATTTACATCTTCATTGACCCACTGAAAACAGTGTTCCATTGCATCTTTTAACTAACTTTTTCACAGTTTTCTTATAGAAGCTTAGGCAATCTTGCTCCTCTCTCTTTTGGCTTTAAAATCACTCCAATGCCCATGTAGGTGAAAGCAATAAGCACAGGGGTCATCCAGAGGGATGAATAGGTCTCCTCCATTGCTGTCTACTTAGTACTTTTTGTCAAAATTTATATTTTGTTGTTTTTGTTTTACTGTTGTTTTTATTGTGTTGTGTACACTTGCCTTGAGATAAGGCAATGATAATAACAATAGATACGCACATTAAGGTGCCATTTTCTCTCAGTACTCATCTCATATTCTTAGCCTCCTTTTATGATATCATTATGTCCATTTTCATATGAGAGTAATTTTCAGTAAATTCTCTCAACTTCCACCCAAAAGACCAACGTTGTGTGGTAACAACAACATTTATATATATATTTTCTTTTCTTTTTTCCCCATTATTGATCTTTATTGGTTTTTTCTTTTTCACCATACCAGACATAACATAATCATATATTTTACATTCTTTTTTCTCATTTCCATCTTCCATTTTTACTACTCAATTCTTTCCTCATTAACTTCTGATTTCACACATTTTTCCTATTCCTCCAATGACTTCCAAATCCTCCTTAGCTGTCTTCTTTCACTCAAATTTTACATCGCTTTGTTTTTTTTACTTATACAATACATTACTGATTTTCCCTGTCTATTACCAGGTACTTAACAAAACAAAAGATTTTATACTGTATAAATACATTATTGAATTGTTTACTTCCTATTTACAAAACCAATAAAATTTGTACTTTAATAATTCAAATGCTATACGTGTTTTATTTAAACTCTACTGCTATATAATCCATAAATTTCTTCCATTCTCTATCAAAAAAAATTTCATCTTGTTGTCTAATTTTCACTGTTAATTTGGCAATTTCGGCATATTCCATTATTTTTTGTCTCCAGTCTTCAATTGATGGTATTTGCTGCTGCTTCCATACCTGTGCTAATAACAGTCTGGCCCCTGAAGTTGCATACAAAAAAATTTTTTGATCACATTTCTTGATATCATCAGTGACTATTCCCAATAGGAAGGCTTCTGGTCTTTTCTTAAAGGTATATCTAAGGATTTTCTTTAATTCCTTGTATATTCTTTCCCAGTATTCTTTGACTTTCTCACATTTCCACCACATGTGGAAAAACTCTCCTTCCTCCTTACCCACACTTCCAGCAGTTCTTGTTGCCAGTTTTGTACATTTTAAATAATTTAGATGGTGTAAGGTACCATCTGTACATCATCTTATACAGATTTTCCTTTAACAATGTACAAGCGATAAATTTTACCCCAGAAGTCCATAATAACAACAACATTTATAAAGAATTTTACATGATTTTTGTATAGTGTTAGACCTCAAAAAACAAAGTATTATGGGGTCTTTCTCTTCTTTCCATTAGAATCTGTGAGGTGTGAACATCTCAGGATGTTTTTAAAAACATAGAGGAAGAAAGATTTCTGAAGTCTATGGTATGCCTAACAACACTTCAGAGTTGAATTAGTGGAATCTGCTCAAATCTATATTGGATCTCCCTTCACAGCAAAAGGGAGCAACTGTATTAAATACCCAGAAATCCAACTGCTCTGTATTTTATTACATGGCATGGTATGAATCTTGAAACTTTTTGTATTAACTTAGCACCATGGTTTCATAATCTCCCTATAAGCCATCCTGTTAAGAACATTGTAGTAGAGGACTCACACTCTTAATCAAAGCTGCTAAAATAATAAAGGCAGACTTTTTTAAACAGTGCTTTGTGGCCATTGTGAATGATGAAAGCAGCTGGATCTTGAGCAATTTTCAAAGTCTGATCGTTTCAATCAGGTGCCTAGGTAGAAACTGACCTCAGGAAAGCATAGCTGATCATTTTCTTTCCAGGCAAAATAAAAAGCTATTGGATGGTTGTGCATAGTTCATTTTCACACCAAAAAAAGGATTCCACAACTGTGTTTCTCATTTACAAGACAAGAATATGACCACTACTAAGACAGTTTATATGACTGGCTATAACTGCAAGTGGAGTGCATCTTATATTAGTTTGCCAGTATTAAGCTGGATATGTTGCTGAAGAGCATATTCTCCTTACCATTATACTGGTTCTAGCAGAAAGTTGAGGTAATTTTAATCTGCTTCAGTATGTTAACTTTTGTGTATTTTAAAGTCGTGTTTCTCAAATTTGGGTCTCCAGCTGTTTTTGAACTACAACTCCCATCATCTCTGACCACTGGTCCAGTTAGCTAGGGATGATGGGAACTGTAGTCCAAAATCAGCTGGAGACCTAAGTTTGGGAAACCCTGTTTTAAAGTATGATTGTGATTTTCCCCCCTCTATTTTATTGCTTTATCTTTTGTAAACTGCTTTGAGGGTGTGTGTTTCTTACAATCAAGCAGTGTAGAAATTTTATGAAGCAAATAAATGAATAATGAAAGATAGGCGTTACCTTGCTCCAGAGATGATACAGTGGTGGGGTGCCTGAGTATGTTAGATCTAATGTTTGAAAGATGGACCATGTGGCTACATTTATATGTAACATTTCTGAACTTCAAAACCATGATTTTTAAGATCAGAAACAAACCCTCAAGCACCTTCTCTTTTACCAGAGGGTAAGATTATTGTTGGGGGAAAATAAAAAAAATCCCACTATCATAATATGTAGAGTCGCAGAAAAAAATGGATTTGGGACTACATCTCTCCAAGCTTCACACCAGTTGACCATTCTTCTTGCAGATGAATCCGTAGCAGCAAAAATTTCTCGGAGCCCCATCATGAGTATGTCCTGAGAACCATTCACATTCATTATACCTTATATGCAACAAAAAATATTTTGATGTTTAAGAGGTTTTATTTAACTGTGCGTTAAACCACAGAGCCTAGGGCTTGCCGATCAGAAGGTCGGCAGTTTGCATCCCCGCGACGGGGTGAGCTCCTGTTGCTTGGTCCCTGCTCCTGCCAACCTAGCAGTTCGAAAGCACGTCAAAGTGCAAGTAGATAAATAGGAACTGCTGCAGCGGGAAGGTAAACAGCATTTCCGTGTGCTGCCCTGGTTTGCCAGAAGCGGCTTAGTCATGTTGGCCACATGACCCGGAAGCTGTATGCCGGCTCCCTCAGCCAATAATGCGAGATGAGCCTGCAACCCCAGAGTCGGTCACGACTGGCCCTAATGGTCAGGGGTCCCTTTACCTTTACTTTTTATACTGCTTCAGAATCAGACCCCAGAACAGTTTACATCAATTAAAATATACAGTGGTATCTCGGGTTACAAACACTTCGGGTTACAAACACTTCAGGTTACGGACTCCGCTAACCCGGAAGTAGTACCTCAGGTTAAGAACTTTACCTCAGGATGAGAACAGAAATTGCGCGGCAGCGGCAGCGGGAGGCCCCATTAGCTAAAGTGGTACCTCAGGGTTAAGAACGGTTTCAGGTTAAGAACGGACCTCCGGAACGAATTAAGTTTGTAACCAGAGGTACCACTGTAAAACAATACAACAGAATGAAATATAATAAAACAATTCCACAATGCCAATATACAGAAAACTCTTCGTCAAATCCATAAAAATCCAACTCTAAAGAATGGGCAGCTTCTTCACCTCCTCCAAAAGCCCACAATTCCTGAGCAAATGGCTGAGTCCCCCACCACACTGCTGATAAATTTTAATATGCTCTTTAGCCTAGAAAATCCCAGCTCCTGGTGACTTCCTACTGTTTTTTGTTATTCAGTTCTTATTGACAAAATGACAAAGAATCTAGGTAATCGGTGTTAGGACTCTTCCATCCAGCCATTGACATATCCTCAATGAGAAACGTGGCCAGTCAAATGCTGGTTTAATATCTCGCTGATGGATGGAAGCGGAAATTTCTGCGTCTCGTGGTCACCTCTCAGTGTTATCTCTGGCCCTTCTAGAATGAAAATTGTTATTTCTCTTTATCCAAAAATACCCTCCATGTGCTAAACCTAAGGAGGAAGATAATGCAAAACTACCAAGAACACTTTCCAGTTAGGCAACTCCACCCCCTTTTAACACAATACTTTGCCTATAATTTAAACATTAATCATCTCCTGGTGACGAAAGACAGGACTGTTAATTGCTGCTCTGGTGTCATGGAATTCATGTCCAGGGGATTATTTTTCAGTTCGCTGTAGCCTGTCAACTTGAAATGACACCGCATGCCACTCATTGCTATCAACATCAACGGCTATATCGGGGGAGCAGCTGGCTTAGTAGAAGAGTAATGAAATATGAAGTGTTTCACTTCTAGGTCAGTAGTTCAAGCCAAGAACCAAGCAACAAGCAACTTTAGATTTGTTTTTATGCCATATCTATTTAATGTACCTGTGTGAAGTCTGGAATGGAGTGGTGCCTCAGTTCAGAACTAGTAGGAAGGGGTCCACAATTGGAAGCACGAGCGTAATCACAAGTGCTGGATTTCTTCCTACCACCATAAACAGGTCAACACTTCCTGAACACAAAAGGAAGTGAAATAAAATCTCTTGAGTTATGAGACGTCTTGGGCAGTTTGTTATGTTGTTGTTGTTTAGTCGTGTCCGACTCTTCGTGACCCCATGGACCAGAGCACGCCAGGCACTCCTGTCTTCCACTGCCTCCCGCAGTTTGGTCAGACTCATGTTGGTAGCTTCGAGAACACTGTCCAACCATCTCGTCCTCTGTCGTCCCCTTCTCCTTGTGCCCTCCATCTTTCCCAGCATAAGGGGTCTTTTCCAGGGAGTCTTCTCTTCTCATGAGGTGGCCAAAGTCTTGGAGCCTCAGCTTCAGGATCTGTCCTTCCAGTGAGCACTCAGGGCTGATTTCCTTCAGAATGGATAGGTTTGATCTTCTTGCAGTCCATGGGACTCTCAAGAGTCTCCTCCAGCACCATAATTCAAAAGCATCAATTCCTCGGTGATCAGCCTTCTTTATGGTCCAGCTCTCACTTCTGTACATTACTACTGTACTGGGAAAACCATAGCTTTAACTATACGGACCTTTGTCAGCAAGGTGATGTCTCTGCGTTTTAAGATGCTGTCTAGGTTTGTCATTGCTTTTCTCCCAAGAAGCAGGCGTCTTCTAATTTTGTGACTGTTGTCACCCTCTGCAGTGATCATGGAACCCAATAAAGTAAAATCTCTCGCTGCCTCCATTTCTTCCCCTTCTATTTGCCAGGAGGTGATGGGACCAGTGGCCATGATCTTAGTTTTTTTGATGTTGAGCTTCAGACCATATTTTTGTTATAGAGTTTGTTATAGAGGCTTATAACTCTGACACTGTGCTCCTCAAACTCTCAAGGCAGGGTTTTGCAAACTTGGGTCTTGCACTACAATTCCCATCATCCCTGACCACTGATCCTGTTAGCTAGGGATGATGGGAGTTGTAGTCAAAAAACAGGTGGAGATCCAAAGCAGGGAATATGGCATATGCCAGTGAGGCTCGTCCATTAGGGCAACCAAGACTCAGCCCTACCAAAAGTGAAATGCCCAAAATTACTGGTAAGTCGCGCCCCTCCCCCCCCAAACATCAAAGCCACATGCTTTCGTTCCCTACACATGCTATTTGGTACGCAGGCAGATGGAAGTGGTTGTTAAGTTTGAGCAGCTTCTTCTCCTCTAATTATTGGTTGAGTAAGGGATGATGGAAGGGACACGGGTGGCGCTGTGGTCTAAACCACAGAGCCTAGGGCTTGCCAATCAGAAGGTCAGTGGTTCGAATCCCCGCAACAGGGTGAGCTCCCGTTGCTTGGTCCCAGCTCCTGCCCACCTAGCAGTTCGAAAGCACGTCAAAGTGCAAGTAGATAAATAAGTACCATTCCGACGGGAAGGTAAACGGTGTTTCTGTGTGCTGCTCTGGTTCGCCAGAGGCGGCTTAGTCATGCTGGCCACATGACCCGGAAAAAGTATCTGCAGACAAATGTCAGCTCCCATCTGCCAGTAAAGCGAGATGAGCGCCGCAACCCCAGAGTCGTTCGCAACTGGACTTAACTGTCAGGGGTCCCTTTACCTTTAAGGGATGATGGACACAGTGTGAGCCGCTTTCTATCATATTTATCTTTTAAAAAAATACATTTTAACTTATTTGCATTCGTGAATAGGCTGTGTTATAGTAGCAGGTTATAGGAGTGAGAGGATAAATGGTGGACTGTGAATAGCTTATGTGTGTTTCAGACTGCCATGCTCCTCCTCCTGCTGCTGCTGCTCAGTCAGCTTTTAAGGATTACTCTTCATGCATTTGAACATTAGTACAGGAAAGCATTTTAGCTTATGCTGCATGGTTCCCAGTAATGGCGAGTCTCCTCATTTGTTTTCCGTTTGCTTTCTCCACACACACACACACACACACACACACACACACACACAGAGTCCGCTCTTGTGTAAGTAAAAATTGATCAGATAAAACTTTTTCCATCACTATCACATAGCTGTCAACTTTCGGATTTGAAAATAAGGGATTTTTTCAAACTTTCGGATTTGAAAATAAGGGATGCCGCAAGGGCGGTGCAATGGCACCAAGTAGCCTCAGCACCCTGTGCTCCAGAGGCTGCGCGCGAACGGGTGAGCGAAAGAGCGAGCGCATACACGGCAGGCAAGCAGGCTGTCTGGTTGGGCGTGAGGGTCTGGCTGCACAAGGCATGAAGCTCCGCCCCCGGTCGGTCTCAGACTCCTTATTGGCAGCCGAGCAACGCAGCTGAGGAGCCTCCCTGGCCGGCAGGGAGCGAGAGGAGCTGCTTCCTTTGAAGGATAATTTTATCCTCCTGCCTGATAATCGTCTTCCAGAGCAACTACTCTATTCCAAACTTAAAAATGGAAAGCGTAATGCTGGTGGTCAACAAAAGAGGCTTAAAGACTCTCTCAAGGCAAATCTTTAAAAATGTAGGATAAACATCGACAACTGTGAAACACTGGCCTACGAGTGCTCCAATTACAGAACAGCCTTTAACAAAGGTGTCATGGACTTTGAAGAAACTTGAACTCAGCACGAAAAGGAGGAATGAGCTAAGAAGAAGGCACACTTGGCAAACCCTCACCGTGATCAACTCCCACCTGGAAACCTATGGTCCCCACTGTGGAAGGACATGTGGATCCAGAATAAGACTGTGTTCATGGAAGACAACCCTACTCGGCTACGAGTGATCGCCAAAGAAGAAGACAACCATTGGGTCTGGTTTCATTTTTGGTAAATAAACAAACAAACATGGCCACTAATTCTATATTTATCTATCATTGGCGATGGCATGGCACAAAGGATCTAACAGGACACTTGTTACTGCAGGAAATAATTTTGCAAACAGTTTCAATGATTAAGAATTACACAGTATCTCTACAAGGGAGGAAGATGGGGAGGAAAACAAAACTTGGCCACACCTCCATGACCTCTTTGGCTGCCAAGCAGCTCCACCAATTCCATTTGGTGCTTACTGCATCCATCTTCACAAATAATATTTATCTGTCAGTTCGTTGTATCCTCAGGTGTTGCCCTACTCTTTCTCCACACAGCCTTATGCATTCCCATTTCAGAGCACCCCTTTAATGGTTTTCTAATTGGCAAAATTTTACATACCAACTGCCCTGTATGGCACCTGAATTCAATGGGGTGACCTTTTCTACCACAGGTTTGCATCTTTTATAAGTTTGTTTGAAAAGACTCCCATTTTTTGAAGGGCCATTTGTTCATTCAGACATGAAGCGCGCGCATTAGCTCAAATCTCTCGTATCTGTATATTTGGGAGGTTGTCACTTGGCAGAACTCTCCAAATTCCTTTCTTTGTTGTCCTATGTGTTAAGTTCTGTTTAGCAATTTCACAATGGCTGAGGAAACTCTGCTTACTTCCCTTGATGGCCCAGTGCAATGCCTAAGCTCTCTGTGGCCTTGGTAATAACTCCTGGTTCTTCACAGGTTTATGAACGTATATGAAGATTCTCTCACCTTCTTTTCCTAGAGAACCTTGTTTGTGGATAGAAGTAATGTCTTTTAATTGGTTATTTTTTAGAAGAGAGATCTCTCAGGGGCCTTCTGTTTGTCTTGGGTGAAAGCACTAAGGGCTTATGGTAGAGAGCCCGTCTCTCCTTTACCTTTTATCATATTTGTTAAGGCAGCAGAGAGCATTGTTGGCTGCTCGCTCTCCACCTTAGCACAGATTTATGCCACGAGGTGCCACAGAAAGGCACTGGACATAGTAAAAGATCCATCGCATCCTGGTCACCGTATCTTTGAGCTCTTGCCATCAGGACGGAGATACAGGACAATGACAACAGGAACAAGCCATCTTAGGAAGAGCTTCTTCTCCAGAGCGATCTCGGCCTTGAATGGGAAGCCTGGATTTTGAAAGTCCATCTAATCTTACCTGTTATGTTGTATCATACTGTATGGTTTTAATCAGTGTTTTTGTAGTTGTTTTGTTTTGTTTTGTTTTTGCGTGGAGTGCCCTATCTGGGTGGATGGAGCAGCCAAGTAATTTCATTGTCCCCAAAGGGGACAATGACAATAAAATATATATTCTATTCTATTCTATTTTCTTTTCTTTTACGGGTTACATTTCGGATAATTTTCTTTGCAATCAAGCACTAAAAACCCACCAGCTAGAACATCTAACTGTGTATGTATGAAGCTAACTATGCTTTCCTTTTGAATCAGTACTATTTTTTTCAGTCGACTTCCCCTAATAAATCTAATTTTTACTTTTCTCACTATCATCTATGTTGGAGCCTGTTATAAACTCACTCTGTGTGTGTTTAGGCTTGCCTTTATAGGGCGGTAATTAAAATCTCTATATATAGTTATAACTGCACTACAGCTTTGTTTTCAGTTTAATTTGTTGCATTTATTTTAGTTTGGTTTTTCACATTGCTGTATTTTACCTTTTGAACACTCCATCGAGCCTCTTGATTGGCAGCATTCTTCTCTCCTCCTCACCAATTAAATATACTTAAAATGGTATGTGAATGTGATTTTATTTCCTATTGAAAAAAAATATAAAAGCTTTCTTTCTTCCCTGCTGCAAAGACTCACACTGCTAAGCAACTGCGTGGAAGTCATACAAGGATGAAAATATCTAATTGATTGCTACAAGCTATATACCGTATTGTGTGTGTGTTTTGAGGGGAGCAGGAATACACTATGTTGAAGTGCCAATGAGCTGGAAGGCGGAGTGTCGGAGAGTAGTTGAAGAAAGCTGCTGTCCTGATCTGTGCAAGTGTCAATCATTCATATTTTCCATTCATTTAAAAATATTACTATTCATTATTTTAGTTTAGTTTATTTACACACCTCTTCATAACTCAAACAAGTCTGTTTACTATATATATCTCCCACTAGATTACTAGATATATCTCCCACCTCTCATCCCATGAGCTCAAGATGGTGTAGATCATAGCTGTCAACCTTCGGATTTGAAAATAAGGGATTTTCCCAACCTTTCGGATTTGAAAATAAGGGATGCCGCAAGGGCGCTGCAATGGCACCAAGTAGCCTCGCCACCCTGCGCTCCAGAGGCTGCGCGCGAACGGGTGAGCGAAAGAGCGAGCACATAGACGGCAGGCAGGCTGTCTGTCTGGTTGAGCATGAGGGTCTGGCTGCACAAGGCATGCATGTTCCGCCCCCAGTCGGTCTCAGACTCCTTATTGGCAGCCGAGCAACGCAGCTGAGGAGCCTCCCTGGTCGGCAGGGAGGGAGAGGAGCTGCTTCCTTTGAAATCTGGGAAATTTAAGGGATATCAACAATCCGGGATAGCAGCGGGAAACGACATTGGAATAAGGGAGTTTCCCGCCAAAAAAAGGGAGGGTTGACAGCTATAGTGTAGATCACTCTCCCATGTTTCATCTCCCTCCCAATTTATCATCAGAACAAACATATGAGGTAGGTTAGTTTAAGAGACAGTGACTTGAACAAGGTCACACAGTGAGCTTTATGGCAGAGTGAGGATTTGAACACAGGTCTCCCAGTGCCTTGTCAAACACTCTAACCCCCCACACTGAGCGGCAAATATGGAAGAAAGTTATGATTGTACTAGAATTACCAAACAAGATTGGCCCTGCTCAATTCAAATATTTGACTTTCCTTTTTTGTATTGTGCAAGTCACTTATATCAAGACTCATTTCTACAGCTGGAATGAACAAATTTATAAAGTTCAACTTCAACAGCTAACTGATCTAGTTCTGTTTAAACTATTAAGCCTTTGCTCTAGTTCTTTCCCTCACTTTTGAACCAGTACGTTTCCGAGCACAATTCAAAGTGTTGGTGCTGACCTTTAAAGCCCTAAATGGCCTCAGTCCAGTATACCTGAAGGAGCGTCTCCACCCCCATCATTCTGCCCGGACACTGAGGTCCAGTGCCGAGGGCCTTCTGGCCGTTCCCTCACTATGAGAAGCCAAGGTACAGGGAACCAGGCAGAGGGCCTTCTCGGTAGTGGCACCCGCCCTGTGGAACGCCCTCCCTTCAGATGTCAAAGAGGAAAGCAACTACCAGACTTTTAGAAGACATCTGAAGACAGCCCTGTTTAGGGAGGCTTTTCATGTTTAATAGATTATTGTATTTTTAATATTCTGTTGGAAGCCACCCAGAGTGGCTGGGGAGGCCCAGCCAGATGGGCAGGGTATAAATAATATATTATTATTATTATTATTATTATTATTATTATTATTATTATTATTATAGAACCCCCGACCATTGCTCCTCAACTGGCTAAGTCCTGTCTCTACCAGGACTTGAGGTCCAGAAATGAGAGTTATTCCATCTATATTCCACTTGCAATATTTCAGCTTCTCAACAGCAGGTGGAGCCTGAAACAAGCACCATGCAGGGGAGCAGAGAGGAACATTTATTTTTGGTAAAGGGGCTTAGCAGAGGCAGCTTTCCTCCTGTATTAAAGGAGTGTGCAACCCTGTAGCTGGGCAGAGAAAGGAAGGGATGAAAAACTAGGAGGAGGAGGAGGAGGAGGAGGAGGAGGAGGAGGAGGAGGAGGAGGAGGAGGAGAAGAAGAAGAAGAAGAAGAAGAAGAAGAAGAAGAAGAAGAAGAAGAGTTTGGATTTGATATCCCGCTTTATCACTACCCGAAGGAGTCTCAAAGCGGCTCACATTCTCCTTTCCCTTCCTCCCCCACAACAAACACTCTGTGAGGTGAGTGGGGCTGAGAGACTTCAAAGAAGTGTGACTAGCCCAAGGTCACCCAGCAGCTGCATGTGGAGGAGCGGAGACGCGAACACGGTTCCCCAGATTACGAGTTTACCGCTCTTAGCGACTACACCACACTGGCTCTTAGGAGACACACATGGAACAAACCAAGCAGGAAAAGGAATGAGGAGAACAAACCACCTGGGTGTATGTCACAAAGGAAGAGCTGGAGGTCTCCCTTTCAGAAAGGTGTTTGAAATTCAGTGGCGTAGCGTGGGTTGTCAGCACCCGGGGCAAGGCAAGTAATTTGCGCCCCCTAACCCATGGATTTTAGCACTTGAGTATCTTTCACTAGATTAGTTAGATCAGCGCACGATCCGGGTGCCCAACGGGCCACGTCCACTTCGCTGCCCCAGCGCTCGCCCAGCCCTAGCCGCGTGCGGCCTTCTGACTGGCCACTCGGCCCCAATCCCGGCTCTTGGGCCAGCGCTCGGGGGCTCCATAAATATTGGCTGCTCGCACTCACCGTGCCTTGCTCCCCCGGTTCGGGTCCTGCTGCTCTGATTGGCTCCATCACCGGTCCCCGAAACCCAAACAGCGCCTCCACTCAGCCGCCGCGAAAAATGGTGCCCAACCCTCAACGCCCAACAAAACGAGGGTGGCCTCCGCGCAGGCGCCGCAAGAAGAGCTCCTCCCGCCGAAGCTTACGCTGCGCGCTTTTGAAACAGGGCGGCAAGAGCGGCAGAAGCACGTCGAAGGAGCCGAGCTCCCCCAAAATGGGCCTCCTCGAGCTGCTGTCCCCTCGCACCTACAGCCTGGCGCTCGCTACTGCTCTGGCGCTCTGGGCTCTCTGTGTTTTCTGCAGGCGGAAAACAGGGGCGTAGCCAGGATCAAACTAGGGGGGGGCAAGCCATGGTCGTTCAGGTTGTGACATTTCAGCATGGAAAAGGCGAATGAAACCAAAATTTAAAGAAAATTATATATAATTATAGCAGTGCTTTATTACGGTAGTTATTACAATTATTTGCTTGAATTTTTTTAAAAAAAATTATTCTAGTTACATGTCTTATGCTAATATCATTTTTATTGGGTTTGAAGTAAACTTGTTCAAAACTTTCGTTTCAATCCTCGAGGAGTCGGTGCAGGTGTTTCCAAAGGCAAAGGAAACGGACCCCCTCAAAAAAAAAAATAGGGGCGCAGCCTCACCCTCCAAAATAGGGGCGCAGCCAGTCTGGAAGCGCAAAGGAGAAGCGCCTACTTTGGCGAAATAGAGCATCCAGAGCTCATAGATGATAAGAACAGAAATTGTGCTCTGGCGGCTTATAATTTACTTTAATTACTTGCAAGCAAGTTACAAGTAGGTAGCCGTGTTGGTCTGCCATAGTCAAAACAAAATAAAAAAATAAAATAAAAATCCTTACAGTAGCACCCTAGAGACCAAATAAGTTTGTTATTGGTATGAGCTTTCATGTGCATGCACACTTCTTCAGCACACGAAAGATTTGAAAAGTGTGCATGCACACGAAAGATTTGAAAAATCACCCAAGCAAACACGTTTTTTTTAGGGGTTAAAAAAAGGCTTGGGGGGGTTAAAGGCAAATGACAAAGGGGTAAAGTAGTCACTCACAAAAAGATCGCTGTGGATCAAAACAGCAGGCGCCCGTGCAACCCGGGGCAGCGCCCGATGTTTGAGGAACAGGGAGAGTTTCCCCCTGTAGCCTCACTGTCAGAGGAAGAAAGAAGGCTCTTAAAGGGACACACATGCTTTCCCAGCCTCCCAGCGGGGAGAACTCAAGGCAGATAGGAAGAACGGGGGAACTCGAAAGGGGAGATCGGGAGGGAGGGAAGGAGGGAGGGGGGTGAAGAGGGGCAAGCTGTGCGGGAGGGAACGCTTCCCCCCCCCCCGTCAGCCTCCAGCCTCACGGCAAAAAGCTTCACCTCGGCTTGCTCGCTCGGCCGCCGCGTGCACTCCTCCTTCTTTCTTCCGGCAGCTAGGGGTGGGGGCCAGGGACTACTTTACCTACGCCCATGGCGGAAAAGGTAAGAAAGGAGGAGAGAGAGATCGCCTGGCTGCAGTGCCGTCGCTCTCCCTGGCTACAGGAGATCGCCGCAGGGTTGTTGAGATCCTGCAGGACTGGAAGACCCGGCAGAGTCAAGGCGAACTTGGATCCTGTTTCAAAGTTGGCTCTGATGCACCAAGGTTAACTTTGCAGAAAAGGAAGGGGGAAAGAGAGCGATTGTGCCCCGTAACGATTAGCAGATTTATAGATCCACTTAACGCTGTTATCTTGTTAAACTGGCACCACACAAACATACTCTCTCTTATTTTGAGTTCGCTGCAACGACCGGGGGCGATCTCTCTGCTGGGACGTTTCCACAGGCGACGGAGACGGAAACAGGTGGACGGAAGGGCAGGTAGTGGAAACGGGTCAGGGGGAAACGGGTCAGCGGCGCGCCCCCCCAGATGTTGCGCCCGGTGCGACTGGCACCGCCTGCACCCCCCACGCTACGCCTCTGTTGAAATTAGGACCTAGTCCACACCAACAGGTCCTAATTTCAAACACCTTTCTGAAAGGGAGACCTCCGTATAGTTAAAGCTATGGTTTTCCCAGTAGTAATGTACGGAAGTGAGAGCTGGACCATAAAGAAGGCTGATCACTGAAGAATTGATGCTTTTGAATTCTGGTGCTGGAGGAGACTCTTGAGAGTCCCATGGACTGCAAGAAGATCAAACCTATCCATTCTTAAAGAAATCAGCCCTGAATGCTCATTAGAAGGACAGATCCTGAAGGTGAGGCTCCAGTACTTTGGCCACCTCATGAGAAGAGAAGACTCCCTAGAAAAGACCCTGATGTTGGGAAAGATGGAGGGCACAAGGAGAAGGGAACGACAGAGGATGAGATGGTTGGACAGTGTTCTTGAAGCGACCAACGTGAGTCTGACCAAACTGCGGGAGGCAGTGAAGGATAGGTGTGCCTGGCGGGCTCTGGTCCATGGGGTCACGAAGAGTCGGACGCGACTGAACGACTGAACAACAACCACACCAACAGCAAAGGGATGGTAAAAGTGTTGTTGACCTGCACATGACGAAATGTTTCCAGATTGAGGAAAAGGGAACCCCTGAATATGTTTGCTGTTTTTGAGTACTAAGCCTAAGCTTCACACCTTGATATTCCTACTATGAAACTAGCATCACTGAACTCAACAGAACTTTACTAATGTTTGGAATACGAATGTTATGCTCAGCATACGATGGTGCTGAATAATGACAGTAATTAGCAATATGCCAACACCTATTCCAGCACTACCATGTCCTGGAATCAGAAAGCATTTTAACTGAAAGCTTTTGTACGCGGCAGAAAAAGAACATATATTTAAAACCGAGGTTGCTGTGTTTCTTGCTATACATGCAAGAAAGGTTGGTCCAAAAATAGAGCACTACAGATGGCTTTTTAAAGTGTTCTGCAACACCAGGACATTTTCCTGTCCAATTATGGACATTTAGGGGCAGAGAACACATTACTTGCATCCTGTGGAGATTGCTGAAAACAGCCTCCACACGATGACTTCTCCTGGCCACTAACATAATGTGTCGTCTTGTCCTTCTGCTGCCTGGTATAGAAAGGTTTCACATCAACACTGCCAGTTCCGAAAGGTGAGGGAGGCTGACATTTATTCTCTCTCTGCCAGGTACTGAAAGATAGCTAGTGGTGACACGTTATAGCCAAGATGGGGAGAAGTCATCACATCGAAGCAGTTTCCATGTGATGCAAGTGCATAGCTGTCAACCCTCCCTTTTTTTGCAGGAAACTCCCTTATTCCAATGCCGTTTCCCGCTGCTATCCCGGATTGTTGATATCCCTTAAATTTCCCGGATTTCCAAGGAAGCAGCTCCTCTCCCTCCCTGCCGGCCAGGGAGGCTCCTCAGCTGCGTTGCTCGGCTGCCAATAAGGAGTCTGAGACCGACTGGGGGCGGAGCTTGCATGCCTTGTGCAGCCAGACCCTCACGCCCAACCAGACAGACAGCCTGCCTGCCGTCTACGCGCTCGCTCTTTCACTTACCCATTCGCGCGCAGCCTCTGGAGCGCAGGGTGGCGAGGCTACTTGGTGCCATTGCACCGCCCTCGCGGCATCCCTTATTTTCAAATCTGAAAGTTTGAAAAAAAACCTTATTTTCAAATCCGAAAGTTGACAGCTATGTGCAAGTGATGCTGTTCAGAATCTACAGAGATCACTGCATCATAGGCAATGTAGCTCTGAACATCAGACAGGTTTTGTTTTGTTTTCAGGCATGGGCAGCTTAATTATTCAATTAGATCTGCGTACACTGTCACCTTCCTATGTTTTAAAAACTATTTGTAGCTTAGTTTTCACTCTCTTGTTGAATGAAATACAGCAAAAGAATAAAAGGCTGTGTGCTATAAACTGCCTACTGCCTGGAGATTAAAATAATGCATTTTCTTGTCAATATCTTTCCTTTGCCTCTGAGGCATGAAGCATAAAATCCTCAGTAACTTTTGAAGCATGTTGCATGCAGCAAATTAAGTGCTATGAAAACCAACCACTCTGTTGTTATCATCACAAATCACAGATGATAGATGATAGATAGATAGATAGATGATAGATAGATAGATAGATAGATAGATATAGATAGATAGATAGATGATAGATAGATGATAGATAGATAGATGATAGATAGATAGATAGATAGATAGATAGATGATAGATAGATAGATAGATAGATAGATAGATAGATAGATAGATAGATAGATACCGGTAGATATCTCAATACATGACTTGAACACGTTCCAATCACTTGGTGTGGGCGTATGAACACCAGCATATGCCATTGTGAAATCAAGAGAAACTAATATGATAGATACCTTTGTCCAGACAATATTCCACTAAAAAATGTGCTTGTCTGATCTTCTCGGCAACTGGTATAGAATTGTGGATGAAGACTGTGAGCTGTAACTTTTGATTCACAATCTGACTCAGCCAGGAGCTCACTAGGTTGCTGCAAGGAAAGCAGCATTTTCCAGAACAAATTTGTGTCATGCTACTGAAACCATGGGATGCGGGTGGCGCTGTGGGTTAAAGCACAGAGCCTAGGGCTTGCCGATCGGAAGGTCGGCGGTTCGAATCCCCACGACGGGGTGAGCTCCTGTTGCTCGGTCCCTGCTCCTGCCAACCTAGCAGTTCAAAAGCACGTCAAAGTGCAAGTAGATAAATAGGTACCGCTCTGGCGGGAAGGTAAATGGCGTTTCCGTGCGCTGCTCTGGTTCGCCAGAAGTGGCTTAGTCATGCTGGCCACATGACCCGGAAGCTGTACGCCGGCTCCCTCGGCCAGTAAAGCGAGATGAGCATCGCAACCCCAGAGACGTCCGCAACTGGAACTTATGGTCAGGGGTCCCTTTGCCTTTACCTTTACTGAAACCCAAAGTGGGACATGGTTGGAAAACTCAAGCTGGCTGCATCAAGCTACCAAATATGTTTCTGTTTTAATTAATTTGAAAGACAAAGGTTACAAATAAATAAATAAATAGAAGCTTTCCAAAATGATAGTGAAAAAATAAGCATTTTATTTTATTTTTTTATCCCACATTCTAAACTTCTTATCTACCTCTCACTGCCTCATCTTCGGTGATCTGTGTGGATTGTACAAGCAAAGATATGCTCCAGGCTACCCTCTAGCACCACATGGGGGAATAACCCCACCAAAGGAAGGGTTGCCATGGTTATATCCCTTCTGGCAATTATACCAAGAGATAGTAGGAACTCCAAAGGCTCCCAGATGAAGGCTGCTGCAAGCAGGTATTGGAGAACAACTTTATTGCTATGGACACACCAAAGGTTGCTTCAACTGGGTTTCCAGGAGCAAGGCATTAGTTTGGTTCTATTTTAACTATGTCATATAGTCATATGGGTAGCTATCAGCTGACTCAGCAGGTAGTCAGCTGAATTCCAAGAGCCGCATGTAGCCTAGTCAGCCAACCCTTTTCTATATACTTGCACAGTAGTTTTCAAAGATAATTCTTTCTACATTTGACCACTTCAGACATAACACTAAACTAAAATATGATTTAGCTTTAAAAGAACAAACTCCAAGAAGCTTGCAGGCCTCTGTTGTAATGCTGCCAAACCAGGTCTGTTGAACTATACCAGTGATGGCTAACCTTGACACTCCAGATGTTTTGGGACTACAACTCCCATCATCCCTGACCACTGGTCCTGTTAGCTAGGGATGATGGGAGTTGTAGTTCCAAAACATCTGGGGTGTCAAGGTTAGCCATCACTGAACTATACCGTCACCTTGCATAAACTGAGTAAAATACACCCAACATACACCTGCAGCTTCCGGAAAAGAAAAGAATGATGAGCAAGCTACTTTCTCACGGAAAGCCTCCATAGCTTCTAGAACTACCCCACCACTACAGCCTCCACAAGGGAGAGGACTTCAGCTCTTTCACATGACTGCTACCAGAGCCACCCACACTCTGGATGCAAATGTATATGCTTTTTATTCTCTTGATAAGTGCCTTTGTTGCCAGCTCCTAAATTTCTTGGGGGTAGCTGCATCCATTCTGACCTCACATGGTAGCTTTTTTTCTCTTTCTTTTCAAACAAACAAGACAAATGCATTGATGCATGCTTGCTATTTTGTCTTGCCAGCTGCTGCTTTAGCTGATTCAGCTTCCCACATCAAGAAATACTCCTCTTAAGACAACAGGCATCAGATCTCACAATCTGTTGTAGCTGAAACTTTGGCTAGAGACAGATGATACATATTTTTTTCCCCAAAGAATTGGATGTGGTGCGATAGAGGCATTGTTGCCTGTGGGGTTCAGAATCACCCCACTGTTATCTTCGTTCACAGGATTTGCACTGCTTCAGAAACACTGACCAGAAACAATAACGGAGCAAAGGAAATGAGCAACGGAGCCTCTATCGTACCACCTAAGTTCTCTCGAAATCTCATTGCCATTCCCAACCTTATCATTCTTGCTTGAGTACTTTTATTCCCTTCAAGGCCTAACTGGGTCACTTTATGACTAAGGTCAGTGTCTATTGTTGTCATTGCCTCAAGCAACCATCACGGCATTCAGGCAAGATTTGAATGCAATACTCAAAAAAAACAGCTCAGGTAGGTGAAAATCCTACAATGCTGAATATAAGTGCTTTCCTTTCTGTCCTCACAGTTATGACTTGGAGACTACTGCAACATGAAGAAAAAGCATCTGACTCAGCTAAAGGAGGAGCTGGACAGTCAAAACAGCAAGCTTTGGCACGCATGCGAGGAACTGCATCTTTTAATGTTATATGTTTAAAACAAACAAAAGGCAAAAATGCATGCTGCACGTGGAAAGGCATTAGGAAGAAGACTAGAATAAAACATATTTCATCAGCTTGCTGCTTTTACATATGCAGGGAGTAGGGTTTTCCATGAACGCATGGAAGCATTCAAAATGTCAGGGTTGCACCAGATGAGCAGGAGTGGTGGCAAGCCCCCCTAGGCGAAGCGGCAACCACGGAAGAATCCGGAGAGATGGAGGGATTCTTACCTGAAGAAGACTGGTGGCGACACTCCTCAGAAGAGGAAGAAGCAGATGGGGAAGAGGGAAGGCCAGAACAGGAGGAGGAAGACGTTGAGCCAGAATCAGGCTCTTGTGAGGAGAGGAGCCGGAGGGCCCCCTCCCCTCCTCCCATCTCAGCTGTAGAGCGTAGAGCTGAGAAACAGAGGGAGCAATTGGAGGCAGTTGCAGCTCGTGAAAGGCGTGGTGATGAGCCGGCTACTCAAGGAAGGCCGGCTGCTTCCCTCACCAGCACCTGCAACTGCTGTGCTGAAGCGTGTGGTTGTGCCTGCTCATCCTGCTCCTGATCCTGTGTACCTGACTTTGGCTGGTTCCTGACTCGGACTGCTCCTGACTTCAGCTTCTCTTGACCCCGGTACTGATACCTGGCTTCAGCACACCATCCTGTTGGCGCCATAACACAAAATGGCTGCAATCTAAAATGGCATACTCTAGGAAGAAATGCACCATAGGCCATTTCTACATGCTTGAATTAGTCCTAAACTTTTACATGTATGAAGTAAAAGCATCAGTGGCATGGAGCAGAGTACTTGCTTCAGTGGCCCCAAGACACAGAATGAGTTTCAGGTGAGGTCAGCAGCTGTTTGTCTCTCTCGCTCCCTTTCTTTAAGAGCTGTAAAGCCACAGACATCTAGCTGTGATTCTTTTGTCTGCTGGCATGACCGGTTTAAAGGATGCTATGATGTTTAATTTTTTTATTGTTAAATGACATTTTAACACACATTAATTAAATGGTTATCTTGTTCCATGTGATGTTCCAATTCTATTTCCTTGGGTCTAGAAACTGCAGCATATCAGTTTTTTTTACGTTTTTACCCACAGAGTTTTTGATGATGTCAGATACCAGTTCTTGGCAACCCCCAACTATGTGTGCCTTTCTTGTGTCGTTCTTAAACTGCACAATACTAGGGGGCCAAAGAATCTGAGAACCTGCATGGCAGTGAAACCACTATGGCCCTTGCAACATGGCCTCTAATCTGGAATGCCAAGGGTCTGAACTCTCATTTCAAAAGCAGACAGGGAATTGGCTTGAAAGGAAAAAAGCAGGCCGCTTGCCTGGCCCACATTACTTGTGTGCCATCTGTAGCTATGTGATCTGCAGGAACCTCTTGGTACTGTATGTGCTCATAATCAAGGGTGGGCAGAAGACAGAAATAACAGTAGATACCGATCTGACTCCCAATTGTTTAGCAGTGGCAACAACAAAAATAACCCAGCCCCTCTGCTGAGGGAGCTGGAGGGAACTTTTGGGTGGAAGGCAGGGGCGTAGCGAGCCGCTTGGCTGCCGTGACGTCACAACCCATAGCTGTCAACTTTCGGATTTGAAAATAAGGGATTTTTTCAACCTTTCGGATTTGAAAATAAGGGATGCCGCGAGGGCGGTGCAATGGCACCAAGTAGCCTCGCCACCCTGCGCTCCAGAGGCTGCGCCGAACGGGTGAGCGAAAGAGCGAGCGCATAGACGGCAGGCAGGCTGTCTGTCTGTCTGGTTGGGCGTGAGGGTCTGGCTGCACAAGGCATGCAAGCTCCGCCCCCAGTCGGTCTCAGACTCCTTATTGGCAGCCGAGCAACGCAGCTGAGGAGCCTCCCTAGCCGGCAGGGAGGGAGAGGAGCTGCTTCCTTTGAAATCCGGGAAATTTAAGGGATATCAACAATCCAGGATAGCAGCGGGAAATGGCATTGGAATAAGGGAGTTTCCTGCAAAAAAAAGGGAGGGTTGACAGCTATGGCACTGGCCCGGGCAGAGCCGTAGAGGCAAGGGGCGGGCCAGCGAGGAGGATCTCTAGCAGGCAGCATATATGGTAAATGTATGTCTGTGCAATATCTCATCCGAGCTCTGTTTAGAAACTGCCATGAAGGAGAGCCCATCACCTTCCAAGGGAGTAAAGAGAAAATAAACAGAGCCTTGAGGCATCCTCTTTCCCATCATGGCCAACCAGATATTCCTGGGAAACCCCCGGTAAGATGAGGGCCCTCCCCTTAGAGAGATGAGCCTTCTGATTCTGCACTATAGTGTGTGTCATATACATACATACACAAACACACACATGTAGATATAGAAGTAAGCAAGGTAAAGGTAAAGCGACCACTGGCCATTAAGTCCAGTCGCGGACGACTCTGGGGTTGCGGCGCTCATCTCGCTTTACTGGCTGAGGGAGCCGGCGTACAGCTTCCGGGTCATGTGGCCAGCATGACTCAGCCGCTTCTGGCGAACCAGAGCAGCGCAAGGAAATGCCATTTACCTTCCCGCTGGAGCGGTACCTATTTATCTACTTGCACTTTGACGTGCTTTCAAACTGCTAGGTTGGCAGGAGCAGGGACCGAACAACAGGAGCTCACTCCGTCGCGGGGATTCGAACCGCCGACCTTCTGATCGGCAAGCCCTAGGCTCAGTGGTTTAGACCACAGCGCCACCTGCGTCCCTCCGTAAGCATTGTAGATATGGATATATTTGCTTTCTAGGGTAAATAAATTCTTTCAAGTGACACTGTTGCCATTGGTGCTTCTTGGGTACAAGGAGTGTGTCTTCAGCAAACAAGTTCATTTTCTGCACTCTTATAAAGCTCAGTCCAGCATTCATAAAAGGGTTTGAAAGCTAAAGCTACAAAGTGGCAGGTCAAACAAACCAAAACCACATTGGCATTCAACTGCTTTGAGCCTCTTGTTCTGCACCAGAGAATGTAGCCAGTAACTACAAGTCATAACATTTATTTCAGCTGCCAGAGTTAGACTCTCTTGTATAAATGAAGCACTTATTGCCTTCTCTGTGCCATGACCACCTTCGGAGTTTATTTGGCTTACTATGATGCTTACAGAGTAAGTGCTGACATAGATGGGTGCTGGAATTATGTCTTGTATCTGATTCAGACCTCCATTCTTACTCATTTTATGGTTGCAAGCTAAGTCCTGAGACTATTTCCTCTGACATATTAGAACAGTAGTTCTAAAACTTCTTTCTCTGGGCCACACTTTCAGAAATGGTAAACTAAGCACATGTGCATTGTCTCTCATACTTTTATATAATCTAGTCCGCAACGATTATATTTTTATTATTTATTATAGTAACAGTAGAAGTAGTATTACATTCTTCTCCTGGAAGAATGAATTTAAATATCCAATTTAAATGTTAACAATCTTTTATATATATATACTTCACATTTTATCCATCCTGCATGGGCAAGCAGTTATGAGGCCCTCACCGTTTGACTAGTGCTGAGCAGTGTCTGGTTTTCAACATCGTGATACATCACCAGCTAAACATAAACAGGTAAAGGTAAAGGACCCCTGACAGTTAAGTCCAGTCACGAACGACTCTGGGGTTGCGCTGCTCATCTCGCTTTACTGGCCGAGGGAGCCGACGTTTGTCCGCAGAACGTTTTTCTGGGTCATGTGGCCAGCATGACTAAGCCGCTTCTGGAGAAACCAGAGCGGCACACGGAAACGCCGTTTACCTTCCCGCCGGAGCGGTACCTATTTATCTACTTGCACTCTGACGTGCTTATAGTAATACATCACAAAGTCTGAAATAAGGGTGGAGATATGTAGAGACGGCATTGGCTGGCTTCATGGATTTCCCCACACTGTGATTTTTACATTGCACACACAAACACACACACACCATGATTCACAATATATTGCCAGGTCAAAAACTATGAAATTGATATCACAATATGGACTTCAAACCAGTTTTGGATGATATATTGACATATCGCCCAGTCTTAACTACCGCATTTTTCACTCCATAAGACACACTTTTTTCCTCCTAAAAAGTAAGGGGAAATGTCTGTGCGTCTTATGGAGCGAATGCATGATCCCTGGAGCTGAATTGCCATGGGGCAAAAGCAGATCGTGCTTTTATTTTTACAAAGAGAGAAGGGGGTGTTGAAAGGAAGCCCGCTGAGCAGCTGCTCAGCAAACAATTGGGGAGAGAGATAAGGGAGAGAGATTCCAGCCCCGCCCCCTTGCAGAGGGAGGCTGTTTCCCCAGCGACATGTGACTGGCTGATTAGATTATCTGTCTGGAAACTGTAGAAATGGCTCCCTTTCCTGAAGCTGCAAAACTGTGAGTTAAACCCCATAAAACAGGATTTTTTCCCTTTGCAAAGTAAGCTCAACAACTTTGAGCTGATCCTAAAAAAATGGGGCTTCCTATGTGTCCTATGGTCAGGTGTGCCTTATAGAGCGAAAAATACGGTACATACTTTCTTCCTGTTTGTTTGCAAGTCCTCTCCTGCTTCCCTTCCCAACCCTAAACACTTTTAATTCCTTAATATGAGGCAGCCATTTTTTAAAATTCTTACTGTGTGTGTTCACTGTGTGCAGAAAACACTTCACTTGATAAGAAGTAGGCAGTTTAGTTATGATTATTCTGATTGCTGCCATTCATAGACAACAAATTGCACACACTTCTAGTGTCTGCTGAAATACATTATGTGAGCTACCCAACTTTTTTTTCCATCACAGCTTGTAAATCAGCATCTTGAAAATATATCACAACCAAACAGATTTAATATGGGGCATTTCCTGTATCATACTTTAAAAAAAAGTATTTTTCAAGCTTGCAATTAGGGCTAATAAGACAACCAATCAGAATCAGCTACAGTTAAAGGAGCTAAAGATATACAAAAGTGAAGAGTGTTGAACCATCCACCCAATCGTTGCTTACCAGTGAGAGCCAGTGTGGTGCAGTGGTTAAGAGTGGTAGTCTCGTAATCTGGTGAGCCGGGTTCGTGTCTCCTCTCCTCCACATGCAGCTGCTGGGTGACCTTTGGCTAGTCACACTTCTCTGAAGTCTCTCAGCCCCACTCACCTCACAGAGTGTTAGTTGTGGGGGAGGAAGGGAAAGGAGAATGTGAGCCGCTTGAAACACCAGTGTGGCGTAGTGGTTAACAGCGGTAGTCTCGTAATCTGGTGAACCAGGTTCGCTTCCCCGCTCCTCCACATGCAGCTGCTGGGTGACCTTGGGCTAGTCACACTTCTCTGAAGTCTCTCAGCCCCACTCACCTCACAGAGTGTTAGTTGTGGGGGAGGAAGGGAAAGGAGAATGTGAGCCGCTTGAAACACCAGTGTGGTGTAGTGGTTAAGAGCGGTAGTCTCGTAATCTGGTGAACCGGGTTTGCTTCCCCGCTCCTCCACATGCAGCTGCTGGGTGACCTTGGGCTAGTCACACTTCTCTGAAGTCTCTCAGCCCCACTCATCTCACAGAGTGTTTGTTGTGGGGGAGGAAGGGAAAGGAGAATGTGAGCCGCTTTGAGACTCCTTCGGGTAGTGATAAAGCGGGATATCAAATCCAAACTCTTCTTCTTCTCTTCTTACCTCCCTGCAACCTCACCCTCCTAAGTGCTCATCTCTCAGCTAGGTCACTCCCAGCATCAGTGCCTGGCTGAGGGAAACTTGTCAGGAGTTTTTTTTTTCCAGGAGGAATTCACCAGTTCTGGCACCTGTCAGTTGAGTTGCATTTGCCATTTTAGGAGAACGAGGGAGGTGTTCATGGTGAGTTCCGGCACCTCTTTTTCTAGAGAAATAGCACAGGGGATCAGCCATGGTGTTCCCCCCACCCTGTACAATTTCCTCTGAGAGCAAATGAACAGCAGCATCAAGGCCCATTGCTCTCAGGGGGGCTTGTTCTATGTTCATTAGAAGGTAAGCATCAGCAACAGGTATCACACACTAGCCGCTCAGGCTATGGGCAGTTTGGATGTTCGTTGTTCAGTCGTTCAGTCGTGTCCGACTCTTCGTGACCCCATGGACCAGAGCACGCCAGGCACGCCTATCCTTCACTGCCTCTCGCAGTTTGGCCAAACTCATGTTAGTAGCTTCGAGAACACTGTCCAACCATCTCATCCTCTGTCGTCGCCTTCTCCTTGTGCCCTCCATCTTTCCCAACATCAGGGTCTTTTCTAGGGAGTCTTCTCTTCTCATGAGGTGGCCAAACTATTGGAGCCTCAGCTTCAGGATCTGTCCTTCTAGTGAGCATTCAGGGCTGATTTCTTTAAGAATGGATAGGTTTGATCTTCTTGCAGTCCATGGGACTCTCAAGAGTCTCCTCCAGTACCATAATTCAAAAGCATCAATTCTTCGGCAATCAGCTTTCTTTATGGTCCAGCTCTCACTTCCGTACATTACTACTGAGAAAACCATAGCTTTAACTATACGGACCTTTGTTGGCAAGGTGATGTCTTTGCTTTTAAAGATGCTGTCTAGGTTTGTCATTGCTTTTCTCCCAAGAAGCAGGCGTCTTCTAATTTCGTGACTGCTGTCAACATCTGCAGTGATCATGGAACCCAAGAAAGTGAAATCTCTCACTGCCTCCATTTCTTCCCCTTCTATTTGCCAGGAGGTGATGGGACCAGTGGCCATGATCTTAGTTTTTTTGATGTTGAGCTTCAGACCATATTTTGCGCTCTCCTCTTTCACCCTCATTAAAAGGTTCTTTGATTCCTCCTCACTTTCTGGTTTGGATAAACAGTTTTAAATAAAAGTTGTGGGGACAGAGGCAGCAGGCAACCCTAGGAGTGCTCAACTTCCACTAGGCTTCCGAAGTGGCTTTTAAGTCATGCGAAAGATCACATAAACAGCAAAAAATACAAGGTAACTAAAGGTCGGGAAAGCACAATAAAGTGCTGTCTGAATGCAGTCTGAGTCTCTGTGGATGCCTTTTAGAGATGAAGAGGCACTGGCCTACAAATGCACTGAAATATAAATAATTAAGCAACTAATTTATCCTTGAAATCAGTTAAGTTCAGCACCTCCTCACTGCCGTGATGCACCCTACCTTGCTGCCTTTTTGCAAGCTATGAAATAAGGCGGGTTGTTTTCAAAACTTGCTTTTGACATTTTTCGTTAAGTGGTGGAATCATTGATTGCTCTGGTTCTACATGCACCACATCCTACGCCACGTTTATTACTGTTTGAATGTGTGTCCTGCCCTTTCTCCCAAGGGAGCAGAACCACTGTAATACTTCCACCTTCTTGAGTTGTTCCAGTAGGATGTCATGGTCAATGGTATCAAAAGCCTTTGACAGATCAAGTGATAACCGTTCGATTGAATCTCTTCATCACATAATGTTTGTCTGCCCCTTGTAAAGGGGCAGCCCGAAAGACTCTATTACTTCCATTAACTCAAAAATTACCGGGGTATTTGGAAGAGTCTTACCTTGCTCTTCTGTTGCAAGATTCAGACTTGATTATAACCCTACATACGGCAAAATTCCTGACATCAGTTCTGACACTTAAGAAACGCAATGGATTGTTATATACAGCTTGACATTTTAATTTAATTTGTATCATGTTTTATTCAATTGAGTATCCCTTTTAATCTATTTTACTGTTAGCAATTGTAAACCAGACTGTGCTGTTTCTGTTTTTGGTTGTTATGTCTATGGGCTTAAAGCCGAAATAAAATGAGCTGAGTTGAGTTGAGCCTTTGACAGATCAAGGAGAACTAGCGGTGTCACATTTCCCATCTCTCTCCCAATCGGGGCAACCATGGCTCTTTCAGGGCCAAAACTGGACTTGAAACCCAGACTGGAATGAATCTAGATAATCAGGGCACCCGCCCTGTGGAACGCCCTCCGACCAAATGTCAAAGAGAAAAACAACTACCAGGCTTTTAGAAGACATCTGAAGGCAGCCCTGTTTAGGGAAGCTTTTAACGTCTAACAGACTACAGTCATACCTCGGGTTGCGCTCGCTGCTGGTTGCGCGTTTTCAGAATACGAACATGCCGAACCCGGAAGTACCAGAACGAGTTGCTTCCAGATTTTGGTGCTCGCACATGCGCAGAAGCGCTAAATCATGCTTTGCGCATGCTTTGCGCATCCTGGCCCCAGCACTGCGAATATTGCAGCAGAGGATAGTCCCATCTTCCATTGTTTAACCTCTCCTGCCAGTTACTGATTTAAACAATAGGCTTGGGACATGGGTAGGCAAACTAAGGCCCGGGGGCCGGATCTGGCCCAATCGCCTTCTAAATCCGGGACGGTCCAGGAATCAGCGTGTTTTTACATGAGTAGAATGTGTGCTTTTATTTAAAATGCATCTCTGGGTTATTTGTGGGGCATAGGAATTCATTCATTTTATTTTTTTTCAAAGTATAGTCCGGCCCCCCACAAGGTCTGAGGGACAGTGGACCGGCCCCCTGCTGAAAACGTTTGCTGACCCCTGGGCTTGGGACAACTCATTCCTTCTTGAAAAGCTGGCCACTCATTCTAGTAGTACAGTTGTAGGCACACACACACACACACAGAGAGAGAGAGAGAGAGAGAGGGTGAATATGAATCTTACTAGCCAAAATCCATGTTTTCACACATTTTGCATTTTTAAAAAACAGAGATGTAAACACTATTTAATACCTGAGGTTATATAAAACTTAAATACAGTGGTACCTCAGGTTAAGAATTTAATTCATTCTGGAGGTCCGTTCTTAACCTAAAACTGTTCTTAACCTGAGGTACCACTTTAGCTAATGGGGCCTCCTGCTGCCGCCGCCGCACAATTTCTGTTCTCATCCTGAAGCAAAGTTCTTAACCCGAGGTACTATTTCTGGGTTACCTGAAGCGCCTGTAACCTGAAGCGTCTGTAACCCGAGGTACCACTGTATTGGGGTGGAGGAATAGTCTTAAAATGTTGGAAAGTGTTGAATGCCATCATTTGTAGGCACACCATCCAATTGCGAACCTTAATCACAGACCAACTCGTTCCTCCCATCTGCAACAGAACGGGACCTCACAAACCTTCAACCTTTGCCTACATCGAAACTTTTAGATGTTCTCTGGCACAAACAACTTTCCTTGGCGAACATGCAGTCTGTAAGTGAAGTGTACTGGCGCTCTTCAAGGTCTCAGGTGTATTACGAGCATTGAGATGATTGCCTCCCTCCACCTCCCCGTGCGTTGCAATTCTCATTTCTGAAGTGCAGCAAAAGATAACACCCCTCCCCTTTCCTGAGCTTGTAGGGATGACATCACTTCTGAAGGCGCAGGCTTAATTTATCATTTACCCATTTCCCTCCTCTATCCTTTATTGCTTGCGCACTCCATCTTCTGAAAATGTCCGATTACACACTCCAGCTACATCTAGAAAGAAAATCACTCTGCTCTCATATTTATTTAGGCTGCAGGTAGGCATCTACTTGAAATGCAACAATGCAGACTGGAGATAAGATATATTTCAGCATTTCACCCCAAACAGCATAATTTACCAGTTTCCACATTTTTAATACATTTCTCTCCACAGGGACAGTGTGACTCACTTACCCCAGCAGGGAAATCATTCGCGGCATCAGACACTTGAAACAGTTCCAGTAGTATCTAACACTAATACCATTATGAGTTTATGACTAGCAGCTCCCATTGCCTCAAAAACAATATGTGACCCCATTATCCATTTATTCCACCCTGCTCCCATATTTTCTTTTAAAGTATTCCTTGCTACTACAGTCTTCTTTCTCTTCCTCCCAGCAGTGCTTTAGTGATTTGCAGTTCTTATCTTTCTGCAGATTCAGTTTTAGGATCTCCCTTATCATTGTATCATAGGGACGCGGGTGGCGCTGTGGGTTAAACCACAGAGCCTAGGGCTTGCCAATCAGAAGGTCAGCGGTTCGAATCCCCATGATGGGGTGAGCTCCCGTTGCTCGGTCCGAGCTCCTGCCAACCTAGCAGTTCGAAAGAACGTCAAAGTACAAGTAGATAAATAGGTACCGCTCCGGCAGGAAGGTAAACGGCGTTTCTGTGCACTGCTCTGGTTCGCCAGAAGCGGCTTAGTCATGCTGGCCACATGACCTGGAAGCTGTACGCCGGCTCCCTCGACCAGTAAAGCGAGATGAGCGCCGCAACCCCAGAGTCATCCGTGACTGGACCTAATGTTCAGGGGTCCCTTACCTTTACCTTTTATCATTGTATCACACAGCAAGGTGCACACCTAATACACAAGTATATGCATGCAACATATGCATCCTCTCCTAGTATGTCCCACAGAGGACCCTAAGGTCCAAGAATAAGAATAGCTTAAAGGTCCCGGGCCCCAAGGAAGCCAAGGTCAGGGCCTTTTCAGTGATGGCTCCGACCTGGTGGAATGCTCTGTCCCACGAGACTAGGGCCCTGCAGGACTTGATCTCTTTCCGCAGGGCCTGTAAGACAGAGCTATTCCGCCTGGCCTTCAATTTGAATTAGCCTGATCCTCTATTCCCTTCTCCCTTTCCTCTTCTATGAAGAAACCCTTTCTGGGACCCCACATTAAATTCTTCCCTGGTCTCCTTTCTGGTTAGCCTTGGTGATCATTTGAGGTCTATTGACTGGGTTTTTGTTTTTTGTTTTTTTCCAAAATGACCCCTGAATTTTTGAATTTTATTGATACTGATGCTGCATTTTATGTCGTATCTTATGCTGTTTTATGCTGTTTTAAAGTCGCATTTTAATCAATGTTTTATACTTGCTGTTAGCTGCCCTGAGCCCGGTTTTTAAACCGGGAAGGGCTGGGTATAAATAAAAAAAATTCATGATGATGATGATGATAATGTTTTCAACTGTGTGAATTATTGGATGCAGTGGCAACTGCAAACATGATTACTACAGCTCTGTGTGTTAAGTGTTGAGTGGCGGCACCAGGAAAAAATATCTGGGGGGGGGGGGGAGGCACAGAAGGGGCAAAGTATATTTCTAGGTGGGTGAGTTGTGTCCCGCATGTTAAGATCTCTGAAAGAAAAATAACAGTACATGTTAATTACAGAGTCCAGCAACCTGAGGGAGTAGGGAGGCAAGCTCCTTGGGGGTTATTTTTTTTGGGGGGGGGGAACCTGCTCATTCCTGACAAGAGTAGTCAGTCTTATCAACAAGGCTGTCTCCCAATGGTTAAATAAATTGGAGTTCTTGTTATTAGTTATACTGAAAGGAAATACACACCAAGAGCTCTGGTCAGAAATTTCAATACTAGGAATAGTATTCACAATAATATGTGTAGCTTCAAATGAAAAATACAACTTCAAATTTACAGTAGTATGAGTAAACAGGGCCCTGTCCTGGTTGCTTTTCCTGAATCGACTGAAAACGATCCTTTTGAATACTTTTGAATACTTTTGAATACTTTTGAATACGAACTGATATACATTTATTGTTACTTGAACTTTCTTATGTTCTTATACTGTAACGAATTATTGTTTACTCATACTACTGTGAATTTGAAGTTGTATTTTTCATTTGAAGCTACACATATTATTGTGAACTTGAAACTGTTTTTCTTATTTGAATTGACATTCTCTGCCTAAGACTGTAATTCTTAACAGAATACATACTTTTATTTGACTATAACTCACGAGTAGGATTTATTCCTAGTATTGAAATTTCTGGCCAGAGCTCTTGGTGTGTGTCTCCCAATGGTGCCTGTTTTCATTAAAGGTAAAGGGTAAAGGGACCCCTGACCGTTAGGTCCAGTTGCGGACGACTCTGGGGTTGCGGCGCTCATTTCACTATATTGGCCGAGGGAGCCAGCGTACAGCTTCCGGGTCATGTGGCCAGCATGACAAAGCCACTTCTGGCGAACCAGAGCAGTGCACGGAAACACCGTTTACCTTCCCCCTGGAGCGGTACCTATTTATCTACTGCACTTTGATGTGCTTTCGAACTGCTAGGTTGGCAGGAGCTGGGACAGAGCAACGGGAGCTCACCCCGTCGCGGGGATTCGAACTGCCGACCTTCTGATCGACAAGCCCTAGGATTTGTGGTTTAGACCACAGCGCCACCCGCGTCCCTATTTCTCTGCCTTCCAATTATTTGCTTCATTCCCCAGTAAAACTTTTAAACAGCGGACTATTTTACAGATCTGCCCTATTACCTGTACTTTTTAATAAACCACATCTGCCCTCACAGCTAGAGAGGGCTTCCCCACTGGCTGGAAGCACCAAGTTCTGAAAGATTTAGACTACACAATCACAACTGGTACATGACCAAAAAGGCCACAGCAACATCTGAGGAAAGCCAGAGTTATTTATAGCACAAAGAAGCCACAACATAGAGATGGTATTACCGCACAGTTAAAAAAATACATACAAAGGAGCAGAGGAGCAGTTTCACCAATCAAGGGGATTATAATTCTCTAAGAATGCTTATGTAGAATTAATCCATTCTCTATCCACTGCTTCACAACAAATTCTGCAGGGGTTCTGCTTCTGATAATAGAAGTCCCGTTATAAATTTATTTGCAATGCAACTGTTATTATGAGTGTCAGGAAATCAATTAATAAAGTTGCCAAGGCTCTTTAGAGAGAGAGAAAAGGCCTTTAATAACTCCTAAAAAGAGTGTGTGTGTGTTATATTGTTTAAATCCAAAAGTAGCATCAAAGACCAGCAACGTGTGTGTGTGTGTGTGTGTGTGTGTGTGTGTGTGTGTGTGTGTGTCACACAGCACTTTTTAACCACAGCCAATTTTCCACTGCACTGTGGGTCCTATTTATCACTAGGGTACATTTCCATATAATTTTAATCCTCAAGGATTTATAAACCCTTTTGGACTCCAATTTAAAAAATAACAGAAAATGCAGTGTTATTTTCACTTTGCCTAATGAATTTTGCAAGGAATTCACGGCTTCATTGTTCTAAACAGACACAATATTTAATTATGTGTCATATTAAAGAACTCTTTATTGGTGGCAATTATATACAGGCCTTTCCCCTTTAAATTTAAACATGCTTGGAGACCATATAGCAACCAAATTTGGTCTCAAGAAATATGAAACAATGCACAAAGTGATGCATTTTGCATTACCTTACTTATGCTCCTAAAAACCCCAATGTTTTGAGTTTTAATAGAACATGAACATTTTTAACAAGGGGCAGGATACTACCTGAAAGACCGGAATGAGAAAGAACCACTTTTTAAAACTTCCACTCCTTTAGAGTTTTCCTTGAAATCAATAACCACACATTATGCCATTGCAAGATTTATTTAAAAAGCAAAATAATCTACAAGAATGAAATTCTACTAATTACACTTTTTATTAGGGACCCAGGTGGCGCTGTGGGTTAAACCACAGAGCCTAGGGCTTGCTGATCAGAAGGTTGGCGGTTCGAATCCCCGTGATGGGGTGAGCTCCTGTTGCTCGGTCCCAGCTCCTGCCCACCTAGCAGTTCGAAAGCACGTCAAAGTGCAAGTAGATAAATAGGTACCTCTCCGGCGGGAAGGTAAACAGCATTTCCGTGCGCTGCTCTGGTTCGCCAGAAGCGGCTTAGTCATTCTGGCCACATGAACTGGAAGCTGTACGCCGGCTCCCTTTGCCAGTAAAGCGAAATGAGCGCCGCAACCCCAGAGTCGGACACGACTGGACCTAATGGTCAGGGGTTCCTTTACCTTTACCCTTTACACTTTTTATTAGCAAAGCAAAAAAATAAATTTTCATCTAGACTAGACTATCCCAGGATACATTATTAAAAGAAACCGACATTACGCAAGCAGACTGTCATTTGCACAACCCTAATTCATATAACCCTCCATTTCCTCTAATCCTGAAGCACACTGTATTTTGAGAGTGCACAGAAGGCTGCTGGGGGGGGGGGGCATTGTGCAAATGGAAGACCCATTGTGCAAATGGAAGTCCATTCCGGTCACATATGAGCAGGTTTGGATATAATCCTCTGACTGCTTCTCCTGTTCAAAAGTTAAGAATTTATTTTGTTAATTTCCCTTCCAACTCAAAGCACCTAAGGCAACATAACATGAAAGGGTGAAACCACAATAAAACCACTTCATGTACGATGGAAATTAGTGATGCACCCCATAACACAAGAGACATATTTTATCCCCCTCCCTTTCTGAAAAACAACAACACAACTCAACTCCATTTGCTCAACTCCAAAACCAATCATACCTTCATGTCAGATTATTAAATTTGCACAGTGCTGAGAATATCAATTGTGCACATTGTGCTATACCCACAAAGTATAAAAGAAAGAAAGCTGCAAGGATATAAAGGTGTAAAAATGACTGGAGGCCAGACAGAATGGATACAGCAACTCTGCCTGCATGAATGCATGTTATCAAAACTATGGCCACCAACCTAAGTGCTAGAGCTCATCCATACAAATCACAGTGCATATGTGTTTTGTGTGTGAGTGTGTGTGTGTGTACACACACACTTTCTCTGTTTTGACAGTACACACACACACACACACACACACACAGAGCATAGTTGTCAACTTTCCGATTTGAAAATAAGGGATTTTCCCAAACTTTCGGATTTGAAAATAAGGGATGCCACCAGGGCGCTGCAATGGCACCAAGTAGCCTCGCCACCCTGCGCTGCAGAGGCTGCGGGCGAATGGGTGAGCGAAAGAGCGAGCGCATAGACGGCAGGCAGGCTGTCTGTCTGTCTGGTTGGGCGTGAGGGTCTGGCTGCACAAGGCATGCAAGCTCCGCCCCCAGTCGGTCTCAGACTCCTTATTGGCAGCCGAGCGACGCAGCTGAGGAGCCTCCCTGGCCGGCAGGGAGGGAGAGGAGCTGCTTCCTTTGAAATCCGGGAAATTTAAGGGATATCAACAATCCGGGATAGCAGCGGGAAATGGCATTGGAATAAGGGAATTTTCCGCCAAAAAAAGGGAGGGTTGACAGCTATGACACACACACACACAGAGAGAGAGAGAGAGATAGAGAGCCAATACCAATAATAGTTTCAAAACCTTGTGTTATCTCACTTGATAGCCGACATTCAATTACCAGTGTGTCTTCCCTCCCATTTGCACACTGGAAGTCCTCCACCCTCTGAAGCAGATTTGGGGGGCACTGAGAGATTACAGGGGAGGGGGGAGACATCTGCTCTCACTGTATTGAACCTCACCCAATATCTTTAGAAATACGATGTGCGAAAACCCCGTATAATTGCTTTTTAACACATTTAGCAAAGCAAAACTACACAGGAAGTCTAATTTCATGCTAAATAGTGAAGAACTCCGTGGAAGTTTCACAAGGGAAACATTCTTGGTCTCTTAATATCTTCCAAGCCCATCAGTTAGGGCTTAACAAGAGGCAGAGCTTATCAGGACTAAATTCCGCAAGTTGCCTTAATGCTAAGGGCCAGCCCTGCTACACGGTGAAGCCATTAAGGCTGTGCTTCTGAAGCTGTGCAGAGCTGTTTTGTTGATCTCATCACCTAGACCACACTCAGGTGGAGATAAAGACATCCTGAAATTCTGAACATCTTCCTGCATATTCATTAGTAAAATATACCACCGTCAATATTTAAAGCTTTTTGTCTTGAATTTAAAGCTTTTTGTCTTGAAAGTCTCTTACTTTCTCCTCGTCCTGCCCTATTTATAAGAAAGACTGGCAATATATCATAAGGGTTCAATCCAGCCAAATGTGGGCACACAAGCTGTATACAAAGGAAGAAGAAGAAGAAGAGTTTGGATTTGATATCCCGCTTTATCACTACCCGAAGGAGTCTCAAAGCGGCTAACATTCTCCTTTCCCTTCCTCCCCCACCACAAACAAACTGTGAGGTGAGTGGGGCTGAGAGACTTCAGAGAAGTGGGACTAGCCCAAGCTCACCCAGCAGCTGCATGTGGAGGAGCGGGGACGCGAACCCGGTTCACCAGATTACGAGTCTACCGCTCTTAACCACTACACCACATTGGCTCTCCATGGAGTTTCTCCATGGTCAACACAACTCTGGAACGTGAGTTATTTGAAAAATACACAGAGGGCTGAATGAGGATATGGGAGGCATGGACAGATCACTAAAAGAAACTACACAGTTATGCAAACTTTCATTTGTACAGTGCCATAAATCTGCCTAATTGATGCTGTTAACAGTTTTCATTCATAAACATCAGCTAATCAAGGCTAATAAGAGGATGCTCAAAGTAGCAGCTAATCCTGCCATCCAAGTGTTCAAAATTCTCCTACTCCCCGAGCAAGCATAACAGAGACTTAATTCTTAAGGTTAGTGACCTTACACCCACCTATGTTTCTATTTTATTTATTGTCAATGCCTAAATGTTATACTTGCCTATAAATCTAATTAACATGCTCAAGATGAACTGCAGCCTTCTGGGATATTCTTTACCATAACAGGACAAGCCAACAGAATGATTAAAACAAAATTAAAAAATTCCTTCCAGTAGCACCTTAGAGACCAACTAAGTTTGTTCTTGGTCTGAGCTTTCGTGTGCATGCACACTTCTTCAGATACACTGAAACAGAAGTCACCAGACCCTTCTATATAGTGAGAGGGTGGGAGGGGTATTACTCAGAAGGGTGGTGGGAATGGGTGATAGGCTGATAGCTGTGGTAAACCTGTTGACGACTGTTAACGACTGCAATTAGTCTTACAGGAAAAAGCAAGGGGTGAGAAGGTTAAAAATAGCTTTGTCATGTATAATGAGACAAGAATCCAATGTCTTTGTTCAGACCAGGTCTATCCATGGTTTTAAGTTTGATATTGAGTTGCAATTCAGCAACTTCTCTTTCCAGTCTATTTCTGAAATTCCTTTGCAATAAGACAGCTACTTTGAGATCTTGTATAGAGTGTCCTGGGAGATTGAAGTGTTCTCCTACTGGTTTCTCTGTCTTGTGATTCCTGATGTCAGATTTATGTCCATTTATCCTTTGGCGTAGGGTTTGGCCTGTTTGTCCAATATAGAGAGCTGAAGGGCACTGTTGGCATTTGATGGCATACACAATGTTAGACGATGAGCAATTAAATAGTCCTGAGATGGTATGTTTGATGTTGTTGGGGCCAGAATGATTCCCATTGTTTTGAGAGAACTGTTTCAACTGGACACATGTCTCATGAATCATTAGTTTTTCTAATAACTATTGTTGGGACAAATTCTGCTCTGTGCCCCTTTATTTAAAAAGGGCCATGCATTTAAATAAATATAAATTCAAATTAATTCAACCTGGAGGTAACTAATGCAAATCTTCTATGTTTCATTTCTTTATATCAGGGAGAGGATTCCAGACTCCTATGAACAATTTTAGAAGTGTCAACAGAATTCAATAAATGTTGTTTTTAAAAAATCTAATTATTTGTCACAATACAACCACGATCACTGCCACTTTTCTATGTGGAGGTTTGTAAACTGCTTCCATCTGAGAAGTAATTGATTCCATTTTTATCACTTGTACCCGTTTATGTGGCTGTTCTCTTCCAGCAAGATGATAACATCTATTTGCAGCAAATTATACATTATAATTCCTCATTCAAAAGCTGTAATGGAAAACAAAAATGCTAATTTGTGCTGTAAACGGAAGTAGAGAATCATAATCATTCATTGTTAACATTAAGGACTAAAACTGCTCTTGCAAATAAATAATAAAATAGATTAAATAAGCGGGGGGGGGGAGCAAAAGCATGAGACAAGAGTTGTCTGAGAAGGGAGGAAATAAAACTGGTTTTTCATGAAGCCAGGAAACAGAGAGGGATGGAAGAAAAGTTTTTAAGAGTAAAGTACGTAAGACTTTTGTTCTATTATTTGTGCTCCCGTGGATATTTCAAACATGCAATGAATAAAAACATACAAATTCCAGTTTCTCAATTGAAAATGGAAATGGGACATGGTTTCCTAAGGTGCTTAGAAATCTCAGCCCTAAATACTGAATTTCATATGAGGGTGTATCACCGGTCTGCCTAGGGGCCTCCAATTTCTAAAATACAGTGACCCTCTGTGTACCAGTGTTTACAGGTCATTCCCTCTCATTTCCTATGATTAACCACGGTTATATGTTAACATGTGCACTAATAAAAACTATACTGTACACAAACCAGGTTGCCTCAGACCCACTTCAAACTATTATTTTCCCTGATGTGTCGACATATCATGGTCGACATATATCTCTGTATTTACACAGAATAAACATACACTTACATCTCAAAAGTATTTGGGGAACCAGTTAATAAATGCTTAACAACAATACTCTTATTTGTGTGGGGGCCAGTCCTGGCATCTAGAGTCCTCAGTCCTAAATATTTTAATAAATAGGTATCATCTCTCTCATGGGACGCGGGTGGCGCTGTGGGTTAAACCACAGAGCCTAGGGCTTGCCGATCAGAAGGTCGGCGGTTCGAATCCCCGCGACAGGGTGAGCTCCCGTTGCTCGGTCCCAGCTCCTGCCAACCTAGCAGTTTGAAAGCACATCAAAGTGCAAGTAGATAAATAGGTACCGCTCTGGCGGGAAGGTAAACGGCGTTTCCGTGTGCTGCTCTGGTTCGCCAGAAGCGGCTTAGTCATGCTGATCACATGACCTGGAAGCTGTACGCCGGCTCCCTCGGCCAATAATGCGAGATGAGCGCCACAACCCCAGAGTCGGACACGACTGGACCTAATGGTCAGGGGTCCCTTTACCTTTATCATCTCTCTCACTCACACAATCAAGGCCCCCAAGAGCAGTTTGGGCTACAGATGTCATGGGCCCATAGTCAGCAGGGGGCCCAGACACCTAGCATTTGTTAAGCAACGACAACCAAGTAAGTTGGTCAGATTCCTATAAAGGAAATTAAAGAGCAAAACATGCAAGCAAGCTTGAAGGTTATGCAAAGCAATGGTTGAGAGAGTGCATGCACCCAGTTACACAGTGAGAATATCTGGAAACCTTGTGTGTCATGGCTGAGTCATGATATTCCAGACTAAAGTACATTCATTAATAGTTTGCACTACAGTATATAGTATATCAGGGACGCGGGTGGCACTGTGGTCTAAACCACAGAGCCTAGGGCTTGCCGATCGGAAGGTCGGCAGTTCGAATCCCCACAATGGGGTGAGCTCCTGTTGCTCGGTCCCAGCTCCTGCCAACCTAGCAGTTCGAAAGCATGTCAAAGTGCAAGTAGATAAATAGATAGATAAATAGTAGATAGGTAAGGTAGCGGGAAGGTAAACGGCGTTTCCGTGCGCTGCTCTGGTTCGCCAGAAGCGGCTTTGTCATGCTGGCCACATGACCTGGAAGCTGTACACCAGCTCTCGGCCAATAAAGCGAAATGAGCGCCGCAACCCCAGAGTCGGACACGATTGGACCTAATGGTCAGGGGTCCCTTTACCTTTGAAGAATGGATGCCTAAAATACTGCTCTGGATCTCCCTTGCTGCAATACTGAAAGCCAACAAGAATATCCCATTATACACAGCAGCAGAATCATAGATCATGGTACCAGAGTTTTGCCTGTAAACCATGGATAATATTCAGAAGATTGACGTCTATTTCCTATAAACTGTGCATAGAAACTTCACTTTCTGTTCACCCTCAGCCACTATATAGTAAATGTTAAGAATAAGAATAAACTTTATTTGTGTAGCCGATAGGCCATAACAACGAAAGAACAGATTAAAACTTGGCAGAGGTTATAAAATAATAATGATAAACATAATAAAAATAATAATGATAAGATCCTAGGCGGGGAACCCGGGTGACGACACTGATGTCATTCAAATGGCAGCTCTCAGTCTCATTGCTTTCTCGATAAATTTGGCAACCTTCTCTGTTATCAAGCTGTTCTGGTCAGCTAGGAGTGAGAGCAGTTTGGCTAGGAGTGAGAACATTTATAGTAAATGTTTCAAATCTAAAGATCACACTACAGTAAACCAAAGTGGTTTGGGGGGAAAACACAATATTCTCAATGGGCAACTGTTTCCATTGAAGCAATCACTCCTCATATACATTTTGTATTTTCAAAAGAATCTTTCCAAGTGATAATAATCAACACAGAGACTTAGGCAGGGAAAGAAGTTTTGCAACCTGTTAATTTTGCTGTAAGCAAGTTACATTTAAAATGAGGCATAACATTGAAATATTTGGAATATAATGACTGTGGTCGAAAACTAAAAAAAATCCTCTCTCAGTTGACCAAAAACAAATCATTCTGCCACAATGTAGTAAATCACTCCACTGCTGCCCTTTTATATTTAATACCTTTCAGCACTACACATTTATCTCTACACTAGCATAGTATACTCATTGATTTCCTATGGTCACGCTGGAAGAAGGTTCTGCTTCCCTGATGATGAGTACAAAGGGTGGGTGACCCCATTCTCATTGCAATGCAAACCTTGCACTTTTACATTTCTCCTAACCCACCTAAACATTTGACCAGTTAAGAAATCTCTGCCCTGTTCATTTAGTTACATAACTGTTACTACTAACACTTCTTCCTTCTCTTGCTTGTAAAATTCTGGATTCTAACCTACATAAAATAATGAAAACATTTTTAGACCATCATATTTCAACTTAGAATTTCTACTTATGTACAAAAAGGATCCAATCCACTCAATGAGTAATTCTGAAATTATGTTGCCTTGCGGGCCTTTTTCACCTGGTTTGGGAGAGTGAGGCCCTGACTGACTCCAGCTACAAAAGCTGAGGTTGCTGAAGACTCGGTCTGGGGAAGTGTTGCTGCTGCCCTTTTGTATCTTTATTTTAGATCTTCTTGTGACGACTCTGATAGTTTAGCAAATTCAAATATTCCTAACAAACAATGAAGTTAAATGTATTAACATAACTGCAAGGGACCCAGGTGGCGCTGTGGGTTAAACCACAAATCCTAGGGCTTGCTGATCAGAAGGTCGGCGGTTCGAATCCCTGCGACTGGGTGAGCTCCCGTTGCTCGGTCCCAGCTCCTGCCAACCTAGCAGTTCGAAAGCAAGTCAAAGTGCAAGTAGATAAATAGGAACCGCTCTGGCAGGAAGGTAAATGGCGTTTCCGTGCACTGCTCTGGTTCGCCAGAAGCGGCTTAGTCATGCTGGCCACATGACCTGGAAGCTGTACACCGGCTCTCGGCCTATAGAGCGAGATGAGCGCCGCAACCCCAGAGTCGGACACGACTGGACCTAACGGTCAGGGGTCCCTTTACCCTTTAACTGCAACTAGATGGACTTGAATTTCGGGTTACACGGACAGAGTTTATTATGTATATAGTTTTTATCTAATTTGTAAATATCGTTTAAACTTAGAATTGTTTCGAATGTAATATAATGTATTTTTGATATGGGCCAATGGCTGTAATAAACATTACTACTACTTAGATCTTCTTGTGCATTGTGTGGAAATTGTTCTGTTTGGTTGTGTATTTTTTAATGTTTTATTTATTGTTTATGATTTCACTTGTTATGTTGTGGTTATGCATTTTTTTCATGTTGTAAGCCTCCTTGAAATGGTTTGAACTGTGGAAAAGTGGCATACAAATAAATTTATGTATGTACCGGTATGTATGTATGTATGTATGTATGTATGTACCGGTATGTATATACTGTAGAATGCATTCATCTACGGTGGGAAGAGAGGTGCTACTTTTTAATGTAGTAAACTGAATTATTTATTGTGAATTAGCATCGTATTCTTATACAACACTACCTTTCCAATGTTTCCTCTGGAGCATGGATACATTTTCTACACTTAAGTTTAAAGATGCATATCCCGTTCTAGATGTGGTTCGTTTTAATGAAATGAACAACCCACACAGAGACCTGTAAATACAGTGGTACCTCTGGTTAAGTACTTAATTCGTTCCGGAGGTCCGTTCTTAACCTGAAACTGTTCTTAACCTGAAGCACCACTTTAGCTAATGGGGCCTCCTGCTGCCGCGGCGCGATTTCTGTTCTCATCCTGAAGCAAAGTTCTTAACCTGAAGCATTATTTCTGGCTTAGCGGAGTTCTTAACCTGAAGCGTATGTAACCTGAAGCGTATGTAACCTGAGGTACCACTGTAGTAGTTTGCCTGATTGCCTAGGGCAACAAAAAAATCACCTCCAAGCTACCAGACATGCAAGCATTTCTATATATTTCCTTCATTTCAGGCTATTGGCACAAGACATTTATGCTGTCTAGTAAACTCAAGAACAGGGGTAGGCAACCTAAGGCCCGGGGCCTTAAAAACAAACTTAGTTGGTCTCTAAGGTGCTACTGGAAGGAATTTTTTTATTATTATTTTATTTCTGCATAAAATTAAACTTGGATTAGAAAGAGCTGCCTTTGGCTTTGGGGTGAGTATGAAACTGCCAAACGATAGCTACACTAAAATCCTGGATTTCTCAGAAAGAATTACCTGAGGGGAGAGACTCCATCAGGCAAGGCCTCCTTCCACCTGCCTTGCTCCACCCTCTAGTCTCTGCTTCTCAGTTTGTATAGTATTATTTTATGTACTGTGGTTTGCCTTTGTTTTATTGATTATAGTTTAGAAATTATTTACTGTAATTGTTGAGTGGATTTCTGTTTAACTTTTATATGTTGATATTATTATTTTATACTATTCTAATAATTGTTGAATGCTACGTTTTGATGTAGGTTGCTTATTTTAAAGTTTTGTTTTATTATCACATTTTTGTATTGTGTTAGATTGTTATAAGGTGTACATTTTTTGTTTCTTCAGCTTGTAAACCGCCTTGAGTATTGTAAGATAGAAAGACGGTATACAAATTAAAAATGATGATAATGATGATGATACACACACAAAAAAGCTTCAAAATGAACCAGAAAGTCCCTTCTCCCAACAATAGGTGCCAGTGCGATTCTATTTTTTCCTCTATAGAACAGCTTCTGTAAACATCTGTGACATCACTGAAAGGGAGGAGTCGGCTGATTTCTCACAAAGTGATTGGTTAGACTGGTGCCCTGCACATTTTGCTTTGTCTTGCCTGTTCTACAACGGATTGACACTTTAAAAGAAGAAGAAGAAGAGGAAGAAGAAGAAGAAAAAGAAGAAAATTATTCTGAGCTTAGGCTCAGTCCAACAAGTACACTTATAATCCCCTCACAGTCATCCTGAAAGGCAGGGGTAAAGGTAAAGGGACCCCTGACCATTAGGTCCAGTTGTGACTGACTCTGGGGTTGCGGCGCTCATCTCGCTTTATTGGCCGAGGGAGCTGGTGTACAGCTTCCGGGTCATGTGGCCAGCATGACAAAGCCGCTTCTGGCAAACCAGAGCAGCGCACGGAAACGCCGTTTACCTTCCTGCCAGAGCTGTACCTATTTATCTACTTGCACTTTGACGTGCTTTCGAACTGCTAGGTGGGCAGGAAAAGGCAGGGGTAGGGGACCCTAAAAAATCCTCACTGGGTAACTGCAGGTTCTTCTGCATATCCAGATAAGTACTTTTGATCCTGACTAGGTTCAACAGTAGGTTTTCTTAGTGCTGGGTGCCCAGGGTTTCAATTTGGAACAGTCAGCTTGACACCTGTATTATCAAATGCCATTTCCCAGCTACAGCTCTTTTGTGACACTACAAAGAGCAGTTTCCTTGAGGAAGACTCTCAACAAATCATGCTCTACATCTGGATGCTGAAAGATACAGGAAGGTTTCATGTCATGGAAATGCAAAATAATAATAATAATAATAAATAAAACATATAGCATGATATTAGAAGTTAGAAATCAGAACAACAATTTATTCTGTGTTGCAGGGCTTCAAAGCTGCACAGTATTTCTCTTCATTCTTTCTACTTGGGAGTTTATACAACGCAAGTGTTGCTTTGTTTATGCACAGTTTTATTACAATATATATCCTGCTATGCCAGGAACAGATTTAGCAAGTCCTTGTTGAACTTCTATTGATATTTACAAAGGATGCTTTTATATGGTATTAGATGTTCTCAGAGTGCATCATATTGATCTAGGAATAAAAAGCTGTTTCCCCCCACTATAGCTTGCCTGCCCTTTTTGTGGTATATTGAAATTTGAGGATTTCCTCCCCTACACAAAATTGTACTACTACACAAGACATTTTCCCCTCCCTGGGTAACTGCCGCTGTTATATTTAGAGAGGAGATATAATAGCTTGTATACTCTTAGCATCACTTTAAGCAAAAAGTGATGCCTGACATTTAATTCTAAACCATGTCTGACATTTAGTGCTATATTTCAGCAAGAAAAAAACATCACTTATAAAAAGTAATTTTGCACCTTTTCACAATTAGTTTCTGATTGCAAATTGCTAGTGAGCATCACACTGCTATTCTCTACTGGATGAAATTCAGCAACTGACCATATGAGATAATATCATTGTGAAGAATAGGGGACACGTTCCTGCATTATACATATTTAACTGTAGTTTGTACACTACATTTCCAGAGTTTACAGGCCTACTAAAATAGATCATCTCCCCAAATTATCTCTCCGATTCTTGCCCGAAATAAAATGCAGCATTAGTCAGATGTTCTATGAAGTGAGCAGCTATAGATTTATCAGCAATTTTCCTAGTTTACAGCTGAAAATCCTTCAAACAGATACACATTAGAGAGGACATAACATTTCACATTTATCCACTTCTGTAAGCTTGGAACTATTTAGGGAAACCATTTTTACCAACACCTTTCCAAGCTTAATGATTTTTTTTCCTGTTTGCACAAACCACAAGTAAGTCTTTCATAAACTACACTGTTGCTGCACAGACATGTTGAGACGTGCTCAGCAAACCATACTGTATTACAGATACAAAGAATAGTGCCCATGATATGGTAAGCATCTGTGTTTGGCAGCTAAATAATGCCAATTTTAGCCCTTTCAATGGGGGCAAACATGAGAAAGCAAAAAGATGGCAGTGTGACCCACAGAATAGATTCCTCCCCCCGCCCCTTTCACAGGCAGGGACTATACTGTATTGTTCTGCTCACTTGTATAGTGCATCCATCTTTGCAAAAGCTAACTTTATGGAATCAGCAAGGTTTCCGTTCATTTTTGAAACGTTTGCTTTGAATGCCACGCCAGTGGAAATAGAAGATAAAACACATCAGCAATAGCGACTCCCATCCCTATCCTAGCAACCCTTCCTTTCCCCCCAGTGTGGACTTGTATAGTCATCCATCACGCCGACCTGACTCCAGGTGCCTTCTTCATTGGGTGCTGATAAATATTTCCTCCCACCCAGAGACACACTAAAGAGTTCGATACTTATTCCGCTGCTTACTGGGAAACACAACACAGTTGTCAGGGCTCCAGAAGCCCCCATCAATAATAATACTCTGTGCCCCTGAGCTCCCTTTTCCTTCTCTCTCTCTCCCTCTCTCTTTCTCTTAACGGCTAAAGCTCTCAGACTGGCTGCTTGAAGAAGGAGCCTTCCGTATTAACAACTCCTGGAGGCAGAGAGAGAAATGTGCAGTCTCTTGATCCTGCGCTGCGAAATGTAACCTTAAACTGGCAACTGCTAGTTTGGGGATTTTAGTTTCCTGGAAACCAGGGCTGGGAGCTGCACGTTTTTCCATGAGCTAAGCAACACTTCTGCCCCCAGTAGAGAAGGAAAGGGACAGCACAAGCCTAGCTGGTCACCATCACCACCACCACCTGACAGGCGGGCACAGTGCCAAGGAGATTCCAGCCCGGTCCATCCTTTCCACTAGGCTAGGGAAGCGAAAGGGGAGGAAGGAGTTGTCTGTCTGCCGTTTCCCTCTCTGATATTGCTTTGTCTCCTCTGCCTGCTGGGGCATCTCACCTTCTCCAGAAGCCTCTCCCTCTACCAAGTCAACTTTTCTCCCATCAGACAAACCTCCACAACCCAAAAAACAAAACCCGATCCAGCTCACTTGCACGATAGTTTCTGACATGACTCAGTCGCCCAAAGACTTTCACCGAACAAGCAGTAGGGGCAGCAAAAGCCCACCACATCAACTAATTCCAGAGACGTTGGAGGAGCTCTTTTACCAATGTTCAAGATTTCCCACAGAAATGATACTACTATTACTATTCCCTCCTCTCCAACGCTGTGTTGTTGTTGTTGTTATTTTAAAAAAGGACTCTCTGTAGGCTTCAGAAACCAGAGTAGGGATAAGAAGAAAATGGAAAGGGCTGTTTGGCTGCAATCTCTGCATTGCACAGTCATCAAAGTTCAGTGTGAGGGTTGGGGAAGGGAGATGGGGAAAGAGCGAAATGGGAATGGGGATCTTTTTGATATCAGAGTGAGGCCCAGCCTTCCTATGTGGACATGGTGGGCATCTTCAGCCGTCCTAGGAAGTTGCAGGAGAGAAAGCCCTGGAAGCCGGAATTTATTAAGGAAACTGAGGAAGGGGGCACATATATTTTTTTCCTTGGAGGAAAGGGCAGAAAGTGTCGAGGACCTCCCAAGCAGCAAATTCACCTGGGCCACCCTGAAGGGGAAGGACTCGGCCAGAGAGAGAGAGAGAGAGAGAGAGAGAGAGAGATGATTTGGGGAAGGTAGGTTCTGCTCGAGTTCCCCTGGTGTGCTCTGGAGTTGTTTCTGGCGAACGCACCTTTACCTCCGGAAAGGGCGCGCGCTCTCCCTCTCTCTCGCACCTCTGAGGGGGGAAAGGGGGGCGTGAACCCGCCCCAAAAGATCTCCCGTGCCGCCCCCCTTTGGAAACGCGCACGAAACTGCCCACCCAAGGCAAAGAAGCCGAGCCGAGCTTCGCCGAGAGCGAGACCAACAGGCGTCGAGTCGAGGCGCAACGCAGGCATTATTTTCCCCCACCCCCTTCACACGCCACCCTCCGACCCCAGGAGGAGAGCGCTTCTCTCTCCCCCCCCCCGCCCCACTACTCCTTCCCTCCCTTTCATTTACCTGGTGGCTGAAGGGGGCTTCCCAAGAGGCGGCGAGGTTGCAGAAGGAGGAGCAGGAGGAGGTGGCGGCGGAGGAGGAGGAGAGGGAGAAGGCGGCATCTTCGGAGAGCCCGCAGCCAGCCATGCCTCCCTCTCGCTGCCCACGGTGAGAGAGAAAGAGAGAGAGACGGAGAGATGGAGACGCTCGAGCGGCGTGCGGCACTTCGCCTGGGCGAAACTCTTCGGCGTCCTGGCGGCGCAGGGAGAGGCTGGCGAGCGAGCGAGCGCAGCGGCAACGGCGGGGCTCTCTCTGGACGCTCAGCTTCTGGTGTGCGGCTCTTTGGAGAGGCGCCGTCAGGAGCCACCGCCGGAATCACGTGGGCGCGCTCACTCCGCCGCCCGCCCGCCTGCCCGCCGCCGCTGCTGGGGACACACAGGCTGCGTGTGACCAACAGCCCGGCGACACGGAGAAGCGCCCCGTGCTCGGTGCCCGGCTCCCTCCTTTCCGGGCGAGCGCGATGCGCAAAAAGGAGCCGGCTGGCCCCAACTGCGCCAAGGGCTGGGGATGCGCGCTTGGACTGGGGAGGGGAGCCCCTCTCTTCGGGGAAGGAGGGAGGCGGACTTGCCGAGGGTCGGGGCGCGCACGAGGGGTGGAGAGAGAGAGACGAAACAAGCTCAAGTTGGAGAATCTGCCGCCAGCTGGCAGGTTTTCAAGCCCGAGCGCCCGGCTTTTTTTTCCTTCCAAACATCAGGTTGCAGCTTGGCGCTGCTGCTGGGAACTTCGGTGCATGTGCAGAGTGCATCTCACTCGCACACGCGAAAGTGCCTGCTGTCCCGCTTCTTCTTCCCCCGACCACCAAATGACTGAGCTCAGAGAGAGAGAGAGAGCCTCTGAGCATGTGCTGAGTTGATTTTGCGCCACCAGAGCTCAGGGCAGCTTAGGGCCGGCCCACCTGGCTCTACGCGGTTTCCTGAGCATGCACAGGGAGCGAAACGAGGCTTCGTTCATTCATTCTTTATTGGCATAATTTAAGACAATGGAACCAAAAAGGGGGGGCATCCATAAAACACTGGGCTTTATTTCACCTGGATCAAATACCCAGTTTGGCGCGCGCGCGCACACACAAGCATGTTGGGCGAAAAGATTCCGGCATTTCAGGGGGTTGGACTAGATGACCCTTGGTGTCCCTTCCGATTCTAGGAAAGGCCAGGGTGACGCGGGATAGATGTCTGAAGCCAACAAACAGAAAAACCTTCTGAGAACATTCTGAGCATGTTCTCGGCGCGTTTCTCGTCTCTGATCCCCTTCATCTCGCCACCGAGGGATTTAAGGGGGACTCAGACGTAGCGAGGGGTGGGGAGCTCCATCCCTCGCCCGAGGGACCTATGTGCAGCTGCTAAAGAAAACATGTAAAATAGCCACAGGTTTGGGAAGGAGGACTTTACGCTGCTTCCCTTTCAAAGCTAATAGCGCGCAATCCTACGCATGGCCGTTCAGAAGCAGGTTCCAGTGCGTTCAGTGGATTTATATCGTGTCTAATAGCATCGCAGCCTCAGTGGCAGGTATTCTCTTCGGGGCAGAGTTCCTTTCCAAGGATAAACACGCACATCAAAAGAACTACTTAGCCTCCAAAGGCAGAGAAGGCTAGAGGCTTTTCCTCGCGCGACACGCCCCTTAAATTATTATTATTATTATTATTATTATTATTATGGAGCAACAGAGGTCAAGCTCTCTCACTTAGAGCCTCCCTGCAACCATTTGGTTTGCAAGCCGGCTTTCTCGTCTTTATTGGTAGCACCTGGCAGGCAGTTCATTGCGGTGAAGACAGGCAGCTGAAGGCTCCCGGGAAAGGGCTCGTTCAAAATGAGCTTCTTGTTGCATATATAGCGTGGCCCTTGTTCTTTCTCCCCACGCCAAACCTTGAATACAATTACCCAAAGATGGAGCACTCTTCTTAGGTTGCTTCAGAGCTCTCAGTCTCCATAGAAAAGCGGATGTCTACCTTTTTTACTTAGCACACAAAGCGTGTTTTCTTGCAAGCATGCACTAAGGTCACAAACCCTGCTTACCACCTTGTAGCTCTCCGTCTTTGCTTTGATGCACTTTTTTATAGGTGAAAGGTCTAAATAAAGGACATCTGCTTTAACAACACAAGTAAATGTAGCATATAATTAGAAATGCTCTGTGTAAATGTATAGGGGACCCAGGTGGCGCTGTGGGTTAAACCACAGAGCCTAGGGCTTGCTGATCAGAAGGTCGGCAGTTCAAATCCCTGCGACGGGGTGAGCTCCCGTTGCTCGGTCCCAGCTCCTGCCAACCTAGCAGTTCAAAAGCACGTCAAAGTGCAAGTAGATAAATAGGAACCGCTCTGGCGGGAAGGTAAACGGTGTTTTGGTGTGCTGCTCTGGTTCGCCAGAAGCGGCTTAGTCATGCTGGCCACATGACCTGGAAGCTGTACGCCGGTTCCCTCGGCCAGTAAAGCGAGATGAGCACCGCAACCCCAGAGTCGGACACAACTGGACCTAATGGTCAGGGGTCCCTTTACCTTTTTATGTAAATGTAAAAAGCAATAATTGTTCTAGGAAAACCAAAAAGAATAAAGGCGGCCTGATTTTTCACCCTAAGATGCAGGTGGTTTGATCAAATGGTGAATATCAAGGGACTTCTCTCACACTAACTAGGACTGCAGTCCTATCCACATTTATGCTGAGATAACTCTGGTTAAATTCAATGGGGGGGGTTGACTTCTGAGTAGATATTTATACGATTGTGCTGTAATCTTATAAATAAAATTAATGATAATCTGTTCCACTTCTCCTTTAAGCCCCTGTGCTGTCCTGTATACATTCCCATTTCCACGAAGAGGCAAAATAATGTGTATTTCTTTGCTGTGTGTTGTAATTTTTGAAAGTTCCCTGACAAAAAGCCAATTCCAACTTTTCATTTTATTTTTTTCATTTTGCTTCTAAAAGCACAGTATTTTAAAGCGACAGGCAACATGAACAGCAGCACCCAGCTCCTGTACCAGCTGCAGGTGGGGACTACAGCTGAGAAACAACAGCCAAGGAAAGGTGATTGCTAAATCTGAGCCCTAATAAATTCTAAGAATGAAAGAAAGAGAGGGTGAGGAATGAGAGAATACCAAGAGGGGCATTTCAAATGTACAATTCATAGAATTGATGATGATTATGGATTTTAAATGTGATTTTAGCACATAGATGATATTTAAGATCCGAACTGTTTTATTGCTGTATTGTTCTTTTTCTGGTCTATGACCGCAATAAAGATTGATTGATTGTTTGATTGATTGATTGATGATGACCTCCCAGGGTCATCTAGTCCAACCCCCTACAATGAAGGAATCTCAACTAAAGCGCCCATGACAGATGGCCATCCAACTTCTACTTGAAAACCTCCGAAAGCACCCAGCTTATTCAAAAGCACCCATCTTATTTTAATATATACATATGATGGAAACACCAAAGCAGAACTCATAACCACGATTTCTAAAAAATGCAGTCCCATCCTATCCGATTTTATTTAGACTTCTAAGTACAGTGGTACCTCGGGTTACGTATGCTTCAGGTTACAGACTCTGCTAACCCAGAAATATTACCTCCGGTTAAGAACTTTGCTTCAGGATGAGAACAGAAATTGTGCTCTGGCGGCGCAGCAGCAGCGGGAGGCCCCATTACCTAAAGTGGTGCTTCAGGTTAAGAAAGTTTTCAGGTTAAGAACGGACCTCCGGAACGAATTAAGTACTTAACCAGAGGTACCACAGTACAAGGACTGCAGCCTTAGCCACACTCTCTTCTAAACTTCCCTGATAAGCCATTCATCTCCCTGCAATTTTCACACTCCTTTCACTGCTTCATTACCCAACCAAAATTCCCTGCATGCACACTCACATAGCTGTCAACCCTCCCTTTTTTTTGCGGGAAACTCCCTTATTCCAATGCCGTTTCCCGCTGCTATCCCGGATTGTTGATATCCCTTAAATTTCCCGGATTTCAAAGGAAGCAGCTCCTCCCTCCCTGCCGGCCAGGGAGGCTCCTCAGCTGCCAATAAGGAGTCTGAGACCGACTGGGGGCGGAGCTTGCATGCCTTGTGCAGCCAGACCCTCACGCCCAACCAGACAGACAGCCTGCCGTCTACGTGATCGCTCTTTCGCTCACCCATTCGCACACAGCCTCTGGAGCGCAGGGTGGCGAGGCTACTTGGTGCCATTGCACCGCCCTCGCGGCATCCCTTATTTTCAAATCCGAAAGTTTGGAAAAATCCCTTATTTTCTAATCCGAAAGTTGACAGCTATGCACTGTTTCAACAGCACCCCACATCATTTTCAATCCCCCCCCCCTGAAAAAATGCACACACAAATCCCTGATTACTTTATGTTTCGGACACACAGCTTGGAAGACCAGAACACTGGATATTTGTGGGTGAGAGAAATAGCCAAGTTCATACCCTTGATGCTTCCAGCGCATACTCAAGCTAATGCTTTTTGATATTGTTGCATGATCTTATCTGCATATCCTGTCTTCCTCTATTTGGTTTTCTGTTTGTACCTCTAGGATAGGGCATGTTCTAGTTTATGTCGTCCAAGCAGAATTTGCTTTTAAATATGCTGGAGACGCATGTGCCTTTATACCCTTTTATCCTCCTTCCAATCCCTAATGAACTTGAGTACATCTCTGCTTAACCATGCAAATTTTACTCTTGTCTTTTGCCCACAGGTACATGCACCATCTGTGCCACTGAAGAACATTCCTACCTAAGAATGTTTGCAATTCCACATTTTTTATTTTCTTCACTGCGCATTCCTCTGTATAGCAATAGATTTTACAGCTGAGGAACAAGCAAAAAGCTCTGTGGTTCTCTCCCCAAATTACCTGTGGGAGTGATCATGCTCTTCTGGAGTTTATTATACATCAGAAAGGAGCAACCAAGCATACTAAGACTCAAATTCTAGACTTTAAGAAAGCCGACTTCAGAAAACTTAGGGAAATGCTGGATGTGATCCCATGGTCAGTAATACTAAAAGGGATGGGAGTTCATGATGGATGGGAGTTTGTTAAAAGGGAGATATTAAAAGCACAACTTCAAGCAGTACCAATGCGACGAAAACATGGAAGGTGCCTAAAGAAGCCAGGGTGGCTATCTAAAGAACTTTTAACTGAGTTAAGATTTAAAAGGGATATGTACAAGAAATGGAAAAAGGGGGAAACCACCAGAGAGGAATTCAAACAAATAGCCAGCACATGTAGAGACAAAGTCAGAAAAGCTAAAGCACAGAATGAACTCAGGCTTGCTAGAGAGGTTAAAAGCAATAAAAAGAGTTTTTATGGGTATGTCCGTAGCAAAAGGAAGAACAAGGAAACAGTGGGGTCACTTAGAGGAGAAGATGGTGAAATGCGAACAGGGGACGCAGAAAGGGCAGAACTCCTCAATACCTTCTTTGCCTCAGTCTTCTCCAAAAAAGAAAACAATGCCCGACCTGAAGAATATGGAGCAGATGATTCAGCAGGGGAAACACAGCCCAGAATAAGTAAGGAGGTAGTACAAGAACACTTGGCTAGTTTAGATGTATTCAAGTCTCCAGGGCCAGATGAACTACATCCCAGAGTATTAAAAGAACTGGCAGAGGTGATTTCAGAACCACTGGCAGTAATCTTTGAGAATTCCTGGAAAACAGGTGAAGTCCCAGCAGACTGGAGGAGGGCAAATGTTGTCCCTATTTTCAAAAAGGGGAAAAGAGAGGACCCAAACAATTACCGCCCAGTCAGCCTGACATCAATACCAGGAAAGATTCTAGAGCAGATCATTAAGCAAACGGTCTGTGAGCACCTAGAAAGGAACGCTGTGATCACTAAAAGTCAGCATGGGTTTCTGAAAAATAAGTCATGTCAGACTAATCTGATCTCATTTTTTGACAGAATTACAAGCCTGGTAGACGAAGGGAACACTGTGGATGAAGCCTATCTTGATTTCAGCAAGGCCTTTGACAAGGTGCCCCATGATATTCTTGTAAAGAAGCTGGTAAAATGCGGGCTAGACAATGCTACCATTCAGTGGATTTGTAACTGGCTGACTGACCGAACCCAAAGGGTGCTCATCAATGGCTCCTCTTCATCCTGGAGAGAAGTGACTAGTGGGGTGCCACAGGGTTCTGTCTTGGGCCCAGTCTTATTCAACATCTTTATCAATGACTTGGATGATGGGCTTGAGGGCATCCTGATCAAGTTTGCAGATGACACCAAATTGGGAGGGGTGGCTAATACCCCAGAGGACAGGATCACACTTCAAAATGACCTTAACAGATTAGAGAACTGGGCCAAGGCAAACAGGATGAATTTTAACAGGGAGAAATGTAAAGTACTACACTTGGGCAAAAAAAATGAAAGGCACAAATACAGGATGGGTGATACCTGGCTTGAGAGCAGTACAAGTGAAAAGGATCTAGGAGTCTTGGTAGACCACAAACTTGACATGAGTCAACAGTGTGATGCAGCAGCTAAAAAAGCCAATGCAATTCTGGGCTGCATCAATAGGAGTATAGCATCTAGATCAAGGGAAGTAATAGTACCACTGTATTCCGCTCTGGTCAGACCTCACCTGGAATACTGTGTCCAGTTCTGGGCACCACAGTTCAAGAAGGATATTGACAAGCTGGAACGTGTCCAGAGGAGGGCAACCAAAATGGTCAAAGGCCTGGAAACGATGCCTTATGAGGAACGGCTTAGGGAGCTGGGTATGTTTAGCCTGGAGAAGAGACGGTTAAGGGGTGATATGATAGCCATGTTCAAATATATAAAAGGATGTCATATAGAGGAGGGAGAAAGGTTGTTTTCTGCTGCTCCAGAGAAGCGGACACGGAGCAATGGATTCAAACTACAAGAAAGAAGATTCCACCTAAACATTAGGAAGAATTTCTTGACAGTAAGAGCTGTTCGACAATGGAATTTGCTGCCAAGGAGTGTGGTGGAGTCTCCTTCTTTGGAGGTCTTTAAGCAGAGGCTTGACAGCCACCTGTCAGGAATGCTTTGATGGTGTTTCCTGCTTGGCAGGGGGTTGGACTGGATGGCCCTTGTGGTCTCTTCCAACTCTATGATTCTGTGATTCTGTGATTCTATTTATTTTTTTACAAGTAGATTTTGCAGGTTGGTTGTCAGGGGAAAGTCAGCTTAGCCCTTCCCCTTATACAAAATTACTGAAGTTGCTTAATTGGGTCCCTATAACTTTTCCTCTTAAAAATGTAGCATAGAAGGATGACTCAAGAGATGAAATAGTTACAGGTAGGTAGCTGTGTTGGTCTGCCGTAGCTTTATCATGTATAATGATAAAAAAAATAGCTTTATCATATATAATGTATAATGAGATAAGAATCCAATGTCTCTATTCAGACCAGGTCTCTCCATGGTTTTAAGTTTGGTAATAAACTTAAAACCATGGAGAGACCTGGTCTGAATAGAGACATTGGATTCTTATCTCATTATACATGATAAAGCCATCTCACCCATTGCTTTTTCCTGTAAGACCAATTGCGGTCGTTATCAGTCGTCAACAGGTTTACCACAGCTATCAGCCTATCACCCATTCCCACCACCCTTCTGAGTAATTCCCCTCCCCACCCTCTCCCTATATATACCGGTAAGGGTCTGGTGACTTCTATTTCAGTGTATCTGAAGAAGTGTGCATGCACACGAAAGCTCATACCAAGAACAAACTTAGTTGGTCTCTAAGGTGCTACTGGAAGGATTTTTTAAATTTTGTTTCAAAATATGAAAAGTGACCAAAGAGAGCAGGCTTAACTAGCCTTGTTTGGTGCCTGTGGTTCAGAATGCTTTCGGCCAGTTTCAGCTGGCTTGTTAGCCGTGACCATTCCTGGTAGACCATAATAGTCCATGCCCTAGTAACCTCCAGGTTAGATTACTTCAATGCACTTAAGTGGGAGCTGCCCTGAATGATGACATGGAAGTTGCAGCTCATACAGAATGCAGTGGAGAAACAGCTTCCAGCCAGTCCCAAAGTTTCAGCTACTGTTGAAGAGCTGTGTGGAGAGAGATCAGGAGAAGATTGGAGAGCAGGAAAAATCAGGCATTTGGAAGTTTTTAGATGCTGCTTCCCACTTTCGTGATTCTTTGCTAACGGACACAGGAGCTCGGAACATCACCCCCACCAATTTCCAGGTGTTAGTTATGACTTATAAAACTTGGGACCTAAATATTTTAGGCCAGGCATATCAACACTTGTGGAATCATCTAATTAAGTGTGGACTATGCTCATGGGCCTAACCAGGATTTATGTTATGGGAGGCAGGATTTATGTTGGCAGAACCAAGTTATCTGCAAGGCAACTGGGCAGTTAGTTAAGTATTTTTCTTTATGTATTTACTTGATGTATTTACTGCTATGTCCATGACTATGTTTTAGCGGAGAAGTCCAGTTACCACATAACGTTTAAGGTGCGATCAGTGTATCAACTAGGTTAGGATAAACTCTTCTGGCTGAGATATTCTAAGTTAAAAGAGTTAAGGGGAACACTTGGGAAATGATTTTGCGATATGCCGAATGGGAACAGAAAAGAGGTAAGAACTCACTGGAAAGGCTAGGCTTCTTGATCCAGGCCCACGCCCTGGCAGGGCGAGAGACCAGTGACAACACAGCCACTCTGCAGGGGTGCCCCCTTATTTGTCATATTTTAGGTAGAAATGGGGCATTCCACACGGTGCTGCCAGTGCTCTCCCCATCTTCAGTTTTGGGCTGCATCTTTGGCTAACCCAAAGCAAAGTCCGTATCAGGATCTCTCGCCCTCAGTGGAGCCTGCCGTCTGAGGTGGATCGCCTCACACTGCCTCACTGATGTGCTGGCCACGCTAGGGCAGCAAGCTAGCTTGGGGTCTGCAGGGCAGACTAATGGCAGGCCTTTCCAGCCCCTTTCTGCCCTCCAGGATTTGACGCCTTAGGCAGCTGCCTCATTCTGCCTCACGGTAAGGCTGGCCCTGCCTCAACCTTCTGGAGAAGATGGCAGAGGAGGGAAAATTCTGTTGTACACGGAGAAGTCACTGTGTGAACAGAAAAACTTCATTGGACACAACCCAGGGCCATATTTAGAAGACAAATCTATTAAAATCTGTGCAAGTGCTGTTCTCATAGGCATTCTACTCATCTAAGGCATGATATTTCTCTCAACGGGTATGTCTATTATTTAACATAAAAGCTAAGATCTTTCATTTTCTCCAACCCTGCTGAGCGCACAGAAACATATTTAGCCTTTAGTACAAATCTCGTGCTCTTCAAATATCAGAATTTTAAGTGTTGCAGGAGAAATGGAAACATGCATTTGTATCTAATACAAAATGTCACCGATGCGTTGTTGAAAGCGGCTGATCAATACTCACTATTCAGCTGAATAGCAACATATGAATTGCTCTTGACTGAAAATTAAGGTGGTGGGAAGCAAACAAGTAACGGAAACATTCTTAGAAAGCAAATTGAAAACTGCCAAGAGATAAGAGAACAAGATAAATGGATTTTGTTGTCGTCGTCGTTCTTTCAAGGTACATAAAGATCTCTTTGGATTCTACATGATCAAGTGTGCAGCTGGATAAACCGTCTTGTCTGTTCAAGTGGAAGCAAACATTGATGAGTCTAATAACCTACCCATAATAAGAAACTTTCAACATTACTGTGGTTATTAAAATGAAGTGATAATTGAATGCCTTCCTCAGGCCTTTCAACAGCTCTTCTCCATCAGCGTAATTGATGGTTAGTCTTTTGCACCCCAATAAATGGCAAAAATGAACAATTATGCCATTAAAGCAGACTTGCAGTCAAAGCCTCGAATCGCATTACTAAAGCGGCAACCCCTTTATATGGTAGCAAAATAGCATGCTTTACTGTTAAAAATATGTATTAAAGTGCCCTCCAGACAGGTATATTGGAAGTCTAAATCCACACTAAAGTTCCTGTTAAAATAAGCAAGGTGAGTTAATGAGAAAATGTGTATATTTTTGGGTGACATTATGTATGAGGAAGTAGTGACCCCAAACACATGTAAAAGTTCACCTTACCCAGAAACGATGCACAGCACCCGAGTCCCCAAATTTTCCTACCTCCCCAAGACCATTGTTCCTTCCCAGACCACCATCCAAATGGACTTTCTATACTTGGGCTCTGCAAACGGAATGGGCTGTGATAGGGGAAGGATAACCGTATGTATGGTTCAAGATTGCTCCCTCGGCACTCAAAAGGCCTTTCATATTAACTTTCTAGTAGTGGTGGTAGTAGCAGCAGGAGTAATCATACTGTAGCTCAAGAGTCTTAGTGAACCCATCACATTAATGTGATGGCCAGCTTTCTATTTAACGGTAATAATTATCAAAATAAAACCCTGGTTAATTGCTTGATTTTGGTAATCCACGAATCAATGTCATTTGCCTAAGCAACTACTGAAAACTACTAAAAGATATAACAGGTCTCACCAGTGGGGTTGCTGCCAAATTGCATAATAATAATCAGGGTGGATTTGATTTAAATCAAATTGATTTAAATCACAATTTAAATCACTAGTCAGTAAGGCTTGATTTAAATCACTAGTCAGTAAGACTTGATTTAAATATTTTTTTTACAGAAAGGCTCATTCTTGCTGGTATAATCTTAATATTTACAACCATATGAAGGTTTCATTTTTGGAATAATAAATTTTCAGAGTAGTTTTTACAGTTATATCAAAAATTACTGATTTGGTTAACTACTAGAAATACATAGACAGATAATTATGAAATTATGGTGAGGTTTAATAAGTTAACTGTTTATATTTGGACAACTTTTCTGCTGTACTTTATTGGAAGGAGAAAAATAATCATTTCCTTAATAACCATTTAAACAATTTATTTAACTAAAACAATAACATGATAGCATATGTATCTATGTTTGTTAACTGATGTGGTTAAACATTAAAAAAAAAAACTTAGACTGAGTTTTAGCACACTTGATAAACTTAAAACAAATCCTTATTTCCTGATGAATAGCCTTTGGACTACAATGTAACTTAAATAGAAGACTATATTTAGAAAGATTTTTCCTCCAAAAGCATTTTATTTTAAAAATCCGATTTAAATCAAAAAAATCCAATTTTTTTGATTTTTTTTAAAAAATCCGTCGATTTTTATCCACCCTGATAATAATATTAATAATAATATGCCACCCATCTGACTGGGTTGCCCCAGCCACTCTGCTTACGTTTTGTGGTTCAGTTGTGGCAGGAATGTTATAGAAAGCAGGATGATACTGCAGTGGCCTTACATTTTAATGAGACTCATCACCCCCGTCTTGCGTTCACCAAAAATACATGGGACTGCTAAAGACTACACCCTCCATGGTAGGAATGGGATCATCGGAGGAGCATGGGATGATGGACAAGACTCAACTCATGCCATGCAGACTACAGCATGCATAGGAGACCTACATGCTTTCGTTCATGTCCACAGCCTTGAATGTACATCATGGAAACTGTAGCTCCTGCTGCCCAGGGCAACAGACGTATACAGAAGTATTTTTGGTCTGCATGCACACATGCAAGGTATGCTGGTTCTCTGGATTTCCATAAGTGCCCCAGACTGTTTAGTCCTCCAAACTGCGATCAAATGACAAGTATCTAAAAGCATCAATTATATAGATAACTCACTTCGGTGGATGCAACCTAATTTATTCAGGGTTTTAAAAAAAGTACCCTACGATATAACCTACAAGCATATGTGCATCCACCAGCTTTTAACCTTGTGCCATGAGATCTTAACGTATCTGAAGGGCCCGTGAAAAGAAAAAAACAACTTTATGTGAACTAGATCATTCTGAGGTCTGAATGTCAAAAACCTAGTTTCAAGTTGTAGCATTTTAAACTGCTTTTGATGAATTTTGATGTTGAAAACAAGCATCTCTGGAGAGCCGGAAAGGTTGACATGCAAGAGGGTAAAACCCATTTACCAATATAAAATGAGAAGCTGTTTATATCACTCAGTTGAAAATGTGAATTGACGAAAGCGTTTATGAAATAGGCAGGTACACAGGGAACTCTTTACTGCATAAAGCCTAGTAATTGCAGGATGGTTAAAGTGTGTATCTGTGCTGCTTCGAGCAATGAGGTTAGGAAGAGGAACACAAGAACAGAAACAGAATTCAAATGTAAAGCAAAGGCATGCATGCTTTACATAAAAGCATTAACACAAAAACAGACAGTAGAGAACCATAAGAGGTAGACTAGGGTACAAATGAATTGGTTTAATTAGATTAATCAGCTAAAACTTTAATTGCTGGATCTTAAGAGTGAACACTTATTGAAACTATTTCAGTTCCACTGTACTGCTGTAATAAGAGAATGAATTTTACAAGTATCATAGGTAGCCTTCTATCCAAGAGTGGTATCTTCCACTGGCATTGAAGTTGGGATAATATTCAGTGCAATCCTAATTTGGAAGGAGGATCCCAGGCAATGTAGGGTTGCAGTCTCAACTGGTTAAAAGGCAGATTCAATATTCAACTTTTTAAAACCTGGTTGACAGCTTTAAATATTTATTACTAGCATTAATCAGATGTTTCACCATTTGCATCTCTGGCGAGGCACTTGTTGCATATGCATTATTGTGAAGTCAATTTTTTTACTTTGAACTGAGAACATAAACACACATCATAGAAAGTGCTCTCCCAAGGAAAAAAGACCTGAAAGCTGTGGTCAGAATTGCACACAGTTGCACTGTATGCAATCAAAATTGGTACCTATTTATAGCATGGGCAATTATAATTCGTAGCTTTCCAAACCATGGACGCTAAAAGTCACATTCCCACTACAAACAAACAAAAATTAGATGCATGAGTGAAAAACAGCTGAGGACGCAAGCTATTAAATATATGACTGAGATGTTCAAAGGAGGAAATATTGGAAACTTTTCCTAACCCTTCAAGTCTCCTTAAATTTAGTCCAATCTAATCTAAAGAACAGTTTCAAAAACCAGGCTTCAAAGCTTGAACGTTTATAATAGAGACTCTTTAATAGTAGACAGATTTGCCCCTTATTAGTGAGTTCTCTCCCTGGAGGGCCACTAGATGTGCTCAACGGCACCCTCTCAGGTTGTCTATGTGAACCAATGGCTCGGGTCAACGCTCTGCAACATTCTCCATACAGAAATGTTGAAAACTGATGGGAAAGTTGGAACAAAGTCAGATACAGCCTATGGGCTAGCCTGGTAATATGAAAAATGTATCATACAATGTGGCTCTACTAGACTTTAACACTGAAAAGGTTTAACAACGACAACAAAAGCACCTGATTTCATACACCCACATTTCAAAAATTCAGTTGCCTATGCTTGCTCTACCTAAGCAAAACCGAAATATTTTATATATTATTTCAAATATAATACATTAATATGTTAAAACACTCATATTACCGGGGGCAAGCATTTACTCATAATTAGTTGTGTATACAAAAGGAAAGAAGGTGAGACCTTCTTTGCATTTTCTCCAAGTTCAGTCCATTGCAAAAGGAAGTGGAGAATCAAAGCCATCTGGACCATGCACATAAGTCCCAGGATCAGCCCCCTTTCATCATCAGATACTAGAACACGTAACACTTATTTGAAGAGAGGAAATGGTTTTATGCATAGAACGTATTTAAATCCATAGGCATTTCAGAAGAGGAAGCCCAGATTTTTTTTATTATTAGACAACCTTCTATATTGACAGTTAAGATCCAAACTTAAAAGCAACAGCCAATTTTGAACAAAATCTGAATTTCTGAAGCAAAACTGGCCTGTGTTTTGGTTATTAAAGATGCTCCCCAAAATAGCTTTTACAGAAACGCTCCTTAAGAATGCACTGAAACATTGCCTAAGAGTGACTAGTGAAGATGCCCGGGCGCTAGGCTAGTGCCTGACATCTCCACCATCTGGAGGTGCATCCCAGGGGATCTCTGAATCTTGACTATTTTCACACACTAGCAACACATCCTGTAGAATTCTATACATTGTGTTTTATCTGCACAATCAGAATGAATTTTAGGATCCAAAAAGTTGTCCTGAAAAATACTACTTTTGAGCCGTCTGGCCCCAAAAAGGCAGCTAGGCATCCGTTTTGGGGACTGTAACCCTGGTTTAAGGAACCATTTGGCGCCTAGCTTATATATCTGAGCTTCTAACACTGGTTGCAAGTTTTTAGCTCTTTTTTAAATAGTTGGATAGTTGGCATAGGATAACATGTGATACACAATTGCAGGCATCCCCAAACTGCGGCCCTCCAGATGTTTTGGCCTACAACTCCCATGATCCCTAGCTAACAGGACCAGTGGGTCAGGGATGATGGGAACTGTAGTCCAAAACATCTGGAGGGCCGAAGGTTGGGGATGCCTGCACAATAGCAATATGCATGAGCTGACTAGCATTGCTCTATACATAAGAACAAATTTAAATCGTACTTATCAGATGTATCTGAAAACTATGTTCAATAGATTGAAAGATTTCAACCTGAATGTGTCATCAACATTTCTTCACCAAGGGCACAGAAACAGTAAGTTACTTTGCCAAAACGTTAGTATAAATAGACTTTATTGAAGTCAGTACCTCTGTACTGAAGCTGAAGATTGTGTCTACATAAGCATGTTGTAACATTTCACAACTTCTAAAAGGAATGTCAACAATTACAACGATCATGCATGCCATGGTCGATAATCACATTTTAGAAGCATTTTCAACCATTTCTAAAGAAATGCTTATAACATTGTTATATATTTATATTTATATAGAGAACTACTTTCAATAAACTGCAAAACATTGATCAGCTTTTCCAGTATGAGCTACAGTGTGAACACAAAAAGGGAGGCATACGCGTTTAATTTATGAAATCAGAATGGAATATTTACTGTAAAGAAAAATTAAAAAGCTTTCAAATAAAGGCCATTATTGAACCAAAGCAAAGAGCACAACTTGGAACTTAAGAGTTCATTTATTGTTTAAAGCTGTCCTCTTGAGCAACTTCAATTCAAATAATAAATTCAGTACTGCGAGTATTCCTTGGACTGAAGTTTGGCAATGATGCGGTCCAACTGTCTCTTTGCTTCACACTGTGGGAAATTGCTCATGTCATAATATTGAGGGGCAATTTTCACCAACCTGCCAAAGAAAGAAAGGTTTGTCACTTGTGCACAGATCTGAATATCATGCAGGCGATAGCAGTGGCCCAATTAGTATCTACTTATGGTAATTAGATGATCAATCTCGTTAATAATGCCTGGAAATATGGAAATCCAGTTTATGTATAAAAAAAACGCATGCTACTGAAAGGACCATTTCAAAATAAAAGGCATCTCCAAGTAGTAAATATACTTACTACTCCGAAACTTACAAAATTCAAACAATCAAAACAAAAAGCTTGTAACACGCACTGATTGTCAGGAGGGTTTTTAAAAATCTTGTGTATATGTAATATGAAAAAAGCAATTTTTACCATTCATTAAAATGAAAAGTCAACTTTTATTGACTTGGAATAGTATGCAAGTTGGAGACAATATTTGGATACTTCAACCAAAAGTCAATTATGTAGTTGTAAACATTGTAGACATTAGTTATCAACAGCTAGATTAAATAATAGATAAGAGTACAGCATCACAAAAGGAATCTCTGATTGTAAGCCAAGTTCCAGGCAATAATACAAATGCATGACGAAAATATATAGGAACAATGACTCTGCATTCAGACGTTTTAGAACCGACAGGAACAAACATTATGGCTTCACTAAAAAAGAAAAGGGGCTTGTTGCAGGGCCTTTAATGGAACAAACACTTATTACTATCCCTTTTTTCACATTTGGGGCTAAAATTACGAGCATCAACCTTAAAAGTGATTTATCAAAAAGTCTCAGTATTGTCAAATTCTATGAGCTGGTTTAGATGCAATATTGCCGACCCTTGAAAACACAGCTGGAGAATTGAGAATGCGCCTCAAGCGTTCATGCTCCCTTCTGTCAAGCACTCAAATTTCCACCCTGACTTCCTGGTTTTATAACCTGCCATTACTGGAACCATGTACAAACCACCATTTCCAGTTCTGGTTTGCAGGCAAACTACCATTTGTACAATTCAGATGTAAGCAGGATGGGTAACTGCAAGCCCAGGCTGATGATGATGATAACCTCTCAGTGAATCTAATAGCAGAGATCATTTCTGCTATTTCTCGCCTAAGGAAAAAGGCCATAGCTGATGGTGGAGCGCATGCTTTGCATGCAAAAGTTTCCAGGTTAAGTCCCTGGAATCTCCAAACAGAGCTGGAAAAGATTCCTGCAAGAAACCCAGGAAAGTTGCTGCCAGTGAATATAGGCAACACTGAGAAAGATGGAGCAGTGGTCTGACCCAATCTAAGGCGACATCCTAGGTGCAGCTACGAAAGAAACAAGGATAATAAATGGGGGGAAATGAAGGAGGCATTATTTAAAGAAGCAGATGTAGAAGTGGCAAGTGAGTCCTATTGAGGTTGAATCCTGACAAGACAGAAGTACTGTTTTTGGGGGACAGGGGGCGGGCGGGTGTGAGGGACTGCCTGGTCCTGAGCGGGGTAACTGTGCCCCTGAAGGACCAGGTGCGCAGCCTGGGAGTCATTTTGGACTCACAGCTGTCCATGGAGGCGCAGGTTAATTCTGTGTCCAGGGCGGCTGTCTACCAGCTCCATCTGGTACACAGGCTGAGACCCTACCTGCCTGCAGACTGTCTCACCAGAGTGGTGCATGCTCTAGTTATCTCCCGCTTGGACTACTGCAATGGGCTCTACGTGGGGCTACCTTTGAAGGTGACCCAGAAACTGCAATTAATCCAGAATGCGGCAGCTAGACTGGTGACTGGGAGTGGCCGCCGGGACCACATAACACCAGTCCTGAGAGATCTACATTGGCTCCCAGTACATTTCTGAGCACAATTCAAAGTGTTGGTGCTGACCTTTAAAGCCCTAAATGGCCTCGGTCCTGTATACCTGAACGAGTGTCTCCACCCCCATCGTTCAGCCCGGACACTGAGGTCCAGCGCCGAGGGCCTTCTGGCGGTTCTCTCACTGCGAGAAGCAAAGCTACAGGGAACCAGGCAGAGGGCCTTCTCGGTAGTGGCGCCCGCCCTGTGGAATGCCCTCCCAGCAGAGGTCAAAGCGATAAACAACTACATGACCTTTATAAAATACTTGAAGGCAGCCCTGTTTAGGGAAGTTTTTAATCTGTGATATTTTAATGTATTTTGATATTTGTTGGAAGCCGCCCAGAGTGGCTGGGGAGACCCGGCCAGATGGGCGGGGTACAAATAATAAATAATAATAATAATAATAATAATAATTATTATTATTATTATTATTATTATTACTACTATTATTATTTCTAAGCTTTCATTCCCTTCTGGATCTTTCCGCAACATGATCTCTTCCACAAGGACCAGACTATCTATCAAAGCAGAACACACGTCTTGTTACCATTGCTTTTTTCCATTGAGATTTGGCCGCTATTCAATTGTTATTCGAAATTCCGTATGTATTCAAGTATTAATTATCAACCCAATTCAAAATTGCATGTGCAAAAGATAGCATACATGTGGCTACTGACAGAACATTAAACAGATAGGAAAATAGCAACATGGAAACATTTGTAAATGTAAAAAAAGGGGGGGCACTTGCAGGTGTAATGCGAGCTTGTCCCTTAACTAGAATTAAAGGAGTGGACTGCACGATTGTACACTTGCTCTCTTCTGTTTACACCACCACCACTTTCAGCATGATTTGCTTAGTGTCTCAACACCCTTAACTACTTGAGAAAAGATGGCAGTGTTTTAAATCAAGCTCTGGAATTCAGAAACTCTCCCCAGCTCCCATTATCTGTAGCAACAAGAGTATAGTACAAGCACTCCTCAATACAAGTTTCCTTTTTAAAAATCTGCTTGCTTGCTCACTTCTGCTGCTGCAAAAGACAAAAGGAACCTAACTTCTGTTTACAGCATAAAGGCTGTGCTTTCCATCTCCCAGGTAGGCGAATGTATAAAACCAGCTATTTGAACAAGGAAAAAGAGACAACAGAAGTTTTTTTATAAGCATAATTGAAACTGAAGATCCAGAAAGGAGATGTTTCAAGCAAGGTTTTTAATTAGTGTTGTTAGTGGCCTAGGGCTCCAAAATCCTTTTAGTTTTTCCTTTACAGGAAACTTTCATAAAAGCATACATGAAAATGTACTTTTAAAATTCGTAATGTATTGAGAGAGAAAAAGACACACAATAAGAGACAGTTTTGAAGACGGTGGCTTACCATTCCGGCTTGATGTCTGTACAAGTGCGGATGTAGTTCTTCGTGGTAAGAACAAATTCGTTGTAAAGTACCCACTCAGGCTTGTGATCCAGAACTGTGGAAGGATGCAACTGCACGACCTGGTTGTCCTTCACTGTTAGATAGTGTCCTGTCCGTTCCAAATGTGCCACCTATATTGACAACATTCACACTCACATCAGAAATGGGATGCCTGCTGTGCTTCTCCCATGATACCAAACCTCTTGGAAAACATGGAAAAACAAGATGCCGCACTTGTTCTTACGCCAGTTACTCTCTATCAAAGCTTAGCCACCTCAAACCCCAACTGTGCAACAACCTTCAAACCCATACATGGCAACAGGGCATTTTCCAGCTTTGAATTCTGGGCAAATTAAAAATCTCCTAAAATAATTGGAAATGTGAAATTATAATACGAAGATAATCTGAAATGGAATGCTATTTAGAGTCTAAAGCAGCATGTATTTATAACAACAATTAAAAGTGTGGGGTGAAAATATGAGCAATAGAATTAAGCATTAGAAAACAGAGGTGCAACCCTTGTAATCAGCCAAAAGACTTAAATAATTCCGTGCAAAGCAGACCTGCCAGTTGCCCCAATCCAGAATCTCATGTATATTCTTAAGGGTTGGATCTATAAACACGTCCCATTCATACAACGGCTTTTGCTTGTACAACAGAGTTCCTCTCCTTACATGTCCCCACCCAATTCTGTTCTGGGAGATTAATGGTGACCCCCAGGAACAGAAGAAGTCTTTATGCAAATGGGACAACCCCTTGCTTTTAAACTCCCTGTAACTGGGTTAGATAATCTGTATTCTATTAAAATGGTAGCTCATATTATGGCTTAAACTCATTATAAACCACTTGTAGGCTTCCCACGGGTGTCTGGTTAGTCACTGTGAGAACAGGAGTGTGGACCTTTGGGCCTTTGGTCTGATCCAGAAGGGCTGTTCTTATGTTCTTGAGTGACCACTTAAAATACAATCTGCTTTCATTCACTATGGCCCAACCTGTACTTAATAAAGTAGGGATCTGGCAATTCCACAACAGTTCAGTTGTAGAGTATAGGTCAAAACTTAAGCAAACATTAAACCAAAGCACCCAGCTATAATAATTTACCCATATGTAACATATATTTGGAACCTCCCCCCCCCCCATCGGTCACATTTCTAAAATTATGCAGTTTAAAACCCAACCTGTTTTTATAATTTCTTAAATCTTTCATTAAACAAAGTATGTATATTTATTTTGAAAATGAGTATCTACTCTGCAAGGAGGGAACTACCAGAGGCAAAAACTAACCAGCCTAGTGCCACCAATGTAAAGAATTGCATGAGGAAAGAGACAGGTCCCAATCCTACGGAACCTCACAGACTCTATTTTAACAGATGGAGAGACAGAGAGAGGGGTACTTTTCAAAATGTGCCGTTTCAGAATTTTCCTATGCTATCTGTCTCTCTGTCAGTTGCCCAATAATCAGGTTGTATAAATCATAGCTAAATACTAAACACATTTTTAATCATTTTGAAGGGGTGCAGAATTGCAGATTTCCGTGTATTTTATATGCAACATACCTGCATGAAGTAACCAGTAACCAAAGCCTTCCTAATATTGATGTAATAGTCCCTGCTTGTGAAGTCTGTGCTTCTACGCGGCAAATTAAATCTGTCCATGATTCGTGACAGCTGTTGGCGTACATTGTCTGCAGACATCAGGGACCTGTAGTTAATGAAGTTGTCATAACACCACTGAACCGATTCATGATCTGCAATGTTAAAAAAAAGTCATGAATCATCTAAAAATGAACATTTTACCAAATTAAAACAAGTACACAAAGAGAAACCAGCTGAATGGTCAACCCACTGAACCGATTAAAAAACCAAATGACACTGTTTTATTTAAACAGCAACTGCTACACCTTTTCAGCTGCTCTTAATTTGCGTCCACAGTCGGTAAATAAGATTACAAAGACAAGTGGACAAGAACTGCAGTGGCTAGAATTGGGGAGGGGGGGAGAGAACCACAAAGAAAATAAAGAATACTGAGTTGCTAAGTTTTTCAAAAATTAGCTCAATGAGATAATAGGAAATCTGATGGGAGAAAAGGTAAACAGTAGAAAGTCATTATAGGGTAGTACAACCCCCCAAATTCTATACATGTCTCATTTCTAGATTTTGTCATACCATATATCAGGGGTGGCCAACTCCCAAGAGACTGCGATCTACTCACAGAGTTATAAACTGGCAGTGATCTACCCCCTTTTGGGGGGTTCAGGTCAAAGTTGTTGAGCTTTTTTTTAAGAAGGAAAGCCCTGTTTTGGGGGGGGGGGGTGCAGGTCCAAAATGTTGAGCCAGTGATCTACCTCAGATGTCCAGTGATCTACCGGTAGATCACGATCTACCTGTTGGACGTGCCTGCCATATATGAACAAACTACAGGTGAAACTCGAAAAATTAGAATATCGTGGAAAAGTCCATTTATGTAAGCAATTGTTTTCATTAGCTACTGGAGTTTAATATATGAGATAGACTCATGACATGCAAAGCAAGATATGTCAAGCCTTTATTTGTTATAATTGTGATGATTATGGCGTACAGCTGATGAAAACCCCAAAGTTGAAATTGCTAATTTGGGGTTCTCATCAGCTGTACGCCATAATCATCACAATTATAACAAATAAAGGCCTGACATATCTGGCTTTGCATGTCATGAGTCTATCTCATATATTAGTTTCACCTTTTAAGTTGAATTACTGAAAGAAATGATCCTTTCCATTATATTCTAATTTTTCGAGTTTCACCTGTAGCTGTTTTCAGGCTAAGGAGTGGCTGACAGCTACTTTCTAGGGGAGGAAATGTCTAAAGAACATTTCTTCTGATCCATTAGCACATAGGTACAGCAGCTGGAATTATGCAATCCTAGTCCTTTCTAAAGGAAGCTTAGAAAAATGTGCATTCACAAATGCACACAAACACCCAGTTAGTACTATTTCAACTTTCTAAAGAGGGCTACATGCACACAACCTTGGCTGTTGGGATTGACCAGTGGAATTGCATGGGAGAATATCCCTCTTCAGTTATTCTTTTAGAAACAAGCACACAAAATTGCATTACAGAGCAGAGATGAGCCTGTTGGATGAGTCTGCTGCATTCCTGCAGGCTCCCTACACAATTTAGAACCCTAATCTTTCATGTGGAGAATTTCACTTTGCAAAACGTGGAAGGCAATGAAGCAAGCTGGTGATGGGCATATGCCAGAGAAGGGGCCAACTCTACCCCTCTCACTCTAATCACACAAGGTTTGAATGCACAAAGAGGAAGATCCCACAAAAGTAAACACAAGCATTAAGTACCATGAAGCCTGAGGAATGCTGCAATTTTACCAGCCATTCACATTCTTTCAATGTGGAAATGTGCTGGTATTTTAAAATAGAACCGATTTGCCCTGCTGAAGAAATCTGAAGACCATCTATGAGCTCTTCAGAGAGCACATAGGGATATTCAAACTATAGATGAAGAATGTGCATAACAGCTGTGATACAAATGAATAAATAGGCAGCCTGTAACTATAAAATGTCAAACCATAAGGAACACATTTTCCACCACAGAATTCTCACAGCCAACTAGTACCTGCCATTATACTTCTGATCCTCCATTTTAACATTAAAAGCTCTTCGCTTTTGCTTATTTCAAATGGGAGAAGAGCGAATCTATTTTGAGCTATTTTCCCATCTGCCAAGCCACTATTTTCAAATTTTAATTTACAGATTATGCAAGGAAGTGCAACCTCTGTGTCAGGTAAATTCTGTGTCAGGAAGCTGAGTAATTTACTATTTCATAGAGATAGGGATCAGTTTTGACATGAAAGCCATTGATAGAAAATAAGAATTGAAAGCTAGGGTGTCATTCGCAGTAATTCTTTGGAAGAGAATTGCTTTATCTTCTCTTGTCACTGTGATCTTGGTCTTACTTCTTACATAGACTTGACTAAAGAGTGATGTTATTGGAAGATTGAATGCATTAGTACAGACAACACTCAAGAAGCAAACAATATCCCTGTGACAAAGTTATCACAAATACTCTGTCTTCTGAATGAACACCTATCTACCCATTACTCAGTGTCATTCAGAATAATTGTAGCATTCCAAAACTCAGGCACTTCAGCTAGCTGTGACTGGTCTCATATTCAGGAGTACAATACGTTTTGAGTCTGCCTTTTAATCTAGAATTCCAGTTCACCTTCCCCCTCCCCACCTAGAAATTCTCAGAATGTCCCTAACAAAAATTCCAACTTTGAGCCATTAATGTCCTCCTCACCCATTTAACATCCAGGATCTCTAAATAATGGAGACTGATTGGTCTCTTATTAACAGAAAACTCAGACTTAATTTCATTTCAGTCATGAGCAGAAAAATACATTAAATATTTCCTTTTAAGTATAGCCAGGGGTCCTCAAATTCTGGCAGGCCTTGGCAGCCAAATATTAAAGGTAAAGGTACCCCTGACCGTTAGGTCCAGTTGTGGATGACTCTGGGGTTGCGCGCTCATCTCACTCTATAGGCCGAGGGAGCCGGCGTTTGTCCGCAGACAGCTTCCGGGTCATGTGGCCAGCATGACTAAGCCGCTTCTGGCGAACTAGAGCAGCACACGGAAACGCCGTTTACCTTCCCGCCAGAGCGGTACCTATTTATCTACTTGCACTTTGACGTGCTTTCGAACTGCTAGGTGGGCAGGAGCTGGGACTGAGCAACAGGAGCTCACCCCGTCACAGGGATTCAAACCGCAGACCTTCTGATCGGCAAGCCCTAGGCTCTGTGGTTTAGACTACAGCGCCACCTACGTCCCTTACAGTGCCACCCGCGTCCCAAATATTATTTTCTACTATCTAGATGTGATGTCCTATCACACTATGATATTACAGCAATTTTATATGCATTTTCAAAACAAATATCAATTTATCCAGAGTGAAGTCAGGGTTAAACACGGAATTTATCTGTGTTAGGCAGCATGTGAATTTTTTTTTTTTTTACTTTTGATTTGGATGATCTGCACTAGGAGGTAAGAGAAGCGAGACCATAATGGTTTTCCTGATCCTCTCAGCAGCATTCATTACAACTATGATATCCTTCTGGGTAGTCTTGAAGGAATGGGATTTGGGGGCACAGTATTAAACTGGTTGCTAATTCATGAGCTATAGGGTCACAATTATGGTGCCAGGGGACTGCTGTACTTCACAAACATTACCTTAGTAATCTTTACAACAATAACACAGTGCATTAAATATAGTGAAATATACATGAAAACTTTAGAATAAGTGCAGAATAGATTATTTTTGAAGCAGGTGAAACCACACACACAAAATACACTAAAAGTTGTAATGTCCAGCCCAGCGCAAAGTGTTTCTTTCCCAACCCCAGTTATCATATTGGCCTCATTATAGAGAAGAGAATAACCACCACTCCAGGAACCACAGTTCATCTGCTTGCAGAGTCTTCAAAAGCCACGTGTTTAACAGAGGCATCAGAGCCAGTGCCCGACTCACAATCCTAGGAGCCAACTCCTAGGGGCCAAGGCCCCTTTGACTTTTACTTAGCAATTATTTAGGACCCTGGTCACCACACAAACTATATTTTACAATTACTTTAAGGTTTTAGCTTATTTTTAAGTTTTGTTATTCCTTTGGTGCAGAGGGAAAGCTTATGCTGAAACTGTGAGACAGAGGGAAGCTTTTCATGTGTGATGCCTTACTGTACTTTAATTTGTTGGAAGCTGCCCAGAGTGGCTGGGGCAACCTAGTAAAATGGGTGGCATATCATCATCATCATCATCAACAACAACAACCTACTACTACTACCATCATCATCAGGGCCTTCCTGATTTGTACACTGTTGGGACGCGGGTGGCGCTGTGGGTTAAACTACAGAGCCTAGGGCTTGCCGATCAGAAGGTCGGCAGTTCGAATCCCCACGATGGGGTGAGCTCCCGTTGCTCGGTCCCTGCTCCTGCCAACCTAGCAGTTCGAAAGCACGTCAAAGTGCAAGTAGATAAATAGGTACCGCTCCGGTGGGAAGGTAAACGGCGTTTCCGTGCGCTGCTCTGGTTCGCCAGAAGCAGCTTAGTCATGCTGGCCACATGACCTGGAAGCTGTACGCTGGCTCCCTCGGTCAATAAAGCGAGATGAGTGCCGCAACCCCAGAGTCGGTCACGACTGGACTTAATGGTCAGGGGTCCCTTTACCTTTATTTTATTATCTGCTATGCCACACTGACTAAAAGTATTTCGTCCTACAGATAATCTCTTTTATATGCAGTAGCGTGTAACAATGCAGTAGAGGAAGATCTACAGCAGGAGTGAATACAGACCTATCAGATTGTCAACACTATATATCAGCAAATAATACAAGCACCCCCGCCAGTTTATACTTACTTTGTTTGAAAGCATGGTAGACATTCAGCAACGTCAAATGATCTCCATCTATGTGGGCGAACCTCATCTTGGCCTCATCCGCCGCTTTCTTGGCTTCCGTGGGGCGAACAAAACACTGTGGGACTAAACAAGGTTGGTATGGGCCCAACACAAACGCCCATATCGATGAGTCACGCATTCACAGATAGAGGAACAAGGCCTAGCTAGGTCAGTTCACAGAGCATAGGGCAGGGCAGGATGGCCTCCAACTGCATCTTGGACTGTCTACTACCTTGATTTGGTACATCAACACCTAACCACATCTGCAAGACAAGAGGGTTTCAAAGCTACAGAATGCCTGATTATTTTGACTAGAAGTAGGCATCAAAAAAAATCTGAAGGCCATCAAAGCTCCAGTTATGTAATGGAAAGATCATGTGACCCCGGAACAAAACCAAGTGCTGATAGCTCTGCCTTGCAGTGGAGACAGTGAATTAGATCCAGCGCCCCTCCCTCAAATGGAAGAGCTGCTTCCACTTGTGGAAGGGACTGATACCAGATGGAGGAAGGGGGATATGGTTTTCACGGATTCCCCCTTCTCTCTGCAGCCTCCTTCAGTTCCCACATGTTTCCCAAGCCTCTGGAGAAGGTTTTTCCGGGGTCACAGAGGACTGCAGGGAGAAGGAAGAATAGGAGAAAACAGCTTCCCAGCCTTCTAGCAGGAATGTCCCATGGGAACTCTGGATCCAACCCAATGAATGTTTAAATAAGTAGCCTATGGCAAATGACCAAGATACAGCAACCCTTGTAAAATGTTATGCCAGCACCTAATATACTCATAGAGAATATCAAGATGTATTATGCCTCTGTCACCAACAGTAGGCATTGCTATCAGCACTGGCAGACAGAAACATATGTGAATAAGCATATTTAGACATAAACGTGTGTACGTGTGTATAGCAGTCCAGGGCTCTGAAGTTAGCGGCAGTGGTGGAAGGTAGACTGCTCAGCAGCTTTTTCAGACCTTAGCAAGCAAATCTGAATTTAGTGCATTGTGACTCTACTAGTGCTCTTTACACATTGAACTCTTTAAACAATGCATTTTTTCTGATTTAATTTTAAATGTCAAAATGAAGGATAATTAATAACCACAAGTAGTGATTTTACTCCATAAAGCAGCTCATTTGATGCTAGCACAAGCTTCTGACTTATAGAAATTATGTGTATGTCTTTCATACATGCTTCTAAGTCTTTCCCCTAGAAATTTTGTGCAAATATTCCTCTTAAAACCTACCCATGTGTTTAACTAAAACCAAACATAATGGATGATGAAAGAATAAGAATGAATGCCTACCTGCCATTTAAACTTCATGGTATTTTTGCTTCGGTCACAACCAAAGCTTGTAAAGGCTCCTATCACAATTTTTTAAAATAAGTAATACACACAATTGGTCTTTTAGCCTCCTAACTGCGCAAACATACTGGGAAAAGATTGATAACAATATGGAAATTGAATATTCTGCACAACTGCAATATGCCAACAGAAGTACTGCAAGAACCACACTGTTTACAGTGCATAATTTTTAAAAAATGAACCAAAGTCCATTCTACAAAATAGAGTAGTCCAAAGACAGAAAATTCTTTGAATTATTTGGCTCTAAGGCTAATAAAAAGCATTCATCATTATGGCAAAAATCCATTAATTCATTGATGTAATAACTAGTATTTACAAATAAAAATTAGTTGTGTTCTTACTGTAACTTGTAGAATGAAAAGCTGCAATTTTTTAAATCTGCTTAAAGGCATCTTATTATGGCTTTAGTTTAAAAATTCAAAATTACTTCAGTTTGGGTAGCTTTGGTAAGCAGTACTATTTCCCCTTTCATTTTATCTAACACTTACGTCCATTTAATTGTTTGCACACATCTATACCCACACACCTGGAACTCAGGGAGACTTACTTCTGAGTAGACTGGTAGAGTCCTGTACTCTAAACCCAGGGTGTCATGGCTCCCTTCACATTTTGTTCACTGTAATTATGTTTATTGATTCTGTTGGCGACACTTTAGAAAGCAACATGATTTTAGAATACTGCACCTTAACTGCATCCAAGAAAATAGCTATCCCTCAGAATAAGATTTTTTTTTGAAGATTGTGTGCTATTAATAAAATATTGTACCAAATAATGAGTGCACCCATTCTTAATTTTAAAAGCATGAAGGTATAAATATTTTGTAAAGTATTTGTAGAGGGCAAGGTTAAAGTAAAATGTCTTCCTTCAAAATATTGACATATGCAGTTAAAGAAATTAATACTATGTAGCTGGAAGCAAGAGCTAGCATCAAGTCTTTGCCTGGTTTGATGGAAATGCATGGCATAAAAAGGCAGGCATCAACCTACCACCACCTCTGCAGATAAGACAACAATTTACATGAAACAATTAAGATTCTGCCCTGCCCAGCTGCTCTGAGTCTGAACTGTCAAAATTCTGCAATAAACATTGTAGCTTGCTTTTCGAAAAATATTGTTAATATGCTGCAGTAATAAAGAGATGGGTTGTCTTACTCAAAACCTTTATCTTACTTGCCAGTTTCGGGGACAACCAAAAAATATGTACCTTGTCCCATAAAGAAGAGTTGTTGAATCTTGTTGAACGTACAATACGGTGAGAAGTTACTACGGGAAGGGTTTAAGCACATACAAAATATGTATTTCTTGCCTTACCTGCACAGATTCTGAGCAGGTTTTTTAAAAGGTTTAGGCTGGTACCCAAAGAAAATACTAGTTCCACATGTCAAACAGGGCTCCGGGCTTGAGCTTCTCAAACAGCAGCATCCCTGTGCAAACCACTTTTGAAACTGAAGTCAACTTTCAAAAGCAGCATGCGATATGGCTGGGGATGCTTCTCAAAGTTTTAAAAATCCCACTAGGCAGGCCCAAGTCCTCGGATCCATCCAGGCAACTCTTTGGATTCCAGCCCTAATGAAAACTTGTCCACTGTAACAAAAGACTGCTGTTCAGACAAGTCCACACTATAATTTCTGCATCTGCCACCTTTTAAAAAACTGTGACGCATTAATGCTAAGAAAATGTTTTATCCGCCTAGCATTCCCCTTTTATCAATGAAAACCTGAGACGTTTATGCTAGAATTCTTCTACAAAAAAACTGGTACATACTAGCTATGTAAGTGGCGACCACAAGTTAAAGGGCTGAAAATAAAGTGGATTATTAATGCTATCAATCACTTGGTAACAAAAAAATGGGCATAAGTTAAAAATTTAAGAGACAGAAATGAACTCCTATGATCTGGAATCCTTAGCAGGTATATATATTTTGCTGCCATGAGAGAAGTTAGACCATTTCAGACACAATGACTTCTTTAGCTTCAGTGTTGATTTCATTTATAAACTTTACTCCATTATGTATCACACTATACAATAACTTTGAAAGGCACAGTTCAAACTTTTTAGAAGTTATAAGTCCTGTTGCAGGAACAATAATACAAGCTTCCCCTAACTGGAGATCTGTGTTTTGATTGGCATCTCTGTCCCTGCTATTACCTGACAGCATGGCAGTAATAGATAGAATCTCATTAGAACAGTTGTAGTCGCAACTTGCTATAACCATTTTAGCCAGCTGTGGGTCGAGAGGAAATTCTGCCATCATGGATCCCAGTTCAGTCAAGTCTCCATCATCATTTAAAGCAGCTAGGTAATTCAAAAGCTCAAGTGCTCTCATCAAGGTCTCTGGAGCTGCAAAAAAACCAATATACTCTTATAAATTAATCTGCCTTTAGGAAGCAAAAATGTAAGTACACTTTTATAAGCAATCTCATTTTCCGTTCTGTAGCTGATAAAGTCCAGAATACAATCTACCAGAAAATTAAGTTACTGAAATCTAGCCACGAATGAATCAAATAAAACTCAAATTTGCTTTAGGATTGTGTTCAACAAGAATCACATCTGTTTTCGGATTAGCCATTTTGGGACTGACTACAGGTATGCTGCTCTGCAGACTCTCTTCTAGCTATTTCATACATCTGTAAGTAGGGATATTGATGGAACTTTATTTGGCATAAAATACTTGCCAAAACCTATGGCAAGTTCTTATCTTTTTTAAATTTAAAAAAAAACTCGCAAGCCTTCTTCAGTCATTACGCACATGAGGAGGGTTACATCAGAACATAAAACTACTCAACAGGAACACAGGAAGTTGCCTTTTACTGAGTTAGACCATTAATCCATTTAGACCAGGGGTAGGGAAACTAAGGCCCAGGGGCCAGATCCGGCCCGCAGATGGTCCGGGAATCAGCGTGTTTTTACATGAGTAGAATGTGTCCTTTTATTTAAAATGCATCTCTGGGTTATTTGTGGGGCATAGGAATTTGTTCATTCCCCCCCCCCAAAAAAATAGTCCGGCCCCCCACAAGGTTTGAGGGACAGTGAACCGGCCCCCTGCTGAAAAAGTTTGCTGACCCCTGGTCTAGCTCAAGATTGTACGCACTGACTGGCAGTGCAGTGGCTCTCCACGATTTCAGATTAGACCCTTCCAACCATACCTGGGGATTGAACCTGATGCCTTATGCATGCAAGTAGATGCTCTACTACTGAGATGTGGTCCTTCCCTAAACACTTTAAAAGGCAAATTGTTACAATACCTTGTAACACAAGATCAGCACTACATTCCAAAGCAAGCTGCGGCCCAAGCAAATTATGGTGACCATTGCCTCATGCTAGATAGTCTGTTGTTCATCATCAGAACACCTGTCTTGCATTTTATGTGCCATACATTCACAAGTTCAGCAGGCATTGCAGCGTCCATTTTTTACGCATGACATAAGAATACTGATTAGTTACTATTGGACTTCTTACTCGTCTTTCCGTTTAGACTGATAATGTGGTATATTCTCTTGAGGGAACGAATTTATTTCAGGCTACGGCAAAGTTCCTGACAAAACAACAATCTAGATATTGCTTATTATATTACTGCATGTTAAGTTTTTACAAAAAGCATACCTGGTGGGTCCATAAAATCAAAATGAACCAAATCATCTATGCCTAGTTTCTTCAGCTGTAATACCACAGAACCCAGGTTGGACCTTAGAATTTCAGGATAGGTGTTGTCCTGGAAAACAAGTATTTTATTAATTTTGGTTTCACTTTAGTATTGTATCTGTAATTTTTCCCATTATCAAAAAGCATGAAGACTGCATCCACAGCTGGCACAGAAGACTACAATACCCGGGGTTGTAAATGTGGTAGTGTTATACCTGTCCCAATGGCCCAAGACACAATTAAACTATAGTTCTCTGTCCATTAATATACTTATGTTCATTTATTCAACAGGACTTAGACTGGCGGGAGAGAGAGAGAGAGTGAGAGAGAGTTGTTGTTTGCTACTAAATTATGCATTTTTGTGTTTTTAAATTGTAAACTACCCTGTAATTCTCAGATGAAGACCATTATAGAAATTTAATTATATATGTAAAATAATAATAGATGCAATGAAAACTGTATGACACAGTATACCTATCATGCTGAAGATATAAACACAAGAAGCACCCCTTTAAAAACAAGTCAAAATAGATTTAATCTATATCATTACGACAATGATGTCAAATTTATCAACCTGCAAGATTACATAAAGAAATTACAAAATAGTATTTCCCTTTGAAGTACTGGGTGTATTTGGGGAGAAAAACTTAACATCTGGCAATACAAAACATTTTGTGTCCAACATCTGCTAAAAAGATTGGAATATCATTGTAAAACAGAGCAAGTTAAACTTTACAATGAAATGGGATACAAGACCTAGGTCATTTTTAAAAATTAATGTTTAGAAAAGTAACTAATCTAACAAGGCTGGCAGTCAAGTCTTCTAGCATGATACATAGTTCACAGCTCAAAAGGGAAACTATTATTACATCTGAAGAAGTGTGCATGCACACAAAAGCTCATACCAAGAACAAACTTAGTTGGTCTCTAAGGTGCTACTGGAAGGAATTTTTTTATTTTGTTTCGACTACGGCAGACCAACACAGCTACCTACCTGTAACTATTATTACATCTTTTGATGATGAATTTTATTTATTTTTTTGGACATCCTGTATTAAACTCTAGTGTAATAATTGGCTTCTAAAATTAATATTTAAAAAGGGAATTTACGCACCTGCATCTCGGTTTTGTACGCCTTCTCCGTATACAGTCGGAAGCACTTGCCTGGCCTAGTACGGCCAGCACGGCCAGCTCTTTGCTGAGCGGAAGCTTTACTTATTGCAGTCACCAAGAGAGACTCTACTCTTATACGAGGATTGTATACCTATTTGACGGAAGAGTTAAGTACAGAAAACTAGCATGAGTACTGCAGACTTCAAAGTTCAAACATGAAATATGTAAGAAGGAATCCATTCCAATAGGTGGCTTTCTAAACAAGGAATGAAACTAAGCCATATCTACTACCCATATCTACTATTTTTGTGCACTTTTGAAGTAGAATCTACTAAGCAGGTTGGTGTCACAATTGGTTTTTAAAGCGAGAGAGAATGGCTTTTCACGTGCTGCACTGGAGTTTGGTAACTAAGTGTAACTCTGTCCTCTTTGACTCAGAGAATCTTAGAGCTGGAAGGGACCCTGTGAATCATCTAGTACAGTGATGGCTAACCTTGACACTCCAGATGTTTTGGAACTACAACTCCCATCATCCCTGACCACTGGTCCTGTTGGCTAGGGATGATGGGAGTTGTAGTTCCAAAACATCTGGAGTGTCAAGGTTAGCCATCACTGATCTAGTAGATCAACCCCCTGTAATGCAGGAATATGCAGCTACTCATACAGGACTCAAACCTGCAATCTTGGAGTTATCAGCACCATGTGCTATCAAAAATATTCTTCCAGAAACTGAGGACTGCTGCAGCATGAACTCTTATAGCACTGGTCTACTTGTTGCACAGCACTTTGTACCTACTTTTTCTTCCGCTTACGGATCCACACAATTAAGCCCATTAACCATAAAAAGTAGAAAAGAACACCAGAGACAGGTCAATTCTAAATAAATCCATCTTAACTTCAGGGGAAATATTCTATCGCGTATGAAAGAAACTATGTTTACCTTTTGCTTGGCAAATCCAGGATCAATGACAAATACAACGCCATCTATTGTCAATGATGTCTCAGCAATATTAGTTGACACAACTACCTGTTGAACGATATAACAGAAATCTCTTCTGTGAATGATACAAATAGGGCAAAAATGTTGTATAGTGATGTCAGGTGCTGCCGCACTTTGAAGCCTTTTTGTCAGGATTTCAAAGCCAGCATGGGCTGCTTGAAAGCCCATTGTAATCAGCTCTGCAAAGGACTTTTCATCCACACTGCTCATTGTAACCTCATTCAAACCTCAGAGGTTTAAACAAGCACTGCAAAAAGGAGCTGGGAGTGTGTACCTTAGTAGAGCTCTAGGGTGGGGAGAGGTGATTCTCAGCTTCACCCTCCCCTCTTCCCTGAATCATCCTCCTCCTTTCCTCCCCCTCCCTTCCCTTCCTCTGCCATTGCTGCATCTCTGATGCCATGTATTACATCAGTTATAGAGTGTGTGTGGCTTCCCCAGAATGGCCTGGCAGCCTGAATGGGAAAGCCAATGCAAATAGGTCATGCTACAAGGGTTTCTGCTTGCAAACGAGAATAGCTTTCACTGTTATTCTGTTGCCACCTGCAATATAAGCAACTGCCACATTATGTAACCCAGCTGCATCATTCAACGTGGGTGAGGCACACAACATGGGTGAGGCACACCTTATTTTCAGGGAGACCTTTCCGTCAGCTTACTGCTGAACAACAATTTGGGGCATGCTAACATGAACAAAATTATAGTTGTGACCACTCTGTTAGCAAGAGCCTTGAAAGAATGCAGCTCAGAAATATGAACATCTCATATCTTTATTCTAGATAACAGGTCTTCAAATGGTGCTGCTGGACCCACTAGTGGGTCACGCCCTGATCCAAGGTGGGTCACAACAGGAGCACTACCACCATGCAAATATATGATCAACAATTAAGAAATGGGTCCAAACGCATGTCTGGGTTAAAAGCAGGTCCCAGATCGGAAAAGGTTGAAGAAACCAGTTCTAAATAATAATAATAATAATAATAATAATAATAATAATAATAATAATAATAATATAATTTATTATTTGTACCCCGCCCATCTGGCCGGGTCCCCCCCAGCCACTCTGGGTGGCTTCCAACACCACACCACTTGATTACACATATTAAAAAATGTTGGGTTTCTGGCTTCTGGCTACTTTGAACTTAAAACCTCATTATAATTATAACACTCACAACTATAAGTCTGCCAAATCACCCCCAAGGCCGCTTTGGCCCCGCAGGGTGCCTTGAAACATCAGTTTGAGAAATAACACAATGATCCAATTAACAAACTGCATATTCCCATACCAATGGCAACTCACTAAGCTTCTCCTTTTCCCACCCCTCTATTGAAACTTTTTCTAAAATTCTGTTTCACTGAAATCTTTTAAGTCATGCATTTAAAGTTAATACATTAATGATTACAAATTAAGTTCATTTATTTCTTTATTTTTTAAAATTAAACAACATGATTCATTCCTGTTTACAGGACAAAGCGAAATGCTCTGATTTCCCTGTGGAAGAAAAGAACGCTGCAGAAATCACAAATGATGAACTTAAAACATCACAGCACCCTAAAATCAGCTGGAAAGACACAAAGCGTGAGAGATGAGAAAGAAAACTGCACCACATTTCCCAAATATTAGATGTTTTAACATGTGAAGCTCAAAGTGAAGTTCTTTTGTGATGCACAGTAACCAGGTTTTGGCAATATATGCCAAGCTATAAAATGTTTACAGTGTAATTCTATACATTTCTACTCTGAAATAAGTTCCACGGATTTCAATGTGACTAACTCTCACCTAAGCAGGTATAGGATAATAGTGTTAATAACTTTACCTTTCGTCCTATTGCACCATTTGTTTTTTTGGGAGGGGGAGGCTCAAAAATCCTCTGTTGCTGCTGCGGCGGAAGTGTAGAATATAATGGAATGATTTTAATGTCACCAACTTCAGGGCCCAGATCATCGATTTCACGCTTTATCCTCTTACAGGCTTCATCTATTTCCTACACAAACAAGAGTCCATGAAAACTTTTTAACTTTTTTCCAGCTTAATGGCTATGAAGGCTTAAAAAAAAAAAAGACTTGCTACAAAACAAGTTATTTTTAAACTAATTTGGACATTTGTTGAATTTTCAATGGGACTTCCACAGCAGTCCAAGATGCCTCATAGTCTTTATTCCAATGAGCATAACAGCCTTATTTGCATTCATCACCCTTTTTCTTTTAGTCGTATTTCCTAATTAATTCTCTACAAATTGTACTAAAATTGAAATCTCTCACCCAGGAATATTAAACTGCACTCATGACCTTTTCAATTTTCAGAATCTAAAAGAAATTGATGTGCAAGATATTTTAAATAAGCCAATTAAGCTTTAATGTCACGTATCACTAATGCAATTATATGGAAGATTTGCTTCATTGTATCTAATGAGAACAAACACCTTTACAGTATAAACATAGATGCTCAAGAAGCAGCCTCCTCTCAGTCCAAGTTAACATGGTTTATGAAAGACCTCAGAACTCTTACTAAAAATTGTTTTGTATCTTCCCATGTAGAAGGCTACAGTGTTATTGAACTTCAAGGTATTTATCAACAAGCTAAGATATTGCTAAAAGTTCTGAGCAAGTCTCACCCATTAACCTATCCTATGGTGGCAAATACAGAAAAACATGAATTGTAACATTATTACTACATTATTTAATACTGTAATGGATGAAAAAGATGAATGAGTAGTAGTAGTTTGTCTTCAACAAGACTAAAAGGCAAGATATAGGGAAGCATGAACCATGCACTTTATACAGAGAGCTGTTACAGAAATTATGGTTCTACCACTTATTTTCCATTCAAGACTTCAATGAAGATGTAGCTTGTCTTTTGTTTCATGTTCTATTCAACAATCTAGTATCACACCACCTACTGATCACTTTATACTTCAATAGAACTTGCTACAAAAAAAGTCTCAAATATTAAGAGGGGGACTGGAATGGCATTAATGCCTTTTTGAAATCAGAAACCTTTTTTTGGTTTCTTAGTGCTTTCTTGCAAAAACGATTTCCATGTAAAAAGAAATACCTCTTATCACTCTGGGTTAGCATGCCCCCTACTGGTCTACTAAACTAGAAACAAAAAATATACTTACTGTGTAAAGCTATGATTAAGGTATTTTGAGTTGCTGAAATGTTTATAAAGTTCAGACAACTTTCTAGTTATGTCACAAAAATAGTTTCAAAACAGGTGAAGCCAAAACCCAATAAACGTATAATATATATCCAGTAACATGCAATGTTTGTTAGCCTCATACCGGTAGTAATTTGCTACAGATCAGAAACAATAAACCATGCATTTTAGTATCTCCTGCTTATATTCACAATGGGTATATTGTGTGTTCTAATTCCAGTGAATGCATACTGTGACCACATTAGTTCAAATGCATCAGACAATGTGGTTAAGATTATTTCGTGGAACCCAAGACTCTATATAAAAGCGCTCACTCAATAGACATGTTCAATACTTAAAATATTAAAACGGAAGAATTTGAACTTTCCATTTTAGAATGTGGAAATCACCGTAGTATGTTTGTAAAACCTATAGAAGTCAGATTAAAAGAACACAAAAAATGAATTCAAAACGGGCAGGGAGGTGGTTTCATGCTTAATGACCAGATGATCTCATAGTAAGTTCAGTTCTCCAAATACCATGTTTCTCCTAAAATAAGACACCGTCTTATATATATATATTTTGTATGGGTACGGCTTATTTTTGGGGTATGGCTTATATTTCACAAATGCGTAGAAATCCTGCTACGGCTTATTTTATGGCTACGTCTTATTTTAGGAGAAACAGGGTATGTGCTAGAATCAGAGGAAGATTCTACAGTTTGCTTTTTTGGATAGCCATAGAATCTGCTCGGCAACAAAAATAAGAGGTCACAGCAAGCCCCCTCAATTACTGACAGGGTTGGGTCCTGCCATTGCTGCTACAGAAAAGAGCAAAGGCACTATTGGAATAGCAAGTGCTACTATGAACAGGCATCTTTCTTCCACAGCACAGAGTGGAAAACAGGGCCACCAAAGCTACGACATAGGACTCTCTGCACTTCCAAGAAAGGTTGCTAAGCAACAGTGACAGACTCTTAAGATATTGTTTCTTCTGGGCACACCAATGAGCTGAAGTGTTGGCTCCCCAAGGAGAATGGAAGGAAAGTATTTTGCTCAGCAGCCTTTTTCTTCCTGTGTGACACTTTGAGGAGCGTCTGTACTTCTACTCTTGTTGACCAGCAACCACAAAGCTTCCAATTCCGGGACATCTCAACTATGGAGAGCAAAGCTGAGGAAGCCCCAGCCTTGAAGTAATTTACATTATTACACATCAACATGTGAACATGCTGGTTTGTATCTGACATATAAATAAAATGCCCATTTACATATGCAGCTATAGTAGCTCAAAGCTTCCAACATCGGAAGCAGGTATTATCAACTATATTGGATGGGGAGACAGGAAATGTTAAGAAACCAAAGCAATAACAACAACAACAACAACAACAACAACAACAACAACAACAACAACAACAACAACAAAAAAGCTAAGGCGTTTCTCACAAGGAGATCTTTGGAAGTCCTTCGAAATATCTTTAACATTTTTGTCCAGATTCATTTGGCCAAAGGGAATTTGGCTAATCAAGAATAGCTTCTAATGCAACGTTCTGTACTTGGGTATACAGCTGAGTATAGGCATGAAAACAGTGACAGTGCTCCCAATTCCACACATGTAAAAGGCACAAGCTGCAAATATACACATAACAGCCTTTCATAGCAGACACGTTGTGCATACATTTGAATATGTATAACCAGGTGGAAAGTGTTGTTGCAGAAGCCGCCTAACAGGTAACAGAATACAACAACTAGTGCAGTGTTTCCTAAACTGCAGCCCAAGGGACCACAGGTAGTCTAATGCTCTCGTCTTACCAACCACCTGAAAGAACATGCTGAAAAGCAGTTGTGTTTTTGTGTGTGAAGTCTTTGAAAAGGCACCATCAAAGCAACTGACACTGTGAGCAACTGTCTCATGTAATGGCTGCCACAAAGGTCTTTCAAGCAACCTACCATGAGGCTGTTGCAGTTTAAGAATCAATGGACTAGTAGTAATTTGACTGCTACACGATATCTAACAATGCCTTCCCTCTCTTCATACTGTGAGCTCTGTCTTTTGGGCTGAAGTACATCATACCAGCTATACCACAGTGCAGAAGCAGCCAAATTTTAATTCAGATTTTTTTTCCCTGCTGTCTTCCCACATGACAGTCATAACATAAAAGAATATCTATATAGGAAAATGGTTCAGAATATAATAAAAAGATTAAGACTATCTGGACTAAAGGTTACTTTTTATAACAGTAATTAGCCTCTCCTAACCTCTAAATCGATCATAAAATCAATGGAGAATTAATTATTATGTAGTGTATATGCAATTCCTTGGGTTTCAACTCCACCAAGGATGGAAATATAGTTAAGGTTCCTATAGATACTTCAATCTGCCATCAAATAAATGCCTTTTGTCTTCAGCTGCAGCAGAATACATTAGTTAACTGTCAGAACACATTAGTGTTAGTCCTAAACATACTTAGGGCTACTGTGTTAGTACAGGTGCTTCATTGGAAAGTTAAAAATGAGAAGATGCAACTGAACATTTGGACAACTGAAATAGCTTGCTTATGTGTCTAGTTGTAATGAGTACACAAGGGTGCAGTATGGAAAGCAAGTCATTTGCTAGGCAATTTAAAGCAACGGAAGAAATCTTCGCAGTATATCCATCTCTCTTGCGGTTTACATCAAAGAGCAGTGCATAAGCTGAACGGTCAATTCACTTTCTACACATGTTTTTACAAAAAGATTTATTCCTCAAGTCCTACTTTGTCTTTACTGCAGTTGTTTGTGCAGGATGTTTCTTGTCTTGCTGCTAGTCACATACAATTTAGAAAAATGTTACAAATTTTAAACTGTCTTTCTGAAAGTCTCTTCTGACATATATGCTCACAATGTTTGACAAATGAGGCAACTGCACACCTAAAGTTTGAAGCAGCAAAGTCAACATGTCTCATGGGCATATGTTTTTTATCAGCAGCACGTTAGAGCAATCCTGTCTATTAATTAAAAAATCAGCAGAATACACAAAATAAAGCTATTTTATTGCACCTCCAGGTTGTGTCGTGGAGTATTACTGGCAAAACACAACCTGTTATATTGAAATTTATTTTTACTGTCACACAGCTGACTGTGCTAAGGTAAATCTGTTCCATTTGATCCAGGAGAAAGAAATGTGGTTCTCAAATGTAGACTAGCACGTTTACAGATATTGCTCCAAATCAGGGCCCTAGCCAAACCTGCTCCATGGGCTCTTCCAGTATCTGCAGGACATTAAAGGCTAGTGCAGCTTTTTATACTGCGTATCTCTAGCACGGTTAAGTCAGAAATAGCTGCAACAGACTACAAGATCTAGGGATCTGTTCATTCCTTCTGACATTTTATATGAAGGTGAGCACAGCCTCCTAATCAGAAAGAAATGGCTACAACAGATCAAGAACTTCTTCAGCAACTACAACTGCAGAAGGTGGCATGTCAGGGAGGGAAATATTAATACTGTACTGAATGCAAGTCCCAAAAACAAGAGCTTCTTTTACACCTTGTCCCCGTCCACCAGAGGCAGGGTTGGCTTCTGCAACGGGTTCTGCAATCACATCCCTGGAACATTAGAGAAATGGGAGTTCCACACACCAGGCTCTTTATCCCTTTAGCTTCTTTCGCATGAAAAGAATATACAAAGAAGCATACAGCCCACCTCACACGGAGAGAGCAATTGAATTGCCGTTTCATGTGCCCAGCCAGTCAGGAGCACAGCTTCTTTAACTGGGGGAACCATACTGCTGCGTCAAATGACTAAGGACACTGGTGACTGCTCCCAACTCAGATGTGCCAGCATGCAGCAAGAGACTTAAGTTAATGAAAGCCGTAGGGGAGGGAGACCTCAGCACATTCACTACTATCTACAGTCACACAGTGAACCACAGAAACTGCCGCCATAAAGCACTCCACCTCCCCACCCTCAATATTCCAAGACTGTGGATAGGGATTACAGATATTTTGTCAAGCAGAAAACATTCAGGGTTTCCCACTTAAACTGCATCCTACTATCTTGTTGCAGAGACAGTAGCAACTTGGATTCCTCAAGTATTGAGTTGGTATTCGTTGGAACAGAAAGAAAAAGGAATTTCATTATAGGTCATTTTATGATACAGGATGGATAGATAGATTTAGCACACAGTTAAAACTACAGTGTGTGTGGTGGTGGGGGTGTGCTTTCCTCCTGATCCCATTTACAAGCTAGTGGGATGATCTTGGCCAAATACGGGACTGTGAGGATGTTGTGAAAGAGTAAATATGTGGGAATCTCTCTTGCAGAACAGTGAAGAAAACCATTTTAAACTGTTTTCAATTTGTATTTTAACTTCCTCCAAATTAAGTACATGCAATAGCATTATTTCACAGCTGTGCTGCTGATTTCGCTGTCAGATCAGGACTTTGGGGAAGTCACCCTATTCAGAGCTTAACATCATTTGCTTTATCTATACGTTCTCTGTATCTGTTTTTAGAGTACACATTCAGAGCATAACATCATTTGCTTTGTCTATATGTTCTCTGTATCTGATTTTAGAGTACACAGATGATATAATAACTGAAACCCCTCATGAATAAGGGATTTGCTTACTGGACCTAGATGAGGTAGTTTAGAAGTGGAAAACACTGAGAGTTTACTGTAAGAAGACAGAATTGAAGAGATATGCTACACGCAGTTTACACATTTAGAACCTTTGAAAAGTGGCCAGCACAGCACCTTAAATAATAATATTACACATCTAGAAAGGTTTAAAGAGGGCAATCAGCAAATTAGAAACTTTTACAGAAACGGAAATGTCTTTTCCAATCTTGCCTTTTAAAAGCAAAGTTTTGTTTGGATTGGTTTAGATTCTGCAAGGGCAAGTCTTCTGAATGTAACAATGAAATATAAGGTGTTACATTTGTGAAGTATATTCATAGATAGCCTCTTATGACTTTGATTCCAGTAAATGCAATGTTTTGAAATGAAACCTTGTAAATATTTTTTTTTAAAAGCTCTTGATTATAAAGTCCTAAGCAGGTGCCAGCTATGAGGTTATGCAAAAATTAATAAAGAGAAAGCACATTCTCCTTGAGATGCAAGTACTATTTTTCTGTCTACATTTTAACTACTGTTTGTCCATTTAGTGTATTTCAACTGTAATCCACACAGAGCTTTTCTTATGAAACTCTGCCACTGTTGGAAAATAACCAGTTAGGAACTCCTAAGAGAAAATACTTTTTTAATATAGTGCAAAAACCTCATGTGCAACCTTTATGAGAAAAAATCTCAAAAGTACCTCTTGCCCAGTAAGAAAAAGTAGGAGATCTCCTTCCTCCTCTTCACACATATGAATCTGGATTACTGTACGAATAGCTGCCTCAAGGTAATCCCTTTCCGGTTCTGGGGTATAAAAGATCTCCACAGGATGCGTACGGCCAGGAATAGTGAGGAGAGGACAGTTGTCAAAATAAATCTGAAACTTGCCAGCATCAAGAGTTGCACTCATAACTATAACCTGCAATATTAAAGGGAAAAGGTGTTATTTGGAAGTTGGCTCCCACATACCAATTCTTAGGTACACTAAAATGCAAAGTGAATATCAAAACCAACATGATCACACCGTCACATTCACATTTGCTTAGGTTACTATTCTATGTACACTCGCTTGGGAATTCATTGAGACTTGCTTTTGATTAAATACACACAGGAGTATAGTGTGTGTTTAATAAAACAAACATTGGGGAAGAAAGGGGTGAACAAAGTTGCTAAAATATTACTTATAACCTAAGGTTTTCCATGAATTGTAAAAGTTCCCACTATGAACAAATTTCAGGCACACATACAAAATGCAAACCTTATTTAACCAAGTGCAAAGCAATCCAGTAGTGAGAACATCTTCTACAAATGCGTTTTGCGACATTCTACATTTGATATATACTACTGACCTTTAAATCAGATCTTTGCCTTACAACCTCTTTCAGAACTCCCATCAAAATATCGGTAGCCAGTGTTCTTTCATGGGCTTCGTCAAGAATTATTACTCCATAACGTTCCAGCAAAGGGTCATTCATAGCTTCACGTAGTAACATACCATCAGTCATGTACCTGAACAGGAAACCAATATTTTAATCCCAGATACAGGATGTTTTTCTTCTTCCCTTACTTCATACAGAAAATGCTCTTAACTTTCTCCTATCTGCTTCTTCCTGAACTTGGAAGGATTAAACTGTACACAGTCCAATGTTTTTGCCAGTGTTAAGACCACACTTACTGTTTCCCTTGCAATCTTGGTTGATATAGTCATGAGTTAATAATGTTAATAATGGCAGCAAGGTACAGTATGTCTAGCTGCTTAGGGGAAGTGCAATGTCATTTCCCAGCTTTCCTGTTTATTTGAAAGTGATGAAAGCAAGAAATATCACACAGATCCCTCTCCATCATGACCATATTTATGATATACTGTATATACCAACGAACTGTAAAAATTACAGGGTAGACCTCTTTTATCCCTTGCACAGAATGTGTGTATTTTTCTTTAGCCTACTCATTAAAAACATACTGCAGACACCCCAGGTCAGTGGTCTTTGTATTTCTGACAGGCAATACTTGTCCGCTTTTGGAGAATGTAAAATTATCTATGCTGAGTGGAACCTATCTGCTTGTGCTGCAGCAAGTGTCTCTGTTCTGGGCCAGAACAATGAGTCATACAGAGATGCAGCAAGTAGTTCCCTTTGTGGATAGGTACATCGGTCTCAGAGACGCGGGTGGCGCTGTGGGTTAAACCACAGAGCCTAGGGCTTGCAGATCAGAAGGTTGGCGGTTTGAATCCCTGCGGCGGGGTGAGCTCCCATTGCTCGGTCCCTGCTCCTGCCAACCTAGCAGTTCGAAAGCACATCAAAGTGCAAGCAGATAAATAGGTACTGCTCCGGTGGGAAGGTAAACGGCGTTTCCGTGCGCTGCTCTGGTTCACCAGAAGCGGCTTAGTCATGCTGGCCACATGACCTGGAAGCTGTACGCCAGCTCTCTCGGCCAATAATGTGAGATGAGCGCCGCAACCCCAGAGTCGGTCACGACTGGACCTAATGGTCAGGGGTCCCTTTACCTTTACATTGGTCTCAAAAGAAACCTCTAATTTGTTTTTTCCTCACTGCACTCCCACCATTCTCTCATAGCACAGTGTTTGGGAACTGCTGCTCTAGCCTCATTTCTTTCTCTCTTTCTTTTTATAACCCTCAACTCTTTGCATTCACGCAAGGACACATGCAAGGAACTTGCAGGCTTTGAACGCAGCTTTCCCCCTATAAAAGCCATGGAACCAGAGAACAGGTTCAGAGATCCTCCAGGAACCAAGGCAGTATGCTGTGGAGCACAAGTGGGGAAGAGTGCCGCTGCGCTCATGTTCTGCCTAAGAGCTTCATAGGACTCTAGTTGGCCACAGTAACAACAGGATGCCAGGCTACGTGGGCCTTTGGTCTGATGCAGCAGGGCTGCCCTACACCTGATCTCATGTATGATGTCATGTGTGAGACCTGCCTCAATCACAAAAGGGTTTGCAGACACTTGAGAAGCACTCTGCGAGTGCCGACAGCCAGCTGATTGTCAGTGCCTTTGCCCACATAGTTTGATTTCAAAAATGGGTTAATCGGGTGACTGACAGGTGGACAGCATTGTTCAGCTATCAACCACTCCAGCCCACTGATTGGATTCAGTTTTTCACCCCTCATTTAGATACTCAGTGGGGGCTCAAATCTGCATAAATTGAAAAAGTGAGGTGCCCCTAAAAAACATAAACATGTGTAAGGACAACTAAGTGTTTCATATTTGTAACACACGTTTAGAATATTCAGCAACAGTAACTTTCATCAGGTGAGTTGAAATAGCTTTTTCCAAATTCAAAATAATTATGCATTCAGCCATGTATATACTACACTGCTTGGTATACATTGTCCTATTAGCAATCCATAACAGCTCTGCTCAAACCCTTACAAAATATAGTCACACCCATTCAAGCTTGCATGACATTTTTAAAGGCAACTATACTCTCTAATGATTCTTAAGCTGCAGAAGAAGCAGATTTGCTAAAATAAAGTAGTATGCATTTTTTTAACCAATAAACAAATAACCTATTACCATATCTGTCAACCTTTCCCTTTTCTTGCGAGGAATCCTATTCAGAATAGGGGAATTTCCCGGGGGGAGAGGGAAAAGTTGACAGCTATGCCTATTACACGTTGGCATTTGCATGCTCCTCCACATTAACCCAGGGAGAAAGTAACAAAAGAATTGCATGTATCTCCCATATCACTGAAATCAAACATTCCTATCTTTCCACAGACAGACTGGGTGGTCTGAGAGACACCATGGTCAAATAAATGTGATTTACTGTACTACAGCATAGTGACGTTGTTACTTTCTACATGCACTGAATAGAACAGACATATGAATGTTCAAAGCTCTTCCCAAGCTGAGATGTCTCCCTGGAATATAAGCTAGCGAGCAAGCAATTTCAAAAGCCTCTCCTCCCAAGATGGTCGATTTTAGGAAAAGATGGCATTCAGTACTTACTTCAGAATAGTTTTTGCACTACTGCAGTCTTCAAATCGAATAGAGTACCCAACTTCTTGTCCTAACATGACATCCATCTCATCAGCAACACGCTGGGCCACGCTCATTGCGGCAACTCTTCTGGGCTGGGTACAAGCAACACCTCTCTTTGGCCCCGGCAGTGACCGCATATAATCAACGCACCACTGAGGAATCTATCAGGAAAAATCTTCAGTATATTATTTATATTTCTAAAATGTATCACAGTTGATGATAAATACAAATAGGCCCTTATTCAAGAAGCTTGTATTAAACTTACACAAGCAGGGAAGAAAGGGACAAAAGTCTTAGGAACCTGTGTGAACAAACATGACTGAAATTCTACTTCATTTACATTATTACGAAGCAAGGGCACCTGGTTAAAGAAGCTATTTTAATGCACATTAAAATGACCAAATACAATAGCCACCAATGACTATGAAACTAAGTTCTGAAGTGTTTCACTTAGCCTCCATATTTACTGAAGATAAATAACAGTCTTTCAGACAGCTACTATTCAAAGAAAGTGTAAATCTATGACAAAGCATTCCGTTTGCAACTCCAATAGCTAAAAATTTGGATATTACTGTGAAAAGTTGTACACTAATATGTAAAAGGGCAAAAGAGAAGACATTTTAAAAGATACTAAGGTAATTGGTTTAGTACAGCCTAACAAGAGATAAACTAGGTTACACAGTAGCAAAAGGGACATAGAATTTTTTTAACCAAATTGAATGAACTCAAAAGCGAAGTACTAATTTTTTTCCAGTGTCTACTTTGTTTAACCTCCAACCATTGAATGCAACGCTATTTCATACGAGAGCATCAACATGTAAAACACACAGCTTCCCTCACATACAAACAGAATATAATGGGTTCAACTCAATGTGGCTCAAAAATCTACAGGTTTTGGGGTGTGAATGGTATGTTTAATGCCATTCTGAAAACTGCTTTTAGAAACAGAGTATTATACATTCATCTTTGAGACAAGTGGCTGTTGAACTGAGAGGGGGAGAGGCAGAGGACTGCATGCAGGGCTAAGTTCCTATTTAAGACAGCCAGAGGAGCAGCAGCAATAAAAGAAGAAGACATATCCCCCAATTTCATATAAACGACTGCCTTGTATCTATCTTGACTATGCAAAAATGCAGGGATAGGAATTTGAAGCTTTACCTGAATTAAGCTGTTTAATAAAACAGCAGAACAACCGAGTTCATATTGATGTTCTGCGGGGACTAAGCAAAGTAGCCTTAAACTACAGAGACCTAATGGTGATGCTACAGCCAACGACTGAAGATAAACTGGCATGATCTTTAAGTGACTGCTTCAAGAAGAGAAGATACACATTTTCCTTTTATGACTCCTAATGCTTCAATACATGAGCAAGGAAGATGAAAGATGTGAACTAAAATAACTTAATGCAACTCAGGTACTCCATCAGCTGGCAAGTACTTGGAAAATGTCCTGATTAAACTGGAGACTATATCAAGTCAGGATTCCAATGGATGCTTAATCCTACCATTAAGAACATCCTGGCCACCACCCTTTGGTTAACAAGATCTTCCCTAATCGGGGGGGGGGGGGGAGAGAAATCTGCTATAGCCTCTTCCTAGCAAGCTAAGGAGAGCTTTCAGCTATGCAACTTTCAACACATTTCCTCTAGCATTCTTTTGAGAGGAAAAACAATTGTATCCCATATAAAGATTACGGAAGGAGACTGAATTACTCTAGTCTTATTACTTATATGCTCCTGGATAAGGAGATTTGACACAAATGATTGGCAAGCACTAATGGCAAAATGAAATCCTGACCTGTGACAAAGAAGAATGAGTTCCTGTGGGGAAGATCTATCTGCAATATTTGTTGTTGTGTTTGTGCATTTGAAAATAACTTTAAATGTGGCTATTATGAAAGCAGGTGTTATACCCTGTCAGTTCACTGAGGCAGTGTGTGTTCCTAAAACCAACAGTCTGGCTATTTAAGACATAGCTACAAACAGCAAGCCAGAACAAAAGCTATAATATCAATTAGGAATATGTTTTCGGCAACGGCTCAGTCTAGCGCAATTATGCAAGAGTTTACGCAGAATTGCATGAAGATTACTTTAGGGCAGATACCCTGTCAAACTAATATGTCAAAATAAAATCCAAATAATGCTGTAAGGTTCCCAACTATTAATAATAATTAATAATAATAATAATAATAATATTTACAGAATTTATATATCACTTTTCAGGCAGACCTTGCTAAGCACTTCACATACGGTATCATATAACTTACCACACTACTTTCACTTTAGGTATCTATTGTGTGGAATTCCCAAGCTTCATTCACTTTTTACTGTATATCCACACAACAGTGTTATCTAATCACTGTCATTCTGTATCACCCCAAGGTTTTTCTATCTTTTTTCAGACTGGAAGAAAGCCTGCCTTTTTTTTTTTTAGAAGAATGGAAGAGTAGTTCAATCTCCACTAGATGCCTTTAAGTGCTACTCTTCTGTATTTTCCAAAGGGGGTGTTTAAGAGGTGGGAAGTGACATTTCCGGAAATAAACCTATCACAGCTCTGAAGAAGTGTGCATGCACACAAAAGCTCATAGCAAGAACAAACTTAGTTGGTCTCTAAGGTGCTACTGGACAATTTTTTTAATTTTGTTATATATTTCTACTGTGTCAGACCAACACGGCTACCTACCTGAATCTAGCTCAGAACATGCCATTTTATTTTTAAAAAACCAATTTTTAAATTTCCGCTAAAAGACTTTATGAAAGAAGTACAGTGCTATAATACCCTGCTGCTATAATGGTAATTTATGATGCAAGAGCACTTAATCAATTTAATTACTGATTAAAGGGGGGAGGATGGCACCCAGCATGCACGTTCTATTGTATGTGTGTTGAACCTCAAATGGCTTGATCTACAGCAGAATGTCATGGTGTGGTGTGGACATACAGTGTGATGTACACGCTGAAAAAGTGCATGCTTCTGGTAGCCACCCATCTGGAGGCAGCCTAGGCAGCTGGCACGATCCTCACACAATGAGTCTTGAAACAAAAATATGACAAGCATAAGGCATTACTCACTCACAAAACTTAGCATCACTAGAAAACATCAGTCTAGTGAGAAGAGTATAGGGCCAGAATCAGGGGAACAGGCCCAAATCCTCATTCTGCCATGAAGATCATTAAGAATTTTTGGTCCCACACTCTTAACAAAATCAGCATCACATGTTACCACTCGGCAAACCATCACCTGGACCCTGATTCTTTGCTGTATTTCCATTTCATGGGAGCTAGATGCCTCCACAAGAAAGAAAAGGCTAAGTTGTTCCGAATTCATCAAAGAATGCAGAAGACTAATAGCTTTGATAGTCACTTTGATGGTCGTAACATCCTAGCCTATAATAAAATATGTACTGTATTTTAGATACCCAAGATGTTAGCCCCTGATGACTCTTTAACAAGAACACAAATATTCACTGTATCATCCTTTTCCTCTTTGTTTTAGAGCTGAGTTCTTTCCTACAAAACTGATTCTTCACTTTTTTTTGGAATAACTTTTTATTGGCATTTATAAGCAAGGAGCATGGGAATAATAAAAGACCCAAATAAATAGACAAAGTATTTTCATGTCATTTGTATATCACAAAAATAGCATAATAAATTTGCAGTAATATCTACAATATATGGCTCAAAAAGTCCATGTATAAGTTATTGGTTTGTGAACAGGTTAAAATAAAAATAAAAAACAAGGGGGAAACAAGATAGAACAGGTAACATTCAATACCACGTAGCTAAAATGCCCATGAGGAATTAAGTATCAGTAATAGTCATTTTTCCTATATGTTACCAATGAAACAGTACAAAGTGTTGGTATATTGACTCAAAGTTAAGATAATAATTTGTCCTTAAATTTAAATCAACCAGATTGAGCCAAATGCTGATGAGGGGGATTATTCATTTTCTGAAATACTGGCATATGTTATGAAATTTTAAACCACATAAGAGGAAAGCCATCTTTCTTGATCTGTCCACATGTCAACTGTGTTTTATTTTTTAATCTCTCAAGGATGGCTTTTACCCAAACTGTTTTGTACCAATTGTCTATCGTTCTACCAGAAAGGTCTTTCCAGTATCTGGTTATGTTGCATCTCACCACTTGTAATAAATGACTTATTAATTCTTTATTATGTAAATCCAGATTGTTGTCTTCAAATGCATTTAATAAAGCTAATTCTGGTTCAACTTCTATTTTTTGTCATTTTGTTAATTTATTGAATTATCAAATTCCAGAAAGGTTGAACTTCTGTATATTCCCACAACATGTGGAGATATATACCGGGTGTGGGGCAGCCCCTCCAGTTATGTGGTGAGGTGCTGGGATGGATGACTGTCAGTTTCCTAGGGGTTTAGTACTACCTATATGAGTTTTAGGGTTAATTCTCTATAGCTTGCCAAAACAGACTTAAAGGCTTTTTTGTCCAAAGTCTATTCCACTGACCTGGGTCAAATTCATAGCCGAAATCACATTGACATTGATGTTTAATTGGGTCAGTGAACCCACCAACTGAATTGAGTAGAATTCTATATAGATTGGGGATGTTACATCTGGACCTTATCCTCAGAAGGACTTTAGAAGTCTTTTAAATGAGGCTACTGGTCTTGTGGCTGCCTTACTGATAATTGGGTTAGCCAAAACAGTGCAGATTTGGTGGTAGAGCAGCCAATATTGTTGTAAGTTTGCTACTTTAGTCCATATTTCTTGGTCTGATAGTGGTTGGTGTTGTTGGCATCTGTCTGTCTCAGGAAGCAGGACATAGGAATCTGCTTGGTGTGTTGTAGTGGTCTCCTTGGCTGTTATGTGTCAGGCTTTTGCAGGATCTTTTCCTCCTCTTTGCATCCTCCCAACCTCCATTGGAAAGGTCAGAGTGTTCTTCCTCCGCTGCCTCTCCTAGCTGCCACTCCAGAGGCAGGTTGATTCCAAGAGTGTTGAGGAGAGCTGTTGCTTCGAGTCTATTTGTTGCTGTGAGCTGTGCTGATACTCTCATGATGATAAGGAAAAGCCCACGCATTATTTAATTCCAGCTTCTTGTTGTTTAATCGTGCAAGCACAGAGAGTTTTTCCTTTTCGTGAGTGTTTCAAGATCCAGTTCCTCCATCACCGCAACTGAGCTGTTTTTATATGTTATGGGTATTAGGTTCCTCAGTTTATTCCACTTTTCCTCCTCCTTGTAACAGGCAAAGCAGACAATTATATCATGAGGGGAGCTCCCTCTCTCAGTTTGGGTTCAAGAGCTCTGTGTACCCGTTCAAAATCATCAGCAGAGATTATGAGGTCTGGAAGCAGTGATTTAGGCCAAGAGGCAATAAACTGTGCAGGACCATTCTCTTCCACTCGCTCTTCAGAAGAATGAAAACGTAAATTAATTCTCCTATTTTGATTTTCTGCATCTTCGCATATCTATATTTTCTTTCTGCAATTCTTTGAATTTTTTGTCATAGATTTGCCTCAATCTTCTGTTGCTGCAGTTGTTTCTGTTAAGGAGTAAAGCCTCTTGTTACATTCTGCCAGCTTCATTTCCATTGGAAGCATTTATTCTTTCGAAGTATTTTTAATAAGCTCCTTTATGGCCTCTTGTTGGGCTGCAAATTCTTCTCTTAAGACACTGTTACCATTTTCTTTCTCCAGTGAGGAAGACGCCTCTTTCGAGGGAGGTGCCATCTTGGCTTTGGCCTGCATTAGTGTCCTTGGGGAAGTGAGCTTTCTATCCATGTGCAGAAAGAATTGAATGAGGTCTTTTATTTTCAGCTTTTCTGAATCCTTTTGCTTTCCTTTCTCATTTCTTCAAGGTTTGGGGTTTTTAGACAGCAGGCTCTTGCTCCAAGCTGTTTTTCTGGGCCTTGGAGTAAAGCTTAAAGTTTAAGCGACCATATTCTTTCCTTCATGGCCATGCCCCAAAACTGATAGCTCTGAATGTACTGAATATTAATTACTAAAGCATTCCTTACCAGCACATGTGGGTGTTTTCTTAAGATTCCTGCCTTGCAGAGAGTTGGACTAGATAACCATCTTGGTCCCTTCCAACTCTATGATTCTGAGTATCTCCCTTTGACAAACTACAAAGGGCCCAAGCACAGAAAATTCTTCACCACTGTCAGAAATCTCACTGATACCTATAGGACTAATGGTTGCAAACCAGATGAAATGAGGAGTGCCTGCCGTGCTATGGTCCATGGGGTCACGAAGAGTCAGACACGACTAAATGACTAAACAACAACAAATATTGCAAATTAAGAGCAAATACACCAGAATATTTTGTTCTTGTAACAAGTCTGTTTCTGTGTAGCATTTAAAATACTGTCCTTTATGTGAACTACCAGAGAACAATGAGCTCTGTACCTATGACTTTTGAGAGCAATATGTTCTCCACACCTGTATCAGCGACATAATTCTTTCTAGAGGATTAGTTCTAACACTACTACAAACCAGACGGCAATCTACATAGGCAACAAACAGTCATTTTATATTGTCAAAGGATATAAAACAAAGCAATTCAGTTGCTATCAATGAATAAGAATTGGAATACATTGTTTTTTTCCATTAAGCCAGTAGCCAGTTTCAGAAAAATATGGTTTGAATAAGTGCCTTCCCCTACTTTCTTGCCATTATTATAAGTCCACCACATCCAAGTAACCAGAATAGCAGTTATTTGTAGATTAACACAGGCTTGTATTGAGCAATTCAAACATCACTGAACCTTTTATGAAAAGGTAACAGACCCTGAAGAGACAGACAGACTACCAGAGGTGGGGGAGGAAAGTGAAATCTCATTACATCATTTTCTAGTCATTAAGCAACTGAAAGGTTCATTAAACAGATCTTGCTCAAAAGGGTAAGACCTGTGATGTGTCACTGCACAACGAATTTCGTTAAGGACACTGAAATATTGCTAGTACACTTAATACTTTCACAGAATCCTTCGAAACATTTAACACTTGCCGCACACCACAAAATATTTACAAATGAATAAAGGTCGGAAAAATAACTTACCTGTGTTGTTTTGCCAGAACCTGTCTCACCAACAAGTACGAAAGACTGGTGTCTGATCAGAATATCAGTAAATCTTTCCTTATATTCCCAGACAGGGAGCTGAAGTCGTTTCTTTAAGATTTCATAATAACGAGGTGTATGTGGTAGATTTGTAAATGGATTAATACCCTGTGGAAGAACAGCTGGCTTTAAAGGTGGCAACCCAACACCAGGAAGGAGTGCAGAATTGGTTGATGGGCGTAAATCCTTTTCCTTATCTCTTTCCCTGTCACGGTCTCTATCTCGATCCCTGTCACGGTCTTTGGACCGGTCATCACGATCCCGTTCACGATCTCGATCCTTCCTAAATGATTTCCAGGACAAAGAAAGATAAGTTACATTGAAATAACCATAGTAAAGGCCCTCTATTACAAAATTTCCTTATTGGAAATAAACAAGCCCATGTTTCTATTGGTTCTAGATTACCTTTCCCTCTATGTAAGATATTCTAGAATGATTGGCCATGATAATGATAACCAAGGACAGACAAGTCATTCTGGGTTTTCAGAACAGCTTCGTCAATGAACTAAGTCGAGAAAAATGAGGGTATTCAATTTCTGTTCTGGCTTGCTTTGCAAGTCTGAAAATACCAATGCAAGGCATGAAAGCTTTTTATTTGAAACAGATAAGCACTAAGGAATTAAGTGCCAGGGTTTCAAACTCCCCAACCCCAGGGAATTCCTTCCACACTGACATCTGCCAAGGAACCTCCATATATCTACAACTGAATCCCTGGGTAAGGCACATGATTCCTACAGGTGTTCTAGGGCGCACAATCAGGGCACTGGCCATGTTTCTTGGGCTTCACCATTGCTCCACATGAATGGAGAGAACATCTATAACACACCCAAAATTGCCTGTTTCAAGAGGCAATCTGCAGTGCTCTTGTGTTTAAGGGAAGTTGTCTGCAATCACTGGAGAAACTACTGAAAAGCATCCAAACTGGTCATGTGGATATGTAGATTATTGATATAAATCAAGTTTGAATTTTTTTTCAATTCATAGATCTCTTGAACAATCCTGCATACTAAATTTGTTATAATAGAACATCCACATCCAACGACATACAGCCTATATACTACTTAGCACCACAATCCAAGAATTCTCGTAATGAAGACCATCTGCCTTTTGCACTCCAATTTGCTTAAAGACACGGGAGCAACTGTAAAATTAAGGATTTGTGTTTGGCTCTCTTTCTCCACTTCAAGCCAAAGATGTCAGTGGAAGACACAATATGACAATGACACAGAAAAAAGGAATCCTACCAGCTATGGGAACAAGGGAGATCAACTGGATATGGGATAGCATCTTCTGCAACAACCCCATGTTTTATGTATATGGTAGTATTGTGTGGTGCTATTCTCTGGTAATGGGGAAAAGAGTATCTGCTTCTAAGTAAAAATACTATTCATATAAGCAACCAGTTTTTGACAGCAGACTAGTGATAGAAACAAAGAAGTTGTTAAATCTTACTAGGAGTCTGTACAACATAATAGACCAGCATATTATCAACAGCAATAGAATACGAGTGGTGAGTATATCACTGTGTATCTTAGCAGTCAGACCTGGGGACGTTTTTATCCTCATCTTTCCAAATAGGGCTACTTTTAGTTCTTTCCATAGATGTTTAAAGAGAGCCAGGAAATGAGAAAAGCTCAACAAAGTAGATGAAACAAAGAATCGGTGGTGGTGATGCTGTTAACTATGATGGAGGCACAACCTAGTAGTTCAACCCACCTCCTTCAAACTACTGGTGCATATTATATGTGGCATTAACTTCCATGAAAATGCCTTTAAGTTTAGATGGGAACATTTAATTTACCATAAGTATTTTGACCAATCAAAAAGTTGACCTGTTTAAATAGGCAGCAGATGTTTTAACTTCTCTCTTGGCAAGTCTCATCTTAAAAGAGGCTTTTACTTTTCCCTCAGACAAAAGAGGGAATTACCTAAGATTATGCTACTACAACACTCACATATACATGATCTAAAGGCAAGATTCTGCTTATATTGCTATGCAAATTCAACCAACTGACTAAGATGACCACCCTGCTTTAAATACAAGTGTTATGCACTGGTGATAGTATAGTCTTGATATTATTGATCAATTGATGCTGTAACTTCCTTTGATTTATTCTATAACATACATACATACATACAATATTGTTAGTGCTATTCCTTACTTTTTAAGTGGTGCGCAGTTACAAATGTGAAGTATGAAGTCCACTCTAGCTGTTTGCTGAAGTCATTTAAAGCAGTATTTCCAACCTGCGTGTCACAACCTGCTAGTTGGTTGCAATGCCTATGCAAATTGGTTGCAGTCTTTACAAGTATAACCCAGATAATTGTGGCTTTTAATCCTTAACAGGTATGCTGAATACCTCTTACAGCTTCTTGGAATATTATTTTTAAAAAGGTAAAGGCATATTATAATGCTGTGTTGACACTTGTAACTGTACAGCAGAAAGGCTCGAGTCTTATATTTTAATGCTTGGCGACTGGCAGCAGATCTAGTAACAGTTCATCACAAGATACTCACACCATAAGAGGCAAGCTGCTATAGTCACTCAAAACAACTCCCTCTGCAAGCACCTTGTGGGGAACTGTCACTGGATCTACTGCTAGGATTAGCCAATAGTTAAGACAAGGGTAATTTGAAGTTTGCTTAGTTGAAATAAGAAATAATATCTTTATCTTATACATTAATAATGATCTGAGACTATGTCTCACAATCATCAAACCCCACACTGACCTACTTGTTGGCAAAATGAAAGCACAGCCATACCACTTACACTTGCCAAAATGGACTTTATAGTGAATGAAACTATTAAAAATATTCTAAGTTTGCTATATCTAGCACTGCCTGTGCAGCTGTATATTTTAAGAACATTTTTATAGCTTATGAAGCAATACAGTATCTTGCTATCAGATGCTTCATTTTCTTACACTCCTATAAAAAACTGAATAATTTTGTAAGCACTATAAATATTTCAAAAAATTCCACATTAATAGGGATGTTCAGTATTTTTTTCTTGGATGCCTCAACTAATGGTTATAAAATAGGCAACCTTGTAGTTAAAATGCACACAACCAATGGCTGCTGAAAACCGATGGTCAAAAATTCATGTGACAATAAAACAATGGGTCACTATGCCAAGCACATTTGGACTTGTGGGTCACCATACCAAGAAGGGACCCCACTGGTAGGAAACAAAACTACTTTGTGAGATCCACCTGCCAAGTGGTATATAAATATTTTAAATAAGCAAACTATATAGGACCAATTGCAGAAACTGCTTCACCTATACCAGTTTATGTACCGGTATGTATGGTTGTGTGCAACCAAAATGAGTAGACTCAGGATGTTCTATTAGTACAGCAGCACATCAACATTAAAACATCAGTATGAACTACTGCAAACTATGGTATTGCCACATGCAATGCAAGTGGGTGAAGAGTCAATTACCCACCTCTACATACCCACTGGTTCTGTTGAAACAGAATAGGAAATCATGGTTTCTCAGTAACACAAAGAACAACTGTGAGCCTTGGGGAAATGTGATTCTTTTAAACTATGGTTGGAAACCAAATGAGGATTTGACACCACACTTTGATTTTGGCATCTTTTCACTAGCCACTAAACTAGGGAGAGGAAACACTTTTCTGTCGAGGTCTGCATTCTCTCAAGGTAGAAGTGGGTGCAAGACCAGAGTAAAAAGTGGATGGGGTCATCTTTTCTTCCTTTCTCTGCCACCCACTTTCCTTCTTTCTCTTCCCTTCCCCTCCTTGCCCAGCAGTTGCCAAAGGACAGCTTGCTCTTACCAGAGGTCTGAGCTAATCACTTTCAGAGGATTTCCTATCCTCCTCCCACTGCGCCATCCATTTCTGGTGAACCTCCCATATTTCCTCACCTTCCACTCTCCTTCTCACTCTGGGCATCCCGAGGGAGAATTAGACTAAGGACCACATGCAGCTCTTAGGACACAGCTTGCCCACGCCTGGGCAGGCCACATTTCCCCCAAGTTCAATTATCACAGGGAAAGGTGGTTAGTTTAAAATAAAATAGAAACTTTCAGTGTCCTCTTCACAACTGCATAACAGAAGCTGCTTCTTTTTGCAGTGGGAAGGCATGCTCCCGGTGACTTGCTTTCATGGTGGGGCATTGGATTATCTTGAGAAGGAGGAAGAAAGGGGGGAGGGAATGCCATCACCTCCCCCAAATGCTGAAGGGTATTTCGGTAAAGGAATGTGGGGGGCGTGGCCATGTCCGAAGCCTATCAGGCCTAGGGCCAAAGGCACGCCCCATACCGGTGGTCACAGGGTGAGTTCCTAGCTGACGTGCCTCGCAGGGCTCACCTTGGGTGGCTATCCCTTCCCGGACTTCCAGCGCCATCGGGCTGGAGTCAGATATAGTTGGTTAGTTCCAATGCCTAAAGCCAATACCGCTCATCATCCGTAATCAATAAAGTTGTGGCCTGACAATGCCCATTAACCTTATTTATCGTGTCCTGTGTTTTTATTTCACGTTGGGGGGAGGGACTTCGCCACGCAAGCTGCTTCTTTTTGCAGTGCGAAGGCATGCTCCCGGTGACTTGCTTTCATGGTGGGAACCATGACTTTTCCATTACATGAGGACTGTGTGAATACCAGCAACCAAATACAGTTGTGGGTCTGAAAGTATAGAATCATAGAATCATAGAATCATAGAGTTGGAAGAGACCACAAGGGCCATCCAGTCCAACCCCCTGCCAAGCAGGAAACACCATCAAAGCATTCCTGACAGGTGGCTGTCAAGCCTCTGCTTAAAGACCTCCAAAGAAGGAGACTCCACCACACTCCTTGGCAGCAAATTCCACTGTCGAACAGCTCTTACTGTCAGGAAGTTCTTCCTAATGTTTAGGTGGAATCTTCTTTCTTGTAGTTTGAATCCATTGCTCCGTGTCCGCTTCTCTGGAGCAGCAGAAAACAACCTTTCTCCCTCCTCTATATGACATCCTTTTATATATTTGAACATGGCTATCATATCACCCCTTAACCTTCTCTTCTCCAGGCTAAACATACCCAGCTCCCTAAGCCGTTCCTCATAAGGCATCGTTTCCAGGCCTTTGACCATTTTGGTTGCCCTCCTCTGGACACGTTCCAGCTTGTCAATATCCTTCTTGAACTGTGGTGCCCAGAACTGGACACAGTATTCCAGGTGAGGTCTGACCAGAGCGGAATACAGTGGTACTATTACTTCCCTTGATCTAGATGCTATACTCCTATTGATGCAGCCCAGAATTGCATTGGCTTTTTTAGCTGCTGCATCACACTGTTGACTCATGTCAAGTTTGTGGTCTACCAAGACTCCTAGATCCTTTTCACTTGTACTGCTCTCAAGCCAGGTATCACCCATCCTGTATTTGTGCCTTTCATTTTTTTTGCCCAAGTGTAGTACTTTACATTTCTCCCTGTTAAAATTCATCCTGTTTGCCTTGGCCCAGCTCTCTAATCTGTTAAGGTCATTTTGAAGTGTGATCCTGTCCTCTGGGGTATTAGCTACCCCTCCCAATTTGGTGTCATCTGCAAACTTGATCAGGATGCCCTCAAGCCCATCATCCAAGTCATTGATAAAGATGTTGAATAAGACTGGGCCCAAGACAGAACCCTGTGGCACCCCACTAGTCACTTCTCTCCAGGATGAAGAGGAGCCATTGATGAGCACCCTTTGGGTTCGGTCAGTCAGCCAGTTACAAATCCAATGAATGGTAGCATTGTCTAGCCCGCATTTTACCAGCTTCTTTACAAGAATATCATGGGGCACCTTGTCAAAGGCCTTGCTGAAATCAAGATAGGCTACATCCACAGTGTTCCCTTCGTCTACCAGGCTTGTAATTCTGTCAAAAAATGAGATCAGATTAGTCTGACATGACTTATTTTTCAGAAACCCATGCTGACTTTTAGTGATCACAGCGTTCCTTTCTAGGTGCTCACAGACCGTTTGCTTAATGATCTGCTCTAGAATCTTTCCTGGTATTGATGTCAGGCTGACTGGGCGGTAATTGTTTGGGTCCTCTCTTTTCCCCTTTTTGAAAATAGGGACAACATTTGCCCTCCTCCAGTCTGCTGGGACTTCACCTGTTTTCCAAGAATTCTCAAAGATTACTGCCAGTGGTTCTGAAATCACCTCTGCCAGTTCTTTTAATACTCTGGGATGTAGTTCATCTGGCCCTGGAGACTTGAATACATCTAAACTAGCCAAGTGTGCTTGTACTACCTCCTTACTTATTCTGGGCTGTGTTTCCCCTGCTGAATCATCTGCTCCATATTCTTCAGGTCGGGCATTGTTTTCTTTTTTGGAGAAGACTGAGGCAAAGAAGGTATTGAGGAGTTCTGCCCTTTCTGCGTCCCCTGTTCGCATTTCACCTTCTTCTCCTCTAAGTGACCCCACTGTTTCCTTGTTCTTCCTTTTGCTACGGACATACCCATAAAAACTCTTTTTATTGCTTTTAACCTCTCTAGCAAGCCTGAGTTCATTCTGTGCTTTAGCTTTTCTGACTTTGTCTCTACATGTGCTGGCTATTTGTTTGAATTCCTCTCTGGTGGTTTCCCCCTTTTTCCATTTCTTGTACATATCCCTTTTAAATCTTAACTCAGTTAAAAGTTCATTAGATAGCCACCCTGGCTTCTTTAGGCACCTTCCATGTTTTCGTCTCATTGGTACTGCTTGAAGTTGTGCTTTTAATATCTCCCTTTTAACAAACTCCCATCCATCATGAACTCCCTTCCCTTTAAGTATTACTGACCATGGGATCACACCCAGCATTTCCCTAAGTTTTCTGAAGTCGGCTTTCTTAAAGTCTAGAATTTGAGTCTTAGTATGCTTGGTTGCTCCTTTCTGATGTATAATAAACTCCAGAAGAGCATGATCACTCCCACCTAATGATCCTACCACTTCTACCCCACTAACCAGGTCATCACTATTGGTTAGGACCAGATCTAAAATGGCTGATCCTCTTGTTGCTTCTCCCACTTTCTGGACAATGAAGTTGTCTGCAAGGCCAGTGAGGAATCTGTTCGACCTTATGCTCTTGGCTGAGTTTGACATCCAACAAATATCAGGATAGTTGAAATCCCCCATTACTACTATCTCATTTCCTTTTGAATGCTTGGTCATCTGTTCCAGGAAGGCATCATCTATGTCCTCAGTTTGGCTTGGGGATCTATAGTAAACTCCCACCATGAGATCACTGTTATTTTTCTCTCCCTTAATTTTGACCCAGATACTCTCAATTTGGCTTTGAAGTTTTAAATCATGGATCTCTTCACAGGTATACACATCCCTGACATATAACGCCACTCCTCCTCCTTTCCTGTTTGGTCTATTTCTCTTAAATAGATTGTATCCCTCTATTACTACATTCCAATCATGAGACTCATCCCACCAGGTTTCAGTGATGTAGCATCCTCAAAATAGCCCATTTGCTCAGGGTGAATAACTAACAGCTAACTACTAAGAATCATCAGTTTTGTAAATCAGGATTGGGATACTGGTAAATTATTTTTTTATTTAAAGCTATTTTTGTTCTGCTTTTCAGTCCAAAAAGTATTCCATGATAAGGCAGTCCCTGTCCTAAGGCTTACTGTCTAAAAGACACAAAACAAATGGATGGGGGGGAGGGAGGGAAATAAAGAAGCATGCTCAGGCACCAACTCTTGTACTGACCAGCTGAAATAGAATGATTTGGTAAGGACCTAAAGCTGCTGGTCTTTCAACAGAGTGGATAGAGAAGCCCTGCGGTTCCATCTCCCTCCCGTATAGCATTGTGGAATGGTTGGAACTGATCAGTTGTCAATATTCAACCAACCATCTTCTACTATATGGCCACATGTATGTACTATCAAATATTCCCTGAAGTTAAGAATGTCCTTGCTAAGTGGCCAGTAACATTTTTGTGGTATCATCTGGTAGCTACAGTACAATGGAAAGCCCCTTGTTCCCAAGCCCTGCACCATTCAGGACTTTATAAGTTTCTCATTAATGTGCACACGTTCCCTGACCTACAACTTTCCTGTGACAAATGCTCATATATCACTCTGACCTCTGGGGGGTGGGGGTGGAGAAGGATAGAAATATAGCAAAAAACAAACACTACATGCATTTCTGAACAGGAATAACAATACAAAATTCAGAGAAGCATAAAACATATACAACACACCATCAAACTAGTGCAAGTCTAGGCAAGTCAGCTACCCAGCATTTACTAGCCAGTCAAAATTTTACCCTCTTTGACAGTTGCCTGAAGTGGAAGATGAAATGCCTAAAATGTTCCAGCCAAACAACTTTTGATGTCACAGCACACACAAATGTGTACAAAAGCAAGGGTTCCCAATCCTTTTTGGGCTGCAGGTCACTAGGAATTTTGAGAGGGTATGTATCATGGGCACCACCCTCTGGCAGCTTCCCTACCCCACTCACTCTTCCTGTCCCGACCCCCCGGCCCCCGCCAAATAAATATTTCAGAATATCTGACTGGTCTATTAACCAAGTTTTTTCTGACCAAACACCAATCCTAGTTATAATAGGAACCTGGCTGGCAGGCAACCTAGTTCACTCACAGAACTCAACATTTAAGCTACATCAATGAAACTGTGCAGACCTATATGATCAGTGTGCAAGATGGAAGTTTAAATTCCACCTGCCTCTCAACATTCTCAAGCATATTATCAACCATATTTCAATGGGAGAGGGAATATGCTCCAGCCGAGTCTGTTGGGCATGTATTTCATGCAAGTAATTCCAGGGGAGGTTTATTTTAGGTACTTGGCCCCATTTAAGGCTTAGTACCCAAGTGCCTAGAATTGGGTCTGGTAGCACAACAGCAGCCAGGGCAGCACTTTCAATACTGGTGACACATGGTCTTACCAACCTAGCAGCCATTTTCTCTACTAGCTGCAGCTTCTGGACTATTTTCAAGGGGAGCCCCATGAACAGCACATTGCAGTAGTCCTGATGGGAGGTCACAAGAGCTTGAACAACTGAAGCCAGGCTATTCCAACTCAAGAACAGCAATAGCTGACGATCCAACTGAAGTTAATAAAATGAAATTGAACACTGCTAAGTCAGAGAGACGGTGAGTAGTGGTTCTCAGGTCAGAGAAAGAGGTATTTTGGCTGTTCTAGATGGGATTGCACTTCCTCTGATGGAACACGCAGTGATCTCCATGGCAAAGAGTGCCTATTGCCAGCTTCCTCCAGTATATAAACTGTGTCATTTTACTGGACAGGGATACCCCATGTTAGGCTACCGTGAAAGCCTTATGGTCCAGAGGCTACAGCTGGTCCAGAATGCCAGAGTCTGAGAGGTCCTTATGAAAACATATCATGTTTATCCTCAGGGATCTGACCTGACTGCCTATTAGCCATTAAGCTGATTTCAAGATCATATTATATACTTAGGTAAAGATAAAGGTACCCCTGACCGTTAGGTCCAGTCGCGAACGACTCTGGGGTTGCGGTGCTCATCTCGCTCTATAAGCCGAGGGAGCCGGCGTTTGTCCACAGACAGCTTCCGGGTCATGTGGCCAGAATACTAAGCCACTTCTGGCGAACCAGAGCAGCGCACGGAAACGCCGTTTACGTTCCCGCCGGAGCGGTACCTATTTATCTACTTGCACTTTGACATGCTTTCGAACTGCTAGGTTGGCGGGAACAGGGACTGAGTAAAGGGAGCTCATCCAGTCGCGGGGATTTGAACCGGCGACCTTTTTTCTGATTGGCAAGCCCTAGGCTCTGTGGTTTAGACCACAGCACCACCCCCGTCCCTATTATATACTTACAAAGCCCTAAACAATTCTGGACCAGATTTTTGCAGAATTATTATTATTAAAGGTTGCCCCCAACGCTTCCAGGACACAGTGTTACTGGCCTCCCTCAAAAGAATTCATAGAGTCCTGATGACTGGCTTCAACATCAAACTATCAGTGTCAGATATAATCATGGCCCTGTGCAAAATCTGTGCAACACATGCTTTGCAACATATGAAAATGTTTCTGTTCATAAATAAAGTGACATTCAAAAGGGAAATAGCCAGTATATGCTGTACAAACCCACAAAGAACAACATAATATCCATATGCTGGCTGTGTTGCGGATGTTATCCAATGGACATTAAATACAGGCAATGATCCTGACACCCCCCCCTACGGCAGACCACATGTAAGCCCACTATGCGAACGCACATAAAATAGTCATAACCTGTACTTCAACGAAGTCCCTCAACAAAGGTTCCCTGAGTTAACTTAGCAGTAATAGGATAAAGCAGCTTTTCTGAAACTTGGGTCTCCAGCAGGTGGTGGACTTCAACTCCTATCATCCCTAGCTATCAGGACCAATGGTCAAGGTTTAGACCATACATAGGCAAACTCGGCCCTCCAGATGTTTTGGGACTACAATTCCCATCATCCCTGACCACTGGTCCTGCTAGCTAGGGATCATGGGAGTTGTAGGTCAAAAACATCTGCAGGGCCGAGTTTGCCTATGACTGATTTAGACCATAGAGCCCACTGCGTCACTAGTTTAAACGTTCCGACTAACTCTGTACAACACACCTTCCCCCCACCCCACTCCTGTTTATCTCTGTACTCGAGAATACACGTGTGCACACTTACCAAGGTGAGGAACCTGCGGTGCTGCTGAAACTTGTTGGGACCGCAGCTCCCATCAGACCCAGTAGGTATGGCCCAATGGTCAGGGACGATGAAGGCTGCATTCCCAACAATGTGACTTAAAATACCGGGTGAAGTGGGCTCCTATCTACGAAACATGATCGTCTCCAAATCACAAAAAGAAAAACAAAGCTACCCTTTGTTAGAACAATAATCTACTCCCCACCCCACCCCCGTCAGTGTTGTGTCCACACTGAAACGGAAGTGGCTCTCCAGATTTCTAAACATTTCCCAGCTGCACATGGAATAGAGGCTGAACCCTAGTCTTCTCACTACAGCCTTCCTCCATAAAACTGGCGCAATCTGTAGGCAACACCCCCTACTATTCAGTATTTCTCAAACTTGCCCCCCCCCAGGTGTTGTGGGGACTACAACTCCCACCACCCCAACCACTGGCCTTGCTTAGCTAGGGGATGATGGGAATTGTAGTCCCACAACAGAGAAACACAAAACCATGTGCTTTTGGAAGCCCTGCTGGTCTTTGCTGCCTGAAGCAGATATGGCAGGTGGGGGGGGTATGTGTGGAACACAAAACTTTCGTTTTATTATGCATTTTATATTCTCATCATAAGAGCCAACTCCTAAGGGCCGAAGTCCCTTTCTTTCCACACCCCCCCCCAAAATAAAATATTTTCGGAGGCTGGGTGCTCCTAAAGTAGATGGGCATTGTCATTCAGACGGTGCGCGTGTGACGAGTCCTGAGCTCGATTATGTCTGCCCCCCCAACCAATATTTTAGTCGATTCTCATTTGCATTTATTAATAATAATAATGTGGTAATAATAATAATAATAATAATAATAATAATAATAATAATAATAATAATAATAGCAGCAACAGCAGCCGACGCGACGAAGAACTGGCGGTTTTAAGAGCGAGCAGGCAGGGAGCCGGGGGCGCGCTCCGAGCCCGCGCGGAAAGGGAGGCTTGCTAGGGCCGAGGCCGAGGGACACAAAGGGGCCGCCCGGCCTGGCTCCGGGCCAGCCTCCTCCAGGGAGGCCGAAGCGCGTCCGGCGGGGAGACGGGGCCCGCCTGCCTCGGGCGCCTCCGGCTCCCCGCCTGCTTCCTTCCCTCCCTCCGCCCAGCGCGGCCTCCTCGCCGAACAACGGCGCTGAGGGAGCAGGAATGTGCTATCCGGGCGACGAGCGGGGCGCCGCCGCCGCTTCTCCTCCTCCTCCTCCTCCTTACCCATCGGGGGCGGCGAGCCGCTTCTTGTTGGAGCCGTAGTCCTCCCCGAGGTCGAGGCGGTGGCGCTTGGACATGGCCGGGGGCCGGAGGGTAGGCGGCCGCGAGGAGGCCGCGGAGAGAGAGGGAGATAGAGGAGAGAGAGGCAAGGGAAGATTCAAGCTAAAATGGCGGCAGGAAGGAAGCGGCCTCGGCAGCCGCGAGGAGAGGAGGAGGAGGTACGGCTGGGGATAAAGCTCCGGCCGGAAACCTCACCCCCGGGCACCGGGGTTCCGGCATGCGCATGGGTCCCCTTCTGCTTTTCCCTCTTTAAATAAATAAAATTAAAAAGGCGGCCCAGCGGGCGATACAGGTGAAGGGGAGGGTCCTTAAGACAGGCATCATCATTTTATTTCTCCAACCCTCTCATGACCTTCCGTTTATTCCGTTTATTGTGCGTTCACACCCAAGCCTAGGGGTGCGCAATAGGCGACCTTGGAGGAGCCTCGAAATTGTTGTTTGCTGCGGCTTGTGCCATATAAGGTTCATTGTTAGATCCTTCTCAAGTCCAGGATTTGGCTTTTGAAACTCGCAATGCCTTGAGGCATCATCATCATCATCATCTTATTTAGCCTATACGCCGCCCATCTGGCTGCGTTTCCCCAACAGAATATCAAAAACACGATAAAACATCAAACATTAAAAACTTCCCTAAAAAAGTTTTCTCTCGGGGTCGTGGGTTCGGGAGCCACGTCGGGCAAAAGATTCCTGCATTGCAGGGGACTTGGACTAGATGACGAGATCATCGTGGTCCCTTCCAATTCTATGAATTAAGCGTTTCTTTCCCTCTATTTTCCCACACGTAACATAAACAGATAAGGGGGTGGGGAAGAGAAAGTGCTTCTCTTGAGTAATAACGATGGATGAAACCTCAGGCAAACCTCTGGATTTCAAATTGCTGCTGCTGAGTAACAGTCTTGTCTAGTGGGCAATGTTCCTGGCGCAGATAAGCCCCCAGAACTACAAATAGAAAGTATCCATTATTATTATTATTATTATTATTATTATTATTATTATTATATGTTTATTTATAACCCACCTTTTACCTCAACGGGGACTTAAGGCGGCCTACAGATAAAAAAATTGGGAGCAGGGGAAATTCATTAAAAAGCAATTAAACATGGACAGAATTAAAACTATAAATATATGTTTCAGCATAGCTCAGTTGGTTAGAGCATGGTGCTGATAACACCAAGGTTGCAGGTTCGATTCCCATGTGGGACAGCTGCATTTTACTGCATTGCAGGGGGTTAGACTAAATGATCCTCAGGGTCTCTTCCAACGCTATGATTCTATGAATACATAATCCATTCAAATCATACATATATTTACAATAAAACGGTACCAGCCCCCTCAGTAAGAGCAGTCTGTTCCCAAAAAGCCTGTTGAGACAAGGAAGTCTTCACCTGCTGATGAAAGGACAGCAAGGAGGAGGCCAGTCTAGCTTCTCTAGGGAGGGAGTTCCAATCTGTGGGAACAGCCCAAAAAGGTGAAAGCATATTGTGGCACCTTAAAAAACTAACCTATTTCTTATAGAATTGCTTTCCCACTTCATCATATTTATTTAAAATATTGATACCTCTCCTAATCGCAAGCATTCACGAGGTGGATGACAAAAATAAAACATTAAAGCAGCAACAGATAAAACAATCAACAAACAATTCAGAAACAATAAATTCAAGCGAAAGAGAAGAATTACATCTTCAAATTCTCTCTGGAAGTTAGCAGCGGAAGCCTGGCAAATGAACAGCTGAAGAGTGTTCTAAAGAAGAGGTGTTGTTACCAAAATTGTCCATTTCCTACTGGCCAAAGAGCAGAGCAACAGCTGGAAATGAGCAGCAGTGCTTGGAATGAACTAGTTCAGTTCACTGAAGTTCACTGAATTAGTTCAAAAATATCTGAACTTCACCTAAAAGTGCTTTCCATAATTACTAACTGAACGGAAAGTGAATTAGGTTCATTTTGAGGTAAAATTTTGAATGCTTTCTAGTTCATCTTCAGCTTCATTCTCTTGCATGTATTTTTTACTCCTTAGACTCTTTTGGCCTTGAAGCTTAACAATCATAATTGTTAGGAAAAATAAACAATTCACATTCACTGTGTGTGTGGCTTGATGTTTTCTTAGTCTTCTTAAGTATAAGTATGTTTTATACTTCCACAAAGGAGTTCGTAATATTCTGAAAGTTGAAAACGAAATTGCCGAGGATCCTTTGGATGAACTTGAACGGAATTATGAAAGGAACATGAACCAGACTAGTTCATCTACTATTCTGTTTTGTGAAGGGAGAAACATGAACTTTTGGGACATCTTGAACTTGAATAGAACTAGTTCCTGTTAAAAAATGAACTTTCCTAGCTCTATGGAGCAGTGAGATAGGAACCAAGCCACTCCAGATCAGTCACTTGAGTTATCATTGCAAACAAGAAGTATGGTAGGACCAGTGCTTTTTTCTGGTGATACTCAAGTGTATGCAGTAAAGGGACCCCTGACCATTAGGTACAGTCGCAGACGACTCTGGGGTTGCGGCACTCATCTCGTTCTATAGGCCGAGGGAGCCGGTGTGCAGCTTCCGGGTCATGTGGCCAGCATGACTAAGCCACTTCTGGCAAACCAGAGCAGCACACGGAAACGGCGTTTACCTTCCCGCCAGAGCGGTACCTATTTATCTACTTGCACTTGACGTGCTTTCAAACTGCTAGGTTGGCAGGAGCAGGGACCGAGCAACGGGAGCTCACCCCATCGCGGGGATTCGAACCGCCGACCTTCTGATCAGCAAGCCCTAAGTTATGCAGTACCAGCACCATTTTTTTCTAGAAGAAAAGCACTGCTTAAAAATGTGGCACTTCCTGTAACAACTTCATGATGAGTACTGTCACCTTTTTTTCTAGAAGAAAATCACTGGGTAGGATACCATGGTCAAAGGTAATGAGATACAAGAAATCCAGCGGAACAAGCAAGGACACAATACCTAGTCCATTTCCTGACTAAAGTAATCTAAACAAAGGGCAAAGTAGGCTCTTTTGGTTTCAATTCCAAGCTAAAAACTGGATTGAAGAGGTTTAGATAATCAGATTAATTAGAGAATGCCTGGAGCTGATTGACACACCCAAAAAGATAATATTGACCATCTGATAGACTAATGATTCCCCCTCCAGGAGTGGCTTCAAAATTGTCTTCTTTGAGACGCCCCCATTCCCTTAGGCAGGGATTAACTATCTCCATGACCAGACAGCCAATCTTCCCAGCAAAATGCAATTTGTCATGATGGCCAAGGGCTGAGAAAAGAGACTATAAACAGAATTACTCCAAGCACACAATACATGACTCCTCAGGCTGTTATTTGACTATGTCTTTACCAGTACAATTACTATAGCTTGGTAAAGGGGTGTGGATAGCGCTGTGGTCTAAACCACTGAGCCTCTTGGGCTTGCAGATCGGAATTCTGTCATCCTAACAGTTCGAAAGCACCCCAGTACACATAGATATATACCAGTAAGGTACTGCTGCGGTGGGAAGGTAAATTGTGTTTCTGTGTGATCTGGCACCCATCATGGTATTCCGTTGCACCAGAAGCAGTTTAGTCCTGTTGGCCACATGACCTGGAAAGCTGTCTGTGGACAAACGCTGGCTCCCTCGGCCTGAAAAGCAAGATGAGCACCGCAACCCCATAATCGCCTTTGACTGGACTTAACCATCCAGGGGTCATTTACCTTTACCTTTACCTTTTTTTTTTTTTTTTTTACCTAGTATAGTGTTGTAAGAATAGCAAGGTCTTAGACAGGCCTGTCTCCATTTTGACTCCCAAACTGACAAACTGTTTCTCTGCAAGGAAGGAGGAGAGTGATTGTCTCAGGAAAATAAAGTGATAATTCCTGGCTTCTTCCTGGCTTCCTGATACTTGAGTGCCAGAAAAAAGGGTGTGATTAACTTGGCTGGGAAACAGGGAAATGTAAATATCTCTTTTGTTTTACTTGATGGGTTTTTGGCTGGAGGGCAAGAGGAGGCATGGGGAGGGTCAAGGATGCTCAGATTACTGCTACCAGACCTCCCCTTTGATGATGTAGCTGTGATGTATCTGGGGGGTGGTCCTGGGTTACACCCCTTTTTGTGATGTATGTATGATGTATAGGGGGGTGGTCTTGAGCGGGAGGGGGGGAAATTTCAAAAGTCTATATAGAAGCTGGCACACGATTGTTCTGCATTCCTCCTCCCTCCTCCATTTTGGGACCGAGGGCCCTGTTGCAACAGATATAATAAAATTTTGATTCTCAATTTTTCTCTGGTTGGCCTCTGTAAATTTACTCCTACTGATGGAGAACCTGGGAAGGCTCTTGTGTACCCCATAAGGGAATAAGAGCAGATTTCTGTTTATTTCAATAGCATCTATTCCACTGCTAAAATCTGCAAAGGTAGCTATTTTGGGGCAAGTTCAAACTATGAGGCAGTGCTCCAGCAATGCACTCAACAGTGTATATGCAGACTCTCATGCCTTGATAGATTTTTGCACTGACAGTGTAGCAGAGGCATGCAGGAGTATCTTCTCTATGCCGCAAGGACCTCACACTGGTATGCTGCAATCCCCTGCCACAGATTGGTCACCAAGGTGATTAACCTGGTTTTTGTTCAAATGCAAGAATGAGTACTTTGACTCCAATATGTTAAGCCTGCTGGCAGGCTTAAAAATAAACTTCATTTGAACTGTCCTTTGGTTTCTTGCTTGGCTAGTAACAACTGTGTGTATGTTGTGACACTAAGGCAGTGCCAAATAGGTGACCTAATTAGAAACACCTGGTAGATTAATGAAGCCAAATGTGCTGGAGGCTGGTCTGTATCTTTCTGATGCGGGAAGAGTGAGTAATTAGCTGATACTGACCATAACAGGAAATAATCCCTAAGAGAGTGCTAGAATCAGTTTATCCCTCACAGAGCAACAGTAACAAACTAGTTCTCATGATTCTTTGGGGGCAAGCCATGTGCTTGAAATATATGGCATGCCTATGACCTCAGTTAAAGCATGGACCTGACCTTATTTCCTGGGCCATGCCATCACAGATGAATTCCAGGGCCATGCCGTCACAGATGAATTGCAGAGGAATTCCAGTATTGGTAGGCAAGCTGTCTTTCAGAAAATATTTTCCTTTACATTTCTGATCTAATGGAGGAAACCAGAGCTTCATTAAAACACAGCTTGAACACAACAGGCCCAGAGAAAAAGCTGTGTCTTCACTCTACATAGCGGGCGGCGCTGTGTAAGCCTTGGTATTGCTGATTGGAAGGTCGGTGGTTCGAATCCCCACAACAGGGTGAGCTCCCGTTGCTCAGTCCCTGCTCCTGCCAACCTAGCAGTTCGAAAGCATGTCAAAGTGCAAGTAGATAAATAGGTACCGCTCCGGCGGGAAGGCAAACGGCGTTTCTGTGTGCTGCTCTGGTTTCACCAGAAACGGCTTAGTCGTGCTGGCCACATGGCCCGGAAAAACTGTCTGCGGACAAACATCGGCTCCCTCAGACAGTAAAGCGAGATGAGCGCTGCAACCCCAGAGTCGTTCGTGACTGGACTTGATTGTCAGGGGTCCTTTACTTTTTTATTAAAGTCTTCTGTGACTTTATAATACCAGTTACAGGTAGGTAGCCGTGTTGGTCTGCCATAGTCAAAACAAAATAAAAAATAAAAAAATTCCTTCCAGTAGCACCTTAGAGACCAACTAAGTTTATAATTCCAGTTTGACCTGAAAGTCATAATGCTTCTCTCTGTCCTAGGAAACAGGTCACATTTTGCAGAAGCATCATCAGGGCAGGGAGGGAAAGGGCTGCTCCAGAAAAACTGCTAACAGTGCTGATACCTGAACTGGACCGGAAAAAGCTATGGCATGTGACTCGTCCCAAAACCTGACACACATGTTTTTGAAGAGAGGTAGCTCAGTTAGATTTGGACAGCTCAGTTGGTTACAGCATGGTGCTGATAACACCAAGGATGCAGGTTTGACCCCCATACTGGACAGCTCAGCTGCAGAATTCATTCCTGCATTGCAGGGGGGTTGGACTAGATGATCCTCAGGGTCCCTTCCAACCCTACAAGCCTATGATTCTATGAAGTATAATTTCCCCGCCACAAGCCTCCCAGGGACCTTGCTCCCGTGTACACTGCGCACAACTCCTCCCTGGTATGGACTTTTCTGCCAAGTCCCAGATCTCTTGCCCCTTTCCCTCCATACCCACTGTCAGGTTCCCTTATCGGTTGTTCAATAAGAAAGCCAAGCCATCTGTCTTTCAGTTCTTTGATTCAGTGCCAAGCTATATACAGTGCAGAGCTCAGTCTTATCACGTCTGTTCACTCACTAGCAGAATCCGGAAGTGCCTCCCTCCTGTTTTGGCGCCAACACCACAATCTTGGCAGCCTAAATTGCCTCCTCCTCCTCTTATGTAATCTATGCGCTGGACCTAACGTCTCTTCTTCCGATCTAGCCTGCTGGGTGGAGCCAGGTCTCCCACCCACTAACTGATTCTCCCCCGAGGGACTGCTGGTTTCACTCGAAGATGAATCTGTAGTTAAAACAGGTGGCGGCTCTCTATAAACACTCAGAGCTAGACTGGCAGGGGCAGGCAGATCCCTGACACCCACTTTGCTTACAGAGCAAGGCATTATGCTGACGAACCACACACCATCTTAATTTGCCCATAGACAACTGTACAGATAAATGCACATTTGTGTTGTGGTCCTGTGCCTTGGGTCCTTCACTAGCCACCCCCCTGTTTCATGTCCTGGCTTCTTCAGATCAAGTTGCTAATTAAAAGCACAGGGGGAGGCCAGTGGGGTTCCCCCCTCCTAATTACTTGGCAACCCTTCTGAAAACCTAATCTAACACCACTCATACATTTGTTGTCTGTATATTTCCTATTGGGATGCAGGTGGCGCTGTAAGTTAAACCACAGAGCCTAGGGCTTGCCGATCAGAAGGTCGGCGGTTCGAATCCCCGCGACGGGGTGAGCTCCCGTTGCTCAGTCCCAGCTCCTGCCAACCTGGCAGTTCGAAAGCAAGTCAAAGTGTAAGTAGATAAATAGGTACCGCTCCGGCGGGAAGGTAAACGGCGTTTCTGTGCGCTGCTCCAGTTCGCCAGAAGCGGCTTAGCCATGCTGGCCACATGACCTGGAAGCTGTACGCCGGCTCCCTCGGCCAATAATGCGAGATGAGCGCCGCAACCCCAGAGTCGGTCACGACTGGACCTAATGGTCAGGGGTCCCTTTACCTTTATATTTCCTATTTGCTAGCAGAACAGCTGGGAAAGGTAAGAGGGGATGGCTTTTGGGGGGTACCTCCCGTTAAAAAAAAATGTAGCGGGTGAGAATTTGAACCCAGGTCTCTACAGTGCAAGTCCAACCCTTGATTCACTCTTCCCAACTGGTCCTTGATCACTCCTGCTATCAGTTTTTCCCTACGGTTTATCAGCCTGGGGATATTTTCCTTGCTATTAATTTGTGGGAATAGATTCAAGTAGAAAGTGGCTCATGAAGAATGCTGCTCTCTATTTCAAGCATCAAGGCATACGATGCTCTTCCATTGGCCTAGTTTTCACAGGTGCTGAGTAACCATACCTTCGCTATTAAAGTCAATGGGAGCTGTAAGTGTTCGGCTTCAGCGTTTTCAAAAGCCCAGGCTGTCCATGTCAGCACAAAACACTTAACAACCATTCTCTAGTCTCCTATAGCACAGCTCCCAACAGAGAATCATCTGGGTGTAAATAAAGCGGCTTTTTCCGTTGCTTGTAATTACAGATCATAAAGCTCATGTATCACAGATACCCCCAACTGGGTAGGATTAGCGTTTTTCTGGCCTCTCCCTCTTTTGAGTGCTTCATCTGCAAGTTTGACAATGTTTGTTCGCTGTGGCATCATTGTATAAATTCAACAATATACTAACATGATATGAAATATTCTCTCTGTGTTATGCGTAATGTACTGATCTTCAAAGTTAATTTGTTAGCTTGGCTTCTAGGGACAAGGGTGCTATTTAATAGACAGTGAAGCTGGAATGGGGACACGGGTGGCGCTGTGGGTTAAACCACAGAGCCTAGGGCATACCAATCAGAAGGTCAGTGGTTTGAATCCCCGTGACGGGGTGAGCTCCCGTTGCTTGGTCCCTGCTCCTGCCCACCTAGCAGTTCGAAAGCACATCAAAGTGCAAGTAGATAAATAGGTACCGCTCCGGTGGGAAGGTAAACAGCATTTCCGTGCGCTGCTCTGGTTCGCCAGAAGCGGCTTTGTCATGCTGGCCACATGACCTGGAAGCTGTACGCCAGCTCCCTCGGCCAATACTGCGAGATGAGCGTGCAACCCCAGAGTCGGTCACGACTGGACCTAATGGTCAGGGGTCCCTTTACCTTTACCTTTTACAAGCTGGAATGCAGATCACCTCTAATTGTCAGAGCGGATACAGTTTGATCACTTCTTGTGCAGGGTTTACATTCCAGGGTTGATGTGTATACATAAAAATGTGTATACTCAAACCATCACCCTCAAACCTTAGAAATTAATAAATGGTAGGATTTTGATTATTTGGAATATGAAGGGAGAATACAAGCTACAGAGGAATTCCTGGGCTAGCCTATGCAAAATGACCTGGCCAAGCTAGGGCCATTAAGAAACAATACAGGGCCATTGAGAGCCATTGGAAATGCAAGAGAACTGTCCTACCCTCCTTGCCCTGAGGTGTGAACAGAGACTACAGATCTGGAAGGTTGCCAGAGTAACTGGGTGTGAGGTGACAGGAAAAGGGAGCCTTTTAGCAATGTGTTCTGGGAGGGAGAAGGAGGAAGAAGAAGAAAGACTGGGATCCATCTTGGGCAGGCTGGCTGAAGGCTGGGTGGGAGAGATGCCTTGGACTCCACGGCTGCACTGCTGTGGGGTACAAGCACCTCTTGAAACAACCATACTGTAAGATCTGGGCTCCCTCCATGGAGACAGGAGGTGTAAATAGATGACTAAACCATATTCCTTCCTTGAGTCTTCACCGTGTCTCAATTCTCCAAAGGAACACAGACTCTGAGTGAATGCTTGGAACCCAATGGGCTGTTTCTACTGTAACAATAACAAGTGGGCTGCAAGAGTACTTTGACACAGAACCTGTGTGTCAGGGGGCTCCCTCCCCCTTCCAGCCCAGCGTTGAGTGTGTACAGAGAACGGCAGCCGATTTTGACAACAGACTCCTCCTCTGCTTCTGGCAGCAGCAGTGGGCCAGAGGGGGGAGCGTTGCCAGGGCTTGGGTTAAGTAGAGAGAGGCCTGGGAGCTTGCAGAGAGGAGGTTCATGGGGAGGGACGAAGGAAAAGGAAACGACGTCTTCGCTTTCCCCGATGGGTCTGTTGGCGGGAAAATCGGAGTTCCCCACTTCCGGATTCTGCAAGTGATTGATTAGACATGCTTATGACTCGCTCTGCATTGTAAAGTAATTAGACTAGATTAAAGCTTCAAAGCTGGATGTCTCGGACTCTTTATTGAACGACCGGCGAAGGGGGGCAGCCCTGACACTGTGGGTCGCACACTGCCTTGTCGTGTGGAGGCATGACGAGGCCACTCCTGCCCCGCCATCGTGATGCCTTTCCAAAGTCACCAAAGTGAAGTGCTGGGCTTTAGGAAGGAAGGGCGGCGAGGCTCTGGTAAGGTCTTAGAATCCTCCCACCTCCTTCCCAAAGGTGGGGAAGTGCTAATTAGGCTTTGGGAAGGAGGCAAGAGGACTCTAGGACCCTGTCAGAGCCCTCTGACAAAGCCTAGCCTCTGACTTACCTGGCCTAGAAGGAAAAGTTGTGTGTCTTTTTTTCCTTAAGCAAAGCTAATAGCACCTGGGGAAAGCAATTTAAGTCATGGAAAAGGCCAGGCATCCCCAAACTCGGCCCTCCAGATGTTTTGGGACTACAACTCCCATCATCCCTGACCACTGGTCCTGTTAGCTAGGGCTGATGGGAGTTGTAGTCCCAAAACATCTGGCGGGCCGAGTTTGGGGATGCCTGGAAAAGGCATTGGGGTCTGTCCTTCTCTCCAGGCGCACAGCCCTGATTCAGTTTTTGGTCCTCTACAACTACTGGTACTTTTAAATGTTATAGAAAATGTTGGGAGATTTTGCAGCTTATTCCTGAACCGCAGTGTTAACCATTCTCTGGCCCAAGATACTGGAATCACCAAAGCCCATTCTCTCCTACTTCTGTCAGGTGCCACTTCTTAGTTCCCAGAACCCACCCCCTGCATCTCAGGGTTTGATCCTCAAGAGATCTGGCAAGCCTACAAATGTTTAGGCTTTTCTGTGTGCTCTACTAAATCAGTAAAAAATAAAATAAAATGGGGGGAAGGAGGCTTCCAGCCTTAGCCTAGGTATCTGCTGGCTCCAGCTCTCCAGTCCTGATCACACTTTGAAAACTGCAAATGCAGCAGCAATTGAAAAGCCTTCTGCGGAACGCACAATTATCTGGATCACAGCCATAGACTTGACCTCATTTTTCTACCATATAAGTAGTCCCATTATCCTGAGTAGGGCTGTTCGCTGAAGTAAATCTACACCTATGCACAGTTACCTAGGGGTAAATCCCACTGAATTTACTCTGAAGAGGCACCCATAAGATAAGGCTGCACTTCTGAGTCTGAATCCTAGGTGACAGATAACAGAATATTTCCATATATCAACGATTTCAGTGGGGTGACACCAGAGTAAGTGGCCAATGATTTACTTCACAGAGATGAATTCTCATTTCTGGAGTTCATGTGAATCGAGATCTTTCATCCTAACACAATACTTCCTTCACACAATGTATTTTCAGCTGACTGCTGGTTTTACACTAATGGTTCCTAATTTTGGGCAGGGTCAACACCTATCAATAATGCCAGCCATTTATATGAAGCCATTTATCATGCAAATATACTTTTCTGGACACTTAAAAAAAATAGGCTTATTTTCCCACAGGCTTTCAGTGGAAATTGCACTAGCTCATAGCAACCATCCTTCATTTAAATTCTCTTCCTCTCTTCCTCTCTGGTTTATTTCTGAAGGTCTCGAAAAACTGCAAAGAGAGAAGATTAGCATACACTCATCAGTGCTAATAAGTGGCCAAGGCTGAATTAAATGCTACAAGAAACATGGGGCTGCTATTGAAAACAGCTCACCATTCCTGACATCTAGTAGTAGGCCAGTTCTGCATATACAGCAGAATACGAAGGAATGCAGAGGTAGTATAATGGACTTAAAAGACCACAGGTGAGGGGTATAATTTCTGAATGTTCCCCTAGCAAAACATCACCCTGCAAACAGGAAACTAACATTGTCAGGAGGAAAGGTTCTACTGCAGCTCCTTGTCTATTGTGTTGATTTTCTGCTTGCATGGAATTTATAACATAGTGGATTATTCAGATATGCCATCCCCATCTGAAATGATGCAGCCCATTCTAGCACCTCAATACCACCTCATATTGTGGTAGGCATAGACTAGGGGTCACAGTCAAAATTGTAGAATGCAAGAACTCTGGTCAGGCAGTAGATCAGTTTTTGAATCTTCAAACAGTTTTAATATTATAGTATTGCAACAAATTAATTTTGTTAACTGAGGTCCATTGCTGAGGGCCTTCTGGCAGTTCCCTCACTGCGGTAAGTGAGGTTACAGGGAACCAGGCAGAAGGCCTTCTCAGTAGTGGCGCCTGCCCTGTGGAATGCCCTCCCATCAGATATCAAGGAAATAAACAACTATCTGCCTTTTAGAACATCTGAAGGCAGCCCTGTTTAGGGAAGTTTTTAATGTTTTGACATTTTATTGTGCTTTTAATATTCTGTTGGGAGCTGCCCAGAGTGGCTGGGGAAACCCAGACTGATGGGCAGGGTATAAATTATTATTATTATTATTATTATTATTATTGCCACTGTTTTACAGCAGGAAAGCCTATCTGCAGGTCCCTTAATTAATCCTGGCACATACCTGCAAGTGGTTAAAGTGCCTATGCTGACAAGGTAAAGGTAAAGGTACCCCTGACCATTAGGTCCAGTCGCGGACAACTCTGGGGTTGCAGCGCTCATCTCGCTTTACTGGCCGAGGGAGCCGGCGTACAGCTTCCGGGTCATGTGGCCAGCATGACTAAGCCACTTCTGGCAAACAAGAGCAGCGTACGGAAACGCCGTTTACCTTCCCACCGGAGCGGTACCTATTTATCTACTTGCACTTTGACGTGCTTTCGAACTGCTAGGTGGGCAGGAGCAGGAACCGAGCAACGGGAGCTCACCCCGTCACAGGGATTCGAACCGCCGACCTTCTGATCAGCAAGCCCCAGGCTCTGTGGTTTAACCCACAGCACCACCTGCGTCACTGGCAAACATGGGCACAATTAATTTATTTTCAGTACAAACTGTGACTGCAGCGTGGATTACAGAGGCACATAGCATAAGGAGGTAGCATATAGGGAGGTAGTCAGCAATGAAATGGCATCTGACACAAAGCAAAACAGAAGGCCATTAAAAAAAAAAAGATATGTTGTTTTGCAGCCTATCATTGGGAAAGCTAGCATTAGAGAAACAAGCACATCTCCCTTGCCGTCTCCTACTTATCCGACACAAGAGATGCTCTGGATTCCCTATGGCCTCTCTCAAGTTGCCTCCGGCTTAATTAATTGACTGGGACTTGCTGCAACAGAGCCCTATCTTGTTGTTGTTTACAAGTAGTGATTTCAGGAAGGAAAAAGCGGAAAACAGAGGGTTATCATAAGAAGCCTGGAGCAGGCTCCCATATAACAAGAAATATCTGTATTTTGTTAGATTTCAACTAAAGGGAAGAATTAGCAGCTTTAAGCAATATTATATTTTATATTACATTATAATTGTTGTTTGTTTATTTTAACATTCTTGCCCTGCCTTTTTAACTAATTGAGACATTGGTTGTTCCGGGAAATAACTTAGTTCTGCTTCTGGAACTGCCAAGAACTTAAAACACAAATTAAACATAGTTGTACGTCAGGGCGAAGCTAAATGTGATGTTAATTGCAATTAACATTTATGCGTTGTTGTTTTTTAATAGCAGGTGAAAGGGGGGAACTAAGACAGAGCCTAACATCATGTTTGTTTGTTTGTTTGTTTGTTTGTTTACATATGTTTATAATCCACATGTTCATTAAAGTATATCAAGGTGGTATACTACAAAATACCCCCCAAAAATCAGTAAAAGTATTAAAAAACCCATAATTAAAAACATCAAGGAAACATCAATAGATACTAGTTGGTTAAAAAAATAATCATATCTGCCTGCAAAGCCCAAATGCTGTCAGTCAGCTGATAAGCTGTGGTTCTCTATGATTCTGGACAGAAGTCTTTTTAAGAGCAACCCTGGGAGATGCCAGGGTTGAACCTAGAACCTTTTGCATGAAATACGGTACATGTATTTTCCAACTAAGATCGGACCCCATACGCAGGTTTTATTTTGTTTTTTTAGTTTTTAAAATAATTTTTGTTAAAGGTTTTCTTGGTTTACAAAAGTACGTGCATTGTGTCATTTTTCAGATTATGAAGGGATTGCTGAGTCAAGTAAGCCATATTGATTTGTATGCTGTCGGTGGGTTCTTGTTGTTGTCTTGTTGTGATAAAGGGGAGCCGCCTCCTCTGTCCCCATTTATTTTGTTTTTTACAAAGCGGGAAGTAGGAAGGAGAGCAACCATCCCGAGACAGTGCTAAGTACTGCATTTTTCCATGTATAACATGCCCTCATGTATAAGATGACCCCTATTTTTTTGGACCGGGGGGAATGCGGGGGGTGGGGGTGGAATTGCCCACAGGTTGAGATTTTTTTGGAGGGAGATTGCCCAGAGTTTAAAGAAAGCAGTTTTTGCTCCAAACTAGTCACTGGCAATACTTTGGTTTTGAGTATCGTATATTTTGAGCAAGGGAACAGATTTCGTCACAAACCAGATATTTACAAACAGTGCCTGGGGAAATGATTGCTTAAGCCATATGGGTTTGTTTTACTAAACCTGTTCATGTTTCTAATGTCACTTCTGGTCTGGTGCTGCTTGTTTGCAAACAGACACTGTATAATATACCGTATTTTTCGCTCTATAAGGCGCACCTGACCATAGGACGCACCTAATTTTTAGAGGGGGAAAGCCCCATTTTTTGAGGATCAGCTCAAATTTCTGCAGCTTCTTTTGCAAAGGAGAAAAGCCCCATTTTCTGAGGATCAGCTCAAAGTTGTTGAGCTTACTTTGCAAAGGGAAAAAACCCTGTTTTATGGGGTTTAACTCACAGTTCTGCAGCTTCAGGAAGCCATTTCTACAGTTTCCAGACAGATAATCTAATCAGCCAGTCACATGTCACTGGGGAAACAGCCTCCCTCTGCAAGGGGGCGGGGCTGGAATCTCTCTCCCTTATCGCTCTCCCCGATCGTTTGCTGAGCAGCTGCTCAGCGGGCTTCCTTTCAACACCCCCTTCTCTCTTTTTTTTTTAAAAAAGCACGATCTGCTTTTGCCCCTGGGCAGTTCAGCTCCAGGGACCACACATTTGCTCCCTAAGACGCACAGACATTTCCCCTTACTTTTTAGGAGGAAAAAAGTGCGTCTTATGGAGCGAAAAATACGGTAGCTAGCTATATAGATATAGGAGAAGAAGAAGAAGAAGTAGAAGAAAAAGAAGAAGAAGAAGAGTTTGGATTTGATATCCCGCTTTATCACTACCCGAAGGAGTCTCAAAGCGGCTCACAATCTCCTTTCCCTTCCTCCCCCACAACAAACACTCTGTGAGGTGAGTGGGGCTGAGAGACTTCAAAGAAGTGTGACTAGCCCAAGGTCACCCAGCAGCAGCATGTGGAGGAGTGGAGACTTGAACCCGGTCCCCCAGATTAGAGTCTACCGCTCTTAACCACTACACCACACTGGTTCTCATCTATATAGATATAGATATAGATATAGATATAGATATAGATATAGATATAGATATAGATATCTATGGGGGTATCCTTAGTCTGTCACTAGTCCTGGGTAAAATTCCTTCACTGACTCACCCTCACTGTGAATTAATAATAGGGTTCTACCCTTGTGTGGTGCTGTGGGTTAAACCACAGAGCCTAGGGCTTGTCGATCAGAAGGTCGGCAGTTTGAATCCCCGTGACGGGGTGAGCTCCTGTTGCTCAGTCCTTGCTCCTGCCATTATTATTATTATTATTATTATTATTATTATTATTATTATTATTCTCTCTCTGTAGATCACTAAAAACAATGAGCGGCAGCTAAAAGGAAGGGGAGAAAATCATTTATTTAGAAGGATAAAATAAACTAATTTCTCTTTTGAGCCGCTAAAATACCTCTTAGATAGAAATGTAGTCTTTCAGCTTTGTTACGGAAGAAGAATGCTCATCAAATTTGCAGATGGCACCAAACTGGGAGGGATAGTTAATACCTTAGAAACAGGATCCGGTATTACCTTAATGGGGATGGATAATTCAGCCAAACAAAATAAATTTAAACAGTGAATTAAGCTTTTAGGCAGGGGGAAAATCGACCGCGTAAATATAAGTAAAGAATCTAGGTCTTTTAGTAGAACATTACCTCAATGTGAGTCAGCAGTGCAATGCAGTGGCTAAAAAAAGGCGGAATGTCCACATCCTGAGACGCCATTCTATCTGTTTTAGTTTCATGGACTGGTTGGATGGATACAGAGGAGTGATGGGAGGCAACCCACCCACCCCAAGGGAACTCCCAGGGGAAGAAGGCTCAGAGCCAAGGGGTTGGTAGTGGGACAACGCTGAGTGTCAGAGGACAAAAAGGGAGCAGACTGGGAGGAGGAGTCGTCAGAAGCTGAAGAGGCAGCAGGGTTTAGTGAGCAGGAAGAGGCTGTGGCGGAGAGCAGTGCAGAAGTAGAGGCAGAAGCAGAGGGAGGTCAAGAGGCAAGTGGAGGCAGGGTGCTGACAAAGCTGTAATCTTCTGCTGTACAGTAATCAGCTCCCCTTCCCCTGGTCTCCTAGAACACAAAGAGGAATGAAGAGGGTGGAGAAAAGGGAGACAAAGTTGCTGGGGAAGGAGCAGGAGCATAGCTGTCAACCCTCCCTTTTTTGCAGGAAACTCCCTTATTCCAATGCCGTTTCCCGCTGCTATTGTTGATATCCCTTAAATTTCCCGGATTTCAAAGGAAGCAGCTCCTCTCCCTCCCTGCCGGCCAGAGAGGCTCCTCAGCTGTGTTCCTCGGCTGCCAATAAGGAGTCTGAGACCGACTGGGGGCGGAGCTTGCATGCCTTGTGCAGCCACACCCTCACGCCCAACCAGACAGACAGCCTGCCTGGCGTCTATGCGCTCGCTCTTTCGCTCACCCGTCCGCGCGCAGCCTCTGGAGCGCAGGGTGGTGAGGCTACTTGGTGCCATTGCACCGCCCTCGCGGCATCCCTTATTTTCAAATCTGAAAGTTGACAGCTATAAGCAGGAGGAGTCTTAGAGAACCATGAGAAGGTGGGGACCTCCAGTCCTCACAGCTGCCTCATTGGGGAAAGATCTACTGGGAAGAGTTGCTGTGACCACTAGGCCTGTGGTGTTTTGGTTTCTTTGAATAAAGAGTTAACTTCACTAGGTGTTTCATTGCTGACCTACCCCTGACTCTGGGTTCCTGACATCTAGTAAGACTTCACCTGGACTGCCGCGTGTAGTTCTGGACACTGTAGCCTTAAAAGGATACTGACAATATAATTTTTCAAAAGTGAGCATCGTGGAAACTAGGGATGGAGGAAAAATCTGATTTGGTATGCGTTGAAACCTGAATCTATCACATTCACACAGTATGTGAACTGAAAAACAGCTATCCTTTGAAATTGGAACCTACCTGAATTTTGCAATGCAGTTCTCCAGCCAAAAAATATTTACAAAAATAATATATGGGGGGTGTACATATAAATGAAGATATTGGTGAAAGCAACATAGAAAATACATTATATTAAGGGAGGTTGCTTGCAAAAATGTATATATTTGGCATGCAAAAACGTGTTTATTTGGAAAAAATTGCACTTAAATACTAATGAATTTTCATGGGATTTTTTTTTTTAATCTGTACATTGCTGCAAAATGTGGAGAACTGAATTTAATATTAGAAACATGAGAAACAGAAAGAACCAAAATTGGTGGATCCTTCCATCCCTATTAGGGACTTAGGGATGCTTTGAGAAATGTTTTATGTAAAGTCATTTTAAAGGCAGAAAGGTAAGATATAAATATTTGTTATAAAGAACTGTACCACTCATTTCAAACTGCAAGTGGAGACTCACATTTAATGCTTCTTCTTACCAAAGTATTAACTGCACATAGAAAACTAACCTGTCAGGGAAAAGGTAAGGCCAGAACACCCCCCCAAGGTTAGTAGTAGTAGTAGTAATAGTAATAGTAATAATAATAATAATAATAATAATAATAATAATAATAATAATAATAATTTATTATTTGTACCCCGCCCATCTGGCCGGGTCTCCCCAGCCACTCTGGGCGGCTTCCACAAATATCAAAATACATTAAAATATCACAGATTAAAAACTGCCTTCAGGTATTTTCTAAATGTCAGATAGTTGTTTATCGCTTTGACATCTGATGGGAGGGCGTTCCACAGGGCGGGCGCCACTACCAAGAAGGCCCTCTGCCTGGTTCCCTGTAGCTTTGCTTCTCGCAGGGAGGGAACCGCCAGAAGGCCCTCGGCGCTGGATCTCAGTGTCCGGGCTGAACAGTGGGGGTGGAGATGCTCCTTCAGGTATACAGGACCGAGGCCGTTTAGGGCTTTGAAGGTCAGCACCAACACTTTGAATTGTGCTCGGAAACGTACTGGGAGCCAGTGTAGCTCTCTCAGGACCGGTGTTATGTGGTCCCGGCGGCCACTCCCAGTCACCAGTCTAGCTGCCGCATTCTGGATTAATTAGTTTTCTGGATTAGTAGTTTTCTATATGCAGGATTTTGGTTTGCTGAAACATTTGAACAGAGACACTCGCAATCTGAGTAGCTCTCTCCAGACATACATTTACTGTTTATGAGAACCAGGCCACAGTCTCCTGTACGCACAAATTAAAACCAAGTAAATGAAACTGATGAGAAAAACTCTGTGAAACCTCTACCTTATAAGCCCAGTCTTCTGCGAGCTAATTTTCATCGCATGCTTTTTCCTAGAGCACCTCAAAAGGACAGGAAAATCAGGTAGCTAACTTTCCCCAGAGAAAAGGAACAAGTGGCACTTTCCCAGTACTGTGGCCTGTTGCTATTTTTAAAACTTGGCAGCAGGATTCATTCTCTGGTGCCTAATCTGTAGCAGCAGGTCAAGCCGCCAGCCGAGGAGGGAGCCTGCCCTCTTTTGGAGGACCGACAGCAGTGCCTGCTTTCTCAAAGCAGGTAACCCAGGAAGGAGCTCTGCTTACTATGTGCTGAATGGATCTAGCCCTCTGAGGTCTGGACTGCTGGAGCGCATTAAAAGCACCTCTTTACATGCTGTTGCTTACGAAGAGCAATGGGACAAAAAGCAGATCAGGACGATAGCTCGAAAGAAAATACTCTAGTGGGGAATAAAATTAAATTGAAAGCTGATCCAGCGTTGGTTCTCAGGCAGAGCAAATAACATGGGAAGGGGGAGGGATCCTGCCCCGTGCAATTTGCCCATCCACAACAAGGACTGTTTTTGTAGAGTGAGATGGATGTTAGTTGTCTTTTTTTCTAAATTGAAATCACCTAAGGGTGAGGCATGATCGAGATTTTGCAAAATTGTGAATGCTGTGGAAAGGAAGATAATTTTCCTCCCCCCTCCTAATTCAAAAACTACTAATGCTAAAACTAGAATCACATCAGTAGGCAGCAGATTCATGACGAAGAAATAAAAAAAGAAACCACTTCTCAGTAACAAACTTATCGAATTCACACTCCCCAAGATGCGGCGATTCAGAGAGGATTGAATTGTTGACAGCCACGCCGGCTGAATGAATTCTGTATGCAAAGACAGTTTTGCAATGCCGACTCCTATGAGGTCAGAGGATGCAGAGCAAGTGAAGTCAGCTGGTGACAGCCGGAGTGAGGAGGGCAGGTGAAGAGAAGGTGCCGAAGAAATACTTGAGGGGGGAAAAGAGGGCAGAAGACACCTGGACGGAGGAGGAGGAGGAACACAAGCAACAGGAACTATTGAAACTCAGGTTTTTTTAAACAACAGTTTACTACCTTACCACATACTCAGCTGTGGTTTGAGTCGAGTCATTTGTTTTTTTCCTTGTTCTTTTTTCATTGTTATACTTGGTAATTGGCTACTCGCTCCATTAGTTTATTAAGAGAAAATAAATATTGTTGATATACATGTTTGCTAGACTTCAGATTCATGGCCGAGAGCTTCCAGGTCAGCTTCCAGGTCATGTGGCCAGCATGACAAAGCTGCTTTTGGCGAACCAGAGCAGCGCACGGAAATGCCGTTTACCTATTTATCTACTTGCACTTTGACGTGCTTTCGAACTGCTAGGTGGGCAGGAGCTGGGACCGAGCAACGGGAGCTCACCCCGTCGCAGGGATTCGAACCGCCGACCTTCTGATCAGCAAGCCCTAGGCTCTGTGGTTTAACCCACAGCGCCACCTGGGTCCCCTAACAATGCCTACCATCCTCCTAAATTAGCTGGCTGCCTACTAAATGTTCTCCTGTATGCGGATGATGCCGCACTCTTGGCTAGATCTCCCATTGGGCTGAGGAGAATGCTACAAGCACTCCATGAGAATTAATAAAAAAATACTTACCGAAGGGTCTCATGTATCAAGCTCAAGTAATGCTCTCAAACGCCTCACATGCATTTCGTTGAGGAAGGTGTAATGCAACATCTTTGTGCATTGGTCCTGAAAGTTAATTAGTAGCAGTGAGGGTGCCATTTGGATTTTTCTACCTCAGATGCCAAAGATTACCAGTAGTCATGACAACTCCTTGCAGAGCAGCGCAGCTGATCATTGCAATGTTGAGGGTTGCCTCCCACCTGTGACATTTTAATTTTACCATTAGCGCCATATGTGTGAATGCAAGTTAAAAGTTACTTTTTGAGCTCATCTGCCCATGTTTGCAGAGGTGAGGGCATTAGTGGTGAAGAGAAGAACCTCTAGAACAGGAGTGCCCAAACTTTTTTCAAAGAGGGCCAGATCTGATGAAGTGAACATGCTTTTTAAAGGATTTATCCCCAAAGTTGTTGAGCTTTTTTAGGATTGAAATTGCTGGGCTTTTTGGGGGGGATTTTACCTCAGGACATATACTGCCACAGGGGCCGGATTAAATTGATCGGCGGGCCGGATTAGGCCCCCGAAACGGACTTTGGACATGCCTGCTTTAGAACAACTGCTCTGAGGTTTTGGAATAACCCTTCTTCCCAGGTGAGATCTAAAGTTGCTTTTTTTGGAGGGGTGTGTGTTAAACCTACTCGTTCCTACTTGGGTTTGTGGAGTCCTTGCTCCCATTGTGGGAGCCTGGGGTCAGGGAAAGTATGAAAGATTATATATAAGCTCTTGTGGCCATTTCATTTCCTAGTTGATCTCTTGTCCTTTTACATCTTTGATATTCCCCCCTGTTGGCTTTGTAGATAGACTATTTCAGTGATGGGCAACCTTTTGAGCTTGGTGTGTCAAAATTTGCCAAAAAAACGAGCATAACTCGGGTGGTGTGTCACTTCGAGAAAAAAAATTCACGATAACCACAGCAACCATCATTCAATCTACTGTTCTGGGGTGTCGTTGATTTCTAAATTTTGGTTTATTAAATATTTAATCAACCAAAATTTAGAAATCAACGACACCCCAGAACAGTAGATTGAATGATGGTTGCTGTGGTTATGTGGTTGCTGGTAATGGCGATCACAAGGCCCCCAGAGATGCGTCCCCTGTGCCATTCCACTGCTTCCTGCTTCGCCGGCCGGAAGTGAGGTCAAAGATGCCCCAACGGCCTAACTGGAAGTCCCAGAACTAGACACTCTGTGCCGGAGCTCTGTTGTTTTGGCCTACAGACCTCGGGCACAGAGTGTCTACACTACAGCAAATGTTTCATCCTCAGCTACTGCACCTGGCCATGCAGTAGCCGAGGATGAAACGTTCTTCTCGGCATGCGGCCCCATACTTCTCTGTATGCAACTGCACGCGGCCGCGTGTCATTAAAAATGGTTATGCGTGTCAGTGCTGACACGCGTGTCATAGGTTCGCCATCACTGGACTATTTCTAGGGGGGATATTTGTTGTTGACATCCATCTGTCTCGAGAGACAATGGAGTGCACCTCTGGGGGTTAACTCAAACCGCTGGAGAATCACAGCGCCTGCTGCGGCTGCAAAGGCCGGTAACTTGTAACTGCTGCCTCCTGCATTGTTTTTGCTGCATTAGCAGCACTGAAGTGACATCTCTGAAGCGCAAGCCTGGGCAGTGTGGATGGAGGTCCTGGGCTGCCCAGACTACAAGACCCCCTCTTGGCCTTGTTGACGTGGTTCAAAGGAAAGCAGAGCAATACATCTGGCACCAGCTTGGTTGCAGGAGGCATAAGAGGGGGCCATCCAACCGTCTTAGGGACTCCACTCTGGATTTGTGTAAGGTTCACTCCTTAGCCTTTTCTTCTCCCAAAGATGTCCCACAAGGCAGTGGGTAGGATACTGTGGGGATATTAAGTAAGCATTTGGGAACTCTGAAAGATGGACTCACAGAGTCGGAAGGGATCCCAAGGGCCATCAAGTCCAACCAAGTCTGGGTGGTACAGACTTGAGTGTGTGGTGTAGACAGGGCCGGCGCGTCCATTTAGGTGAACTAGGCAGTTGCCTAGGGCGCCAAAATTGAGGGGGCGCTGGCCAGCCTGCCCCCCGCTGCCGCCCGCCGCCGCCCCAACCAGCGGCGGAGCAAGCAGCTTGGGGCGAAAAAACCGCGGCGGTGGGGGCGCCAAAATGGAGGGGGCGCTGAACAGCCTGCCCCTCATCCCCCCGCCGCCCGGTGCCGCCCAACCAGCGGCAAAAATCGCGGCGGCGCGGGGCGGCCAGCGGGCGGGGCACCGTACGTCATGCGCAATGATGTCACATGGCCCGCTCCCTCGCCTAGGGCGCCAAAATCCCTAGCACCGGTGCTGGCCGTGTAGAGGAAGTTATTGTGGTGGGACTAGGTCAGGCCATTACTTCAAAAGAAGAATTATGCCTCCTTTTTCTTAGCCTAACCCAGAATATCCTTTTGATAATGACTCTTATTGAGGTACTGCTGCTTAATGCCAAGACAATAAACTGAAATACTAGATGGGCATGATGAACTGGTATATATTCCTGAGCCCGTTGGACAAAGAAGTAACAAAGTTTGACTTATTCCAGCTTTGTCCTCCAAGGTTCTTGGTACAACAGCAGTGCCGGATTTCCACAAGCCAAGGTCCCCTCAGGTTGGGCAGGTCTGTATTTCATGATTTCTATGGCCACCAAGGATCTGCCTCAATTGATATTTGGTCATTTGTAGTACGTTTACGCTGCTGCAAAATCTTAGGCTAGAGTTCTACTCCTTTCCTGAGTTACTTCTGCTGTCGCTCGCAACTCAGAACATAGCTAAAATCCAAACTCTTCTAAGGAAATGTAGATCCAACATCTAAATTTCTTCTAAGAAATGTCGGTGCTGTTTTGTCCAATAGGGTTAATCATTCAGTCAACAACATCAACACAATTTTAAACAGTTCCTTATGCTAAAGTGGCACTGACAACATCATTGATAATGTTGCTGCAGAGCATAAATAATAACGTCAACAGAGCAGAGCTTTTTTGGCTCGTGACCTGCCAAACATATGAAAAATATCCATCTTTGCAAAAAGACGAATTGCAAACATTGAGGAAAGATGTGCTGTCTTAATGCATTTCAGCCTGGCATCTTAGATTCAGCTGGGAAGCCTGCACTGAGCATTAGGAATAGACGATGTTCAAAAATGCCTGGGCAACCCACGCACCATACGGATGGCAACATCAGGTTTCTCCATTAACAATGTGTGTTTGTGTCAAGGATGCAGGGGTCCCCCCCCCCTTATCTGGCCGTTTGAAGAATGAGTCCGAGCCATAAAGCTTAAATGCTTTATTCTAGGCTAATTACTTTACAATGCAGAGTATGTCGTAAACATGTCTCATCCATCACTATCAGAATCCGGAAGTGCTCCCTTGCGATTTTCCCGCCAGGAACCCCATCTGGGAAAGCGAAAGCACCGTGTCCCTCTTTTCTTTCCTTCCCCCTTTACGATGCGAGGTCTCTCCCTGCTTGGGTGAAGCCGTAGCAACACTTCCGCCTCTCCACTGCTGTTGCCAGAACGGGAGGAGGAGGAATCGGTCTTCAAGATCGGGGGCTGCTCCCTATAGCCACTCAACGCCGGGCTGGAAGAGGGAGGCAGCCCCCTGACAGTTTGTGTGTGTTGGGAAGGGGGAAATTAACAATTGCTTGGTAATTTTAGAAGCAGTGTATGTAATGGAACAGGGGAATGTTTCATTGTGTAACATCTCTTTTCTTAATAATGGCGCCGAGAAGGGCTGCCTCGGCTTTTGCCCAGAATGAAATACTTCAAAAACTCGATACTCTTCGTTCCTGCCTGATAAACCTGACGAAGGAACAGCCAGGCCCTTCTAAACAAAACACATCTGACAGTGCCTTAGACCCTGCCTTACATCTATATCGCCATGAGCTGGACTTGTGGGCTGGGATACCACCTGCCCCACCAAACCAACTGGTTGTTGCTGAAGTGAATCTGCTCCCCCAGAATCTGATGGTGAATTGCCCCCTCCCAGACTCAATCCCTATGCAATCCCTCTCCAAGGCAAATATGGCTACTACATCAGCTTGGGATAAAATGAGAGAACTCAATGAGCCCGAATTGGGCTCTCCAAATAAAGCGCCCAGTTCGGGTGCACCTATCTGCAGGCCTACCAACCCATTCTCCTCAAATGTGAGCAAGCTGAACACGTCCATAGACATTATTGAACAGATATCAGAAACAGCTGATCTTCCTGAACGGGCAAATGGAAATTTCCAAATATCGCAAATATCCACAATCATCACCCGTATAGTGAAACATGCATTAGTAAGTCTGCATTGCAACAGCATTTCACAGTCATATATTGTATCTTTTGAGAAATGCTGAAGAGTATACAGGACCTATCCAAGACTTTTTGCTGCCAGAGGCAGGGCTGTAAAATGCCGTCCCTCCTCCTGCTGCATAGTACCAAGGCTAAACAAGTTGTTTTGGTACCAGAGACATAAAAACCCACAAGTTCCCCTCCCTAGCAATTGTAAAAATACAAGCGTAATAAATTAAGAGTTTGTGCAGTTTCATGACACCCAAAAAAATCTGCTGCCTGAAGCAACTGCCTCACTCTGCCTAATGGTCAAGCTGCCTCTGAGGCTGCCTCTGTATACGTAAGGGCCAAACTAGATGCAATTTTTGTGTGTGCAGTTTGGTACTGCATTGATTGTTATTATTTGTCAAATAGCCTAAACAGGATTGGGATTGTGGTGTATGTTAGAGGGTTGTTGCCAGTGTGGTGTAGTGGTTAAGAGCAGTAGACTTGTAATCTGGGGAACCAGGTTCGCGTCTCCGCTCCTCCACATGCAGCTGCTGGGTGACCTTGGGCTAGTTACACTTCTCTGAAGTCTCTCAGCCCCACTCACCTCACAGAGTGTTTGTTGTGGGGGAGGAAGGGAAAGGAGAATGTTAGCCGCTTTGAGACTCCTTCGGGTAGTGATAAAGTGGGATATCAAATCCAAACTCTTCTTTTAACCCTTTGCCCCCACCGTAGACCAAAATTATCCCCTCTGCGTCTGCTATTTGCATTGGGAGAAATTCAGCAGGGGCAAAGGGTTAAAGCTGTTTTCTCCAACTTGCCATGGGATATAAGCTATGTGTTTAACAAAACCAAGGGGGGAAATGGAAGACAAACATGGCAAACATCGCATCTGATTTGGAGGCAATTCTTCGTTTTGATCCCATTTTGGTACCTTCAAATTCTTGAGTTACTCACTGCGCCACCCTGTGCATGTTAACTTGGAAGTAAATTTCCTTTCCTGGGTCAAATTAACACAGTGTGGTGTTTGTTGCTTGAAAGTGTTCATGTCCACTGCCTATTTGGTCTCTCTCTCTCTCTCTCTGTGTGTGTGTGTGTGTGTGTGTGTGTGTGTGTGTGTGTGATAGCTGTCAACCCTCCCTTTTTTTGTGGGAAACTCCCTTATTCCAATGCCGTTTCCCGCTGCTATCCCGGATTGTTGATATCCCTTAAATTTCCCGGATTTCAAAGGAAGCAGCTCCTCTCCCTCCCTGCCGGCCAGGGAGGCTCCTCAGCTGCGTAACTCGGCTGCCAATAAGGAGTCTGAGACCGACTGGGGGCGGAGCTTGCATGCCTTGTGCAGCCAGACCCTCACGCCCAACCAGACAGCCAGCCTGCCTGCCGTCTACGCGCTCGCTCTTTCGCTCACCCGTTCGCGCGCAGCCTCTGGAGCGCAGGGTGGTGAGGCTACTTGGTGCCATTGCACCGCCCTCACGGCATCCCTTATTTTCAAATCCGAAAGTTGACAGCTATGGTGTGTGTGTGTGTATGAGAGAGAGAGAGAGACAGACAGACAGACAGACAGACTCTACCACACATTATCCAAAGCCCTTCTCAAATTATGCAGTATTTACAGTTCACTTTCGTTACATTGATTCTGAGGAAATAACTTTATTAACAACTATACTTATAAAGTTTCTACATTTTAAAGAGCTTATTGGACTTCAACACAGGATACCTAACAAGACGCAGTTGTACTGGTCAGCCCAGTAAAAAGCTGCCCTACCCCCAGTGCTCCTGGCTACCACAGCATCCGAGTTGGGACTGATAGACAGCTAACTACTCTTTTTTGCAGAGTAGCTGTATGACACATTTTACTAGAGCTAACTTATCTTAAATTACAGAACATAACTCCCCCTCGCCATTATACGAATTTTCATTCTTTGTACAGCAAGGGCTGTGCCAAATAAATTTTCAGAGGGCCTCTGAATGAAAAGAGGCAAAGCGCTGATTAATGAGCCATGTTTGTTCTGTTGCGTGTGATCAAACAGGCCAGCACTACAGCCATTGATAAAAGCGAGCAAGGCACACTTATAGCTACAGACTGTTACATTTGTCTGCTTAAAATTCAATTGCTGTGAGTGCTGGAATAATTTTCTCTGTGCCATCTGGCGGCAAACGAGTGTGTGTGGGGGGGGGGGGCCGGGGGGGGGGGAAGAATCCCAGTATGTGGAAATACTGTACTGGAGTTTGCAATTTTAAATTATGGATAAACAGTTGACTATATATAATATGAATTACAGCATTCCTGCAGCTGAACTGTAAACAATCCTACAAATGCTAATCTTCGGAACATTTAGAAGCAAACTTATCACACGGGTGCAGCAACGCCTGCGACTTTTTATGTGGATATATATAGCATATTAAAGTCCATAAACTACCGTACAGCAAGATACATTGACTGCAAACACATACATTTAAAAATCCTGCTCGAGGATCGAATATGCATACATCTTCACTGTCATCAATATGAACAAGGTGAACTTGGGGAACAAATCTTAACCCTGTAGGTGTAACTTATACATGACAGCTTTGTTGAACAGGAGCTTTCGCCCTTAACCCCCCAGCTCTTAGCACTATGGCGGTCCAAACGGTTTTGCCTCATTAAACTTTAAAAAGATGGCTATCGTTGCACACCTCCCCAATCTCCGAGTGGTGCGAAATTCCAGGCGCTTGCCCAGGGTTCAGTTTCATTGGAATGAGGCACAACGGAGACACTGGTGTCTTTAGGACATATGGTTTATTCACACATATATGCAACCTGAGTCTAAAATGGAGGGTTCACAGTATTAACACCCCAAGAGAGTCTTGTTTCTGCTTAGATTCCGACAGAAATCAGGCATAGCTCTGTCTTCCAGCTACCCAGCCTGCCCATTTCCATCTCTCTCTCTCTCTCTCTCTCTCTCTCTCTCTCTCTCTCTCTCTCTCTCTCTCCCTCTCTCCCCCTCCCTCCCTCCCAACTCTGGCCTTTGTCTTTCTAGCCCTAACCCAGTTGTTATCTGGCACAGAGCCACATCCTTTGTTACCTTAATGTCCTGTACTTAGAAGGCCATCACCTCGCCGGGAAGCTAGCCTGGCTATTCTAGGAATTGAATCAGTGCTGGATGCAGGAATCATAGAATCAAAGAATCATAGAGTTGGAAGAGACCACAAGGGCCATCCAGTCCAACCCCCTGCCAAGCAGGAACACCATCAAAGCATTCTTGACAGATGGCTGTCAAGCCTCTGCTTAAAGACCTCCAAAGAAAGAGACTCCACCACACTCCTTGGCAGCAAATTCCACTGTCGAACAGCTCTTACTGTCAGGAAGTTCTTCCTAATGTTTAGGTGGAATCTTCTTTCTTGTAGTTTGAATCCATTGCTCCGTGTCCGCTTCTCTGGAGCAGCAGAAAACAACCTTTCTCCCTCCTCTATATGACATCCTTTTATATATTTGAACATGGCTATCATATCACCCCTTAACCTTCTCTTCTCCAGGCTAAACAATTAAGGAATTAGAAGGATTTCAGGCATACAACTTACCTGCCCCCCTCAACTCATAACTTTGCTGCAATGGCTCCCCACCCCCCAAAGAATTCTGGGAATGGTAGTTTGGTAAGGGTGCTGAGACTTCTGTAAGCCTCAGCCCTCCCACCTCAGCAGCAATTCCCAGAAGGTGCTTTTCAGACGGAGTGAGCTCTGACTCTTGCTTTCCCTTTTATACTGCAGTATGAGTGCTGTTGTTTCATGTACCTCATACATTTTCATACACACCCTGCTGTGTTCTGTCCACACAGTGGGGAAGGGTGCTGCTGTTGCTCCCAGGCCCTGTGTTGTAAGAATTTAAGAGAGTTATCTAGAGAAAGGGTTCGATTCCGGGTGGAATCCTGAACCTCGGCAGGACGTTATTTTGAAACCCCTGCCTGCGCAGGAAAAAAGACAGAGACCAGACCAGAGTTCTAATGGGAAGCAAGGCGGCTACCGGTAGTAAGCCTGATCTTTATTAACAAATACTGTTGCAACAGGGTTCTCACTCACCACATGGTGGATGGAGGAGCAACCTAGAACAAATGTGCGCCCGCCCCTATATAGACATTTTGAATCCCCTCTCTGGACCAAGACCACCCCCCAGAAACACCATGCATACACCATAGGAGGGGTGTAGCCCGAGACCCCCCCCCCCAAGATACATCATGGTTACCAGGGGAGGTCTGGTGGCAGCAATCTGAGCATCCTGGACCCTGCCCCCTCTTGTCCTCCACTAAACACCCACCAAGTGAAACAAAAGAGGTATTTACATTTCCCTGTTTCTCAGCCAAGATAATCACACCCTTTTGTCTTCATCTGGGTTTGTTATCTCCGGAATGGCTACCTGTCTGGCACTCAGGTATCAGGATGCCAGGAATTATCACTCAGGCAGAGGGAGGGCTGCTGAGTAGCTGGAGGGGCAAACCTCCTTTGTTCCTGAGACAAAGAAATACACACATGGCCTTGTTTGCTTGGCACACTTACCGGTATGAATATATATATATATATATATATATATATATAGCCTTAATTTCTTATTATACCTGCTTCTGACCTTTCCATAGTGGCATCTGTTTTGGCCCCTGTGAGAAGAGAAAGCTGGACTAAGTACAAGAGCCTTTGGCCTGATCCAGCGGCTCTCTTCTTACGTTCTTTCTTCCAACCCCTCGGGGCTGCTTAATCATTTCTAATTTATTGCATATATCTTCAATTTGTCGCCTAATTTTAATTGAACCAGATTGCTTGTGTTGCTGCTTAATCATTTCCAGAAGTTGTTCCCTCCTCCCAACATGAGACAGTAGAGTGACTTTCCCTCTGGCTGTGCATTCCCTGTGAGGAAAAAATAATTTTCAAATTCTGTCCCCCTTTCAGAAATGGCAGTTCCTTCCCTCTTTACAGCCAGAGTAGTGTCAGTCAGTTAGTCTCTCTCTCTCTCTCTCTCTCTCTCTCTCTCTCTCACACACACACACACACACACACACACAGAGAGAGAGAGAGACAGACAGACAGACAGACAGACAGAGAACAGATTCTCTCTGATGAGGGGTTCAAATAGATTAGCAGTGATGGAAAGAGGATATAATTAATCAGGTGCAAACCAGGAGGAGCCCACTCCTGGAATATGTTAAAGGACATAGAATCATAGAATTGTAGAGTTGGGAGGGACCACGAGGGTCATCTAGTCCAACCCCCTGCAAAGCAAGAATCTTTTGCCTAACATGGGACTTGAACCCACGACCCTGAGATGAAGAGTCCCATGCTCTACCAACTGAGCTATCTTAGCGCTGAGTCTTCATCTTTTGTCTGCCTTCCTGAGACTGTAGGGCACTGGCTGAAGTGGCTTCTGTCTACTGCCATTCTGCTGTTCCTATATTGTTGGGTTTCCCCATATATATATATATATATATATAGAGAGAGAGAGAGAGAGAGAGAGAGAGAGAGAGAGAGAGAGAGAGAGAGAGAGAGAGAACCCAGCAATATCTATGGAAAAAAACCAACAATATAGGAGCAGCAGAATGGCAGAAGACAGAATGTATATTATATGGAAAAAACCCTAGGTGTAAAACAGCAGTCCATACATGTGGAGTTTCCATTGCTATTCCACTTTTTGTGAATGAAAATGAGAATGGGGTTGTCTGGCTGATTTATGGAAGGAGGGAATATCCTGTTTGGGAACCAGGTTGGCAAAAAAAGAGAGAAAGGTATGGGCAGAATTCTAAGCATGAGTGTATATGGTCTTATACCAGTGATGGCTACTGCCCCAAACAATCCTTGGGAATGTATTTTAGTTATAAACGTCACATCTTTAGATGTGAAAATAGGGAAACTCTTGTGTATATTTTTTACATGTCCATTCTCACATCACCACCTCAAACATTCTTTTGCACAGTGCTGGAATCTCTTTTCGCTTGCTGCATGCTGTGTTCATTTACTGTGGGGCAGCAGCAGTTCCACATTTCCCCTGTTTCTGACCATCACGTGGAGGGTGTGCGATGTGCTTCTCCTTACTGCCCATGTTATGTACTGAGCTGAATCCTAGAACAATAGGATCCAGAATGCAGCAGTCTGATTGGTCCGCAGGAGCCACCCAATCCAGCTCCAGGTGGAAGGGAATCAGCGACCTGATTGGCCTGCAAGAGCAGCCAATCAGGCTCCTGGATGAAGTGAATCTGCAACCTGATTGGCCTACAGAAGTAGCCTGGAATTAGCCAATCACGTGGGGCTCATTGTGTAAATAATGTATATATAGGAGATGTTTTGGGGAAAGATTCATTCCTTGCTACTATGAGCTGAATAAAGAGCATGAAATTCACACTTGACTCCGAGTATATTTCAGCCCACATAACAGTTTCCTTAAAAAATAAAATAACCATGTGCATCTAATTTTGCAGTGGATCTAGTAGTACTTACAATGAACCTGAAACCCAAACATTCAGCATCCTTTATTATCTGGATACAGGCAGGAACAGAAGCCGAAGATCAATTTTTTGTTTGTTTGTTAGTTATCATACTTAACAGTTCACCAGCTCCAACATGTGAAATGTCAGGCCATACACTAGGTGGTGCTGTAGTGCACATGTGCCTGTAATGTACATGTGTTTTCACAAGCACACGGTATGTCCACCCCCTACTCGGAGATTTATCTTCAGAAGACTCGGAGGCAGGATGCTTAAACTTCCAAGAATAGCTACTCTTCCAATGGGTGCACACGTAATTAAAAAATGCATACACCCCAGTCTCCATCAAAGGCAAAATTAGGGGCAGCGATTTATCGCCAAATAGAAACTATCCCTGGTAAATAAAAGCTGTAGACTGCATGACTTGGCAAGGGCACAGAGAATTCTGTTACAAATTCCAATCTCAATTTGGAGGGCATGATCCAACATGTTCCAAAAGTTAAGCACTCTCTCACAGGAGTCGGTGAAACTTTATAGGAGATTATCTTTGGCTGGAGAATAACAAACTAAAGCTTCCAGTCTGACTTTCTGTTTGCTAGTCTGAGGTATTTTGTTTCCTTATGTTTCATTCCTAACATTATCGTTTGTCTATCAAGAACTGGACAAACATTGTTTCCCATCCCTTCTATAGCTGTATGCTTTCATACCGCAGATGAGCTGACAGCTCACCCAACGTATTTTTTAAAAATTCCTACTTTTTAGATCCAAACAAGTAGAAAAAACCAACAAATTCCCGGCCTCCTTTCTGACTGCTGAAAGTTGGGCTCTCTTCGCACTACACCTGTGCTCCTTGGAAGAGGTGCCCGCCGTCTTTAGCTCTTTGATGGGGATGAAAGGGCTACATAACCCGCTGAAATACATTTCCTCAGGAGTCACTCTGAGTAACAGGAGAAGGTGAGATTAAGCAGATAGCATGCCCAGCTGGATGTGTGGTTTTGGGACCACTGCGGTGAGAGAGCTTTTTTATTTTTATTTTGTAATGTATTTTTATTAAAGATTTTCTTGATTTACCAAAGAATGTGCAATGTCTCTCTCTCGTATTTTTTCCCATGTAACATTTTTACAAATCAGTTTCATTTGTTGAGACATTGGGAAGAAAAGGGGGGAAGATGGGTGGGGGTGGGGTCGGGTGACGATGTTTCTATTTTACTTAATATATAGAATCATAGAATCACAGAGTTATAGAGTTGGAAGAGACCACAAGGGCCATCCAGTCCAACCCCCTGCCAAGCAGGAAACACCATCAAAGCATTCCTGACAGGTGACTGTCAAGCCTCTGCTTAAAGACCTCCAAAGAAGGAGACTCCACCACACTCCTTGGCAGCAAATTCCACTGTCGAACAGCTCTTACTGTCAGGAAGTTCTACCTAATGTTTAGGTGGAATCTTCTTTCTTATAGTTTGAATCCATTGCTCCGTGTCCTCTTCTCAGGAGCAGCAGAAAACAACTTTTCTCCCTCCTCTATATGACATCCTTTTATATATTTGAACATGGCTATCATATCACCCCTTAACCTTCTCTTCTCCAGGCTAAACATACCCAGCTCCCTAAGCCGTTCCTCATAAGTCATCGTTTCCAGGCCTTTGACCATTTTGGTTGCCCTCCTCTGGACACGTTCCAGCTTGTCAATATCCTTCTTGAACTGTGGTGCCCAGAACTGGACACAGTATTCCAGGTGAGGTCTGACCAGAGCGGAATACAGTGGTACTATTACTTCCCTTGATCTAGATGCTATACTCCTATTGATGCAGCCCAGAATTGCATGGGCTTTTTTATGTAGGGTTTGATGTCAGCGTTGCTTGTGCAGGTTCTCTGCTGTTCGCTTGTGTTCCTTTGGTGGTGAGAGAGGTTGGGGTTGGCCTAAGGTGTGGCTGTTCACTTGTGGTTGGCCGTGGTGGTCTTTGTTTTCCTGTGTGAGTGGGCTGGGTGGGTGTTTTGGATCAGGTTAGCCATATTGATTCGCATGCTGTTGGTGGATTTTTGTCATTGTCTTGTTGGGCTGTGTGTGTGAGATAAAGGGGAGCCATACCGGGGTGAAGGCGTCTTCTTCTATTTGTCCCCGTGTCAGTTTCAGGTTATTGGTTAATTTTTAATGCCAAAAAAAGGGAAGGAAGGAAGAAAAAATATGATGGCAGACTTGGGCCTCAGACGGGCACAAAGAGAAAGTTCCCTTATGAAGTTTCCTGACAACTTCTTAGTTGCATAACATTTATGATGTTGCCATGGGCTCATTCTGGAGTTTGGGTGAGATTGAACTGAGTCCTACTCAGAGCAGACCTATTGATTTCAGTGGGTTTACTCTGTGGATAACTTCGTTGGATATTGACACACACACACACCCTTTTAATTCCCATAACACCATTCTGTCTTTTTTAAAAAAAAATACTTTTCAACTCAACTCATTTTATTTCGGCTTTAAGCCCATAGACATAACAACCAAAAACAGAAACAGCACAGTCTGCTTTACAATTGCTAACAGTAAAATAGATTAAAAGGGATACTCAATTGAATAAAATATGATAAAAATTAAATTAAAATTTCAAGCTGTATATAACAATCCATTGCGTTTCTTAAGTGTCAGAACTGATGTCAGAAATTTTGCCATATGTAGGGTTATAATCGAGTCTTAATCTTGCAACAGAAGAACAAGGTAAGACTCTTCCAAATACCCCGGTAATTTTTGAGTTAATGGAAGTAATAGAGTCTTTTGGGCGGCAGAATACAAGGGGCAGACAAACACTATGTGATGAAGAGATTCAATCGAATGGTTATCACAGGCACATAAGACTGAAACTTGGCCCCTAGAAAATCTATGAAAAAGGACGTTTGAGGGGAAGACATTAAACCGTGCTTTAATAAAAGCGAAACGATGACTAGCAATAGAAAGAGTTGATAGATAGGCTGGTACTTGAAGTGGGGGTACAATGAAAAATACTTTCTTAAATTTTATTTTTTTAAATATAAACATATAACAAAAATAAATAAATTCAAGATCCAAATATCCAGACTGCTCTGAATCTCCTGACTTCCCCCCATCCCTTCCATGGGTCCTAACGATAATATTTACAACTGCACATCAATACTTGTCCAAAATTTTATCCATCCAAATTATCCATGCTTTCCATTACTTTACAGGTGTGATTAAAATCCTGCTAATGTTTTAACCTGTCTCCAATGGTCTCGTAAATAGATGATAAACTTTTCCCGTTCTTTTCTTAAAGTTCTTGTCCTCTTGATTTCTGAGCTTCCCAGTTATTTTTGCAATTTCAGCATAGTCCATCAACTTGGTCTGCCATTCTTCTCTGGTCAGGGTTTTTCTCTTCCTTCCATCTCTGGGCTAGTAGCATCCAACACCATTCTGTCTGAAAAGGGTCCCTAAAGATCGCACACACACACACACACACACACACACACACAAACAAGACACATGTGTCAAACCAATAAAATGGCAGCAAGAGAAGAAAAGAGTAAGAACTACAGCAGCTGCTTCTCCACCCCGGTCTTCCATGGTTCACATCACTCACCCTCCTCTCCCGCGTGCCGATGCAAGAGGGATTTTTAATTTTGCCTCGCAACAGATGGAGGAGCTGGGTGAGTGATGGAACCAGGCAGGGTGAAATGGAACAGGGGGCACAGCAGCGGCAACCTCTCTCCCCACTTCAGAACAGTTGAAGGTAGGGCTGAGTGGAAGCTGGCTGTTTAGCTCTGGGTTCCTTCTCATGAATGCTGAAGAACACCTCCTGTTTGGGGCGATTTTTCAACGCTCGTTGTGAGCGTATTTGCATTGTTCTAATTATGTTTAGCACTCCTCCCACCCTGTTAATATTTCTTCTCCACACTTCTCTCCATATTTTCCTTCATATCTGCCCTTTCCGTCCTTGTCCTCATTTGTCCTCACTACTTTCCAAAGCAACTACCGTAGTTAGTAGTATTCTTTATTACGGTCACCGACCAGCATAGTAAAAAGCATTACATCCTCAATATTTAAATTTTGGTATAAACTAGTATATCTTATCTAAAATAACTAAAATGTCTTATCTAAGAGGGATCAAGCATCCTTGGATCCTTGGGTTATATTAATTATTTACTATTCACTATAAATTAAAACGAAATCAGTCTGGCTCAGATCAGGAGTTATTTTGAATATCTCCTGTGTAGGCACTCCGGATTCTTATAGCGTTGGCGCAAAAGCTTGCCACCATAGTGGTGACCTTTGGATTTGAGTCTGACAGGAGCCATTTTGTTTGCCGTTCTTCAGATTGTCCCAGTAACCCATCAAATATCTTTAGGGTAGATTCTTTCCGGAGGTTTCTGTATAGGGAGCAACGAAAGAAAACATGGCCGATGGTCTCTATTTCTCCTGATTGGCACGGACAGAGTCTGTCTTCTAAGGGGACTTGTCTATACTTCCCGTATAGAACCGCAGATGGCAGATGGTTGATTCTTATAACACTAAGATGGCGACCGTGCAAGCAGGCGATTTACGAGCTGCAAGACGCTGAGAAAAGACTTTTTGGAGCCTATCCAGGAGTTATCCTACTACAGCTCTGACATCTTAAATACAAAGGGAGTAAGATAGAAGGACCTTGAAACACAACGATAACAACTACCGTATATTCCAGCGTATAAGACGACTGGGCGTATAAGACGACCCCCAACTTTTCCATTTAAAATATAGAGTTTGGGATATACTTGCCATATAAGAAATACGACCCGGCATATAAGACGACCCCCGACTTTTGAGAAGATTTTCCTGGATTAAAAAGTAGTCTTATACGCAGGAATATACAGTACTCTATTCCAAACTTAAAAATGGAAAGCGTAATGCTGGTGGTCAACAAAAGAGGTTTAAAAGACTGTCTCAAGGCAAAAAATTTTTTTTAAAATGTAGTATAAACACCAACAATTGGGAAACACTGGCCTGCGAGCTCTCCTGGAGAACAGCCTTTACAAAAGGTGTCATGGGCTTTGAAGATGCTCAAACTCAGGACGCAAGGGAGAAACATGCTAAGAGGAAGGCAGGCTTGGCAAATCCACCCCGTGATCACCTCCCGCACGGAAACCAATGTCCCCACTGTGGAAGGACGTGTGGATCCAGAATTGGCTTCCACAGTCACTTACGGACTCATTGTTAAAACCGTGTTTATGGAAGACAATCTTACTCGGCTATGAGTGATCGCCAAAAGAAGAAAGAAATCTGATTGTCCCATGTGTTTTAGTGGATAGGCACCTGTGACATCAGATGTGGTGCTGTGATGTCACCGACACCATCATGGGGGCCACAAACCATTGGATTACGTGGCAGCGAGGGCAAAAAGGAACTCAAATGACAACAGCTTCCACCAAGGGAAACGGAAAGGTGCCAAACGGTACAAACATTCGGTAAGATTAGCAGGTTGTTGTTGTTTTTTTAATACACACACACACACACACACACACACACACACACACATATATATAGTTTGGCTGCAGTCAGTATACCAGTTTGAAAGTGATTATCAAAATTAATAAACCACAGAACCAAGGGCTTGCTGATCAGAAGGTCGGCAGTTCGAATCCCTGCGATGGGGTGAGCTCCCGTTGCTCGGTCCCAGCTCCTGCCCACCTAACAGTTCGAAAGCACATCAAAGTGCAAGTAGATAAATAGGTAACACTCTGGCGGGAAGGTAAACGGTGTTTCCGTGCGCTGCTCTGGTTCGCCAGAAGCGGCTTTGTCATGCTGGCCACATGACCCGGAAGCTGTACGCCAACTCTTGGCCAATAAAGCGAGATGAGCGCCGCAACCCCAGAGTCGGACACGACTGGACCTAATGGTCAGGGCTCCCTTTACCTTTACCTTTAGAGCTGAAAAGTAAAGGGAGGTTCTCCAAGTTGCAATCCTAGCTTCAGCTCCCTTCTAAAGTGAACAGAAGAGGCCAATTTTGCCAGGTTTAACAAGCACTGTTGCAACACCACCGCTCGTAGTGCCTCTTTCAACCACCCCCACAAGTCTCAACTTGTTTTCCTCTAATTCTGTGGCTTCACTAATTATAATGAATGAAATGTACCAGTAAGGACTAAAATGTGCTACATGTCTTTCAATAACGAATCACAGCATGGAAGGACCACACATTAGCTCTTGCCTTATGGCTCCCATGGTGACTACATATTAAAGCCCCATGGTGCTGTTCACCCTTAAATTTCCATTTCCTAGCTTTTAGTGTGTGTGTGTGTGTGTTTTCTCCTTCACAATTTCAGTGCTACCTCTATGCACCTTTAATGTGTAAATATATTTATGGATGCAATAAAAGTTGTGCGCAAATGCATAATTCTGGATCTGCATATTTTAACAGGCAAAATATTTCAAAAGACCAGCCGTACACCTTAAAGCAACATTTTCTTTTCTTTTAAGCACAGAGTCAGTTTTCAAGGTAGTTTCTTTGTGGTTCCCAAAATGGCTAATCAGAATGGCAAAACAATAACAAAGCACAGTTTTCTATATGTCCAGCTATACTAGTAAGGGAGTCAGTTCCTTACATGCTCAATATGTTTTAAAGATACAGCACAATGAGGCAAACTCTCTGATAATGCTCTTCAAGAGATCTGTAGAATACGTCCGCTTGCAAGCAGTATTTGCAAGCAGTTCTGGCTATAATATTATTGCATGCCACCACAAGCTCCAAGCGGTGTGAGATTTCAGGTGCTTACCCAGGGTTCATATTTCCTTTGGGAGTGAGGCACAGCGGAGATTGTGGTGTCTTTATGATATATGGTTTATTTACACATATATGTAACCTGAGACTTTGATGGAGGAGTTCACAGAAGCAGCACCCCAGAAGGGTCTTGTTTCTCCTATAGCTGCAACCTTGGATGTCAAACATCTGACACAGATGTCAAACGTTGCTCTCACAGACTTCTCTGCCTCTCCTGCTTCCTGCTTCACCTCTAGATCACGTTATTGCTTTCCTAACTCTCTGCTCCAAGCTCTGGTTTAGCTGTCGAGGGATAGGGGCCCCATCCATTTGCTGTCCATAGCTGTCAACTTTCGGATTTGAAAATAAGGGATCAGCAGCCTCACCTGTCCCGGGGACAGTCTACGGTTCTCGGGGACAGTCCACACCGCGCTAAGCCCCCCAGGCTACAAATTAATTTACACCAGGCTACACACCATCATCTTTCCCCACCTCAGGGTCTCTTTTCCAGGGAGTCTTCTCTTCTCATGTGATGCTTCAGGCAGGGCCGGCGCGTCCATTAAGGCAACTAGGCACCCGCCGCTGCCCGCCGCCGCCCCAACCAGCGGCGGAGCAAGCAGCTTGGGGTGAAAACCACGGCAACGGGGGCGCCAAAATGGAGGGGGCGCTGGCCAGCCTGCCCCTCGCCCCCCGCCACCGCCCGGTGCCGCCCCAACCAGCAGCGAAAACCGCGGTGGCGCGGGGCGCCCGGCCGGGCAGGGGGCGGGGCACCGTATGTCATGGGCAATGACGTCACATGGCCTGCCCCCTTGCCTAGGGCGCCAAAATCCCTAGCACCAGTCCTGGCTTCAGGATCTGTCCTTCCGGTGAGCAGCCAGGGCCGATGTCCTTCAGAATGGATCGGTTTGATCTTCTTGCAGTCCACGGGACTCTAGCACCACAATTCAAAAGCGTCCATTCTTCATGGGGGGATTGATCAGGTTCACTCTTTTGGCTCTCTGGCATCTATTAATGACTTATACAAACGTGTTGCAGACTTTGCATCCTTTAACACTCTTTTGGAAGGAGTGTATTTGTGGGCTGGGCCAGAGTGGTTGATTTTACATGCAAGCAAAGCACAAACAGGGCTGTTGTCTAATGGCATCCTATTCTCTGTAACTATTGGTGAGCAACGCAGCCGAGCAACGCAGCTGAGGAGCCTCCCTGGCCGGCAGGGAGGGAGAGGAGCTGCTTCCTTTGAAATCCGGGAAATTCACGGGATATCTAACAATCCAGGATAGCAGTGGGAAACAGCTGACACTCCTGTGGAAACGTGTCTTTAGTTACTGGCTAACACTTTGGTTTAGATTACCTAACTACTATATAGCCCAATGCCTTTGGCGCGATGAGTTTAGTAGCCCTTGGGCCAATAAGATTCATGCTAAACTTTTATCTATTGGAATCTCGCCCATAGAACTCTTGAACCAAGATCTTACCTTAGCAAGGAAAATTATTAATCAAAGACTGGACGACATAGAGTGGCAGCGTAATCTTATGCTTGGTGGGGGGCTATGTTCCCCGCGTCAGTTGGGAGTTATTTCTCCAACTCATGTGCCATCCTACCTATCATCCCTTTCTATTGCCAGTCATCGTTTTGCCTTTATCAAAGCACGTTTTAATGTTTTTCCTTCAAATTCCCCTTTTCATAGATTTTCTAGGGGCCAAGTCTCGGTTTTATGTTCCTGTGATAATAGATCGATTGAAACACTTCACCATATAGTATTTATATGTCCTTTATATTGTGTCGTCCGGAAGAACTTACTGTTACCATTAATATGCAAGTTGCCTGGGCATCCGGCAGATTTTCGCCTGGCCTTCTTATTGCAAGATACAGATCAGCATGTAACTTTACAAATGGCGAAATTTTTAACTTCCGTTTTGACATATAAACGTCGTAATGGACTGCTGTTTGGAAGCTGAAAATTCCTTATAGTATCTATTTCTAATTTGTACTCTTTTAAGTTTTACTGGTTCTAATTTTTTTAATCAAATTGTACTGTGTATTTGTTCTAGTTCTGTTGTTCTTATGAGCTTAAAGCTGAAATAAAGTGATTGATTGATTGAGTGCCCTGTCTTTTTGCAAGCAGGCATCACCTTCCTCCTTCTACCCAGCTCACTTCCCTTTAGGTGGGATCAAACTGAAGCAAATGAGTTTGTTATGGTGTGAGCAACTGAAACGACTGCAGCCTGCGAGGGGGGTGGTGTAGAGCATTTTGTTTAGCTCTAGCTATAAATAAAGCTTGCAACAAGCTTGCCATTTTGGTACAATACATCCAAGCCTTATTGAAATCGGAATAATGCATTCATAAAAACAAAAACCGAGGAACTACGTCTGAGTAAAATATTCCCACTGCACATTAACGTACAGTTAGTTATCTTCCAGATGTGTGCGGAAGAACCAGATATTAAGGTTCATTAGTAGCAACTGCAAATTAAAGTCTGTACATAGCCAAGGAATTCTTATCGACGAACTTACAGCAGAGAATTTGTTCAGCATCTAAAACAAATCACTGGGGGCCTGGACAAATGATATTTACTCTCTTTTAATTACCCAGCAAGATTAGTGTTTGTGGTCTGACTAAGTAGGTCACAAATGCAGCAATGAAAATTAATTGCGTTACAGCGTCGTAGTGATTTATACATTTTTGAGGACATAATTTTGCATCTGTATATTAAAGCTCTAGCTTCTCGGAGCTATTCATTTTTAAAAGATCTATTAGCATCATAAGGGGAGTATTTTATTGTGTATAAAGCACACACACTCAGTTAGACACCTCTTCTTTGCATTTATCATCTCAATGCACCAATGTAAAGTTCCCCTCTGTGAAGAGGATTCTAGCACATCTGCAAGATAAAGAGTCGAATGCATAACACCAGCAGAGTAAATTAGCAGGTGTATGTAGGGGCTGAATGTGAGTGATGTGTTGGGCGTTTGCTCTTTAACTTTCTCATGCCTTCTCCATTGAAATGGGTGTGCACACATCCATCCACTTGCACACTCACACACATTATTCCAGTGGTTCCAAAACTCCCCCAGTGAGAGCCAGTGTGATGTAGTGGTTAAGAGCGGTAGACTCATAATCTGGTGAACCGGGTTCGCTTCCCCGCTCCTCCACATGCAGCTGCTGGGTGACCTTGGGCTAGTCACACTTCTTTGAAGTCTCTCCGCCCCACTCACCTCATAGAGTGTTTGTTGTGGGGGAGGAAGGGAAAGGAGAATGTTAGCCGCTTTGAGACTCCTTCGGGTAGGGATAAAGCGGGATATCAAGCCCAAACTCTTCTTCTTCCCCTGCCCCACAACAACACACACAGCACCTGAAAATTGTTGGTGGTCTTTGCAGACCACTTAATTCTTTTTCTACCTGTTGTAGCAATCGTAACACACTGTGCTAGACGCTGTATGATTTTAATTGCTTCTTTTAATTCTACGCTTGAGTTCATAATTTCTCCTTCAGGTAGTGATAAAGCGGGATATCAAATCCAAACTCCTCTTCTTCTTCTTCTTCTTCTTCTTCTTCTTCTTCTTCTTCTTCTTCTTCTTCTTCTGCAGCCACAGTAATTGCCCTAAAAAATCACCCATAACTGGTTTAGCAAACGGTGATATGGATTCAACTAGCATTATGATTAGGTCTCCCAACCATTTAGACAGTATTCACAGGCTATTGCTGCAGTTCCATCATGCTATGGGGCAGCTATGCCATTTTTTTGCCCCAATGGAATATTGCCAGGCTGTTATGCTCTGCCAGCTGCTTTGCTCTTGGAAAGCATAGGAAGAGCATTTTAAAAAGAGGGTTGATTTTTATTATTATTATTAAGTGTACATTAATTTCACAGCACACAGCTAAAGTCTTTCTGCCATCCTTCCCTCTTTATGCATACATGCATGTAATCTTTTTTTTCTGCGGCGCTCCAAAGTTCATTACTTTGCAATGTTCTCAGTCTCAGACGCTCGTCCCAACAATGCTGGCGCAACACAATATACTCTGCCAATGTCAGCAAAGACTTTCCCCACCACATGCTGTATAATCCAAGTGCTTTATCTCCCCCCCCCAGCTCATAATCACATGGTTGTAAGGAAATACAGATCTCAGGACTTTTCTTTTTTTGCTGTATCCATTTATTTCAGATATTATATCAATGCTATTTGCACAGCTATAATTAGGACGGTCTCAGCACTTCCTAGAGGGCAGCGACTTAAGCCTAGATTCACTTCCTATTTGACAGGCACAAGCCTGTTAAGACCCCCTGTGAAGGGCTTGAGAGCTTTTAGGCTCAGACTTCAAGACTCCTAGTCCCATCGTATTAAAATTCGACCTCTTGACATCTGGAGGGATGGGGACCCCAGGGGAACAGGGAAGGCCGTGTGTGCTGTTGTACCCCCCCCCAAAAAAAGTCCAAGGAGGAGTGTTCTTTTCACAGTGGCGGTACAGTACTGATCACAAGTTATGGTCAGCAAACTTTTTCAGCAGGGGGCCAGTCCACTGTCCCTCAGACCTTGTGGGGGGGCAGACTATTTTTTGGGGGGTGGGGGAATGAATTCCTATGCCCCACAAATAGCCCAGAGATGCATTTTAAATAAAAGCACACATTCTACTCATGTAAAAACACGCTGATCCCCGGACCGTCTGCGGGCCAGATTTAGAAGGTGATTGGGCCAGATCCTGCCCCCGGGCCCAATCACCGGGGGTTCAGGTCAGAGTTGTTGAGCTTTTCTGAGGCGGGAGGAAAGCCCTGTTTGGGGGGGGGGTAAAGGGCTAAAATGTTGAGCATTTAGGGAAGCCAAAGTTGTTGAGCTTCTTTGGGGGGGGGGGGAAGCCAGTGATCTACCAGTGATCTACCACAGACGTCCAGTGATCTACCGGTCGATCACGATCTACCTGTTGGACGTGCCTGATCTAAAAGATGTAACTAGACCCTCAAATATTAAACCAAACATTATTATCCGACCCACCTATAGTACCCACACTTCAGTTACAAAAAATAAAAGTTAAGATGCCCAAGAATGAGATGGATTTCTGTTTTTAACTTTCGGAGAAACACCAAGCAGTCAACTCCTTCCTCATTGAATAGAGCCTTCTGATCTGGTTCTGTCATAATGGGAAACTGGTTTTAGTACATTCTAACCAGCTTCTATGGAACTATGGTTTCCAATCCACAGTAATCCAAAGTCAGACAAAAAAGGGAACTATGGTTTGTTTAAAAGCCAAAGCAGATACTTCTGATCTCCATCTTTTCCAATCTCCATAGTTACATCTTAACCAGCCTGTTGTTTTGCCAGGTCCTTGTGAGTCCCAAGAGTCTTTTCATAGAATCATAGAATCATAGAATCATAGAGTTGGAAGAGACCCCAAGGGCCATCCAGTCCAACCCCCTGCCAAGCAGGAACACCATCAAAGCATTCTTGACAGATGGCTGTCAAGCCTCTGCTTAAAGACCTCCAAAGAAGGAGACTCCACCACACTCCTTGGCAGCAAATTCCACTGTCGAACAGCCAGTGGCGTAGCGTGGGTTGTCAGCACCCGGGGCAAGGCAAGTAATTTGCGCCCCCTAACCCGTGGATTTTAGCACTCGAGTCTCTTCCACTAGATTAGTTAAAGAAGGTCCCAGTTCCAATCCTACCCCTCACCCACCGCTGCAACATAGACTCATAGGATTGTAGGGTTGGAAGGGTGTCGTGTCCCCAATGGTGACTGTAGCTAGCTGCCAAGAACGCACGCCACTCCGAGAAGTCAGCGGAAGTTGTCTTGAAGTTTATTGTACAGCACACAGAGAAACGTGGAAAGTCCGTGAGGATTCTGAGGAGGCCACCTCAGAATCCCCCTTATGTACACCTTGCTGGGTGACTCCCAATTCCCCCCTCCCTTCTGCCCTAAAGGTTCGGGGGGTAATCCTCTTCCCCACCCGGGGTGGCTTGGACAAAAGAGTTAACTGCTCTGGTCTACCTGCACCATTCATGGGTGCTTTTTGCATTGTTATTGCGATGCTGCCGGTTCCACCACGTCCGCTGCTGATGGCTCGTTAGCGGTCGTTATCGCCCATTCTGGGGTTGTTTACCCCGCGGGGCATGCCTGGGCGAGGTCGGGCCTTGCTGCGCTCGGTTTAACCCCTGCGCGCCTGGCTCCGCAGTCGCCCCCTTCTCTGGCCCGCTGCATGGTTCCCCTTCCTGGCGCCCGCATGGCGCGACCCTGGCAGACCCCAGTCTATCAGTGTCTAGTCGGGTCGCGACATCCTGCCCCCCCGAAACTGACTCCCCCCTCCCCTGGGGAGCGTTCTGAGTCCCGGGGCCCCCCGGCCGGTTTGGCCACTGTTGGTGGAATCTCTTGACCAGCTGTGGGGCCAAAACGTCCGACGCCCACACCCATTCTCGGTCCCCCATAGCAAAGTCCTTCCACTCCACCAGGTACTGCAAACGCCCTCTGTAGAGTCTGGAGTCCAAAATGTCCTTGACCTCATGGTGCTCCCCTCCCGCCAGGATCAACGGGGTGGGTGGCGCCGCCACGGGGTGCCAACCGTCGTCCTCCGGGGACTTCTTCAGCAAGCTGAAGTGGAACACCGGGTGTATCTGTTGCAAGTTCTTTGGGAGTTCCAGCTTCGCAGATACTCCGTTGATTACCTCTAGCACTTTGAACGGGCCCAAGTACCGGGGCCCGAGTTTCTTGCTGGGGAGGCCCAGCTTCAAGTGCCGCGTGGACAGGTAGACCCGGCACCCCGCTTTGATGTCCCCCGCCGGTCTTCTTCGCTGGTCCGCCGTCCTCTTCTGCGCCGCCTTGACCTCCAGCAGTTGTTCCCGAAGGGACTCCCAGCACCTGGCCGTCCTCTCTCTCCACTTTCCGAGCTCCTCCGGCTCCCGGGCGGTGGGCTCCCCCAAGTCCGGCAGGTGCCTCAGGTCGGTCCCGTAGACCACGGCGAAGGGGGACATCTCCGTGCTGCTATGTACAGAGTTATTGTAAGCGAACTCCGCCAACGGAAGCAGCTGTGACCAGTCGTCCTGCTGGTAGCAGCCAAAACACCGCAGGTACTGCTCCAGCACCTGGTTGACACGTTCCGTCTGTCCGTCAGTCTGGGGGTGGTAGGCCGAGCTGAGTCCCTGTTCGATCCCCAGCAGTCCCAGGAACGCCTTCCAAAATCGGGACACAAACTGGGAGCCGCGATCGGAAATGACCTTGTCTGGAACCCCATGGAGCCGGAAGATGTGCTCCATGAACAGTTTTGCCACCTGGGTGGCGGTAGGCAGTGAGGCGCAGGGCACGAAATGGGCTTGCTTGGAGAACAGGTCCACCACGACCCATATTGCTGTCTTGCCTCGGCTGGGTGGCAGATCCGTAATAAAGTCCATGGAGATCACCGACCAAGGTCGAGGTGGGACCTCCAGAGGCTGTAGGAGGCCCTGCGGCTTGCCCACTGCCGGCTTGCAGGTGAGGCAGATGGGGCAGCCCGCAACGTAGTCCTTGACATCTTTGCGAAGCGTGGGCCACCAGAAGCTCCGCCGAACCAGCTTCCACGTCTTGACGAAGCCGAAGTGCCCAGCCGCTTTGGCGTCGTGGCATGCCTCCAGGGCGGCCCTCCGGAGGGGTTCCGGGACGTACGCGGCGCTCCCCCTTCTCCAGATGTCCCCTTCCAGTGTCAAGGAGTCCCGCAGGTTCTGTAGTTCCGCGTCTGTTGGATACGCTGCCACTAGTCTGTCGCGGAGCGCTGCAGAAGGCTGGCTGCGCTCCCGGGGGCGTGTCCCATCTTGACCCCCTGTCTGTCCTTCTTTCCTCCTAGCCTGGTTACGGGTGGTGACGGCTCGGGCTAGGTGTTTGTCCTCAAATAGTGGACGCATCTCTGTGCGGACATCCGCCTCGTACTGGGGCAGGCGAGACAGGGCGTCCGCGAGGAAGTTGTCCTTCCCGGGGATGTGGCTTAGCTGGAAATCGTACCGGGAGAAGAACTCTGCCCACCGCATGTGCTTGGCGGTCAGCTTCCGTGGCTGTCGGAGGGCCTCGAGGTTGCGGTGGTCTGTCCAGACCTCAAACGGTTCCCTTGCCCCCTCCAGCCAGTGCCTCCACTCCTCAAGCGCCATGCGGATGGCCGCTGCCTCCTTCTCCCAGGTAGACCAATTCCTTTCCGCCTTCCCAAACTTCCGGGACAGGTACGCTCCGGGCCTGAGACGGCCCTCCCCGTCCCTCTGCAGGAGTACCGCTCCCATGGCCACATCACTAGCGTCTACCTGTACCACCATGGGCCGGGCTGGATCCACATGGATCAGCGTAGGCTCGGCGGCGAACGCCCCTTTGAGCCCCTGGAAAGCCTCCTCCGCCCGGGACCCCCAATCCAGAGCCGCCCCGGGACGCTTGGCCCCCTTTCCTTTCCCCTTGGTGCCTAGGAGATCGGTGAGGGGGGTCACCAAGGCCGAATAGTTGGGCAAAAAGCCCCTGCAGAAATTTGCGAACCCTAGCAAGCTCTGGAGTTGGCGCCGTGTCCGCGGCCGCTCCCACCCCAGGACTGCCTCCACCTTCTGGGGATCCATGGCCACCCCCGCCGCCGAGATCCTATACCCCAGGTAATCTAAGGAGGGGCGGTGGAACTCGCACTTGGGCAACTTGACGTATAGGTGGTTGTCCAGGAGTCTCTGCAAGACCTCCCGGACCAACCGGACGTGTTCCTGGGGGTCCTGACTGTACACCAGCACATCGTCCAGGTAGACCACCACCCCTTTGTACAGGAGGTCGTGGAGTACCTCGTTGATGAGGCTCATGAACACCCCCGGGGCCCCGCTCAAACCGAACGGCATTACCAGGAACTCGAACTGTCCAAACTGGCAGTTAAAAGCCGTCTTCCATTCGTCCCCCTCCCGGACCCGCACCCGGTAGTATGCCTCCCTCAAGTCTAGCTTCGTGAAGATCGTGCCGGTACCCAACTGGTCCAGCAGATCCGGGATGAGGGGAAGCGGGTACGCGTTCCCTGCCGCTATGGCGTTCAACCCTCTGTAGTCCTGGCACAACCTCCGGGTGCCATCCTTCTTGCCCACGAAGATGACCGGAGCCCCCATGGGGCTCTTGGCGGGGCGGATGAACCCTCTGGCCAGATTCTTGTCCAGGAACTCCCTGAGGTCCTGGAGTTCCTCCCCGGACATCTTGTAGATGCGTCCCTTGGGGAGGACCGCATCCTCTGGGATGTCGATGGCGCAATCTGTGCGGCGGTGGGGGGGCAGCTCGTCTGCCTCGGTTTCCCCGAACACCGCCGCCAGATCCCGGTACTCCGGGGGTATCTCCGGCGCCACCACATCCAGCTTGCCCTCGTCCCCGTGGACCCCTTTGGCCTCCCCCTTCCCGGGGCACTGGGGGTCCGATTCGACCCTGTGCTGCCCACACCTATCCAGGTCAAAAGTCAGGCGCCCTGAGCGCCAGTCTACTATGGGGTTATGTTCCATCAGCCAGTCCAACCCCAGCACTACCTGGTACCCATCCGTGGGGACCCTAACTAGCATCCTGGACTCCCGGTGGTCCCCCACCCACAAGGAGACCGGCCCCACTTCCACCCCGAACGGACCCCCCTTTATGGGACTGCCGTCCATCTGGACGAAAACTAAGGGGGTGCTCCGAACCTGGGTGGGCAAGTCCAGTTCCTTGGCCACTTCGGGGTGCAGCATACTGTGGTCGCAGCCCGAGTCCAGCAGCGCATCGCCCGTCCATTGCTTGCCGCCGTCCGGGTTTTCCAGCCTCACCCGGACCAGGTTGGGTGGTCTTCCCGCCCGTTTCTTGGGGTCCGTTGACCCTGGCGGGACCTGCAGCCGGGCGTCCTTCACTGCAGGTCCAGGTCGTTTCCCGACTCCGAGCCCTCGGAGTCGGACTGGCGCTTTCCCCTTGGCTCCGACGCGACAGCCGCCCGGCTCCCGGTCTTGGGTGTCCTACTGGTTCCCGACGTCGCTTGGGACCCTGCCGGGGTCCGAACCTCTCCCGGGGGTCGCTTGGGGCACGCCACCGCATAGTGTCCTGCCCCTCCGCACCTCATGCAGAGTCCCTCCCGGCGTCTCCTCTCCCGTTCCGGGTCGGGGGTGCGCTTGGGCCGGGGGACCCCCGCGCCATTGGCGGGACGGGGGGTCCCTGAGTTCTCCGCGGGCCTTCGGTCCTTGCCCGCCCTGGGTTCTAACTCCAGCATCCCCAGGTCTGCTTCCAACTGAGCCACCGTGCGGCACCAGCCGTCCAGCGTCGACAGCTCCCGAGGGGTCCCCTTCACTACGGCCCACTTGCGGAGCTCAGGATGGAGGCCCTCCTTGAAATAGTGGACGAGGACCTCCTCGTTCCAAGAGGAGATTCGGGCGGCCTCCCCCCTGAACATGTCTACATAGTCCTGTACTGGGAGACCCCCTTGCCTGGCCTTCTGGACCCGTCGCTTCGCCTTCTCCTCCGCCTGCGGGTCTTGGAAGCGCTCTCGTAGGGCCGCCAAGAAGTCCTCCAGGGTGGCCAGAGCCGGGTCCCTGCGGTCGACCAGGAGCATGGCCCACTGGCCGGCCTTCCCCTGCAGGGAGGAGATGACCGCCGCTACTAAGTCCTCTGGGTCGCAGTCGCCTCCCCCGTACCTTCTGCCGTGGTTCCTTGCGTGGAAGATGAAGGTGGAGAGTTCCGCCGGGTCCCCCTCGTAAGTGGCCCTCAGCTCCGGGGGCGGCCTGCGCCGCGCCGTCGCCCTCCGGCGGACGTGCCTCCCGCGGGCCTCCGGGGTCGCTGCCGCGCGCTCGTCCTCGCTGCTGTCACCCGTGGAACTCCCCGCCACTGCGTCGTCCTCCAGCCGGCTGCTGCGACGTCTTGGCAGGGGAAGCACCTGCCCCCTCGGGGCCGTCCCGTCCAACCACGTCAGCCGCTGAGTCACTCCGGGCTCCTGACCTGAGCCCTCCCCTGGGGTCTGCCGACTGCAGACCCCCGATCCCGCGTGGCCTTGGCTCCCGCCGCCGCTACGACTTGTCCGGGGCACCGTGCCCCCACAGGCCTGGTCCAACAACCGGCCCGACTCCTCGCCAACCCGCAGCCGCTCCCAGATGAGGCGGTTCAGCTGCTCCTGGAGTCGCCGTAGCTCGCCCAGGCTCCCGCTGTCTGGTCCGGCCGAGGAAAGGCTCCGTTGATTCGAGGTGAACAGATCCGCCGGCCGCTCGAGTAGGGTGCTCGAGGTAACGGGGGTCTGAAAACGTGCCGCTCCGCGCCATGGGGTCGCCATCTCGGTAGCTGCCGGTAAGCGATCCCAACACGATACGGACGTTGAAGTTTTGGAGAATCCTCACTATGTCGTGTCCCCAATGGTGACTGTAGCTAGCTGCCAAGAACGCACGCCACTCCGAGAAGTCAGCGGAAGTTGTCTTGAAGTTTATTGTACAGCACACAGAGAAACGTGGAAAGTCCGTGAGGATTCTGAGGAGGCCACCTCAGAATCCCCCTTATGTACACCTTGCTGGGTGACTCCCAATTCCCCCCTCCCTTCTGCCCTAAAGGTCCGGGGGTAATCCTCTTCCCCACCCGGGGTGGCTTGGACAAAAGAGTTAACTGCTCTGGTCTACCTGCACCATTCATGGGTGCTTTTTGCATTGTTATTGCGATGCTGCCGGTTCCACCACGTCCGCTGCTGATGGCTCGTTAGCGGTCGTTATCGCCCATTCTGGGGTTGTTTACCCCGCGGGGCATGCCTGGGCGAGGTCGGGCCTTGCTGCGCTCGGTTTAACCCCTGCGCGCCTGGCTCCGCAGTCGCCCCCTTCTCTGGCCCGCTGCATGGTTCCCCTTCCTGGCGCCCGCATGGCGCGACCCTGGCAGACCCCAGTCTATCAGTGTCTAGTCGGGTCGCGACAAAGGGTTCCCCAAAGGTCCTCTAGTCCAACCCCCTGCAATGCAGAGGAATCACAGCTAAGGAACTCCTGCCATATAGGCATCCAAACTGTGTTTAATAACCTTCAGTGAAGGAGAGTCCACTACCTTCCAAGGCAAAATAATGTAATTGTGGAGTTGAAAGGGCCCTCAAGGGCCATCTAGTCCAACCCCCTGCAATGCAGAAATCACAGTTACAAGAATTCCTGACAGATGGCCACCCACTTTCTGTTTGAAAACCTCCAGGGAAGGAGAGTCCACACCCTAGCTTCTTTGCAATATGTTTTGTATTTTATCTGTCTTGTTTAACTTTTTGTAAGCCACCCTGAGTCCCGTTTTTTTTTTGGGGGGGGGGGGAGAGGTGGAATAAAATAAATAAATAAATAAAAATACTCCAATTCAGAAAGATCGCCTCCCTAAGGTTGGTTTGAATCCATTGGCCCTCTCCAATGGATTCAATTCTCCAAATTAAAAAGGCCTGGGCACTAGCTGGGGATGCCTCCTCGCGCGAGACATCGGAGAGCCGCCAGGCAGAAACTGCGGGGCGCAGAGGTCTGGCCTGTGGGAAGCGGCTTCCTGCGGCCGCGCTTCCTTAGCCGGGCTATGCGAGCACTTTGGATGAGCGTGTGCGTAATGACATTTGCTGGCACGGCTCCCATCCCTCCTCTCTTGGGCCGAATGCAGGCGGCAGGCTCCTCGGGGCAGGGACTCGCTCGCCCGGGTGCACAGCGCCATATTTACCATGGTAGCTGGGCAAACCAATAACAAAACGCCGACGGGCAGAGTTGCACGCAGGGGCGTACCCAGGATCAAAACTAGGGGGGGGGGGCAACAGGGCCAGTGCTAGGTTTTTTTGCGCCCTAGACGAGATCACCTTCTGCCCCCCCCCCATTTCCCAGAGTTGTTGACCTTTTTTCAAGGGAGCTGACACCATGCTTATACATTATCTCTAACAAGCCCTTAGAACAAAATAAAATGAAAAGGCAGAAGAAAATCTAATGAAGTCCTCAATTCCAAAGCAAGACTCATTCAAGACTCAAGGCTTGAGAGCAGTACAAGTGAAAAGGATCTAGGAGTCTTGGTAGACCACAAACTTGACATGAGTCAACAGTGTGATGCAGCAGCTAAAAAAGGGGTGATATGATAGCCATGTTTAAGCCATGGTTAAGGGGTGATATGATAGCCATGTTCAAATATATAAAAGGATGTCATATAGAGGAGGGAGAAAGGTTGTTTTCTGCTGCTCCTGAGAAGCGGACACGGAGCAATGGATTCAAACTACAAGAAAGAAGATTCCACCTAAACATTAGGAAGAATTTCCTGACAGTAAGAGCTGTTTGACAGTGGAATTTGCTGCCAAGGAGTGTGGTAGAGTCTCCTTCTTTGGAGGTCTTTAAGCAGAGGCTTGACAGCCACCTGTCAGGAATGCTTTGATGGTGTTTCCTGCTTGGCAGGGGGTTGGACTGGATGGCCCTTGTGGTCTCTTCCAACTCTATGATTCTATGAAGACTCGACAGTTCTTCTAATTCATCCTCATGATTCAAATCACCACATATCAAAAAGTTAAAGCAATCACCAGTTTGTTGTTCTTTAAATAAATTAATAAAGACACAGACAATGAAGTTCCCTGCCACCGAAAAACAAAGCCCAAAGTCTCCACACCACACGCAGCCCCACCCCCACCCCAGGCACACATTAGCTCTCTCTCTCTACCGGTAGCTTTTTCAATCAATTTTGTCCTCCTTCCACTCAGCTCTGCTGGCAAACAAAGCCGAAAAGTCCAACACGCAGCCCCCATCCCCACCCCAGGCACACACCTCTCTCTAGCTTTTTCTATCAAGGCTCAACCCAAACTGGGAGCCACTCCTGCAGTGGGAAGGAACGGTAGGCAGGCCGGGTCTGGAGGCTGTGTTTTAATCAGGAGTGAAGCTCCAGCGTGGCTCCCTGCTCCACGTGCTTTGCAAAGTTCTCCAGGGCTGGGCGGAGCTGCAGAGGAGGCCAGCAAGGAGGGACATGACGGGCATGCCAGCCAGCCACTAGCGTGGCGCCTCCTCACTAGCCCGCCCCCTCGCCTCCTCCCAAGGCCCCAGCCCGGCAAAAGAAAGCTGCTTTTGGGCTCGATTTTTGAGGTGCCGATCGCGGGGGGGGGGCAGCCCCGAGTGTCACCCCCCCTCCAGCAGGCACCCATGCCCAAAATTGCGCCTGCAGCTTTCTTTTTAATTTTTTCCCCCGACGCTGGGAGTGGGCGGAGCCGCAGAGGAGGAGCATGACGGGCATGCCAGCCAGCCACTAGTGTGGGCTTTTCCCCGGCGCGGCCAGGGAGCTTCGCTCTCTCTCCCCCCTCCCCTTTCCCTCCCCCTCTCCTCCTTGGCTTCCAGCTGTTCCCGCCAGAGACGGGGGGGACTTGCGGGGGGGGGGAGGAAAAGTGCCGGGAGGGGGGCGCTGGCCGCTTGGCAAAGCCGCCTCTCTCCTGCTCCTCCTCCTGTCCTGCTGCTGCTGCTTTGCTGCCGGGACCCCGGAGCGTCGGCGGAGAAGGAGCCGAGCACAGGCAGGGAAGCACGCCCGGCGTTGCAGCTGAGCGCCGAGGCCAGCGCGCCCCCCCAGATGTTGCGCCCGGTGCGGCCGGCACCCCTTGCACCCCCCACGCTACGCCACTGCGAACAGCTCTTACTGTCAGGAAGTTCTTTCTTGTAGTTTGAATCCATTGCTCCGTGTCCACTTCTCTGGAGCAGCAGAAAACAACCTTTCTCCCTCCTCTATATGACATCCTTTTATATATTTGAACATGGCTATCATATCACCCCTTAACCTTCTCTTCTCCAGGCTAAACATACCCAGCTCCCTAAGCCGTTCCTCATAAGGCATCGTTTCCAAGCCTTTGACCATTTTGGTTGCCCTCCTCTGGACACGTTCCAGCTTGTCCATATCCTTCTTGAACTGTGGTGCCCAGAATTGGACACAGTATTCCAGGTGGGGTCTGACCAGAGCGGAATACAGTGGTACTATTACTATTTTCTTTCCCCTCCTTTTGCAATCCTGGTTCCTCGTGTTATTTTTACTCACCCTCGGGAATTGCGGTACTTTCAGCCCCCTCACTTACACTAAAGAACTAAGAACATGCTGCCATATAATGGTGCTCCAAACCTGGCAGATTAGGAGTAAACCAAATGTTAGAAGAAAATGCATGTAATAAAGCTCTGAGAAGGTTAGGAGGAGGAGGAGGAGGAGGAGGAGGAGGAAGAAGAAGAAGAAGAAGAAGAAGAAGAAATGATTCTGTAATTTTGAGTGGAGGAGCTTAACTTTGCTTTACTTTGCAGTCCTTTTGTAGCAGTGGCCCAAAGGGGCCACAATGAATATAATAATGTGAACCCCAATAAATCATTGAATATGCCTCTAAATAGAAGATGATAACCTGTTGCTTTAAAGAAACTGATGATTTGGCAAAAGAGGCCTTCCCTACAGGGAAAGTACAGCGAATACGTCAATCACACAAAGATGCCATTCATAAGCTAGAACGTAAGTTGATACATGCACAAAGAGCTAACACAGGTTCCCAACACGCATACTAACAAAATGTAACAGATCTCTGACACTTAGCAATGCTTATTGCGCCTGCGTATTAAATTAGGTAATGGACATGGGTACTAAACTAATATGAAGTAATGATTGGTTAAATTGAAATCCTTTGTTTGAAATATTATAAATACCCCTGCCTGGACATTTGGGCGGGGTTGCAGATTTGGGAAAGATTCCGCTGTAACCTATTGCTTTGCAATAAACAATAATGGACTCCTAGCTCCCAAAGTCTCTGAGTTTTATTGGCGTAGCTCAGAAGATAGGCCTTTCCGGCCAATGCAACACTTTTAGCACCCATTTTCTTTCCACTCCTCAAAACTGCAGCACCCAAAGGCTACACTTCATTAAAATAATTGTCAGTTTCAAGCCTTTGTTACATGGATTTACAGGTAGTGTTTAAAATCTGCTCCCAATATACCCATCCAACACTGCCTCACAGCAGAGCCAGCCTGAGAGCCTATAGGTGCATATATAATAGCAATTGTCTGTATTGTTCTGCTGTCTACAGGTTGATTTGCTGATTTTCTTTGGCATTAATGTGCAAGCTGGCAAAAGGACCCCCTCCTAAAAAGTTCCAGATGGAAATGGCCAACTTTTGATACCGAGCCATATTCCTTGGCATCCCTTTGAATCCGCACTCGGAGTCATCTATCTCCCTGCCACAAACGTTGCCAACTGCCTTCTGTTTGTGAGCAGAATGGTGCTTTCCATGGACCGATGCTCCCCCGCCGCATCCAGCAAGGTAATCCCTCTGCCATCCCGACGAAAATGGATGCTGGCGTGGACCAAGGTGTTGATAAATACCTCCACACTTAAATTGGGATAATCTGGAGTAAGTAATTGCATGGGAAGAGCAAGGCGATTCTGGCCACGTGCAATGATCAAATAAGGGGTGTGAACTTGGACCCTGTGGCCAAGGTCCACCTTGTTTTAGCATGAATGAGACTTCGGGACAATTGCTTGTTTCACTGCACTGTCAGGCAAGGAATGTCCAGAGTGAGGAATTAACTCTTTAATGTCAAAAGTACACTTAGGAAAAGGCATGTCCACCAATCATAGCTGTCAACTTTCGGATTTGAAAATAAGGGATGCCACGAGGGCGGTGCAATGGCACCAAGTAGCCTTGCCACCCTGCGCTCCAGAGGCTGCGCGTGAACGGGTGAGCGAGAGAGCGAGCGCGTAGACGGCAGGCAGGCTGTCTGTCTGTCTGGTTGGGCGTGAGGGTCTGGCTGCGCAAGGCATGCAAGCTCCGCCCCCAGTCGGTCTCAGACTCCTTATTGGCAGCCGAGCAACGCAGCTGAGGAGCCTCCCTGGCCGGCAGGGAGGGAGAGGAGCTGCTTCCTTTGAAATCTGGGAAATTTAAGGGATATCAACAATCCGGGATAGCAGCGGGAAATGGCATTGGAATAAGGGAGTTTCCCGCAAAAAAAGGGAGGGTTGACAGCTATGGACAAGCTGGGTAGCGCTGGAAGCAGGAGGTTGGAGAGATCAAGGGGGGTCAGAAGAAAAAGGCCCTTCCAGGACTGGGCTGGAGACTGAGTGTCTCAGTGTAAGTGCAGATGCAGACAGGGAGGAATCAGAGGATACACTTGGCATCACACAGCAGGACAGTCTTTCCTGCTGGCTCGCCTCCTCTCGCACCCCACTCTAAGAGAGTCCTACATGTTGTCGAGCAACAGCCCAGGCAAGCCCAGAAGGGGAGCTCAACCCCACATCGCAGTCTCCATCTATTGGTGTGGCGTTCACACAGGGAACCCCCGGTCGTTTAACGGACTATTGATCCCTGTGCCACCACTGTGTTGCTCTCCCGCTGCCACCAACCAGGTACTCCCTGGTAATTCACTGAGTCCAGTCAGGTTTTTAAATTGAACCAAAAAGAACAAGCTTATTTTTCAAACAGTGACAAACTTATGGTTTCAAATACAGTGCTTTGCTTAAGTTCTTAGATAATATTTTGTCAATATCTCTTCGCTAGTTCCTATACCTTCCTATACCGAACCAATCGAACCATCCACCTCCCAGTCCCCAACCGAACTGTCCAGGTTCTTTATTCAGATCTCTGACACTCTGTCTGTCTAGCTAAAGCTCTCACACTGACTCTCTCTCTCTCTAAACTGACACACTGTTCCACTCCACTCACAGACGGCCAACTCCTTGACTGAACTACCTCCCTTGACTGAACTCCTGACTGAACTGTTCTCAAAACCCCTGGCTTTAATCTTATACCACAGATGACTCCTCCCCCCTGGGTTCTTATTGGACAGTCATTTAACAAATATTTAACCCTTTCACTCTCATCCTGGGATGACATCACTAGCATAATTGGGGAGGGCTCCAGGGTGAGAGGCTAGAGAGGAAAGTCCCTGCCACAGTGGGGGTATAAATAAATCTTACATTTGCGAAAAAATGTTTAAGTTACAAAAGCACATATAATATTCCCTGACACTGTGCTTTTGCTATTTGTCCACCTGACCCATCGGTACTTAATTGATGTAATAGACTCAGCAAATTGGGACGCGGGTGGCACTGTGGTCTAAACCACAGAGCCTAGGGCTTGCCGATCAGAAGGTTGGCGGTTCGAATCCCCGCGACGGGGTGAGCTCCCGTTGCCCGGTCCCTGCTCCTGCCAACCTAGCAGTTCAAAAGCATGTCAAAGTGCAAGTAGATAAATAGGTACCGCTCCGGCGAGAAGCTAAACGGCGTTTCCGTGCGCTGCTCTGGTTCACCAGAAGCGGCTTAGTCATGCTGGCTACATGACCTGGAAGCTGTACGCCGGCTCCCTCGGCCAATAAAGCGAGATGAGCGCCGGAACCCCAGAGTCATTCTGCGACTGGACCTAACGGTCAGGGGTCCCTTTGCCTTTTACTCAGCAAATTAGAAGGCAAAAGCAAAAGGGAATGAATGGGAAAACCGAAAGTTGCTCCTCATATATAAATTCAAATATGTGCAGATGTGGACTGCTCCAGTCTAATTCAAATAGGCTAAATAATGCACAATTGTGACAAGCCTAGAGTCTTTTCAGAACCCTGGACAGAGCACGATGAAAAGGGTAGGCTGGCAAGTTTTCACGCACACAAGGAGAGCTGTTGCCTCAGCAGCTTGCAGACACCACCTAGGGTCCTTCTGTTGGCCTCACACCCTCGAGGACCTATATTTGCTCTTAGAAGGACGTTGGCCAATTCTGTGCCATTAGCTCCTACAGAGTGGGGGTGATGTGTGTCATCAAAGTCTGAGGAGTCCAACAAAGTCCAACAAAGCAATATATTCCATCTTGTAAGATCTGGCAGCAAGAGGTCCCACCTCCCCTTCCACACCATCCTCCAAGCTTGAGGCATAGCTGTCAACTTTCAGATTTGAAAATAAGGGATTTTCCCAAACTTTCGGATTTGAAAATAAGGGATGCCATGAGGGTGGTGCAATGGCACCAAGTAGCCTCGCCACCCTGCGCTCCAGAGGCTGCGTGTGAATGGGTGAGCGAAAGAGCGAGCGCGTAGACGGCAGGCGGGCTGTCTGTCTGGTTGGGCGTGAGGGTCTGGCTGCACAAGGCATGCAAGCTCCGCCCCCAGTCAGTCTCAGACTCCTTATTGGCAGCCGAGCAATGCAGCCGAGGAGCCTCCCTGGCCGGCAGGGAGGGAGAGGAGCTGCTTCCTTTGAAATCTGGGAAATTTAAGGGATATCAACAATCCGGGATAGCAGCGGGAAATGGCATTGAAATAAGGGAGTTTCCCGCAAAAAAAGGGAGGGTTGACAGCTATGGCTTGAGGAGGAGTTGACACTGCTGAACTGACTTTGGTTGCTGATGAAAAGCCATGATGACGATTCATTCCATAGGAAGTAATGGGAAAATGGCCTGCCAGCCACAGTGCTCAGCTGAGGTTCCGACTTTTCATGTTCAAGATTGCACCCACAGCAAAGGCAGTAGTCACACTGGCCCTGGCCCTCAGAGCATCCTTTATAACACCAGTGGAACACTAAACAGGTGGAAGCCCATTGATTTCAATGATTAAAAAAATATTACTTGCGGGCGGAAAAGAACACTGCCCTGTGAAGCAAGACAAACGCTTTCCTCCTTTCTGCAACTGTTCATTCTGTCCCTGGGCACAAGTTGTTCTTGAGAACATGGCAAAATAATTGCTGCTTAACCAATTAGTGTGATTTTCAATGCTTAGGTGAAAGGTACTGCGTGAGAGCAAAATAGGATATCTATGCAAGGAAAGGTGGTGACCAGGTGGCGTTGTGGGTTAAACCACAGAGCCTAGGGCTTGCTGATCAGAAGGTCGGCGGTTCGAATCCCTGCCTAGGAGTTCGAAAGCACATCAAAGTGCAAGTAGATAAATACTTCCCGGCGGGAAGGTAAACGGCGTTTCCGTGCGCTGCTCTGGTTCGCCAGAAGCGGCTTAGTCTTGCTGGCCACATGACCCGGAAGCTGTATGCTGGCTCTCGGCCAATAAAGCGAGATGAGCACCACAACCCCAGAGTCGGACACAACTGGACCTAATGGTCAGGGGTCCCTTTACCTTTACCTTTATGGAAGGAAAGCAATTGTGGATCCTGATGGGTACTGACTGCAGTCCCTTTACTCCACAGCAGCCCCAGTGACTTTAATGGAACTCCTCTCTGAAATACATGCATTGCGGGGATTGCAGCCAATATAAATGTTGCCTACCTGCATTGTTTGGGGGAGTGTTTTTTTTTTTTTTTTTTAAGGTCAGGTTTTGAATCTGTGCCTTTTGCCTTTCCATGAATAATTAAGCCAGCAGTGCCGAATGTCTGCCAGGTCAAATGTCTTTCTGCTGGGAGACATTGTTCTGTTCCGTTTTCAAGCTGAACACTGTTCCCGAAATCCATTTATTAAACCTTCCCACTCAGCCCTTTATGTGAAAAGATGCCTAGTCATCTGTTTAGCACCGGTACTACAAGCATACTTTTTAAAAAAACTTTTTCTTTTCCTTTTCCTATTTTTTTATTTTATTTATTTTTGACAGGATAACAAAAACACAAACCATAAAAAGATTTTTTTTTTTTACAAAATTCTTACATCTTCAAACATTTCCTCACAATATACTGAAGTTCTATTCCTTAACAATTATTTCCAATTCAATTTCGTAATTCCATTTTTCATACAAAGAAAGAACTTAATCTATATACCGTATATAAAATTGTTCAAGTTGGATGTTTGTTAACAATCACCTTTCTCCGTAACCCCTTGATCGATTCCGTTCAAATTTGGACACAACGTTCCATGCCCATATGGGAGTGATCATATGTACTTATATTGCACAAATACCACACCTTTCCCAGGTAAAAATGTGGTTTTGTGCAAAATAAATAGCGCCCTCCAGTGGATGTTAAACAGCACAGCACAACACACCTGTTCCTGACCCCTCCTCCTCCTTTCCCGATGTCACTACCACCATCCAATCGACAGACAGACCGCCCACAAACACTACTGCTGGCTCGGCCATTGACAAAATCAGGACAAATAACCTCATAGACTAAAATAGTAGTAATAAACAGTTGTAGAAACGAGGACAAAAATGGGAGGGGCAAACGGAAAACACATAGACTGAACTTCAACGAGATAAGTTCTAATGTTGTACCTAGTCCATTTGAATAAACGGCTCTGAGTAAGCACAATTTGTAAAAGGAAAGGGGGAAAGGGGAAATTATTTTGGTTTATTCCTCGGTACAGAAAATTTTGGGGAAAAGAGCATGATACATGGGGTGAGAGCCATGATAAATCATCTATAAGTTTTGTGCTTTCCCTTTTTGCACGCTGCGCAGCCCTCAGGAGCATAAGTTAATGTTCCAGTAAGATGAAAAAGAGAGTTTGGGAGCTGGTGCCACCTTCCTTCTCGCTGAATATCAATGTCATTTATTTTACCTGACACGCTTACACAAATATGTTAAACTTCAAGAAAATTAGCTTTTCATCTTGCTCTCGGAAGGTGGATTTCAGCTTTGGAAAGAAACCACGGAGCAATTCTTTATTTGTTCGAAAGCAGCTAACAAAATAAAGCGAGGCTCTGAATAGACCTATTGATCAAAGTTATTTTGATTTCATAGGCAGGATTGGGTTTGCGTTTCGTCTTCTCCCCGGCCCACCCTTTCTTCTCTCCCCCCCCCCCAGGTTTCCCTTAATGATCATGAAAAGTGAAATATTGACTGAAACCACAGACAATGCACAGCTTTTCTACAGCACATGCAAAGGCCACTATCAACTTTCACAGTTATGCACATGTTAGGTTCAATTGAAATCAATGAAGCTTAGGCATACTTTCCTTTGCGAACAGATGCAGCCGCCTTGGGCCAGAAGTACACCTGACAAGTACACTTTGCCAAAGATACGTCTCCACAATATTGGTTGATGCATTGGTTGGTGATGGTACAACACAGGTAAGTTTTAATGCACACTGCAGAGGGGATGTACTTGACTCAGTATGTTGGATTCATATAGTTCTGCATTTATATGGAGCCAGGTCAAGCATGCATTTGATTTTATGGTACAGTATGTCTGTCATACAGGGACCCAGGTGGCGCTGTGGGTTAAACCACAGAGCCTAGGGCTTGCTGATCAGAAGGTCGGCGGTTCGAATCCCTGCGACGGGGTGAGCTCCCGTTGCTCGGTCCCAGCTCCTGCCCACCTAGCAGTTCGAAAGCACGTCAAAGTGCAAGTAGATAAATAGGAACCACTCTGGCGGGAAGGTAAACGGCGTTTACGTGCGCTGCTCTGGTTCACCAGAAGCGGCTTTGTCATGCTGGCCACATGACCCGGAAGCTGTACGCCGGCTCCCTCGGTCAATAAAGCAACATGAGCATGCAACCGCAGAGTTAGACACGACTGGACCTAATGGTCAGGGGTCCCTTTACCTTTACCTTTACCTTTACCTTTATGTCTGTCATGTCAGCTGAGAAGACAGGCTGACACTGTGTCTTGAAAGCATGTACTTTGAGTCTTCTTTTAATGTTACAATAATAATAATAATAATAATAATAATAATAATAATAATAATAATTTATTTATACCCCACCCATCTGGCCAGGTCCCCCCAGCCACTCTGGGCAGCTTCCAACAAACATTAAAATACATCAAAATGTCACAGATTAAAAACTTCCCTAAACAGGGCTGCCTTCAGGTATTTTCTAAATGTCATGTAGTTGTTTATCTCTTTGACCTCTGCTGGGAGGGCGTTCCACAGGGCGGGTGCCACTACCAAGAAGACCCTCTGCCTGGTTCCCTGTAACTTGGCTTCTCACAGTGAGAGAACCGCCAGAAGGCCCTCGGAGCTGGACCTCAGTGTCCAGGCTGAACGGTGGGGGTGGAGACGCTTCTTCAGGTATACAGGACCGAGGCCGTTTAGGGCTTTAAAGGTCAGCACCAACACTTTGAATTGTGCTTGGAAACGTACTGGGAGCCAATGTAGATCTCTCAGGACCGGTGTTATGTGGTCCCGGTGGCCACTCTCAGTCACCAGTCTAGCTGCCGCATTCTGGATTAATTGCAGTTTCCAGGTCACCTTCAAAGGTAGCCCCACGTAGAGCGCATTGCAGTAGTCCAAGCGGGAGATAACTAGAGCATGCACCACTCTGGCGAGACAGTCCGCGGGCAGGTAGGGTCTCAGCCTGCGTACCAGATGGAGCTGGTAGACAGCTGCCTTGGACACAGAATTGACCTGCGCCTCCATGGACAGCTGTGAGTCCAAAATGACTCCCAGGCTGCGCACCTGGTCCTTCAGGGGCACAGTTACCCCGTTCAGGACCAGGGAGTCCCCCACACCCACCCGCCCCCTGTTCCCCAAAAACAGTACTTCTGTCTCGTCAGGATTCAACCTCAATCAACTGTACAACTGTATCCTCCAGAAAAACTCTGAGCAGCTGTTATGCAAGTAATTGTCATTACGTATTTCTGCAAAGACCCGGCATTGCAATGTTTGGGATCCCTCTTATTTCTACAAGCAGTGCTTTCCCTCGGTTTTCTGACTAGGACAAAAGTTTACCACCCTTATCAAAATCAATGGAATGCAAAAGCCAATTTAAGCATTGTCTGTGAAAACACTGGAACAGCCATCATTTCAAAGTCTACTCGAGCACAACACCATTCTGGAAACTTATGAGAAGATATGGAGCTCATTTCCTGAAAGCTACCTACTTTCAGTGGGTTTCATGCATTGCTTATTATGTCAGATCCTTCCTACACTCTCTCTTTCCCCCTTGAATTGTAGAGTTGGAAGGGACCCCGTGGGTCATGTAGTCCAACCCCCTGTAATGCAGGAATATTTAGGTGGCCTGTATGGGGATTCAAACCCACAACCTTGGCAGCGTCTCCCCCCACCTTTGTGTTATTTTGCGAACCAGTCTTAACTAACCTGTCTCCAGATACAATCATCTTCTGATTTTTAGACCCATTTCTTCTCTCAGCATGGTCATTCTGTGGAGGAAATCAGCCAAGATGAGAATAATAATAATAATAATAATTTTTTATTTATACCCCACCCTTCCCAGCCAAGACCGGGCTCAGAGCGGCTAACACCAATAAAATCACAACAAAACATACAAAACAATCAATTAAAATGCAGGTTAAAATACGATTTAAAGTTTAAACTGCAGCCTCATTTTTAAGTAGCCCACCAATCAAACCATAAAGGAATGAAACATCAGGGTTAAACTAAAACCAACCCAAAGGCCAGGCGGAACAGCTCCATCTTGCAGGCCCTGCGGAAAGATGCGAAATCCCGCAGGGCCCTGGTCTCTTGTGACAGACCGTTCCACCAAGTCGGGGCCAGTACTGAGAAGGCCCTGGCCCTAGTTGAGGCCAGCCTAGCATCCTTGTGGCTCGGGACCTCCAAAATGTTATTATTTGAGGACCTTAAGGCCCTACACGGGGCATACCAGGAGAGAAAGGATAATATTCACTGAACTATGGTCACCCGGACGGTTATTCCTGTTATTGTGGTGTCTGGATATTATTCTAATTTGTTTCCTTCATAAAGGACTGTTTGGTTTTACGTCTGTACATTTTCCTGTTAATAACAATAAAAAAAAATAAATACTTGCAGACACAAACAGGGACTCCAGTTAGCAAGGGGACAGGTATCCCATCTGTTCTGGATTGCATGTCATTATTCCTCTATGTTTCCAGTTATTAAAAGGCGCAGCAGCAAAGAAGAAGAAGCAGTTGCATACTGCAGAATATCATAAAATACATTGGGGGGGGGGTTGTTGTTTTGTTTTTGCTATTCAGCCTATCGCTCTTCCTTGGAGATGATCTTATCAGGATGATCTTATCCTGGCAGCTGAAGCTTTATTTATTGATTATTGTATTTTAACGTTTTGTTGGAAGCCACCCAGAGTGGCTGGGGAAACCCAGCCAGATGGGCGGGGTATAAATAAATTATGATGATGATGATGATGATGATGATGATGACAAAACAGCACCCATCACTGTACCTAAGAGCAGCAGGCTAGTTTAACATAGGGTTGCTAGACGTCCCTGTTTCCTGGGGACAGTCCCTGGAGTAGATCGCAGTCTCTTGGGAGTTGGCCACCCCTGATATATAGGAATCAGCAGAACCCCAGGTTCCTTGGCCAAAACAACCAAAGGCTCATCCGTAACAATGATGGTAGGCTGGTGACAAAATACAAGAAAATACTGTGGCAAAAAGATTCAGCCTTATATAGAGAGAAAATACACTTTATTGCCTTTATTTTAATTCTCTCAACGATGGCTGCAGTAGTCAAACTCCGCCACTTAGGGAAGTTATTATTAATATAATGCAGATGGTCCGATCCTGTATAACACCTGGATTGTTATCATTACGCACAAGCCAAGATAAACCGCAGCTTAGCATTGCCAAGCATGCCCACTTAATGTGTCAAGATGTATCTCTTCAGCTATGAAGCAGTTAACATATACAAAGCATCCATAATTAGCCTTCGTATTAACTTGCAATTAAGGGGAGTGAGAAATGTACACACCACCCCTGATGCTATTATATCAGTCTTTTTGGTTGGCAGAGCAACATGACCGCCGTGTGTCCTTGTCTAGGGAGCCAGCTGTCTCTGTTCGGGAGGAATCATTCTTCTTTGCTGTGTCGCTCCATGCTCTTAAAATCATCTATCAATTTCTGCATATAGAGCGGTGGCCAGTTGCAGAAGAACCCTGTCTTTCCCCCTAAGACCCTTGGACAGTTTAAGATTACACATTGAAATTTATGTCTAAAGCACGCCTTTAACTTTTATTACTATTATTACAAGCAATAGTTTTTCAGGGACTTGTATAAAGTTGGTGCGATGGCCGTTGTTGCCCTTTATTTTTAATGAGTATCTTATCTTCTTCTTCTTCTTCTTCTTTACTTTATTTTCTGTAGTTTAGTATCTTTTTTATTGTATTGTGATTTTAAATTGTTACAAGCTGCCCTGAGCAGTGAGTGCATCAGGCAGCGAAAGGGTAGAACAGAAATTTCAGATATATGTGGGGTAAAAATGGGGTGTATGGGGTGTTAGGGGAGAGGGTAGTACCTCTGGTGGGGGACACATCATGCTCCTTCTGGGGCAGTTTGTCCACCTTTGGTCCGCACCCCGCATTCAACTCTTACCTGTGACTCTGAGAAGCTGTCAGCTTGCAACAGCGGAGATGCCCCAGGAAATAAATACAAAACAGACAACATGGTACAGTAGAATAATATATCAAAATGAAGCAAACCGTGAAGAATATTCAATCATATATATATATGCATATGCAACCGGAGGAAATCTACTCCATACAACGTACAAATGTCTCAAAAGGTGCAAAGAGATTCAAAAGTGCAATGTCCGATGTGCAACAAGTCCAATGTCATAAAGTGCTAGAGTCTCTCAGGAGTCCACATCTGCTTCTCCCGACGGGCGGCTAGCTTGTATTATCCCTGTTTCACTATTATCGTTTCTTCAGGGACGGACATCGTCTTAAATAATAATAATAATAATTTACAGTGTACATAGTGAGCGTTTACATTCTTAGAATAAATAAACATATTAACATCTAAAAAGTTACTCACCAAATTGTTCATACATAAACACTTAACTAGGCTGATTTCCTCCGGTTGCATATGCATATAGATATGATTAAATATTCTTCACGGTTTGCGTCATTTTGATATATTATGCCCCAGGAAATGGCTTCGACTGGCTGGCTAACCCAGGTGAGGGCAGCTGATGGGTCTCAAACCCTTGGTGAGTTAGGGACTTCCCCTGCATGTGAAGACAGGCTCTGGTGGATTGAGCAGATGAGACCAATAGTGGCTCCAACATTCAAGGCGATTTCTGCTTGTGCTATAGAAGAAGAGGAGTTTGGATTTGATACCCCGCTTTATCACTACCCGAAGGAGTCTCAAAGCGGCTAACAGTCTCCTTTCCCTTCCTCCCCCACAACAAACACTCTGTGAGGTGAGTGGGGCTGAGAGACTTCAGAGAAGTGTGACTAGCCCAAGGTCACCCAGCAGCTGCATGTGGAGGAGCGGAGACGCGAACCCGGTTCACCAGACTACAAGTCTACCGCTCTTAACCACTACACCACACTGGCTAGAGGGAAGTGAGGGGCAGATGGGACTCATCAACCTGGGTAGATCACTCATCTAGGGGAAGGAGAAGTGTTCCCAAACCTCCGCTGCCTTGTGGGGTGTCTTCCGGAGAAGAAAAGGCTAAGGAGTAAACCCTACACAAATCCGGAAGTCCCTAAGGCAGTTGGATGGCGCCCTGTACGCCTCCTTCTGGCAACTCCTGCAGCCAAGCTGGTGCCAAAGGTATTGCTCTGCTTTCCTTTGGACCACATCAGCAGCCCAGGACCTCCACACACACTTCCCAGCATAGCTGTCAACTTTCGGATTTGAAAATAAGGGATTTTTTCAAACTTTCAGATTTGAAAATAAGGGATGCCGCGAGGGCGGTGCAATGGCACCAAGTAGCCTCGCCACCCTGCACTCCAGAGGCTGCACTCGAACGGGTGAGTGAAAGAGCGAGCGCGTAGACGGCAGGCAGGCTGTCTGTCTGGTTGGGCGTGAGGGTCTGGCTGCACAAGGCATGCAAGCTCCGCCCCCAGTCGGTCTCAGACTCCTTATTGGCAGCCGAGCAACGCAGCTGAGGAGCCTCCCTGGCCGGCAGGGAGGGAGAGGAGCTGCTTCCTTTGAAATCCGGGAAATTTAAGGGATATCAACAATCCGGGATAGCAGCGGGAAACAGCATTGGAATAAGGGAGTTTCCCACCAAAGAAGGGAGGGTTGGCAGCTATGCACCTTTCCTCACCCAAGTCCATATACAGTGGTACCTCGGGTTACAAACACCTTGGGTTACAAACACTTCAGGTTACAGACTCCGCTAACCTGGAAGTAGTACCTCGGGTTAAGAACTTTACCTCAGGATGAGAACAGAAAAAAGGGAGGGTTGACAGCTATGCTTCCCAGGTTTGCACCCCGGAGAGGTCACTTTGGTGCTGCTAACACAGCTGTTTGACTTCACAGCTGGAGGTGCACTCCTTTGTCTCTTGAGATAGACCGATGCCAGCAATTCAACTAAAATCAATGAAAATGTTTCTTGAATCCATTGATTCCAAGGGTCTGCTCAGAGGATATCATTTGCACTTTCTCAGGCTACATATGTCCCTTCTTAGGGAGCTGGGTATGTTTATCCTGGAGAAGAGAAGGTTAAGGGGTGATATGATAGCCATGTTCAAATATATAAAAGGATGTCATATAGAGGAGGGAGAAAAGTTGTTTTCTGCTGCTCCTGAGAAGAGGACACGGAGCAATGGATTCAAACTACAAGAAAGAAGATTCCACCTAAACATTAGGAAGAACTTCCTGACAGTAAGAGCTGTTCGACAGTGGAATTTGCTGCCAAGGAGTGTGGTGGAGTCTCCTTCTTTGGAGGTCTTTAAGCAGAGGCTTGACAGCCACCTGTCAGGAATGCTCTGATGGTGTTTTCTGCTTGGCAGGGGGTTGGACTGGATGGCCCTTGCGGTCTCTTCCAACTCTATGATTCTATGATTCTTTTTCAGGTTTTGTAGATTTTTAAGTCCTTCAAAATCGCTCTGTGTTGTTGCTGATTCTAGTGGTGAATCTGCTAGATTCTACCAGGCTCCACCCACGGTCCACAAATTCTGCCCTGATCTGTTAGGTCCTCCACTTTTCTTACCATTGTATACCTTGACACTGCCTATGGCCTTCCCAGTTTTGGCCTGCTCCGTCCCCACTCCCCGACCCTCCCAGAGGGCCTGCATTTTCCAAATCAAAACCTGGCTTCCCTAGACAGAAAGTATTAAACCATTACACCTGATCCCTGCAATGGCAGCCATCTGGACTTGCTGTTAGTTGGCAGAATTTTATTTTCTCTCGATTTTAATTGTAACAATGCTAGGCCCCCAGACCTTTCATACAGGTTACCCAGCAGGTATTTAGTATTCATCAAGACTTCAGTTGCCATTTAGCTTTGAGGCTTGTTTTTTAAACCTCACCATGACTCCGGAGAATTTGCGTACTTGCTGAGTAAAATGCCACAGAGTCTTTAACTTCCACCTGGGTAGCCACCAGAGGCAAACAGAAAGGACCTTGGGTTTAATGTCTCATCTGAGGGAACGTTACAATGTGTAGCCTTCATTATTCATAGCAGAAAAGGCCTTTGTCTTGGTCAAACAGGTTTAATGTGTTTTCTATGCTACATAAATTCAAACTTGATGGTTCATTTATTTGTTGGATTGCTGCTTTTATTCAATCTAAACTAAGCCCTGGGATTTACTAATAACTTGCGTTCTGTCCCCTTGCTTGTTTGAGAAAGACAGGAGTCTAGTTTGCCCTCCTCCTCTTCCATTGTCTGTCTTAAAGTTTGAGGCATTGATGTTTTAGGGACCTCTATTGACAGAACTAGCAAGAAAAACAGTGTTCAGTTTGTAGATAATTTTTGTTTTGTTCTAGTGTACAAAGACGTGGCATTATATTACTGATATGACTGTCTCGCTCTGAAAGGATTCTGTGTGGAAATGGGGGGAAAAGGTGCTTTGGAATATGTTGTACCAGAATGCAAGATAGCAAGCTACTGTAAACATCCCATGTAGCATAGAAATGGCAAACAAACGTATCGGGAGAAGAAGTTGTTTATTGTTTTCACAAGGTTTTCTGTTCTGCTCAGGATTAACAAAGCTTTAAGCATGGCTGGCCAAGTTTATGAAATTATCCAAGTTTTAAACCTGACTGGCCAGGTTCCCCCCTCCCCTATACTCAACCTTACGTTTTACTTTCAGTGGCTAAACTTGTTTTTGTTTTTGTCTAAACTTAATCACCTTATTAGGTCAAAGGCATTTTAAAATGGGCATGCATCCAAACACATTCGGATAAACATTAGTTTAAAGCTGTAGATTTGGTTGGGTATAAAGGTAAAGGTACCCTGGAGAGCCAGTGTGGTGTAGTGGTTAAGAGCGGTAGACTCGTAATCTAGTGAACCGGGTTCGCGTCTCCGCTCCTCCACATGCAGCTGCTGGGTGACCTTGGGCTAGTCACACTTCTTTGAGGTCTCTCAGCCCCACTCACCTCACAGAGTGTTTGTTGTGGGGGAGGAAGGGAAAGGAGAATGTTAGCTGCTTTGAGACTCCTTTGGGTAGTGATAAAGCGGGATATCAAATCCCAACTCTTCTTCTTCTTCTACCCCTGACTGTAAGGTCCAGTCACGGACGACTCTGGAGTTGCGGCACTCATCTCACTCTATAGGCCGAGGGAGCCGGCGTTTGTCTGCAGACAGCTTCCGGGTCATGTGGCCAGCATGACTAAGCCGCTTCTGGCGAAACCAGAGCAGCGCACGGAAACGCTGTTTACCTTCCCGCCGGAGTGGTACATATTTATCTACTTGCACTTGATGTGCTTTTGAACTGCTAGGTGGGCAGGAGCTGGGACCGAGCAATGGGAGCTCACCCCATTGCAGGGATTCGAACCGCCAACCTTCCGATCGGCAAGCCCTAGGCTCTGTGGTTTAATCCACAGCGCCACACGTGTCCCTTGGTTGGGTATAGCCTTGGGCAAATGTGGTGAGTGGACAGGCTGCAGCCTCCATCCCTTTTGTACCTATGTTGCATTTCCTGTTGCTCTAAGAGTCCCTGGCAGGAGTTCAGGTCTCCAGGGAAAACTGTAGCACGCAACTATGGATTTGCATTCTTTTGCAGCAATTTGAAATTTCTTATGGAGTCCATTACTTCAAGGTGTGGTGATGGCCTTTGGTTCAGATGTTGTTAAAAAAAATATTGTTCCCCTCAATTTTGGAAGTCGAGGCATGTTGTTTATTCTGTCAAAATAGAAGCAGCTACACAGAAGAGATAGCAGCAAGCTCAGGAGAACCCCAGGTTGTGCAGAAATACATTTAAAAAAAAAATCCAGGGAGAACCCCCCCCCCCAAAAAAAACCAGCCCTATGAGGACTGAAGGTGCTTAGGGTGGGGGAATAGACTAGCCTGGAGATGTGCATGTTGACTGACTGGAAGAGTGGACAGTGACACTCCACACTGCAGCATCCTTACTTGTTAGACAATAGAGGACAGGTGTAAAAGGTAAAGGTAAGTGACTCCTGGATGGTTAAGTCCAGTCAAAGGCGACTATGGGGTTGCGGCGCTCATCTCACTTTCAGGCCGAGGGAGCTGGCATTTGTCCACAGACAGCTTTCCGGGTCATGTGGCTAGCATGACTAAACCGCTTCTGGTGCAACAGAACACTGTGACAGAAGCCATAATGCACGGAAACGCCGTTTACTTTCCCGCCACAGCGGTACCTATTTATCTACTTGCATCGGTGTGCTTTCAAACTGCTAGGTTGGCAGGAGCTGGGACAGAGCAACGGGAGCTTACCCCGTCGTGGGGATTCGAACCGCTGACCTTCCGATCGGCAAGCCCAAGAGTCTCGGTGGTTTAGAGGACAGTTGTATCAGTGTCTATTACTTATAGCAGCTACAAAACCTGTAAGCAAAGCATGGGGATAAGTAAAGTCAAACTAAAGGGGGATGGTCGTGATTTTTTTACCATGCTTGTGAGTTTCTGGGGGCATTGTATGAAATGATGGTCATCTAGGGAAATAGAATTCTGGCTTAGACGATCCAATCCACAAGGCAGTGGATTCAAGTTACAAGAAAGGAGATTGCGACTAAACATCAGGAAGAACCTTCTGACAGTAAGAACTGTTCAACAGTGGAACCGTCTCCCTTGGGAGGTTGTGGACTCTCCTTCCTTGGAGGTTTCTAAATAGATCTAGCTGTATGATCTAGCTGAGATTCCTGCATTGCAGGGGTTTAGACTAGATAATCCATGGGGTCCTTCCCAGCTCTATGATTCTATAATATAGACCAGGGGTGGCCAACTCCCAAGAGACTGCAATCGACTCACAGAGTTAAAAACTGGCAGTGATCTACCCCCTTTTTTGGGGTTCGGGTCAAAGTTGTTGAGCTTTTTCAGGGAGGAGGTAAAATGTTGAGCTTTTTTTTAGGGGAGACACAGTTGTTCAGCTTCTTTGGGGGGAACCAGTGATCTACCAGTGATCTACTGCAGACATCCAGTGATCTACCAGTAGATCATGATCTACCTGTTGGACACGCCTGATATAGACCAATACAAATCAGAAATGAGATGCAAATCTTACAAATAAAGTAATCACAAGAGCAAGTCAAATCTCTCTCACTTGAGCATTTAGCTAATATCTATATAGCAGTATACGCTACAACTTCAGCAAACATTCTGGATTTGCTAAAGAAATGTTGGATAAAAGTCAGTGGGCTTCATTCTGCCGCAGATCATGCTAGGTTTTTATAATGGTCTCTTCTGGGTCTTTTTTTTTAATCTATAAAAACATTTTACTGAAACCACTAATAGTAGCTTTCAAAATATGAGAATGACATACCAAATGCAGAACACATTGCACACACTGTTTAGCTTGTCTGGAAGATATTATATGCTTATAATAATGGAATGTGTAATGAATGTACCTGAAGGATAGATCACGTATAATGTGCACACTTCTTTTGTTCCGGCCGGCATGTTTTCAATAGTGCCTAGGAAAAAAAATGATTTGTTTTCTACTCTGTGCAAATGTTATACTAATTCCAGACTCATATTCCCATCATGGCAACTCAAAAGGAAAGAAAGTACCAAGGCTGTAGCTATCGGGAGATTGCCCTCAGATTTATGCAAACTCCAACCCATCCTTTCTCCCATACATCTTTCCCCACATGGCATGCCTTCTGTTTCTTTACGAGATTCTTGCGCACAAATTAAATCACGGCTTCCTCATCAGAAGTTGTTCTTTTCCATTCAGCTTGAGAGCTGTCTAAATTTTTTGTATTTTTTTTCAAACGAACATATTTAAAGATGTGCAAGGTCAAAGGTTTTCTATTTAGCTTTCGAAGGGGCCTCTGATTTTATCCAAAGCGAGTGCTGCCATGATTAGCCCTCATGATCAAGAAAGTCAGGAACTCCCTAAGGCCTAAGACGAACTCAGAAAACAACGGGACCAGGGCTGGGGGATCCAGATAGGGAGAATGAAGGATAAGGATGGAGTCAGCAGCATTAAATGGTCAGGTCAGTCCAGAATAAGGTGCTGCTGCAAACACTGGTGTGTTTATATATATATATATATATATATATATATATATATATATAAACACGAGAGAGAGAGAGAGAGAGAGAGAGATATTGAGATATATATTGAGATATATAGATATATTGATATATATATAATCTTTATTAATTTAAAACACAAGTAAATATACGCCGAGACCACATAACACCGGTCTTGAAAGACCTACACTGGCTCCCAGTACGTTTCCGAGCACAATTCAAAGTGTTGGTGCTGACCTTTAAAGCCCTAAATGGCTTCGGTCCAGTATACCTGAAGGAGCGTCTCCACCCCCATCGTTCAGCCCGGACACTGAGGTCCAGCTCCGAGGGCCTTCTGGCGGTTCCCTCACTACGAGAAGCCAAGTTACAGGGAACCAGGCAGAGGGCCTTCTCGGTAGTGGCACCCGCTCTGTGGAATGTCAAAGAGAACAACAACTACCAGACCTTTAGAAGACATCTGAAGGCAGCCCTGTTTAGGGAGGCTTTTAATGTTTAATAGATTATTGAAAAGAAGAAAGAAAGAAAACTACCAAAAGATCAAAGAAAATTAAACAATTACAAAAAATCATCAAAAACATTTCATCACACAAAACAATATTTCACAATCATAAATAAAAACAACTTCCAATTCTTCACATTGTATTTGTATTTTCTTTTTTCTTAAATTTAACGCACATTCTTCCATCACTTCATTTAATCGTTTTGTATTCTTTTCTTATATTTATTCTTTTCTTATATTTATTACATATCGTTTTTTTTACAAGAGTCAGTTTATTTCCGCTAGGAGATTGCTGTTTGGATAATATATTTTTAGATACTCTTTAAAGATATTCCATTCTCTGTATACCTTCTGGTTTGAAAGCCCTCTTATTTTCCCTGACATCTTCGCCAATTCAAGATATTCTATCATCAATGTCTGCCATTCTATTATCGTTGGTGCTGTTTCATTTTTTTCCATTTTCTCGCCACTAATATCCTGGCTGCCGTTGTTGATTTATTTCTAAAGAAAATTTCTTACCTGCCTTTCATCACAAGGTCCCAGGATAGGATATACAATTATAAAAACAAATAAAACTTTGCAATTATAACAAAAAGTCAAAAGCCACCCCAAATAGAACAGAACAGCATAAATACAGCAAAAGAGATGGGTCCCACGAACAGGCCCTTTGAAAAAATAAAGTGCTCAGTCTCCAGCTTTCATGGAAACAATGTTCTGCAGCAGTTTATCAGGATTTCACCTTCATGCGTGCCAGGAACATGGCCACCCATTCAGTAGCATGGCTTTGAAAAGGCAGGCTTTTTGGCTTCACGTAACTAGTGCAAGTGAAGCTTCCAGCAAGAATTATTCCTGTTGACAAAATGGGGGGGGGGAGGAGAGATGAATAATAATCCTCTAATAAAAACACCCAATCCGTATCTGGTTTCGACAGAGCACTTTATAACCTTCTAATCCCCAGTTTTAATAATATCAGTAGGCTTTTGGGTATCAAACCAGTGAGTGACAAATAGATGACAGCTCATGGGAGGGAACTGTGTGCGTTGGGGATGAAATTCCACTTTGTTACTAGCCAACAAGAGTACAGCTTCAAAAGATAGTGCTTTTATTCTTCTTTGTAGCTATTTTTAGGCTGCATTCTAAGCTGAAGGCCTTAACTTCTGCAGATTCATTAGAACATTCCCCTCCTGTGATCTTAACGCTACTGCCTACCTCCCACTTCGCCGACTTTCTCTGTCACAGGCATTCCAGTAACAAGTCCCTAGTAGCAGATGGTCCCAGTCTTTTTTCCTGTGCAGTTTCCAGAACAGCTCATTTCATCCTATTTAACCAGACTTGCAGACAATGTGTCCCCCTCAAAACAAAACAAAACCCTGCACTTGCAGAAACCACAGCATTAACCCAGTCTCCTAAAAGCAGACGTGATCGGTTCCGATGAAATGTGGCAGTCCTTCAAATCTCACTGTGAGATACTTTCAGCAATAACCTTTGCAAGTAGAAGAACTGTAAACTGTTTAAGTAATTCAGGTAGGCGTGTTCTCCTTCAGGGAGAGCACGTGTTGCGGTGGGGGCCGGCAAGTCACCCCTCCTGAGATGGGTGGGATGCTTTTGCGACTCTCTCCGAGGAGACGAAGGAGAGACGGCATGTTTTTCTTTGTCCTGATTTGTGCTCAATAGATTTGCTTGTAAATATGCAAACACAAGCCTCTCTCGCCACTTCTGTTGCGCAGTGTGCTCTGCTAACATAGTGTGCCCAGGCTTTTGAAGTCTGGGTCACTGATCTATGTTGCACCAGAGATCGGGGATCCTCCAGCAGGTCAGCTGGAAGGTCGTGATCCAGCTGGGGGCTAGCCAGCTGGCCTGCTGACTCCCTCTGGATGCCGACACTCCATACACACTGCCTAGGGTTGCCCCAAAGAGGTTATTCTGATCCTGCTCACAAAGTGGCTGGTTCTCAAACTTAATCCGTTCCGGAAGTCCGTTCCAAAACCAAAGCGTTCCAAAACCAAGGCATGCTTTCCCATAGAAAAGTAATACAAACTGGATTAATCCATTCCAGACTTTAAAAACAACCCTAAAACAGCAATTTAACATGAATTTTACTATCTAACGAGACCATAAAATGAAAGCAATAAACAATGTACTGCAGTCACACAATCAATCAATCAGTAGCTAAACTGGGTTCCACACAGTCACAAAAACACAAAATAAATAGCAAAAACAGACAAACCTCAGGTGTAACACTCAAAGCGGAAGTGTGGCACTCAAATTGGAAGCATAAACACTCAAAATAGAGCATGTTTGGCTTCCAAAAAAAGTTCATAACCTGGAACACTTACTTCCGGGTTTGCAGTGTTTGGGTTCCAAGTTGTTTGAATACCAAGGCGTTTGAGAACCAAGGTACCACTGTATCTATACCCAGACACAATCTAAAACAACAGGATAATCTAAAAAACAAAGCAACCCATCTCACATGGTTGCAGCCACTGCAGCAGCTACATGGCGTGTCAAAATAAAAATCAGCTGCATGGATAAGCTTTCTTAAATTCAGAGTCCTGCCATTCTCGTAATGGTCAGAAGAAGAAAAAGAAGAGTTTGGATTTGATATCCCGCTTTATCACTACCCGAAGGAGTCTCAAAGCGGCTAACATTCTCCTTTCCCTTCCTCCCCCACAACAAACACTCTGTGAGGTGAGTGGGGCGGAGAGACTCAAAGAGGTGTGACTAGCCCAAGGTCACCCAGCAGCTGCATGTGGAGGAGCGGAGACTCGAACCCGGTTCCCTAGATTACGAGTCTACCGCTCTTAACCACTACACCACACTGGCTCTCCCGTGGTCAGCCGTGAGCTAGCCAGGCATGCTGCCCTGAGCAGGGTATTCAAAAGGCTGGGTGCTATAACAAAGCGGCCCCTGAACCATAGCTGTCAACCCTCCCTTTTTTTGCGGGAAACTCCCTTATTCCAATGCCGTTTCTCCGCTGCTGTCCCGGATTGTTGATATCCCTTAAATTTCCCGGATTTCAAAGGAAGCAGCTCCTCTCCCTCCCTGCCGGCCAGGGAGGCTCCTCAGCTGCGTTGCTCGGCTGCCAATAAGGAGTCCGAGACCGACTGGGGGCGGAGCTTGCATGCCTTGTGCAGCCAGACCCTCACGCCCCAACCAGACAGACAGCCTGCCTGCCGTCTACGCGCTCGCTCTTTCGCTCACCCGTCCGCGCGCAGACTCTGGAGCGCAGGGTGGCGAGGCTACTTGGTGCCATTGCACCGCCCTTGTGGCATCCCTTATTTTCAAATCCGAAAGTTTGAGAAAAAATCCCTTATTTTCAAATCCGAAAGTTGACAGCTATGCCCTGAACTCCTGCAGATCTCATTTCAGCGAAAGAGAGGAATGGGGCATACACCAAGTTTTCAGCTCTTGCGCCAACTAAGACAGTGTGACACAGATGCAATTACTGAACTGCCCATAAAATCTAATGTATCCGTCAGTGCCTTTCCAAAGGTTGGTTATGTTATTTAAAAGTTTCAGCTACGTGCAATTTCTTCAGTTTAGAATCTTTGCACATTGGAGCTAAAAAAAGCGGACGCCACGGGGAGATTTAAATCAACGTTCCAAGGCTTTGCGAAAGCCACGTGAAGCCGAAAGATGTTAAAGTTGCACGAGAGGTCTGACCCTCTGAAGTTTCAGGCTGTAAATAGGATTTAGGACCTTGCGTTAACCAAGACAACAAAAATAATTAACGCATACTGCTAAACTTCATTAGTCTCCCAGGGTTTAAATTATGCTTGCAACATCAACACATTAGAGTGAATAGTGTTTAAAAAGGGTGGGGAAGCCACTTTGCTATGAAAATTTGTTTTCTTCCACACTGGGAACAATGCACCTTTCTTACTGCATAATTGCCTTCAAGATATATCTAGTGAATTTTGTCTGATAGCAGAAAGTTTCTTCAGACATGAATGTACACATTTGTCTGCAGCTACATACAAAAAACCACACCTTTTAGTCTGGAATCAATGGACAGTTTTCTTTTTATGTGGTCTGCATGCAATCTAGATTTACTGCATTTATTTTATTGTTTTGCCTCTGAAAAAAACACTTCTTAAGAAACTGGTTTCGTTCTAGCTCATTGCAGATTGATTCTGCATTACCCTGCAGTATGTCCATTTGAAAACAGATGAAAACAGATGTAGGCAGTCCTGGAAATGGGACTGTGGGTGCAATTGTGGGTGGCCGTATACCAAGGTCACAATCACCATTTCCTACTGTTTTTCTTTTAAAAATAGCAATTATATATCGTGCGGCCACACCACCACCGCTTGAATGGCGTAGTGCTGTGTTGCTGCCTGCACATTTTCTTGCAGGTGTGTGGAGCAGTGGGTTTGCTGCTGATAGAAGCACTTTTGCTCCTTAGAATCATAGAATCGTAGAGTTGGAAGGGACACCAAGGGTCATCTAGTCTAACCCCCTGTGAAGCTGGAATCTCAACTCAAGCATCCATGAGAAATGGCCATCCAACCTCTGCTTAAAAATCCCCAATGAAGGAGAGTCTACAACCTCCAAGGGAGACCGTCCTACCTACGCTCAACTTGTAAATAAACCCAAATATTACCCTTTACCAATGCCATAAAGGTAAAAGGTAAAGAGACCCCTGACCATTAGGTCCAGTCGTGACCGACTCTGGGGTTGCGCACTCATCTCGCATTATTGGCCGAGGGAGCCGGCGTACAGCTTCCGGGTCATGTGGCCAGCATGACTAAGCCGCTTCTGGTGAACCAGAGCAGCACACGGAAATGCCGTTTACCTTCCCGCCGGAGGCGGGTACCTATGTATCTACTTGCACTTTGACGTGCTTTCGAACTGCTAGGTTGGCAGGAGCAGGGACCCGAGCAACGGGAGCTCACCCTGTTGCGTGGATTCGAACCGCCGACCTTCTGATCGGCAAGCCCTAGGCTCTGTGGTTTAACCCACAGCACACCCCACGTCCCTCCCCATGCCATAAGCCTCTACTAATCCATCTTTCTAAAGGACATCAAAGCGAGGTGAGAACTGCCCCTGGAACTTTTCACCACCTTTGGAAGTAGTGCATGCAACAGGGCCCAGATCCAACCTCTGGCATCTCCACGCAGGCCAGGAAAGACTGGTGCCTGGAACCTGGGAGAGCCACTCATTGTTGGCAAATACTGAGCTAGACTCATAGAATCATAGAATTGGAAGAGACCACAAGGGCCATCCAGTCCAACCCCCTGCCAAGCAGGAAACACCATCAGAGCATTCCTGACAGGTGGCTGTCAAGCCTCTGCTTAAAGACCTCCAAAGAAGGAGACTCCACCACACTCCTTGGCAGCAAATTCCATTGCCTAACAGCTCTTACTGTCAGGAAGTTCTTCCTAATGTTTAGGTGGAATCTTCTTTCTTGTAGTTTGAATCCATTGCTCCGTGTCCTCTTCTCAGGAGCAGCAGAAAACAACTTTTCTCCCTCCTCTATATGACATCCTTTTATATATTTGAACATGGCTATCATATCACCTCTTAACCTTCTCTTCTCCAGGCTGAACATACCCAGCTCCCTAAGCCGTTCCTCATAAGGCATCGTTTCCAGGCCTTTGACCATTTTGGTTGCCCTCCTCTGGACACGTTCCAGCTTGTCAGTATCCTTCTTGAACTGTGGTGCCCAGAACTGGACACAGTATTCAGGTGAGGTCTGACCAGAGCGGAATACAGTGGTACTATTACTTCCCTTGATCTAGATGCTATACTCCTATTGATGCAGCCCAGAATTGCATAGGCTTTTTGAATCATTGACTCGGTCCTGATTCAGATATGGCAGCTTCCTATATCCTGTTGGGACTGGCTCTATGGAAGCATTTGCGGCATGTGGCAGATTTGAGGATTGGAACAAGGATTTCCTTGTTTATTCCCCCCCCCCCCCACTTGAGCATTTAGATCCTGCAGTTCGAGTGTAAATAGAGCACCTATTGTTCTCTCTCTCTCTCTGGCAAGAAACAGCAAGGCACTGTGCTACGCCGGGGGCAAACCAATGGTGGTGGCTGCCTTGGCTTTCTCCTTGCCCAAAGCAGAGAGTGAGGAAGAGGAAAGCCAGGAAGATGCCAGGTGAGGCATCTCAGGGCAATAGTCTGTTAATGTGGAACTGTTGGGCATGACTGCCACTGGGCTGAGGGTGGGCAGGGAGGGGGTTCCCTTTCCATGCGATTAGGTAAATCACGAAAGATGTACGGCTCTATAACACCTACGCAGACAGATGCCCCCTTTACACTGAGCTATGCAATCTTGACTACTACTCTGCACATGCAACAAGGGAAAGATAGAGGACTTTATCCACTTTTTCTTTACTGCCCTCTATATGTTACAGTTAGACCCAGGCTTTTCCTCCTAATCCCGCCAACCATCGCCCGGGATGACGACCGCATGAAATACTTATTGGTAGATGCCAACCCTCTGGTCACACGTGGGTGTGGCTATCTACATTTTACAGGCACTGAAACTCAGGGCCACCTCTTCGGCTAACTTGCCCTAGACCTAGACCTATGTAACTTCCTGATATAGCCACTGTCGACATGCCCCGTTATTGCTTCTTGTTTTATTTGTTTCACTCAGTATGATTTTATACTTAAAGTTTTTAGATGTATTTGTGCAAAGGGTGCAGGGTGTATCTGTTGTATTTTGTGTACGTTTGTGGCGGGTTTCCGCCTGGTTTTTCATTGTGTGCTATGGCCATATGGCTAATGCAATAAATAATATTTGATTTGATTTGGACTACTACCTAGTTTTATGCGATAAAACATAGGGTTGCCAGGTGTCCACTATTTGAGCGGACAGTCCACTTTTTTCACATTATGTTCACTATTTCCCCCCCACAAAATAGTGGACATTTTTTTTATTCAAAAGCTTTATGTTGAAATGGTACGCAATCTAAAGCTGTACAGTCTAAGAGAATAAGGATAGGAGAATCGCGTTTTGTCTTTTTTTTCATAAGTAAGAATGAGACAAAGATCGAATATCCATTGAACTCGATTCTCCGAAAAAATTATTAATCATACTCAATTGTTTCACAAGACATTTAAAAAATGGGGGGGGGGGGGAGGCGCCTCTTGCCGGAGTTCTGCCCCGCCTGTTCCTGACTCGCGGGGAGAACAAAAGGGAGAGGCGCGAAAGAAAAAGACGCCTCTTCCTGTTCCTGACACGCAGGAGCAGCAGCAAACCAGCTACCGGTAGAGGCGCGGGGGGGGGGGGGGGAGAGGCGGGCTTGGAGGAGACTTGCCCGACGACCTGAGGGAGTGAGATCCTTGCCCCAAGGATCGCCTCCCTAATACAGGAACGGTAAGAAGGGAACCCCTGTTGGGAACTTGGGTAGCTTTGCCCCAAGGATCCCTAAGAAGCAAGCATAGAAACATAGAATTGTAGAGTTGTTGGAAGGGACCACGAGGATCATCTAGTCCAACTCCCCTGCAATGCAGGAATCGAACCCATGGGGGCTCGAACCCATGACCCTAAGATTAAGATTATAAAATTTAGATTAAATTAAGATTAAGTCAAATAAAAAATACACACGACAGCAAAGTAAAATGCAATTTAATATTTTACATATTATTATAATATATTTGATGTTTTGAATTTGAAGTAAAGTTTTGAAGTGATTATTTTAATACGTGTTAAAATGTTTGTAAGAAAATATATAATTTAATTTAATTTAACCCCCCCCCCCCCGCTTGTCCACTATTTTTTGGAAGCAGACCTGGCAACCCTAATAAAACATCACACACATAGCTGACTGAGCAGAGATGAAAGGGGTGGGTGGGAGAAAAACGTTAACAGCAACCGATTGGTACGGCAGGTATCACCAAAATTACTTTGTGAGAAAGGCCAGTCCAGTATTTCTCTAATGGGTAAAGGTTGAATTGAAGGGACATAAACTTCAAAGGGAAGCAAAAAGGGTTAGGAATGCGATGGAGGCGAGATAGCAATGAGTTAATCATCGGCAGAATGTCGCAGAGTGTTGCCTTGCATTCCAGAGTTTTAGAGACCTACTGTTTGCAATAATTTCTCTCTCTGTCATTCTGTATGCTATATGTATTTCATTCAGCTGAGGCTAACACTTCATGTATCGAAACAAAATTTAAAAAATCCTTCCAGTAGCACCTTAGAGACCAACTAAGTTTGTTCTTGGTATGAGCTTTCGTGTGCATGCACACTTCTTCAGATACCTACCTGTAACTGGAACTTTGTGTATCTGATGAAGTGAGGCCTAGTCTGGGCGTATAACACAGTTATGCATATCTGTTTTTAAATCTGGCTGAATTTTACCTGCATATTGATAATTCTTTTATAGTGTTTTTCTGCGCACCACTTACACATCTCCAAGTGTCCCTATTTTCCAGCGACAGTCCTGGATTTACAGAAGCCATCCCGGTTTCTGATTTGATCCTGGAGTGTCCCACTTTTCTTTATGATGTCCTTATTTTCATCAGAGGAAAGTACTGAATTATACAACTCCTGAACCAGGGAGATAAGTAACTACACAACCTTTAGAAGACATCTGAAGGCAGCCCTGTATAGGGAAGGTTTTTTTAACGTTTGTTTTGTTTTCGGAAGCCGCCCAGAGTGGCTGGGGCAACCGAGTTAGATGGGCAGGGTACAAATAATAAAATTATTATTATGGAATAGGATCATAGGTGTCAACTTTCGGATTTGAAAATAAGGGATTTTTTCAACCTTTCGGATTTGAAAATAAGGGATGCCGCGAGGGCGGTGCAATGGCACCAAGTAGCCTCACCACCCTGCGCTCCAGAGGCTGCATGCGAACCGGTGAGCAAAAGAGCGAGCGCGTAGACGGCAGGCAGGCTGTCTGTCTGGTTGGGCGTGAGGGTCTGGCTGCACAAGGCATGCAAGCTCCGCCCCCAGTCAGTCTCAGACTCCTTATTGGCAGCCGAGCAACGCAGCTGAGGAGCCTCCCTGGCCAGCAGGGAGGGAGAGGAGCTGCTTCCTTTGAAATCCAGGAAATTTAAGGGATATCAACAATCCGGGATAGCAGCGGGAAACGGCATTGGAATAAGGGAGTTTCCCGCAAAAAAAGGGAAGGTTGACAGCTATGCCCCCCCCCATTTCGAAGATGACTAAAGGATTCCTCCCAAGGCCTGAAACCGCCAAAGTTGTGACGTATTGCTACGGGAAAGGCGAAACCTGCCAATGCAGGGAAATTCCTTTCCGGCCCTTCAACAGCTGCCTTGACATAGCAGCGCCTGCGTACCTGTGGAGAAGAGGTGCAAAATTAAGCATTAATTGAGGGAGTGGAGGGTGGGAGAAGGTCTGGAGCCGACTGACGCTTCCCAAGTAAACTATACCTTCTATTGTGTGAGCTGTATGGTCCCTCCCCTTACCTGGCCAATCCCCTGGCAACGCCCCCCCAGGTGGGATTGGGCGGTTAACTGAGGTAGGCGGTGACACCAGGTATCCCTGCCCTGGGGAAGGCGCTGTCAGTCCGAACTACCAGGAGTCACACGGGAATCCAGGGGGGTGCGTGCGCCCACGCAAACGTCACCCCACTTTTGATGTGTGGAATGGTCATTCTGTGCATCTCATTCAGGACCCCTGCCTCTTTCAATCACCGCAGACGACAAACATTATTGAAAGCATGCTTTTGGGTTGAGTTAAATGCCTCAGTGCCTCTAGATATCTGTAGCTTGATAACTGGAGCTGCTTGCTTAAGGGCATTTAGCGACTGGTGGTTACTCAAAGTTACTGGAAGTTGTGTCCCAGTAGGAACTGATGCAATTACTTTCGCAGGCAAATTGGGTAGGAGAAAGACGGGCGAGTCCCTGCAGGTATAGGCACTGTGGGAAGGTGCATGGCATGTGGTGTTGCTTTTTGGGCACTGATTCCATGGACATATTCCATCTCTATGATGTGCATCTGTTTTGAGATGGAGAAACCAGAAGCACGAACACTCATAGCTGTCAACCCCCCCCTTTTTTTTTGCAGGAAACTCCCTTATTCCAATGCCGTTTCCCGCTGCTATTGTTGATATCCCTTCAATTTCCTGGATTTCAAAGGAAGCAGCTCCTCTCCCTCCCTGCCAGCCAGGGAGGCTCCTCAGCTGCGTTGCTCGGCTGCCAATAAGGAGTCTGAGACCAACTGGGGGCAGAGCTTGCATGCCTTGTGCAGCCAGACCCTCACACCCAACCAGACAGACAGCCTGCCTGCCATCTACGCGCTCGCTCTTTCGCTCACCCGTTCGCGCGCAGCCTCTGGAGCGCAGGGTGGCGAGGATACTTGGTGCCATTGCACCGCCCTCGCGGCATCCCTTATTTTCAAATCCGAAAGTTTGAAAAAACCCCTTATTTTCAAATCCGAAAGTTGACAGCTATGCTCTAGGTATCTGTAGCTTGATAACTGGAGCTGCTTGCTTAAGGGCATTTAGCGACTGGTGGTTACTCAAAGTTACTGGAAGTTGTGTCCCAGTAGGAATTGATGCAATTACTTTCGCAGGCAAATTGGGTAGGAGAAAGACGGGCGAGTCCCTGCAGGTATAGGCACTGTGGGAAGGTGCATGGCATGTGGTGTTGCCTTTTGGGCACTGATTCCATGGACATATTCCATCTCTATGATGTTCATCTGTTTTGAGATGGAGAAACCAGAAGCACGAACACTACTCTAAATGTGGCCAAGGCAGAGAGTTGTATAAGGGCGTTACAGGAAATTCCAGGCATCGTAATCTGTAGCAAGCACTTTGACTTTTTCATAGCTGCTGCACGTTGTTTTTCATCTACCAACAAGCCCAAGAACTCTCTTCTAGTTAGTCACTGATGTTTCAGACCCTACTGACGTAAAAGCAAAATTAGGGTTTTTTTGTTTTGTTTTTTTAAAGTTTTGGAGGGGTGTAATTTGAATCACGAAATAAATTTGGGATTTTTTTCAAATGAATTTGAGCTGTTCTGGACATTACATCATAGCTGTCAACTTTCGGATTTGCATCTGTTTTGATCTGTTTTCATCATTAGAAGAGAGAGAAGGAAAACTGACTTTACCTCTTTTTGATAATTAGTATACTAAAACTAAAGTATTCCTAATATAATTTTGGGGCTCTAACAGTTTGTTCCCTGATACAGAAGTCAAAGTGAATCTGAACTTGCACTGAACTTCGCTTGCACTCGGCTGTAGACTAGGGAAATATTAGAGCCACCAAGATCTATGAACTATCGAAATCTGGGGTGCCCTCCAAACACTTTGCATAGTTGAAAACCCTACAAAAGGTTTGGAGGGGATCTCAAAGTTCAGGGTTCGTAGTTAATGAAGCTTTCCCATTCCTATATTTATCTTACCAGGCAGAGGAATTTCAAGAATGTTTTGAACCGGACTGCTCAGACTTTTTCCATTTGAAAAGAATGTGAACCGTGAGCTAGAAAGTCTCCCATTCCAAACAGGTTTCTGTCTTCACCTCTCTTACAAGGTATTGTTGCGAGGACTATTGCGCAAGCATTTTAAGCACCTACCGTACATAAATGCTAAGTGAAGACCCTAAAAAACCCACAATGCCTTTTCTCCATGGTACATTCCCTGTTCACATTCTGATAGGATTGACATACGCCCGGAATTTCCCGGGAATAGCCAGGATTCGGTCATTGGCAACAGTGTCCAGGAGGAAATCGCTAGAATGTATGGGAAAATCCAGACGTATTGGCAGCCCGTGTCGGCAGTGTAGATTAGGACGAATTTCCTTAGAAATGGCTCAAAAACCTCAAAGCTCAACAACTTTGCCCAAAAAAGCTGGGCAAACGTTTGTGTCCAGATTTTCACTTTTTGTAATATGGCAACCCTAGATATGCACTCGCGTATGCTTTACATAGGGACGCGGGTGGCGCTGTGGTCTAAACCACAGAGCCTAGGGCTTGTTTGATCGGAAGGTCGGCGGTTCGAATCCCAGCGACGGGGTGAGCTCCCGTTGCTCGATCCCAGCTCCTGCCAACCTAGCAGTTCAAAAGCACGTCAAAGTGCAAGTAGATAAATAGGTACCGCTCCGGCGGGAAGGTAAAACGGCATTTCTGTGCGCTGCTCTGGTTTGCCAGAAGCTGCTTAGTCATGCTGGCCACATGACCCGGAAACTGTACGCCGGCTCCCTTGGCCAGTAAAGCGAGATGAGCTCTGCAACCCTAGAATCGGACACGACTGGACCTAATGGTCAGGGGTCCCTTTAAAAAAGGTAAAGGGACCCCTGACCATCAGGTCCAGTCGTGTCCGACTCTGGGCCCTTTACCCTAAAAAGGAGAGAGAGCAGTTCATCCAGTGGCTGCAGATCTATGGCTGACAGACTGTCCGTGACTGGCAGGCAGCTGAGCCAATCATTGCTAGGTGTTTCACTGCCCAAAAATTTTGCACACCATGCCAATGATAGAAGAATGGCAGATGAAAATGATGGACTATATGGAGCTTGCTGAACTGACCGGGAACTTCGTGACCAGAGGGAGGAAGCGGTGGAAGAAGATTGGAAGAAATTTAAATTATACTTAAAAAAGTATTGTAAGATTAAAGAGTAGAAGTAAGCTGGAAGATAAATGAGGCTGTAGACTTAGAAAATAGATATAAGGTTTATGACTGTAGGAATTAATGATATTGATCTTAGATAAGAAGAGATATCGAGGTTAATTAATTTAAAATGTTTTTAATGATGTCAAGAAATTACTAAAGATGATATATAAGGAACGCAGGAAGAGAGGACGGGAGGAAGTCAACCTACAATGATAGGAAGGATGATTAGGTTAAAAGGAGCTATGTTTGTTCTTATGTATTATTGTTGTTTTCTTTTTTGTTTGTTTATTGATGTTTGTTTTGTTAATTATACTATTTGTTAAAACCAATAAAAAAAATTTGGGGGGAAAAAAGAATTTTGCACACCATGAAGTGTCAGTGTACAGAATCTATTACCCTTTTTTGTGCTGGGACATCAAATCTCCATAAAGTTCCTGCAATCTGGCTTCTCAGCTCTGAGCGGTCTTGGCATTAAGACAACTCTCCCAGGAACCACCAACGGAGAGGGGAAGTTTTAGTTTCCAGACCAACCCCCCCAGTGTTCAAAACTGTCTCTTCAAATGATAACACCAGCCTCCTCTCCAACAATAGAAGTCATCGCATAAAGCTTTCAAAACCTAGTGACTTTGGTTGATTTTTTAAATAACTACAGCAATTTGGATAGGTAAATCAAGTTTCATTGCTCAGACGCGTCTTAAAAGCAGATTCCAAGGAGGCTTAATAACAGGAAAAATATTGCCGCCTAGTTGACAGATTCTGTATGAACTCATCAGCAAATTGACTAAACAAAGCCTTATTTAAATATTTTTCCTCTGTCACTTCATGTTGAATCTTATTTTAGTGCATGAAGCGATGAAATATTAATTTTAAAGCATTTCTTTTTCTTTGAATAATCTGCAGGTTTTGCCTCTAAGATTGATTTTAGATGACATTTCCCCCTCCCCTCCTCATTTTTCCTCCTAACCACTCCCCTGAGCTACTATTACCTAACTTTCACATAAACAAGCAGAGCTCAGAAGCAGTAACTCAACAGCTGCCTGGAACCTAGACTCACTTGCTTGCCACCCTTTGCTGCAACCCAACTGGAAAGTGTTTCGGGAAAACAAATTCTTGCAGAAGGAATCCTGCGCTGAAGGTAGGATGATTGCAATTACCAGTACTTTTAGAACCAGCAGAGGATGAAAACAGACATGGATTCTTACTTAGGCTGTGTACACACTCCCATCCAGTTTACATTCGATCCAGACTCTGTTCTATCATTTCTTATGAAGCACTGAGTTTTTAATGAGTTTCCCCACCAAAACCAGCTTCAATCTGAATCGAGAAAAAGAATTGTTCTAGCTGTATTTTAAGGCAAGAACATGCACACAGGATTAGGGTAACAAACATATATTCTCTGCCTTCAAAGGCATGTTCAGATTATTTCCACTGCACTTAGTCTGTTTGTCTCGTCTCACTGTGTATTAAATCCCGCTGGGAAAGTCTTGACTTTTTTTCCAACTTTTGGGAAAACTGATGCCATTTTGGGGAATGCTGAGGAAAAGGGGTGATCCAGTGTTGTGATATTTTCCCAGCCATATTCAAGAGGGGTTGTGTGTGGGTTTGTTGTGTGTTTTTTTTAATATGGGACATTGCTAGTTCCATTTCACAGAATCATAGAATTGTAGAGTTGAAGTGGGACCCGAGGGCCATCTAGTCCAACCCCCCCTGCAACGCAGGAACCAATCAGGTGGTGATAAATTTTACAACCAAATCTGTGTGTTCCTGTAACTAAGTTGCTATAGAGAGGTGGTGAAGGATCCAATCAGGCAAGATGACTGAATTCTAGAAGTATTAGAAGTATTCTAATGAATACTTTTGTTATTACCTCAGAAAAGACATGGGCATAACACAGCCACCTAATATGTTTTCTGCCGTGGGGCTGGGGGATTTGAATTGGAGAAACAATTGGGTTTTTAAAAAAATACCTCACCCCTGTTTAAAAACCAGAACACCCTGTTGCTTTAACATAAGCATGACATTGTTGAGATCTCCCAAAGACAGCTCTAAAATGCTGAGCTGTGAACCAGAAAGTCTTCCATGTTCAAATCTCACCTCAGTCATTAATATTCTTGTCTAGGTGTCCCTAAACAAGGTGGTCTCCTTCACCCCATTGGAGGAGTGGTAACATCACATGAGTGATAGCCTTCTTCAAAGGATTGAGATCACATATGTGAAATAAGTTTCATAGAAGCATAGAATCGTAGAGTTGGGTCATCTAGTCCCAACCCTTTGCAATCTCAACTAGATCCTACGTGACAGATGGCCAACCAATCTCTGCTTAAAAACCTCCAAATCCCCACTCTTGTGGGAGTCTGTTCCACTGTCAAAGGGCTCTTACTGCCAGAAAGTTCATCCTAATGTTTAGTCAGGATTCTCATTTCTTGTAGTTTGATTCCATTGTCGAAACGAAATAAAAAAAATTCCTTCCAGTAGCACCTTAGAGACCAACTAAGTTTGTTCTTGGTATGAGCTTTCGTGTGCATGCACACTTCTTCAGATTCGTGGTTTGAGTCCTATCCTCCAGAGCAAGGGAAAACAAGCTTGCTCCATCTTCCATGCGACAGCCCTTTAGATATCTGAAGATGGCTATCATGTCTCCTCTTTACCATGCTAAAAGGTAAAGGGACCCCTAACCATTAGGTCCAGTCGCGAACAACTCTGGGGTTGCGGCGCTCATCTCGCTTTACTGGCCGAGGGAGCCGGCGTACAGCTTCCGGGTCATGTGGCCAGCAAGACTAAGCTGCTTCTGGCGAACCAGAGCAGCGCACGGAAACGCCGTTTACCTTCCCACTGGAGTGGTACCTATTTATCTACTTGCACTTTGACTGCTTTTGAACTGCTAGGTTGGCAGGAGCTGGGACCGAGCAACGGGAGCTCACCCCGTCGTGTGGATTCGAACCACCGACCTACTGTTCGGCAAGCCCTAGGCTCTGTGGTTTACGCCACAGTGCCACCCGTGTCCCTATCTTTACCATGCTAAACATGGCCAATTCCCTCCACCATTTCTCCTAAGGCTTGGTTTCCAGACCCTTGATCATCTTGGTTGCCCTCCTCAGCAGAACAATGTTATAAAATGCTATTATTGTGTTTCCTTTGGCATTATCAAAGCCATTGACGCCACTTTTCTCTGCATCTCTTCACAGCCCTTTGCAGGTGCTGAGTAACTCCGCCATGTTCTCGCTGCTGTTTCTTGCTGCCGGCGTGGCCCTTTGGGTAACTGATGCCCAGCCTAGTGAAGAAAATACACTCCTAGACATGCAGAAGAAAGTCAATGACCTGTGGCTGAGTTTGCTCTATCCGCAGCTGTACGAGGATATAGTCGCCTCCAACCGGACTGCTTATGCCTCCTGCTGGGTGAAACCCAGCCCCAAAGTAGGTGCAGACAAGCCACAGGTGACGGGACACGTTCTGTTCAAGCAGGCCTACCCAAATGGGAAAGCGGAAGCTATTTTCAACCTGGACGGCTTCCCGGCAGGCACCAACTTATCCGGGAGAGCGATTCACGTCCACCAATACGGAGATCTCAGCGACGGCTGCGACTCCGCAGGCGGGCACTACAACCCTTTCAAAGAAAACCACCCTCGCCACCCTGGGGACTTTGGGAACTTCTACTCTAAGGAAGGCAAGATTAAAAAATATAAGGCCAACCTCGTGGCCACTCTGTTTGGCCCGTACAGCGTCATCGGGAGATCGGTTGTGATCCACGAGCAAGAAGACGACCTGGGGAAAGGGAACAACAAGGCCAGTTTGGAGAACGGCAACGCAGGCAAGCGCCTGGCTTGCTGTGTCATCGGAACATGCACCAAAAACCTGTGGGAAAGGCAGTTCCCCGAGGTTAAGGAGAAGAGGAAGAAAATGCTCACGACAAGAGAGGCAAGAAGCAGCTCCCAGGTCGTTGCTGCTAAACCATAGGAGAGCCACCTGGTTCTTTTGAGAAAGTGCAAGATACGCCTTTTGCTCTGTCATAGTGCTCCGTTCCGTAAGCAGATTAATAATAAAAAGTAGCAGCATATTATTTAAAGGTTCAGGCTTGCTTCCTCCCACCCCCAGCTCTAAAGTTTATCCTTGATATAGTAAGGAGGACAGTATGCTTCTCTACTGAAATCTTGAGCAACCCTGCTTACTGTGTGCCATATCTCTTAGGGGAGAAATATCAAGAACAAGAAAGCTGGGGGAACAAACGGTAAAAATAAATGTCTGCAACTAAGATGATGTGCTCTGTTTTCCTATATACCTGAAAAGCATAAAGAAAATACTTCCCTTTCAACTGTTTGAGGATGGGCTGGCAGACAGTGATAACAGCTTTCCCCCCAGAGCTAAGGTAGGAGTTTGTGTGTTATTTCTATTTTAAAACTTCAGATCCATTATTTTATTCTGCTTATATTTGCAGGTTTTACTTCCTAACTCTTTTTAAGCTTCTTAGCTGGTTTGAGTTATCCACAGTCCTGTAGCCGTGTCGCACTGTTTATATTTGAAGCAAGTGTTTCCAAAAACATTCCTGACTTTTTCTTAGTAACTGAATAAATATTTGGAAAAGTGTGATTTGAATCACTTCTGGCTAAATTGTGTAATGCCGTTTGTGCAATGTTGATAAATCAAGGGGGGGATCTCTCTCTGCATGCTTTCAAGAGTGTAAAAGATGCCATGAACTATGCCACAGAAGCACAGCATTGTAGTTTTGTGCAGCTGTTGAGAGTACTGAACTAATAAAATAGAGCAAAATATATTTATCATTCCAGAAGTTTTGTTTTTGCAGTTCTGAAAAAAAGTTTATGACAAGCGTTCAAAGGGCAAAATCTAGGTTTGTTTGTTTTAAAAAATCAGTGAGTTTTTCCAGTGACAAATTCAAGGACAAGCAAACTGGAAAAAATATGAACTTTAGTATGTACTGGTGTACCTGTTTATCTCTTAAAACATTTGGCCATTGATCTGACAAATACACACGAAACCTGACACCGGTTCATAAACTTTGTTCTAAGCTATTGTGGCTTACATTTCTTTCTATATATTTTTTAACAGAACCACATTTTTCTACCGGTAAATATGTGAGGATGCTTGCATAGGTTCTGAATTAAAACCCCACTGTTGCCTGGATCTTCTGTGGCCACAATCCTGCAGTCAAACTATATACCAAGTGAGAGCTGAGAGCAACTAAAAAGGGGGTTGATGCTTTAGCATGTGGAATAAATGTCAAAAGAGAACACATATACCCAGCTCATAATACTCTCCCCTTGCTATTTGTACTGAAGTTGCGCAAAGCACTTGAAAATACACCAGCAGCTGCCGTGCACCAGAGTTTAAGACCAAGTGAGTCATGTTATAAAAATGAAGTAAAAACAACACAAAATATAAATATATTAGGAAATGTCTTTATTATAATTGACAAAATATATATATATTACTTGATGACAGGGTTGCAATGAAAGCAAGGCCTGCAAATAAATACACATTTTTAAAGGAAACTATTACGGTAATCAGCAGCAGAATTTTATAAAGCAATTAATGTATTTAAGGTTTTTTAAAAAACATGATTTCCACCCGATTTATTAAAATACATTCTTGAGAGCTCTTGGCTTAAAAAAACTTCTGATGAATTATATAAAACGCCCTGTACATAAAATTAGCCTCCACTACCAAAAGATTTTTCAAAAACAGGTTGTTTCCATGACCACTGAAAATTTGCACCATTGAATGATTTATCAAACACCTTTTTAACATAAAAGAGTCTTAAAATGTAACATTTGTGGTGGGTTTTTTTGACATTACAGTGTTCATCGCCTTTTGCAGAAGGATGCGAGGGAATCCTTAAAAGAAAAGCTTTAAAGAAACACCTGAATTTATGAAAGGACTCTTAATTTCTGGGAGCCTCCAGAACTGATAAAAATGAAAAACGAGTCTTAGTGAGAGAAAGGAACAAAAAGCCAAGAAGAACGTTACATAGCAGATCCCTATTCAGAATGATAAGACTAGACTTATTTCATTTTACAGCTGAAGACTGATAATCGCAGCCCTATGCTGGGTTCTGTCTCTTTCTTGGTCGAACTGGACCGAACCTTTGAAACTGGATTTTAATTTTTTCTATCATGAACAGCAATGTTCACCCCCCCAGCCCCCACTGAGTGAACACTCTCAGTGTCCTCATTGTCCCCGTGTGAAGAGCTTATCCCCCCCATGAAAGAGAATGGCAGCTACTCATTTTATGGGAGAAATAATGGGGCACATTCAGCAACACTAGGAAGGTTAAAGTGGAGCAGGATAAAGCTTTCCCCCCCGAGCTGGACGCACAATCTTCATTGCATCCACACTCCCACCGCACACTGGAGGACAAAGCCCTGCAACCGAGAGCCTGCTGTAATTCCCAGTGCAAGCTATAAATTGTGCAGGGGGGTTTCACAAGTACATAAGGCTCTCCCTTCCAGCCATTTAACTTCCAGTGTGAAAAGGGCTTCATTGCACGAATGCCGGAACAGGGCTTAGGTTGCAACGGGACGTTGGGAACTTGGCATGGAAAAATAATATGTAGATCCACTGTGGTGCACTTCCATGTTCAAAGGTGATTATCATAGAGTTGGGCCCCCCTGGGGTCATCTAGTCCAACCCCCTGCAATTATATGCCACAAGTGATCAGGGGAATGGGCACTTGTACCCAGACATCCAGGCTTCATTGCCATTGCCATTTACTGTTTTCTGCAGCTGAAAAATATATACCGTATTTTTCGGTCATGAAGGTTTGGCCATAAAAAAAAAACCAACCACATGAAATGCTCTTACCATACATCTTGTTTGGTGGGGTAGGGGTACCCACATTTCTCGCTCCATAAGATGCACTTTTTTCCTCCTAAAAAGTAAGGGGAAATGTTTGTGCGTCTTATGGAGTAAATGTGTGGTCCCTGGAGCTGAACTGCCCAGGGGCAAAAGCAGATGGTGCTTTTTTAAAAAAAAAAAAAGAGAGAGAGAGAGAAGGGGGTGTTGAAAGGAAGCCCGCTGAGCAGCTGCTCAGCAAACGATGGGGAGAGAGATAAGGGAGAGAGATTCCAGCCCTGCCGCCTTGCAGAGGGAGGCTGTTTCCCCAGCGACATGTGACTGGCTGATTAGATTATCTGTCTGGAAACTGTAGAAATGGCTTCCTGAAGCTGCAGAACTGTGAGTTAAACCCCATAAAACAGGTTTTTTTCCCCTTTGCAAAGTAAGCTCAACAGCTTTGAGCTGATCCTCAAAAAATTGGGGCTTTTCTCCTTTGCAAAAGCTGCTGCAGAAATTTGAGCTGATCCTCAAAAAATTGGGGCTTTTCCCCTCTAAAAATTAGGTGCGTCCTATGGTCAGGTGCGCCTTATAGAGCGAAAAATACGGTAGATGCATTTGCAAATTTATGGGGCCACGTACTGGTTTTAACCAGGAGCTAAATGAACATAGCTGCAATACTATAACCTGTGCAAGTGGCAATCAAAAATAAACAGGAAAGCTCCCTAGGATTTTTGATAGCAAAGAATTAAGTCCCAACAAGGAAGCACAACTGATACTCGTAAGAGCCTCTGCAATAAATAGCATCAACTGTGCTGCTCTCAGATAAACAAGCCAATGTTTTTGAGGCTGGAGGCTGCTGCTATAAGCACAGTACGGAGTAAGCCCTATAGAGCACAGGGGGACTTACTTGTGAGGAAACATGCGTAAGTTAGGTCTAAACTAGATGTCACTGGATGTACCACCACTTTATCAGTCTGCCTTCTCTTCTCTGTAAGGGTAAGACATGGAATGTGCCCCACTTGACCTTTAAATGATTAAGGAAGCCAGCAGATCAAAAATTGGAATTGGAGGAGCAGAAGAACGGAGAGAAAGTAAACCAGGAAGAGTGTTATTGACAAGAATTCAGCTATAACATGGGGCCATCACATTGCCTGATTTAAAAAACCCAAAAATCTGTATCACCAGACGTCTAGATATAAGATCACACACAGTTACAGTGAGTGGCAACACTGGAAATGAAGCAAAGAGGGAACTGGCTACTTCATGGATTTGGATAGTTGACTGGGTCTGGGAAGTTCAATTATCACTTAACCTGCTGTATCCCGTCGCTCTTTGCAACTGTGTAAGTAGTCACTGAATCACCCCGTTCTTTGGATTACTGAAGTTTTTAGATCACGGGGCCGAGGAATGTTTATTTTTAGGGAGCAGCGTTTCTGTTACTAATACCTTAATAGCTACATGCATTGTTTAAAAACTGACTTGCTTCTTCTGGCTTGTATTTGCTTTTACACATATATGACCTTAATTCAATCTCTCCCTATGATAGCATCATTCCAGCTCACCGGAAGCTACTGAGCTCAAATGCAAACATTTCCACTAGCACAGCTAGGCTCCAAACTAGACGCTACATAAAAAATGCAAATGGCAGCCCTCACTCCATAATTTAAAGCAATGCAAAACATTGGCCATTCACGGTGTGAACTTGTTTACATTAAGCTACTTGACTATTTTTTTCTGCACTAGGACTTCATCAGCATTAGCTGTAGCCCTTATCAAGGCTGTGACAAAACCAGAAAGAAATATGCATCTTGGAATGAACATTGGGATGTGGAATATCTTATTTATGATGAGCAAAATTCCCTGAATTTCATATTCATAAGTTTGGTGCATATTCATTACTCTTCCCACTGTATCAGTTTTGTCATTCCTATAACAACAAATCGAGACAATAAGGCTATCTGTTATTTTACCAATAAAAGCACAAACGCTGTGCTGAGTCGATAACATTGTCAGCTACTCTATCAATAAAAGCAACAGTACCACAAATTCAAGAGATAACGTAATCCTCCCCCTTCTCCTCCACTGCACTATGAGGAATGAAATTATGCAAACTAATAAATGGTTCAACTTTTTTTCGTATTAATGCAAGAGACAAAAGCATTTAATTTAGAATAAGCCAGTGTTGCTCAAAAAGAATGGGATGCAAAAATAGCAGAGTGGTGCAATGCCCAAGATCAAGGGAGTATTGAAGGAACACTGCAGAGTCTTTTTTTCCTCCCTTTCCTCTTGGAACAGAGAAACTGAACGGGTTGAAAAAGTAAAGAAAAATTGAAACAAAACTCTCCTGCTTTGAAAATGCTGTCATTTGTTCTGTGTCCATGTGGAACCATTCCACAATCTTTGGCCTAAAAGGAGTCTCAACATACTGTAGATAAGACGCCTAATGACTTCCTTGTTCCCTTGCTGTACTGGAAGAAGAACGAGCAAGTGGTACAGAGAGAGCGAGAGTGAGAGATCAAATGGGGTTTCTCTAGCAGCCAAACATTTGTTAGAACCAGTAATTGTTCCAGCTGGCTGGAGGATCCTGGATCTGGAAGCTCTTTTCAGGGTTCCTCTTGGTTCCAAGCCTGGGGTACAATCTGCTTTGTCCACTTGCGAGTCCCTTCGTCAAAGCAACACTTGCTATCTAGCTCAGCTGACTTTCAAGGGTTGGGTCTGCTACTGCTTCCAGCACGAACCTGCTAACAAGCAGCCTGTAACAATGTGCAGCTGGCAGGTATTTATTTTGTAAAACTAAGGCTCAATACAGGAAGGATTTCCCTCCTTCCTTATGAACAGCATTGTTAAATTTGGATTAATCCCCTCTCCAATTGGTTTTAAGTTCTAGGAGTGAGAAATGAACATTTACAGGCAATTAGGTTCCCAAGCCAGCAGGAAAATTGCCTCTACGGCTGGAGGCCCAGACAAGCTCTACAGCTGCTGAGATGGTTTCTTATTTCTTTTTGAAGGGGGGAACCAAACCAAAAAACACAAAAATCAGGCCTCCCTTTAGCTCCACAGCTGCAAAATATCCACAATAAATATTACACAGCCATTGTCCTACCAGGAACCGCAAGGAAACACTTCAGAATCAGTGGAAGTAGGCTATGGAAAGCTTTGCTCAGCAGGCGCAGGAAGCCCTAAAGACTCTCTCCCACTGGAAGCTAATTGATTGCCACCACGGGAAGAATTGAAGAGAGAAAATGGCTACGAAAAAGAGTAATTTCAACTATTATCCACAAGGCTAATGGATCAGAAGGGAAAGAAAAATATATAGTTCCATTCTGCACAGGTGTACACTTTTGAGTTTAAACGCTGCTCAAATGAAAGCAGGGAAGGCATCCGGCTTCCAACTCTTCGCTGGTTTAAGCTCAAAAAGACGTCATTCTGACACGGAAGGAGTTCAACTTACATTTCTAGGCCAGACGAACTCCATTTGATAAAGCCCAAAGTATGAGCCATAAGAGAGATGCGGGAAGTCAAGAACTGAAGTCGCAGGAAAGTAGAGAGAAGTGGAGAGAGGGGGGAAGGAAGAGAGGAAGAGCTCACAGTTTGCAAGGAAGATGGGACAGGAACAGGGGAAAGAGGAAGGGGTGGTAGTTGCATACATGGCCAGCAAGGCCAGCCTTGTCGATACGCTTGTTGTGCCTTAGTACTTACTGGAAAAAGCTCATTGAAAATAGAAACAGCAAAATAGGCTATGTGTTTGTGTGTCTGTAAGTAATTAATCTGATGACCAGACACCGTGTATGTACAGCCACCAGTTATATCAAGGCAATTTGCTGTTTAGTATTAAACTGTGTGTGCCAGGAAGGATCACACCCCCACACACCCTGAGAAACCGAAAGCTCGTTCACTGAAGCCTTTATGTTTTACCATTTCTGATTCTGTCGGCTTCACCAAAGGCAACTCTCCTCCCCTCCCTCTTGACTCCCCAGGCTCTTAAGATACATTCAAACAGGCACTGCACCAAAAATTATACATACCAAAGAGACAGAGATGTAACTGACGTGATAAAGCATAATGATGGGGTGCTAAGTCCCATTATTCTCAATTATGTCACTCTATCTAATAACGTTAATCGCAGCAAATAGCAGAGGGCAAAATTCTGAAAGCCATCATTTTACTCCTGCTCTTTTTTTTCACATTTCTCTAGGGTCTGTTTGTTTGTACATACCAAAATGTTGGATGTATGGGGTGTGTGTGTGTGTCTGGGGATCTTTCTCGACAGACAAACAAGGAGGCGGCTGAGAGAAGCTTGACGAGACTGGGGACACATCCTTTCAGAAAACAATGCCACGGTCAAAAAGAGTCACGGTGAGCCCAGATCAGAAGCAGCGTCTGTAACTGTCACAGCTGCAGGTACATTATCTGGAATGTCACTGAAATCTGGAGTTGGGAGAGTTTGCTTTTCATCATCCTCGGCGTTCACTGTGTCACCGCTTTCATCCTTTTCGTCACAAAGATTCTCAGTGTCACTTTCCGAGGTTCCCGTCTCTTCTTCCACGGCCTGCTTCTCGTCTGCGTGTTTGTTCTCCCCGAGGTTGCAGGGCTCTGTGGAGTCAAAGGGAGGAGGGCTGGGCAAGGGGGATTCGCCTTCGGATGAGCTGCTGAGCTCTGGCTGACCTGCTGCCTGGCTCTCTGTCAAGCATTCTGCTCTGCTCCCTTCCAGCTCTGCAGCTGCCTGCTCCTCTGTCAGCTTAATGATTTCATTCCCAAACCCATTTGCACCGTCTTCCTCAGAAGGAAACTGGGGTAATGATGGATGGAAATGATTGGTTTTGTTACCGTTGTTTTGGTTTGTGCAGGAATCATCAGAAATTGCAGCCGTTTTCTCTGGAAGTGTCAGTTCTGTTTCAACGGCACACGTTTCCTCTTGTTCTCTGGTTTCTTCTAGAAGAGAAAAATGGGGAAACATCACATTTATGTAGATATAAAGCACAGTTCCCGGTTTGGAGGGTAACCAGAAGTGGGCACCTCCACAACACAGACAGTGAATTGTCTTGAAGCCTGTCCTCAGGCAGTACACCCTTTTCATGAATGCCCTCTTTAGATATTTTGAACTAAACAGAAAGGGTCTCATCCACAATGAGATGTAGGGGCAAGAGTATAAATCTCAAGACAGAGGATTTGAAGACGATCTATCCCTTCAGACAATACTCAGAAGAATGAGGAGGGGTACACACTATTAAATCTTTCTTTCTTATTGCTATCTTTGAATGTCCAAAAAAGTCTCTAAGAATGACTTAGGCCAGGGGTCTGCAACCTTTAAGACAAAAAGAGCCACTTGGACCCGTTTCCGAAGAGAAAAAAAAACTGGGAGCCGCAAAACCATTGCAACATTTAAAACAAATATAACACTGCATATATTGTTTCTTACCTTAATGCTTATATATTGTTTCTTACCTCATCCATCTCCTCATCCCACCCTCCTCTTCCCCCCTTTTCTTCCCAATGTCTCAATAACCAAAACTGATTTGTTAAAATGTTAGAGGGGGGAAATATGATTTACACACCTCTGTAATTCAAGAAAATCTTCAATAAAAAATATTCAATTCTTCATGGGGAGTTGATCAGGTTCAGTCTTTTGGCTCTCTGGCATCCATTAATGACTTATTATACAAATTTGTGGCATGCGTTGCATCCTTTAACACTCTTTTGGAAGGAGTGTATTTGTGGGCTGGGCCATTTGTGCAGGATTTTTGGTGTTTGGAGAGCAATGGGTGGTGCTTTTTTCTTTTTGGAAAGAAAAAAACCAGTAGGTTCCTGCCCTTTCTCGTGCCCTCACAGCGCAGTGGATCAGAGCAGGGTTAGGTTTGCCCAAGAGCAGGGCTGGGTGCCATATAGAGGATTCTAAGTGTGGGCTTTTCCTCTCTACCCTGCGTTGCTGCGAGGGTGAGAGAGGGAGGGAGAGAGAAAGCCTCGTGCACACACACAGGCAAGGCACGTCGCCCGCCATGGGCTTTTCCTCTCTACCCTGAGAGAGAGAGAGAGAAAGCCTTGCGCGCACACACAGGCAAGGCACGTCGCGCACAGCTTAGCCTCCGCTTTGCTGAATGGGGGGATACGTAGCAAGCGCGGGGGGAGGGAGAGAGAAGGAAGAAAGCTCTGCAGAATGGGGAGGGGAAGAGCCCTGCCAGAGAGCGGTTCCAGCCCACACACGCATGCCAGCTGGGTGGTGAGGGGTTGCAGGGGGCTTGTTGTTGTTTCTTTCGCTTAGCTAGGCTGGCCAGTGCGTGTGTGTCTTGAAGCGGCAGAACCCAGTCATCGCCACGGAGTCGCCCTTGCACTGATCAGTGGGGGGGGGGAGCGCCTGGCTCACGGCAGCTTTTTTCTAGGAAAAGAGCGTCGCCGCGCGCAAAAGGGGAGCCTGAGAGCAACGGGGCGCAGGGCAACGTCACAGCCAGTACAGCGCCCGGAGCCGCGGCAAAGGTGTAAAAGAGCCACATGCGGCTCCGGAGCCGCGGGTTGCCGACCCCTGACTTAGGCCATAGTTTGTTATTTCACTCAATGGGTCTGTTCAGATGCAACAAGAACAAGTGTTGTGTTCATGCATTTCCTGCTCCTGGATCAGCATCTGGTTTCATATCCTGGTAAGTTGTCTTGAGATTAAACCACAGTTTCCCGGTTCAAATATAATGGTTTAACAAATTGTGGTTTAACAAACTCCAGGGAGTTTTAAATTGTGACATGCAAGAGAAAGGAGGAAGAAGTGGGTGGGCATATAATTCTCAGTCTAAAACTCTATGGTTTATCACTACATCTGACCTAGCCCAGCGGCTCACATTCCACAACGACATTTCCCATTCATTTCCCTTTTCCATTTACACATTACTCTCAGAAGCATCTTTTATGCGGCCCCTTCAAAGCTACTCCATAGAAAACATGTGCCAATGATTTCGTTCCCCATCCCACTAAATTGTGATCTCTGTCCTGCCGGGACACCAACCCCATGGAAGCGAAGCATATACCCAGCCTTGCCATTCCCGAGAAGTGTGGGAAGAAGTGATGAGAGAAGACTAGACCTTAAATTTTCAGGAGGGGGAGGTTTAGTATAGAAACAAAGCTGAATTGACACTTACTTGAATTCGTGTAACACACTCTTTAAAAAACAAACCCCAATTACATTCAGTCTGGAGACAGCCTGAAGTTACAGTCAAGATGTCTGAATCTCTTGAGTATTAATTAGTATGACCACCGTTTAAGTACTGTATTTTTAATATTTGGGGGCAGATAAAACAGGGGAGTGTGGATGAAAAAAGGAAAAGGAAAAACAAAGTAGAGGGACAGAAAAAGTATGAGAATTTAAGGGAAGAAAGTTTTATTTCCCATTGGAAATGCTAACTGCAGAACAGAACAACTTAATAAATAATAGGATAGCAAAGAACATCACAGTGTAATGAGGTGGTTGTGAAGGCTCTATTTCTGCCACTACCTTCTGTATTGTTGCTCTTCAAAACACCTCAAGAATTCAGAAAGAGCACAGGACAGAGGTTTTCAACCTTTTTGAGTCCACAGCTCCCTTAACCAACGACATTCTTTCTGCGGCACCCCTGTGGGGCTCGGGAGCTCATTTATGTCACCCCTTGCCTGCAGAGCTGGCAGCCTCTCACCCTTTTTCAAACACCCTCCCTGGTCTCTGAGATGCCCACCCCCCTGCCCTCAAAGAGAAGTGGCTTCCAGAGGCACCATTTGCCTGTGGAGCTTATAGCCAGGGCTGCTGCAATAAACAGCTGTGCAAACCTTGGGGAGGCAGAGACTTGAAAGGGCATCAGATGAGAGAGGGAAAGAAAGAGGGACAGAAGCCAGTGTTGCACCTCTGACCATCATTCAAGGCACCCCAGGGTGCCACGGCACAGTTGTTCAAAACCACTGGCATAGGATACCAACTCACACACTGTAGCACCTCAGAAAACAAGTGCAGGACCTGCATTTTGAACCCCTCTTAAGAGCATTAACTCTCTCTCTCTCTCTCTGTGTAAAGCTAACAAACTCCAGCGCTGAAGAGTTCTAATTTCCCATATGCAGAGCTGTTTTGAAGGGGGGTGTTCTGACATCTGATCCATCACCTCACTTCTGAAGCAGAGAAGGTCTTATGAGAATAGGCCATTTAAAACATGAATTAGAATTTATTTATATAAAGGCATTCTATCCCAAACCTTTCCTGCCACACCATTTCAAATTCCAATACTGTGATCAGAATGGACTATGCAAAACTGAATAGCAGTATGCAAAGTAACCACATGCTCATATTATTAAATGCTGAATTTCTAATTTTCTTAGTGCAAAATGTGTGCTTAATATACAAACAGCCTTGATTATAGCTGATCCAAATGCATTAAGATACATGGGGGACCTCCAGATCAGACTCCGAGAGGGCAGTAAGGTATGGAGAAAAGTTTGCTTACTTGTTAGTTTGATGGAATGATTGTCCCTGGAGCCTGTTAGATAATTGGGGTTAGTCTGCTTGCAATATTTTATGATGGAATGGTTAATAGGCTACTTCAAATTACGCTTATTTTCTACTAGAGAAAAGAAAATCAGTTTGCCAGGTTCATGGAACTAAATCAACCTTGGAGTCAGATTTTATCTGACATTGCAATAGATTAATACTAAAAAAAAAAAATCAAAGAAAAGCCATGTTCTAATTACTGTGAGGAACTAGTACGAACTGTATGCTGTGCATCAGACCTGCATGAATAAGAATTAGAAAGGAAGGCCAACATCGTATGAACTTTAAATAGTGTTGGCCACATATAAATATATATTTGCATTTTCCTGTTCAGACTTGCCCATTCCCTTGATTCATGAAGAGCAGGCATACAGACAAAAGCTGAGCTGCCCACCTGCCAACACTGACAGGGAGCTCTCTGCTTCCCAACCTCGTCAAATTGGAACCATCATCCCCATGCCAGTGTTTTCCTGTTTGTGCCCGTTTTTTGGTGCACCCATAATGTGTCTCGACTTCCTCGATTGCCAATTTTAAATTCAAGGAAATTGCAAGTATGGTTGGATGAAAATCTGCTTTATTTACATGCTTGGAGTAGCTAGAATACCTCACCCCTCAAACAATCTGATAAATTCTTGTTCTTTAATCTGACCTAATCCAGTCCTTTTGACCAAACATGGATTTCTAGTGCAAGACATCCTATACACGTCTTGTCAGAAGTAAGCCCCACTGTGGGACTCAATCCCAGGTAAACATGTATAGAATTTCAGCCCGTGTTAACACATCCCTTTTACACTTTGCACAGAATGAGGTGATACAGTTCTGGATTGCACTACCTCAGACCAGAGATGGGGAGTCAATTTTTTTTATTTTAAACAGTTATCAACATTAGAAAATTTCTTCTGGGAAAAGCTAGCACATCAGGGGGAGGGCCATGCCAAACCTTTCTCCCTGATGTGGTGCTTTACTTTGTGCAGGGACTTTTCAGAAGTGACATCCTGCCTCTGGCCTAAAGCAGCATGACTCAGAATTCTACCCCTTCCAGACTGCCATGCCATTGTCCAGAATGCGGTCTCCTTACACCGCAGTGGCAGCAGGTGAATTGCCACAGTACGGCAACGACAAGAGCAACATGAAAAGCCCCAAACCACATGGGAGGAGTCTGTTCTGCAGTTCCTACTCTTGCAAGTGATCACCCAAATTCTGGATTGGATCATGCTAGGATGGAGGATGAGGGACGTGGGTGGCGCTGTGGGTTAAACCACAGAGCCTACGGCTTGCTGATCAGAAGGTCGGCGGTTCGAATCCCCACGAAGGGGTGAGCTCCCGTTGCTCGGTCCCTGCTCCTGCCCACCTAGCAGTTCGGAAGCACGTCAAAGTGCAAGTAGATAAATAGGTACCGCTCCAGCGGGAAGGTAAACGGCGTTTCCGTGCGCTGCTCTGGTTCGCCAGAAGCGGCTTAGTCATGTTGGCCACATGACCTGGAAGCTGTACGCCGGCTCCCTCAGCCAGTAATGCGAGATGAGCGCCGCAACCCCAGAGTCGGACACGACTGGACCTAATGGTCAGGGGTCCCTTTACCTTTACCTCAGGATGGAGGATAGTAGAAGTCGTATGGGCAGTAGCGCTGCCATTGAGATGCTGAAGGTGGCACTCTGTTGCTCTTCCAGCTTCCCAACACAGTGACTGGCTGCTGCTTACAGAGGGGCAAAGTTTGGGAAGCTCACTGTGGTACATGGTGACAGGAGCTAGATGCTGCACTATATGTCACCCTCTTGGTAAGTCGCAGTGACCCGCGGTGTTGGAAGCCAGGAGAGCGACAAAGACCCCCTGCCCCCGCTGCCTCACCAGCCAGCACTGAGTATTGTTTCCTGCCCCGTGGCCATGGGCTTGTTTCCCATGCTATTCTGGTGGTGCAAAAAATGAGACAATGCAGGTATCTCTAAACAGCTTCATCCTTATTTTCCCCTACACATTCAAACTTGGTGGCACAAGAGATGAATCGCCCTACGCCAGCCTTTCGTTATGACTCCAGATGCTTACCTTCTGTCTTCTGCTGTGGCTTATCTGCGAAAGATAGCAATGGTGATCGAGACCTCTGGATAATAGGCATAGCGGGGTCACTGAATGTAATGGTATCCTTGCCACCTGCGAGTAAGAGGACATGGAAACATTAACTCTCCAACACAACTGAAGAGTTTACTAATGCAACATTTTAAACAGTGAGGCTACATTTAAATAAACACGTCGTATACACCCAACAGGCATATTTCAGTAGCTCTGCTCTATAGAAAAGGAAAAGCTATGCTATGAGCCAAAATACGTACTACGGTTCAACTGCATTGAACCCAATGAGACCATTTTGTATGAGCACATCTGGTTCAAAGATGTGGTTTCCTCATTTGACAATAATTTAAAGAAATGAATCACTAGCTAGATGTGTTCAACTGCAATCCAACCCTATCAGAAATTATGCAAGTATCTTCAGTGTAAAGAGTAATACTAATTAGGTAATATTTCTGTTTAGATCTGAGGTTCGCAGAATTCCTCTTCAGGCATTCAACCTACATGATAAGTAAACATGGGGTGCTTCTCACAAGTTCTGCTTCTCACAAATTGCTGCTCTGATTCTCCAGGTTTCTAAAGCACGTAGGGAACCTCCATTGGAAACAGGAAGTTCCTCCCACTGAGTTCCTCCTTGAGTTGGAAGTTGATCAGAATGGTGTTGGGGAGGCAGAGCTAACATGCTCATTCAATGCCTCCCCTCCCACATGTTTACTTAGCATGTATATGGAATGCCAGAAGAGGAATAGAGAAATGGCTTTCCTGAAAAACAAATGTTTTTTTGAAGTCAGATCCATGGACAGGAATTCATGCACATATGTACACAAACATATATCTAGGATCCTTTTCTTACAACCATCCTGGAAATGCTGCATTTACAATATACAGGGCCCATTTTCAACAGGAAACTGGTGCAAAAGCAACCTTCCTGTGACATTTAAAGATATTGCTTTGAGGTTGCTCCTATTTTGACCTACCTATGATTTATACCAGGCACCCCCAAACTCGGCCCTCCAGATGTTTTGGGACTACAACTGCCATCATCCCTAGCTAACAGGACCAGTGGTCAGGGATGATGGAACTGTAGTCTCAAAACATCTGGAGGGCCAAGTTTGAGGGTGCCTGATTTATACATCTTGAGGTGCTTGTGTATAGTTCATATGGGGTGGGGGGAGGGAAGTGGACAAAAATGTAGCCTTATGGAAAGGAAAAAGCGGTAATAGGCAACATTTAGACAGGAGGAGTAATCTGGGTATACCTTCACTGGGTATATTTCAATGGGTCTTCAGCCAGGGGGCTACTTTGAAAAGCAAACCAACGAGCACAAGCTGGTTTATCAGAAGAGGCCTGAAAAACCAGACTTGCATTTATAGAAGATTAGAATAAGATAAAAATCTGTGTAAAAATATATTGCAAGAGTGTTTTGGGAAATTTCTACCACAGTACCTACTAATACAAGCATCTTAGGTGAAATATACTAGATATTATCAGGATTTATAAAAATCATTTTAATGGACGATGGATATCTGACAACTGCAGTATAGATTAGCAAATTCAAGCTAGGGGTGGAGTGTGGATGGGGAACAGGATATGCTATGGATTTCAAGTACAAATATCACATCACCTTTGAACTCGCTGGGTGGGCTTAGGTAATAATGAATTTTCTGGGTTGTTGAAGAGATAACTGAGATAATGGTGCTGTAAGACTATTGTTATTTTACTGCTACCACCTATTTATCTAGACCCACTGTCCAATTAATGAGAAATTCTTATTACAGCATTACAGTAATTGGACCTTTTTAACTCCTCATTTTTGTAGGATGTTAGACTTTTGCTTTTGCAGGCCATGATTTCTAAAACCAAAAATTGTTTTCTTCTGCTTTTATCTTGGAGCATTCTGAATGAGTCCTTCATTAAGTCTGTATTGGCCTTTGCCCTCTTAAAAATCAGCTCGTTTCATTCCCAAGCCTTCATTCCCAAGCCTTCTGATAGAGAAACAAGCAAATGCCTACACAGCTGGGGCGGATGGGTCAAGAGTCTTTTTGCAGCCTGCCAAGACCCTCCAAAATTGACATTCAGTTTTACCTTTTAAAATGTTACTGTTCCTATGGGTCTCCCAATGTGTTGCAAATAAGTTCTTTTGTGTTCCCTTAAAGCACGCACCATTTAAACCATGGGTAGGCAAACTAAGGCCCGGGGGCCAGATCTGGCCCAATCGCCTTCTAAATCCGGCCCGTGGACGGTCAGGGAATCAGCGTGTTTTTACATTAGTAGAATGTGTCCTTTTATTTAAAACGCATCTCTGGGTTATTTGTGGGGCATAGGAATTTGTTCATTCCCCCCCCCCTCAAATTATAGTCCGGGCCCCCCACAAGGTCTGAGGGACAGTGGACCGCCCCCCTGCTGAAAATATTTGCTGATCCCCGATTTAAACCATTTAAAAAAAACTGCTTCCATATGCCTCAAACCATGATACTGTACTAGGAGACCCAAAGTGTTTTTTTTAAAATATATTCCTTTGCGGGAGCTACTTTTTTTTTTAGGAACAAAGTGCACCATCTCTGTTTCATGTCGAAACAAAATTAAAAAATTCCTTCCAGTAGCACCTTAGAGACCAACTAAGTTTGTTATTGGTATGAGCTTTCCTGTGCATGCACAACAAACTTAGTTGGTCTCTAAGGTGCTGCTGGAAGGAATTTTTTTATTTTTTATTTTGTTTCGACTACGGCAGACCAACACGGCTACCTACCGTACCTGTAACTAATCTGTTTCATGCGTTTGCATGCAACACGTAGCTAGTCCCTCAGAATAGCTGTACTACTGTTTCTGTATTAAAACAGTGACCCCGAAGGTATTCTAGGGAGAGCTATTGCCTGACAATGCATTATGCCCTCTCTCCATCAATGTTTACTGACTCCAGTAGAGGCGGGAGGGGGCTGCTGCTATACCAGGATTCTTCCCTGTGCAAGTGCCACCCCTTCCTGAAAGTGGGGCAATCTTGGCATGGTGTGTAGAGTCATACAGGCTTCTCATTTATCACCTCAAAATAAGATTTGAATGGTGAGAAGCTTTACTTTTCTGTTGCCTCGTTTATTATGTGTGTCATTTCTGTGTGGTTTAGCGCATGGAAACATAGTTTGGTAACTTCATCAGAAATCTAGAGGGAAATTCCCTATGCATGTGGAGGGGGTAAAACGCGGAAGGGAAAGTGTTAATCCTGGTCTCCAAAGACTAACGATGAGGTTTTTCAGCCTTTCTACATAACACATTCCCTTTACAAGACTGGATGGAGGAACATACAAGAATCTGGTTAGATCTTCAATTTTAATGAAAGAGAAAAGCAGGAACCAACTCATGAATCTTAAAAAAAAGAAAAAAAACTTTAATTGGCTTGGATAAAAGGAGACTTTTTGTTTCTATCTACATACTTGCTTAGCATGTGTCACACTCCAAGTATCTGAATCAGTATTTCGAATGGCTAAAGGGCCATTCCATTGTCACGGGTGGGACACTTGGACCATGTTTTTTGGTATTCACACATGTATAACAATGTAAATATACATAAAAATTAACAACCAAAATTTAAACTATGTTCTTAATAAGATACTGAACACTTTACTAATTTTTTATTATTTTTATGGATATTTTTGATAATTTTATTAAATGTTAAAGTATTGTCACGGGTGGGACAAAAAAGGACATGGAGCTTGAGATAAGTTTGATTTATGGAAAAACTCTGTGAGTTGGGAGGTGAATCAATGATAAACTCAGCATATATGTTTAAATCAATGTTTATTGGTTACAACTATGCAATCAGAAATTAAGTTTAAGAAATTTAACGATACAAAATTAAGGAAAAAATGCTGTCACGGGTGGGACAATCATCAGAAAACTTTTAACTTGAACACTTCTGTGAAGGCTACGTGGGTGGACTTTTGAAAAGAAGGTCCATAAACTAAACTTCTTTTGTCTTTAGCTTTAAAAAATGGTTAGACTGCACGTTTGGAATCTGTTTAGGTAATGAAACTATAAGTAAAAGAAGTATATTTTTAAAATAGTTTTTTTCTTATCAGGCTCATTTTTCATGGAATGGCCCTAAAGTAAGAAACATTTTAACTCAAGTATTAATTAAATTAGGTTCCTCTTATCTCATCTTTGCTATGATCTGTTGTAGAAGAAGAAGAAGAAGAAGAGTTTGGATTTGATATCCCGCTTTATCACTACCCGAAGGAGTCTCAAAGTGGCTAACATTCTCCTTTCCCTTCCTGCCCCACAACAAACACTCTGTGAGGTGAGTGGGGCTGAGAGACTTCAGAGAAGTGTGACTAGCCCAAGGTCACCCAGCAGCTGCATGTGGAGGAGTGGAGACGCGAACCCGGTTCACCAGATTACGAGTCTACCGCTCTTAACCACTACACCACACTGGCTCTCATTAAGTTCTTGTCACAGGGATACTGTCAAAAATGGCATCCCCAAAAGGGTGACTTTGCCACCTTCCCTGTACAAGTTTTGAAATGCTCCTACTAAAAAAATGTGTACATTAAAAATGTGTACTATATTGAGCCACACCCTTTGGTCTACCTACTCTGGTTATTTAATTGGGGGTGCGAGGGATAAATCTTGGAACTTTCTACATGCAAGAGCCAGTGTTGTGTAGTGGTTAAGACTGGTGTCCTTCAATGCGTGAGGGATGTAGAAACCCTGAATGGGTTCGGCATGTCCGCTTTCTCCATTTACCATCAGCGTCTTTGTGTTCCATGATGCTTGGATCTGGAATGCGTAAACCAGATAGCAGCACTCACGGAATTAAAATGTAAGTAGCAATGCTGGGTGATATCCATACTCATAATTGCTGAGTTAAAGGGGGGGAGGGAATTGTCTTGACTTACTGCTTGTCATGTTGTGTTTTTCTTTTAAAAAAATAGCTACAAAATCACATTGTTCTGTACAACCCGTGATTATATTCAGAACTAGCTCGTATCCTTCCTTATTACCATTTCTTCCAATTAAAAATAATTTTACAGTGTTCTGTATTTCTCTTGTGGCCATCTAACTTACTCGGCTGAACATCTTAATCTGACAGATATAGAAAAACATTCAGATAACATTTCCATTTATTTACATGCAGTGACAATATTTAATGCACCGCTAAGATTAGTTACTAAAAATACATATGTCAAACAGAACCTACTCCCAAATCCCACTGAGACATTGTAGCTCAGGCCTTCAGGCAGCAAGAAAAAAAAGGAAGGAAAGAAAAGTTATTATATAAATATTAATTTGATGCCTAAACAGAAATAATAGAACAAGGTATTCTAAAATCATCGCCTGTCTTTTGCTAGTTTTCTGTTTTAATGGTCAAAACACTCTATTTAGTGGATTATGAGCTATTTGAAACAGAAGATCAAACCCTAGAGTGCCCTTGGTATCTGAAGAAGTGTGCATGCACACGAAAGCTCATACCAAGAACAAACTTAGTTGGTCTCTAAGGTGCTACTGGAAGGAATTTTTTTATTTTTTATTTTGTTTTGACTATGGCAGACCAACACGGCTACCTACCTGTAACTGAAACCCTAAAGTGTGAGCAGCAATTGACTACAAGCCAAGATGCAAAACCATGGTTTGAGGTGGTTCTGCATATCATGCTCTGCAGTCCCCATGTTTAAGAGTTGTCTCTCTACCAAGCAAACCATGGTTAAGGCATTTCGCCTGCCTGTCTGCTTGCAAGATGACCAGCAGGCCTCATTGGTTCGCCCTTTACACATACACTGGGAACAGGGCATGTGAGCAAGCTCAACCTTGGTTTCAATCCATGTTTGGGATCTTAATCAAGATTCAAGGAACAATGGTGTCGGGCCATGGAAAAGGTCAAGCTTCAGGAACCTAAAACACCTTGGTGGGTATCACCACTCGAAGCTACAGCCGTAAAAAGAAGGAACATGGAAAGAGAATGGCCCACTTATAAACAACTTATAGTTGAAAAAGAGGGAAAATTGGCACTAAAAGATTATAATGAGGTGAAGATGTATTTGTCCAGCTGGCTGCAATATTTTCAAATTAATAAAAGGTTTCAGGAAGATAAAAAAATTGGATTCGAAAAAGATTGTTCAAAATTAGACGAAATTTTACTGGGAAATAAAGACAAATTGATAAAAAAAACTGTATGAGATATTATTGAAATGGGAAACAGAAGATGAATTAATAAAAGATTCAATGATTAAATGGGGCCAAGAATTAGGAAAAACAATTATGTTAAAAAAATGGGAAAACTTATGGCAAAGGGATAATAAATTTACACCAAATTATGACCTACAAGAAAATCTATTGAAGATGCAATACAGATGGCACATAACACCTGTTAAATTATCAAAAATGTATAGTGGTATAGAAATAGGTGCTGGAAATGCCAGGAGGAAATTGGCACATACATGCATATGTGGTGGCAGTGTAAAATGATAAAACCGTTCTGGGAGATAATCTACAAGGAGATGAAAAGGTTATTAAAATACTCATTTAAAAAAGCACCAGAGCTGTTTTTATTAGGAATGATAGAAAATGATATTAAACCAAAGGACAGGACTATTGTAATGTATTCAACGACAGCGGCCAGGCTTCTCATAGCAACACATTGGAAATCGCAATATGTACCTAACAAAGAAGACTGGCAAATAAAGATGATTAATTATTACAATTTGGCCACAAAACATGGGGAAATTAGGGGATTAGAACAAGAAAAGAGAAATGGAGACTGGGAATTATTTAGGGATTATATTAAACAACAAATAGGAAATGCCAATCTTCTAGCAGCAATGTAAAGGCTCAAGCAAAGTTAAGCAGGGAGAGAATAGTTTAAAAATCAGGTATGCATAATTCTAGAAAAGTAGGAAATTGTAATTTAGACAAGGCTGTGAAGCATTAGGGGGGGAAGGGAGGGAATGGGAGGGGAGGGAGGGAAGGAAGAAGGGTAATAAGAATGTATGTAAGGCTTTTATATTTTTGTTGTATTTTAAACTTGTAACCGCGTAAAACTGAAATAAAGATTTCTTTAAAAAAAAAAAAAAGGAAGACAGGTTCTGCAACCCAGGGTGAGCTAGCTGTCAGACCAAGGAAGCCAGAAGCAGCTGTGCAGATCAAAACAGACAAGGGTTCAAACATGTATCAAAACAGGCAGCGGTCTGGGCAGAATCAGAGGGGTCAGAGGAAGGTATATAATCAAAACCAACCAAGTAAGTTGCCGTGTGGGAGGGGTGGCAAAAATGGTGGTGTGCTCTCACAAAGTCTGTACAGGACATTTTTTCCCTGGCCAGAGATTTCAACTACAAATCCCAGAATCCTCAGGAGGAAACTGATGCCATGTGTGCCATTCTCAACAAGGTTAAGACTCAAAAGGAAATGAAAACACAGTGTCAGTTTTCAGCTGAAGATTCTGGGATGTAGTCTTGGTCCATAGCAAGAAGGGATGATCTTCTGCTGGGGTCATTGAGCAGTTCTGTGTTCCCCTATCCTGACCTGTTGTAGTTATGTCAAAAATTGCACCCTGCCTTTCCCCCAGAGGAGGCAGTTTGTTGGCCTTGGGGCAGAGAAAGGGGGAAGCAGGAGTGGCCATTAGAACTGAGTCAAAATACAGCCCTAATTGCAAGGCTGTCATTGTCCTGATCCCAATCTCAAGCATTCAAGAAGGGGCGCTCGCTAATGTGAGCACAACCCCACACTCATTAGCCTAGTTGGAAGCCTCAATCAATGCACAAAGCTCAGTCTGGCAATCTTGCAACGGAAACAAGAGTATGTGCAGGAGGCAAGGCACCAGACCCTGGCTGCAAGGAAATGCAGTTTCACAAGGCCTATAGGAGCTTGTACCAAGAAGACCTGGGCTGTAATCCACAGAAAGGGAAACATGGAGTTTATTAACAAAGATGAAGCTATCCGGAGGAGTGGTACTCTGGTTTACTGAAGGGAGATTATGCCCCCTGTAATCAATTATAAAATGAAGTATAGCCGCAGAAAAGAAATAACTAAAGCAGGTGGAGTAGCATTAAGAGCAGAAAGATATACTCAAAATTAAATTTCCTGGTCTGTATATTTCAGTCTTCAGGGGAAGATCATAGGTGTGAGTGTGGTCTGAATTTATGTTTTGGGGTTGCTGGTTGTTGTTTCTTTCACTTTTTTTTTTAAAGCAACAGCAGCAGCAACAACAACAGTACCCTAGATGCATACAGAAGACTACAATTCAATCCTGCTTCCTATTGGTACATGACCCAGTAGCTGGAAACTAGCTGCCTGAATCCTGCATAAATCGAGACTGAACTCACTGTGCGTTGGCTGGTGTGTGGGGAGTTCAATGCTGCTTTATGTAGGTTATCACCTCTCTAATCCAGCAGTCCAGTTTTGTCAGGTGGATGGAACCCCCCACCTATCAATCCCCCAATGTCAGTATGACAACAGATGCTTGACAGGTGGCTGGTCCCACCCACTTGTCAGTCGGACCACCAAGGCGGGGAAAATAAGAGATCTAATCCACCAGGCCAAAAATATTCCTCACCAGGATACTGTGGGAAATTCAAAATGGCAGGTGGAAACTAGAGCAGGGGTAGGCAACCTAAGGCCCAAGGGCCACAAGTGGCCCACGGGGGTCATTTAACCGGCCCACTAGCTGCCCCCAAACCAAGCCGCCTGCTTGGTGAGTCCCCGCGCGCTGTGCTAAACTGGCGCAGCGCAGGGACTCGCTTCCATGACGCCAGAAATCACGTCTGCGCAGACGCCGGAAATTGCGTGCCTGTGCGCTCAGGCGTGCACGCGATCCGGTCCACGGAGGGATCTCCACTGGAGTGAACCGGCCCAGGCGAGGTAAACCTTGCCAACCCCTGAACTAGAGCATTACCACAGCTACCAGGTAAACTCATAGCCAGGAGGCTGAATGGACTGGTAGGGTTGAAAGCAGCTCTGCTGGGTCCTGCCAAGGAACATGTGGCCTGACAAGCTGTGTGCCACTGCTAGCCCTATCACTGGGTTCCAGGGTAAGGTTGCTTAGGATTGCTATGGCTTCCTGCTTTTTTTCTTCTAAGCAACTGAACACACATCAAATTAACTATGGGGAGGCTAACACCTAATTTTAATCTGACTCCTGCTCTGAGCATCTATGCTTGCAGAAGAGAGAACATAGTTCAGAAGTGATAACAACCAGTCAGTCCAGTAAAACAAAACTCGTTTACTGGATTTGCATTTCCCAACCTCATCTAATTACAGTATTCATTTTTTTGGATTTATGAAAGCAAGTGGCAGAAGGAATTTATGGATGTCAGAGCTTCTGAATAGACCAGGGACAAAACAAAATGCATTCAGGCATACAATAAAATATGCTAGAGAAGATATTCTTAGTCATATGCTAACTTTTGATATTAAATACCATAAAGGCAGAGAAAACTATTTAGGAGTCATGAAAAGAGTCTACAGTTTAGTGAAAGCATTTTCTTGGTGGAAAATGTCAGTTTCAATAGTTTCCAGACTGAAAAGTTCAGCAGTTCCACACTGATAATATTTTATATACCTTATTATAGCTACATTATATGCCCTATTCCATCAATTTGAGTGTTCTTACATAGTCAACCAATAGGCAATTACAGCAAGGCTCTTGATTCTGAGGTCCATTGAGATAGCGCATAAGCAAATTTCTAGACCATTCATTATTTAACCATCATGGTGATGAACTCGATAGAGGGAAGTTGTGATCAGCCAGTTTGAGATCGCTATCTGACCAGGCCAGGAAGGACTTGCCCTCACTCTAAACGCCTTTCTTTTGTCACTGAGATAAGCACATAGAGTTATGCTATCACATCTTCTATATGTTCCCTGTTGGTTGGGGTCATGCTAAAAAAGAGAAAGTAGTTTTTCTTTTTCTTTTTAAAGAAATGGACTGGACCTGTAGCTGACTAGAGAAAATGGCTACAAACACAAAAGGTGAATGATTATGTGTGATATTTCCAAGAAGAAATTTGCACACACCTAGCTAACATTGCTTTTGTGCTGAAAATCAAGAGTCAAACAAGCAGCATAGCCATTAACTGTTTGTTAACTGTTCCGTCTTGTGAACTAAGCACAGCTCACTCCACTCCTCAAAATGCTGATGCCCTCCACAGACATGACAATTCTCAAGGATGTGCATACTATGCAGCAAAGTTTATCAAAAAGTCTGTGCCATGAACAATATACATTCTGCAGCCTATACTGACTATGCTAGAGGCAGCCAATGTAGTACTCTCCAGATTGCAACAGAATAAAAAATAAAAATGTTGATCTGCATAGCAAATACATTGTCCTAACAAGAAGGCACAATCTGTAAAGCGAATTTCAGGAATATGTTTAAAAATATAATATGGGGGGGGGGGCACACACCAAATTTTATTAATAAAATTTCAATTGTGTTATTGAAATGTATGTTTTAAAATAATAGATTTAAGCTGCAATCCTATACAGGCGGCAACCATTTTGCATGGGGATTCCGTTCTTGGCCCCGTTCATGTCAGTGGTAGGGCTAGGCAATGTCAGGTTTTCAATAAAGAAATAGGAGTCCTTGGAGAATTCAGAAAATCAAATAGCAAGGTTGCAAGGACTCAGGCCAGGACGGCAATAAACAATAATTCCTTCTATTTTTGTTGTTTCAAGTATGACACAAATTCCAGTTGCAATGATTTTTAACTGAGTTAAAATGAGTTTAAATGAGTGTGAGACACACTCGGTACACTTTGACTATGAAACTAAGAAACTAGAGCTGATGAAGAATAAATGAAACAGGGCCTTGTCCTGGAGTTAAAAATCATTGCAACTGGAATTTGTGTCATACTTGAAACAACAAAAATAGAAGAAATTATTGTTTATTGCCGTCCTGGCCTGAGTCCTTGCAACCTTGCTATTTGAATGTCAGGTTTTCAACATCGCGATTTATCGCCAGCCATACACCGGGATCTGGGGATACACTGCAATGTTAAAACAACAAGCTGCATTGGCCCCAGCACGCAAGGTGCGGGGTGAAACTGCCTCAGCTCTCACCCCAGTGTCTCGTAGGCTGGGAACATGCTTCTTTGCGTGGCTCAGGTGGGGGGCAGGAAGGGTCCCGCCACCCAGCTGAGCGTTCCACTGCTCCTGCCCCCCAGCTGAGCGAGCCGCATGCCTCTCCTGTTTGCATGCAAGGCATCAAGGCTTGCTCCTCCCTCTGCGGTATGAGGGGCAGATTGCGATGGCGGCTAAACCTGGCGCTCCTGTCCCTCTGCTGCTAGAGGCCTGATGTTGAAAGCGGCGCTGATCACAGAGGGAGTCAGGAGCGGTGTTGGTTTCATCCGCAATTTACTGCCAGGTAAAGCTGCCATCACGGTCTGCCCCTCATACTGGTCCTGGGTGTTGCACAGACCTAGTCGGTGGAGGGTGTTGCACAGACCTAGTCGGTGGAGAGCCCATAAGCCACCTCACCCTGTTACACTCAGTCCCTGTTCTGCCCTCTTCCGGGTCCAAAAGGACCTGTGTGTCGGCAGACACGCAAATGGTTGCTGTCTGTAAATACCTGCTGGGGAGTTGTCTCACTGATCCCACTGGACTTTGTCCAACCAAATCGCCCTCAGAGCAGAGCCACTGAAATCAATGGACTTCAGTGAGAAAACCTACTGATTTCAACGGCTCTACTTTGAGCATCACTTAGTTGGGACACAACCCAGTGAGATTCAGTTCTAAATGCGCATGCATAGGGATTGCATTGTTAGAATCGTTTTAGCTTTCCTTTCCCATGTTTTTACTATGCTTTAGGCCATGGGTAGGCCATCTAAGGCCCGGCGGTCGGATCCGGCCCAATCGCCTTCTAAATCCGGCCCGGGGACGGTCTGGGAATCAGCGTGTTTTTACACGAGTAGAATGTGTCCTTTTATTGAAAATGCATCTTTGGGTTATTTGTGGGGCATAGGAATTTGTTCATTTCTCTCTCTCCAAAATATAGTCCAGCCCACCATAAGGTCTGAGGGACAGCGGACCGGACCCCTGATGAAAAAGTTTGCTGACCCCTGCTTTAGGCACATCTGCATGGTAAAGAAATTAAAATAAATCCTAACTCACAGCTCTCCTGCAACTAAACTACCACAAATTTGCATGTTTGAAGGCTGCTATGTGAAAAAGGGCCTTATCCTTGGAAAGCTTTTATTGGGAGGACAAGGTTTTCAGCCTACACACACACACAGAGAGAGAGAGAGAGAGAGAGAGAGAAATCAAGAGCAATCTCCTGGTGGCATTCCCAGGTCTCCTTAAGTCTGACTAGCCTACATGTTCAGAAAAATTATGTGGCAGGATGTGATTGATAAATGTAACACATCATTAATTATGTTGTCAAAGAACCTTTAAAATGCTTCCATTTCAGAAAAATCTAACTGTTATGTGTGAAAGAAAACAAAGATTTCTTGTTCAGTAAAAATATTTTCATATTACTTTTCTTATAGAGACTAAAAAAACAAACCCTGCAGTAAATGAGGAAAACAATGCATTTTCTAATATAAACAGCAGGTTTCTTATGAAATATACATTTAAAATTGTCCTTATGTTCAGATACCCCCAAATTAAGTACGACTATGAATTGTGACTTACCCGGAAGACTCCACAAACCAGAGACTTCTAAAGTCCTCAACTTTTTCTCCAGCTCTGCTACACGATTGCCTAAGATTCTGAAATGAAGATAAAATATTCCATGAAATGTAATTAAAAGTATAGTAAGCAGGGAACACAGCACTGATGGGCATGTGCCCTGTTTATATTTGATGGGTGATATCCAATGATAGGTGATACTCAGTGTCGTGGGAGAAGACATCTGCTTGTGATACACAAATTTACATTTAAACGTATGGAATAGATTAATTCACATGAAATACTGAGATATTTTCCACATCAGGTTAGAAACGTCTCCAATATATCAGAAATTATTTTGAAATAATATATATCTATGATATGCCCATGCAATCCACCCCCTCCTGAAATGGGTGTAGAATCTCAGGACTTGCTTGTATTCTGCACCACATTTGCAGACTACATTAATGGGTTCACTTCTCCTTCATAATTAAGCAGAACGCCTTCCTCCATATCTGCCTCAAATCCACTGATCTCTCGTTACCATACACCCAGTCTACGCATGAACAAATCCTATGGAATCTGCAGTTTACTTGACTTAACTACTGTAACAAGGAATATGTAGTATTATTGCAATATGTATTTACTAGTGGCTGTAATTAAGGATGTTTTGAGGAATTCAATTTTTGTGAATTAAAGTGTGCCCTGACCCAATCTGTACTTCTCGTGCTAATGTGTACTTCTCACTGCAACCTGATTTTACACTTCCTAAATTGTTCCAATGCAGCTCATAAAACGCCAAAACCTTATAGTTTAAAAATTGTGCATTTTGAAAGAAAAGGGTTTTTATAAATCATTACTTTGAAAGAAAATACCTCTGTAATGCTAATGGAACTATACAGTACACCTTAAAAAAGGAATGAATGTTCATGTTTATCAAGCCACAATTGTGAGTTACTTTAAAAACGTAACGTCAGGGGTTTCAGTAACATACAGTATTATGAAACCATGCTGCTGCGTCAGAGCCACTTAAGTTTCAGCATCCTGCTTGACTTAGCCAGTAGCTAAACCTAAGCACTTCCATTGAAATACAGTGGTACCTCGTTTTGAGTCCGCCTCGTCGAGCGTCCATGGCAAACCACTCCGCACGTGTGCGCAGAGCGGCGCTTTGTCATGTGTCCTTTTCGTCTAGCGTCCGGGGCTCCGGAACGGATCCCGGTCGCAAAACAAGGTACGACTTAACAGCATATTCTTTCCTTTATTAATCCTGCTACTGAGTCCCTCCTGTTTCTCTATGTTGGATTTTATATCATAAGCTTCTTAGGGCGCAGACCTGTCCTCTTGTGCTTTGCAAAGCACCATGCACATGGATGGTGCTAATAATGCTGGTGATGTCAGCAATATGTATCTCTCAAAACCGATGCACTGGAGGAGCGTCTCCACCCCCACCGTTCAGCCCGGACACTGAGATCCAGCGCCAAGGGCCTTCTGGCGGTTCCCTCACTGCGAGAAGCAAAGCTACAGGGAACCAGGCAGAGGGCCTTCTCGGTAGTGGCACCTGCCCTGTGGAACGCCCTCCCAGCAGAGGTTAAAGTAATAAACAACTATCCTACATTCAGAAAATACATGAAGGCAGCCCTGTTTAGGGAAGTTTTTAACTTGTGATATTTTGATGTATTTTACTATCTGTTGGAGGCCACCCAGAGTGGCTGGGGGGACCCAGCCAGATGGGTGGGGTACAAATAAAAAATTATTATTATTATTATTATTATTATTATTATTATTATTATGGCAAAATAACTACAATTTCTTACATTTTTACAATTACATAAAGATGCACACCCACATTCACATTGTTTGGTGTTTTCTCTATACCCCAAGATAAAAGCCTTTAAAACAAAACGCAAAACAGATTTTGAACTAAGTCAACTGAAAGTTCGAACCCCGTATGGAACAACCGCATATTCTTCCATTGCAGAGGGGACTGGACTAGATGAACTTCAACTCTACAATTCTCCGTTTCTCTGAAAGTGCCTACTTGTTGGTTTGCCTTTGATGCTGAATGACCATGTTTTTCTCATGGATTGTCTCCAGTAAAGCAGTAGCCAAAGATTTAAGGTCATAAATGGACTGCGGTGTGGCTGGTAGGCTGCACCCATGATCCTCTGATAACAGCTCTTGTACTGAAGAAATCAAAACAAAAGAAATACTGACTTAGTTTTATGGAGATAGAAGCCTGGAAATGACACATCAATAGACATCGGGGGCGGAGAAAGAATCAAATTCTATTCATTATTACTGCAACCCCCTTGATCTACCAAAATAAATGCACTATCTTTGCTGTTTTCATTGAAGCCCCAGAACAGCAGTTCTTAGCTTCTCTCACAGAAATGGTGACTTTTGAGGGTACACATTGTATTGCTCAAAGTTATTGCAGTAGCTCAAAGTGATTACATGAATACATGAACCCAGTCTTTGCTTTTGCTGAAGTCTCAGAATAGCAGTTCTTAGTTTTCGGAGAGAAAAGGCAAGACAAAAACCAATGCAGTACCTTGCTTAGCAGAAAGGACTCCGGTTAGTGCACTGCTATTTGACTTGCTGTGAGACTTGGAATTTTTCCTCCTCTCTAGTGCATTCTAAAACAAACAGCAATCAAGAATGGTAATTTGTTTTATTATATAAAAAAAGTTTTTTTTTTTAGTAGAAAATTTCGATGTAACTTTTGATTAGACTGAGAGGTTAAGAAATCAAACTTTGGTCCCTCAAACTGTCCAAATTTATTTATTTATTTAAAAAATTGTGCGTGAATATGTAACCACCAGCAAAGAGTAACCTAACACAGCATCCATGTTGTCTGTAAGGTTTCGCCAAATGGAAGATAACTTTGCTACATTTTCACACCCAACTTAAGTAGAAAACAGAGGTACATAGGAAAAGCTTTTGGACATCCTGGATATTAGTCTAAAATAAATATCCCACTATAAATATCCCACTATATCACAATAGAAAGTATTTTTGGTGTTTTTATATTGTAAACTACCCTGTGATCCTTGGCGGAAGAGTGGCATATAAATTAAATAATAATAAATAAAAGTGTCATTTTCAGAATACATAAGCAATATTAATGGTTGCTTTCAATTGAACATGATGGATAAATCATTTTATTGTTGAAAAAAATCTAAAAAGATTTGGGCAGTTCAAGAATTGTACAGAATTTTTTACAGCAATTTCTTCTGTAGCAATTGCATTCTCATGGGGGATAAAGCTAATTAAGATCTATCTTTTCTAACAAGCACATGTTTTAATCACTATGGGTATGGGATTAAGTCTTCCAATTCTTTATGTAAAAGAAAATAGGTCAGTTACAGCTACTAAAATCACCCTACAGGTCTCTATGAACAGAGAAAAGGCATGGCACTCTGTATTTTTGTGAATGAATTAATCTACTTCCTAATCAACCCTCTGAATATGTAACATGACGGAAAAATAATGCAGGTGCGCACCACAAACACATGAATGAAACTGATTGCAAATTATATCACAAAAACAAAATTTACCTTATACTTTACAATATTTGATTTGAGAATGTTGACCTCTTCTTGAATTTGCTTTAATCTCTCATGGAGATATCTGGAAAGTCAGAAAACAGACTATATTACTTTCATGAAGCTGTTTATCCATTGAGCCATTTTAAAAGGTTCACAACAGTAAGTAATGCAGAGATAGTGAAAAAGCTGAAGTTTGTAATTAGTTTATTTAATTAATTAGCAGGATTTATGCACTGGTTAAGCATCAACAATCTCTAAGTTGTTTACATAAAATATACATTAAAAATATCAATAAAACCAAATTTTAAAAACAAGTTGACCTAAACATTTTCAGAGTGTAAGTAAAATCAGCAGCTTAAAAAAAACATAATAAAATAAAATCTCATGATCAAGTATATGTCAAGTTTACATGGATGGGTAGGCTTGCCTAAAAAGGTTTTTTAGCAGACACAGGAAACAATACAGGGCACAGTATTAATAGGGAGGGAATTCTAGAGTGTAGAATTAATTCGTTCCAAGTGCAGGGCGGACATTGTGTGGCACTTGTAAACGTGCCAGTTCTGCAGAGTGAAGCGGTCAAATACATGGGGGAAGGTCATCCTTCAAGTAAACTGGCTGCAAGCTTTAAAAAGTTTTATGCGCTAAAAGCAACATCTTGAACTTGGAACAAATTAGCAGCTCAAAAAATGAGGGGACTCAAGCTGCAATGGTGAACGGAAGGATTCACCCATCCCTTGCTAAGCCCATTATAAAACAAGCCCACCAGAGTCCTGACTCAGTTCATGAAGGTCTTGCCATCAACCAGCCCCACCCCTTAAATTTTAATGTTGAATAAAATTGGTGACAGCGGACAAATCTGTCAGGTACCTCACTGGAGTCTGTATTTCTCTAGCCTTGTTTTATTGAGCCAAATTGAAGGGGTCAGATTAGTGACAATCAATTGAGATAAACTTTGGACCTAACCCCGTATTTTGTAGAACCTGAAAGTATTGCCACATTATTCTATCAAACACCTTTTCCACATAATTAAACAGCTGGGTGGGGCTTTTTAAGAAATAGTGATAGTATTTAACAGCTTCTTACACTTGATGGTATGTTACTGGCTTTATTTTTTTTAAAAATTCTTTTTAGTGCAAATTTGGCTCCAAAGTCTTCTGGAGTATCTTATTGCTTTTAAACTAAAATTTAATACTGCAAAATACTAGCAATGACATAGGTTTTGAGGTGACCCTTGTGAATGCTATGTGGCCCATTATCCCGAAAAGTTATAACAATTTCTAAACAAACTCACCTGTTCTCCATACAAAGAGCATCAATATCGATAATGCGGTTTACATGTCCTCCAAGAACATGGTTAAGCTCCTGGTTTAATCTGTCAGACTTATCTTGGTAAGAAGAGCGCTCCTCTTTTACATCCTGTAGTTCATCCAATGCTGCTTGAAGATCATGTTGCAGAGTCTCAATCTGACAAAAAACCAGAACTCAAATGCATTACTGTATTCTGTTGAATATTATATTAACCTATGTACAAAATAAACTGTTTCTGCAAGCAAAGCTTTAAAAAAAGAGAAGTTAATAACCAAATTACCTGTACATCTCTCCTTATGGTAGGGATCCTGGCTGAGGCAAGGGAGGAGGCTGAGCAGAAGCAATAGGCAGGAGGGGAATTCAGGCAGCATTTCACCCCCATACCCTTTTAACTATTAAAACTGGATTATGTCCCAAAAGAAAATACTTCTTCACACAACACATTTATTTATGAAATTCAAAGCCCAGGTGTAGCGATGGCCATTAGAAAGGAACTAGACAAATTCCCTTAGGAATCTGGAGAGGGTTTTGGATTTCATGCTTTGTTTGTGGGCTTCTGGGTAGCATCCAACTAAATGCTGTAAGGTAACTGGATGTCTGACAAGGTGATGTCTGGGCTTGATACAGCAGGTCTCTTTATATATTTTTACTACTGCCCTACAAAGAACTCAAGATCCATAAATATATTCTGGAGGTATGAGGAATAGATGTACAATTATAAGCCATGCTCATTGGTAAGTTACTTGTTCTCGTGCTTTCTCCAATTGCTGGACAAGGTCTTCACGTTCATGTGGTGCGAAGTGGCGTGCTCCAACCTCCTCATCTCCGAGTCTTTGTTTAGCTATTGTCATCCTAAGGAGCTGAAAGAAACACCAGCAAGTTAGTGCTTGAATTAAGGCAGTTTAATGAGGATGAAGGAAGGAAGTATAAGGGATGCTTCACATATACAGAGATAAACCTAGATTTACCACCAACTATGCATTTAACAGGTAGGTAAAGGGACCCCTGACCGTTAGGTCCAGTCGCGGACTCTGGGGTTGCGGCGCTCATCTCGCTTTATTGGCCGAGAGCCGGCATACAGCTTCCGGGTCATGTGGCCAGCATGACTAAGAGCAACCAGAGCAGTGCATGGAAACGCCATTTACCTTCCCGCCGGAGCGGTACCTATTTATCTACTTGCACTTTGACGTGCTTTCAAACTGCTAGGTTGGCAGGAGCTGGGACCAAGCAGCGGGAACTCACCCGTTGCGGGGATTCGAACCGCCAACCTTCTGATCAACAAGCCCTAGGCTCTGTGGTTTAACCCACAGCGCCACCCTAATCAGGTAGTTGCAGCCAATCACTGCTCCCCATGGGCTCTTGACCTGTGTGATATCCATATATGCCATCAGACACATTTATCTGGCCAGCTATCCTCTTTGGTTGGTAGAAGAGTAAGTGAGCATTGCATAACTCTGTACTACACATGTAAGGTGTAGGGACACCATGACGAGTGCCAGAGAGAATGGAAATGCCGTTTACCTTTCTTCCACAGCGGTACCTATTTATCTACCCGCATTGGTATGCTTGCGAACTGCTAGGTTGGCAGGAGCTGGGACAGAGCAACAGGAGCTCTCCCCATTGCGAGCATTTGAACCACTGACCTTCCGACTGGCAAGCCCAAGAGGCTTAGTGATTTAGACCACAGCACCACCCGCTACCCTTAACTCAGAACTAAGTTCCACCGAGTACCTAATTTCAATGAATGAAGTCCTCAGTCTGGGATTGCCTTTTGTACAGCTTTGTTCAATGCTTCAGACACAGCAATCTGTTTATTTACAATCAGAATTCCAAAATACTACTGCAGTTAAAAAAAACCCAACTTCATCAATGCCCGTGTCAGGCAAGATGTGCCCAATATGAAAAACCAAAATATGTCACCAGTGTTTATGTGCTCTCCAATAGCAAGTATTCAAACTAGCGTGAACTCAATTCGGAGCCAACCGTTTTCAAAGCTACTGTCAAAAAATGTTTTGAGAAGTGAAAATAAAGTGGGCAAGTTACCTACAAAATGATGAGGCCATAGTGGATGCAACTCCAACCCTCCCCCTCCACATCCTGCATTGCTGGGAGAGAGAAAGAATTACATCTCAGTGGTCCAATTTGTAGAATTGACGCAGAGGCATGAGAAATCTGCAGTGAAAACTCCCATGACTTAACATTTTGCAGCTGCGCTACAGAATTAATGCACATCATTATATTTCATGAAATAGAAGATCACTCTTCTGAAATTGAGCATCACATATTAAGGCTACCTAAAGCAATTTCAGAATGCCAATCACTTAAGTACCTATGGGCCAATTAAAATATTGCTGATGCAAATGACCCGCGATCCTCTGCTTCAGCCCCATTAAGCCCATGCTGCTGTGGCTGCTATTCTTCATTTGACAAGCTCCACAGGGTGACTGACTTGCAGGCCTCAATGAGGCATTGACCCCCATGTTGCTTTCATTTTGGCAAATTGGGCTGTTTTCGCATTCCCAGCCAGCAAAAATGGGGAAGAGGGAAATGTTATAATGTGTATGTTTTTAATCACCATTTTTTAAAAATATTTTTTTACTAATAATAAAGACATGAATGGAAGATGGTTGGAAAGAGGACTAAGAGAAGCTGGTGGGCAAAGAATCAAGCCCCTAAGTTTCAATCTGATAGCAGGAGCCTTACAAGTAGCTGGTATTGCAGATGAAATTCTGGTAAGGTGATCTCTTTAGCCGTTTGTGGATCAGATCTGGTGTTGTTTTTCCATGTCCAACCCCCCAATTCAACAGTCTACCACCTTATGGGGGGGGTCCATCCCTTAAGGTTTTTTCCTAAGCTTTTTGTACCGATGCGAACCTTGGGGCTCTTCCAACCCTGATGACACTTCCTTCTTGAACGTGCACAATGCTGTTTCAGCTATGGACCAACACTCAGAAAATTGAGTTCATAATTATTATGGATAATGATATGATACTTGTGTTTCTGGTTCTTTTTCTTATGCACGATTGTGAAGATCTTGAATGTAAGGGAAACGACATACAAGCAACTACAACCAGGATTTTGGATCCCACGCTCCTCCTGGATTTCCAAGGTGGCAGATGTAGCCAGGAGAGTCTTTGCTAAGTCTAGACTGGTAAACCAGCTGCACCTTTTCCCAAATAGGACAGGCCTAGCCACATTCCTGCATGCCTTAGTTACATCTAGACTGGAGTACTGCAATGCACTCACATGTACTGTCTTTGTAGATTGTTTTTATGACATTTATTGGGAGAGGTCTCTCTCTCTGTGCTTCATCTGAATCAGGAGAGGTGTTAAACCAGTGCTTAGAGGCACTGATGGCTTGAATGTTGGCCAATAAACTGAAGCTGAATCCTGAAAAGATAACAGGTGTTATGTGCGCCCAGGTTCTCACATCTGGGAAGTGGGGAAGTGGCCATTTTTGGTTGCTGTAATCCATACTCTAGTAACTTCCAGATTGGATTGTTGCAATGTGCTCTACGTGGAGCTGCCCTTGAAGATAACTCGGAAACTTCAACTGGTCCATAACACAGCAGCAAGATTAGAGGCTGGGGTTCCATTTAGAAATCATATAACCCATTTTAAAACAGCTGCACTGGTTGCCAGTTTGTTTCTGGGCCGAAATCAAAGTGCTCATGTTATTGTTGAAAGCCCTAAATGACTCAGGCCCCAAATATCTGAAAGACCACCTCCTTCCTTACAGACCCTCTCGGGTTATGAGAACAGCAGAGAGTGCTCTCTTACTAGTTCCTCCACCTGTGAAAGCCCCTAAGCTGTGGAAATGCCTCCTCACAGAGGTGTGTCCGGCAACTTTAGTATACAATTCCTGGTGAATGCTGAAAATGCACCTCTGGCTTTTGACACTTGAGATGTATATATTTTAGAACCCATCTTATTTTTGTGATTATAAGTTGTTTTAAACTGATTTTAATATTGTGTTTCAATGCTGTAACCTGCTCTAGGACCTTAGGGTGAAGGGTGGGTAATTATTATTTCCTGCTCAGTAACTTTTGCTGCTTGGCAGCTTTCAGGGGGGACACGGGTGGTGCTGTGGTCTAAACCACAGAGCCTAGGGCTTGCCGATCAGAAGGTCGGCGGTTCGAATCCCCACAACGGGGTGAGCTCCCGTGGCTCGGTCCCAGCTCCTGCCAACGTAGCAGTTCGAAAGCACATCAAAGTGCAAGTAGATAAATAGGTACCGCTCTGGCGGGAAGGTAAATGGCATTTCCGTGCGCTGCCGTTTCGCCAGAAGTGGCTTAGTCATGCTGGCCACATGACCCGGAAGCTGTACGCCGGCTCCCTCGGCCAGTAATGCGAGATGAGCACCGCAACCCCAGAGTCGTCCGCTACTGGACCTAATGGTCAGGGGTCCCTTTACCTTTACCCTTTACCTTTCAGGGGACCCAAGCTGGAATGGGTATATCTAAAGCAAATATTTGCTTAAAAGTAGAAGAAACTGTGAAGAAGAAAGAACACAAAAAACAGAAGCTGTGCTCTGGTGCAGGTGCAATGCTGGCTGCCTTCTAACTTCAAAGGTGATGCCAGGAGTCAACCATGGAATTCTGCAACCCCTACCTGCACACTTCACCTTCCTCAAGTGAATGTCCATCTTAACTGCAGATAAAGAGAACTTTTTGGGGGGTAGGGCTCCAAATGGATCGAGATAAAAAAAGCCAACGTTAAAATGTGGTTTTAAATCCTAGTTAAAAGGGGAACCCTTGTAAGTTTCCCCCAGTAAGCTGTGTTCACTGCTTTCTGTTTATCTTTTTCTCTCACCGTGAAGGTAAGGCTCCTTTAAGAGATGGGGAAGAGGAAAAAAGAAAATCATCAGAACTGAAGAGATGTGTCTACAAGCAGAGAAAAGAAGCTGGGAAGTAAACTAAGATGCGGTTCTCTTGTATTAAAGCACAATAAATTATTTAATGTTTCCAGCATTGCTTCACAACGCAAGGAACAACACACTCCCTAAAACCAATCTGCCACTCCTACTTAAAATAATATTTCACTACTGGTGACTCAGAACTATTGAGCAGTTCTTCCAGAAAACTCCAGATTTTCCTATCTTCTAGCCCAGAAATAGTGGAAACACTTTTATTTCTTTAGTATTTTGCATTTATTGTCCAAAAGGCACATTCTGTCCGTGGTGGCATGAAACAAAGATACCTTTAAACCTCAGGCAAGCTGCATCCAGGAGCAGTTCTGGTGGTGTGTGTCAGGCTTGATAAGAGATTGTGATCGGTCACAAAAATAAACAGCCTTAGAACTCAACTTGAAAACTGCAGTGTGTGTGTGTGTGTGTGTGTGTGTCACCACAATTCTGTTAACTGCTATTGCAAATTCTTCAAACAGATTGCCAGAAAATGTTTTCGGGTGCTTTGTAGCATTTGAGATGCACCAAATAAATGAACTCAGTTCTCAGTTAGTTATTATCAAGTATTTTTAAGCAACTGCACAACTTAAAATCCCCCCAAACCCTGTAAAAACCATGCCTCTGCTCCTATTGATAGATGTCTACTGAAGTATTTCCCCTCCTCCTCCCGCCCCTATGGCCCAGTTTGCTTGGGGGAAAACAACTGTATGAATCACACATCCAGGCAGAGTTCATCCATAAAGCATCTTTTCAGGCTGCAAAAGCAGCTGCTTGCTCATCTCTTGCCAGAGGTGACACTGGCAGAGACCATCTGGGCATTCACTTTGGAACAGATAGAAGCACAACTATCAAAATGATACAGAAATTATTCTTTGGGGAGTGTGCATGCTTTAATTATTATTACAGTGCTTTTGTATAATACTCCAACAAAATTAACAATCTGCCAGCGCAGCGGGGCTCGCTTTGCTGAACCCAATGGTTCAAGGAACACATTTTAAAATGCCTTCCCCCGTAAGAACATAAGAAGAGCCTGCTGGATCAGGCCAACGGCCCATCTAGTCCAGGATCCTGCTCACAGTGCCCAACCAGAGGTCCACAGGAAGCTCACATACAGAACACTTGCAATTCCCAGCAAGTCTGACAGTGGAAGCACAACACGGCCATCATCTAGAAACTTCAGGCTGGCACAGGAGAGGGCTCCAAATTGGGCATTCATCTGGCAATGGGATGGCATAGGATCCAGTGGATCTGCAACTGGCCATATTCTACCACCTTAGCACCCGGTTTTGTGGTCCTCAACAAGTTGCCCTCAGTGTGAAGGTTGGGGGCAGTAGCCTCCCATCTGCTCAGGCAGCTATCTGGCCTTCACTGAAGCAGATTTTTCCTTTTATATTCTTTTACTTTTTGGAGCCCGTGTGCGCCCTTCCAACCCAGGAAAGGAGCACGTTGATCATTATTTTAAGCAGTCAAAAGGCTACCCCTCCCTGGGATTTCACACTACTGACATCAGATTTCATCACTAAGAACAAAGCCTTTTACTTTTTCGTCTGCAAAGCCTCAAATAAATGAATTAAGATTAGATAGCAAAAGCTAAAGGTGAAAATAAAACAGGCAGTTTTATACAAGCTGGAAGCACTCAAGTATTCAGAGGTTGTGGAAGTCTAAAAGCTTTGTGGGTTTTGCCTTGTGCAAGCACTGCCGATGCTGACAGCTGCTTCTCATCCATTTGTCCTCCTGTCTATAAACATGTAAATAAAAAGATTTGTGCCAAAACATAAGACCACACTGCTTTCCCCTCCGAAGTTTACCGGCTTCGGGTTCTTATACATAGTTCAGAAAAGAGCAAGAGCAGTTTGCACATAACTATGGTTTGCTGTGAACACTTCTATCTGGGGTTTTTTTTTGTCTCCTCTCTGCTAGTATGCTGGGAGGAAATGATTCCTACCTTATACGATATCCAAACCAGGGGTTGTAATTTCTTTTGCTCCAACAAACTACAATCAGCAGTACAGTCAGACAAGAGCAAAACTTGGCTACAGTTTGTGGTTTGTTGGCTGCAGATCATGGAGTGGGAAGGAGCAAAGTGGATATTCTTCACTCATGCACAGTAAGCCATGGTTTATGGCTTACTGTGATGTGCAGACCCAGCTCCTAGATACAATCCTTAGAGTTGAATCCATGAATGCAAATGGGGCATCACTGCGTTTCAGCTTGAGGATTAATGCCAGTGTAAACAAACAAGGTTTTAACTCATGCTGGGACTCTCAGTTTGAAAGATTTTCTAAGCAGAACACTCTGCAGAGAAAAACGAATGTGCAGAAATCTTGCACATGTGAGATACTGGCAAAATATTAAAACTACCACCACAGAAAGCAATTCATTACTGAACATTACATGTTTCTTTTAATTCTATAAAAGTGCTGCACAGCAGGCCTATGATAAATTTAGCCACTGTAAGCTAAAACATTAATCTTGTTCAGACCTATTGGGAAACAGTGGTTTCCTATTGTTGTTGTTGTTGTATTATTTATTAGTTGCTTTTTTCACAAAAAAACAGAAGCAACATTAAAACTAAGTATAAAAACAATAATAGGAACCTAAGACGCCCATCCATAATATATATAAAAGGGCAGATCTAACTCAACCTACCTCACTAAAAAGATGAGCAAAAACTATACCCAATACCCTCTAAGTTGAGGCTCTAAAGTCTAAGTGAATAAAAATGTTTTCTCCTGGTTCCTAAAAATAGATAACGGTGAGTCAGGCATGCCTCCATGGGAAAGCAATTCACAAGCAAGTTACCACTGAGAACACTATTCTCATGTTGCCAACTTCCACACTTTCTTTGGAGAAGGGCATCAGATGAGAAACACAAGTTCAGGGTTGGTTCTCAAGGAGTGTGGTGGTCCTTCTGGTATAAAGTCCTTGAGTCTTTATAGGTCAAAATCAACACTTTGAACTGAGTTCATTAACTAATTGATTGCCAATGGATTCCTGCCGTATTGTCCCATTCAGCAACCTGGTCACCGAATTCTGCACCAGCTGCTGTTCCCAAACTATCTTCAAAGGCAACTCCATGTATAACACATTGCAATAATCTAACTAGAGGTTACATAGCATAAACAACAGAAGCTAGGCTCTCTCTGTCCAGATAGGGGCATAGCTGGGCCACCAGCAACATCATGGGAGGAGGGCTTCTAGGAATAAGGTGAAACTGTGAACTTCCCTTGTTATTTTTGCTAATGGATGATGCATGTCGTTTATACAGTCTTGTTATATTTATAGTATTCAAATGTGGTTGTTTGTATATTATTATATTTGCTATTGTTTGGCGATGTTATTATGAAATTGTTATTACGTTATTGTTTTGTTATTACGAAATTGTTTTTCTGGTGTTTGTTTGAAATTTATTCCTGTTTTCTTTGTTGCAAGCTGCATTGAGCGTAGTTTTTTTCTGTGCAGAAAAGCACCATACAAATAGAATGACTGACTGAATGAATGAAAGATGAAAGGCACTTTGCACCACTGCAATAGTAGTGAATCCAGAAGTACTCCTAAGCTATGCACCTGCACCTTCGCTCCCATTCAAAGCAGGCCCTGCCCTGCCCATGTGGTCTAGGAAACAACCCACTAACAGTGCCTCAGTCTGATTTGGAATAAGCTTCAGTTTGTTGGCTTACTGCTGAGGCCAGATGTTGGTTTACCACATCCATTGCCACACATATTGCTCATAATACACACCAAAACTCCTGATGACTCCACTCAGCAGTGTCATGTAGATGTTAAGCAGCATGGGGGATAAAATGGAATCTTGTGGCACCCCACACTGAATGCTCCACAGGGCTAAATAAGACTGCCCTCTGAAAACAGTCATCCAAGTAGGAGAGGAAACAAAACAAAACAAGGCCTAAACCCTGATTGAAATGGATCTAGAAAATCAGCTTTCCAAGAAAGCTGGGATCTGCCCACAATCAAGTGCTCAGGAACTCAAGAAGGGTCATTAGCAATCTGCTGATAGTTATTTAGGTTTTCTTAATTCTGCAAGGGTTTCTTATGGTCTTACCACTGCCTCCTTTAGGCAGACAGGCACCTCATCTCCCTGCAAGGAGACATTCATCACCTCCCTGGCCCAGCCAGCCAGCCATCCCTTCCTTACTAGTTTTATTCAGCCATAATGGGCAAAGATCAAGAACATGTGGTGTCCCAGATCAAACCAACTGCCTTATTCACATCAAACACAACTAGACTAGACAGTGATCTGGACCTTTCTTGCAATTCATCTGCTATAACAATGGAGCTGAGGTCCCAGCAGAAACAAGCAATTTTATCCTCAAACAACTCACAGAGATAAGCAACTGCATCACAATGAGCCTCAACCCTGTACCATCCTTCTTTATGCACGAGGGGAGGAAGTTTAAATCTTCCTATTGCAGTTTGGTACAAACCAGTTTCTTGCTAGACTGAATATGAGAAACGGCGCTTTGTTCAAACCAGTTATAACAAACCATAGTGTCTCACTACTGGCTCTAATCTTCCATATATTGTTGGGAATATATATGGCAGCAAAGAATTTAAAACAGGAAGGTATTTTGAAGTAACTAAGTTCAGCAGCCACATTCTACCCTGCAGGTTGAGACACAAGGGGCTCTTTACATTTCTCCTTCTCAGCATCAACACAATAATTTGAGCAAGGTCTTCATATGCCTTATATTTGCTTCCCTGGCATAGGAGCCTGCAGCTGATAACTCTGCCAAAGCCTCTGCTCTGATCACATGGATGTGAAGGAGATGAGACAGTGGCTTATATATGTAATATAAAGACAGTGCTTCAAGGAACATGGCAGTGGGGGTGGTGTGGATGGGAAGCCTCTGCAGGTCAGATTGGAAGCAATGTTCACCTCTTTCCCTACTTGAGCATTAAACTGTTGAACTTTATGTTGCCTCTGAACTAGAGAAGCCTTTCCCCCAGCTATTCCAGGTTACAATTTCCATCAGCCCCGGTCAGTCCAGCCATGAAGGCTGCTGCTCTGCTTTAAAATCCTGTTTTTCCTTAGTCTTGCACTTTCTGGATTGCACTATTAAATCCTGGTTTTCAACGCTTTGCACATGGATACAGCTACGATTATTAAATGCATTTGAGTTCATATATATTAGTTAACACAGACAAGTGGCATTTGTTTAATACCAAGTGCCAGAATTACGAGTAATGTTCCATATAAACTGCTAAATTTAGGAATGAATTTATAAAGTGGTGATTAGCAGGCAATGTTTTAAAATAAAAAAGTAATACATATGTATATATTTGAACCCTCCCATCTGTCTTTTTAAGCAGCAAAATGTGAATGCATTCCTGATATAATGGGCCTTTTAAAATGGTGTCTGCACTTACTGAAAATACTAATTTTCTAGTAAAAGAAAATACTAAATCACAACAGAAAGTGATCTGCCTCTCCTTCTAGTGATAATTTATTATGAAACACTAATTAAAACTATGAAAGCCAGCAATGATTAACTCAAAACAGCAGTATAAAGGGTATGTCAAGCTTCTAAATATTTGGCTTTTAAATCACAAGATATAGAAAGTTATTTTGCAAATTGCAGTAGGGGATTAATGGAGCAGGTGGGGGAGTTTATGGCCTCATCCACTATACAATTCTTAGATTAGCTTTAGATGGAGCCAGGAGCCAGTGCTGCTTACATTCAAGAAAGGAAAACAACAGACCACGGAAGCCCACTTACCCTTTCTTATGTATCAACAGAAATGTTTGTGATACTCAGAACAAACTGCATTTTAATATTTTCCTCATTTAATCTTTGAAACAGAATCGTATCCTATACAAAAGTATCAGCTCTGCTGTTTGAATTCTCCAACTATAAAATGATATTCTGCAAAAGGAAATAGGAGTTTGAAGAGGGAGAATTCTACACAGTACTAGGGTAGAAAAACTGCCAATTAAGAACTTGATTACAAATTGGATATGAGTTGTTAGGGAGTCAAAACTCTAGGGGGGAAATGTAATGACTTTTTGAAGAAGTTTTAAGACCTCCTGAAATGTATGCACATACAAACCAAAATGTGAAGCGTTTCCCTTAAAGGATCAAAGCTCAAGTACAGCAAACATTTTCCTTTTAACCTGGGCTTTTAGCCCTTAATTTGAAGAGTTTCAAGTATTTGTGACCTCTGTTAGTGGGAAAGGGTTGTCTTTATCTGTATAGTTGTATTTTTAAAGTTTTATTGGTTGTTTGTTTCACACTAGTTTTATTGTTTTTGTAGGTTGCTTTGGGTCACTTTTGTGAGAAAAGTGGCATAATAATTATATAAAATATTAAAACCCTTTTGTAATATAAGGGACTGCTATTTTTATTCTGGGATTTATGAGTTTTGAATACTGAGCAACTGCTACAAACACATACACAGCACTATGAAAGGCACAGTGCAAAAGTTGCATAGATGTTATCAATACTTTTTGGATGCTTCCAATTTAAATAGCAATAGATCACAATCTGGAAAACTGCAGGCAAAACTGTCTTTGGTTGCAGTTATGCAAATGGAATGAGAGACTAGATTACTTCAAAAGCTATAACCTTTTTACTTTCAGATGCAACTTGTACAATACCTTGTTGTCCCCTTGGACTTCTCCCAGCCTCTGCTCAAGTTCCTTGATTTCATCTCCCAGATGCTTATTTCGATTCCGAGAATCACTCAGGAGTTGGGCAAGATTAGCCTAGGAAAATTGCAAAGTTTCATCAAACAAGAGTGAGTCAAAAGCTGGATTGTGAAGATGTGACTGAGAAAAACCATTAAGCTTTATGCAGTGCGACATTTGTATATAGTTTGACTGGTGGCGAGGGTAACCAAACGCTTCATTAGGCCAAAAAGCATCATTCCTATAACTAAAATTACTGCAAAAAATAAAATAAATCAACCATGTGTGCACATAAACCTTGTACATAAACAAAGACAGATGGCAGCACAAATATCGTTTGATACCACAGGGAAAAAATCCTGCCACACTTTGTTTACTACAAGGGATTGAGACCAGTGGTTAAATATCACAAGGCCATAATTAAGATGAGGAAGTTTATGAAAAGAAATATTATTTACATCGTCACTCACTTACAAGTGCACCTTATCAATTGGTGCAATCCAATGGGAATTTATCCTGGGCAAAGCTCCATGAAGTGAATGGGAGCTGCAGTAGAACATTAAAACATGATCTTGCACAGCTCTCGCTCACTAGGCTGGAGACAAACATGCCTTGTTACATGCAAAATGCATCTTCTGCCTCCTAGAGCACTGTGCAAGAAAAGAACAACTTGTGCAAATTCTTATACCAAGTGGAAGTATGACTACTATACAGCTTTTTGCTTCCCATGCAAATCTCAGCCACTTTCTCATTTTCAGAGTGAACCATCTCCACTGGTGATTTGCTAACCATGGTTAACCCCATACAACAGTTTGCAAAGCTGCTTGTAACCTCTATTGCTTTGGAGCTGGCCATGGTTACCAAAAATGGAAAGTATATGCTAACCAGTGTTTATTCAAGAAATGAAAGGATGGAGTTGTATTTACAGCCATTTTCCTTTCAGTTGTAGTTATTTAGTCAACCTATTATCACTTATAAACAATTGCTGCCAGTAAGTATGAAGAGCTGTTATTAACTTTGCAAGAAAGTCACAAAGCTGTTGTGTAGAAAAGTTATCACAAACACCTATTTACAAATAATAGAAGGTGGAAGATCTATTTGTCTGTTGCTTTCCCTTAGAATGTCTATTATAACTTCCTGGAAACTGCTTTGATAAAGGAGCTACCTAATGTGACACAAGTCCTGCTATGGTTCCAAACTGGTTTGCGCAGCCTTTATCTGCTATATGAATTGGGGGGGAAAGCACCCACAGGAGTCAATGGGAACTTCAACCATGGCTTCAAGCTGGCTTGCTTCAAACAAACCATCGTTACTAACCAGTCAGTTAGTTCAGATGAAACAAGCTGTACTAAACAAAACTGAAACTGAAAATTCCAAACACCTCCCTCTTAGCCATGCGGGGGGAGAGGAAAGAGGAGTGCACAAACCCATCGCTTGCCAAGCCTTGTTCCACTTTGTGCACATCACATTAAACTATGGTTTGGCGCAGCATTGAAACAGCTACCCACTGGCACATCTGCAAAACCTTCATTTCCTTTATTTATTATTTATTTTTATTTCAGCAACTTTTTATTGGGCTTTAAAAGCAGGGATCATAGGAGTAATAAATGATAACCAGAGACAGTTGTGGGCAGGATTCCTGCATTGCAGGGGGTTGGGCTAGATGACCCTTCCCACTCTACAGTTCTATGGGATTCCATGAGATTTGCATATCATTTGTATATCACAAAAATAGCACAATAAATCTGCAGTAGGATCTACAATTTATGGTTCACTATTAGCATTCTATGTACAAGTTCTTGGTTCATGGAGTGGTTTAAATAAAAGCAATAACATCAAGGAAACAGGATAGAAGAAAATTAAGATATCATTCAATATCACATAGATAAAATGCCTAATCAAGAGCCCTTGTGGTTGTGTTTAGATTAAGTATGAGTAATAGTCATTTTTTCTCTTACCAATGAAACAGTATAAAGTGTTAGTACAGTCGTACCTTGGAACTCAAACACCATGGTTCTCGAACAAGTCGGCTCCCAAATGATTGAAACCCGGAAGTGAGTGTTCTGGTTTTCAAATGATTTTTCGGAAGCCGCACTGGATGTTCGGCTTCCGATTGGCTGCAGGAGCTTCCTGCAGCCAATCAGAAGCCGCGCTTTGGTTTCCGAACGTTTTGGAAGTCGGACGGACTTCCAGAACGGATTCTGTTCAACTTCCAAGGTGTGACTGTATACTGATGAACATGGGAGGAGTTCCTTCACAAACAAAAATGTCACCAGGACAAAAGCTGCCAAAAGCAAGAGAAACTATGGCGCCATCTGCAGCAGCTGCTCTTTGAAAGCCTCTTTACATAAGCAGAACCAGCCTCAACCTGTAGTATGGACTGGATGGCCCTTGTGGTCTCTTCCAACTCTATGATTCTCTGATTCTATTTTCCCCCCAGGGCTCCCATCACATAAAGCTTCAAAAGTAAGGTTTCTCGGTCAGCACAACGAACAGAAGACCTTGGGGAGGGGTAACCAAAATAAACCAAAGTACACTTGCCATATGGCAATTTGATTCATTCTCTCATTACCCAACCCAAGTAGAAAAAAGCCAGTAACCTAAGTAACATTCTCCCTAAAGCACCCACTACCCTAAAATTCGATTTCCGTAACACAGCTTTTGAAATCCTGCCACAAGTTATTTTGCTTCAGACTACTGAAGGGTGGATAGTAACAAACTTAATGCACCCTTCAATCCTCTGCAGATAAATCGTAGTTAGCGCACAGAAGTTGTTATCCCATCCCGCAGCCATGCCCTGTAAACTAGGTTTTTGGATGAAGGGGAGAACAAGAGGGGCAAATGTGAGAGACAACAGTACGAAAGCCATTTAGACAGAAATGTTCAAACCACGCTCAAGTCTCTTAGAAGCTTAAATTATTTTCCAGTGTTTAAGCTCACATCTCAAGTTAGACAACTGGAATAAAGGAGAACAGGTAGAAAAATCTGATGAAACATCAAGTACACTTCAGAAGTGTGATTGATAGCAATTTTTATTGCAATTTCTACTTCAATGGTTTTGTATGATTGTGGCACCCAACTTAATACAGTAAAACCTGCTTTGCTTAGTAAGAGACCCTAGAGCTCAACACCAACCACAAAAATTGATGATATCTGCTAGCGTTACATTTTTGTTGTAGAAACAAACTTTCATGCATTAATTTTCAAGTGATGAAGGATACCTGTCACAGTCTTTCCACACAAATAAAATGCTTTTGGAGCTCTAGCAAGGATATTTCCAACAAAATGCACAATGAAGCCGATGTGTATTGGAGGGAAAGTAAGCTCACCATTGGATTTTATAATAAATACGATTCACCAAAGAAATACTAACACTTTGTTTAACAAAGTGCCCAAACAACATGGTGATGCATAGTAAGAAGAACCAGGCAGTTTTGTAAAACATGTTTCCAGCTTTGAACATTTCTAAGAATGTTTTAAGACTAGGATTAATCAAGGAATGAAAGTGAGGATAGACCCAAGTTATTGTTCTGCATTCCCTACTTCCTGGAACAATGACATACTCCACGGCCTCCTTTGATGGAGCACCTAGGCTAGGGTGTTTGTAAGGATAACATAACTATTTTCTTTATTTACATATATGCAAGCAGAGCAAATTCTAAACCGACCTGATGCTTAGAAAGTTGGGGCAATTTTCATCTGTTTTAGTATTTTAACTGTTGTATGTTTTAAATAGGGTTGTGACTTTTTTCTTGATTTTACTGTTTTATTTGTTGTAAGTCACTTGGATGGTTTTTGTTTTACAAGCAGTGTATAAATAAAAATAGACATGCCCATAAACCACTGTTTATTAACCTGTGTGGGCCTTTCAAGTTGAAAATATTACAGTCAAATGAATTCAAAGCTTTACTTGAAAATTATTTTCAAATGGAATGCTTTTAAATATTTTAAAGATGTGACAACCCAAAGCATACATTTCCATCACAATGTTTGGGTTTTAAGGGGGAAGGGTTGGGAATGAAGGCACTGAAAACTGTTGACCTACTAATTCTAGTATGCCCAAAGAACTGACAATATGCCACTGCTATCCTCTAATCTATTTCAACAGAGGGCACCTTCAATTTCCCTCTCATTGTTGATAGAAGTGTTTGCACTACTTGTTAGTTACAGTTTAGATTGTGGCAAACCCGATTCAGAATTTCTCTTTTACTAGACGGGTGGTTCCCAACTTTTTTCCGGGCCGAGTGCTTGAAAAGTACTAAGGCGGACCATTTAATGACGTTTCTTCTTGTTCTAGCAACTGTAACGCACTGCATTAGACGCTGTGTGGTTTTTAATTGTATGTTTATTGCTTCCTTTAACATGTTTTATTGTATTACAATTTGAAGTCTATGGAAATCAAATTGTAACAATAATACAATATGAGAAATAAAAGAAGCAATAAAAATCAATTAAAATCAGTATGGATATTTAACGTGGATAAGCTGTGGACCACCTGATTGACACCTGCAAACCAATGATGGTTTATGGACCACGATTTGGGAACCTGGTACTAAGAAGTATGGAACAGTTTGCAGAGGGGATGACTGTACAGGATATTCATGAGAAAGCTGCGTCTTGGAAGCAAGGGACCCTACAGCTCTGATATACTCCTGATTCAAGAACGGTACACTCCTCCTTTCTGGGATGACAACAGGGGCAGCTTGAGGCATTTTGGCAAGAGACAAAATGCCCTGATGCCATCCTCGTGATGTGGGGGGGGGGGGCTGTGAGACTCTGCAAGGGCTTCCCAAAGCCTTGCCACCCTGGTGGGTGGAGGGGGGAAATTCAGCAAAGGCTTCTCCTTTTGCTGAATCTCCCCCTTCCCGTCCAACAGCAAAGCTTCTCCTTAAGAGCACCTAGCCCAGTGGCGGCGCAAAACAGGAAGTGCCCTTCCTGCCACTTCCACCACAAGATCTCAGCGGAAGTTGGTGCCAATTCTGGCAGTGGCAGAGCAGGTGGGGTGCCCGCAGGAGCACCATCTTGGGGCTTTGACTGCCTGCGGTGGTTGCATCTCCACCTCATCATTGGGGAGGCCCTGCTAGGATGACAGCCCTTTTCCAATGAGCACACAGCTTCGGGGGGGGGGGGGTGCATGCAGAGCAGTGAAGAGGGCATCCATCAAGTCAGATAGCTTAGCTGAATCAATCCTGGCCACCAACTGGATAGCAGGTGTCACAGGCATCTGTCTGAACTTTTATTGTTGATATGCAGGTTTACTTTGCTTTATATGGATTTTCACCTTGAGGGTCCAATAGGATACAGGTTTGAAATATAAAGTGAGTAAATTAATTAGTGGAATCAAAATAACAGAGTTTAGCAATTATTTAAAAAAGAAAAGAAAAGACCAACGACATAGAGCAATAAGTTATATGTGCATGCAGGCAGAAATGAAACCTACCTGCTTTCTTTTTTCAGGAGGAAGAGATGGGTCCCCGTCCTACAAGAAGGGAGTTTACATGTCACTGGAAAAATAACAGGACTTTATAAAGTAATCTAGTTTGCTTGAAAAAGTAGTTTAATGAAGCACTGCAGTACTGCAATCAAAGCACTAAGAGGTTTAGATGAGGGGTCAGCAAACTTTTTAAGCAGGGGGTCGGTCCACTGTCCCTCAGACCTTGTGGGGGGCCGGACTATATTTTGAAAAACAATATATGAACGAATTCCTATGCCCCACAAATAACCCAGAGATGCATTTTAAATAAAAGGCCACATTCTACTCATGTAAAAACACGCTGATTCCTGGACCATCCGCGGGCCGGATTTAGAAGGTGATTGGGCCAGCTCCAGCTCCCGGGCCTTAGTTTGCCTACCCATGGTTTAGACTGTAAGGTAGAAGCTGTTCCTATTAGTGCTTTAAATAATAGTGAATGCATAATTAAGAATTAAAGAAAAATGAAGAAAAATGAAGAAAAACAGCATCATGAACACAGAACTAAAAGGATTACAAGGAAATGATTAATAATGCACAATGCATTACAAGAAGCAGAAGATTTAATATAAGCAGATATTAACAGAAAGTTATCAACCCAGCTACATACAATCAGTTCCAGGTATTTCTTTTTCAGTGATTGGTGCTTCTCCCGTAGCTGATTAGCCATAAGCTTGTACTGGTCTCTTTCTTGTTGACACGTGTCCAGCTCTTTGGAAAGAATTAGCAGTGCTTCCTTCTTACTTTCCAGCTTCCTTTTACACACCAAATACTGAAAGAAAGTCAAGGCAAAAAGTTTGTAAGCTTGAAAACAAAAGAAAGGAAAACCAGACAGGTGCATTGTGCAAAAGTGTTACTTTAAAGGCAGGGGCACACACGTTTAAGCTGCTTTAAAGGAACTATGGGCTGTTTCAATCTCTGGGTTAACATTACAACCTTTAGGATATAATCCTGTGCCCACATTCTTGAAAACAGATTTATTTCTAAGTAAACATACTGAGGATTGTAGTTAGGCTGTGATCCTATGCGTACCTACTTCGGAGGAAGCCCCACTGAACATAATGGGAATTACTTCTTCGTAAACACACACATAATTGAAGTATCAGATCACAGAGTGCTTAATTCAGCTAGCAGAGATGCATTTTCTCACTACTCTAAAAGTAATAAAAAGCTATCATATTCCCTCCATTTTGATGATACCCTTTTATCCAACAAAGCCCAATATTTTTCCTACTAGCTACTCAACTCCATTGCAGCCTTCCAAATGCAATACAATCTTACTCACATGAGGTTTTTAGGCACATCCCTTTAAAAAAGACATTTATATGCACCTAAAATATGTAATGTGTTTTAGTGTTTCGTAAGTGTAAAAAGCTGCAGAATTTGTTTCTGTTCACACTTGTTCTGTAATTAAAAGACCCCTTTTGCACTGCTCCTTTTTTTAAGACTGGGGGAAATGTAGAGAAGGGATTTCTTGAACCTTACAGCCCTTCTTTCTACTGGTCAAGGTGCATTAATATACCTGCAGGTCATGAAGAAATAATAATGCACTGAGTGCTACCCAAAAGTAGCAAATGCATCCTTTCAAGAGCCCTTTAAAGGGAAGGAGAAATCATTCTAGGGTAATGAACTTTGAAGAGGACACCTCCACCTTGGATTAATTTTATTACTGGCAGCAGCAAAGTTGAATTTCTGCCATAAACCTTCTGGGTTATGATGCCTTGGCACTACCCTCAATAAAGCAACATTATTGTTCTTACACATATAGTGACACTTTAAGAGTGGCCAATTCCCTGATTAAAAAGGCATCTGGAATCTGTACCTTTTTATGCACCATTGAAATGACATTGGAACCTGGAATAATGATGAACTCTGGATAGGAAACTGCTATATGCTAAAGCGGTTAAGAGCTACAAGAGCGGTTAAGCTACAAGGCCTTAGGCAAGTAAGTCACTGTTTTCTGAGCCTCAGCTCCCATCTTTAACATGGAGAAATGGGATGCTAGACATAACAGATCCAGAAATTCTGTTTTGGTTTCCTTAGCCCTAAACATAATTAGTCATGAAGTTTGGATTGGCAAACTCCAGTTGGCACTTATCCTCCAAAACCAAATCAGAAACCCATTTCAAACAGTTTTTTTATTTTGATCTGGAGGGCAAACACTAACTATGGTTTGCCAATTTGGATGCCATGGCTTACTATGGTTAGGGCTAAAGAGGAAATGGAAACACAAGCCTCCTTTCATACTCGAAGTAACCAAAAACAACAATGAAACTTCCAGATAGGCAGATAATAAATATGGTTGTGGAGACCTTGTTACTACTTCAAGAGTTAATGGTTCGCCGTGTATGTGGCGATTGCTCCAACTTATCTCCAAGCACAAGTGGGATCAAGTAAACCACAATCCCTGGCTTAGCGTTAAATCCAAACCAGGGTTCCTGATTTCTTTCAGTCAAACAAGCCACAACTGGTATGCCAAGAACAATTCTTGGCTTCACTGTTTCCCTAGATTGAGTGGGAGAAACAACCACAAACCCTGGCTCAGATTTACATCTAAACTGAGGACTGTGGTTTGTTCAGCTCCAAGCAAATCACAACCAAGCATGAATCCCAGTTAAGTTCGAAACATTGAGTCAGGGTTTATGCTTTGTTTCTCCCACTTGCACTAGGAGAGGAGCGTGGAAAAACTGCTTTGAGGGTTTTCTACAATCAAGCGGTATAAAAATTGTATGAAACAAATAAAGTGGGAGCCATCCACTGCAGCTTACCATGATGTGCAAATGATGCTACTGTGATATACTGCTTTTAAAATACAGTGTTTTTTACTTTTAGATGCAAAGAACCACTTTATTTGATTTCTTTTTTAAAAAAAGAACCACCATTTACTGTAGATGGTTACAGCTTCTGCTATTTTTTAGGTATTTTTAAAAAAGTAAATCTTCTGAATACATCTTCATGTATTTTTGCAAAAATGAACCATTTAATGCTTTCATTAAATAGTTGTTAGATTCAAATTTCATCTGCTTTTCTCTTGTTCTAAATACCTTCAAAATAATATTTTTCATGGCTGTCTATTGACTTTTATCTACCACTAATTTACCATTGTAAGTGGACTATAATCGCTACAAGATCATATTAAGTAAAGACTGATATAATACATTACTTCTTGAACTGCCTTACTGCCTGCTAACTGCTTTAAACAAAACAGAATGAGAAAGACAACATTACAGAGAGGTGAAACAGCTCTCCTCTCCATCAAATGGTCCCGATTTGTCCATAGCTATTTTTAGTGCCAAATCTGCTTTGATCTCATTAACTCCTGGACAGAAATGACCTCATCATCTGATAATGCCAGGACATTTGTCAAGTTATTGGAGAGGGGAAATCTAAGAAGTGAAAGACACACCATTATAAACCTCGGAAATTCAGATTACTGTGTCACTTATCAGCTTTGGCCCATCTTCATTTAGAGCAGTGGTCTTCAACCAGTCTAGACCCAAGGTGCACCTTACATTCCTTGGGGGACTCACTTTTTCATTTTCACTTTTGATTTATACTTAATAGTACTAGTGTCTCACCACCTATTACACAGAGGTAGTGGCATACAATTTTTCTAAATGCAAGTAAACCAATATTTCACGTACTGTTGGGCAAACTTTTGAACCCTTTAAATACATATAGCTTCTCTTTTATTTCAGGGGTTCTTCTCTTCCTTGAAACCTGTGGTTGATAGTGAGCAAGAGGGCAAGTCACCATCGCTATTTATGCTTGTGTTTTGTTACAAAAAAGGCCTATCAATTTTACCAGCTCCCGTCTCTGCTACCTGCTTCCGTTCTCTTTGCCTCCTCCTTGCACCTCCCAGTTCCTCCTCTGTTATCACTTACTCCCATCTCACCATCTTTCACAATCCTTTCTCTCTCTCTGCTCATGCCATCTTCTCCATTCTCTTTACCTTCTCAAACTTTTCTTCCTTCTACTTCATTTCACCTGCTCATTATTGCCTGCCTCCTTCACATTTTCCTTTGCTCACTTTCTTCCACCTTATTATCACATTCTCTGCCACCTTCGATTCACTTCTCTGTGACTCTTGCTCACTTCTAACATCAGCAGGCCTGAAATCAAAGTTAGCAGCACTTATCACCCTCGGAACCTAGTATACTGTAGGTGGGCAGTTGTTCTTTCTTGCCCCTTAGCAGTATAATGCTTTGAAGAAATTCCCGAATCTTCCACATTCAAGCACCATATGGTTGTAGTTCCAAAACAAGTTTGCAAAATCTTGCCATTTTATCATTCAACTAAATAAAATTAATTTTCATTCCAAATCAACACTGAAATATTAAAGTGGCATATTTATTTAAGAGTAAGTCCCATTAAAATAAAGGATTTGCATATTAATTTAATTAAGATCAACTAATGATATTCTCTCCCTTTCATGCAGATTCCTCCTTTTTTCTGTCACCTGTGGACTACTTTCTCTCTCTCTCTCACACACACACACACACACACAGCCACCTGTCTCTGCCTTCTCCTTGTATCAGCTTGTCTGAAATCAAATGTACAGAAAAGAAAGCTGAAGATTCAGGACCCTCAGAACCTAATAAAGGCAGCAGTTTGTTTGCTGTTTTGTTTTACTTATTTCCTTTTTTTAATTATGTATTTTATTCTGTGAACCACCCTGATATTTTCTGATGAGGGGCAGTCGATAGATAGATAGATAGATGATAGATAGATGATAGATAATAGAAGCCAAACGAGCTGTAAGGACGTGGAATACAGTGCCACTCCTTGCTACACATGCCACATCTACTTCCTGCTATGTACTGAGAGTTTGTTACTACCGGTATTTTATTCTCATATGCAAAATGTCTGGGCAATAATAATCCTAAACAGCCAAAAAATTTGCAATGCTTTCAAAGTGTCAGAATGACTAAGGACTGATTCACACATGGACGTACACCACATGTTCACTTAAAACTTGGTGACTCGCAGTTGAAATGTGCAAGCTAAGAAGCGCTGAATGTTTGTTGACATGAGGCAATAATAGGTAGATACATGGGGAATTTTTTTTTTAAGATCAAGGTGTGGGTAGGTGGGTGTAAACTAGCTTGTGAGCAATTCATCCCCTTTAGGGCAGCCCTTTAAATCGCAAGGGAACTTTACAGATACGGTACTGTATTTGTGTTATCACAGAACAAGTGTTAGCCATCTGTAAAGCAGCCCTTTCTTCACTCGTACCCCATATAAGGTTTGCGTCACACTTAAAAAAACAAAACAAAACCTCTTTGCTCATTTAAAAATGTAATATTTGAATGCGAGAAGCAAATGTTTTCATACTCATGTCTCGCATGTGAATATTCATCAGACAAGCAGCGGCCATTTGGTGGCAAACCCAGATTTTATGCAACATAGTGTGTGAAATAGTCCTCAGAAGATGCCTGTGATAAACATCTATATATAAGCAGAGGGGGACTGTAGCTTTTACTATATTGAATCATTTGAACCATTGCTTCTAACCCTGCAGACAGGTGAGTGCATATGAAACCTTGTGTGGTGCTTCCTTGAGAAGCAGCTGCAGATCTAAGCTTTAAACAAGAACCATTTCCTTAAAGAGCCCATAAAATCCAATCATCCAGTGCAAAGCATGTTTCAGAGCTGGTTTCCAGGAAGGTTTGCTTTATCACAGTGACATCAAGTGCCAGGTCTTTGGACCAGCAGTACTGGTACAAATTAGACAGGAACACAGGTAGTGGGAAGAAACTGTAAGCATGATCTTATGCACAGTTATTCAGGAATAAATCCCAATTAGCACAACTGAGTTCATTCCCATGTAACCCTGGGCACACTTACTTGGGTGTTATGTCCCATTAAACACAGCAAGACTTACTTCTGAATAAACATTGGTAAGTCTTTAAGTTTTTATTTTATGGATGATAATCCTTAAAAGTTTCTAATAGGCAAAGAAACCCAATAAAATGTGCAGTTCCAGTTTTCCATCTTGGTTCCTATCCTCGGCTTTGTTTGGGGGTTTTTTTTTTTGCTATGTTTTCAAATAATTACACTTGACTAATTTTCTGCTTAATAATATGAAACTGTTTTCTCTTTTTCTTAAAACTAATGGTAGGGACGCTGGTGGTGCTGTGGCTTAAACCACAGAGCCTAGGGCTTGCTGATCAGAAGGTTGGAGGTTCGAATCCCCGCGACGGGGTGAGCTCCCGTTGCTCAGCCCCAGCTCCTGCCCACCTAGCAGTTCGAAAGCACGTCAAAGTGCAAGTAGATAAATAGGTACCGCTCTGGCAGGAAGGTAAACGCCGTTTCCGTGCGCTGCTCTGGTTCGCCAGAAGCGGCTTAGTCATGCTGGCCACATGACCCGGAAGCTGTATGCCGGCTCCCTTGGCCAATAATGCGAGATGAGCGCCGCAACCCTAGAGTCGGACACGACTGGACCTAATGGTCAGGGGTCCCTTTACCCTTTAATGGTAGGTTATCAAACAGGATCATATGGTAGCTTTAGATGTATATAATAATGTAAATAATTTAGCACCGCAAGTGAGGATGAGCAAAATATTGTGGATTTGCGAGGGCTGGGGAAAGACCATTTCTTCTCCCTTTCTATCACCTGCTGCCAATAACTTATCTGTATTTACTTTACAGCCCTCACAACCAAAAGTGCATCTTGAACAGGTTATTAGTCCGACATTTTGCATAGGTTCAAGATTAGGGGCCTTTAAAGTCAAAGAGCATCTTACACAAATCATGGCCAAGATTGAAAGGCCTATTTGAAAATACACACCCAAATTCATTGTGTATTGTTGCTTTTCTTACAGATATCCCCCACCCCCCGGAATGTTTAAATATTTAGCTTCCCACCAGCAGTTACCCTATCCTCATGGTCAACACATGAAGGCAGTCTGCTTTCCTACTTCATCCTCTGGTACGTAGAGACCAGAGCACACTGAACTGTCACACCAGAGCGAGAAGTTGTAAAGGTAAAAGGTAAAGGACCCCTGGATGGTCCAGTCAAAGGGTGTGGCGCTCATTTCGCTTTTCAGGCCGAGGGAGCCAGCCTTTGTCCACAGACAGCATTCCCGATCACGTAGCCAGCATGACTAAACCACTACTGGTGCACAGAGGACCATGACGAGTGCCAAAGCACACAAAAATGCAGAGTAGGGGACATTGCCTGACAACTTAACAGGCGGAGAATGGCAGCAAAATCCCTTGGCATCCGTCTGGATCGTGGTGCATGTCCACCCCCCAATCTAAATATATTTACTTGAAACAAAAACAAAAAAATCCTTCCAGTAGCACCTTAGAGACCAACTAAGTTTGTTCTTGGTATGAGCTTTCATGTGCATGCACACTTCTTCAGATACTTAACTTCAGATACGTGACTTCTGTTTCAGTGCATCTGAAGAAGTGTGCATGCACACGAAAGCTCATACCAAGAACTAACTTAGTTGGTCTCTAAGGTGCTACTGGAAGGAATTTTTTTTATTTTATTTTGTTTTTACATTAACTTGGATATTTATATGGTGACGAATCTAAGAGCATATGGTTGCATATTCACAGACTTTATTCAGACTTTTAACAGAACACCTGCAGCCCTCCCATTCACCAAAAAAGTTTGCGTTGAGTGAATAGCGCTGCAGAAACCTCTGATCACACCCCAAGACCTGGCAACTCCTTTTTGGCAATTCCTGACTCACAAAGTAAAAAAAATGGGGAGATGGGAATGGCAAAAGTTTGCTGCTCTCAGCTTAACAGGAATAAGGCAAGATATATACCTCGCTCCCGACCCCCTCGCCCCCAAAGTGACATACAGGTAACACCCGTCATACCTCTCCAAGCAACAAGTGCTTGTGCGCACAGACACAACCCACAACGATCCCCGCGGTGACACGCAACCATGATCCAGCTTAGCAATGGCCAAACCTGGAAATACCGAGGCAAGTTTTGAGCTTAGCCCAGCTGCTTTGGCGGGCCAGGGAGGTCGTTTGCTCCAGACGACGCCCCCCCCCCAAAAAAAACCACCACTGCAACCCTTATGCACGCTTAACTGGGGTGGGTGTACACAAGTGACATGCTGCACAGTAAACACGCATTGGGGGAAGTGGGGCTGCAAAGCTTAATTGCACTAAAGAGAGGAAAGGAAGCAAGCCGCTCCGACTGTAGATTGTATATATGCACAGCAGGCTGCCGGGAACGCCGGGAAGGAGAGGGATGGGCGACCCAGTGCCGGCTCGCAGGAAAGCCCCACTGCACCAGCAACGCGGGTTTTTGCAGGCCTCCTCCTCCTCCTGTTTGGAGGGAAGGAGTGGGGGGGGGGGGAAATGGCGGGAAAAGGCGGCTCCGCCTTCCAGTCCGCGGAAGGCCTCGTTCCTTCTCCCCCTCTCACCTCGCTCACCAGTCCCTGCCAGTCGCTCTCGGTGCGGTTGTTGGAGTTCATGGCGGCGGCTGGGCGGCTCCAGAAGCTGCCGGCGAGCAGCCGGGTCTCCTCAGCGCCGCCGCCGCTGCTCCTCCTCCTCCGGCTGCTTTTGCGCGACGTGGGCTTCGGGGAACACAGGCCGGCCGCCGAGCCTCGCGTAGAGGCGGGGCCCGCGCTGAGGCGGCCTCGCCCGTCGCCTGCACCTGCTGTTTTCCCACCGCTCCGACGTCTCTTTTCTTGCGCTTTAAGAAAAAAGAAAGAAAGAAAGAAAGAAAAGGAGCCTCTGAGCGTGTGGGAAACTAAGGCGTGCTTGCCTGTTGGCCAGGTCGGCCTGAGGCATTTTGGTGCCTGAGGTGAACCCCGAGGCCTTTTTGGCGCCTGAGGCGAACCACAAAATGCCACCTCCTCTCCTCTCTCTCTGAGGGAAGAAAGGCTGAGTGAAGACCGATGTCAGGAACGGGCGATGGACTAGATGACCCTCGGGGTCCCTTTTCAGCTTTAGGATTCTGTGATCTACATCAGGATCCGCCGCCCAAGGCGGTTGCCTCACCTTGCCTCGCAGGTGGGCCGGCCCTGCTGTTGGTCGTTAACACGTTTGAAATGCTCCTCCCTCATGTTCACTTTTTCAGTAGCCTGAGACAAAGCGACTGTAGGTGTTAGTGTTAGCAACAAAATCAGGGGAAAATACTCTGAATTATTATCATTATTTGTTATATTTGTTGTACCGTCCTTCATCCGAAGATCACAGGATGGTTCACAGCGTAAAAGCACAAAATCCAAAACAGTAGCAAACAAACAGAAGGACAACACACCTTGCCCAGGCACATTTAAAAGGCCTTGGGTTGTTTAATAAGCCAAAGGCCTGGAAGAATAGGAATGCCTGGTGCTTAAAAATATGTAATAATAATAATAAATTATTTATACCCCGCCCTTCCCAGCCAAGACCGGGCTCAGAGCGGCTAACAACCATAAAAACCACAACAAAACATACAAAACAATCAATTAAAATGCAAGTTAAAATACAATTTAAAATTTAAAATGCAGCTTCATTTTTAAGTAGCCAATGAAGGTGCCAGAGAGCATGCCACAAATGGGGAGCCATTACAGGAAAGGATGGTTCTCCTGCTGCCACCATCCAAAGCTCTTGAGGCGCACGAAGAAGGGGCTCAGATGATCACAGGTGGAAGTCTTCTTCTTTGGTGATCACTTGTAGCCGAGTAAGATTTGTCTTCCATAAACACGGTTTTAACAATGAGTCTGTAAGTGACTGTGGAGGCCAATTCTGGATCCACACGTCCTTCCACAGTGGGGACATAGGTTTCCGGGTGGGAGTTGACCATGGTGTGGATTTGCCAAGTGTGCCTTTCTCTTAGCTCGTTTCTCCCTTGCGTCCTGAGTTCGAGTGTCTTCAAAGCCCATGACACCTTTGGTCAAGGCTGTTCTCCAATTGGAGCACTCGCAGGCCAGTGTTTCCCAGTTGTCGGTGTTTAATACTACATTTTCTTAGATTTGCCTTGAGACAGTCTTTAAACCTCTTGTTGACCACCAGCATTATGCTTTCCATTTTTAAGTTCGGAATAGAGTAGTTGCTTTGGAAGACGATCATCAGGCATCCGCACAACATGACCAGTCCAACGAAGTTGCTGTTGAAGAATCATTGCTTCAACAATGGTGATCTTTGCTTCTTCCAGTACACTGATATTAGTTCGCCTGTCTTCCCAAGTGATGTGTCAAAATTTTTGGAGACACCGTTGATGGAATCTTTCGAGGAGTTGGAGATGGTGTTTATAAGTGGTCCATGTTTCACAAGCATTCAGTAAGGTTGGTAGTACAATAAGCATTTATGTAATGTAAACAAGCATTTGGTTTCCCTGCAAATGTCCCGGTCCTCAAACACTCTGCACTTCAATCAGGAGAAAGCCGCACTCACAGAGCTCAGGCGATGCTGAATTTCAGCATCAGTGTTGGCCCTTGTGGAAAGATAACTGCCTAGGTAGGAGAAGTGATCAACATTTTCCAATGTTACACCATTGAGTTTTATTTGTGGCACTGCAGAGGTGTTATTTTGTACTTGTTGGTGCAGCACTTTGGGTTTTTGGATGTTGAGTGATAGGCCAAGCTTTTCATAAGCTTCTGCGAAGATATTTAGAATGGTTTGGAGGTCATCCTCTGAGCGTGCACACACTACGTTGTCATCAGCATACTTAAGCTCTATGACGGAAGTTACAGTAACCTTACTCTTTGCTTTCAGCCTGCTCAGATGGAATCTTTCGAGGAGTTGGAGAGTTGCACACTGACCAATGCACAGTCTTCGCAGTGAGGCTCTGTTCCCATGGCATGAGTAGTCACGACGACCGGTAGATTCTTATCTGCTGCAGCCTTCATCCTCCTTCACAGCCGTTGTAACATACCACTTGTTATCATCTGCCTGTTCTGCCGTTGAGGACTTCTTGGATCATTCTTTGTCTAGCTCCTTCCCTTTGACCTTACCGCTTTGGGTGACCCTGCTGGGAGTACGAGATTCCTGACGGCTTCGCTCACAAGGGTCATAGGAATGTGCAAGCCCACTCACCACGACAAGGTGATGATCCAGCGAGTGATGGAAGTCTAAAGCGCATTTGACAATAACTAGGGGCTGAATTAATAACTAATTTTAGTTTTTTTAATTGTAAAATGCTTTTTTATTTCTTGCCTTTCTGCCCTACAATGAGTCCCAAGGCACTCAGAAAACATAACAAATCTCAGAAGTATGCTTCCTGGGGTGAAGTCAAGCCACTGTGTTAGCAGCCCTGAAGTAACTTTGAAGGGGCAGTATGTATGGATGTCCTGAGTTGCCCAGATGACAAGACTCCTGTCTCGGCCTCGCTGATATGGTCCAAAGGAAAGCAGAGCGATACATTTGGCACCAACTTGGCTGCAGGAGTTGCCGGAAGGAGGTGCACAAGGTGCCATCCAACCATCTTGGGCTCTACTCCAGATTTGTGTTGGGTTTATTCCTAAGCTTTTTCTTCTCTAGAAGAAGGTTTAGGATCAGTATTTTCCTTCTCCTAGATGGGCTACCTTCCCAGTCTGGCAAGCTCCATCGGACCCTCACTTGCTGCTACAGCACGTGCAATAACTGCCTTTGTTTAATACTATATTTCTACATATCACAGGGATGTTGGGTTTTTTTAAAACGAAAGAAAAAAGAGAACACTATCAGAGTATGGTTACACAGATATAACGTTAGATTTTGCATGGACAAGTACATCTGTAAAAGGTAAAGGTAAAGGGACCCCTGACCATTAGGTCCAGTCGTGTCCGACTCTGGGGTTGCGGTGCTCATCTCGCTTTATTGGCCGAGGGAGCCAGCGTACAGCTTCCGGGTCATGTGGCCAGCATGACAAAGCCACTTCTGGTGAACCAGAAACGCCGTTTACCTTCCCGCTGGAGCGGTACCTATTTATCTACTTGCACTTTGACATGCTTTCGAACTGCTAGGTTGGCAGGAGCTGGGACCGAGCAACGGGAGCTCACCCCGTCGCAGGGATTCGAACCGCCGACCTTCTGATCAGCAAGCCCTAGGCTCTGTGGTTTAACCCACAGCGCCACCTGGGTCCCTAAGTACATCTGTACAGTATTCTCAACTTTTCTCATTTTTGTTGTGGGATGTGTATTCTTTGTATCTCTGTATGTGTTTTAATACTCTGATTTGAATATGTTTAGATTAATATTGTGGTATGTCTTAGCAAGTCTATTAATAATTTATACTTTAATTTTTTTTAAATGAATAAATGTGGAACACGCAGCTGTGATATCTTATGTATGATGTATAACTGTTCTCAATAATATTTCCTGTTTGGAACCTGAAAAGGCATGCAAAATCTGCTTTCGTGGTCCTGCCACTAATTTTCATACTACAGGAATATAATGTAAAAGCATATGAACATCTGCAGATATCAAGGATTTTGCCATAATCCTTGGAGAGCACCTTCAGTCTCAACAAGGCATTACACCTCCAGCATCTATCTGTCTTAGACAGTGTATTCCTATAAAGATGTTGTGGGGTCCAATATACCCAAAACATCATTTTTTTGCTGGATCAATCTTAATTTTAAGTTGTAAGGAAACATCATTCTAAAGTAATTTCCATTGCTTGGGTTGTATAGCACATTCTAATTCCCCATTCCGTTCCTTTAGCCACCTGTGAAGATCCAATGATGGCAAAGCACTCAGAGCAGATGGTCCATAATTAGACATCAACAGGTATTGTGACTGAAGATAATGCCATTCAGCATTCACTGGTAAGTGATATTTAAAGTACAATATTGAAAATGGCCCAAATTATTCAGCTGATCTAATGTACAGCTCCCACGGTCAACATACTATCACATAAATTTGAAACCTCATCAATTATTAAACTGTTGTAATGTAAACGTTATCTTTTCAACAGCCTGTACTTCCTTAAAGTTTCAGGAAGTAAGACATAACAGTATCTGAATTCAGAAATCACTAATCAAATTAGGTTTCTGCTTTCCTATATATTCTAATGGCCTCTTTTAACTTCTCAAATTCATTTATAATAATGTTTTTTAAATGATTCTCTGGACCAGTAGAATGTTTCAGTCTCAACGCTGAATCTGTCCCAGCTTCTTCTCCCTGGCAAAACTTAAAAAGAAATGAATCAATTTTCCATGAAGGCAAGAAGCTGCTTCCCCTTTGCTCTCTCAGGGACACCACACATTATCAAATGTGTTTCCCATCTTAATTATCTTAAAATATAGTCTAGAAGTTTGGAAATAAGTAGGTAGCATCACCAAACACCTCACTGGCTTCCAACCCCCCACTTTCCCCGACACACTGGCAAGATTGTATTTTTCTTCAGTTATCTCTATTTATGATCACTTCCAATTATTTTTATTCTCTGAGGCTTTAGCTTCCTCAGTAGTGCTCTTCAGTAGAAGAAAGGTGGCTCATTTTAATCCTGTTATCTTACTGCACATAAATTTAGTACACACACACAAACACACACACACACACATATACACAGACCTGAGAAATGAAGTAGGATTAATGAATCTGAGTGTAAAGTAAAAAAATATTAACATGCTTTATGCCTATATTCTTTTGCATTGCATATTTGAAGTTTGGTGACATTTACCTACCTGTTGATTGCAAGTCATAAGTGATGGTAGACAAATATGACCTGTTTTGTTTGTTGAGGTAACATATCTAGATCATCAATAATATCTACAGTGTATTGACATAAGTGAGGTATAGTGCCATGTTTGTCTTGCCATGTCAAAAATTGTACCAGTATGAAGACAGCCTGATTATGGAATTCAAAAGGGGAGATAATCATTATTATTTTATTTATTTTTATACAGTATTCCACTTTCCCCCAGAACTGGGATTCAAAGCGGCTTACAAAAATTAAAGCCAATATGGATAAAACACTGATAACTAAAAGCATGTGAAAGATAATAGTTAAAATTAAATTAAATTATAATATAATGTAAAAACAATTTTTGGTGACTTGTTTTATTTCAGAACCAAAAATGGTCTCTGCCACCTTAGGATTACTCTCATTACTTGGAACTCAGAAGCCATTCTCTCTCTGGGTTCTTGCCCTCCTTATATTGTCTGAATATAGACTCTTCCTCTCTCTAGATACTAAACAAGATGGTCTCCTGCAAAGGGTGGTCCCATTAAGGAATTTCATGCTCAAAGCATCCGCATTTATCATTGCATGGTTGAAAAGAAGTTCCCTATGTAATGCTGCATTCGGCAGTACCCATGTGCAAATTTTTAGTTTGCTAGTAATCAATCGTGGGGCTTTAAAATAATCAAAATCAATTAAAGAGAAACTTTGTAACACTATTATGACAAAATGGTTTGTTTCAATTATACTAATGGGTCGCAGCTGGAATGAATTGATGGATTCCCCACTGAAATCAATGGAGCTGAGAATTGGCAGGAGCTCTGGAAAGCATCTCAGGAACTGTCGCAGTGTTGGAGGCAGCACCCATAACAGTGCTCCCAGCGACCATCTGCAGCATTCTTCTTAAAATTACATTTTAAAGAAACATAAGAATTGCCTTGATGGATCAGACCAAAGGTCCTTCCAGTGCTTCAGCCTGTTTCTAACAGCACCCTGTGGGAGGCTTTTGGGCATTCATGAACAGGGCATTTAAATTCATAGACTTTTGTTTGTTTGTTTCTCAGCTCAAGCAGAGTCATAAAAGCATGAAAAAATTAAGGAAAGCAAAATACACACAACCAGCAGTCTCTCATAATAAAGCATATCACCTCTTAGGGTGCCTGGGATAATAAAATAAAGCCTGGCATCCATCTGTTAAAGGAGACAATGGAGGAGTGTGCCTTTTGGGGTCAAACTATTAGAAGGTTGCAACAACAGCTGTGGCTGTAGAGACTGATATGGGAGAGACATGTTTTGTTGCAGCTGGGACAGATGAAGGCATCTGGTTGTGCAGATGTAGATGCACCATGCCGTTTCTTCTCTCTACACACCTCCCAGCGGTCATTCCTTCTCTGGTCACTGCTATGGATGCACAACCTGATGGTTTGTCTCCAGGCAATGCGGTCGTCTGCAAGGGTAATGAAGTATTCCACATTTTTAAAATCCATTAAATCACTTCTGGAAGATGCTGATGTGATAATATTAGATGTTTAGAAGGGAGAACTACTCCTTGACCATTGCCCTGATCCAGTAAAGGGTACATCCATACAACCATTGAGGCAGTTTTCCATAGGAGACTTACTCCTGTTGCATGTACAAGGCACTGCTGTAGAGGGTGAAGATTCTCCACACCCAGCATCTGGGGGTGCCTGGCAGATATTGCCCATAATTTAGATCCCCAATAATGATCTACATGCCCATTCACGCATGGCTGTATTGCTGTAGCTACTTTCCACACTTGTACAAAAGGGCGGTGTGGAAAGTAACCATGTCACCAACCAGCCCAATTGGTTGCTGGTGCATTGTTGTTAATACATTGGGATGGTATTCCTATCCTCCTCACAATCTACTGGAATGAATGGGAGCTGTGCTGAAGCACTAATGTGGATTGTCCATATTAATTTAAAATAGTTGTAAACAAATACCACTCGTATCTATGATCTTAGAATCATAATCCATGTCTCCTTTTCATAAACATAAATGACTTTGTCATTTTGGAATGCAAATCTTGTTGTTCAATGCAATTATAATGCAGGCACAAATTCATTTCAAACTCTTCAGCCCTAATCAATCTTGGTAGACTAAATAAAGTATAAAAGAACATATGTTTAAAACAATATTGCCATAAAATCCAGTTGTGGAACCACATAAAGAATGCAAGGGTATTTTTATTTTTATTTTTTAGATTTATATAATACTTTTCAAAGAAAATGTTTCACAACAATATAATTAATATAATATAATATACGGTAATTAATATAATATAATATAATTAATATAATATAATATACAGTAATTAATATAATATAATATAATTAATATAATATAATACAAATTTAAAACCAGATAAAAGCAACCATTTCATTACAACTAAAAGCACAAAATACTACTAAAAGTAGCACCAGCTAACAGCAAGACATGGCCATAGCAAAAACTGAACACACCAATAGACTCTCTGATAAGAGCAACAGTAGAAAGAGTTGGTCTTTAAGCCTCCTTTAATGACATCAAGTGATTGAGCCTGCATAACATGCAGAATCGAGTTCAATAACTGTGGGTTCTTCACCAAGAAGGCTCTGTTTCTTCTGCCCATCAACCCTAATTGTCTTTGTAGGTGCGCATCTAAGCAGAGCTTCTGAAGCTGATCTTAAGGCAGTGAGACTGATATTTTGCATAGGCAGCCCTTCAGGTAATCCTGTCCTAATCCATTCAGGGAAGCAAAAAGTCCAATGATGTTGCACAAATGACCTGTCTACACCAGTGCAAACCCTTAAGATGAATATTCATCACTTCTATCTACATGCACAGTCAACTAGTGTTGCACCCTAGGTGGGTTGTGCTGTGATGGCTCATCAGTGAATAAACTAGTTTAGTGCAATAAGGTCTATTAGACATCATGGAGTGATACAATGGGGAGCCAAACATGTGGTTGCCATTTTATGCAGCATCTATGTATTTAGCATATTAGCTAGTTTGACCATCATTCTCTCACATTGTAACAGAATTTGAGATACTGTATGGATTCTGACTATGGAAAAGAACTCTGCTTGAAAGATCTAGAGCTCTTATTTTTTCAATAAGCCATTGAAACTCCTCTTCCTCCTCCTCCTCCTCCTCCTCCTCTTCCAGGCTATTACACACATATTCAGCCTGCCTTGCATTATTGGATGCTTCTATTGGCCTGCCTTACAGAGCTGTTGCAAAGACTATTGTATTCTTGAATGTGAAGTGCCTTGAATATTGATTTGATATATTAATTAGTATAGTTATAATTAAAGCCACATTTATCATGCAGATGAATACTATTTATAGAAAAGTGTATTGTTCTCTGCACTTATGTTCTAATTTTGACCTGCACTTATGATGCATTTATTTCCATTTGGTATTTAATCAGGTGCACAGATGGTGCTAAAGAGCAGGTAGAAGTGGTTAATAACCTGTGAAGTTTAGGCAATTTCCCTCTGCCTATTGAGGAAGTTAGTATGTTGAGTACATGGGATTCCTGTATGACAAATTTGCATTGCCACAATAGTTTTCAGTCAGTCACCCTATAAAAGTGCTTGGTTCAAGTGCTCTGCAGCTCTGTCTGTTTCTACCTTAACAGCACAACAGATGAATCATGCGATGCTCTGTATTTTTATTCATGCATATCCTACCTTTCTGCACCATGAATTCTTACGTCTTACTGACACCATCTGCTTCTTATGTCTAAACCAATTTATATTCCATTTCAGATGTTGTCCCCTATCCTCTTCTGCCTGACCTTGTAAATCCATCTCATGGTGTAGTCATATTAACAAATGCTTTCCTGAAACCTGGATGAATTATACTGATGGCTTCATCTTATCCATTCAATAATGTGTAGAAATGACCCTAATACATTTGTCACACATGATCTTCATTTAACTGGTTCATGCTGACCGACTCCTTACTAAATCATAACCTTAACTGAATTGCAATCTTCTTCTTTATAAATGTTTCCATTATCTTTTCCTCCATTAACATCAAAATGTAGAAGTCGGGGTTGCTGGATCTAGGTATCTTTCTGACAACCATAGAAGTCACTTGACAATCCTCTGTGCTCTGTATAGACGACAAGCCTCTTAAAGAAAAAATATTGAAGCCCTGCAAGGTGTAATAGTTGTATAAATGTTCACTGTAATGCATTAGAAGATGGCGGATTGCTTTACTGCTGGCATGAAGTGACACTGGGATGAATGACGGCACAGCCATTCGCAATGTGGCCAAATTATTGTGCTGTACAGGATGTATATAGCTGCAGCTAAAATTCAGTTAGTTGATTAGATGAAAGTTTAAAATATAATGAAGACCAAGATACCAAATCAATTTGATCAGTAGTTTAAAAGTGTACAGAGAAAGCAGACTTGTGTCATCTTCATAGATGTAGTTTTAGCAAGTTCTGTAAATCTAACACAAGTCTGGGGAGGAGAAGAGTGAATTTAAGGCCCATCTTGGCAGAGAAATCTGTCAGTGCATTATAAGTGAGCAGCAAGTCCAAACTTGTTCTGAACGCAATAAGGAACCATAAAAATGTTAAGAGTGTGCTCAAGAGGGTGCTCTTGAGAAGGAACAAAAAGTTTAAAGATATAAATGATGAACCATAAGAACTGGTGGAGAAGGGCAGAAAGGCAAGGGAGGGTTAATAAAAGGGTAATGACATAAGGTGAAATCCAGTGGTGTCACCTGCAGAATAGACCTGCTCATGCAACACAGTGTACCTTTCTTTTCTCTGAAGCCCCACCCCCAAATCTGCTCTAGACAGCCAGGGAAATCATCTGGCGCAGACCAGGGAGAATTGGGGCTGCAAGGGTAAAAGTCATTGCATGACTGGAAGTCCATTTTCATGGTGTTGGATGTCAACCTTAGAGATCCTACGTAACAACAGCAACAGAAAAAAGTACAAATTTTCCAAGATACCTGGGTTTCAGTTTGCATATTGGCTTTTCTGAGGTTTGATTAGATACATAATTTGTTTCCTTTCTAGGTTTGAGGCCAATAAAACATTTTGTTCATTCAGCATATGGCCTATATTATCAGCTTCACATACCTACCTCCTTAAAGGTGTTGGGGGGGCAATTTTATGTTTCCAGTTTGTGGAATTGGTTGCAAACGAAAGCTGTCATTGGCAATATTTATATTTTTGGAACGTTAGAGACACTACATGCTGTTACAGTTTTCAAGCTAAATAACTGGTATCCCTGCTGTGATAAAGGGCACTGTTTGTTTGTTTACTGTGATTTATCACAGTATGTTGAACATTTACAATTTTTACTTTTTTGAAAGTATGTGAAAAGGGAGCATTTGCCTTTTTAAAAAACAAAACATCAAATAAATATGTGACGTGAATCCTGAAGAAACTTACATCAGTGTGGGACCCAGGTAGAAAAGAGGGTGGCAATGTTATCTTTTCAAATAATTACAGTATTTTCCTGCGTATAAGACTACTTTTTAACCCAGGAAAATCTTCTCAAAAGTCGGGGGTTGTCTTATACGCCGGGTCGTATTTCTTATACGGCGAGTATATCCCAAATTCTATATTTTAACTGGAAAAGTTGGGGGTCGTCTTATACACCCAGTCGTCTTATATGCCGGAAAATACGGTATTTCTTCTAACCAGCAAATAGAGATACAGAAGGTCATTCAGAGCTTGTAAATGCCAACAGTGACCAGCCACAAGTCAAGAATGTGCCATAAGTTAAGTCTAGACTATTAGGCTCCAATCAGCTCCACTTCACTGGGAGTAAGGCCCACTAAAGTCAATAGGACTTCTGAATAGATACGGGGCAGATTCACACTTAAATCACATCCACCATACATTTAGAGCACATGAAGTACCCCCGCCCAAGAATCCTAGGAGCTGTATCTCCCCCTGCACAGAGCTACAATTATTAAGAACCCTTAACAATCTACAGTTCTCAGGATTCTTTGGGAGAAGTCCAGTGCTTTAAATGTGTGTTGGAAGTGCTTTAAATGTGTGGTGTGGATCTACCCCATGCGATTGCGCTGTTAAATGACGACGTGCCATCCTAGTGTTTACTACTGTAAGTATGCAGCCCTATCATATGCTCCAACCATTCCCCTGTTATATGCTCCAACTGTCCCTGTTAACTAGAAGCAGCCTCTGTTTGTCCTTATTTTGCTTTTTGGATAAGGATTTTAAGAATTGTTTCTCTGTGATTTTTGTTACTTCAGACTCATTAAGCATTCTACCTCTTATACTGAGATAATACTGGCCTGCTTTACAGGTATCCTGTAGGATTTACTCGGGTGATTTTGAATATAGGAAAAGTGCTGTTTTAAATGTTCCATAGTATATTGCAATCTGAAACACACCTTCTCTATACTCCTAGATGTTATCAATGTGGATGCTCATGGTAAGACAGCCATTGGTTGCTAGTGCAAGAGCACAAAAGCACCTAACATCATGTTCTAGGTTTAACCTGTCCTATGTTTCATCCCAGGGTGATTGATGGATTTATCAACTCTCAGCTTGCCTCTCACATTAGATAATTAACTTGGGTGATAAGAGAGGATGATTAGCAATAGCCAGTTCCTAATAGCTACTTCACACATTCAAGTAATAGCTGCAATTATCACATGATAATGAGTTGGAAGAATTATGAGAAACAGGATGATGCACTATTGCAGTACTAATATGCTGCTGGAATGCAGCCCAAATGCTCTCTGTTATGGCACTGATGCCGCTGAAAGAGGCCAGGGATCCTGGTGACTCAATCTGAGCCAGCCCATCAGTTTGAGAGTCAATTCTTACATTATGGGAATGGCACAGTTACTGATCCACCATAACTTCAGAAACATGAAGGAGTGTTCCTCCCTGTTATGTTTTTCCTATAATGTTTTGCTTGGTTCCTATAACCCTTCTCAAAGTCACACACCCATGGCTTGTGCATTATACAGCCACTCAAAAATTGAATTTCTTTGTGGTGGCACCCTGAATGTGAAACACCCTTCCTTTGGGAGTTCCATAGGTTCCCATTTCTTCATCATCATCATCATCATCATCATAATTATTAATTAAATTTGTATACTGTCCTATACCCTCAGGTCTCAGGGCGGTTCAGTGTCTGCTTAAAAGCTTTTTTATCTGCCCAAACCCTAATGTGCTGGTGGAAAAAATAGGCAACTTTCCTACAGATTTTATTGGTATTAATGTGAATCTTCATTGACTGATCACTAATTTAACTGTTCCTTGTTTTTATTTTTATGCATTGTATCACTGTTTTTTATGTTTGCATCCACTGACCTGGGATCAGGAAAGACAAGGGGCAGGGTGGAAATTTACTAAATAAATTAAATTTCTAAATACTTTTTGACATAATTACATTAATTTAAATAAAACATATCTCACCTTAATGGAGAATATTGTAATCGGGTGACCTTTGTTCCTGTTCAGTCTGCTTTCCAGGTGCCAATAACAGCTGATGGACAACTTTTTAAAACTAGACTTGGACCAGATGACTGTTGGTTTTTTGTTAGGTATATAAAAGGAGAATTTCCTTGGATGCCTAAATCCAGGTTTGGGGCAAGTACTCTTTGGTGAGAGAAGCCCAGCAGAGATTTAAAATCACACAATATGTAGCAAAGTAAAGAGTAGAAATACAGGTTTTTAGACCTTTAAAACATCCCTTTCTAAGCTGCTTCCAAAGTTCTCCGCTTTCCATAGCATAGAAGAGACTGCATTTGGTAAGTTAAAAATGGTTTCCTTATAAACTCTTCAAAGATCAGATTCATATACTGTATCTGCTACTTATATCTACTTGATACAAACACTGGAGCATGGTGTTTTCTTGCTGTCAGTGTTATGCCTCCATTTTGTTTTGCACAAAGAATTTGAGTTCTTTCAAGGATTTCATTTTAAATTTGCTGTATTGTTAATACTGGACAGCCTTTTTGTTCATGGTTGGGAAGTGGAAGAAGAGAAGGCAAAGCAAATAAGCCGTGGTCCCAAATTAACTTACATATCAATTCCAAATTATCTTGGGGAAAGGGTTGGGACATTGATCAGCTGACAAATCAAACTTTCGTCTAGCTCAGGATCAGGTTTCTTGAGAGACTATTATACCTTCTACACCCAGGAGGTCACTACTCTGATGAGACTTCTCAGCCCATCTCACAGACTTACATTTGCATTTACAGCATATGTAGATTGTACTATAGGTCTATGCCCTGAGTCTTTTCAGTACCTCAACCACATTTAACTCACCATCCTTACCCCAGTGCCTATGTATGCATGCAAGCTGCAATCTAATGTATGGTTATTCTGCAAGAAACTCCACATAAATCAATAGGACTAACAGTCCTGTCCCTGAGTTCTTGCATGTTGGCAGATGTAGACTGTGCATGCCTTATATGGGGGCAGAGAGCATGATTGGTGTGTCTCAACAGTAGGTGTTGTTAAGGGTTGCTGTGGGAGTTGCTAAATTCTCTTTTGTTTCTACTGGTATTGTTTTGCTTTCATCACACAATGTTATGGCGACGCAGCTTCTGCCAGCATAGAAGGACCATTGGATTGACCTGCTAATTCTGAATAAATATGTTAAGAATCAGGGCATCAAGCTCTTGTTATCCAGCCTGTAACAGACTATTAATAGCATTCAGCATTCAGCTATTAATAAATCCACCAGAGGGAGCTCCCATGGACCTCTAAATATAGGAGATGTTGTATATTAAAATAGGCAAAAAAATAAAATCAGAATGAAAGGTTGCTTATGCAAAATAATGTTTTTTGCAGCTCTGCCCAATGTGATTCTATTGTTTGTTTTATATTTATATCATTGGGGTTTTTAATATGCTATAATATTTGAACTTTTGCAGCACAATCCTACAAATCTTTTACTGATTCCATTGTCTTACTGCCAAATAAATATGTGCAGGATTTTAACCTAATATTAGTTTCATCATCATTATCTTGTTGAAACCAAAACAATTAGAATAAAATTAAAAGACCCTTCTGTATAAATTAGCAAAGGAATACAATTCAGAATAATATAGATTGTTCTAATAAAAATATGTATGAATTATTACAAATTATTGAGCATGATCCAGCTAAAGGTAAGCACTTTGAAGAGTAAAGTGCCTGTTATAGTTATGGCCATTTAATTTCATATAAGAGAGTGAAGCATGTGCTCAGTGGAGCTTTAAAGCACAGTTGAATTATGTGTAAAAAAAAAATTGAGCACTAGTAAATAAAATTAAGCTTTTTATGAGACTGACATTATGGAGGAAATTATATGGCGTTGCCCAGATAGATGTACCAGGTCTTTGTCGCTAGAGATTTCCTGGGCATTTTATTTGATATTTGTAGTCCAGTTCAGGATAAATAACCATAAGAAGGAGAACAGTGGTCTTGAAGTTTCCCACCAATGGCAGTTTGAGCAGACACACAGGTCGGTCACTTGGTCATAGTCTTCCCCTACTATGTGTTGTATTTCTATTTAAATTATAGTAATTATTTCCTGATTTGCATATATATATGTATATTGTAGATTCCATAGGGTGGAGTGGGATTCAACATAACAAGTGTAACCAGCGTATGCCCACAAGGACTTCTCATTGCATAACAGGGCTCCCGAACTCTTCCCCTTCCCCTGCAATAGGCTCGGGTGTGGGTGACAGGAGGGACGATTGCTTAACCTTGGAAGCTGAAATGCTTGTGTTGATAGAACGATTGCCATGCAGCTACTTTGAATTCTGTAACTTTTGCTGTGGCCACATCCACTACTGCCATGCAACCCTCCGCAGGTTGGCCAATAGCTCATGCAGCCCTCGGGTTTAAAACGGTTAGCTACCCCTGCCTTACAATATGCATTATTTTTATTTTTTGCAAATCTGCTTAATGGACTTCTTCTTTTTAGGAGGTCCCTAAGTGGCCACCCTAAATAGATGCTGAGGTACTCTTCCCCTGTAGAGTGTATTCCAAGTACCAGCTGTCAATGGATTCCAGCTCAACTGTTCGTTTTGTTTGGCTAAAGTCAGCTTGCTTAATTTTGCTCCCAACTTTGGTTGAAGATAAAGCCTTCATGTAATAACAGGCTGAAAATTAAGCTTCAAGCAAATTATCTTTGGGGATTTGGAGGAATCTTATCTAGTTGGGAATTAATCCACATTGCTTGTTTTAGGGCTTTATCAGTCCCTCTGAGACTGTTGAAAAAGGAACTGTTTCCCAGAGTGGTAGACACACACAGCCACAATGCACAATTGCTAATGAGAACAATAGGCACTTGAATATTTAAATTGCACACTAAGAGCAGCTGGCAAGCACCATACCAGAGCTTATAATAGAAAATTTTCCAAAACTCTAAAAGCTCTGTTGAAGACCCTGTGTGATTTTTCTTTCCCCACCACGGTGCTGAATCAGTAGCAGGAGAAGCTACCGGTATATCTAGTGGAATTTCTTCTCCTTCTAGTTGATTCTCTCAGTGACCAAATCAGGAAATACTAATCCTATGAGGTCAAGTGATACAGTGATCAGGTTCAAAGGAGAACGGGCTTGCAAACCATTTAAGGTATAGCTTTTCAGGTACACCTTTTCATATCCTTGTGTGACAAGCAGCACCTGCCTACATTCTCTCTCCTGCACAAATACCGTCTTTCCCCCTTTTTAAGACACCGTCTTATAATTTTTTTTCCTCAAAAAACCACAGGGTGGCTTATTTTCGGGGGGATGTCTTATTTTTATTACGTCAGTATGGTACGGTACAGCCTCCCCCCACGGCTTACTTTTGGGGTACGTCTTACTTCTCACAAAGGTAAAAAAACCCTGCCATGGCTTACTTTATGACTACGTATTAAAAATGGGGAAACAGGGTATTTAGCAGGGAGAGGCAAAATGGGTATGTTTGGGGAGAATCTGGGGTTCTGGAAGAGCCTGGACTGCTTCACTTTGATATCACATGTTATCAATCACTTTTTACACCAACAAACATAATATAACCTTTGCATGACTTCAGTTTTTGAACTGCCCAAACATTCTTTTCGAACTTCCCATTTTCCCTTGTAAATACCCTTTTTGGGTGTGGCTGCCATTAAAAAACAACCTGCCCCTATAGACTTATGTGCAAGCATACCGGTATATGGTAATGATTTTTTTATAAATGTAAGTGGTGGCCATGATCTTGGTAGATGCTAGAGAATATGTCTGGATAAAGAAGCAAATGCTCATGGCTTTATTGCAGATAGCTTAAAGCTTGTCCTGCTTTTCTTTTTCTTGGCCTCATCTTCGAGTATAGTATTACACAACCTCTGCAGAAACTGATCTTATAAGTTTAAAACTGAGAAAAATGACTGTGTGTTAGTGGGGAGGAAAAACAGGAAAGTAAAGTCTCTGTGGAAGAACTAGAGGGACTGAGAACCTTGAAGAAAATGATTTACACTGTTATAAGAGATTCTATTCTCTATTTAAAGATGTATCTTTAAATACGGTGTTAAGCTTAGAAATGTCTTTCCTTTCTTTGTCTCATTAGACAACAAAGTCAAGTTGTAACTGCTGAGAATGCAGGAGGAACCAAATATATGTTCTTATTCCAAACAAAGAGCAATAGAGAGATCATGACTCACTAGTTGATGCCAACCTTTTGTGTCAAAAGGACTGTTCAACCTAGCCAGCTTTATAGCTGGAACTGTTTTCCACATTAATGAATACAATGTTTACTAAGTTCTGACTTGGATAGTTCCTACACCTTTGGGGACTAGGGGAGAAGCCAGAATTTTGCAGGGGTAACTTTTGCCTCCTGTCATAGTGCTGCAGTAAAGAAATAGAGACTTCTGAGGAAACCTCACCCCCCCCTCAATACAAGAGCGATTCTACACCACTCAGAATGAGGCTGGAAATGATAGAGAGTTCTGAACTGTACCACTTCAAAGCCTATGTGAGAGTCAAGGTCACATTTGTGAATACTCCCTTAGATAAGAAACTCTGTAGGATATGGCAAGCCATCACATCAAATAACTCCATGTGCTAGGCTTGTGATGATTTGAGCGGGAAGATGTTAAAAAATATAATTTTCCTGCAATCTAAAGTGGTGCCATCTAGAATTCTACAAACTCAGGCTGCCACTTCATTTCTGTATTACTTGGGAAATGACTGTATGGCTTGAGACGTGATCACACACACCCTTCTCAGGATGAGGACTTTGAAATCCCAACATAAAAAGTGGCAGCCTAGCCATTTGTCTAGCCATTTTTCGGCAATGGACCATAGCTCAGTGGTGAGGCACATGTTCTGAACACAGAGGTTCCCATTGGAAATTGAAATTGTTTGGAATTAATATTTACACTATCTTGTATACTTATTAAGTTTTGATTACCACTAATTTTATTGCCAATAATTTTAAATTCAACTGTGTGAGTGTAACTGCTGTTCTTGTGTTGTCTTGTGTTATGAGCTTAAAGCTGAAATAAAGTTGATTGATTGATTGATTGATTGACAGAGGTTCCCAGGTCCAGTCCTGTTATCACTAATTACAAGCATCAGGTAGCAGGTGATACGCATGTAGCATGTGATAAGATCCCAGAGAGAGCTGCTACTGTCCAAATAAACAATACAGGGCTAGATTGACTAATTGGCCAATATGGTATTGGGCAGCTTCTGGTCATGAGAAAGGTCACATTTCTAGATACCCTAAATAACTGCACCTTATAACAGTTGGGCATGGGACTGACCAGAGGGGAGTTGATCCTGGACTTAATCATAAGTGGGTGCACTGTGAGATGTAAGTGTTGGTAAATTGATTGGAAACAGTGACCACGGTGCTATCAGAGTTATAATCTATGTACTGTAAGTGGGCAATTGCTAACATAGTCCAACATAGTCACATTTGGCTTCAAAAGAGGCAAATTCTCAAATATGAGGGGACTGGTAAAAAAAGAAGGAAAGGAAAAGTTGAAAGGAAAACCACATGGCTAGAAGCTCAGTGAGGATGCATACTGCAGATCAGGACAAATACCCACCAAGTCCAAGAGGATACCAGCCAGCCAGCAAAATCAATGGTGCTTTTAATGGCAAAAATGCTTCCTTCAGAAAATGGAAGTAAGGGCCAGCACTAGGCTTCAGGGGTCTTTGGCACATTCTTACCAGTAAGCCTTCCTGCCTCATAGCTTTGCCACTGCGGCCTCCAATCCTCCCCCCACCCACAAACACCCACTTACTTTAAAAAATAATAATTGTTGTTGTTGCAATTGTGGTGGCAGCACTGCTGGCTTCTCAGTTGGCAGTTAGCGGAGTCTGTAACCTGAAGCGTCTGTAACCTGAGGTACCACTGTAAGTTCTGAGATACATAGAAAGGCAGATTATTCGGTTCGATCCTGCAGGGCTCTTCTTATATTCTTAGCTTCTTACGTATATTTTTCCTGCATAAAATGCTTCAGTGTCCTCACTCCTAGGTTTAAAAACTACACCAAAATGTTTGGTGAAATGTAAGAATGTGTCGATGTACCATCGGCCAAAGGAAGCAACGAAAGTAGTGGAGAGAGTATTGCGAAGAGAAATTACAGCAGCGCGACAGAGTTAGCAAGGGAGCCATCTTGCAGAATATGTCACAGCTGTGCCCTGTGCAGCTGTGCAAGTTATTTTGCTCCCCTAATTATAGGACTGTGCAGGATGTTCATTAGGCATCAGCCACCCTCTCTTAGTCACAGAAACACTGCGGATTCTCAATATGCTGTACAAAGTAGGAATGGTTCTTTCCGTAAGGGGGCTAATGTGTTAACGGATGTTAGTCTAAGCAATTCTGAAATATGCCACGGGTCTGCAAAATATATTTTGCCCTGGTCTAAAAAAAAAAGTAATTTTGCTGCATAAAAAAGAAGTAAAATAATATTTATAATGTATTCATATTTTGTTATTCACATTTTTGTAAGAGTTTCAAATATGTACAAATAACATACACAACCATTTCCAGCGAGGGTGTTGTGGTTCTCTTTTGAAACAAAAACAACAAAGAGCCCTGTGGCACCTTAAAATCTAACAAATTTATAATGGCATAAACTCATTGACCACAATCTGCTTATGGACATGACTAATTCAGGTCCATTAATTTCAGTGGGTCTACTCTTGAGTAGAACATCCTTGAATCTCTTTTAAGGTTCTAAACCACTTATGCTTTAAACATGTATAACTGGAGCTAAATTATTTATATGCATCCTCTAGGGCTGCAACATTACAGTGCAATCCAGGCATGTTTACTCAGAAGTAAGCCCCAGTGAGTCCCAAAGGATTTACTGTATAGAATTGCAGTCTTAATCATCTTACTATTAACAGTTATCAAAGTGCTGAACACTTACAAACATCCCTTTCCTTTTATAAACACCTCTTTACTGTTGAGTCCTTCCTTCAATTTTTTTTAAAATTGATATACTGTATGTATAAACATTTAAAAGTATATAAATGTGTACACTTTTCAGTAAATGTGGTTTCTAAAGCAACTTACAATTAAAATTCACCAGGAGAAACAAAATAAGTAAACAGAGGTTTGTTATGCATGATGGAGAGAGGAAGTGGGATGATATTTTCCTTTTGCTATTCTACCTTCTCATTTTTTGAGTTGCCACACCGTGCTTGGTTAGATTATTTCTTCCATGTATCTTTCACTAAAGCCAATTGCCAAATCTTCTCACACACAAAACGAACAGTCAGTATTCTGATGACAACAGAGAGTAGTACAGCTGTGTTATTTCTGCACAACTTCAATTTCTACACAACTTCAGCAAATACTGGGGCATCTGTTACAGCTTGGAGTAACACTGATAAACTGATGGCTGCCAGATTTTGAAGGGAGCATTTTAGGTGTTAGTCTACAGCAGGGGTCAGCAACCTTTTTCAGCCATGGGCTGGTCCACCGTCTCTCAGACCATGTGGTGGGCCGGACTATATTTTGGAGAGAAAAAATGAACGAATTCCTATGCCCCACAAATAATCCAGAGATGCATTTTAAATAAAAGCACACATGCTACTCATGTAAAAACACGCTGATTCCCGGACCATCCGCAGCCCGGATTTGAGAAGGCGATTGGGTCGCATCCGGCCCCCGGGCCTTAGGTTGCCTACTCCTGGTCTACTGCTTGCATTGCTCGTGTGTGGCATCACACATGCATCGTGCAATGTCACATCTCCCAACACCGTGCAGGCTGGTGCGACCTTGCAACAGGCCGTGCTGGTCCCTGTGGCATCTCCTGACACTGTGCAGGTCGATTCAGCCTTCTGCAACATCACAACAGGCCCCCTCAACATGGGGGGGGGCTGAACCCCCTTCAAACAAATATTTAGGGGGCTGAAGACACCTCCAACCCCTAGAGTCTTTGCACCTGATATCTACATAGCACAGAACTGCTAACTATGGCCCTGCTCTAATCCCTGCATATGACATGCTATTGCAAAGGTTAAATTTGAAGAGCAGCTATTATAAAGCTGGTTGTTATCGCAATTAGTATGCAGAGGACTTTGAACTTCCTCACATCCGCTAACCAGTTATCCTATGGACATTTAAAATCAGGAGCTTATTGATAATGGCAGATGGCAAGTGTTTTATTAACCAGTGGCCTTATACACACCACAATGAAACAGAGAAAATTGCAGGAGAGCACCTGCAGCTGGATGATGATTCAGACTGCTGAGCTACAAGAACTGAAACAGGCGCAGTAGTTAGAAAATGATCATTTTTCACACAATCCAGTACTAATGTCCGAGCAGTAAATAGAAATAAATGTGTTGACAGATAAGCCCACATATGCAAATGAGCAAATAATGCAAGCTAGATTTAAATGTGGCAATGTAAGCCTTTACAAAATGACCTTCAAAGATGCACGTTGGGAACAATAGAGTAAAAAGAGGAGTTTTGCTGAATCTAGCAGATCTTGCACAAGCATCAACTAGAGCGATTCTGGCAAATGGTTCAGGTTGCATTTTCTGCATGACCTTGAAACTCCAAGTGGACTCCAATTAATAGGTGTGAAAGTAATAAGGGGTTCAGGATCTTCATAATATATTTACCATATTTGAGAGGTTAATTAAGAAATCTATACACCTGCTATGGTTCTCAAAAATCTACAGTTGCCGCTGTTTTTCAAGAAAGGTTCTTGCATCTTTAACAATCACACAACAGGCAGATGTTCATTGTGTAGCTTTTCCTCCCAAATGCACCTGTTAAATTTCTGGCTAGCACAGACCAGTCATTAGATCAGGCGTTCCTGTATGGAACACATTACTGCAAGCAGTTACATGGGAGAAACATTATAGGCACGATCCAATCAAAGTTAAGTACTTTTGAGCCCAATAGTATTGTTTACTTGGGCCTAGGACCCACCAAGTTCAGTAGGAATGGGACTTACTCCCAGAAAAGTGTGCATAGGATTGTGGCTTTCATAGCCATTGATTTCAATTGAAGAGATTTGCAATGCAACCGTAAGTGTGTTTATTTAGATTATAACAGAGTTTGCTTCTGAATAAGATTGTTTAGCAATCACAACCTTTATGCAGTGCTTAAAACTCCCATTGAAATCAACAGGACTTAGAAGGAGTTAGTACAGAGTTTTTATTTTCTACTAATAAAACTTTGCAGCCCAGGAAGCGAGGAGAAGAAGCCAACACCATATTGACCATTTAATTGCCTGAAGGCCATTTGAGATCCAATGTTCATTGTTTGACAGCCATATATCTCTGGTGAGTGACCCCTTTCCCAGCCTGGATATGCTTCTCAGCTCTTTGTTGTTATTTTTTATTATTTTCTTCTAGACTGTAAATAATTGAAAGCAGGTACATGGAGACCTGCCAATGGACGGACAGATCAGTGCCAGAAAACCCTGGAAGTTCTGTTCTTTCACTGAACAGAAAGGGATACTAATGCGCTTTTCAGTATAGTGCTTCTGTCCGGAATTTTGAGTGGGCTGTTGCCAGAATGAAGCTTTTAAGATGTTCCCTAGTAAATTAATGGATCCTGTTTTTGGTCAAAGTTTGGGTAAAAAGCTATTTACAACATCTAATGCAGAAACTGTGTGGTCACAGCATGTCTGTAAGTCAAATAATCTTAATCAATTACTGGTAGCCATGTGAAGCAAGGTTGCCAAGATTTGATTTCAAAAATTCTGCCTCCTTGCACGGGGCAAGGAACACGGTGAAATTGGCTGTTGAAAATGTTTGTACTATCTTGATCCAAATGCTATTCAGCATCTATATGAAGCTCTTGGAAGCCGCCATTAAGAGCTTTGAGTCAAAGTGTCAGCAGTATGTTTATGACACTCTGCTCTGTTTCTCTGTAACATCTGAATCAAGAGAGCCTGTACATGACCTGAACACCAGCGCCTGGGTGCAGCGATTACCAAAAAACAGAAACTGAATCATTATACGATGGAGACTCACTCTGTGAGTAAGTGATTCCCAGGTCCAGGAACTAGGAAGTTTCTCATGAACGGGTTGCCACTTCCCCTGAAAGAGCAGCCACATCATTTGGGGATGCTCTGGAGGCAACGCTGTCAATTGAAGGTGAAATGACCTTGATAGTGAGGAGCACCTATTACCAACCACAGGTGCTGTAACAACTCTGCACTTTTCCTACATACAGGATTGCTCAGCCACTCTGATTCATGCATTAATAACCTCAAGATTGGATGGCTGTAATGCTCTACCCTTGTGATTGGTTCGGAAGTTGTAGCTACTGTAGAGACACTCTATGCTACCCGAGTTAGGAAGAGAGCATAGGGAATTGTCGCAGATCCTTTGATTTACTTCCATCTGGACTTTATAAACTAAATCGGCCAGGCACAGGAACAGTTTTTTCCCTTGTGCCATTAAATTGTTAAATTTGTAGTTGTGTAGCGGAAGGGGAGGCCAGTTATAGGTGGGGTTTCTTTGATGTGTCATTGTATTGTGAGTGGAACAGTGTTTGTATAAGGTATGTTTACATTGCAATGTAGCCGAAGCAAAATCCCAAGTGTGTTGGAAAATGTACTTGGCCAATAAATTGTTCAGATTTTTGTCAATTGGTTCTCATGATAAAACTTACAGATTCTTGCTTCACACAATTAACTCAAGGCAGTATCAATTTGCTCTTGGCAGAAAGCCAAGATCTGCCTGGCCTGACAACAGCTCTCTGATTGGTTAATGACCAGCACTCAACTCTGTTAATTAAGAACGCTAGCACAGCTGTGGGTGTGGGGTGTTAGGAGTAGGAGTGCTGCGTTTGGTTGGAGAGAGAGAGAGACAGTGAGGATTTATTTTGCTTTGATTTTTATGCAGAAACTCTGCTGGTTTTATTTTCTTTTAATAAATCCTGTAAATAGTTATTCTGCGTCTAGCCAACTAGTCATTTCCACCTCAACTAGCTTCTGTGCTGTGCAGGAAAACTCTGCTACGTTTGGGCTAAAGCCACTAGAGCTATGCCTGACACTTCAAAAGCCTAAAATAAATTACTCCTATTCCTATTCCTACTGCAGAATTCAGCAGTTGGCGTACTGATTGGAGCATTTGACCATGCCATGGACAGGCTTTGGTAATATGGCACCCTGAGCAAGGACAGAATTTCTTATTTTCACAATAAATCCTTTTGGTACAGTTGCTTTTTTATGGATCTTCTCAGTAGGTACGCATACAAATATGTAGTAGTGGTAGTAGTAGTATTTTGCACCTCCTTGGCTCAGCCCTGTGGAGGGGAACCACTTGTACTGCCCTAAAACCAGTGCTAGCCATGCACGTATTACCCCTTTGTTGAAGGAACTTTATGGTCTGCCAGCCCCACTGCAAAATGTTATGCCTTCACTTCCCTGCTCCTCCCCCCCCCGCCACTCCCACCCTATCCTTTTATTTCTGGCACCAGTGATGCCAGCACCACTTTCCTCTTCTCCATGATGCCTCCCAATTCCTCCTAATATTCAAAGGTTTTCCTTTTTCTTTGCCGCTCCACTAGCAGTGGCAGCCCTGGTGGTTTCTCTGGCAGTCACCCCATCTCTTTACTGCTTTACCTTGTCTCACTTTGAGAAAAGGCCAGTGGCTTTTTTCTCACTCTTCAGAGAAAGGCCTGGGTGAACTGGTTGACACTTTTTGCCTTGCACTTACCCTGGCGCTTTCCCTAGGCCAGTGATGGCTAACCTTGACACTCCAGATGTTTTGGGACTACAACTCCCATCATCCCTGACCACTGATCCTGTTAGCTAGGGATGATGGGAGTTGTAGTTCCAAAACATCTGGAGTGTCAAGGTTAGCCATCACTGCCCTAGGAAGAGCTTCATTTCATGTGGCAGACAGGAGGGCTTCATTGTGAGGAACATTTGACATCACAAGGAAATCACTCTCGATAGAGGTCCCCTTCCATTCACTTTTCCTTGCATATTTGAGCCATTTTTAGACACAAGACATCATGACCATTGTTTTGCTAATTTTATTCATATACTAATAGAGTACACATATGCATTAGTAGCATTTAAGGTTCATAATCTCATTTCCATAAAAGAGCTATATATATGTACAGCCTTAAAATGTTTTTATTGCTGCCACAGGACTGTGTTGTACTTTTATAAACTACCTCATTTACACATAATACATTAAAAACTGTGCCAAATGGCATATTGTTCTATTACCACTCCTCCTTGTACATGATGCACAAGTTGTGCAAGTTTTAGATGTATGTGAGTATGAGATATGCATAGATATTAAACTAAAACAATACAGGGTGTGATCCAGCCAAAGCTAGACACTTTTGACCCACCGATTTTGATGTGATTGAAATGTGTATGCTGAACTCTTGCCAGTGAAATTAATGGGACTTAAATGTGCTTAACTAGATATAGATCATGGCCCTTGTCCATTCACCAAACCCAGACAATGGTAACAACATCGGCTGAAATCCAGTACACAGTTACCTGGGAGTAAGTCCCATTGAATTCAGTGGGACTGACGTCTGAGTAGACATGAATAGGATTACATTGATAGTTGCGTTTGGATTAACCTATAGCCAAGCTCTTTCAACAAACAAACAACACCAAATTACATTTTGCAGCCTGGGCTTTTGTCTTTTCTGTAGTTTCCACTTTTCACGCTTGAAAAACAGTGGAAGTATGATTCAACAAGGATATTATTTTACATTCAAAAGTTTGTGTGTGTGTGTGTTTGTGTGTTTTAAGAAAAAAGATGTCACAGAAATCAAAATGTCTCTTCTCTGAAGTCATCTTATTTGCCCCCTTTCCTTTTGGTCCACTAAGATTTCAATGCCTTCCAGGCATCAGCCAGTACTATTCTGTTACGTTCCAAACACCAAGGGCATGGGAATGCCAAAGTCAAACATTTTTGCACCCTGTTAATTCTAATGGAAGAATTAAGTACAAGCCAAATAAATAAGAGAATTATTGGTGTGCTTAGCTTTCACAAGTGAAATCAATGTTGATTTAGCAATGGTGGGAATTGCAAAAGAAAATCTAGCCTGTCCGTCTCCCCCCAATAATCCTGCTTTGATATAAATGTATCTCAGTATATCCTAAGCATGGGAATGATCACCCAAAGCAAAGTTCTTTTAAATCCCACTGCTTTCCACAAGAGAGTTAGGCCTAAGCATGCAGTTCTCTCCATAACTCTCCCCCATTAAGGTCAGTGGGGCACATGTGCATTTCACTTTGGCTAGATTATTAGCTCATGCTTACTTGGAAGTAGTTTCTATTTATTTTCACTAGGAATCACTTCGTTCCACTGGAATGGGTGGATTTTCAGTGGTTGGTTCACGGGATGCCAGGTGTTGATTTCAAAGGAGATTAAAGCATCTCCTTTTCGTTAGTTTCCTGAAACTATTATTACCGAAACTGAATTCGGCTTGTTTTGCTGTGTGTGTGTATGTGTGTTCCTCTTTGTTTCTTCATATAATTGGCCTCATTATACATATTTTAATTGTATTTTGATGTTGTAACTCACTACTTTTCTGAAGTTACTGGAGACAGCCACTTGAATGTTCTAGTAATGCTTACTCATATGTAAATGTTTTGGAAAGACATGCACTGACCCAGTGGGTACAACTTGACAATAATTTAATAGGAACAAAGGCTGCAATCCTATGCGCATTTACTTGGGAGCAAGCCCTGTTGAAATCAATGAGACTTGCTTCTGAGCAGGCATATAGGATTGTGCTGAATCAAAAAGACCCCAGTTAATCACAACCTTGTTTTCAGTGGCCCTTTGTGGCAACTAACTTTTTCTGGATTATGCCCAATCCAGCAACAGAGATCACACACATGGAAGCAGCTTTTCATGCATGTAATCAATATAGATGCACAGCTGGACGAAGAAGATAATCAGATCTGTCAGAATTTATTAGTCAATCCACAATAGATTATGATGATAATTAACAATATCAGTTGTACAGCACTTTTGAGTGCACAAAGTGTGTCATACATATTACCTTGAATTGTTGCAGCAATCCTGGAGGGTGGGTGACTATTACCCCACATTGGCTGTGAAAGTGCTGAGGCCTATGGCCATCTAGTGAGTTCGGAACAAAGGCAAGATTTGAACTGGCATCCTGTAGCTGGACAAGGTTGATCTGATATCTCCTGATGCATTTTCCAATGCACATTCCCAAATGGGATAGGGAAGCCTTGGAAAACTTGATTTTGGTCAATCACACACACACACACACACACCGACTAATTTGAGGATCAGAATGTAATTATCCTTTGGATTTTGCATTTCTCTGAACCTTATGATAGTGTTCTTAGCTATCAAAATGTACCAAAATGCATTTAAAATATGTACTTGAGATAAAATACATATAGAAATACATTGCGATGGTATATAAATATGTATCTTAGTGTGAATTTCTTTTTTAACTATTAATGGATTGATACAGAAATGGGCTGAAATGGATTTGTCGATTAACACGTGCAAAACCGACAGACTAGAAATGAACTGGTTGATCTATCACTAATCTGGGGCCACAGTTAACATGCTGTAACTAGAACTGGATCAGGGCCAATGTAATTTCACTTTGTAAAACCTTGCTTAGACAGCTTGCACACACGGAAATCAATTGGACGAAATCTATGGAGCCTATTTCCAAGAGAGTGATTAGGATTACAGTGCCATATACCTTTATGAAAGATGTTTACTGAGAATTCCTAGCTTTAAAATGTAGCCATTCATATATTTATAATGATGTATGCTCAATACCTTTGGCTTTCTAACAGGAGTATACTAATGGAAAAGATGCAGCTGGCTGGCTCCCATGTGCCTGTTACATCTTGCTGCATGAGACTCATTCAAGGAATCAGGAGAGACCTATTAAAAACAGCCAGCTACAGGAGATTTGGTATTCTGAATACTGAATTGTTTAGAAACAGAGCTTTTCAGTTAACCAAACTCTTCAAATACCCACCACTCTTATTTTGAGCACTGTGCTTTGGTACTCAGCTATGCAGGTGAGTGATATATAGAAATCTATTGGAATTGAGAACACCTCGTACATGACACTTCTTATCTCCTGTATAGTTAGCAACATAAGAAACTATGTTACAGAAAGGCAGTTAAATTCCCATTGATTTCAGTGAGAGCTAAGCCAGTGGTTTGGTTGTTTGCGTAGTTGTTTAGGACTTCACTCAGCCTTGGAAGTTTAGTGGCTCACACCCTAACCTCACAGCGTTGTTGTGAGAAGAAAACAGGTAGACCATGTGCATATTATGTCTTGAGCTTACTATGAAATTGCTGCAGCTGAAATACAGAACTAAAGCTTTGTCCTAAATCACAGCTCCTACAAGTTAGATCCCCCCCAACATGCATTGGAAAATACAAACACAAAACAAGTCAGGCTCCATTTTAATAAAAGGATTCAGGTTTCATATTATTATCTAATACTATTCTGTAATTCAATGACCTATTTGTTCACATGCCATGTATCATAACACAGAAGTCAGGAACCATTTTTAGAGCTGACCATATGTACTCCCTTTCCATGAACAGGAAAACTGAGGTCAACCAGAGCTACTGTGAAATGGCCTGGTTGATTGTGTGTGGGGGGGGGGGTCTAACATAATTTGTGGGTATTGCAGAAAGTCTCACAGTTAATTTGTAATGGAATGGCGCAGAGTGAGGGAGAGGTTTCAGCTACAATCCAGAGATAATTGGGTACATATATAGCCCATTGAAATAAACAGAATGGAAGAATTAATTGCTTGGTTCTCTTTGATTCCAATGGGATATAAACCTGTTAAATATTCTCTGGATTCCAGAGGGGAAGCTGTCTTAAGTCTGTTGCAGAAAAAACAACAGCTTTATGGCACCTGGGATACTACTAGGACTGTTGACATACGTTTTCATAACTGCATTTGAAAAAAGTATTCTCTAGTCTACAAACCTTATTTCCCAATAAATCTGCTCATCTTTATGGTGTTAAAAGATTCTTTGCTGTTTTCTCCGAATGTTGATCAAAGTATTTATTGCTGTAACATGCCAGATACTGCTGTACCCAACCCCTGAGAGTGGTTTCTGACCCATAGACTATGGTGGGGGAAAGTCAAATCATCTGGGCCAAGCCTATTTTTGATCACAATCTTTTTTGCTGTTGAGATAAAGGGCTTATCCACACTTATATTTTGCCCCACTCTTTCCAGACAGAGGTCCACCTTTTAACACTGCATGTCCAAGCATTTTATTTTATTTTTTGCCCTGTGCTTTCTCTGCAAGAACCCGCTTTTAAAAGCTGAATCAGACCAAACATCAAGTTAGGTTTTCTGCAGATTGACGTTTGCTCCAATTGATATTTAAAGAGCGGGTTTTCATGGAGAAAGCTCCAAAGCAAAAAAAAAAAGGGGGGGGGGAGCTGCTCAGGCATGGAACTTTAAATTGCAGACTATGCCTGGAAAGAGCAGAGGGAAAGTAAGTGTGAAGAAGCCCAAAGTAACTGGTATTGCTATGTAGGATGGCTTTGATTTATAACCCGAGTGAAAAAAGAAACCTGTTTGTTAGGGTCTCATAGCCGGTTACAACAAAGCCGCCACAAACTGCAGGTCCATTCTAATTATGATTAATGAAGGCCACAACCTGCATTCTCTCATCTGTAGCATTTGTTTTTCAACACTGCTGAACAAAGTTTGATTCTTGAGTCATGCACCGGAGCTGCTTCGTTTTGGCATCTTCATAGCTTTTTAACAGCTGGATTGCCTGGAGTGACCTACTGCTAACATTTTCAGTGGTTCATTTAACACCGATGTGAACAGCCATCGCTTCACTGGCTTGACTTAAATGGGTAGGGAGAAAGAGGATTTGGCTCACATGGTGCAGAAATGTTATGTAAAGCACAGTGCTCAAAATAAGAGTGGTGGGTATTTGAAGAGTTTGGTTAACTGAAAAGCTCTGTTTCTAAACAATTCAGTTGCAGATCTCTGCAATGAAAATAGAACCACAATACAGTTTTTGGAAAAGTCCATGTTAAGGTGATATAATGATGTGCACATATTCCTGATAAGTTGTGTTCCTTAGTAAAGGTTGCCAGGTTTCAAACCATCAATCACAAATTTGCTTTTACCAAAAAGTAGGGCTGCTGTCACTGTGCTGTGTAATTTATATTTCTTCTTGCGTTGTCACCCTACTCCCCCAGCTACCGGGGGGTAAAACTGAAGGCCCATTTACTTTAGGAAGATGGAAGATGGTGCTGAGCAGTGGAATACAGCAACCTGTCTCACTGCATGTTAATGTCTATAAAGGTGAAGACAAAATAAAAAAATTCCTTCCAGTAGCATCTTAGAGACCAACTAAGTTTGTTCTTGGTATGAGCTTTCGTGTGCATGCACACGAAAGCTCATACCAAGAACAAACTTAGTTGGTCTCTAAGGTGCTACTGGAAGGATTTTTTTTATTTTTTTTTGACTATGACAGACCAACACGGCTATCTACCTGTATAAAGGTGAAGGTCTGGTCTCTTGCGTTGCAACCTGCCAACATTACCACTGGCGCTCTTTGGTTTAGAAAACATGCAAGATCGCAATACAAACCTAACCATAATGGACTCTGCACAGACAAGCATAACAAAATCTAGTTCACAGTCTTCAGAAAGGAGTCAAATTTTATGAAAATAGGGATCCCTTCTATGTTATAGAATTAAGACATTTAGTTTGGTAGTGTATGATAATGAACTTTCTTATATTTGTAAGTCTTTTAGCAGTGGGGCTGGGTTAAAGTTGTTGCTATCATTGTGATTATTAGTATAAATGTCCTTGTTGATAAACATTTTTTTCTCAGGGGGGAAAATCAATAAAATTGTAAGCAAAAAGAATGATAGGATTCTGCCACTGCCACCCCATCATCCTGAAACCACTGAATGTCAGTACAGCTTTGCATTTCACTGTTTTAATATGGGGAACTAAATGCAAACAAAACCTTTTTACAATAAATCTCGGAATGTGTAACAGCTGAAAGCTGAGCTGATTCTTGCACGCAGTCTTCACCTCTGTGGCACTGTCACCTGATCAGGCGGTCCACATTTTAATGAAAAGGCCGTTCAGATTGTGTGAGTTTTGCACGGGAGATTCTTTTAAGCATGCATTAAACAACATAAGTAAACAAACTGAAAGCACAAATTGGCCAATAGCATGAAAATTACCAAAACACCAGTTCTCGTGGTCACATCTTGGGGGCCTTGTCCAAAGTAATCAGGAAGCAAATGAAAGGAATTAGGCAGAATTAACAGGGCATGATCCTGCCAAAGATAAGTGGCAAGTCTTTCAATGGGAGAATGAAGCACATGTGTAGTTCTGTCCCAGTGAAATCAACTGTACTTTGAAAAGTTTAACTTTGGCTAGATCCAGGTCCATGTGAGGGAACAGCCAACGTTAAAAAAAATGGGGAGTAGGAAATGCTGGATGTGGTGGCATCAAACCACTTGCTTCTTTTACTATACATTATCTGAGAGATATGGGTTGGCAGCAGTTATACACCTTCCAAAACAAGTGGGCAGGCTATAAATATTAGCAGAGATTGGTTGGATTACCGTAATTCAGATGAAGTACCGAATGTGGAGCTGCTGTGAACTAGCCGCCTGGGAGAGATTTAGGGAACAGATCACATGTCCACTCTTTCCTCCTCCCCTAAATCAGACTGAGTATTGAAAAGACAGCGCTCTCTAGAGGCTCCTCCTATCACAGTTGCTCCAGAGGCCAACCAGCAGAGCTCCTTTTCTTGCTGCCTTCCTTGATTAGCATGAAGCAAAGATGATGTAACAGCATTTTCACCTCGATGCCAACTTTTACAAATCCCAAACAAGCATGTAGAGTTAGTCTGTAAATATGGCTTCTGCCAAGATCAGCTCACGATCAGCTCACAGGAGGATTGGCACACTGGAGTTATTTCCTCTTCTTTTCTTTCTACACACGGCTATCCTGCCTCTCCTGATTTTCCATCTCCATTCTCTATTTTACATCAATGTTGTAGATGTGTTAAAATTAATTCTAATGCATTGCACACTTTTTCTGAGTAATTATAGGCTTTAAAGTGTCTTTGCCAATGGTAAAATGGGCATGGCATGCATTTAACCAAGTTAATGCAATCCCTGATTAAATATGCAAACTTCTATAAAGTTCAGAAAACTCCTGACTAATGCCACAGGCACATCCTACCTTCAGGAAATGAGTAATCTGTCCTTTTGATTTGTTTTTATGTGAAAATGTCACTGTACATGAGTTAACCCCTCCCACCTCCCTCCCACAGCTCCTTCATAAACTCAAGTCAACAATTATGTGTTCAAATATTTGCGTGTGGCCTTTGAAACTGGAAGCAAAGAAAAAATCTCTTCTATCGGTTGACACAGCTGTGAATGAACGAGGTGCCTGCACATAGATTTCCTTGAATATTTTAAAGAGCTGCTTCTCATTATCCCACTGGAATATTTGGGAGAAGGTGTAGTCACTTCCCAGGGCTAGGTAGTGATTATTCTTAAAGGTGAACGGCTGAAGGATCATGGCTCCCCGAGATGGCAGAGCTTGGATTTCCACAAACTGTTTGCTATTCCACTTCATTACTCTGGAGTCGCCTATAAATCTTGTAAGTGAGAGGTAGAGGTTGTCCTGTATTCGAAAGCTTTTCACAGCCAACACATCTTCCATGTTGGGTATCTCACTGTGTGGGAGAAACTTTCTGGAATTTTTGTTCCATTGAAGGATAATGGGAATCTGTGAGCGGCTTGACAGGATTAGATGAGATTTTCCATCTATATCAACAAACTCAGCATCTGTGTCCCGGAACCATTCATGCAAGGATTGGTAAGAGTAAAATCCCTTGTTGTTCCATTTATAAATTGTCGTCAGACCAGCTTTTGAGCTATCTGCGATGACAAAAAAGGTTTCACTCTCTATCTGAAAGAGTTCTATGTCATTCGGCTTTGAAATGCGGGAAACTTCTATGTCCTGGAATTTGACAAACTTTGTCCAGCCTTCCTCATACTTATAAATGTGTGAGCCACCGAAAAGCTGAGCCACCACCACAAAAACCTGATCATCAATCAAGATAGCTTTGCATCCCACTATGGACTGACCTGTTGGCTCAAACAAAGTAGCAATGTCAGCAGGGTACAATAAAATCTTTTAAACAATATATTGACCAATTCATCATTGTTTTTGAATGAAACCAACATAATCCAGGCAGTCAATATAGTTATGAAGAGACCATGTTTCTTTCCCCTGAGAATACCTTGCCTCTGAAGATCTGAAATGCACCACTGTCAACATTAAAGAGGACCCAATGAAGTATGTTGTTGGTAGGGCTAAAAACTTCAATACTGGAGAAATGTTTGGGTCAATCTGATGCTCTGGACAGCTATATTGAAATCTAGAGCAGGCCCTCCATTTGTTTTATTTATTCATTTATTTAAAAGCATTTATACACCACTTAATATTTTAAAACTAATATCTACTTGGTGTACATCATTAAAACCATCATTAAAACAAGAATACTACATACAATCAGTAGTGTAACAGTAGTATAAAAGCATCTAAAATAGCAGTTCTGGGTATTAAAACAAAAACAATCTTAAGGGTCAGTGAAAGCCAGGGCAAAAAGATAGATCTTTACAATGTTGCTGGAGTACAACTCCCATAATCTCTGACCATCAGTCATATTGCTGATGGGAATTGGAGTCTGTCATCATCTGGAGGGCTACAGACTCCCCATCCCTGATCTAGGCAATCAAGCTAAGGTTCTTAGAAAACTCTCTAGCCTGAGCTGGTAGCCAGAGCCTGAAATGCAGGAAGGACAAATTATTCCTCTGTTGACCAGATAAAGGCAAGAGGCCGGATTCCTAGTACTTGTAGCAAAAAAGGGGGGGGAGTAACTTCTGTGCCTGTAGAGGAAGGATGGTGAACCTGTGGCCCTCCATCATTCCCAGCCAACATGGCCAATGTTCAGGGATCTTGGAATTGTAGCCTGAAAACTGAAGGACCGCAAGTTTCCCATCTGCTGTACAGGGAGTTGTAGCCTGAGCATACCCAATCGATGGTAGTTTACCAGGCTATATCCCAACCCATGTGATTATTGAAGTCCCAAACAAGGAATACTGGAGTCAACTCTGCCAGTTGGACCCCTCCTGTTGTTAGCTCATTTAAATAACTGTTCCTGGTCCTTCCAGTAAACGTTGTGACTGGAGTCATCCACCAAAGCAGTCTTGGAAACACCTCTTGGAGAGCATAAGAGCATGCATGACCGGTGCAGAGCTACTGAGCTAAAAGACTGCTTCATTTACAGATTTAAAAATCAGCATAGTAGCCTTTCAGCCTTAACAACCTTAGGTGTCTGCTGCTGATCAACAAGAAAGCCCTTTCTACTCTTTGAAAGAATCAGCCATGCTGAAATAGACTTGATTTGACCCTAAAAATGTCCTATCCATACAGCAACCTACTTCCTGTTCCTTGCTAAGGGGAACATCATCTTTCTACTACACCAACATTTTTTTTAAAGTTTCACCTAAACACCATAAATTGCCTACTTGAGCAAACAACGAACATGATGTTTTGTATTTGTTTTTCAAGTGCAGTAGTTTCAAGTGAAAGGTCAGCGAAAATATGAGCTGAGAATCACCAAACAGGCAGTGCTGAACAATTCCTTGGCTGCAATCCTGTACACTTACCTGCGAATAAGTCCCATGAACTCAGCAGGTTTTACTTCTGAGTAGACATTCATAGGATTGCAGTGTCAATCTCTTAAAAACCCTTTGTCAGGCTCAGACCACAGATCTGGGAGCAAAACCACTGTGGGGGTGAGCTAGAGCATCTCATTGTGCTGGCTTTGGCACTTAATACAACTCAGTGAGAACCTTTGGCAGAGGAGAAGTTTTCTCCATCTTGCCTCTTCTGGTGCTGTGCTGTCTAGAACCAGAGTTTTTCCATGAGCTAAGAGTAGTTGGACTTTGTTTGTATTATTGTTCTCCTTTTTAGCTGTTAGTTTGGTGTGGGTAAGCTTTCTTACTGCTAGGTGCCTTAATCTGGGTATAATGCTAGTATTAATGGTACCGGATACTGTTAACTGACATGTTGGTATGTTTTGATATGTTATAAATAAATTGTAATTGCTAAAATGTATGTGGTATATTTTAGTGTATTCTGTTTACTTATTAAACACTTATCTTAAACTGTCTACTTTGTGAATTGCTTTGAGCATAATGTATTCTGAGTTTGTCATGTGCAGTATGTAAATAAATGGACTGTGTCTAAAACTACAGGCCTCCTTCTTGTGCCAAATCAACTTTACTGGCCTTGCACCATCCCATGCCCAGTGCAACTGGTTATTGCCATTTGCTGTCCTCAGTCAAACCTCCATTTTCTGTTAGCTGACTTGGTCTGCAGAACACAGCAAATACGGAGCACAGCCCACAGTGTCTGCTTTGCCTCAGCGTATTCCTAACTGCGTAGCTATTATAAGATTCTATTTGCCACTACCTGCTTCTCATGCTACATTTTCCTTACCTGCCTACAGGAACAAAAATCAGCCTGTCTCTCTGGCTTGCAGTGTTGTCTCACTCCTTTGGTCAGATGCCTTGGCTTGACCAGCTCACTTAAAATGATCCTGAAGAAATCCAGATGCTTCTTCACTCTCCCATCCTGTGAAGAACCTGACCTTGCAGGGCAATAAGGGATCCACCCTTCTAGGGGATGTGTCCCAACAGTTTCCTAAAGCAGGGACAGGGAACTGAATGCAGCCCTCAAATCTCTCTGTATAGTCCTAAGCTACACACCTTACTATAGCCATCCCTGAGTATTTGGCTTGGCTGAAATTTGTCCTTAAACAGCAATAATACTTCCTTGGATAGAGGATGAAGGGGGGGTGTAAGCAAGTAAACCCATGACATTTGTGTTGCCTACTGTACTGTACACACCCATTGCTCCATCTACGTTCGCCTCTGGTCCTACTCTTTACTGGCATAAGGCTCCCAGAAGGTTGCTCATGAGTTACAATTTTCCCCATCTCTGCCCTAAAGTCTAGTTAAGACATAAAAGGATAGATCAGTTCAGACCTCCCTACTTTAGTTCAGAGTCTAGATTTTTTGGCAGCGGTGTCCCCAGGAGTGTGGGGAATGACAGGGAATTGGAACAGTTTCTTGCATGCTAATGGGCCTGTTTATCATAATCAGACCTAATGCAGTTCAATAAGCATCATACTGTCATTTATTATCTAGCAACTAGTAACATGGAGCAGTGCTTGTTTTGACCTGTCATGTGTAAAGAGGAAGAATTGAATGGGAAAGGAAGGAGAAGATTTGAAGAAAACATCATCATCATGTCTTAAGGTGGAAATGGGAGGAAGAAATGGGCAGGAAGTGATTGGCTAACATTTTGAGTTGGCCATTGTGGATTCCTACTTGCCAAATTGATAGAATCCTATGAAGTGAGAGAAGTAAATGAATAAATGCAATGGAGTATCTTTCATTACAAAGGTTTGTGATTCTTTTTTTTTTAAGCGCATCATCCTGGATAGCTCAGTTGGTTAGACTGAGCATGGTGCTGAAAATGCCAATGTTGCAGGTTCAGTCCCCGTATAGGACAGCTGCATATTCCTGCATTGCATTGATGTTGAGGGTTGCTTTTTTTTTTTAAGAGTTAAAAGAGATTTGATCTCTAACATGTCATCTACTTTGGCCCATCGTGTTACTCTACTCCATACTGAAGAATCAAGTCTACTTATTGCTGCATAGCTCTGCTTTGCATTCCATTTATTGGTCAAACTAGAGTGTGACATCTTGTGACCCTCTGAGGATTCTGCAATATATGAACTCATATTCTATCCATCATAATGATAACCATTTTGTTAGTGAACTAGACTAAACTATTTTTTTATTTTTCAATGGATCCAACCTAAATTCAGCAGAGATCAGCAGGAGATACTCTTTTCAACATGCATTTTTTCCCTGATACTTGGATACTTAAAAAACCCCAAGACCTATTCAAAACACACTAATAATCAATTAAGTAATATAACAAATAAGAATTGTGTGTTCATTTTTACCAGTAATGTTGTCATAACTCCTGAAGTTCTTCTCAATGTGATCCCATTCTAGCACCATGCAATTTTCCATGCTGGGCTGGGCAATGGCGACATACACGTCGTTGTTTGAGTGGTATGTGTCCACTGAAACTGACTGGTAGGGTAAAATCTGATGAACCACAAAATCTGAAAATAAATGTTTGTAATTAAAGACAACAAAATGTTACAATTGAACCTGGCAGAAAACATTAAAAAGAAAAAAAAGAAAAGACACATTACGCCGATTTCTCTCTGGAAAACCCTGGCTTGGAAAAATTACTCTGGGGAACAGTTTTCAAGAGGGAAAGCAGCAGAATGAAGTATGAATTTAAACCCCCATATGCTCCTTTTGCACTTGAAACCACCTTCACCTGATCAGAAGCAGACCTGCACAGTTAAAGACATGGGTCTGACACTGTCCTACATAATTTGGGTCTTAACTCCAATAATATATTATGTGCTAAAAGACACGTTTCCACACTTACACTGTGCCTTTCTGTGACTTACATCCTCTGTGCCTCTTCTGGTTTCTGATACCTACAATATCTTGTAAGTCTTAAAGCTATGAAATTTTGAATTAACTAATATATACAGATGATTCTACCCTTTTGGGGGGGGGCACTAAAAAGGAAAGACTTAAATGATGTATCCAGTTTGCTCTGAGATGACAGAGCAAAGGAGGGCATCCCAGCAATTTGTTTCACAGTATGGATTCCAAAGAATTTCACTTCGCCCTGCTGGAATACTCTATTAAAAATGCATTTCCTTTCTAGAGGTGGACCGTCAGATTGTTCCTTCACTGATAGAATTGCTTTGCTTTCTCAGCATTTTCCTTCTCCTGCAGTCGTTTTGAAAACTATAACATATTTTGCTGATTTTATCCAACACTCTCATGTGTAGCTGATGATCAGCTGAAGTAACAACTGTGTGGCTGGATGATGCCCCTCTGACTGCCATGTTCAAAAAGCCTTTGATCAGATACTATGCAAGTTTCAACCCACCAAAGACTACAGGCCACCAACCTGAAGTTTGCTGTGTGATATTTACAGGTTACAATTCATGGAGTAAATATAAACAGTAATAATTTTTAGTATTTATATACTACCTTAATTTCCCCACTTTTTCCATAATCCTTACATAGTAAACCAATATATTGTGCCCATGAGCAGTAGTGGTGGTGAGAGATAGTTACTTGCTTAAAGAAAGGTTACCAGATTTTTTTTTAATGAATCCAGGGACACTTTTCAACTTCTATTGATTTTGTATGGGGACGGATTTGTAAATCCGGGGACTGTCCCCGGGAAATGGGGATGTCTGGTAACCTTAACTTAAAGACATCCCACATGGTTGAGGCAGGTCTTGAACCAGAGAATCCCAGCTCACAGAATATTATCTTAACTACGGTCTCAAACTAGGTATGCATCATCAATGAATTGACTGGTGAATGCATATAAACACAGGTGATTGTGCGCATTCACATGAAGGCACTAGGAGAATGTGCACCAACCGACAGCATCAACAGGGAATTTTACACATTGGTGAGTGAAGATAACGGTCAGCAAATGCTAGATAATGTGAAAGTATCAGAAATGTTTCAAACGTGGTTCAGCGAATAAGCACAGCATTTGTGTCAGTTTTGCACAACGGCCAAGCAATGTGCCTAATCTCCTATTTACATACCAATATACTTTCTGGTTGACATTGTCTACCTGTACATACACGTCAACAGCACTTGGAAGGCCAGGCATGTTGACAGGTCAATGCAGAAGACCCCTGTTAGTAACGAATCTTCACACCGTCATGTGAAATCTAACAGTCACCAGTATTTATGCACATCCCCCACTGAACTCAAAATAATCACTACACACTTCTGGAGAAGTAAATGACAGAAGCTGTAACTCTACTAAACACGCAACAGTTAGTTTACCATTGTTGATACGCCACTGATAATAATTGCATGGCCTAAGCATGGTCCTCTACAAAAAGTAAAGACATGTATGGAAGTGAGAGCTGGACCATAAAGAAGGCTGATCGCCAAAGAATTGATGCTTTTGAATTATGGTGCTGGAGGAGACTCTTGAGAGTCCCATGGACTGCAGGAAGATCAAACCTATCCATTCTGAAGGAAATCAGCCCTGAGTGCTCACTGGAAGGACAGATCCTGAAGCTGAGGCTCCAATACTTTGGCCACCTCATGAGAAGAGAAGACTCCCTGGAAAAGACCCTGATGTTGGGAAAGATTGAGGGCACAAGGAGAAGGGGACGACAGAGGACGAGATGGTTGGACAGTGTTCTCGAAGCTACCAACATGAGTCTGACCAAACTGCGGGAGGCAGTAGAAGACAGGAGTGCCTGGCGTGCTCTGGTCCATGGGGTCACGAAGAGTCGGACACGACTAAACGACTAAACAACAACAACAAAGCATGGTCCTCTTCAAAAAGTAAAGAGATACCAATAGCAACAGGCTTTGCCTATGCATATACACTTTTTCTTCATACACTCCAGGGAAATTTCAATACTTTCTCATTTTGATGTCAGTTTATTTCGGTCTTTACTTTTGGTACATTTTCTGGCACTCTAAGATTCCCCACTGAGCACTTAAATCTTCCTGCCTCCTTACTTGCATTTTGCATTATGTCTTGGGAGTTTATAGTAAGGCAAATCTACTTTTATATTGCCCCCTAAACAAGATTTCTCAGCTCTGACAGCTTGCTCTTGTAATGCTGGAGAGCACAAAGCCCTTTGCCATTATGAAACTTGAACAAATGGGGGGCAGGGAGAGTTTTTTGATGTCCAAGGTATGTGAATGACTTGCCAATAATTTCCTTCTCCTACTATTCTATGGGAACAAATGCTGCTATTCTACTATTGCTGATATCAGAGTATTAAAAAAGACATGCATGTGAAAGAGCGGAGTATCCTCACATTCAGGAGTTCTTGTGGGTTTGTGTGCCTGCTGCACACAAAGAATCAAAGAGATAAACAGCTACTGTACCTGACATTTAGAAGACATCTGAAGGCAGCCCTGTTTAGGGAAGTTTTTAATGACTGATGTTTTAATGTATTTTTAATCTTTTGTTGGAAGCCACCCAGAGTGGCTGGGGAAACCCAGCCAGATGGGCGGGGTACAAATAAATTATTATTATTATTATTATTATTATTATTATTATTATTATTATTATTATTCAGTATTAAATGGCACTTGAAGCTTTGACTTCACATGCAGGGAGAAAAAGCTGTCCATTCTTTGAATCCAGGTTCATACTAGCAAAACAGAGAACTTAAAGTTGAAATAGATGTGACAGAAGGACATGGGGTTGGGGTTGAAAACATCACTGTCTATATTTAGTCCTCCCCTGTGCCCTGCAACACTGAGCGAGAAGCAATGCACAGCATGAGGTCCCTAAACTGTTTACCCACTCCATTTCTCTACATTAGCTGCCACTAGCAAGAGGGAAAATATACAGTTGTGGTGAAGTGATGACACGGGAGTAGTGTCACTACATGCTACTGGGAATGAGACACTAGATCACGGTTTTTGCCAACAGAGCCATGTTGTCCGTAACCTTTAATTCTACCATTAGTCTTGTCTTACCTTCCTTTGTCTGAGCAGATCCAGGAAGACAAATCCATTCTAACAGTGCAATAGGTAAAGGTAAAGGGATCCCTGACCATTAGGTCGTCGTGTCCGACTCTGGGGTTGCGGCGCTCATCTCGCTCTATAGGCCGAGGAGCCGGCGTTTGTCCGCAGACAGCTTCCGGGTCATGTGGCCAGCATGACAAAGCCGCTTCTGGCGAACCAGAGCAACGCACGGAAACACCGTTTACCTTCCCGCTGCAGTGGTACCTATTTATCTACTTGCACTCTGAAGTGCTTTCGAACTGCTAGGTTGGCAGGAGCTGGGACCGAGCAACGGGAGCTCACCCCGTTGCAGGGATTTGAACCGCCGACCTTCTGATCGGCAAGCCCTAGGCTCTGTGGTTTAACCCACAGCGCCACCTGGGTCCCTAACAGTGCAATACTACGTATGTTTAATCAGAAGTAAGGCTTACTAGTAAGTGTTTCAGAAAAACAAAGGAACAGAAGGTGTCATGAAGCATGGATGTAGGAGAAGATTAAGAATTAGGAAGAAGGAGAACATTTTATAGACAAAGGAGTGGATTTTTGACAAACAAGGATTAGCTTTTTAACTCATCTGTCATCACTTTCCATGTAAATAATAAAATGGGACAATTAAAAATAGGACCTTTGTGGCAATGCTAACAGAACAACGGTCTGGGAAAACACCTTATCAGCGTTCTTGGTTCATGGACTTGCATAGCTCAGACTTTTCATTATTCATTTGCTATAAAATATACCTGTAGTGGTGCATTCATCATCAAAACTTGAGACATCGTTTAACTTCTTGTCCTGAAATTCTGCTGGACCAACACACAGGACATCAGAAACAGTGGAATTTGTCATCTTTAACCACAAAAACAGCCACTTGGCTTTGCAGTCACATTCAAACTTATTTCCCCTTAAATCTCTAAAAGGACACATAAAAAAAATAAACAGATTTGAAAAGGTTGTTATTGAGCCAACAGTCAAATATTTCTTCAAGATACTTGTAATATTTAATTCAAAGAACATTAGAACAGTTCAAAACTGATTCTGGTCAAAAGGTTGACAGCCCACAAAACCTGCTTTCTACATGGGGTGGGGGTGGGGAGGTGGTGATGTTGAAATGAGTGGAGGTTATACAGGTGAAATACATATTACATTGTAAAGGTAAAGGGACCCCTGACCATTAGGTCCAGTCGTGTCCAACTCTGGGGTTACGGCGCTCATCTTGCTTTATTGGCCGAGAGCCGGCGTACAGCTTCCAGGTCATGTGGCCAGCATGACAAAGCCGCTTCTGGTGAACCAGAGCAGCTCACGGAAACGCCGTTTACCTTCCCGCCGGAGCGGTACCTATGTATCTACTTGCACTTCGATGTGCTTTCGAACTGCTAGGTTGGCAGGAGCTGGGACCAAGCAACAGGAGCTCACCCTGTCGCGGGGATTCGAACCGCCGACCTTCTGATCAGCAAGCCCTAGGCTCTGTGGTTTAATCTACAGTGCCACCTGTGTCCCATTTATTACAGATTGTAACATGCTGCAAATTTGTTGAGATAACTCTACGCTGTAAATATATCTGTGAATACAAGCTGTCACAAAGTATATTGTGCATAACCTAAAGAACACACTTATTAATTTGTTGGGACAATCGTTTCCCATTATTTATGAGATCTAATATAATTCTTTCCAAGAATTATTACATTGGTAGCTGAAGGTTACCATATTTTTATTACCCACTACCTCCAATGAACTCTTATATGGGTAACCTTGGACAAGTCACTTTCTCTCTCAGCGTCAGCTACCTCACAGGGTTGTGGTAAATGTAAAATGTGGGTGGGATGATTGACAGCATGCATGTTGCCCTGCGGAAAAGGCACTCTATCTATCTATATCTATCTATCTATCTATCTATCTATCTATCTATTTATCTAAACCGGGGTAGGCAACCTAAGGTGCAATCGCCTTCTCAGTCCGGCCCGCAGACGGTCCAGGAATCAGCGTGTTTTTACATGAGTAGAATGTGTCCTTTTATTTAAAATGCATCTCTCGGTTATTTGTGGGTCCTGTCTGATGTTTTTACATGAGTAGAATGTGTGCTTTTATTTAAAATGCATCTCTGGATTATTTGCGGGGCATAGGAATTCATTCATTTTTTCTCTCCAAAATGTAGTCCGGCCCCCCACATGGTCTGAGGGACAGTGGACCGGCCCACGGCTGAAAAAGGTTGCTGACCCCTGATCTAAACAGTAAATGCAATATAGATTTCCTGTATGGGAGAGTCATTTATTTATTTCCTCCTGTGTTATGATTTTTGGTAATATTAGGTGGCAGAAACCCAAGAGCGGCTGGTGTAGCGGGACAGTGTTGCTCTCCTGACACCAGCATCACTGCTGCTTATCGGGGTGGGGCACCCCATAGCCCCAGCTTCCACCATCGCACTTCCCTGTCCCATCATGCCATCTGTTCTTGCACAAACCACGAAATATCACGAGCAAGTCTAGCGACATTTTTTTAAAAAAAACCAGACCATGCAAAGAAACATTTGAGCACATTAAAAATTTTGGAGCAGAGCCTCTTCCCAAGTAGATCTCTAAAAGGTTACTGCTGAATGCGGCTTTTGGTGTATCTGCACTTTTACAAAACTGCACTGTTGAATAAGCGCTTAAACTAGGGCATTGTGACTGGCGTGACACTGGAAACAGAGTATGGCTGTGAGGATTGCATCCCTGATTCACTTACACTTTTTCGAAACCAAGTCAGTCAACTATACTAGACTTCTGTGGGTCTCTTTTCCCACACTCCTTCCTTATTTGCTTTTCCCAGAGACTGGAATGGAGAACTGAAGATCAGCTGGAGGGGGAAGGGGAAGGGGGCTGCTAAACCCTTTCCATTCCTGCATTTTGTCCACTTTAAATTCCACATACACGCCCAGCTACTTTTCCATGCTTGGGTGAAAAGATGAAGGATCCCCATATCTTTCCTTTTGCAAGGTGGGCAATTTTGAGTTGAAAGATATCACGAAGGCAGCCTATCTCTACATGCTCTTCTTCAGTCCTGAGTGGCAGCTTGTCAATACTACTTTTGGATTAAAAGAAATATGGAGGAAAGTAACAAAGTAATTCAATTTAACATCAAATTTGGCCCAGAAGTACACTGGAAATGGGCTGGAATTCTAAGGTGTTTATAGTGAGATCTGAAAAAAGTTTGGTGGGCTTTTGAGTCAGTAAAATGTGCAAATGCCCCTAGTTTGCACATGTTTCTTTGTGTCAGATAAGGGCACATTCTTTTCATGGGGTCATTTCATATATTCAGCTTTCAGTCATCAAGTGTTGAATAATTAAGAGATGGCAACTCAAGTGATGTGCATGTTACTTGAGAATATATATATTTACTTAGCAATATATAATTTAAAAGTGGATGGTCACATGCATCCAAATGTTAGATAAAGCACCCATGCGGAAGAATTAATGACCATGACTATTGCTATCATGAGATCATTAGCAAAAAGGTATTGAGAAAAATTTCACTTGGCAGTCTGGAATCAGGCTACCAGAAAGCAAGTGCCAGTTGATGTATTTGTTTTCAGAATCAGTTCAAACTACAAAAATCTCAAACAATAGTCCAAATTCCAAACTCAGAGTTTAGAAACCCACACAAAGACAGGCTTGCAATAACAACAACACAAGTGGTTTGGTTGGCTTTACTTACAGTTCAATCAGAGAATCTAAATCACTGAAGACATCCCTTGGCAAAGCTTTAATCTGGTTATTGGCCAAAGAGCTGGAAAAAGTAAAGTTAGGTGTTAAAATAGTTGAAGAGATGATAATCACTAAATAGAGCAGCACTTAGCTAATGTTAACCGTTGGATGCTGCCCAATTCCCAGTGTTGACAATGACTAATAGGATTATGAATGAATTACGTAAAACCCTTGAAAGTTAATGGAAATCCTAAACACTCTAGACTTAATTCATGAGAATAGAAAGTCGCTGCTCTTGTTTATAAGTTTGTAATAACAAGCTTTGCAAAAACTAGTCTCAATGTGCCATCTGTGATGGCCTGGGATTCAGACTCAGATGCTGAACCTGAGGAATCCCAGCCTGCACAGGATTCCCCGCCTCCAGAACCAGCAGGGTCTGAGTCTGAAGGGGCCTCACCTGTGCTGGATCCTCAGGTGCAGGCATCGGCTGAGTCTGCTCTGGCTCCTGATGGGATGGAGGACCCATTGCCTGCAGGTGCTCCACTCCCAGCCCCGTCAGGGGAAGCTGAGGTTGCCTCTGGGTCCGGTAACCCTCCAGCCTCTCCTGAGCTGCAGAGGCTCAGGGCAGAGAGGCGAAGGGAACTGAGTTCCCGCAGGAGGAGTGCTCGCCTCCAAGCCAGGAGAGGCAAGTCACCTGAGGATCGGAGCTGCCCTATGCCTCGGGGCAGATAAAAGCCGGCCAGCCCCAGCCCCAAGTTGCAGGAGCAACATCGTTGCTGACCAGTTCCTGCCGGTGTTCCTGCTTGATCCCTGTCCTGCTTTCCTGCCTGAGCTCCTGACCCGCCTTGGTTCCCTGCTTGCCCACCCGTTCCTGACTTCGCCTGACTCCCTGCCCTGTACCCTGCTTCAGTTATTTCGGACTGCCTTTACGTGTACCTCTGACCTTGGACCAGACTTAGACCTCGCCTTTTGGATACCCCACGGGACCAGCACACCATCAAACAAATTTCATTCTGTTTTTGTGGCTTAGGATGAAGAAAGTACACCTACAAAGGTTGCATATAGAATTACATATTTTAAGTGCAGTAATGAGCCCACTGTGAATTTGCATTCACTCCTTCTAGGCTACATGCCCAGCCTCCCTCACACAATCAACTTTAGGAGCAAGTTCTTCCTGCTTTCAACAGGAAATGCTCATTGGCTGCCTCAATAAGCCCCTGAGCAGCCATTATGGGTCTTCCTGCTTCTCCCCACTGCTTCTCATTGGGTCCAGAAATGAAGAGGAGGGCAAGTAATTAGACATACATGTTGCCTTGTGCATATGTTGGAACATGCAGATAAGGCTATGTAAAATTATCATGGTGATTTGCAATTTCTGGTGCTCTGGGTTGGTGAGTCAGAGACCCCTGACCCGACCCCCCCACCCCGACCCTCTTGACCAGGGCAGAGCCCCCAGCTGATGCCTAACCATGCCTGGTGCTAAATGCCAGGCTTGTCTGGGACTCTTGCAAAATCTGACAAGTTTACTCCCCACATTACAAAATAGTTTATATTTTGAACTAGCTGTGAAATATTCAGACATTGTCTTATGACACTAATAATCATTAACCATGAAAGAAACAACCCTAAAAATGACTCCCCCCCCCCACAATGTGTTTCTCTTAATATGCAAACCATAAGATGATTCTAGTTACAGGTAGGTAGCCGTGTTGGTCTGCCATAGTCGAAACAAAATAAAAAAATTCCTTCCAGTAGCACCTTAGATACCAACTAAGTTTGTTATTGGTATGAGCTTTTGTGTGCATGCACACTTCTTCAGATACACTGAAACAGAAGTCACCAGACCCTTATATACCCTGTTTCTCCTAAAATAAGACGTAGCCATAAAATAAGCCGTAGCAGGATTTCTACGCATTTGTGAAATATAAGCCATACCCCGAAAATAAGACATACCCCGATAATAAGACATAGTGATGCGGCGCCTCTCCCTTAAGACGGCCTGGATAGGTGTGGCTATGTAGCGTACCGACGCGGAGCGGTTAAAATAAGACATCCCCCGAAAATAAGCCATACTGTGGTTTTTTGAGGGGAAAAAAATATAAGACGGTGTCTTATTTTAGGAGAAACACGGGGGGTATGTATATGAGATGATTGCAATCTAAGTGTCTTGTAGAGCACATGAAGAACACAGAATACATTGCCTCCCACCACCTATTCTAGGTTCATTTGATTCTTTAGTCTTAACAAACAATGACTTTATCCAACAATGAAGGCTAGAACATTTCTTGTTTCACATTTTTGCATAGCCCACTGCAGCTTATGCAGTGAAGTGAGAAATATACCATAGCTGTACCTACAGTGAAGGTACTGGAAAATCTAGTTTGGGGCAAGATATAAATAATTCAAAGTAGCATTAAAAGACTTACAGGTGTGTCAAATCTCGAAGGCCACGAAATGCATTTCTTGAAATGGTTTCTACCTTGTTTCCTTCAATAAATCTATGCAGAAAGATTTGATTGAAAGACACATGTTAAAGAGAATGTTTCAATTCATCTGGTAGAAGAAGAAAAGCAAATACTGAATAAAAGGTGAAGAGCATTATTCCCAGGGCATTTTCCCCCAGACAACTTGCTGGAACTCTATTCCAGCATCTCTCATGTGGGTGTCATTGCCATGAGTTCTGGCACCACTTTTTCTATAAAAATAGCACCAATTATTCCCATTTTCTTGGCTTAAGTGTCGGCTGTGGTCTGATTAACAGAAGCCTCCATTAACCAAACTGCTCATTTCAGTGCACAAACGAGAGTCACCCTCAGGAGCTTTGTGTAAGCAGCAGGGCTCTTGCTAGACTTTGGGTCAGGCTGCAATATGCTTTTATTGCTTGTCATGTAACAACTGCCGCTGTGAGTTGGACATATAAAGGTAAAGGGACCTCTAACCATTAGGTCCAGTCGCGGACGACTCTGGGGTTGCAGCGCTCATCTCACATTATTGGCCGAGGGAGCCGGCGTACAGCTTCTGGATCATGTGGCCAGCATGACTAAGCCACTTCTGGCGAACCAGAGCAGCGCACGGAAATGCCGTTTACCTTCCCGGCAGAGCGGTACCTATTTACCTACTTGCACTTGACATGCTCTCCAAATTGCTAGGTGGGCAGGAGCTGGGACCGAGCAATGGGAGCTCACCCCATCACGGGGATTCGAACTGCCGGCCTTCTGATCGACAAGCCCTAGGCTCTGTGGTTTAACCCACAGCGCCAGCCGCGTCCCTTTGAGTCAGACATATATACTGCTTAAATAGTCCCAACTAGACAGTGGCTAACTCTTTGCCACTTGGCCTAGGTTCATAACATGCCATGTTGGACTGGTGATGTTTCACGACTGGCAGCACAAGCATTTGGCCACATTTTTGTTTTTGGAAGAAAACTGTAGACATAATTTTTAAAGAGGCACTAGGTGCAAAAGAAATGAAGGCAACCGAAAGCTCGCAGCATAATGAATACATTGCCTTCCCAGCTGTACTCCTGTGGACACCTAGAGAGTAAGCCCTCAGTGAATATAATGGGACATACTTCTGGGTATAGGCTTGTGCTGTTATATTTCTTCACACATTTGTAACCCCACTCTCCTGAGTTGAAGCTGCCAAATTCTAGAACCAATATAAAAGGAAATTCATGATCCAGAACTTTTAAGCCCCACTGGTTCCAATGGGAGACATTAAACCATGTGATTATCTCTCCTACTGAAATCAGTAGGACTGAAAAGGAATTACTGATTTCACCATTTATACCTTACTTTTTTATTAAGTAAACTCAAAGCACCTTAGAAAGAAGTTCATAAAATGTGTAAAGCACATTTTTTAAAAAAAAAAATGTGTAAAGCACAGCAAAAGTAGGCTACGTTACTAAAACTGATTTCTTATTAAAAACAACAACAACCCAGCAGCAAGCTAAGACTATTCGGCATAAAACCAGGGGTTTGGCACATTTGAAATATGAATTGGGTTGGATCTTTGCTATGGAGGAACAGTATAATTCAAGTTTGGGCAGAGGGAATACATTTGCCTTTTGCACCCAATCTGTAACCCTGCCCTGTCATCGTGGCATTAACTTCATCAAAACCATATGTAATATGGACTGGCCTCCTGAAGCAGCATGAGATTTATGCATGTGAGCATTTTGATTTTGTGGCTAGGATATAGAATGAAAAGGAGGTCAGTGAGAAGGTGGGGGGTCATCTTTTTTGTTTAATCAGAAGGCACCTGGTTCTAAGAGGCTGCAGAAGTAAGTGTGTTGAAGGGCAGCATTGACTGGTGACCACAGCTGAAAATGTGTTTCCATTTTTTTTAATGTAAGCAGCAACAGTACCATGCAGTGGTAATATTAAGGGCTGTAGCTATTCCTGTCATCCTTATTTGCTACTTTTGACATTAATTCTATGGCACAGAGGGGGAAATGCATCAATCAGGATGCAAAAGAGCACATGACTGCACTTAGGTATAGGTAAAGGGACCCCTGACCATTAAGTATAGTCACGGATGACTCTGGGGTTGCGGCACTCATCTCGCTTTACTGGCTGAGGGAGCAGGCGTACAGCTTCCAGGTCATGTGGACAGCATGACTAAGCCGCTTCTGGCGAAACCAGAACAGCGCACGGAAACGCCGTTTACCTTCCCGCCGGAGCGGTACCTATTTATCTATTTGCACTTTGATGTGCTTTCAAACTGCTAGAAGCAGGGACCGAGCAATGGGAGCTCACCCCGTTGCGGGGATTCGAACCGCCAACCTTCTAATCGGCAAGCCCAAGAGGCTCAGTGGTTTAGACCACAGCACCGCTCACGTCCCTTTATGACTGCGCTTAGAAAACACATACGGTGGAACCCCAGGTTACGCACGAGATCCGTTCCGGGGTCGCTCTACGTAACCTGGGTGTGCGTAACACGAACGCACACAAAAAAAGGAAAAAACCGGAAGTTCGCGATTTTTTGCACTTCTGCGCATGCGCGAACTGCTCAGAACGCTTCTGCGCACCCGCGTGTCGAACGCGCTCCGTGGCGGACTTCCGGGTTGCGGAGGTCCGCAACTCGGACATACGCAACACGGAGCGTACGCAACACGAGGTATGACTGTATTTGTTTGGGTCAAATTCCCCATTTTTCTGTGAAACTCCCTCATTTAACTCACAGTAATTCGGCACATTTCGTGAGCTTTAAATGCTCTCCTATTGAGTCCACACACAATACGTCTCACTTGGAATGAGGTGCCAAATTTATCACCAGCTCTTAATCATTATCACGTTGGCTGGGATCCAAAGAGCTACTTCAGGCACACCAAAGGGCTTGAGCATGCTCAGTGGGATTTTTTTAAAAGCAGCAGACACTACCCCACCCCACGTCGTACCACAATCTGCGTTTGAAAGACCCTTCAGTTTTAAAAGCAGTTTCCAGTGTGGCGTCGGTGGTAGGGGGCCTGTTGTTTGTGAAAAGACAATTCAAAGCCCCTCTGCAGTGCGTGGAGTCCTGACCCTTAAAACGTAACACAAAATACATGTTCAAAGTCATCTAGAACTTCTCCAGTTTTGTGCAAAACCTTATAAAGTGCTTAACGACAAAGAGCTGTGTGGCACCTTAAAGACTAGCAAACTTGAAGGTGCCGCAAGATTGTTGGTTTTGCTGAAACAGACAAGCATCACTAGCCCTCTGGAAATAATTAGACGTTAAGTGCTGAAGAAAGAGAAAGGCAAGCAATATTGCACGTCAGCTTTCCACTGTAAGTTGCAATGTGCTAAATGGGAATTCATGTACATTTCCTGCAGAGAAATGCACGAGAGCTCCCTGTTTCTGGAGCCCAAGCATCTCCAGTTGGGGAATTGTATTAGTTCCTAGTATGCACATTATATCCTGCAGTGGAAAGCAGAAATATGAGAATGTTCACACGCATCCACTTGCCCCGCATGAGTCACAACATGTAATGTCATCTAGAGAAAAGAACATTTCCTTCAGGGACAGCGTACTGGTAAATCATCAGAGTAGCTTCATCCATTTAAGAAATCTTGGTTTACTAAAGAAGAAACTTACAAGTACTCGAGATGGAACAGACCACCAAAGGCATCATCCCGTATGATAGTAAATGAGTTAGAATTCATCAGTCTAAAAAACAGAATGCAAACATTAAGAAGGGGGGGGGTGTTTTTAAAAGGCCACCATACAGTTTAAAGCACTATGAAGAAATGCTAGACAAAGCTGGATTTCCCTTAGTCAGTTTCTTCAGAATGCATAAAAAGAACCATTAACAAGTCATCAATGAGCGTTTAATACTTTCTCTCTCACCCTGCTTTGTGCAACTAAGCACACATTGCTTTGTTATCAAATATAACTCTGTAGGTAGTAGGACATAAGAACTCAACTCAACTCATTTTATTTCGGCTTTAAGCCCATAGACATAACAACCAAAAACAGAAACAGCACAGTCTGGTTTACAATTGCTAACAGTAAAATAGATTAAAAGGGATACTCAATTGAATAAAATATGATAAAAATTAAATTAAAATTTCAAGCTGTATATAACAATCCATTGCGTTTCTTAAGTGTCAGAACTGTTGTCAGAAATTTTGCCATATGTAGGGTTATAATCGAGTCTGAATCTTGCAACAGAAGAGCAAGGTAAGACTCTTCCAAATACCCCGGTAATTTTTGAGTTAATGGAAGTAATAGAGTCTTTTGGGCGGCAGAATACAAGGGGCAGACAAACACTATGTGATGAAGAGATTCTATCGAACGGTTATCATAGGCACATAAGACCGAAACTTGGCCCCTAGAAAATCTATGAAAAAGGACGTTTGAGGGGAAGACATTAAACCGTGCTTTAATAAAAGCGAAACGATGACTAGCAATAGAAAGAGTTGATAGATAGGCTGGTACTTGAAGTGGGGGTACAATGCCCAGGGATCTCGGTGAGCATGTCCCCCCGCCCAGCATAACATTGCGTTGCAAGGACATAAGAACGTAAGAGCCTGCTGGATCAGGCCAATGTCCCATCTAGCCCAGCATGCAGCGACCAGCCAGCTACCTGTGGGAAGCCCACGAGTGGGAAGGAGCACAAGAAAAGTCACCCCTCAGCTAGTATTCAGAAGCATACTGACAGTGGAGGCAGAGCATAGCTATTCTGGCTAGTAGCCACCAGTAGCTTTATCCTCCATGAATTTGTCCAATTCCCTTCTAAAACCACTGCCTTCTGTGGGATACTTCCTTTTTCCTGCACTGAATCTTTCAACTTTGTGAATGGCAGGAAGTGGAGAAAGTGGAACCTTGCTCCCTTCCAGGATGTGCCTTGTTTGTGATAGCTAGGTCACCTCACTATTAGAGGGACTGGGGCATAGCTGTCAACCCTCCCTTTTTTTTGACGGGAAACTCCCTTATTCCAATGCCGTTTCCCGCTGCTATCCCGGATTGATATCCCTTAAATTTCCCGGATTTCGAAGAAAGCAGCTCTTCTCCCTCCCTGCCGGCCAGGGAGGCTCCTCAGCTGCGTTGCTCGGCTGCCAATAAGGAGTCTGAGACCGACTGGGGGCGGAGCTTGCATGCCTTGTGCAGCCAGACCCTCACGCCCAACCAGACAGACAGCCTGCCTGCCGTCTATGCGCTCGCTCTTTTGCTCACCCGTTCGTGCGCAGCCTCTGGAGCGCAGGGTGGCGAGGCTACTTGGTGCCTCACGGCATCCCTTATTTTCAAATCCGAAAGTTTGAAAAAATCCCTTATTTTCAAATCCGAAAGTTGACAGCTATGGACTGGGGATGTTGGCTGCCCACCAGAATGTTGTCCTCAAGTGCAGTGATTTACTTCCCCTCATAGGAATGAATGATAGTCATTTATTTTAAATATAGGATTTTATTTTATTTATTTAGGATATAGTTAGATCTCTCCTCTCCTAGGGCAAGATGTTTTTTTGTGTAGCCATGGGCTGGCGGTTTGGGTAGAGACCACTTTAGCTGGGACACCAGGAGATAAAATTTGGGCAACTCAACAGGCTGTTCTGTCTTCCCAGAGAGCCAGTGTGGTGTAGTGGTTAAGAGCGGTAGACTCGTAATCTGGGGAACCGGGTTCGCGTCTCCGCTCCTCCACATGCAGCTGCTGGGTGACCTTGGGCTAGTCACACTTCTTTGAAGTCTCTCAGCCCCACTCACCTCACAGAGTGTTTGTTGTGGGGGAGGAAGGGAAAGGAGAATGTTAGCCGCTTTGAGACTCCTTTGGGTAGTAATAAAGCGGGATATCAAATCCAAACTCTTCTCCCCTTGCTAGAATCTTGATAGCTAAAAACTGGAAGTGAGGGGAACTACCAACGATAGAAGACTGGCAGATGAAAATGATGGACTATATGGAACTTGCTGAGCTGACCGCGAAACTTCGTGACCAGAGGGAGGAAGTGGTGGAAGAAGATTGGAAGAAATTAAAATTATATTTTTAAAAGTATTGTAAGATTAAAGAGTAGAAGTAAGCTGAAAGATAAGTGAGGCTGTAGAGTTAGAAAATAGATTTAGGTTTTATAATCGTATGATTAAATGTTATGGATAATAGAAAAGAAGATATGTTAAGGTAATTTAATAAAAAAACGTTTTTAATGATATAAAGAAATTACTAAAGATGATTTACAAGGTACGCAGGAAGAGAGGACGGAAGGAAGTCAACCCACAATGATAAGAAGGATGAATAGGTTAAAAGGATCTATGTTTGTTTTTATGTGTATTATTGTTGTTTCCTTTTTTGTTTGTTTATTGATGTTTATGGATGTTTGTTTTTTAATTATACTATTTGTTAAAACAAATATTTTTTTTTTGAAAAAACAAACAAACAAACAAACTCTTCTCCCCCCCACCCCCTTTCAGGGCAAGATGGTCCTTAAGTAGCCTTGTGGTGGCAGCTGGAGGAGGGAGAGGTCAACTCAACCGAATGATGGATTATGGCCACCTCACTGGGTGTTCTTCCTCCCCCTTCCGTCTGCACAGCTGTACCCTGGGTTCTGTTTCTTTACCACACTGGGGTGTGGCAGAGTGTTGGGAAGCCACGATGGAATGCATTGAACTGGTTGATTGATAGATTAGCCACAGTTCTACGTCACTGTCAAACATTCATTTAGCATTCCTGCTGACTTGGATTCCTATAGTGTCGTTTAATGTTTTATAGTTTAAAGAGAGAGAGAGCTGAGTAAAACATTACCAAAAAAAAAATCAATGCCAAAATATAGTCACCGTTTAATAACCATAGAAAATATTAATATGAATGTTGATATAATGATTTGTACGGAAAATGCTCTCAGCCCTCGATAGAACAAGCCAGGACCACCTTGGAAGAGCAGAATGGCAAGGCATGACGCTATTGCAGGCATAGGCAAACTCTGGCCCGCCAGATGTTTGGGACTACAATTCCCATCATCCCTGACCACTGGTCCTGTTAACTAGGGATGATGGGAATTGTAGTTCCAAACATCTGAAGGGCCGGAGTTTGCCTATGCCTGCGCTATTGGATTAAAAAGACTTTGGTCTTAAATTAGGAGCTTGAAATTAGGTCTAAGTAAGGGAAGGGGATAAGAGTATAGGAAAAGAGCAGAAGTACCAAGATGCTGAGGTTGGGAAAAAGGACTGTTTTAAGTAAAATGATTTTTGTATTTTATGATGTTTTAAAATTTAGGAGTATGAAAACTGTTAGAGAGGAATGATAATGAATTCAACAGAGGGGGACTTGAGACAGTCAACCGAAATATGAAATTGAGGAAGGAAGGATTGCCTGGACCACAGAATTGGGCCAGGCCCAAGCAATGATATTAAATAATGTTAGTAAGGTTAAATGTACAATGATTATGCCTGCCCCTGTGAGAGAGGGGGATGAATGTTGCTTCCCACAGTGAGAGGGGGGAAGCATGGAAAATTTAACCGTTATGTTATGTGCTTAAAAAATTGTAAAGATCAATAAAATTTTTGAAAAAAAATAAAATAAAATAAAAAGACTTTGGTCTTGCCACACTGGATAGCAGAATAAGAGGAACAGAATCTATGACTACTAGAAAAGAGTAGCTCATCATAGTGAGCCCAATGCAGCAGAAATGCATAAAAGAGCAGAATCGCACTAAAACTCTGTCGTACACTGCAAATCTGCAGGGACTGCCACCTTTCAGACCATAAACACATTTCTAGGGGCTTCTCTCCACCCTCGAGGGAAAGGGAGGTAAAGATGGGTGGTGCCATCCTTATCCTCAGATGGGTATATTCCAGCTCTCTTCCTGGTGTAAAGCAATTGTAGACCAAAAGTCCACAGAGGGACAAGCTAGGACAGAGGTGCTTGTAGAACAAACCTCTAAGGGCAAATTGTTGTCACTCTTCCACAGTTACTATTAATTTCTACTGTGACCATTGAATTCTTTCCAAAGTTGAAATTTTGACCGGATTTCCTAGTTCCAGCTTGGGTGGAACTGGGCACTATATATGGGGAGACGGACTATAATTCATAAGAAGGCTTCAGCAGATTACAGCAGGTGCCTGCAGACCTTTCTAGGTCTGTCTAGAAGCCGAATGATGTCAGCACAAATTGATGGCATCGCGAGCATGTGCTGGTGCTTGCAGCCTGGTCTGTGCTGATTCTTTTGTAAAGTTCTACATTTTATTGGTTAAACACACAAAAAAAATACGGTTATCACAAAATAGGAGTGCAAATATTACGGCAACCGCAAATCATAAAATGGAAAATGATTGCAAAAGTTTCAGTAAAGTCAGACAAAAGTCAACCACAATTACCGTATTATTCGCTCCATAAGATGCACTTTTTCCCTCCTAAAAAGTAAGGGGAAATGTCTGTGCATCTTATGGAGCGAATGTGTGGTCCCTGGAGCTGAACTGCCCAGGGGCAAAAGCAGATCGTGCTTTTTCTAAAAAAAAGAGAGAAGGGGTGTTGAAAGGAAGTCCACTGAGCAGCTGCTCAGCAAACGATTGGGGAGAGAGATAAGGGAAAGAGATTCCAGCCCTGCCCCCTTGCAGAGGGAGGTTGTTTCCTCAGCGACATGTGACTGGCTGATTAGATTGTCTGTCTGGAAACTGTAGAAATGGCTTCCTGAAGCTGCAGAACTGTGAGTTAATCCCCATAAAACAGGGTTTTTTCCCTTTGCAAAGTAAGCTCAACAACCTTGAGCTGATCCTCAAAAAATGGGGCTTTTCTCCTTTGCAAAAGAAGCTGCAGAAATTTGAACTGATCCTCAAAAAATGGGGCTTTTCTCCTTTGCAAAAGAAGCTGCAGAAATTTGAGCTGATCCTCAAAAAATGGGGCTTTTCTCCTTTGCAAAAGAAGCTGCAGAAATTTGAGCTGATCCTCAAAAAATGGGGTTTCCCCCTCTAAAAACTAGGTGCGTCCTACGGTCAGGTGCGCCTTATAGAGCAAAAAATACGGCACTTATAACCTGAAGGGCATAGTATTGTACAGGAAGGTGAAGATGCTGATCTTCACAGTTCACAATAATAATCTCAGTCTATCCCTTTGTTAACTGTTGTGTAACACAGTGCATTGATTGCTTGGCTTGGCAGTTCACTGCATTGCTCCCAAGAGTGTCATCAGAGAATCGGAAGCATATACATGACCTGTTTTCCAGTCTCTGGGCCATGCAATTTTTGTGGCTGGTTCACCAGGTCATCTGCATCGGTTGTTAAGAGTAGGTGGGCAGGACAGACAGCAACGGCTGCTGTTTAGTCCACTTCACCAATAATTCCCAAACCAAGATAAAAAAAAGGCACCAGATGAAAGGAAGGCCCAAGGAGTTTGAGACAACAATGTGAATTGCGATTCGAAAGCGTGGTGGGAACTGAGCATACTCATGCCAACTTGGATATGGAAGGAACCAAATAGGGAATTATACTGTTATGGCAGAGATATAAGAAGGAAGCTGTTAAGTAGGTAAACTAAAAAGGTGTTGCTTGTGGTGTTGTTGTTTAAGAATCCAATTTCTTTTGTTGCGTCTCAACGATGTAGCATTGCTGTTGGAGCAGAATTCCCTTCCAAATTTTTTGCATAATCCTTCAAACGAATGTCAAACAAGAGAAGTGTTTGTAATGTGCACCTCTAAAAAAAAACCATCAAACTGGATTTGAGAAGCTTTACAATCACATGTCCATTTATTTTGGATTCTGCACTAACCTTTCCTTTCAAAGCAATGACTCCTTAGCTCTTTACTTGCTTTTAGAAATCAACGTTCACCAATCGTGGGTCTCAGTCTGTGATTTGGAAACAGTTATTTCAAAGTCCCAGGATGCCTCTTTGCAGGCAAGAGCTTTGATCATCTCTTTTTATATATAAAAAATAAAAATTTAATACTTACAGCAACTGCAGGGAAGGCAAATGTGAAAACATTCTCTCTTTTATTTCAGAAAATGTTCCATTTACCAGGCTCCTGAGGGGGTAAATACAAGAGAAAATGCATAGGAACTAATTACAACACTTTTTCTTGTTATTATTACCATCATCATTATGACTCTCTTTCTTAACAGCTTTTCCATGACCTTCCTTACAGCTTAACCTGCTCTTCCGGAAGTTTTCTATGGTCTCCTTTCGCCATATTTATCAATTAATCCGAAATATTGTGTGCATTTGACTGCCTCTGTCTGAAAAGTGAATCGGGATCTGCTTTCTTTGTCCCCTTATATTATGGATTTATTTCCCTACCTATTACATATATGCATTGTAAGATATGTGTGCCTTTGTGCTATAGCTGTAGATACAGATTACATATGACTGAACAGAAGCAGTCAGTGAGTGAAACAGAACTGAAGACTGACTGAAGGATTTTGAAGCCTAGCAGATTTTAAAGCAAAGGCAAGTTGAAAAGGCAAGTGAACTCACTCTCAACTTCCAGGACCCTGAATCCTATTTGTTCCAAGATACTTAAGACCAGCTGAAAATAGTTTCTTCCCCTCTAGTGAGAACATGGCCACTTACTTGCTGCATCTCCCCAATTCTTTTGAGTTTTATACGCTGGGCCTTTTCTCCCGCATCACCCGCCCCTCTCCGGTCTTTTGTCATCTCTGGAACTGCCTGCTGCAGCATCTTCCGCTCGCCCTAAAGCAACATCTCCCGGCTGACCAGCAATGCGCGACCAACACAGGCATCTCCGGAAACGCCAGGCGGGCACCTCCCTTCCCATGCAATATTGTTTGCATGGAGCAGCCGGAGAGGGCTTGGTGCTTTGCTTTTTCTTACACCCTCTGAACGTCAGAATCCTAGAATCGCGGAGTGTGTCGGAGAGGGACCCCCGAGGGTCATCCAGTCCAACCCCCCCTGCAATGCAGGAATCTCAAGTAAAGCATGCACACCCCACACCAGCTGCGCGCCACCCATCACCCTTCTTAAGCTCGACTTACAAGGAGCTGATCTCTCCGGGGCTCCGCGGCACCGCCGCCGCTCCGACGCAAATGATGGACTCTTTGGTGCAGCTGCAGATGGCGGGACACCGCACCGGCTTCCTCACCTGGGCGCGCTGCAGCAGGCACGCCGCCGCCAGCGCCAGGAGCCAGAGAGAGCAGCCGCTGCCCCGCCAGCCAGCCATCATCGTGCGCCCTCGGCCGCCGCCTGCGCCTCCGCCGCGTGGTCCCCCTTTGGCCCTGCCGCGCTCGTGGCCCGAGCGATGCAGCCGCCGCCGCTGCTACTGGAGAGGCTGGAACGGGAGCCAGGCAGCATGCTGCACCCTTAAGCTGCCCCCCTCTCTCTCCCTCTCTCTCTGCAGCACTGGAAGCAGCGCCGAGGCTCCTGCTGTGCACTGAAGGCTCCTTCCTCCGGACTGACATCAGCGCCTCGGCCTCCCGCCCCCCCCCCCCTCCGCCCTGAGCTCCTCTTCCTCCTCCTCCTCCCCCCCCCTTCTTCTGCTTTTCTTTCTTTTTTGGTCTCATGAATAATTCATCCCAAGGAGAGTTTGGAGAAATCGCCGGCGGGACTGGGGAAAAGTCGGATCTACACGGATCCTTATGAATTCATATGATTTTTTCATTCAAATTAAATAAAACCACCATCATACTGTAGAACATGACTTAGTCTATAGGCAGCATCAAAAAAATCATGCATCCACTGTTTCGTGGGGCCGCAGTGGCGCAAAAACGTGGTTCTGAAGCACGGATCCTCATGATTTCTGCACGAGATCAGCCCGAACTCACCATCAGATCAAACATCATGACCATGGGCACAGAATGCACCACAAAAATCATGGATCCACCGCTTCCTGGCGACACCACGGCGCAAAAACGTGGTTCTGAAGCACGGATCCTCACGGATCCTCACCCTTTTTGCATTGGGCCACACCAAATTCACTGTCAAATCTCACGTCATAGCAAGGGGCACAGCCTGCACCAAAAAAACCACGGCTCCACCGTTTCCTGGCGACACCGTGGCCCAAAAACGTGGTTTTCAAGCACAGATCCTCTTGGATCCTTATGCTTTTTGCATTGGGCTACACCAAATTGACCGTCAAATAACACAGCATAGCCAGGGGCACAGCATGCACCACAAACATCTCAGATCCACTGCTTCCTGGCGACACCACGGCGCAAAAACGTGGTTCTGAAGCACGGATCCTCACGGATCCTCATGATTTTTGCATTGGGCCACACCAAACTGGCGGTCAAATCACACATCATAGCCAGGGGCACGGCATGCACCACAAAAATCATGGATCCACCGCTTCCTGGCAACACCAGGGCCGAAAAACGTGGTTTTCAAGCACGGATCCTCTCGGATCCTCATGATTTTTGCATTGGGTCACACCAAACTGACCGTCAAATCATACAGCATAGCTAGGGGCACCAAAAAAACCCAGATCCACCGCTTCCTGGCAACACTACGGCGCAAAAACGTGGCTCTGAAGCACGGATCCTCACGGATCCTCATGATTTTTGCACTGGGCCACACCAAACTGACCGTCAAATCATACAGCATAGCTAGGGGCACAGCCTGCACCAAAAAAACCCAGATCCACCGCTTCCTGGCAACACCACGGCGCAAAAACGTGGTTCTGAAGCACGGATCCTCACGGATCCTCATGATTTTGCATTGGGCCACACCAAACTGATGGTCAAATCACACATCATAGCCAGGGGCACGGCATGCACCATGAAAATCACAGATCCACCGCTTCCTGGCGACACCACGGCCAAAAAACGTGGTTCAGAAGCACGGATCCTCTTGGATCCTTATGCTTTTTGCATTGGGCTACACCAAATTGACCGTCAAATAACACAGCATAGCCAGGGGCACAGTATGCACCACAAACATCTGAGATCCACCTCTTCCTGGTGACACCACGGCGCAAAAACGTGGTTCTGAAGCACGGATCCTCACGGATCCTCATGATTTTTGCATTGGGCCACACCAAACTGGCGGTCAAATCACACATCATAGCCAGGGGCACGGCATGCACCACAAAAATCACGGATCCACCGCTTCCTGGCAACACCAGGGCCAAAAAACGTGGTTTTCAAGCACGGATCCTCTCGGATCCTCATGATTTTTGCATTGGGTCACACCAAACTGACCGTCAAATCATACAGCATAGCTAGGGGCACCAAAAAAACCCAGATCCACCGCTTCCTGGCAACACCACGGTGCAAAAACGTGGTTCTGAAGCACGGATCCTCACGGATCCTCATGATTTTTGCACTGGGCCACACCAAACTGACTGTCAAATCATACAGCATAGCTAGGGGCACAGCCTGCACCAAAAAAACCCAGATCCACCGCTTCCTGGCAACACCACGGCGCAAAAATGTGGTTCTGAAGCACGGATCCTCACGGATCCTCATGATTTTTGCACTGGGCCACACCAAACTGACCGTCAAATCACACATCATAGCCAGGGGCACGGCGTGCACCACGAAAATCACAGATCCACCGCTTCCTGGCGACACCACGGCCAAAAAACGTGGTTCAGAAGCACGGATCCTCTTGGATCCTTATGCTTTTTGCATTGGGCTACACCAAATTGACCGTCAAATAACACAGCATAGCCAGGGGCACAGTATGCACCACAAACATCTCAGATCCAACTCTTCCTGGCGACACCACGGGGCAAAAACGTGGTTCTGAAGCACGGATCCTCATGGTTCCTCATGCTTTTTGCATTGGGCCACATCAAACACACCATCAAATCACACATCATAGCCAGGGGCACAGCATGCACCACAAAAAACACAGATCCACCGCTTCCTGGCGACACCACGGCCAAAAAACCTGGTTTTGAATCACGGATCCTCACGGATCCTCACGCATCCTCATGCTTTTTGCATTGGGCTACACCAAACTGACCGTCAAATCACACAGAATAGTCAGAGGCACAGCATGCACCACAAACCTCTCAGATCCACCACTTCCTGGCCACACCACGGCGCAAAAACGTGGTTCTGAAGCACGGATACTTACGGATCCTCATGCTTTTTGCATTGGGCCACCCAGAAGCCACGTGAAAAACACACATCATAGCCAGGGGCATAGCATGCACCACAAACATCTCAGATCCACCTCTTGCTGGCAACACCACGGAGCAAAAACGTGGTTCTGAAGCACGGATCCTCATGGATCCTCATGATTTTTGCACTGGGCCACACCAAACAGACCGTCAAATCATACAGCATAGCTAGGGGCACAGCCTGCACCAAAAAAACCCAGATCCACTGCTTCCTGGCAACACCACGGCACAAAAATGTGGTTCTGAAGCACGGATCCTCACGGATCCTCATGATTTTTGCATTGGGCCACACCAAACTGACCATCAAATCATACAGCATAGCTAGGGGCACAGCCTGCACCAAAAAAACCCAGATCCACCGCTTCCTGGCAACACCACGGCCAAAAAACGTGGTTTTCAAACACGGATCCTCTCGGATCCTAACGCTTTTTGCATTGGGCCACACCAAACTGACCGTCAAATCATACAGCATAGCTAGGGTCACAGCCTGCACCAAAAAACCCCCAGATCCACCGCTTACTGGTAACACCACGGCGCAAAAACGTGGTTCTGAAGCACGGATCCTCATGATTTTTGCATTGGGCCACACCAAACTCACCAGCAAATCACACAGCATGGCCAGGGGCACAGCCTGCACCACAAAAAACATGGATCCACCGCTTCCTGGAGACACCACGGCCAAAAAACGTGGTTCAGAAGCACGGATCCTCACGGATCCTAACTCTTTTTGCATTGGGCCACACCAAACTCACCAGCAAATCACACAGCATGGCCAGGGGCACAGCCTGCAGCACAAAAAACATGGATCCACCGCTTCCTGGCGACACCACGGCCAAAAAACGTGGTTCAGAAGCACGGATCCTCATGGATCCTCACCCTTTTTGCGCTGGGCCACACCAAACTGACCGTCAAATCACACATGATAGCCAGGGGCACAGCATACACCACAAAAAACATGGACCCACTGCTTCCTGGCAACACCGTAGCTCAGAAACGTGGTTTTCAAGCACGGATCCTCACGGATCCTCATGCTTTTTGCACTGGGCCACACCAAACTGACCGTCAAATCATACAGCATAGCCAGGGGCATGGCATGCACCACAAAAATCACGGATCCACCGCTTCCTGGCAACACCACGGCGCAAAAACGTGGTTCTGAAGCACGGATCCTTACGGATCCTCATGATTTTTACACTGGGCCACACCAAACTGACCATCAAATCATACAGCATAGCCAGGGGCATGGCCTGCACCACAAAAATCACGGATCCACCGCTTCCTGGCGACACCACGGCCCAAAAACGTGGTTTTCAAGCACAGATCCTCTCGGATCCTAACGCTTTTTGCTTTGGGCCACACCAAACTCACCGGCAAATCACACATCATGGCCAGGGGCACAGCCTGCACCACAAACATCTCAGATCCACCGCTTCCTGGTGACACCATGGCCCAAAACGTGGTTCTGAAGCACGGATCCTCACGGATACTAACCCTTTTTGCATCGGGCCACACCAAACTCACCGGCAAATCACACAGCATGGCCAGGGGCACAGCCTGCACCACAAAAAACATGGATCCACCGCTTCCTGGCGACACCACAGCCAAAAAACGTGGTTCCGAAGCACGGATCCTCACGGATCCTCATGATTTTTGCATTGGGCCAAACCAAACTCACCGGCAAATCACACAGCATGGCCAGGGGAACAGCCTGCACCACAAAAAACAAGGATCCACCACTTCCTGGCGACACCACGGCCAAAAAACGTGGTTCAGAAGCATGGATCCTCACGGATCCTAACTCTTTTTGCATTGGGCCACACCAAACTCACCAGCAAATCACACAGCATAGCCAGGGGAACAGCCTGCACCACAAATATCTCAGATCCACCGCTTCCTGGCGACACCACGGCCAAAAAACGTGGTTCAGAAGCACGGATCCGCATGGATCCTAACTCTTTTTGCATTGGGCCACACCAAACTCACCGGCAAATCACACATCATAGCCAGGGGCACAGTCTCCACCACAAAAAACACAGCTCCACCGCTTTCTGGCGACACCGCTTACCAAAAACGTGGTTTTCAAGCAAGGATCCTCACGGATCCTCACTCTTTTTGCATTGGGCCACCCCAAATTCACCCTTTACTCAAATATATTCTACATAACCACAGATCTGACCACAAAAATCATGGATCTACTGCTTCATGGACCTGGCCAGATGCTACTCTGGATCTATTGGCCAATTTTTAGGTGGGTGTGCTGGGATGGAGGAAACGGAGTCGGCTGAATCTCAATTCATTAAAGATGGGAGTCCAATGGCTTGGCCGGAATGATTTCAGTTTGTTTTGCCAGCTCCCAGCTCTTGATTGCGCGCAATAGTCACCTGTACCCGCTATCAGGAGTCTGGGTGTGATCCTGGACGCTTCTGTCTCTATGGAGGCACTCGTCATAAATGTAGCCAAACTGGCATTTTTAAATCTTTGACAGATTAGGCAATTGGTACCGTACCTGTCCCTTTCCAACCTAGCCATGGTGAACCATGCAGCAGTCACCTACAGACTAGACTACTTTAACTTGCTCTACACCTGAGCCAGGGAGGGCGGGGTATAAATGTGATGAAAGAAAGAAAGAAAGAAAGAAAGAAAGAAAGAAAGAAAGATACGCGGGGCTACCCTTGAGACTGCTCTAGAGTCTAGAAACTCCAAATGGTCTAAAATGCAGGTGCATGAGTTCTTACTGGGACTTTGTGGAGAGCCCACATTCAGTTGGTGGTTCATCAGCTGGATTGGCTCCAGGTGGAGTATCAAATCAGGTTCAAGGTTTTGGTGCTAACCTTTAAAGCCCTAAACAGTCTGTGACCTTTCTTATCTGTGGGAATTATCTTCCAATACACCCCCCAAAGAGTGTGACGCTCATCTAACAGCCACCTACTGGTGGTCCCTGGCCCAAAACACATCCAGCTGTCCTCAACCAGAACCAGAGCCTTTTTGGTGGAACACTTTGTCTAATGAGACCAGGGCTCAGCACAATCTATCTCAGTTCTCTCACTCCCTGGATCATCACCTTGTTGTGGTTAGTGGGCTTGCACATTCCTATGACCCTTGTGAGCGAAGCCGTCGGGAATCTCGTACTCCCAGCAGGGTCACTCAAGGTGGTAAGGTCAAAGGGAAGGAGCTAGACAAAGAATGATCCAAGAAGTCCTCAACGGCAGAACAGGCGGATGATAACAAGCGGTATGTTACAACAGCTGTGAAGAAGGCAGATGAAGGCTGCAGCAGATAGGATCTACCAGTTTGTAATGACTACTCATGCCATCGGAACAGAACCCTACTGCGAAGACTGTGCGTTGGTCAGCATGCACTGATCTACACGCATAAAACAAATTCATGCACAGGCGTCTTCCAAAAACCCAACCCAAACCCCCAAAGTCCCATGGCGATTGGCAAATGGTAATGGGGGCAGGATTGTGAAATCTGGAAGTCCCTGGTCATGAACTGGCACATGGGTGGTGGATACAGATTCAGTCATTCTGACTCAAGGAACGAGGCAGTTGAGCAGCTTGGCAGCTGTATCCATGACTGAGCAACCCTACTTAAGATCCACTCTGCTCACCCTGAAAAGGGGGAGGGGCTAGAAAAGGTGCCCTAAACATAGTCTGCCTCCCCTTTCCCCTGTCTCGATTACTGCACCCAGTGGGGTCACCACCCAGTGGTCATTAAAGACAATCCAACTTTGGAACATGCAATATATGGACTTTGTCGGATAATACAGAGAACGAGCGTCCTGAATATAGAACTGACATCATTGCAAGAGAGCTGCGAGGTTTTAACATTGATATTGCAGCGCTTCAAAGAAGGAAGGAAGCAATGGGTATGTATGTGCAGGTAGATTGGAGTATGTATAGACGAATGGAGGATTGAATGTATTGAGGTATGGATGAATGTTTTGAGGAATGTATTGTATGGATAAATGTATTGACTGTATGGATAGATATTGCAGCGCTTCAAGAGACTCAAAGAGCAGGCGAGGGACAGTTGAAGGAAGAAAAAGGAGGCTACACATTCTTCTGGAAAGGTCTATCTCAGGGGTCGGCAACCTTTAAGACAAAAAGAGCCACTTAGACCCATTTCCGAAGGAAAAAAAAACCTGGGAGCCGCTTTTCGCGCCCTAGGCGAGGGGGCGGGGCCATGTGACGTCATTGCGCATGACGTACGGTGCCCCGCCAACTGCCGCCCCGCGCCGCTGCGATTTAGGCAAGCGTCCATCAGGAGCCTCCTGCGAGATGGCAGCACGTCTGCCAGCGCTGGCCCAGCTCAAATACAGCTGCACGGGCTTTGTCTGGGGCTCGATGCCTCCTCTCCACACACACACACACACACACACACCAGCTTTTGTGTGCGCGCTGCACGGGCTTTGTCTGGGGCTCGCTGCCTCCTCTCCACACACACACACCAGCTTTTGTGTGCGCGCGCGTTTCGCTCTCCCTCCCTCCGGCCCTAGACAGGCAGCGAGTGAGCGCAGCATGATAATGAGCTCTGTCACGGCCTTCTGCTGGCTGAAAGATTGGTTCCTATTGGAAAACACGGGGCTATTAGACCTGGAAGGTCATGATAACAAATTTGGATGGCATGCGTACTTATGGTATGATAAGATAAAGGCACATCAAGGCTTCAAAACACATATAATCAGGAAGGCTCTTTATAGAGTCTGGATGAAATATAAAGATTTGCTAGAAAGGAAAACGCCCAGATGGTTATCTCCGTTAGAAGCTAAGGCTCATAAGAAGATCAATATGGAAGGTAATTGGCCCAAATATTCTGAAATCTTAATACAAGAAGGAGAGCAAGTCAGGTTGAAACCCTATGAACAATTGAAAGATAGAATTACAGATTGGTTACAGTACCATCAAATCAATGAACTTTTTAAAATGGATAAAAAGATTGGTTTTCAATTGGAAAGATCGAAATTGGAAATAGAGTTACTAGAACCTAAAACTAAGGCTTTGTCGAGAATGTATAAATTGCTGCTGGAGTGGCACACGCAGGACGAGTATGTGAAATCTGCAATGATAGACTGGGCGAAGGATGTCGGACATAACATTATGATGGCTGACTGGGAAAGACTATGGAGGAGAGGTATAGAATTTACTGCTTGCAACCTGTTAAGAGAAAATTTAATGAAAATGATGTACAGATGGTATTTGACCCCAGTAAAGCTTGCAAAGATCTATCATTTGCAGGACAATAAATGTTGGAAATGTGAAAAGGTGGAAGGAACATTTTACCACATGTGGTGGACCTGCCCCAGGTTGAGAGTCTTCTGGGAGATGATATACAACGAACTAAAGAAAGTGTTCAAAAACACATTTTTGAAGAAACCAGAGGCCTTCTTACTGGGAATGGTCCACCCAGATCTACCCAAAGAAGACCACACCTTTTTCATGTATGCCACAACAGCAGCAAGAATATTGATTGCCAAAAATTGGAAGACTAAAGACTTACCGACTTTGGAAGAATGGCAGACAAAACTGATGGAATATATGGAGATCGCCGAGCTGACTGGCAGAATCCGCGACCAGAGGGAGGACGCAGTGGAAAAAGATTGGAAAAAATTTAAAGATTACCTTAAAATTTATTATAAAAAATAGTATATGAATCAAAAGTCGAGAACAGTAGTAGTTGTTTGCAGAAGTAGATAGGAATTAATATAAGAAAATTTAGAAGTGTTAAGATTGTTTTAAGATGATTTAGAATGGTGACAGAATATAATGTTTTAAGATGATTCAGATTGGTGATAGAATATAATGATAGATTTATGGATTTAGGAATATTAAAGGATAAGGAATTAATTTAAGAATGATCATAATGATAATAATTAAGGTTGATAGTAGAGAGAATATAGATGATATAAGTAATATGTAATAAGAAATTGCCTATAGAAATTGTTAAAAAATAATTGTCACAGAGAGAGAGGCTGGAGGAAGTCCTAGTTTAATGTTAAGGAACATAGAATAAGGAATAAGGAATTTTAATTTTATTATTAATGTGTTTTATTTGTTGTATGAATGTTTGTTTGTTTGTGTGATGTTTATGTGTTTGAAACTTAATAAATATATTTAAAAAAAAAGAAAAAAAAGATAATGAGCTCTGTTAATTGCCCAGCCGGGAAGCGGGAGGAGGAGGAGGCGCTGCTCTCGCTCTCGGGCTCCGCGCTCGGCTCTGGTTTGCCGTCAACGCGCCCGTCGCAGCTCGCCAACTTCTCTTTCTCTCTGCAGCTCGCTCTCCCGCCGCCCCCCCCCCGACTACACACACCGACGCGACGGGAGGGAAAGGGGACCGGGGAAGACACGCCACCCCGGAGCCGTGGCAAAGGTGTAAAAGAGCCACATGCGGCTCCGGAGCCGCGGGTTGCAGACCCCTGGTCTATCTGAACAAGAACATTGAATACATGGGATAGGCTTCGCTATCAAAAACGACCTTATGAAGCTCCTGTCAGAAGTCACTACCGGCATTAATGAGCGACTCTCAACCCTTCAAATAAAGCTCACAAAAAACCAACAGGCTACTATTATAAGCACTTATGCACCAACACTGGATGCCGATGAAGACATTAAAGAAAATTTTTACTCTCAGCTGGATACCGTCCTATCAGAGACACCTAAGGAAAATAAAATTATCCTCCTGGGTGATTTTAAAGCAAGAGTTGGACGAGATTTCGATCTGTGGCCTGGGACTATTGGGAAAGAAGGAGTTGGCAACAGCAACCAGAACGGAATCTTACTTTTGACGCTATCTGCAGCACACAACCTTGTTATTATCAACACACTCTTCTGACAGAAAAATAAATTTAAAACTTAGAATCATAGAATCATAGAATCATAGAGTTGGAAGAGACCACAAGGGCCATCCAGTCCAACCCCCTGCCAAGCAGGAAACACCATCAAAGCATTCCTGACAGGTGGCTGTCAAGCCTCTGCTTAAAGACCTCCAAAGAAGGAGACTCCACCACACTCCTTGGCAGCAAATTCCACTGTCGAACAGCTCTTACTGTCAAGAAATTCTTCCTAATGTTTAGGTGGAATCTTCTTTCTTGTAGTTTGAATCCATTGCTCCGTGTCCGCTTCTCTGGAGCAGCAGAAAACAACCTTTCTCCCTCCTCTATATGACATCCTTTTATATATTTGAACATGGCTATCATATCACCCCTTAACCTTCTCTTCTCCAGGCTAAACATACCCAGCTCCCTAAGCCGTTCCTCATAAGGCATCGTTTCCAGGCCTTTGACCATTTTGGTTGCCCTCCTCTGGACACGTTCCAGCTTGTCAATATCCTTCTTGAACTGTGGTGCCCAGAACTGGACACAGTATTCCAGGTGAGGTCTGACCAGAGCGGAATACAGTGGTACTATTACTTCCCTTGATCTAGATGCTATACTCCTATTGATGCAGCCCAGAATTGCATTGGCTTTTTTAGCTGCTGCATCACACTGTTGACTCATGTCAAGTTTGTGGTCTACCAAGACTCCTAGATCCTTTTCACTTGTACTGCTCTCAAGCCAGGTATCACCCATCCTGTATTTGTGCCTTTCATTTTTTTTGCCCAAGTGTAGTACTTTACATTTCTCCCTGTTAAAATTCATCCTGTTTGCCTTGGCCCAGTTCTCTAATCTGTTAAGGTCATTTTGAAGTGTGATCCTGTCCTCTGGGGTATTAGCCACCCCTCCCAATTTGGTGTCATCTGCAAACTTGATCAGGATGCCCTCAAGCCCATCATCCAAGTCATTGATAAAGATGTTGAATAAGACTGGGCCCAAGACAGAACCCTGTGGCACCCCACTAGTCACTTCTCTCCAGGATGAAGAGGAGCCATTGATGAGCACCCTTTGGGTTCGGTCAGTCAGCCAGTTACAAATCCACTGAATGGTAGCATTGTCTAGCCCGCATTTTACCAGCTTCTTTACAAGAATATCATGGGGCACCTTGTCAAAGGCCTTGCTGAAATCAAGATAGGCTACATCCACAGTGTTCCCTTCGTCTACCAGGCTTGTAATTCTGTCAAAAAATGAGATCAGATTAGTCTGACATGACTTATTTTTCAGAAACCCATGCTGACTTTTTGTGATCACAGCGTTCCTTTCTAGGTGCTCACAGACCGTTTGCTTAATGATCTGCTCTAGAATCTTTCCTGGTATTGATGTCAGGCTGACTGGGCGGTAATTGTTTGGGTCCTCTCTTTTCCCCTTTTTGAAAATAGGGACAACATTTGCCCTCCTCCAGTCTGCTGGGACTTCACCTGTTTTCCAAGAATTCTCAAAGATTACTGCCAGTGGTTCTGAAATCACCTCTGCCAGTTCTTTTAATACTCTGGGATGTAGTTCATCTGGCCCTGGAGACTTGAATACATCTAAACTAGCCAAGTGTGCTTGTACTACCTCCTTACTTATTCTGGGCTGTGTTTCCCCTGCTGAATCATCTGCTCCATATTCTTCAGGTCGGGCATTGTTTTCTTTTTTGGAGAAGACTGAGGCAAAGAAGGTATTGAGGAGTTCTGCCCTTTCTGCGTCCCCTGTTCGCATTTCACCTTCTTCTCCTCTAAGTGACCCCACTGTTTCCTTGTTCTTCCTTTTGCTACGGACATACTCATAAAAACTCTTTTTATTGCTTTTAACCTCTCTAGCAAGCCTGAGTTCATTCTGTGCTTTAGCTTTTCTGACTTTGTCTCTACATGTGCTGGCTATTTGTTTGAATTCCTCTCTGGTGGTTTCCCCCTTTTTCCATTTCTTGTACATATCCCTTTTAAATCTTAACTCAGTTAAAAGTTCATTAGATAGCCACCCTGGCTTCTTTAGGCACCTTCCATGTTTTCGTCTCATTGGTACTGCTTGAAGTTGTGCTTTTAATATCTCCCTTTTAACAAACTCCCATCCATCATGAACTCCCTTCCCTTTAAGTATTACTGACCATGGGATCACACCCAGCATTTCCCTAAGTTTTCTGAAGTCGGCTTTCTTAAAGTCTAGAATTTGAGTCTTAGTATGCTTGGTTGCTCCTTTCTGATGTATAATAAACTCCAGAAGAGCATGATCACTCCCACCTAATGATCCTACCACTTCTACCCCACTAACCAGGTCATCACTATTGGTTAGGACCAGATCTAAAATGGCTGATCCTCTTGTTGCTTCTACCACTTTCTGGACAATGAAGTTGTCTGCAAGGCCAGTGAGGAATCTGTTCGACCTTATGCTCTTGGCTGAGTTTGACATCCAACAAATATCAGGATAGTTGAAATCCCCCATTACTACTATCTCATTTCCTTTTGAATGCTTGGTCATCTGTTCCAGGAAGGCATCATCTATGTCCTCAGTTTGGCTTGGAGATCTATAGTAAACTCCCACAATGAGATCACTGTTATTTTTCTCTCCCTTAATTTTGACCCAGATACTCTCAATTTGACTTTGAAGTTTTAAATCATGGATCTCTTCACAGGTATACACATCCCTGACATATAACGCCACTCCTCCTCCTTTCCTGTTTGGTCTATTTCTCTTAAATAGATTGTATCCCTCTATTACTACATTCCAATCATGAGACTCATCCCACCAGGTTTCAGTGATGCCTATTATGTCGTATTTAGTTTGCTGTACCAAGAGCTCAAGTTCATCTTGTTTATTTCCCATGCTCTGTGCATTTGTATACAGACATTGAAAACCTTTGATCATTCCCCCTAGTCGTCTACTTAAGGATTTTTTCCTCCCACCACTAGGTCTGTGCGCTGTTTGCTCCATTTGGTCCTTGACTTTTGGATGATCATCTTCAGCATTTGATAGACTCCTACCTTCAGGACCACTGTCTCCCTCCCCCACATAAGTCAGTTTAAAGCCCTCCTGATGAGGTTTTTGAGATTGTTGGCAAAAACATTCCTCCCAACCCTTGTGAGGTGCAGCCCATCACTTGCCAGAAGTCCATCTTCAAGAAACTGCAGACCGTGATCTAAGAAACCAAACCGTTCCTGCCGGCACCATTTGCGAAGCCAGTTGTTCACTTCTCCTATTTTCCCCTCTCTTCCTGGGCCACGGCGTTCAACTGGGAGGACAGATGAGATGACAATTTGTGCATTTAATTGCTTCAGCTTCCTGCCCAGAGCCTCATAATCACTTTTGATCTTCTGGAGGCTATGGCTTGCGGTGTCATTGGTTCCCACATGGACTAAAAGAAAGGGGTTTTTATCCGTGGGTTTAATTATTCCTTGCAGCCGTTCTGTAACATCATGGATCTTGGCCCCGGGGAGACAGCATACCTCTCGAGACATCTTGTCAGGCCCACAGATCACTGCTTCCGTACCCCTCAGTAGGGAATCCCCTATCACTACTAACTTCATGGAGGCATCCTCTATCACTAACTTCATGGAGGCATCCTCGGTCAAACCACTGGCACCTCTTAGACTATGTTATTGTCCGTGCTAAAGATTGCCATGATGTGCTCCTTACCAGAGCTATGACAAGCCCCGACTACTGCTGGACAGATCACTGACTAATACGCTCCATGATGGCTATCAAGATTATACCTCAACGCAGGCTTCAAGGAAGGAAACCAAGGCGCAAAATGAACACTCAAGCCCTTCAAGATCCCATTAAGTGGGATTGCTCCCAAACAACTCTTAAGGACCATCTGCTTTCATAATTCCCTGATAACATCAAGGAACACTGGACCAAGCTAAAAACATCCATTATTGCAGCCTGTGAACAAACTATTGGATACTAAACAAAGAAACACCAGGACTGGTTTGATGAGAATGACAGTGAGATTGAACGCATGATTGACAAGAAAAGGAAGGCCTTTCAGTTCTGGCAAAGAGATAGAAACTGTGCCACTAAGAAAAGAACCTATGCCAATGCTAAGGCTGAGGTTCAAAGAAGAACCAGAGAACTAAAAAACACCTGGTGGATAAAAAAAGGTCAAGAGATCCAGCACTTAGCCGACACTCAAGATGCACAGAGTTTCTTTAAAGCCACAAAGACCATCTATGGGCCAATAAATCATGGCATATGCCCCCTACGCTCAGCAGATGGTACCACACTTCTAAAAGATAAAGAAGCTATTGCACTGTGCTGGAAAGAACACTCCCAACATCTTCTTAACCCCAACTCCCCCGTAGCTGCTGAGGTCCTCTCACAAATTTCACAAAAAAAAGTTAGAGATGAGCTTGCAGTATCTCCAAATCTGGGAGAGTTGTGTACAGCTATTAACCATGTGAAAAACAACAAGGCCAGTGGACCTGATGGGATACCTGCTGAAATCTTCAAAGTGGGTGGAGTTGAACTCACACAACAACTTCACAAGCTCATCGAGAAAATCTGGAAAAGAGAAGCGATCCCAGCAGACTTCAGGGGTGCCAAAATTATCACTCTCTTTAAAAAAGGTGACAGAACTGATTGCGGAAACTATTGAGGCATCTCTCTATTAGCTGCGGCCGGCAAAATTCTTGCAAGGATCTTAGCAAACCGTCTCTTAACAATATCCGAGGTAACCCTTTCTGAATCCCAAAATGGTTTTCGGCCTTCTAGGGGGACAGTGGACATGATCTTCACTGCTCGACAACTTCAGGAAAAATGCAGAAAACAAAACCAACCCCTGTATATGGCGTTAATCAACCTGACTAAGGCTTTCAACACTGTAAATCGTAATGCCCTGTGGACTGTCCTTCTGAATACCAGGAAAGATTCTAGAGCAGATCATTAAGCAAACGGTCTGTGAGCATCTAGTAAGGAACGCTGTGATCACTAAAAGTCAGCATGGGTTTCTGAAAAATAAGTCATGTCAGACCAATCTGATCTCATTTTTTGACAGAATTACAAGCCTGGTAGATGAAGGGAACGCCGTGGATGTAGCCTATCTTGATTTCAGCAAGGCCTTTGACAAGGTGCCCCATGATATTCTTGTAAAGAAGCTGGTAAAATGTGGGCTGGACAATGCTACCATTCAGTGGATTTGTAACTGGCTGACTGACCGAACCCAAAGGGTGTTCATTAATGGATCCCCTTCATCCTGGAGAGAAGTGACTAGTGGGGTGCCACAGGGTTCTGTCTTGGGCCCAGTCTTATTCAACATCTTTATCAATGACTTGGATGATGGGCTTGAGAGCATCCTGATCAAGTTTGCAGATGACACCAAATTGGGAGGGGTGGCTAATACCCCAGAGGACAGGATCACACTTCAAGGTGACCTCAACAGATTAGAGAACTGGGCCAAGGCAAACAGGATGAATTTTAACAGGGAGAAATGTAAAGTACTACACTTGGGCAAAAAAAATGAAAGGCACAAATACAGGATGGGTGACACCTGGCTTGAGAGCAGTACATGTGAAAAGGATCTAGGAGTCTTGATAGACCATAAACTTGACATGAGTCAACAGTGTGATGCAGCAGCTAAAAAAGCCAATGCAATTCTGGGCTGCATCAATAGGAGTATAGTGTCCCAGATCCCTTTCACAGGTACTGTTGTCAAGCCAAGTGTCCTCCATCTATGCATTTCATTTTTTCTACCCACGTGTAGTACCTTACATTTCTCCCCATTGAACTCCATTTTGTTTGTTTTGGCCCAGCTGTCTAGGCTATTCAAGTCATTTTGAATTCTGACCCTGTCCTCAGGGGTATTAGCAACCCCTCCCAGTTTGGTATCATCTGCAAATTTGATTAGCATGCCCTCTATTCAATCATCCAAATCATTTATAAGAATATTGAATGGCACCAGACCCAGGACAGAACCTTGTGGAACCCCACTAGTCATTTATTTCCAGGATGAAGATGAGCCACTGATGAGCGCTCTTTGGGTTCGGTCCGTCAACCAATTACAAATCCACCAAACAGTAACTTTGTCTAGTCCACATTTTACTAGCTTTTTTGCAATAATATCATGGGGGGCCTTTTCAAAGTCCTTATTGAAATCAAGGTAAGCTGGTACAAGGGAAAGCAGGATTGTAATTACCGTAAAAATTACTGTTCACTTTGGATCAGCAGTCTCAACCTAACCCACTACATGGGGAGAGCCATGTGTTCCTTTGGAAGGCAGGTGCAATACAGTGTGATATACTGACAGCTGTTTTAAAAGATGTTAGTGTAACTTAAAATCCAGTATCAGAATAAAAGAAAAAGGGTGGTCCCTGTGTGGATAGGCAAGTCTGCATGATGGGGCCACCTTTAGTGACCATGTGGCCTGATGTAAGAGGGTTCAAAAATCAGTCCTGAAAGCAGACACACACATACAGGTAGCTTTTGCTTTCCCATTAACAGGGTGAACTGAAGCAAATGCTTGCCTCCCTTTGGGCTTAGCAATATTTCCTACAGCATTCTTGTCAAAGGGCATTGGAGAGTTAGGTGAGGGTCACTTTTCTGTTTTTCCACCAACCCCCCAGACAAGAATGCTACAGCATCAGCCCCAAACTCTCAGTCTCATTACAAAAAAATACTCAACAGAGCTAGGGCTGAGGGGAGGTACAACCATCATCTTTCCAGTCCTCTAGAAGCTAACCCTTTTGGTAATTTTGGTCATGGGGCCAAATATCTGTTCCCAAGTTTAAATAGTCCAAACAAGAACAAGCTTGCCCTTTACATACAAAAGCCCTGAAATTCAATCCATTGGGCGACTGATAATGGGGCTGTGAGGAGGGAGGTAAGGACCAGCACCTTCTTTGCCCTCCACCTCCAACAGCTACGTACACCTGAGAGTTTCATGATGGGGTTCTATTTGAGAAGCTGAATGTTTATAAAGGCACTTGGCCAATTTCTGCCACAGAAACTCTGAACAGAGACACTCTGCAGGTTCAGCCCCCAAAAGAAACTGCTCTATGGTCTCTGTGTTGGGAAATGGGAACAGATCTTGCTCATCACCAACCCTCCCTCCGCAAATTAGTATCACTATGAGGCTGAATACATACCGGTAGTGACCAGCTTGCTGCAGAGTTTTAAGAGATAGTGTATGTTTCTGTGGTGTAGTAGTTAAGAGTCTGGTTCGCTTCCCCGCTCCTCCACATGCAGTCTACTGGGTGACCTTGGGCCAGTCACACTTCTCTCTGAACTCTCTCAGCCAGACCTACCTCACAAGGTGTCTGTTGTGGGGGTGGAAGGGAAAGGAGATTTTTAGCCGCTTTGAGACTCCTTAAAGGTAGAGAAAAGCAGGATATAAAAACCAACTCCATGAATAAGAATTCTATGGAAAAGGACCATCCCTGCCATAATGATGAAAACTATGTGTTTGGATTTTGCTCTATTATACCAACCTGTGGAATATGACAGTTTGCAGTTTCAAAATCTATTTGGCCACAGTGGATTGACAATCTGGACACACGAAAACCTGTTGAAGATCTTTCGAATCAATGCCTATGCAAAAGCAGTGGTACCAGTCCTTGCAGTTTCCTTCACAGTAAACCATAGATAGGTCACCACTGGGCCTCCTGCACCCTTCCTTCAAAAAACATACTGGTAGTGACCAGTGGTCTTCAAACAAGGAAGATAAAATATTTAAGCAATAGGTTAGTGTATCCTTCCATCCCTCTGGGCATGATCTAGACACAGTAATGTGACTCTCTTTCAAGATTTGTCTCTTCTTAGGAGCAATTTCCAGTTGAAAATATTTTGTCGTCCTTCATGATAGGTTTTCCCACTGTACTGTATTATTTCTTTAGCAATCCAGGGTCTAATGGCAGCCATATCCTTTTGTGTGAACTGTATTTGGGCATCAGAAGCAATTAGATGTGCAATGGTACATGTGAAAGGACCGCAGTCACTAGAATTACCTTGCCTGGGTATATCAGTTGGTGCAAAAAAAATGACCAGTCCGCAAAACTATAGGGACATTTTGAATCCATCTCATGCAGATATGCTAAGAAGGATGTTATTGCATCAATCACAGAGTGGTTCAATCCATGTTTGGAATCTAGGCAGAGCATGGTTTTCCTTTTAAAAATGATTACTATCAGTATTCAGAGCTGAACCTCAGTGTCTGGGCAGAACGACAGGGGTGAGTGTGGTGCTGGACGAGAGGGGGTGTGAGGATTTTGAGCTTACAGGGTTAACAAGCTCAGACTGTTCGCCCAGCCCACAGAGTGATTATACACACATATATATCCACATATATCCGGTGGATGGGTTCTCATCTTGCTGGGCTCTACGCCCTTAAACCTAATAAATCTTAATAATCAGCCAGACTGTGCTGTGATTTATTACCAAGGACTCATTAATCTTCTTCCGTTTGCCAAGAGCTCTGCTATGCTTTGAAGAAGAGAAGAAGAAAGGTTTTGTGAGCAGTGTCCACGCAGAAGGAAGCGCCTGGACACGGAACGCAGCTGAATATATAGGCTGTGGGTGCCGGGGTTCGTTAACCCCACACCTTAGCCCGCTGCGTTTGATTTCGGTGGACAAAGACCGTTATCACAATAGTGAGGACGCTCCTTCAGGAATACTGGACGGAGGCCGTTTAGGGCTTTAAAGTTCAGCACCAACACTTTGAATTGTGCTCAGAAACGTACTGGGAGCCAATGTAGGTCTTTCAATATTGGTGTTATATGGTCTCTGCATCTGCTCCCAGTCACCAGTCTAGCTGCCACATTCTGGATTAGTTGTAGTCACCTTCAAAGGTAGCCCCACGTGGAGCGCTTTGGATTAGTCCAAGCGAGAGATAACTAGAGCATGCACCACTCTGGTGAGACAGTCTGCAGGCAGGTAGGGTCTCAGCCTGCTTACCAGATGGAGCTAGTAGACAGCTGCCCTGTATACATAATTGACCTGCGCCTCCATGGACAGCTGTGAATCCAAAATGACTCCCAGGCTGCACACCTGGTCCTTCAGGGGCACAGGGAGTCCTCCACCCCAGCCCGCCCCGTCCCCCAATAACAGTACTTCTGTCTTGTCAGGATTCAACCTCTATTTGTTAGCCACCATCCATCCTCCAACCACCACCAGACACTCACACAGGACCTTCACTGCCTTCACTGGTTATGATTTGAAAGAGAGGTAGAGCTGGGTATCATCCGCATATTGATGGACACCCAGCACAAACTCCCTGATTATCTCTCCCAGCGGCTTCATGTAGATGTTGAAAAGCATGGGGGAGAGGACGGATCCCTGAGGCACCCCACAAGTGAAGGCCCAGGGGTCTGAACACTCATCCCCCAACACCACTTTCTGGACACGGCCCAGGAGGAAGGAGCGGAACCACAGTATAACAATGCCCTCAGCTCCCAGCCCCTCTAGACGGTCCAGAAGGATGTTATGATTGATTGTATCAAAAGCCGCTGAGAGATCCAGCAGAACTAGGAAACAGCTTACACCTATGTCCCTAGCCCACCAGAGATCACCGACCAGCATGACCAAGGCAGTTTCAGTCCCATGATGAGGCCTGAATCCTGACTGGAAGGGATCCAAATGGTCTGCATCCTCCAGGCGTGCTTGGAGTTGTTCAGCAACCACCCACTCAATCACCTTGCCCAAGAATGGAAGATTTGAGACTGGGCGATGGTTGCTCATACTGGCTGGGTCTAAAGATTTTTTTTTAAAGACGCGATTTAATGACCGCCTCTTTAAGCGGGTCTGGGAATGCTCCCTCACAGAGGGAAGCATTCACCACCTCACAGAGCCCATCGCCCAGCCCTTCCCGGCTAGCATTTATTAGCCAGGATGGCCAAGGATCAAGGAGACAGGTGTTTGGTTTCAAGCAACCTGTCCACATCCTCGGGGGTAACGGATTGAAATTGATTCCATGCAACTTGACCAGACAGGGCTCTAGCACTCTCCCGCCTCAGCCCTGCTCCCACCGTGGTGTCTACGGCTCCTTCCAAATCCGAGCGACTTTATCTGCAAAAAACTTTGCAAAATCATTGCAGGAGATATTGGGGTCTTTACAAGGCCCCAATGGTAAAGGTGGTTCCCTTAAACTGCGAACCATATGAAAGAGTCTCCTGCTGCTGTTTTCTGCAGATGCAATAGAGGCAGTGAAGAAAGTCTTCTTCACCGTCGCTATCGCCACTTGGTAGGCTTGACGTTGAGCTCTAACCCATGTCCGGTCCGATTCAGAATGAGTTATCCGCCACCGGCATTCTAGCCGTATCAGCGATTGTTTAATTGCCCTCAGGTCCATGGCAAACCACGGGGCTGTCCAGGCTCCATGCAATCGGATAGGGCGCTTCGGAGCCAGACAGTCGATAGCCTTGGTTAACTCTGCATTCCAGCGGGCCACCAGGGAATCAGCTGAAAGGCCATCAACATGGGATAAAGCATCCCCTACCACTCTCACGCAAAATATGGTCTGAAGCTCAACATCAAAAAACCTAAGTTCATGGCCACTGGTCCCATCACCTCCTGGCAAATAGAAGGGGAAGAAATGGAGGCAGTGAGAGATTTCACTTTCTTGGGTTCCATGATCATTGCAGATGGTGACAGCACTCACGAAATTAGAAGACGCCTGCTTCTTGGGAGAAAAGCAATGACAAACCTAGACAGCATCTTAAAAAGCAGAGACATCACCTTGCCGACAAAGGTCCGTATAGTTAAAGCTATGGTTTTCCCAGTAGTAATGTACAGAAGTGAGAGCTGGACCATAAAGAAGGCTGATTGCTGAAGAATTGATGCTTTTGAATTAAGGTGCTGGAGGAGACTCTTCAGAGTCCCATGGACTGCAAGAAGATCAAACCTATCCATTCTGAAGGAAATCAGCCCTGAGTGCTCACTGGAAGGACAGATCCTGAAGCGGAGGCTCCATTACTTTGGCCACCTCATGAGAAGAGAAGACTTCCTGTAAAAGACCATGATGTTGGGAAAGATTGCGGGCACAAGGAGAAGGGGATGACAGAGGACAAGATGGTTGGACAGTGTTCTCGAAGCTACCAACATGAGTCTGACCAAACTGCGGGAGGCAGTGGAAGACAGGAGTGCCTGGCGTGCTCTGGTCCAGGGGGTCACAAAGAGTCGGACATGAGTAAACGACTAAACAACAACCACTCTCTGGAAACCATTTGGATCCATTAAGTGGTGGAGCGGACCATCCAAATCGGACCCACCTCCCTGCAGAGGGGAAGAAGAAGAAGAGGAGTTTGGATTTGATATCCCACTTTATCAATACCAGAAGGAGTCTCAAAGCAGCTAACATTCTCCTTTCCCTTCCTCCCCCACAACTAACACTCTGTGAGGTGAGTGGGGCTGAGAGTCTTCAGAGAAGTGTGACTAGCCCAAGGTCACCCAGCAGCTGCATGTGGAGGAGCGGAGACATGAACTCGGTTCACCAGATTACGAGTCTACCGCTCTTAACCACTGCACCACACTTCCTAAAAATCACTGCAAACCTGCCCCACCCCCGCCGCCCATATGACCTGGGTTGTTGTACATACGAGAAACCTGGTAGACGAGCAGTGGCAAGGACAGGCCCATCTGCTTCAGCCAACCAAGTCTCTGTTACACATGCCAGGTCAAGTCCTCCATCCACGATCAAGTCATGGATGGCAGTGTTCTTATGAATCATTGACCTAGCATTGCACAGCAACACCTTCAGGCCCTTGTTGAATGCAAATATAACATTGAATTACAATGGTGCAAAATAACTCAGCAAGCTGACATTTATCAAGAGTTAAACAAAGGTTTGGGTACCAAATTTTATTTCCCATTCTTTTTTTTTCTTTTTCTTTTTTAAAAAACATGCTTACACATTTTTTTATTATTGCATTTTTACTCAGCTTGTAAATTGCTTTGGGATTTATTTATTTTTTTAAATTTTATTCCATATTACATCACAATGCAAATATACCAAAGCTATCCCCACATCATCCCCATCCCCACATATATTTATCATTTAAGTCAATCAAACATAATATTCTTTTCTCCCTCCCCCCGCTTCCCTCTGCCCCCACTCAATTTTCTCTACATTCTGAGATTACATTTATCTTTGCATTCTGCAGACTTCTCAATTCATCTACCGTATATAATCGAGTATAAGCCGACCCGAATATAAGCCGAGGCACCCAATTTCACCACAAAAAACCTGGGAAAGCTTCATAGGAGCCACTGCCTGCCTCACTCGAGTATAAGCCGAGGGCGGCTTTTTCAGCACAAAAAATGTGCTGAAAAACTAGGCTTATACTCGAGTATATACAGTATGTATTCTTATTGTCCTTCCTTACTAACTTCCATTCCCTCAGATACTTTACATTTTAATCTAGGCATATTAGCATATCTCTTTTTTAGCAATATTTTTCCATATATTCATAAAACATTTCCACTCCTTTTTAAATTTTTGATTCGATTGATTTCTTACAATAGCTGTTAGTTTTGCCAAAGCTAAGTATTCATTTAATTTACAAATCCAATCCTCCCTTGAAGGTAGAGTTTGTGATTTCCATTTAGCAGCAATCACTACTCTGGCTGCTGTGCTTGCATATAAGAAGATTATCTCTCCACCCCCGTGGTAACTCTTCCCCTATCAAGCCAAGGAGATATCTCTCTGGTTTTTTACTTATTGATATTTTCAGCATCTTCTTTAATTCTTCATGTATTACTGTCCAGAATTTATTAATTTCCTCACATCTCCACCACATATGTATTGTTGTTCCTATTTCTTTACCACATCTCCAACAAATGTTGGATTTCAATTTACGGTATATATCTTTACCAACCTAGCTGGTGTTAGATACCACCTGTGGAACATCTTAACAAAATTTTCTTTGATTGTGTATGAGGCGGTAAATCGAATATCTTCTCGCCAGAGTTTCTGCCATTGCTCAGTCTAAATAAATAGTACCGGTATGTCCGACATCTTGGGCCCACTTCTTCATCCATCAGTTCCCAGTCCAGTAAGAGATTATATGTTTTAGATAACAATTTATTATTATTCTGAATTATTGTAATATTGAATTTTCAGTCCTCTTTTGCAAAGCCTTTCTTTTGATCAGAACTAAATATGCCTCTTAATTGTATATAATGTCATCTCTCAATTTCATATTGCCGTATCTCTTCAAAGGGTTTTAATCCGAGTTTCCCTTGTTCATCTTCCAATAGTTGTCTATATGTTGGCCAATTTGTTCTCATATTCAATTTTTTCACAGCGTACGCCTCCAGCGGCAATATCCACCAAGGTGTCTGTGGTTCCAATTGTAGTCTATATTTGTTGCAGACCTTATATAGTGCACTTCTAAGTATATGATTTGTAAATTCTTTATTAATTTTTACCTTCCCATAATTGAGATATGCATGCCATCCACACCCATTGTTAAAACTTTCAAGATCACACACACACACACACACAATTTCCAATTCTAGGTAATTTGCCATTGGAGAAATTCCATATATGATTATAAAAGTCTAAAGCAAAAATTATTTAAAAATATGATTTCATTTCTAGATCAGACAGACAATATTTATTCTACTCTATATTTCTTTATTTATCATATGCACATAAAGTTTCTATTTTTAAACAGGAAATATTTTTGTAACCTAAGGTCTATTATACAAATCCATACAGATGTTCATTTTGTTACAGTTCTGTTAAGTTGTATACAAATTATAAAGATTCCATTTTTTTATGTTCCTCCATGGGTCTATTATTTACTAAATTGGTGAGTTTTGCCATTACTGCATATTCTGATAGTTTCTCTTTCCATGCATCTATTTCAGGACATATATCAGATTTCCATATGTTAGCCAACACCACTCTGACTGCTGTGGTCATATAACTGAATAGTTCCACTGACGATTTCACAATAGCTGAAGGAGTCATCCCCAACAGCATAGTTTTGGGGTCCAATGCAAATTTAGGGTGTTTTTTTTTTATTTACATTTTTTGCATTTCAAAATGAACTTTCCTCCAAAACTTTTTGGTTCTTTCACAGGTACACCATAAATGGAAGAAGGTCCCTTGAGGTCTATGACATTTCTAGCAATGTCCATTCATTTCATCATTCATCTTCTGTATATCTTTCAAATTTATATACTATCGAAAGAACATTTTTGTACAGTCATACCTCATGGTACCGCCACTTCAGGTTGTGTGCTTTCAGGTTGCGGACCGCGGGAAACCAGGATGTTCTGGAATGGGTTACTTCCGGGTTTTACCACTTCTGCATGTGCAGAAGCACTAAAACACACTTTGCGCATGTGCAGAAGCGCTAAATCGCACTTCGCACATGCGCAGAAGCGCCAAATTGTGCAGACCCGGCACTTAAGGATGCGAACACTCCGGGTTGCGGACGTGTCTCCGACACGGATTACGTCCGCAACCCAAGGTTCCACTGTACCAATTTTGTTTTAGGGCTTAATTTGCAGTGAATTTTATTCCTTTATTCATAATTGATCTCATTGCCCCACTGTAACCTGCTCTTAGAATTTTTGCATCCATTTTGTCAAACAAGGTTTTGCTTGTTCGGGCTCAGTGTCAAATTTGAGTAATAGTTTATAAATTTTACTCAAAAGGTAGACCTCTGTTATGATGGACTCAAATAATGTCTTTTCACTGATTTAACTTTTAGCCATATTATCTTTCTTGAATCTGGATATTATTGACAGTATGTAAGCAGTTTTATATTCCCCCCCTTTAATACTTCAGTTTGTATTTGATCTGTTCTTGAAGATGAACCATATCTTGGTACAATATATAGTAGTACATTCACCTCTCGGCTCTAATAATAACGTTACAGTGGTGACATGAACAGTGCTGATGAGGTCATTTTTCTGATTTTTGTGGTGCAACTCATGATATTTCTGGTGCATGTTGTGCTCCTGGCTATGCTGTGTGATTTGACGGTGAATTTGGTGTGGCCCAATGCAAAAAGGGTGAGGATCCGTGAGGATCCGTGTTTAAAAACCACGTTTTTGGGCTACAGTGTTGCCAGGAAGCGGTGGATCCTTGTTTTTTGTGGTGCATGCTGTGCCCCTGGCTATGCTGTGTGATCTGCCCGTGAGTTTGGTGTGGCCCAATGCAAAAAGGGTGAGGATCCGTGAGGATCCGTGTTTAAAAACCACGTTTTGGGGCCGTGGTGCCGCCAGGAAGTGGTGGATCTGAGATGTTTGTGGTGCATGTTGTGCCCCTGGCTATGCTGTGTGATTTGACGGTGACTTTGGTGTGGCCCAATGAAAAAAGGGTGAGGATCCATGAGGATCCGTGCTTCAGAACCACGTTTTGGGCCATGGTGTCGCCAGGAAGCGGTGGATCTGAGATGTTTGTGGTGCAGGCTGTGCCCCTGGCCATGCTGTGTGATTTGCCGGTGAGTTTGGTGTGGCCCAATGCAAAAGGAGTTAGGATCCGTGAGGATCCGTGCTTCTGAACCACGTTTTTGGGCCGTGGTGTCACCAGAAAGCGGTGGATCCATGTTTTTTGTGGTGCAGGCTGTGCCCCTGGCCATGCTGTGTGATTTGCCAGTGAGTTTGGTGTGGCCCAATGCAAAAAGAGTTAGGATCCATGAGGATCCGTGCTTCTGAACCACGTTTTTGGGCCGTGGTGTCGCCAGAAAGCGGTGGATCCATGTTTTTTGTGGTGCAGGCTGTGCCCCTGGCTATGCTGTGTGATTTGACGGTGACTTTGGTGTGGCCCAATGAAAAAAGGGTGAGGATCCATGAGGATCCGTGCTTCAGAACCACGTTTTGGGCCATGGTGTCGCCAGGAAGCGGTGGATCTGAGATGTTTGTGGTGCAGGCTGTGCCCCTGGCCATGCTGTGTGATTTGCTGGTGAGTTTGGTGTGGCCCAATGCAAAAGGAGTTAGGATCCGTGAGGATCCGTGCTTCTGAACCACGTTTTTGGGCCGTGGTGTCGCCAGAAAGCGGTGGATCCATGTTTTTTGTGGTGCAGGCTGTGCCCCTGGCCATGCTGTGTGATTTGCTGGTGAATTTGGTGTGGCCCAATGCAAAAAGCGTGAGGATCCGTGAGGATCCGTGCTTCAGAACCACGTTTTTTGGCCGTGGTGTCACCAGAAAGCGGTGGATCCATGTTTTTTTTTGTGCATGCCATGCCCCTGGCTATGCTGTATGATTTGACGGTCAGTTTGGTGTGGCCCAAAGCAAAAAGCGTTAGGATCCAAGAGGATCCGTGCTTGAAAACCACATTTTTGGGCCGTGGTGTCGCCAGGAAGCGGTGGATCCGTGATTTTTGTGGTGCATGCCGTGCCCCTAGTTATGCTGTATGATTTGACAGCCACCTGTCAGGAATGCTTTGATGGTGTTTCCTGCTTGGCAGGGGGTTGGACTGGATGGCCCTTGTGGTCTCTTCCAACTCTATGATTCTGTGATTCTGTGATTCTGTGATGGTAGTTTGGTGTGGCCCAGTGCAAAAATCATGAGGATCCGTGAGGATCCGTGCTTCAGAACCACGTTTTTGCGCCGTGGTGTCACCAGGAAGAGGTGGATCTCAGATGTTTGTGGTGCATACTGTGCCCCTGGCTATGCTGTGTTATTTGACGGTCAATTTGGTGTAGCCCAATGCAAAAAGCATAAGGATCCAAGAGGATCCGTGCTTCTGAACCACGTTTTTTGGCCGTGGTGTCGCCAGGAAGCGGTGGATCTGTGATTTTCATGGTGCATGCCGTGCCCCTGGCTATGATGTGTGATTTGACCATCAGTTTGGTGTGGCCCAATGCAAAATCATGAGGATCCGTGAGGATCCGTGCTTCAGAACCATGTTTTTGCGCTGTGCTGTTGCCAGGAAGCGGTGGATCCGTGATTTTTGTGGTGCAGGCTGTGCCCCTAGCTATGCTGTATGATTTGATGGTGATTTTGGTGTGGCCCAATGCAAAAAGCGTGAGGATCCGTGAGGATCCGTGCTTCAGAACCACGTTTTTGCGCCGTGGTGTTGCCAGGAAGCGGTGGATCTGGGTTTTTTTGTGGTGCAGGCTGTGCCCCTGGCTATGCTGTATGATTTGATGGTCAGTTTGGTGTGGCCCAGTGCAAAAATCCTGAGGATCCGTGAGGATCCGTGCTCCAGAACCACGTTTTTGCTCCGTGGTGTGGCCAGGAAGCGATGGATCTGTGTTTTTTGTGGTGCAGGCTGTGCCCCTAGCTATGCTGTATGATTTGCAGGTGAGTTTGGTGTGGCCCAATGCAAAAAGCGTGAGGATCCGTGAGGATCCGTGCTTCAGAACCACGTTTTTGGGCCGTGGTGTTGCCAGGAAGCAGTGGATCTGGGTTTTTTTTGGTGCAGGCTGTGCCCCTAGCTATGCTGTATGATTTGTTGGTGAGTTTGGTGTGGCCCAATGCAAAAAGAGTTAGGATCCGTGAGGATGCGTGCTTCTGAACCACGTTTTTTGGCCGTGGTGTCTCCAGGAAGCGGTGGATCCATGTTTTTTGTGCTGCAGGATGTGCCCCTGGCTATGCTGTGTGATTTGCCGGTGAGTTTGGTGTGGCCCAATGCAAAAAGGGTTAGGATCCGTGAGGATCCGTGCTTCTGATTTGACGGTCAGTTTGGTGTGGCCCAAAGTAAAAAGCGTTAGGATCCGAGAGGATCCGTGCTTGAAAACCACGTTTGTGGGCCGTGGTGTCGCCAGGAAGCGGTGGATCCGTGATTTTTGTGGTGCATGCCGTGCCCCTGGCTATGCTGTATGATTTGATGGTCAGTTTGGTGTGGCCCAGTGCAAAAATCCTGAGGATCCGTGAGGATCCGTGCTCCAGAACCACGTTTTTGCTCCGTGGTGTGGCCAGGAAGCGATGGATCTGTGTTTTTTGTGGTGCATGCTGTGCCCCTAGCTATGCTGTATGATTTGACGGTCATTTTGGTGTGGCCCAATGCAAAAAGCGTGAGGATCCGTGAGGATCCGTGCTTCAGAACCACGTTTTTGGGCCGTGGTGTTGCCAGGAAGCAGTGGATCTGGGTTTTTTTTGGTGCAGGCTGTGCCCCTAGCTATGCTGTATGATTTGTTGGTGAGTTTGGTGTGGCCCAATGCAAAAAGAGTTAGGATCCGTGAGGATGCGTGCTTCTGAACCACGTTTTTTGGCCGTGGTGTCTCCAGGAAGCGGTGGATCCATGTTTTTTGTGCTGCATGCCGTGCCCCTGGCTATGCTGTATGATTTGATGGTCAGTTTGGTGTGGCCCAGTGCAAAAATCATGAGGATCCGTGAGGATCCGCGCTTCAGAACCACGTTTTTGCGCCGTGGTGTTGTCAGGAAGCGGTGGATCTGGGGGTTTTTTTGGTGCAGGTTATGCCCCTAGCTATGCTGTATGATTTGACGTTCATTTTGGTGTGGCCCAGTGCAAAAATCATGAGGATCCATGAGGATCCGTGAGGATCCGTGCTTCAGAACCACGTTTTTGCGCCGTGGTGTTGCCAGGAAGCGGTGGATCTGGGTTTTTTTTTGGTGCAGGCTGTGCCCCTAGCTATGCTGTATGATTTGACGGTCAGTTTGGTGTGGCCCAGTGCAAAAATCATGAGGATCCGTGAGGATCCGCGCTTCAAAACCACGTTTTTGCGCCGTGGTGTTGTCAGGAAGCGGTGGATCTGGGTTTTTTTTTGGTGCAGGTTATGCCCCTAGCTATGCTGTATGATTTGACGTTCATTTTGGTGTGGCCCAGTGCAAGAATCATGAGTATCTATGAGGATCCGTGAGGATCCGTGCTTCAGAACCACGTTTTTGCGCCGTGGTGTTGCCAGGAAGCGGTGGATCTGGGGTTTTTTTTGGTGCAGGCTGTGCCCCTAGCTATGCTGTATGATTTGACGGTCAGTTTGGTGTGGCCCAGTGCAAAAATCATGAGGATCCGTAAGGATCCGTGCTTCAGAACCACGTTTTTGCGCCGTGGTGTTGCCAGGAAGCGGTGGATCCGTGATTTTTGTGGTGCATGCCGTGCCCCTAGCTATGCTGTATGATTTGATGGTCAGTTTGGTGTGGCCCAGTGCAAAAATCATGAGGATCCGTGCTTCAGAACCACGTTTTTGGGCCGTGGTGTTGCCAGGAAGCGGTGGATCTGGGTTTTTTTTTGGTGCAGGCTGTGCCCCTAGCTATGCTGTATGATTTGACGGTCAGTTTGGTGTGGCCCAGTGCAAAAATCATGAGGATCCGTGAGGATCCGTGCTTCAGAACCACGTTTTTGGGCCGTGGTGTTGCCAGGAAATGGTGGATCCGTGATTTTTGTGGTGCATGCCGTGCCCCTGGCTATGCTGTATGATTTGACGGTCAGTTTGGTGTGGCCCAGTGCAAAAATCATGAGGATCCATGAGGATCCGTGCTTCTGAACCACGTTTTTCGGCCATGGTGTGGCCAGGAAGCGGTGGATCTGGGTTTTTTTGGTGCAGGCTGTGCCCCTAGCTATGCTGTATGATTTGACGGTCAGTTTGGTGTGGCCCAGTGCAAAAAGCATGAGGATCCGGGAGGATCCGTGCTTCTGAACCACGTTTTTGGGCCATGGTGTCGCCAGGAAGCGGTGGATCTGTGATTTTTGTGGTGCATGCCGTGCCCCAGGCTATGCTGTATGATTTGATGGTCAGTTTGGTGTGGCCCAGTGCAAAAATCATGAGGATCCGTGCTTCAGAACCACGTTTTTGCGCCGTGGTGTTGCCAGGAAGCGGTGGATCTGGGGTTTTTTTTGGTGCAGGCTGTGCCCCTAGCTATGCTGTATGATTTGACGGTCAGTTTGGTGTGGCCCAGTGCAAAAATCATGAGGATACGTGAGGATCCGCGCTTCAGAACCACGTTTTTGCGCCGTGGTGTTGTCAGGAAGCGGTGGATCTGGGGTTTTTTTTGGTGCAGGCTGTGCCCCTAGCTATGCTGTATGATTTGACGTTCATTTTGGTGTGGCCCAGTGCAAAAATCATGAGGATCCATGAGGATCCGTGCTTCAGAACCACGTTTTTGCGCCGTGGTGTTGCCAGGAAGCGGTGGATCTGGGGTTTTTTTTGGTGCAGGCTGTGCCCCTAGCTATGCTGTATGATTTGACGGTCAGTTTGGTGTGGCCCAGTGCAAAAATCATGAGGATCCGTGAGGATCCGTGCTTCTGAACCACGTTTTTGGGCCGTGGTGTTGCCAGGAAGCGGTGGATCTGGGGTTTTTTTTGGTGCAGGTTGTGCCCCTAGCTATGCTGTATGATTTGACGGTCAGTTTGGTGTGGCCCAGTGCAAAAATCATGAGGATCCATGAGGATCCGTGCTTCAGAACCACGTTTTTGGGCCGTGGTGTTGCCAGGAAGTGGTGGATCCGTGATTTTTGTTGTGCATGCCGTGCCCCTGGCTATGCTGTATGATTTGACGGTCAGTTTGGTGTTGCCCAGTGCAAAAATCATGAGGATCCGTAAGGATCTGTTCTTCAGAACCACGTTTTTGCGCCGTGGTGTTGCCAGGAAGCGGTGGATCCGTGATTTTTGTGGTGCAGGCTGTGCCCCTGGCTATGCTGTATGATTTGATGGTCAGTTTGGTGTGGCCCAGTGCAAAAATCATGAGGATCCATGAGGATCCGTGAGGATCCGTGCTTCAGAACCACGTTTTTGCACCGTGGTGTTGCCAGGAAGCGATGGATCTGGGGTTTTTTTGGTGCAGGCTCTGCCCCTGGCTATGCTGTGTTATTTGACGGTCAATTTGGTGTAGCCCAATGTAAAAAGCATAAGGATCCGTGAGGATCCGTGCTTGAAAACCACGTTTTTGGGACACGGTGTCGCCAGGAAGCGTTGGAGCCACAGTTTTTTTGGTGCAGGCTGTGCCCCTTGCTATGACGGGAGATTTGACAGTGAATTTGGTGTGTCCCAATGCAAAAAAGGTGAGGATCCGTGAGGATCCGTGCTTCAGAACCACGTTTTTGCGCCGTGGTGTCGCCAGGAAGCGGTGAATCCATGATTTTTGTGGTGCATTCTGTGCCCATGGTCATGATGTTTGATCTGATGATGACTTCGGGCTGATCTCGTGCAGAAATCATGAGGATCCATGAGGATCCGTGCTTCAGAACCACGTTTTTGCGCCACTGCGGCCCCACGAAACAGTGGATGCATGATTTTTTTGATGCTGCCTACAGACTAAGACATGGTCTACAGTATCATGGTGGTCTTATTTAATTTGAATGAAAAAATCATATGAATTCATGAGGATCCATGTAGATCCGCCTTTTACTTCTTTCCATCGCCGGCTACCCACCAAACCCTGCGTAAAAATCGAAGGAGCCCATCCTCTCCATCGGAGTTTCCCCCCCATATCCGTCCCCCCACCCCACCCCCGCCCAGTCAATAGTTCTAAAAAAGAAGGTTCATCTCATGGGTGGGGTTATGGGGCGAATTCCCATAGCAAAGGGGGCATGGGGGGATTCTGGGCAGCTCCCCATAGCGCAGTGAGGGCTCCGCCTGAGCGGTGGGGGGTGATGATGATGATGATACCTATATTTATACCATAGCTGGACCTTTCCCTTTTCATGCGAGGAATCCTATTCGGCATAAGGGAATTTCCCTTTAAAAAGGGGGAAAGTTGACAGCTATGATTTATACAGGTACCGATTCAAAGTACCAAATAGTAATGCCAAATAAGGTAAAGGGACCCCTGACCATTAGGTCCGTCCAGTCGTGACTGACTCTGGGGTTGCGGCGCTCATCTCACGTTATTGGCCGATGGAGCCGGCGTACAGCTTCTGGGTCATGTGGTCAGCATGACTAAGCCACTTCTGGGAAACCACAGCAGCAAACGGAAACGCCGTTTACCTTCCCGCTGCAGTGGTACCTATTTATCTACTTGCACTTTGATGTGCTTTCGAACTGCTAGGTGGGCAGGAGCAGGGACCGAGCAACAGGAGCTCACCCCGTCGCGGGGATTCGAACCGCCGACCTTCTGATCGGCAAGCCCTAAGCTCTGTGGTTTAACCCACAGCGCCACCCACGTCCCACAGCGCCACCAAATATTACTGTGCAAATAAGAATTATTAAGGGAGGGGCACTAAGTTTTGTCCTCGCTCAGGGCGCCGCATTACCAAAGTCTTGTGCAAGGATGGCATCAAGGATGTGATGTCTGTATGCGCTGAGCATAATTCGGGGCAACTTGTAACGATCATAGCATTGCAGTGTTGGAAGGGGCACCGAGGGTCATTTAGTCCAACCCCCTGCAATGCAGGAATCTCAATTAGATCATACATGACAAATGGCCATCTAGCCTCTGCTTAAAAACCTCCAATGAATGAGAGTCCGCCACCTTCCAAGGGAGTCCATTTTGTTGTCAAACAGCTCTTACGGTCAGAAAGTTCTTCCTGGTGATTAGTTGGAATCTCCTTTCTTTTAATTTGAATCCATTGGTAACACACTTCTTCTATCCTCCACGTGACAGCCCTTTAGATACTTCAAAAAGGCTATCATATCACATCTCAGTCTCTTCTTTTCCGGGCTAAACATACCCTTATGCAGGCATAGGCAAACTCGGCCCTCCAGATGTTTTGGGACTACAACTCACATCATCCCTAGCTAACAGGACCAGTGGTCAGGGATGATGGGAGTTGTAGTCCCAAAACATCTGGAGGGCCGAGTTTGCCTATGCCTGCCCTTATGGCTTGGTTTCCATCTTGGTCGCTCGATCATCTTGGTCGCCCTCCTCTGCACATATTCCAGCGTGTCAATATCCTTCTTAAATTGTGGTACTCCAGGTGTGATTTTATTTATTATTACTGGACATGAAGCAGAGAAACAGGTTGATATTTATTACAGCAGGCAAATATCCATTAATGCCCAGTATCTATTGCAGGCTCTTATTACAGTAGTACTTCTGGTTACGAACTTAATTCATTCCAGAGGTCCGTTCTTAACCTGAAACCGTTAACCTGAGGTACCACTTTAGATAATGGCGCCTCCCGCTGCCGTCACGCGATTTCTGTTCTCATCCTGAGGTAAAGTTCTTAACCTGAGGTACTACTTCCGGGTTAGCGGAGTCTGTAACCCGAAGTGTTTGTAACTATATGGACTTGGGTGAGGAAAGGTGTCAGATTCAGCTCTGGGAAACATGGGTTCAAATTCCCCCTCAGCAACAAAGCTCACTGTGTGATATTGGCCCAGTCATTCCCACTTGGTCAAACCTACCTTACAGGTCTGTTGTGAGGATAAAAATGGACTGGGGATGCCATGTGCAACACCGTGAGTTTCTTGGAAGAAGGGTGGAATGCAAATGACATGATAGATGGATAGATAATCCTCTTTCTCCGCAATATCAGATTTCAGATTAGTCTTGACAAACATTGCTCATTATATCGTTCGTTCTGCCTCTTGAGTATACTTGCTGCTAATCTTTATTTTGCCTGCAAAAGCCTTTCTCACTACTACATTTTTTTTATTCAGGTTTGTTCAGACAGACAAATCTAATTTCCAGTGCTATTTTTCTATAAAAAGAGGTGCCGGAACTCACCATGAACACCTCCAATAGTACCCACCTGAGAGGTGCCGGAACCGAGTTCCGGTGAGTTCCAGTTGAAAAAAAAAAGCCCTGCTAATTTCACAGAAAATTATAAACCAAGGCAAATCTTTGCTTGTTACAGACAGATATCTCAAATCATGACAAATCCATAATCATTATTTCTTTGCCTGAGCTGAAAGAGGTGCAAGTAATTTGCATGTAAATGTTGGTGAGCCCTCTTAAAGACTTCATCAGGTAATATTCATTTCAAATGACATGTTGAGAAACATGTTACAGAATCATACAATTGTAGAATTACAAGAGACCCTGAGGTTTATCTAGTCCAACCCCTGGCAATGCAGGAATTTCAATCAAAGCATCCATGACAGATGGCCATCCAACCTCTGCTTAAAAACCTCCAAGGAAACAGAGTTCACCACCTCCTGAGGGAGACTGTTCCACTATCAAACAGGTCTTGCTGTCAGAAAGTTCTTCCTGATATATGTTTAGTTGGAATCTCCTTTCTTGTAACTTGAATGCAATTGGTTCAGGTCCCACCTTCCTGGGCAGATCCATCCAGGTGGAGGAACAGCACATGACTTGATCTTCATGCTCTGCAGTGTTCTGCAATCCCAGACATCTCTTAAAAAGGTAAAGGGACCCCTGACCATAGATCCAGTCGTGACCGACTCTGGGGTTGCGGCGCTCATCTCGCTTTATTGGCCGAGGGAGCCGGCGTACAGCTTCCAGGTCATGTGGCCAGCATGACTAAGCCGCTTTTGGCGAACCAGAGCAGCGCACGGAAATGCCGTTTACCTTCCCGCCAGAGCGGTACCTATTTATCTACTTGCACTTTGACATGCTTTCGAACTGCTAGGTTGGCAGGAGCTGGGACCAAACAACGGGAGCTCACCCCGTTGCGGGGATTTGAACCGCCAACCTTCTGATTGGCAAGCCCTAGGCTCTGTGGCTTAACCCCAGCGCCACCCGCGTCCCTCAGACATCACTTACTTTATAGTTAATCACATTGAGTTCCATGGGATTTACTCCTACCGGTAGGTGAGTGAGTCTAGGGTTACAATCACAATTTCCCCAGTGCAGTCCACTCCACACACCAGGGTAGTTATATATTTGATGAGCAACTGACTCACACGGTCTGCACATACAAAGAGCCCTGATGGATCAGACCAGATCTAGTCCAGCATCCTATTCTCACAGTGACCAACTAGATGCCTATGAGAATGAAGCTTGCATGTTGACCTTGAGTGCAAAAGCATTCTCCCCATTCATGATTTCCAGCCACACAGATATCTCAGATTTCACCAGCCCCTTATCTGGCGGAAATCCACTATGTGGAATACCGTAGGCTCCTTAAAGCCGCTAGGTTAAACGTTCTGGAATCGGCGGTTTTGTGGGGAAGGTTCAGGGGAGTCCCATACGCCCAGAGACTTTGCCCCTGTGCTCTGGGAGTGGTTGAGTCAACTGAACATATTCTTTTGATCTGCCCATTCTATGCAGATCTTAGACAGAAACTTATAGCTCCACTCCTATGCCAACATAGCCCAGTAGACAGAGAAAGACTGGTTTTGTATTTGCTGAACAAGTATACTGGAACAACAATCTTCTCGGTGGCCAAATTTCTTTTTTTGGCCTTTAAGCATCGTAAGGCTAAAATTGACTGTATTGTTGTTGTTGTTCAGTCGTTCAGTTGTGTCCGACTCTTCGTGACCCCATGGACCAGAGCACGCCAGGCATGCGTATCCTTCACTGCCTCTCGCAGTTTGGCCAAACTCATGTTAGTAGCTTCGAGAACACTGTCCAACCATCTCATCCTCTGTCGTCCCCTTCTCCTTGTGCCCTCCATCTTTCCCAACATCAGGGTCTTTTCTAGGGAGTCTTCTCTTCTCATGAGGTGGCCAAAGTACTGGAGCCTCAACTTCAGGATCTGTCCTTCTAGTGAGCATTCAGGGCTGATTTCTTTAAGAATGGATAGGTTTGATCTTCTCGCAGTCCATGGGACTCTCAAGAGTCTCCTCCAGCACCATAATTCAAAAGCATCAATTCTTCGGCGATCAGCCTTCTTTATAGTCCAGCTCTCACTTCCGTACATTACTACTGGGAAAACCATAGCTTTAACTATACAGACCTTTGTCGGCAAGGTGATGTCTTTGCTTTTTAAGATGCTGTCCCTCTAAATATGGAGCTGTCATTTTAAACGATAATAATTAGTGCATTTATCTGGTTTATATAAGAGCCTTTTTAGCGGCAGTCGTAATGACATCTCGTGGCAATTAATTCATAAGTTAATCCTGTATCACACAAAAAAGTACTTAACTGTCATCTGCTGGGAACTTTACTGTCAATCAATTTCACTAGATGACGTCAAGTTCTAATATTGTGAATGGGAATGATTCCTCTCTATTTAAACTTCCCACACTGCTCATCATTTTGCAGACCTCTTTCATTTTGCAGACCTCTTTGCAGAGCAAAAAGCAGCTTCCGGGAGCAATTTAGGTTGGGGAAAGGGTTAAACACCCTCTCACTGAGCACCAGAACAGTACACTGATCTTCAAAGCAGCCCCTTGGTTACACAAAGGTCGTAAGGTAAAGGTAAAGGGACCCCTGACCATTAGGTCCAGTCGTGTCCGACTCTGGGGTTAATAATAATAATAATAATAATAATAATAATAATAATAATAATGATAATTTTTATTTGTACCCCGCCCTCCCGGGCAAAGCCGGGCTCAGGGCGGCTCACACCACCAAAATCACAATAAAAACATGAAACATAAAAGAAAAAACAATTAATTAAAATACAGATTAAAAATTTAAAAAGATTTAAAAAGCCGCCTTGATGCAACAGCCCATAAATTTATGCAACAGCCCAAGGGCCCAAGATTTAAAAAGCCGCCTTAATGCAACAGCCCAAGGGTCAGGTTGAATCGGACTCAAAAGCTAGGCAGAACAGCTCCGTCTTGCAGGCCCTGCGGAAAGCTGTCAAATCCCGCAGGGCCCTAGTCTCTTGAGACAGTGCGTTCCACCAAATGGGGGCTGAAACTGAAAAGGCTCTGGCCCTGGTTGTGACCAGTCTAGCCACCTTATGGGTTGGGACCTCCAGCGTGTTATTATTTGTGGACCTTAGGGTCCTCCGCGGGGCATACCAGGAGAGGCGGTCCCGTAGGTACGAGGGTCCTAGGCCGCGTAGGGCTTTAAAGGTCAAAACCAGCACCTTAAACCTGATCCTGTACTCCACCGGGAGCCAGTGCAGCTGGTAAAGTACTGGATGAATATGATCCCGCGGCAGAGACCCCGTAAGGAGCCTCGCCGCAGCATTCTGCACCCGTTGGAGTTTCTGGGTCAGTTTTAAGGGCAGCCCTGCGTAGAGCGAGTTACAATAGTCTAGTCTGGAGGTGACCGTTGCATGGATCACTGTGGCCAGATCAGGGCGAGAAAGGTAAGGGACCAACTGCTTAATGCGGCGGAGATGGAAAAATGCCGCCTTTACTGTAGCTGCAACCTGCGCCTCCATGGAAAGGGAGGCGTCGAGGGTTACACCCAAACTCTTGACAGAAGGCGCTGGCACTAATTGAGCCCCTGCAAGAGATGGGAGTTGGCCCCCCAACCCCATGTCGTCCCGGCCCAGCCAGAGGACCTCTGTCTTCGAAGGATTTAACTTCAACCGGCTCCCTCGCAGCCATCCAGCCACAGCCTCCAGGCATCTAGTCAGTGTGTCTGGGGCCGAGTCAGGATGGCCGTCCATCAACAGATAGAGCTGGGTGTCATCAGCATATTGATGGCAGCCCAGCCCAAAGCTCCGGACAATCTGGGCGAGGGGGCGCATAAAGATATTAAAAAGCATCGGGGAGAGGATTGCACCCTGCGGGACTCCACACACCAAGGAGTGCCGCGACGACAACTCCCCCCCTAACGCCACCCTCTGTCCCCGACCTCATCTCGCTTTATTGGCCGAGGGAGCCGGCATACAGCTTCCAGGTCATGTGGCCAGCATGACAAAGCCGCTTCTGGTGAACCAGAGCAGTGCACGGAAACGCCGTTTACCTTCCCGCCAGAGCGGTTCCTATTTATCTACTTGCACTTTGACGTGCTTTCGAACTGCTAGGTGGGCAGGAGCAGGGACCGAGCAACAGGAGCTCACCCTGTCGCGGGGATTCAAACTGCCGACCTTCTGATCGGCAAGCCCTAGGCTCGGTGGTTTAACCCACAGCGCCACCCGCGTCCCATTTTGTCATTCTATTGTGGTGCTATTCAGATCTATGCTTAAAGACCAGGGCCTAAAACTCTCCAGGCAGGTGCAGCATAAACACATTATGTGGTGGTGGTGCTATATGAATAATAAATACTTAATAATGCAGTACAATTCAAAAAAGAGAACCAACAACTGGAGCATGACAGTGCAGTTTTCAGGAGCCATGTGTTGTTTGGCTTTGCTTTCTTCTTGAGCATTTTACACATTCATGGTGGTGGGTTTTTGGGGGGGGGTTGTTTTAACGTACATAACTGCTTTCTGCCTTTCCTCTCGCACTAAACAAATGATTTTTTCAAACAACTTTTCTCACACGCAGGGGAGCAAAGTAATATGACTCCGTTCTGAATGTGATACCATCAACTTGCCTGCACACTGAGAGGCACGTAAAGAATATTGTATGTCTCGTTCTTTATTCACCTGCGAATAAGTAGCAGCCTTTTCTGGCCTCCAGCTGCACCTGTGAGTGCTGAGCGGAGGAAAGAACAAGGGGTGAGGAAAGGTGTCACTCAAAACCACTTCTTTTCAGTTGAATGGAACGTGCATCTCTTTGAGAGATGTAGGAAAATACCCTATATGCATAGCTGTCAACTTTCGGATTTGAAAAGAAGGGATTTTCCCCAAGCTTTCGGATTTGAAAATAAGGGATGCCAAGAGGGCGGTGCAATGGCACCAAGTAGCCTCGCCAGCCTGCGCTCCAGAGGCTGCGCGCGAACGGGTGAGCGAAAGAGCGAGCGCATAGACGGCAGGCAGGCTGTCTGTCTGGTTGGGCGTGAGGGTCTGGCTGCACAAGGCATGCAAGCTCCGCCCCCAGTCGGTCTCAGACTCCTTATTGGCAGCCGAGCAACGCAGCTGAGGAGCCTCCCTGGCCGGCAGGGAGGGAGAGGAGCTGCTTCCTTTGAAATCCGGGAAATTTAAGGGATATCAACAATCCGGGATAGCAGCGGGAAACGGCATTGGAATAAGGGAGTTTCCCGCAAAAAAAGGGAGGGTTGACAGCTATGGCAGGGACTGAATCAGCAGCCCTGGGAGTTTGCTGGCCTCTGCCTGCTTTAGTGCACAGCACCTGAGAGTCTTCTTGGCTGTAGGGTTATATGCATTTATTTGGTGCTGGGTGCATGATGGCATGAGGGAAATCCCTCTGACTTGTTCTTCATGGATTAGTTTCCCCTCTCTGTGTGTGGTTGCATGTGGGCAACATAATTGGCTAAGTCGTTGATGCGTAGATTTTGGTGATGTTTCCAGGGGTGCTGTAACCATGTCTGCTCTTTTTAAAATGCTATTTGGGGGGTTTGTTTTTCAGTGGTATGCATTTTCCTTCTCAGATATGGCGCATTTCAACAGAAGCAGAGTGTCTCCACATTGTAATCCTCAACACTGTAATCCTTTCTCAAGGAAAAGGAAATGGATGGGACCTAACACGAGTTATTATTCAGTATAACAAACTACCACAGATGCTCTTAAAACGCACAGCACACAATTCAGCCACTGTGAAGTCAGTCACATTTTTAGAATAGAAATGTGTGCTTTTGGCATGCTATCCTATTATTATTGTTGTTGTTGTTGTTGTTGTTGTTGTTATTAATAATAATAATAATAATATACCACCCTATACCCAGGGGTCTCAGGGCAGTTCACAGAATAAAATCAATATATAAAACCACAAAATACATAATAAAAATAACAACCCAATAGCCCCTCCATTAAAAATCACAATTTAAAAAGTCATAGGATGTATAGGATGTAGATGTTCCCATTATTATTAACATGTTTTGACTAGAAATATAGGCATTTCTCAGGAATATTGTTGTTATTGTGGTGGTAGTGATTTTTTACCTGTCCTTCACCACAGTGTCCCAGGGTGGGTTACAGCAATTTGCAGTTCAATATTCAACAATATTTAAACTGTTTTAAACAAATTACAGATCAGTCCTTCACAGAGTTGAAAAGTCTTATCAAGAATAAATGCAATGGATTTTTATTTCTTTAAATGCAAGGATAAAATTGTATTTGTAAAAAAAAAAGTCCTTGCAAAATGTTATCTATTTCTTTATTTACATATGGTTTAAAATATAGGGAAACACATTGCCCCACCCTATATGGGACTCCTCTACTGCACAACTACGAAGCAATAGCTGTGTCCTCCTTTGCTCTTCAGACTATGAACAGAAAGTATATTTTGGGTTAAGTATTCTGTTCCAGGAACATGGATTAATGGGAGTGTATGTTGCCAAAACACATTGTTACAACCGCATCTCCATCACCTGCAAAGGGCAGAGGCATCAGCAATGCTCATTACGGCACACACCTGTTCACCACATATTATTGTTTCCCATGCCAAATGTGTAAAAAAAAATTTTTTAATTCCACCTATTTATTGTTTTGATGGAGACCAAGCATACTGGCTGGCATCTAAAGTAGAGCAGAGCTGAAATTTCTTAGAAGAAACTTTTCTGAGAATCTTTCTGGGTTCTTTTTTCTGAGCCCACATTGGAGCAAAGGCCATTTTGCATAAGTATCTCTGATTATTTCCCAGCATTTGGGTATGTGTGTGTGACAGCTGCCATTTAAACACCCGACCCCACCAACACACACACACACACACACACACACACACAATGCGTTGGAACGATGCTCGGATCAAGCCATCATGGGAAATACAAAATGGTGGTCAGGCTGCCACTGTTGTCGCTTGTAGCGACAGCAAAAACCACAACCGCACAATACCACTTGTGAATAAGGAAGGTGCTGTGCTATAGTCACTGCCAGGGCTGGCCCATGCATGAGGAAAGGTGAGGCAACCACCTCAGGTGGCAGGATCCACAGGGCAGCAGATCCGGATGTAGATCTTTATTCCCCCCTTGTTCCTGATGTAGATCTTCACTCACCCCTTCTTCCTTGGCAGGGAGCAGGGCGTCCTTTCTGGTTCACCTCATAGCTGTCAACCCTCCCTTTTTTGGTGGGAAACTCCCTTATTCCAATGCCGTTTCCCACTGCTATCCTGGATTGTTGATATCCCTTAAATTTCCCGGATTTCCCTCCCTGCCGGCCAGGGAGGCTTCTCAGCTGCGTTGCTCGGCTGCCAATAAGGAGTCTGAGACCGACTGGGGGCGGAGCTTGCATGCCTTGTGCAGCCAGACCCTCACGCCCAACCAGACAGACAGCCTGCCTGCCTGCCATCTATGCACTCGCTCTTTCGCTCACCCGTTCATGCGCAGCCTCTGGAGCGCAGGGTGGCGAGGCTACTTGGTGCCATTGCACCGCCCTCGTGGCATCCCTTATTTTCAAATCCGAAAGTTGACAGCTATGCCTCAGGTGCCAAAATGTCTGAGGTCAGCCCTGGTCTCCCCACCCCTGAGAAACAGTTGGATAAATTTGGTGAAATTATCCCCCATTTTCTCTCCCCACAAATAGGGTGGTGAATTCTGACAAGAGTATTTGCTCACAGCTTTAATCTAATCTAGACCAGAGAGAGATGCCAAGATACTTCAACATCAACAAGGTGTATCTGTTCAGCACCTTGTGGCTCATAAGATGCAGGCGCTGTGAGGGGCAAGTACATTTACTCTTGCAATTGTATTCTTTATTTAGATCTGGGAGAGAACAATAATGTTTTAATCTTAACTGTGTTCCCTTGATCTTTACCACCCATACAAACAGACACATGCTGCGTCCCAACAGGGAGCAATCCTATTATTTTTAATGATCTGTGTTGTATACCATTTCTGCTACTAAAGCTAAAAGAGCATTTCTCCCTAAAGTCAGCTGTTTTTTTTCTAGCTGAAGTAGCCTTGAAAGATGACACAGGAGCTGCTCTGCTTTTCTCCAGAGTTCAGCTCCCTCAGGATTCGACAGGATTCGAAGGATTTGTTTGTTTGCCCGCCTAAAGTGTTTGCATGTCATTCACAACAATGTTCCCTGGGCAGCTTAAAACAATAAAATAATGTCTGCCACTCATACTATTATTTTTTTGAAACAAAAATACAAACAGTATAGAAGTACATTTTCACACATGCAGTGCCGGATTTACGTATAAGCTAAACAAGCTATAGCTTAGGGCCCCACTCTGTTGGGGTCTCCCCAAAAAATTAAAGAAAAAAAAACCTTGATGTACATTTCCAAAATAAAAGAAAAAACAAATAAAATAAAACCTACATACATCAACAGTGTTTTGTGTTGTGTATGGACCAATTAGGTCTATAAACTACCATATAGCATATATTCAACACAAAAAAGAGCGACAATTTGTCATTGACAAAGGACAGCTGGACATATAAAGGGCCCCGTTACCTTCAGTAGCTTAGGGCCTCATCAAACCTAAATCCGGCCCTGCACACATGGGATGCCATGTTGTGCAATGAAATTCTCTTGGATCCATTGGGCTGCAAAGTTGAGCCTTATATGTAACCCCACCCATCTTATTTTCCCCATTATTAAAAATGAAAACTCTCTGGGGAATTCCTTTTAAAAATCTACCTATAGAAAAATTATACAGGGAGCAATGCATGATGAATAATGGTGGAGTTTGCTGCCGTGCTTTGACGAAAGCATTGGAGCTTGCCAGAAGGAATGATTCTATCTCTCCTCTCCCCCCCCCCCAGTGCTATTCTGGGGGTTCCCCGCCCCCGCCTCGAGCCAATTTTGTAAGTCTTTGGACAGGGCTTCCACTGCCGGGACTTGCTGAATGAATCCCATCCAATATTTCCACCTCTCCACCTTCCAGCAGCTCTCCATGCTGCTTTTGTATTTATTCAGTTAACAACCAATAAAGAATCAACAAGCAAAATGACAGTGGCAGCAACTCAAACGGCGTACTAAGATACACAGCACCACGAAAAGCAGCTATATGTCTCATTGATTAAAAGTATGAAGAAAACTCTAGAGAAATCAGGAAGGTGGTGCCAAATGTATATGAGGAAGATGCCATGTGAGCATCCCCGGGGAGAGTATTCCATAACCAGGATGCTGCCACAAAAAAGGTCCTTTCTGCAGTAGCCAAAATTCTCCGGGATTACCCAGAGATCTCAGGGTATAGGCAGGGACACGTGGAAGAGGGAGAACTTTCACATAACCTAGACCCATAGCTGTCAACTTTCGGATTTGAAAATAAGGGATTTTTCCAAACTTTCGTATTTGAAAATAAGGGATGCCGCGAGGGCGGTGCAATGGCGCCAAGTAGCCTCACCACCCTGCGCTCCAGAGGCTGCGCGCGAACGGGTGAGCGAAAGAGCAAGCGCGTAGACGGCAGGCAGGCTGCCTGTCTGGTTGGGCGTGAGGGTCTGGCTGCACAAGGCATGCAAGCTCCGCCCCCAGTCGGTCTCAGACTCCTTATTGGCAGCCGAGCAATGCAGCTGAGGAGCCTCCCTGGCCGGCAGGGAGGGAGAGGAGCTGCTTCCTTTGAAATCCGGAAAATTTAAGGGATATCAACAATTTGGGATAGCAGCGGGAAACGGCATTGGAATAAGGGAGTTTCCTGCAAAAAAGGGGGGGTTGACAGCTATGCCTAGACCATTAAGGACTTTAATGGTCAAAACCAGCACTTCAAATTGGCCCTGGAAATGGACTGCGAGTCAAGGCTCGAGGGATGTCATGCCATTCAAATCGCCTAGTCCTCATAACTAATCCTCCCGTAGCCCTATTCTGGAATAGCTGAAGTTTCCGACGTGCTTTCAAAGGCAGCACCACATACAATGTATTCCAGTGATCCAAATAGGGTGTGACCACAGTATGGGCAAGTGAAGCTAGGCTGTCTACATCAAGGAAGGGTCTCAGCTGGTGTCTCAGCCAAAGCTGAGCACCCTTAAACTGTGCAACTCCCTCTATTACATATCATAAAGATAAAGGGACCCCTGACGGTTAGGTCCAGTCGCGGACGACTCTGGGGTTGCGCGCTCATCTCGCTCTATAGGCCGAGGGAGCCGGCGTTTGGAGGGGAGGTGAAGGGACCTCGGTCCCTAGGAGTTGGATCCTACTCAAGAATATAATTGGGAGGCAGATTCTGTGACCAGTGACCTCCAGAAGGCAATGCCGGAAGGCACAATTAAAACTATAAGGCTATTTAGAAAGGAGCAATGTATCCTGTAGAAACGTTGAAAAACCCCATTCCGACAGAGCTAGGTTGCAAGCCTCAGTTTGGCACGAAAATTGATTTAAATGATGTATTTTCTTCTAACTTGTTTGAAGGTTAATGCTTGCTTAGATCAATTGGCTTGGGACAGGGGGGAGGAGTTTAAGCTCTATGATGCAGCACTAAGCAGTGGTAAGGAATAATATGGATTTAGCGACACAAATCCTTGGAAGATTCGTGTTGTACATAGTACAGGCAATCCTTGTTCAAGAAAAGATATCCGTCTTAAAACTTTAAAAAAATGTGCATATAAGCATTTTCACTTAGTCTGTCAAAAGATTTGCCACTGCAGAAAAATAATAATTATTGGATGAATCCAAGTTATGAAAGAGCATTTCACATGGTTCCCAGTTTCTCACAGAGAGCCTAACCAAGGACATAAGTCCTGTCACTATAGTGGGCAGAGAGAAGGAAGTCTATCGCACAATACATAATTAACCTGTGGAATTCCCCTCCACAAGATGTGGTGATGGTTGACAGCCTGGATGGCACAATGCTAGTAATGCAGAAACTTTGAGCTGCTTTGTTCAGTTGTTCAGTCGTGTCCGACTCTTCGTGACCCCATGGACCAGAGCACGCCAGGCATGCCTATCCTTCACTGTCTCTCGCAGTTTGGCCAAACTCATGTTAGTAGCTTCGAGAACACTGTCCAACCATCTCATCCTCTGTCGTCCCCTTCTCCTTGTGCCCTCAACCTTTCCCAACATCAGAGTCTTTTCCAGGGAGTCTTCTCTTCTCATGAGGTGGCCAGAGTACTGGAGCCTCAACTTCAGGATCTGTCCTTCTAGTGAGCACGCAGGGCTGATTTCCTTCAGAATGGATAGGTTTGATCTTCTTGCAGTCCATGGGACTCTCAAGAGTCTCCTCCAGCACCATAATTCAAAAGCATCAATTCTTCGGCAATCAGCCTTCTCTGTGGTCCAGCTCTCACTTCCATACATCGCTACTGGGAAAACCATAGCTTTAACTATACGGACCTTTGTCGGCAAGGTGATGTCTCTGCTTTTTAAGATGCTGTCTAGGTTTGTCATTGCTTTTCTCCCAAGAAGCAGGCGTCTTCTAATTTCATTACTTCATATTTATTTTGCATCTTTTCTCTGCCACCTTTTGAAAATGAACCTGCCGGGGGGCGGGGGGGCTTCTAGCTGGTGTTAAAGCTTAAAATGAAGAACCACATTGCCAAAGTATGTGGCAGCTTTAATTCCTATCTCTCAGTGCTGCAGGGAAATATCACATTGCAGTGTGTTTTATATCATCTTTCCTGGGCCTCTTGAAAACAGGTGTGTAGACTGAGCTGGTGTTTGAACATCAAATGCATAATTGTGACTTAAGCCTACACATCAATTTTCATTCTGATATCTCCATTTCCAACCAGATAATATTTCTCTTTATTCAGCACTGGGGCGTATGTTTGCTTGTTATATACTATCTCAACTGAATGTTGAGTTACGAGCCTGAAATATGGTATGGGCATCTGGGACACAGTTCTGCATATCAGGTTTCAAGTATTCAGCATTCTTGCATGGAGCAGAAAGATGGGTAGCAGCAGGCAGGTTTGCTTGCTGCTACTGATCTTCTCACCAGGGAAATCCCTGATAAGCTGCTGAGGAATTCGCAGGAATATGGTTTGAAAAGTCCTAGATTGGGCTCATTCATGAACCTTCACATACCTGAAGGAGAGTCTCCACCCCCATCATTCTGCCCGGACACTGAGGTCCAGCGCCAAGGGCCTTCTAGTGGTTCCCTCACTGCAAAAAGCCAAGTTACAGGGAACCAGGCAGAGGGCCTTCTCGGTAGTGGCACCCGCCCTGTGGAACGCCTTCCCTTCAGATGTCAAAGAGAACAACAACTACCAGACCTTTAGAAGACATCTGAAGGCAGCCCTGTTTAGGGAGGCTTTTAATGTTTAATAGATTATTGTATTTTAATGTTCTGTTGGAAGCCGCCCAGAGTGGCTGGGGAAACCCAGCCAGATGGGCGGGGTATAAATAATAATAAATAATAATAATAATAATAATAATAATAATAATAATAATAATTATTATTATTATTATTATTATTATTATTACTCTGGGAAAGATGGCTCCAAGGGACCATTGGATTATGTATTCTGTATCCAGGGCAGCAGTCTACGAGCTCCATCTGGTGCGCAGGCTGAGACCCTACCTGCCCGCAGACTGTCTCGCCAGAGTGGTACATGCTCTAGTTATCTCCCGCTTGGATTACTGCAATGCGCTCTATGTGGGGCTACCTTTGAAGGTGACCCGGAAACTGCAATTAATCCAGAATGCGGCAGCTAGACTGGTGACTGGGAGTGGCCACCGAGACCACATAACACCGGTCTTGAAAGACCTACATTGGCTCCCAGTACGTTTCTGAGCACAATTCAAGGTGTTGGTGCTGACCTTTAAAGCCCTAAACGGCCTCGGTCCAGTATACCTGAAGGAGCGTCTCCACCCCTATCATTCTGCCCGGACACTGAGGTCCAGTGCCGAGGGCCTTCTGGCGGTTCCCTCACTACGGGAAGCCACTACGTATCTGAAGAAGTGTGCATGCACACGAAAGCTCATACCAAGAACAAACTTAGTTGGTCTCTAAGGTGCTACTGGAAGGAATTTTTTAATTTTATTTTGTTACGAGAAGCCAAGTTACAGGGAATCAGGCAGATGGCCTTCTCGGTAGTGGCACCCGCCCTGTGGAACGCCCTCCCTTGAGATGTCAAAGAGAACAACAACTACCAGACCTTTAGAAGACATCTGAAGGCAGCCCTGTTTAGGGAGGCTTTTAATGTTGAATAGATCATTGTATTTTAATGTTCTGTTGGAAGCCGCCCAGAGTGGCTGGGGAAACCCAGCCAGATGGGCGGGGTATAAATTATTATTATTATTATTATTCACATGAGGAGGAATTTATGGCAAAAGTAAAAGGGTAAGAGCAGTAATTGGATAGGAGCAAAAACCTGCCCGCATGTTTCTTGGCGGGCTGAGAAAAAGGGGCTTGAATATAATCTTGGCTGTTTATACCAGAACTGTATGTTTTCTAATCTCCTGTGTTTCAGTGAAATTTGATTCAGTCAATAGTTCATTTCACTCAGCGAAACACACAGCCTTCCTCAATGTTCCAAGAGCTGGTTGCCGGGTAAACTCCTAGCAGGGGGAGCTCATTTGTATTCCGCACCCTGAGCCCCGATGATAAGAAGCCAAATACTCCTAGGAAACTGCACAAATGAAATATGGCACGCGGGAGGCGAGATATTTATAGAAACAAAATATCAGCATTTTCCACACATTTACACAAAGCAATTTCAGGCTTTTCATGAGGAGAAAAGAGCAGCGCTGGCACACGGCTCGCTTGTTTAGCCCTGTAGCCACACATTTCTGACGGAGAGGGGCCCCATTGTGGAAGAGGGCTCAAGGAATGGCCACTGCAGATTAAAGATCAATGGCAGCACATTACAAGAGGCGGCCATATTTCCACTCCTCAGGTGCCTTTGTAATAAAAACGCCCTCTTTCAGACAATAAACAGGGTCACAGGGGTGAAATGATGAGGCACTTGCTAGGAAATGGGTTTGCTTTGAAAGCGTCGTTCAGCACACGGAGCAGAAAGCATCTGCATCTGATGGGGCAAAGATCAGCTGTGGCATCCCTTGGTCTCTGCTTCAATTATGTAAGCCAGTGGCTTCCAAAATGAGATCCAGAGGAATTGTGGTGTCTCTCAGAAACATGACGGAGAGCATAAGTAACTGATCAGAGCGCCCTTCCTGTCATAACACAGCCACAGGAGAATGTTAAGTTTGTCCAAGGGGACATATTCTTTGTCGGGTAGGCAACCTAAGGCCCGTGGGCCGGATACGGCCCAATCGCCTTCTCAATCTGGCCCGCGGATGGTCTGGGAATCAGCGTTTTTACATGAGTAGAATGTGTGCTTTTATTTAAAATGCATCTCTGGGTTATTTGTGGGGCATAGGAATTCGTTCATATTTTTATTCAAAATATAGTCCGGCCCACCACAAGGTCTGAGGAACGGTGGACCGGCCCACGGCTGAAAAAGGTTGCTGACCCCTACTCTTTGTTCACAGTGTGTGTGTGTGTGTGTGTGTGTGTGTGTGTGTGTGTGTGTGACAGTGAGAGCCAACAAGTCCTGGTCAGTTACAGGTCAGTGTCTCACATAAACTGTGTGCATCCCATAATATCCCTCCAAATCCTCAACGTATTTTGCCTGGCCAATTCTTATTTGTTTTGCTTATTCTTGCCCTAGCTATAATTTCCTGATTGCATATTCCCAATGACACCTGTGAATTTGAATCAAGGTATTTTAAAGCAGCCTCTTGCATTTCTGCATGCTTCCCATTTACTTTTCTTTTAACACATTTGGCATCATGTACACATCCTTCACCCAAGTCTCCTAGGTGGCTTGGCTGATAGACTCATTCTCACAACTCTGGCTCCGATGTAGGCTTCCCTGTCTGTCCCTTGGCAGTAGAAAGCGTGGAAGTGCCTGCTTGCCCTCTGATTGGCTCTTGCATTTGGTAAAGCATCCCTGTTGGCTGCCTGTTTATTAAGGTGGGGCAAAACTAGTTTGCAGAGGAGGGCAAGGAATTGTTCATGTATTTGATTACTTCATAATCCGTAGACTAGGGGAAAGTGAGACTTGGCAAAATATTCAAGGAACGCATGCAGTGTCAATGTAGATTGACACCAAATTGGGAGGGGTGGCTAATACCCCAGAGGACAGGATCACACTTCAAAATGACCTTAACAGATTAGAGAATTGGGCCAAAGCAAACAAGATGAATTTTAACAGGGAGAAATGTAAAGTACTACACTTGGGCAAAAAAAATGAAAGGCACAAATACAGGATGGGTGACACCTGGCTTGAGAGCAGTACATATGAAAAGGATATAGGAGTCTTGGTAGACCACAAACTTGACATGAGTCAACAGTGTGATGCAAATGCGTAAATAGGAGGCTCCCTTTATTTCTCGTTTAGACGTCTGAAAACATTTTTCTTTAAATCTCAGTTAGCTTTGATTGTGCAGTCTGTTATTTAAAAGAACAGCTTTCATCTACCTATATTTTCGAGTTAAAGTCTAACTGATGTTTTAGTTTTTAGCAGGGTTTCCTCCTCCCCTCCTGCTTTTATATATAACTGCATCTTTCTTCTTCAAGCTGTTTTGGTTGTTATAAACAGAAAACAGCTATGCTTTTTGTCACCAACATAAGCTTTTCAGTTTGTGGTTACTTTTCTAGCAAATCAACATTTTGCACAATTCTTGTTTGTCTCGTATTTTACTGGTCAAATGCAGAACTTGGCAGGGTTTTTGGGAGTTGTATTGTTACAGGGGACACAGGTGGCACTGTGGGTTAAACCACAGAGCCTAGGGCTTGCTGATCAGAAGGACGGCAGTTCGAATCCCTGTGACGGGGTGAGCTCCCGTTGCTCGGTCCCAGCTCCTGCCCACCTAGCAGTTCGAAAGCACGTCAAAGTGCAAGTAGATAAATAGGAACTGCTCCGGCGGGAAGGTAAACGGCGTTTCCGTGTGCTGCTCTGGTTTGCCAGAAGCGGCTTTGTCATGCTGGCCACATGACCCGGAAGCTGTATGCCGGCTCTCAGCCAATAAAGCGAGATGAACGCCACAACCCCAGAGTCAGACACAACTGGACCTAATGGTCAGGGGTCCCTTTACCTTTAACTTTACCTATTGTTACAGCAGCTCCAGGGTGGCATAATGCATACCCAACTCACCTGTCCTTGCCTTCAACCGTGGATAACGTGAGCAGTAAGGTTGCAGGTGCAACGGTGCCTAGCCAAGATTCATGATTCTTGCACCCTCCTCGTTAACAGGAATTACTTTGGAGTACAAATGTACAGGATTGCACTCTTAGTTATTCCAAGAAGGTTTGAAGAATTTGTGACCCACCAAACAAAACGGGAGCCACTGGGTAGATTCTGCTTGGTGGGTCACAAATCCTGTGTGCCCTGTTCTAGGAGGAGTCTGGAGCAAACCTTTCATCTTTTCGCTCTGCATATTGCAGACCACAATGCTTTTCCGCACTTCTTGCTGCCAAACAAGCATGGAATTGAAAAGTGTCTTTGGAAAACGTCAGCTAGAAAGTGCCGCAAATGGCTTATAATTGGACAAAATTATAGACGATGAAAAATGGTTGAAACAGAAGATTAAGCTCTTTGTGACTTGCGCCTGCCCTTCTCGACTCTGCGAAACACCATGCATGCAGATTATTATATATAAACAACAGGAATAACAGTAAAATAATACCACTGCCACCAGGCTGCTACATCTATTGTTTGGATTTTTAAGCACAGCTTCTAGGAAGCACTCTTCATAATCTGACTGCACATTTTGTTCTTTGCTTATGACTTATCTGCCTAGCTTCTCAGGAATAGTAATAGCTTTCCTGGCACTCAAAACTACAAGCAAGAGGTTGCTGAAGTCAGTATGCAATCCGCACAACTAGAGTTGTTGGAAAGCAGCAGTGCTTAGAAGTATCTGACTTGAGAAGATGAATCTTCTGGAGCATCTCTTGCCCTATCCCATAGCTGTCAACTTTCGGATTTGAAAATAAGGGACCAGCAGCCTCACCTGTCCCGGGGACAGTCTACGGTTCTCGGGGACAGTCCACGCTGTGCTAAGCCCCCCAGGCTACAAATTAATTTACACCAGGCTACACACCATCATCTTTCCCCACCTCAGGGTCTCTTTTCCAGGGAGTCTTCTCTTCTCATGCGATGCTTCAGGATCTGTCCTTCCGGTGAGCAGCCAGGGCCGATGTCCTTTAGAATGGATCGGTTTGATCTTCTTGCAGTCCACGGGACTCCAGCACCACAATTCAAAAGCGTCAATTCTTCATGGGGGGATTGATCAGGTTCACTCTTTTGGCTCTCTGGCATCCATTAATGACTTATTATATAAACGTGTTGCAGACTTTGCATCCTTTAACACTTTTGGAAGGAGTGTATTTGTGGGCTGGGCCAGAGTGGTTGATTTTACATGCAAGCAAAGCACAAACAGGGCTGTTGTCTAATGACATCCTATTCTCTGTAACTATTGGTGAGCAACGCAGCTGAGGAGCCTCCCTGGCTGGCAGGGCGGGAGAGGAGCTGCTTCCTTTGAAATCCGGGAAATTTACGGGATATCTAACAATCCGGGATAGCAGCGGGAAACGGTGCTGGAATAAGGGAATTTCCCGCAAAAAACCGGAAACAGCGTGGAATGGCGCTGGAATAAGGGAGTTTCCCGCCAAAAAAGGGAAGGTTGACAGCTATGGCCTATCCTGTGCCAGTTTAATTGGAAATAAACCACAATGAATTGGGCGAGACCGGATCCAAAGTCAACGGCTGCTGCCTCTGCTCAGTTCTCATTTTGCTGTCTCCACAAGTGTGTTTCTATTCTAGCTTCTGTCAGAAGGAATTAAGACCAGTGACGCATTCTTCCTATGAAATGAATATATTAAGTAGAAAACACCTATGGGTTCAGCGACTCAAATTAAGTTGCAACCCAGAAATGTCAGAAACGAAAGAAATATAGCACCCATTGGAGTGCACGCCATCACCAAACACTTTCAGCTTAACTCTTCTTGGTATTTCTTGGTTGGTTGTGGTTTATTCCCTTCCGTAGAACTTCTAGGGTGGCTTACACCAAATGATAAGAAACACACCACTCCCATGGTGCTGGATCCACTGTGAACCGGACAAATTCTCTCCCGCTCGTGATGGGACTCTCATGAACAGTGTGGGCTGTTGTTCAAGAGCTGCTGAAAGAAGAGGATAATCATTCCAAATTGTGCAGTGATACCTTGGCTGACAAGAACTCCAGAGAGAATAGGGCTCCGCTTGTGCAATGTGCCTTCACCCCATTTTGGGTGTTTCCTCCCTTTCTTGAAGCATTTTGTGGAACTGGCTGCCTCTCTGGAGGCTTAGTCCCTTTGGGGATGTCCCAGGCCCCTTGCCTGAATTCTCGGCTTTAAAAAACACAAGTCTGCTGCCTACCAGAGATAAAGGTCCATGTACACTCGGTGCTCTGTCCAACTGCTTTGCAAGAAGCAAACCAGTTATTTCCATCCAGCATTCAGCCTATCGAGCACAAATATCACAGGATGAGATTTAAATGTATATACACATTTCTTAAATAATTTAATACACTTAGATATCTTAAGGCAGAGTTGAGAAGCTCTACATGTATTTATTGCCACCCCTACTTCCTCATCCTGACTGCCCTTAAGCCACCAACCACAATTTTCTGGGTTTAGGCTGTTAGCTGAAACCTTTAATGTAAGAGCACCACTTTTTGGACTTCCAGAATCCCTCCCAAAACAAATGAAAGCAGGCCCTGGAAGCGTCTGTGTGGCAGCCTCTGAGACATTAGCCAGAAATGCTTTCAGCCAGGTTGAAAATGCTTTCCAGTGCTTAAGGCGCAAACCGTAAGGTTGAATCCTGACAAGACAGAAGTACTGTTTTTGGGAGACAGGAGGCGGGCAGGTGTGGAGGACTCCCTGGTCCTGAATGGGGTAACTGTGCCCCTGAAGGACCAGGTGCGCAGCCTGGGAGTCATTCTGGACTCACAGCTTTCCATGGAGGCACAGGTAAATTCTGTATCCAGGGCAGCAGTCTACCAGCTCCATCTGGAACGCAGGCTGAGACTGTCTCACCAGAGTGGTGCATGCTCTAGTTATCTCTTGCTTGGATTACTGCAATGCGCTCTATGTGGGGCTACCTTTGAAGATGACCCGGAAACTACAACTAATCCAGAATGCGGCAGCTAGACTGGTGACTGGGAGCGGCCACCAAGACCACATAACACCAGTCTTGAAAGACCTACATTGGCTTCCAGTACGTTTCCGAGCACAATTCAAGGTGTTGGTGCTGACCTTTAAAGCCCTAAACGGCCTCGGCCCAGTATACCTGAAGGAGCGTCTCCACCCCTATCATTCTGCCCGGACACTGAGGTCCAGTGCCGAGGGCCTTCTGGCGGTTCCCTCACTACGAGAAGCCAAGTTACAGGGAACCAGGCAAAGGGCCTTCTCGGTAGTGGCACCCGCCCTGTGGAACGCCCTCCCTTCAGATGTCAAGGAGAACAACTACCAGACCTTTAGAAGACATCTGAAGGCAGCCCTGTTTAGGGAGGCTTTTAATGTTTAATAGATTATTTAATGTTCTGTTGGAAGCCACCCAGAGTGGCTGGGGAAACCCAGCCAGATGGGCGGGGTACAAATAATAAATTATTATTATTATTATTATTCTTACTCTGGGAAAGATGGCTCCAAGGGACCATTGGATCCTGCAGATTGCCTAACCCTGTGTTCAGAAGAGACCTGACACAGGAGACCTCTGCTTTGTGGCTGCGGAAAGCTGTCCCATCAGTGCTCCATCAGTGGTAGGGAACGGAAAGGGGTGTGTCGGAACAGATTGTGGAAAGGCATTTGATCTCCACCTGGCATCATTTTTCTCCTATTGACCCTGGGAGTCTGTGGCACCCCAAGCAGAAGAAGTTAGCCATCCCCAGCATAACTAGTTCTGAATCTACTAAACTCCTTATCGACTTCTACTTTGTTAAACAGTGCGCAGGCTGAAGTCCTGGCGTTTTGCAATTTATTGTTTATCGACTAAAATAAAAACATGAAATCAAATTTGCTTCACAAGGCTGATCTTCTCTGTTGCTGTCCTATAAATCTATGTGTCCTGTAATTGCTTTTCTGAAAATTTTGGTCAGGATTGATCACGACGACTGTACCTGCTTTCCATCCAGGTAGTTGTTTCACTCATTTCCATAGAATTTGATGTATAACCATGTCCACTATTAAGCTCAAGTGAATGATTACAGATGGAAAAAAAGAGAAAACCTCACGTTTAGGGCTTTGTCTGCACACTGGGAACTTCCATTCACACAAATCAAGCACAGGCCAAACAGCACTGTTCCAGAAGCTTATTATACATTAAAATGTATGCCACTTTATGGAACCTTCAGGCCCCATAAAGCAGTATAAGGTAAAGGTAAAGGGACCCCTGACCATTAGGTCCAGTCGTGTCCGACTCTGGGGTTGCGGCGCTCATCTCGCTTTATTGGCCGAGAGCCGGCGTACAGCTTCCGGGTCATGTGGCCAGCATGACTAAGCCGCTTCTGGCGAACCAGAGCAGCGCACGGAAACGCCGTTTACCTTCCCACTGCAGCGGTACCTATTTATCTACTTGCATTTTTGACGTGCTTTTGAACTGCTAGGTTGGCAGGAGCAGGGACCAAGCAAGGGGAGCTCACCCCGTCGCAGGGATTCGAACCGCCGACCTTCTGATCAGCAAGCCCTAGACTCTGTGGTTTAACCCACAGCTCCACCTGGATTCTATTAAAAAAATGGAACAAGCGCACCATAATTAAAAGGATCAGCACAATGAAAGCGCAATCAGCAGAAAAGCCACATGACACATATCGTATATACTCGAGTATAAGCCGACCCGAATATAAGCCGAGGCACCCAATTTTACCACAAAAAATCTGGGAAAGCTTCATAGAAGCCACTGCCTGCCTCACTCAAGTATAAGCTGGGGGCGGCTTTTTCAGCACAAAAAATGTGCTGAAAAACTAGGCTTATACTCGAGTATATAGGGTAACCATGCAGAGAAAACAAGTTAATTTAGACCAGTGCTTTTTTTCCTGGGGTGACGCAGGGGTACGCATACCCCTAAACATTTTGTGAATCTAAGTTTGGCCTCATTGAGAGGCAGTATTTCAATATGAGTAGGAAAATGAGGGCACCCCTAAACATTTTTTAAAGAAAAAAAAAAAAAGCACTGATTTAGACTAGAGGCCCACCAGTCTTGAAAAGGTTAGCGGCAAAGAGGTTAGACCTGCCTCTCAAGGGATCTATTTCCAGGATCTAAGGGTCACAACAGCAAAGCCCTGCCCCACTTACCTGCCACCCATAGTTTAGATGGTTCTGGAATACTGAGCACAACCTCCCTGGCAGATCTCACATGGGCAGGTGGAGGGAATGACAGAACGACAAGTTCCATTATTCTTGGCCTTTAGCCAAGTTGGCTGGGGTGGATGGGAGTTGTAGTTTAGCAACATTGAGCGGCCCAATGGTTCTCTACACCTATCCTAGAAGAAAAGGATCATGTGGAAGCAGGTGGTCCTAAATCATGCTCCTATCCTGGCTCCTAAATTGATAATGATTTAGAGGTGTTAGCCAACACTCTGAACAGAGCTTTGGCACATACTGGGAGCTGACACAAATCTAAAGGTGATGGAATCACATATTCTGAAGTTGATTCTCAGCTGTACACTCTTGACCAGAAATGAGACTCATCTAGGACTGCTCTGAGTGACCTAATTGGTTTCAGAGCCCCAGCAACTTTGCAAAAGGAAGCCATATAACAGATGCTTAAACGGTTCCTCTTCTATGACTATTATTAATAAGCATGCAAGCAAGCAGACAGATCGATGGAAAGACAGACAGAAAAGGGGTTAAGTGAGGAAGGCTGTTACCAGGAGGAAGAAGCAAATGGGGGATGACACAAACTGGCAGGGTTTTTTGGGGTAGGGGTGGGGTCCACTGATGCCAGTGAGCAATGCCAAGAGGCAGACCGTCCAGCCAACCCATAATTCCTCTCAGAATGTGTATGATGTGAGTAACGAGGTGGGAAGAGGCCACTCAATATGATCTATGGAACACCATCAGTTGTGCACTCAGTTTTGACAATTAGAAACGGGAGTTGCCATCTCTTTTGATATTGTGTAACTGTTTCCCCCAGAATACATTAAATAAGAAATCTACTGACTTGGTATCGTTTATATTTGGTTCCCTTTGTCTACACTTTTAAGAAGCAAAATTTCCTGGCCTTGCATCACTTTTGGCATCATGTATACATCTAGAATGTGGAGATAACACACCGCTATTGTAATTTAAGACTGATGATCCTTTGTAGTTTTACAGGTATTAACAGCAAAACTGCATTCTTGTAAGGCAATCAGTATCAGGCTGTGGAAATTAGTGAAGTTGAAAACCAACCCCCCAAAAAGGTGTCCCAGAGTTGCCAGGTCCCACCTGCAGTCCATGACTTGTAATATTTAACAGTTCTGTCATTGACACTTCCTTTATCCACCATCAGTGTAATCCTAACTGTGTCTACTCAGATCTACTATTGAATTCAATGGGGTTTATTTCCAGGTAAAAAGGATTAGGATTGCAGACAGAGGCTGCAAACACCCCATACATTTAAAGCATATCCCTTCTCCCAAAAAATAATTGTGGGAACTAGTTTGTTAAGGGAGCTGGGAGAAATAAACTACAGTTGCCAGGATTCTTTGGTGTGTGTGTATGTGTGTGTGTGTGTGTGCTTTAAATGTTTGCATCTTTAGGTAAGGTAAAAAGGTAAAGGACCCCTGGACAGTTAAGTACAGTCAAATTTGACTATAGGGTGTGGTGCTCATCTCTGCTTTCAGGTGAAGAGAGCCAGCGTTTGTCCGCAGACAGCTTTTCTGGGTCATGTGGCCAGCATGACTAAATCACTTCTGGTGCAACGAAACACCACGATGAGTGCCAGAGCGCACGGAAGCACCGTTTAGCTTCCTTCCGCAGTGGTACCCACTTGTCTACTCGCACTGGTATGCTTTCGAACTGCTAGGTTGGCAGGAGCTGGGACAGAGCAACAGGAGCTCACCCTGTCACGCGGATTCGAGTTGCCAACTTTACGACCGGCAAGCCCAAGAGGCTCAGTACCTCTACTTTAATCCCACCCAAGAGATCAAGCTGACAAGTATTACTGCAGTCTAGTTTTTCCCAGGAAAAATTCTGGCGGCAGGTGGTACCAGATGCAAATTTTCATTTCTGTTTAGCCTTTCCATTCAGGAACACCTCGGGGCTCAATTCTCAATACTCCACAGTTAAACAAATATATTTGGGGCTATAAAACATGCTGTGCTTCTGACCCTGGGAGACTTAACATGGGGCTTACTTCCAAAGCAATTGTATGCAGGATTGTGGCCTGACTGCAAATCTCCAGTCATTTGGTAGGAGCAAATGTCTGTTAAACATTTTAGAGCAGTTTTTTAAAAATACTAGTGACCTTGATATGGTGACCACAGCACCTGTTTTCCCCCGATGAGATCGTTATTTTTATATATATTGCCTTCTTTGCTGCAGTATTTCTGTCTAGAGTAAGCAAATTCTCCTAAATACTGCCTAGGATTCGGCTGTTTGGAATGCTGACCTGTATTTCTTGACAAGGAGCCGGGGGGCAGGGAGGGGGGGGAAGGAGGTTGACTTGCAGTAAAGAGCCAAATGGGATATATCACGAGGAGGAGGAGGAAGAAAACAATCTTAGAGCACTTTCTTTCTCAATTACAGAAACGGAACAGTTTAACTGGCCATCAATTGGCTTTCCAGATGTCATTTTGTTGCTCTCATATTCATCTATCTGTCAATCCAACAAACAGTGAGGAAGCCAACTATGCATTCCTCAGAGTTTGGAGATAATGGCTGCGCATACACAAGAGACTGTGAAATAAGTATTTTGGGAAAGGGAGGCCAGATTTGTCGTTAATCAAAAGAGTTCTGAAAGTGGCCAAGACTTTGATCTGATAGACCTCCTATATCTCGAAAGCTGAATTCGGCAGGTGAAGCTTCCCTCTTCTTGCAGATGAATCTGTTGAAATGTTAAGACACAGAAGCTGTCCTAGGTAAAAAGGCTGGCATCCCTAATTCTCGTCTCAAATCATTCCTTTTTTCCTTCATAGGGTCTGCATCGATTGTCCTAATAAGTTAACAAACCATCCTTAACATGTACCATTCTCTAGTTTGCTTATGGATCCAAAAGACTGATACGAGATGAAACAATGCAGGGAGCAAGGAAAAGAGTTCCAGGATAATTATGGGCCCTTGATTCACTTTGCTTTCATTTCGCGCTGAATTCTTTTATTAAGCTCATTCATCTCTGGAAGGCAGAATAAGAGAAGTCCGCTTACCTTGAATGGTCAGGCGGCACGGCCTGGCTACCGTATTTTTCGCTCTATAAGGCGCACCTGACCATAGGACGCACCTAGTTTTTAGAGGGGAAAAGTCCCAAATTTTTTGAGGATCAGCTCAAATTTCTGTAGCTTCTTTTGCAAAGGAGAAAAGCCCCATTTTTTGAGGATCAGCTCAAATTTCTGCAGCTTCTTTTGCAAAGGAGAAAAGCCCCATTTTTTGAGGATTAGCTCAAATTTCTGCAGCTTCTTTTGCAAAGGAGAAAAGCCCCATTTTTTGAGGATCAGCTCAAAGTTGTTGAGCTTACTTTGCAAAGGGAAAAAACCGTTTTATGGGGTTTAACTCACAGTTCTGCAGCTTCAGGAAGCCATTTCTACAGTTTCCAGACAGATAATCTAATCAGCCAGTCACGTCACTGGGGAAACAGCCTCCCTCTGCAAGGGGGCGGGGCTGGAATCTCTCTCCCTTATCTCTCTCCCCGATGGTTTGCTGAGCAGCTGCTCAGTGGGCTTCCTTTCAACACCCCCTTCTCTCTTTTTTTTTAAAAAAAGCACGATCTGCTTTTGCCCCTGGGCAGTTCAGCTCCAGGGACCACACATTCATTCCATAAGACACACAGACATTTCCCCTTACTTTTTAGGAGGAAAAAAGTGTGTCTTATGGAGCGAAAAATACGGTAAGTCCACGTCCGCGATATGGCACTCTGCTGGGGAGAATTGCAGCCTGCCTGCAGATCAGCCAGTTGTAGGCAGACTTAGGTGCAAGTATCCCCCAAGGGACAGTCCAACTGGCCAATAGATGTCACTTGGCCCTGCTCCCGGAGAAATTGGGGCCTGCCTAGGCCTCCTCCCCACTTTGTTGTCGGATCACTTGTTCCCTTTTTTTTGTACATAATCATCTAAAGATGCTACAAGGGGCAAGGGGAGTGGGAGTTGATCGTTGGCCATATTGGCTGGAATTGGGAGATCAGAAACATCCGGAGACCCAAAGTTGGGGAAAGATGCATCACCCAAGCATTGTTTCCAGGCAGCCCCCTTCCTATGGAGTCACTTCCCTTTAGAACCCTTCCAAACACCGATACTGATGATATTTTAGGGTTTGATAAAAGCATCTCTGTTCACTTTTCTGGGATTTAAGGCCAGGAATTAATTAATGGTGGCCCTGGGGATATCAGTAGAATTTTACATCTATATTCCTGAGATTTTATTTTATCATTTTAACTTGTACACTGCCTCGAGACAGACTGTAACAGGCAGTATAAACTTTTATAAATAAAACGAACATGTTCTCCCTATTACCCCCATTAGAATAATTTTTGTTTTGGAAGAAGCTTGTCTGAAAAGCAGAGTAGAAATTCAAGAATATATACAGCAACCCAAACAACTGTAAATGCTGATGTAAGACGGGAGCATTTGGTAAGCTTCTGGGCTTTATCCCTTTCTGCGAAAAACTGATGATTACACAGTATAGATCTCTTGGCTTGCATATGTTAAGGTGCAGTGCCAACCTTTTTACATTTGCAGCCTTTTTTGCTTCCTTGACACAGGGCTGCTTGCTGCATTTGGTAGGTTTTTATTTCTTCTCAATGTTCTGTGCTGCAGCAGCTTCCCCAAACCAGAAAGATGTTTGCACATTTTTATTATTTTTTGCATTGAATAAAGGGATTCTCTTGCATTCCCAGGTTTTCTATTCAGTATAAGGACAAAAGTAGATGCAACGCTGAAGATGTCTTCATCAGGCATGAGGGGGACACTATTTTCATTAGAACTGCAGCACACTTAACCCTTTCCTCCCATACTGTGATCCCAACTAAAAGCACCCCACATACACACAGAGCAGGAAAAAACACAATTAATGTAACTTTAGGAATGGGGGCTTAAATTTGCTTGCTTTCCATTTCCTTCCTCATTTCTTTTGTGCCATACCTTTTAGGTTGTAAACCTGCAGCCAGGAGCCACCTTTGTTGTTTGATCTCCTAACAGACCTTAACAGGATTAAGGCACTTACTATATATATATATATATATATATATATATATATATATAATCGTTCAAGTTGGATGTTTGTTAACAATCGCCTTTCTCCGTAACCCCTTGATGGATTCCGTTCAAATTTGGACACAACGTTCCATGCCCATATGGGAGTGATCATATGTACTTACATTGCACAAATACCACACCTTTCTCAGGTAAAAATCACACGGCCGGATAACGTTGCCGATGCCTGATTTAACCCAACCATTTATCAGCTTCGGTGGGTGAACCAACGTTTTCCAGAAGTTGCTCCAGCGCTCCACACCAGCCATCGTTTTTATAACTCTCCGGTTCCCATCAGGACCAGCTGGAACAGCCAAAAATCAGGGCTAATGGGAGCTGTATTCCAAAATATCTGAAGGCCCCCAGGTTGGGGAATATTGCTCTATCTAGCTTAAAGAGCAGTATGGTGTAGTGCAGTGATGGCTAACCTTGACACCCCAGATGTTTTGGAACTACAACTCCCATCATCCCTAGCTAACAGGATCAGTGGTCAGGGATGATGGGAGTTGTAGTCTCAAAACATCTGGAGTGTCAAGGTTAGCCATCACTGGTGTAGTGGATGAGTGTCAGACTAGGGCCTAGGAGACCAGCATTCAAATCTCCACTCAGCCATGAAGATTACTGGGTGACCAGTCACTGCCTCTCAGCCTAACCTACCTCTCAGGGTTGTTGTGGGGATTAAACGAGGAAGAGGAGAACCATGTACACGTCCTTGAGCTGCCTGATGGAAAGGTGGAATATAACTCTAATAAATGAATATCTAAATAGCAGGGAAGCTAAAAGTTCCTAAATGTTCATAGCCTTAAAGGGAATTTGCCTACTTAAGAAAATTGCACAATTAGCATGAGCTGTCACATAATGTCATCAGCTTCCACTATGGTGAAAGCTGCCTCGTGAGAGACTTTATAAAGGAGCTATCACATTACCATAAAAGCTGCACACCAGCCCTAAGCACGGGGTTCTCAATTGAACTGGTGATATTGCACAAATAAATGAAGAGGTCTTTTGAGTCATCCTCTCACAAATGATAAACAAATCAGGAAAAATTGAGTTTTGGTGGGTGGAAAGGCGAGGGGTAGAAAACATTCACCACAAAAAAACCAAGGAAAAACTTATAATTTATTCAATTAAGATGACCCACCTAAATTTACCTGAGAACATCCACTGATAGCAATTACTTATTCTCATGTCTAGAGCAGCCCGTTACAAATCAAACTCAATTATTTGAATTAAAGCTCTTAAGTCTAAAGAATTCAGACGTTCTCCAGCATGCATAATAACCTTGTATTGAGTCTTGTGCGTGGGCGACCTATGAAGCTGTCTTGTTCTCACTGGCAGAACTACACCATCTTTTACCTTGCTTCCCTTGTTTATGCTTCAATAAAATTATGCTAGTTTAGAAGCAACAGTGTGGAGCTGAGTTATTTGAGACACTGAAGAAACAGACCTTATTTTGCCATACTGACGCTGCGCGATTCTGCTGAGTCCAGCACGGCTGAGGGAGCAGCCTGCACAAAGGAAACGTGGCTGGACGTTATTGTGGAGCCAAGGGCTCGTTAAGAAGATTTATGACTGCTCCGGGCAGCAGTCCAACGTGGATCAAAGACTCCACTACAGGGCCGCACTCACATTTTTCACATACAATTTCCTTCTGCCTGAATCTCACATCGCAGAGATAACTTCTAAATTCGCTGACCGTAGGCAGTGCTACAATGATAGGGGCCAACCCGGAAGTGGAAGGAATGCTAGCTGACTCTTGACGATAACTCTAGACTTCAGAATGACATTTTGGTGTTACTGTCATAATATGGAATCCAATACCCGGAAAGTAGCAATGCATAATAACACATTAAAACCAGCTCACAGGAGAAATGGTCCCCCTTTCGAGGCACTACAGCAGTGGTAGTCAATATGGCATCCTCCAGATGTTGTTGTACAACTCCCATGTCCCTGACCATTGATTATGTTGGCTGTGGCTGATGGGAGTTGGGAGTCCAACAACCTCTGCACATCATGCTGGCTTCTCCTGATCTCTAAAATAGAACGCAAGGCACCATCACAGGGGAACCCATAAAGCTTCCATCTGTAAGAGGTCTGTTCAGTCAAAAAAAAAGCAAAGCCTATTGGAATATGGATGAATTAAAAATGAAATCCCTTTTCAGTTAAATCGTTTTCGCTCACATGCAAAATGGAGCTTGTAAGGTAGAGAATAACCTATTGTCGCTGAAAAGCAATGCACCTGCATTATACAGAAAGGAAAACTCCCTAACCAGTGAACTGGTTCTCTTAGGTGAAAATAAAGCCACGCCCCAATATTTATCATTCACAAGGAAATGCGAATGTGTAAACATAAAAAGGAAAGTGCAAGACTCACTGAAATGAATGGGAGCTGCACAAGAGCACCAATGGTTCACTTGTACACTTTCCATTCATTTAAATGGAAATAATGCATCACAGGAATGTGTCCTGCATCACTTACATTTTGGTTATTCCCCCCCCCCCATTAATTGTACTGCAGGTTGCACGACATGACCCTGATATAAATGCTGAAAATCCTAAGTTGGGAAGCATCTTCCTTAAGTTATTTTCGGTCATCTTCTTCGACTAAATTACACTTTTCCATACCGGAGGCCACTTCTTCATTCAGTGCCGGGGAACCTTTTTCATCGTTCTTTCCTTTACTTAGAGCCTTCAAGCACTTATCAAGTCTTTTCAAGAACACATCGACGTCTTCTTTCGTCATTCCAATGGCTGAAGCAGCGTTGAGGTAGGCACAGTGGTATTTGTTTGTATGGGCCATGAAGCCTTTGAATGTGTAACCACTCACTGTTTGCTGAGACCCAAGGGGAACGACCCTGAAAGGGGAGGGAAAAAGAGGGAAAAAAGTTACATACAGAAATACACCCAGAAATAAAACACAGAACAACCTAACTTGTTGAATTTTTCAGGGGTAATTATGGTGACTTAAAGGAAAGGAAACCTATTAAGGGTCCAATCCAGACTCTCAACCACCAGTGCTGGCAGTCATTGGCTGTGAGACCAACTTGGGATCCAGTAGATCCAGGGCCAGCTCAGCCCTGCCCTTGGAATGCCGCACTTTGCGACTTTCTGCGGGCAGGATACTACCAACGGGCCTCCCACGCCCCACATAAGGGAGGTTTGGGTTCCAGCTGCCCTCACCTGGGAGTGAGTGCCACTGAAATCAGTGGGATTTACTTCAGAGTAAACATGCATAGAACCTAGCTGCATGCAACCTCTGTCCTGCCAACCTCTGCATATCTTTTGGGTCAGTTTTGAGACTGGCTCCAACTGAAGAGAGACTTGCTCCCAGAAAATTTGCTTCAATGCGTTTTTGAATCTGAGACGTTAACGGAAGTACTTACCTTGCGCCAGACACTTGTCTGGTGAAAAGCATAGATCCAAGCTGCGTAACAGCTGTACCACTTTGTTTATCTAGCTCTCTGAGTGACATAGCTGAAAATACAAGTTAACAAGTTACAGGTAGGTAGCCGTGTTGGTCTGCCATAGTCAAAACAAAATTAAAAAAATCCTTCCAGTATCACCTTAGAGACCAACTAAGTTTGTTATTGGTATGAGCTTTAGTGTGCATGCACACAGAATCACAGAATCATAGAGTTGGAAGAGACCACAAGGGCCATCCAGTCCAACCCCCTGCCAAGCAGGAAACACCATCAAAGCATTCCTGACAGGTGGCTGTCAAGCCTCTGCTTAAAGACCTCCAAAGAAGGAGACTCCACCACACTCCTTGGCAGCAAATTCCATTGTCGAACAGCTCTTACTGTCAAGAAATTCTTCCTAATGTTTAGGTGGAATCTTCTTTCTTGTAGTTTGAATCCATTGCTCCGTGTCCGCTTCTCTGGAGCAGCAGAAAACAACCTTTCTCCCTCCTCTCTATGACATCCTTTTATATATTTGAACATGGCTATCATATCACCCCTTAACCGTCTCTTCTCCAGGCTAAACATACCCAGCTCCCTAAGCCGTTCCTCATAAGGCATCGTTTCCAGGCCTTTGACCATTTTGGTTGCCCTCCTCTGGACACGTTCCAGCTTGTCAATATCCTTCTTGAACTATGGTGCCCAGAACTGGACACAGTATTCCAGGTGGGGTCTGACCAGAGCGGAATACAGTGGTACTATTACTTCCCTTGATCTAGATGCTATACTCCTATTGATGCAGCCGAAAGCTCATACCAAGAACAAGTTAACAAGGTTACTGTAATTTAGAATAATTCCTTTCTACAGCAAACACTAGGGACCCAGGTGGCGCTGTGGGTTAAACCACAGAGCCTAGGGCTTGCTGATCAGAAGGTCGGCGGTTCGAATCCCCACGATGGGGTGAGCTCCCGTTGCTCGGTCCCAGCTCCTGCCCACCTAGCAGTTCGAAAGCACGTCAAAGTGCAAGTAGATAAATAGGTACCGCTCCGGCGGGAAGGTAAACAGTGTTTCCGTGTACTGCTCTGGTTCGCCAGAAGCGGCTTTGTCATGCTGGCCACATGACCTGGAAGCTGTACGCCGGCTCTCGGCCAATAAAGCGAGATGAGCGCCGCAACCCCAAAGTCGGACACGACTGGACCTAATGGTCAGGGGTCCCTTTACCTTTACAGCAAACACTAGTAGAAAGTTTTGGGAAAGTGGTGTGTGTGTGTGTGTGTGTGTGTGTGTGTGAGAGAGAGAGAGAGAGAGAGAGAGAGATGCCTAAGTGTCCCATTCATATTGGGGCGGGGGGGGGGGGGGGAACCAGCCTATTTATTTTCAACATTTCTATAATTCACATTAACGACAACAACAAAACTTCCCTGGACAGTTCAGAACTAAAAGTCACAAACCACATTTGCCATGATATTACACCCTCTGCTTTATTACACCGCAGATTTCTTCTCTGCAGATGCAACCATCCCACAACACCCTATTTACCTAAGGAGATGGGGTTGTGAGGTGTTTCCAGCAGTCTCTCATTGTAAGCTTCCGCTAATTTCTTCACATTCTCCGAAAGGTAGGAAAACATTTCCTAGGGGGAGAGAAGGGGGATCAACTGCTTTTAGTTCTTCTTCTTCTTCTTCTTTTTTGCTACTCCTCACCGGAAATTTGTGTCTTCAAGTTTGCCACCTAATATTTTCTACTTAATATTTAGATTAACCCATTAAAACAAAAGCAGCAGCAAGCAGGTTTGAGGTCGCCAAAAACCAGGAGCTGCTGGCTAATCAATCTAACAGCAGTGTCTTCCTGCATCTTTTTACAGGAACCGGCTGGAAGAGTGTGGGCCAAAGACCAGGGAAACTTAGCTGGCCGCAGGTAAAGCTTGTATCCCAAAGTAGGTGCTTTCCCCCTGGGAAATCTGTGTTTTACCACTGAATCAGAGCAAATGGCAGAACACCCAATTGCTGTCTGCTCCGATTCACCAGCAAAACACGGATTTTCCTGGGGTAAGCACCAGGAAAATTAAATAATAATAATAATAATAATAATAATAATAATAATAATAATAATAAAATTTTTTTATTTATACCCCGCCCTTCCCAGCCAAGACCGGGGGCTCAGAGCGGCTAACACCCATAAAATCACAACAAAACATACAAAACAATCAATTAAAATGCAAGTTAAAATACGATTTATAGTTTAAAATGCAGCCTCATTTTTAAGTAGCCCACCAATCAAACCATAAAGGAATGAAACATCAGGGTTAAACTAAAACCAACCCAAAGGCCAGGCGGAACAGCTCCGTCTTGCAGGCCCTGCGGAAAGATGCCAAATCCCTGCAGGGCCCTGGTCTCTTGTGACAGACCGTTCCACCAAGTCGGGGCCAGTACTGAGAAGGCCCTGGCCCTAGTTGTGGCCAGCCTAGCATCCTTATGGTTCGGGACCTCCAAAATGTTATTATTTGAGGCACGGGGCATACCAGGAGAGGCGGTCCCTTAGGTACGAGGGTCCTAGGCCGAAAAGGAAAAAACACACAACAGACCTGTGGCTAGAAACACAGCACAAAGGAAGTCTGGGTGAGCCCTGAGTTCAAATCAAATTAATTTCTCAGACAGTGCACGAAAAGCTTCGGAGGCAGGGCAGGGATTAGACCAGCCTCCTCTCACAGATCCAACATCATGAGGATTGAAGAGCAGCCCATGTCCCACTCTTCACAAAAGCCAAGGAACAATATGCACGCCATGGATAGTGGCTTTGGCAGCAATCCTCTCCCTGCTCTACACACTTTGGCTAATCCTCCAAGCAAGACTACCACAAGGAAGCCCAAACAAAGCAGCTTTCAGAGCTGAGCTTTTAGGAGCTTTTTGCAGCAGTAAAACCAGCTAATTTAAAAGCAGGACATTAAAGCTATTAATTAATTGTGGCTGGCTGGCTGAAGTGACATGGTGGGACAAGGGGGAACGAAACAGTAAACACCCATGATTTATTAAATGATCTGCCTTTCAGAATTATTTCCCTCCCATTTTGATAAGCGTCTAGATCTTACAAGCAGCTAACTAAGCAGTTTACCGTACAATAAATTAATAGTGCCATGTATTCGGCAATACTTTTTGTGAGGCCAAATCCATATCTAACCTCTATTAGAAAATCTGGCTACTCTGTGAGGAATTTACGAGGAGACTCCAAACACAAGTTTTACTTAAGAGAAATGTAACTGAATTCCATTGATTTTTCTACATTGCAAGGGCTATATTTAACTCAAGACACAAAAGGATCTTATCATACTAGAAGAGTATTGAACAACTTAAGCACTAAAATGCCAGCTAAATTTCCAATGGGGGAAGTGAAGAGATTAGATTAAAAAGCCAAGTAAAACAATGCTTTATGCTAGATCAGTAGCGTTTGAGAAAAAAAAAAAATGTTACCTCCAAAATGTGTGGCACATCCACAGCTCTTAAACAAGTATAACTGAGTATGGATTCCAATAACCAGTAACCCAGAGATATTCACAAATTGAAGTTTTCACACAAAAGAAAACAGATGTCTCAAATGTGTGTGTCCGTCCCATGTTACACAGTTCGAGTGAGTAGATGTGCCGAGTGAGTTATTTTCAGGAGCATTTGGCTGACTCTTTGTTAGAGCAGAACCATATGCTACTCTGATGTACTGAGAAGCCATGGTTTGGCAGTATGAGAATGAGCTTTGGGGTTTCGAAATAGAAATATTAGACAACAAGTATAAAACATTGTCAAAAATGTACAAAATACTGCTGGAATGGCATTTGAAAGATGAGGAAGTGAAGTCGGTGATGATACACTGGGCACAGGACATTGGGCACAATATTATGTTAGATGACTGGGAAAAATTATGGAAGGAAGGTATGAAGTTTACTGCATGTAATGCACTGAAAGAAAATATGTTAAAAATGATGTATAGATGGTACATTACACCGGTCAAACTGGCGAAAATATATAAGGTGGACAATAAGTGTTGGAAATGCAAAGAGAAATAAGGTACCTTTTTTCATATGTGGTGGGAATGTAAAAGGGTGAAATGCTTCTGGGATATGATATATGGTGAGATTAAGAAAATGTTGAAATATACATTTGCTAAAAAACCAGAAGCTTTTCTGTTGGGAATTATAGGTACAGATATTAAAAAGCAGGACATTAAGCTTTTCCAATATGCAGTGACTGCGGCAAGAATGTTAATAGCACAAAAATGGAAACAAGAACAAACACCGACAGTAGAGGAATGGAAAATGAAACTATTGGACTATGCAGAAATGGACAAAATGACGGGGAGAATCCGAGAACAGTGGGACCAGAAGTTCGTCAAAGACTGGACTAAATTTACAGACTATTTAAAAGAAAGTACTCAATTGAATACATTAGTAGGACTACAAGAGGTTTTGTAGACCAAGGAAGAAATGCTGTTGTTAATATGAACTTATAGTATTAAGGTAGCGAGAGATATAACAACGGAAGAAATAAGAAATATAAAATTAAGGTATAGATATTAGAAGGTCATAAGGAAGGTCTGAAGGAAGTCAAGGCTATAAAAAGCCAAAAAGGTATAAGAAGTGTAAAATTATGTGATTGTTATTATTGTAAAAAATTATTTCTAAAACCAATAAAAATGATATTAAAAAAGAGAGAGAGAATGAGCTTTGGGGTCACCTGTTTCCCCCCTCCCCTTTCCATTCCTTTTTGTGCCAAGATTAGAAACTTCTAATCGCTTTTTGTGGCAAAGTTTGCCTATCTAGATGAAGTGACCACAAAATGGAATCCAACGTCTTCTCTTTGCCTTCCTCCTTTCCCCGTATGCCAAGATGAGAGAGCCAGAGTCTTGTGCCTGCTGCATGTTCATAATGCCAACCATGGTTTAGTGTTTCATCTAACCAGACTTTCCAAAATCTTAAGTGGAGCTTGGGGGAAAAAACCCAGCAAATGAATGGTTGGGATCCAAAGTGCAATGCACAGGTGCTTTACTTACCCATAGGGTATTTTCTGTTGGAGATTCATTCCCCGTGTGCAGTCATGGGTTTGTTGTCTATCACATGACTGGGTATGTATTTTGATTACACAGGAATGGGGATGTGACGTAGACAGGATGTTTGTCTTACTGTGTTCCCTGAAGTGGGACTATTGTCCTTTGTTCTCTCTCTTTGCTGCCTGATGATAAAGAGAGCGGGAGCCATGTCTAAGAGCTCAGTGTGTGTTTATATGTAAATAAAGTAGATTAGCCAACACACTGAGTTGCTGAGGTCTGTTACGCAACTGTGCACACTCTGCAGATCAGTAAGTGTGCTGGTGCCTTCTGGCATCAGTCACTGTGATGTTCGGGCTGAGGAATGCCTAAAAAGCTCCCGAACGACCGCCCAGGAAGGAGGGAACATGCCAGTTGGGCATGTGTCTCTGCCGAGGTTCTACTTGTGAGTAGGACACTTCCTGACATTTTCTGCTTCCTTTTCAAGTATCACACCACCACCACCATACTGGCTGCTGAAAGGAAATGATCTTTCTGCACCTGTGCAGGTGTGGAAGGGCTATTCCACACAGACAAGTGGGGAGTTTGGATCCTGCGCCATCTCAATCAGACAAGACTGTTGGAAAACGCCCTGGGGGTGCCTGCAAGCCCCCGGAGCTCTGAGCATTCTCCAGTACGCGCAGCTCTGGGAAAGGAATCTCCCTTCTTCTCCAGTGTGCTTCTAGCGACATATACCATCTGGTATATGCACACTAATCTTCTGGCATAACACAGCAAGAAGAGTGAGACATCATAGAGCTAATCTACTATTTATTTACACACTATGTACAGACAAAGGCATAACGGTGTCCGTTCTCTCCAGCTCCGAGAGAACAAACAGAAATGCAGTAAATAAAAGCGAAAGTACAGTATAATAGTACCCGCAGCGGAAGAGATAAGACTGTCTTCCTTTTCCAGACTTGTCCCAGACAGGCATGTGATTTACAACAATCTCATCTGCAGCATCGGAGGAGTGAAATTGCTAACAAAGACAGATTACTGATAGAAAAGCCTGCCAAAAAGCACAACACAACACAAAAAACACAACATTGCACCAATGTTGCACGAAACTACTAAGATGGGCAGTGCAGTGCAGTACAGTGGGTAAGGCTAGGTGGGCTAGCAATACCTGCATTCAACTATCTGCTCAGCCGTGGAGCTCATTGGGTGGTTATAACTGGGATGGGAGAAGGATGGATTGATGTTTTAGGGGATGGGTGCTGCCTTAGGGCAAACACTCCCTAGCCATATCATGTGGCTACTTGCTTCCCCCCGGGCAGCCTGTTTATTTGTCAACAGTATTACAAAAGCACCGAAAGCCTCCAGTACTTTCTCTGGCCTTGCAAAAGGCTGTCATGGATCCATTTATTGCTCACGGGGGTGGAGAGCATGAAACATGTTCCTTTGCATCATGCAGAGGGAGGAGGAATCTGGGCCAAGCTATCAGGTTCTGCTGCAGAGATTAACCTCCCCTCTGCAAGACACTGGCTAGGCTCTTTATTGATGCGAGCTCAAATAACCTGCAATAAGATTTGACATGAGGATAAGGCAAGAAAAGGGAGAAAATTATTCTGATTTTTTTTTTAATAGCCTGGCTTCTTTTTTTTGAGTAGGTGTAGTGGAACCAATATAGAAAAGAGCACTCAATGTCAAGCTATAAATAGCTCCTGCTGAGAACATAATAGCTGTGCCTCAGCTTTCACGGAGCAAAAGGCAATAAACCACCACTATTAAATTTTACCATTCAGGAACACACACATTCAAAGTACACTAAACAAAAAAGGAAAGGCGAGGTGATAGTTCTTATTTCTACAACAAATCCGAAACAAGAAACTGATTCACAACATTTAGAAAATAATGCTTATGGAGCAGAATTACTTTTTCAGTGAAAATATATGGTTGGGTTGCTTAGATTTGCTTCTTCACCGAAATCGTTAGCATCTAATTCTTTATTCGTTATGTTAACTAAAGCAATTACAAATGAGTGACATATTAATCATTTTTAAAGAGATATGGTCTTCATTGAGCTTTTTTCATCTACCGAAGCCAAATTATTTGTGGTTCCCGGCAATTCAAAATGATCCTTAGTACCTGTGGTCCATATTCAGTTGACCCGTTGCAGTGGCAGAAGCCAGCACATTAATTCTTGCTAGTGCAATGGGACTTTATTCCTCCTCTCCTGCTATCCCCAGATATTCTTTGGAAGGTTTGAGAAAACACCAGAACAGAATGGTTTTTTGGGGTGGTGGGGGGAGAAGGGTCCATTGCACAAGCAAAATCCTTATGCTGACAGAACCTTAGCCACAGTTCTACATTCAATATAACCCTAAGTACTGACACTATGAATCTAACCCTCAACTTTATAGAAATATAGACTGCACACGAAAGCTCATACCAAAAACAAACTTAATTGGTCTCTAACTAACTAGGTGACCCAGGTGGAGCTGTGGGTTAAACCACAGAGCCTAGGGCTTGCCGATCAGAAGGTCGGCGGTTCGAATACCCGCGATGGGGTGAGCTCCCGTTGCTCGGTCCCTGCTCCTGCCAACCTAGCAGTTCGAAAGCACGTCAAAGTGCAAGTAGATAAATAGGAACTGCTCTGGCGGGAAGGTAAACGACGTTTCCGTGCGCTGCTCTGGTTCGCCAGAAGCGGCTTAGTCATGCTGGCCACATGAGCTGTACGCCGGCTCTCGGCCAATAAAGCGAGATGAGCGCCGCAACCCCAGAGTCGGACACGACTGGACCTAATGGTCAGGGGTCCCTTTACCTTTTAAGGTGCTATTGGAAGGATTTTTTTTATTTTTTATTTTGTTTCGAAACCTGTGTGTATGTGGACTGAAACAGTACAATTGTTTCCATTTTTAAATGGTAATACCTGTAGTATATTTGTGAAGAATCATTAGGAATTTCACTTAATTTCATGCCAAGGCGCCACTATGGGACTTTCCTGGAACAATTACAAATCATCTGTTCCTGCTGTTACCTAGACCGCTGCTCCTCAAATTTCTGGCCAGACTACTCTCAACATTTCTGTATTAAAGAATGACGTGTATTTCCCTCTTCTCTGACTACCTTTAACATGTAAGAGTAAGAAGAACCTATTGCCCTTGCAGGAGCTTTCCCTCCCTGCTTCTTCAACACGAGTCACTGATCTGCCTGTACCTTCTGGCTCGAAGGAAGCAAACCCTGTACAATGACTCATGCAGAGATGAAATAGGCAACCTCCTCTGAGTATGGTGGCTAAATCTGCCATGCATTTTCAGCAGGAGTGACTGACAGATCCCATCCCACCTGACGCAGTCACAGCAGAACTGACATCAGATTTCCTCGCACCCCGACACACACACACACTTTGGGAGGTGTTAAGATCAAAGCAGTGAATCGTGCAGTGATGTAGAGTGGCTTCCTTCGTATATGCGTGCATGTGGGGTACTCTAGATTCACATGGCGCTCATCTTATTTATATCTTGTGACATGCACTGCTAAGAAACTACTGACCTAGACACAGTATATCTTGACATTCTTATTGCAGCAGCAAATGTGGAGGCAGCACCACATGTCACGTTCAACCATTTGTCTGCAGGCCACAGGTTGGTTTTTTTAAAAAAAATTTGCTTACACAAAGCAACCGCACAATGGCACAGGCGTATTAGGCATGAATTAGAGAGGCTTCTATTTTAGGTAACAGCAAGTCACTTTGTTTCTGCCTAACACAAGAATAGCTCTAAGCTTGCAAAACAATAAAATAATATATATTAAATATTCAAGAGCTCAGAGATGCAAGAACTGAAGTCACATGCACTTGTCAAGAATCCCTTACATCAGCAAATCAGAAGATCTCCCACATCACGCTAGAGCGGGGGAAAGCAATGGTATAGTATTTGTTGATGTACTGCCAATTCAGGTCAATCATTAGAGATTAGTCAGATTTCCACAAATGCACTTCATTTAAAGCAGAGGAAACCTTGCAAATATAATTTGGCTGCCATTTTTTTCCTTCTTCTTCCTCTAGGTCCCAGTTGCATTTTGATGTCCCAAGTTTTGTTAGCCTACAAATACTCCCAGAACAGACCCTTAAAAAAACCCACTCTATTAAGCACCTCTCCCACATACAAACACACTCCCTGAAGTGTTGCAGTCCAAGAAAGGGCAGTGACACGCATACAGCTGGGTCTCGTCTTACTAGTTTCACAAAGTTAGGAACAAATTTAAGAGATTCTATTATGAGAGACACACACAGCAGGGATGCCAAATTAAAATTGCACTTCCAATTGTCGTTTTTGTGTTTCCTAGAGTTTAAAGATGTTGTGGTGTGATTAATGGGTTGTTGACCAAATAGTCCCTCTGCAACTTCAAGTGCATCCCAACACTCACAGTTCTTTCCCCCCTGTGCAGGGCTGGTTGTTGCACTGAGACTGTGCTTGTGGATCTGTTTGATTATTTTTAGCTAGGAATCAATAAGGGAAATCATACCCTATTGATCTTATTAGGCCTTGTTGCAGCCTCATTCATCACAAGGTGATGGCATCTCAACTGCAAGACTTGGTGGTGGTTTGCAGGGACGTTCCTGAATTACTCTCATCATTTCTGGCAGGGAAGTGCTGGGTGGTTGCTTGCAGTTTTTGGTCCCATTCCCCAAACATGTTGTGATCAAGACATGCCCACTACATGCTGCATTAACATCCAGCTCTCTTTTCCCAACAGTCTCACGTAGACCCAGCACACAGTTTCATTTGAGATTGCAGTCAGGCACTTAATGCAGATAAACCAAAGTGGCAGCAAATCAAGGCAAGCATGGAAAAAAAGATACTTGCAAATTTGAAATTAGAGGGCTAGGTAATCCTGTTATCAGAAAAATCTTATTGGGTGGTCTTGGGTTTGTCTCTCAGTCTAACCTATTATAGTCTAAGACCATAATTCAAACCCCAGACAGAATGGAAGGGCTCAATGGGGTGGGAAGTCCACCACTGCACCCATAGCCTTGTGACTCACCAGGTGGAAGACACCAGGTTGGTCAGAATGTAATGCTAAACCATGGCTTAGAACTACATGGGCAAGCCATCAGGTTCTCATGAGAGACTTCAGTAGGGCAGGGTGATATATTGTCCAAAACTGGTTTGAAGTCAATATAATTTCTGTTTCATAATTTTTGACCTGGCAATGTAACCCGAATCATGGTGTGTGTGTGTGTGTGCGCGCGCGCACGTTTGCTATGCAAAAATCACAATGCGGAGAAAACCGTGAAACCAGCCAATGCTTTTCTCGATTCTTGCAGCCTTGCTGCCTCCTGCAGGGGGCAGTGAATCACAAGAGCAGGTGACAGCAAAAACCAAGATGCGAGAAAAACATTGAAACCAGCCAATGCCTCTACATAGCTCCATCTTTATTTCAGACATTGTGATATGTTGGTATATCACAATGTTTAGCTGGTGATATATTGCGGTGTTGAAAACCAGATACCACCCGGCCCTAGACTTCAGCCAAGTTAACTTTCAGTTTCAAAGAATCTCAGCTTAGTGCTATTTGTGAACAAGGAATCTTGGTTTAGAACAAACAACCGTTTGCTAAACAAGTTGAAGGAAAGGCTGGTGCTCTTCCTGGCGATGGGGAAGAGAGAAATAAGATATAAATCATTTCTTTTCTCATTGGGGAGAAGAAGCTATTTGAGTTTCTTTCATAACCCATGATCTGAAGTTGGTTTGACTGGCAAGCTACCATTGTTCGTTGTAAGTCAAGATTCCTGGTTTGAGCATTCCTGGTTTGTACATGGCAGAAAGCAAGAAGAGGGGGGGTGCCCCAGCCTCACTGAGACTCATCCGTGTAGTGCTGAACTATGGATGAACTTTGCATGCATACTAGGTCACTGTGGAAATGGGGCACAACCAGTGGTACCTCGGAAGTCGAATGGAATCCGTTTGACTTCCCAAACGTTCGGAAACCAAGGCGCGGCTTCCGATTGGCTGCAGGAAGCTCCTGCAGCCAATCAGAAGCCACGGGAGCTGCGTCGGACGTCCGGGTTGCAAAGAGCGTCCACAAACTGGAACACTCACTTCTGGGTTTGCGGCGTTCAGGAGCCAAAATGTTCGACTCGAAAGGTGTTCGGGATTCAAGGTACGACTGTACTGAGAAAACAGAGCCTTGGTTGTCAGCCCATTTTTAAAAAAACAAAAAACAAAGACATAGCTACAGGTCAAACAAGAAAGCTTCATGTGGCCATTGCAGCTGCGGCTCCAAAAATGCTTGTTACATGTTTATTACAACTTAAGATGTAATTTGCCATCAGTTAATTTTGAAATATTACCTTTCTTTCTTTTAGCAGCCGTTGATACCCCTTTGTGCCCAAGGTCAGCAATGTAATGAGAACATCTAATGAAGGAGAGGCTGATGCTCTTCCTGGGGGTGGGGAAGAGAGAAATAAGATATAAATCATTTCTTTTCTCGTTGGGGAGAATAAGCTATTTGAGTTTCTTTCAGGGTTGTTTCCTGAAGAAAAATCCATTTAAAAACTATATACCTGGGTACATTTTGCTGATCTCCTGTATGAAGGAGTCACTGAAGCCAGCAATGATAGCACCACCTACTGGAACCATGAAGTTTTTGTCCAAACTTTGCACAAAAGCATCAATTCGACCTCTTCGTGCTCCCTAAAAAGATAAGACACAGAACCAAGGTGACCTATCCTTAATATATGTGATTAAACAAGGAGCTGGTCTTTTAAAAATCCAGTTTTAGCTTATTTTATATCTACTGCTTTTTGTATTGTTACTGTTGCTACGATAATTGATTTTGTTTCTGATGTTTTTGATCTGTTTTATTTTTGTTTTATGGTTCGTTCTCTTTTGCAGGCTAATTAAAAAATAAATAAACCCAGTAGGCGTATGAACAAAGTATTAGTCAGTGCCACCAACCATCAGTACAACCCACCAGGAAAATTAGAATTGTCAGTCCTTCCTGGCACTTATTTATTTAAAGCTACTTCCCGCTCCTCTTCAGCTGCAAAGGCTCCCAGAGCAACTTACAGCTCAGTAAAAACGACAGTCTGCCTCCAAAAGAAAAAGCAATAGGGAAGGAGGAGGAAAGAAAGAAAGGAAACTCAGGCATTAGTTCTTAAATGTATTGAAGCTTTTTAGAATGAGCAGCTGGAATGGAAATAGTTCTGAGAGTTCTTTTTGTTCAGTCGTGTCCGACTCTTCGTGACCCCATGGACCAGAGCACGCCAGGCACGCCTATCCTTCACTGCCTCTCGCAGTTTGGCCAAACTCATGTTAGTAGCTTCGAGAACACTGTCCAACCATCTCATCTTCTGTCGTCCCCTTCTCCTTGTGCCCTCCATCCTTCCCAACATCAGGGTCTTTTCTAGGGAGTCTTCTCTTCTCATGAGGTGGCCAAAGTACTGGAGCCTCAACTTCAGGATCTGTCCTTCTAGTGAGCACGCAGGGCTGATTTCTTTAAGAATGGATAGGTTTGATCTTCTTGCAGTCCATGGGACTCTCAAGAGTCTCATCCAGCACCATAATTCAAAAGCATCAATTCTTCAGTGATCAGCCTTCTTTATGGTCCAGCTCTCACTTCCGTACATTACTACTGGGAAGACCATAGCTTTAACTATATGGACCTTTGTCGGCAAGGTGACGTATTTGCTTTTTAAGATGCTGTCTAGGTTTGTCATTGCTTTTCTCCCAAGAAGCAGGCGTCTTCTAATTTCGTGACTGCTGTCACCATCTGAAGTGATCATGGAACCCAAGAAAGTGAAATCTCTCACTGACTCAATTCTGTTCTGAGAGAGTTCTGAGAGAGGAGAAGTCAAAAAGAAGTGTGTTGCCAGCTGAACTGAACTGACACTGAGAATGGCCGTGCATCCCTCCTCTGCCTCCGCAGTAGCCTGATAAAATGACTCCTGCTCAGTGACAGTTGAAGGAAGGAAAGAACCAAAGGCAGCTAAGTCTCTTATCAGGCTCTTGCACAATTCCCATTCACGTCAATGGAGCTTGTTACATGAGAAGTGTCTGGTAGATTGTGCCCAGGTTTCTTTTCAGGGGCTCCTTTGTTCCTTGTTGAAACTGTTCTGGAAAACCATGTTAAGCAATAAAGATTAAAACCACAGGACGGGTCTCTTGCAACACCACTGTTTTCCAAAATGTGCCATGAGGGTTTTAGCCACAAAACTCCTGTTCACTAAGAGACCTTTCTGTAAGATCACAAATGCATATCTCAATTTACAGTTGGAGGGTCATCTTCTCTAAATTAATCTGCATTCTCATGCTGAACTGCTTAGGAAGTGCAAGTCTTTTAACAGAAAGATTTATTTACATTAACATATTTCTAGCCCACCTCACCAAGGCGACTTAGGAGGCAGCTAGCATTTTAAGAATAGAAAACAAGCTAAGATAGAACAGCAGCAGAATAAAATAATCCAGCTAAGATCCTAAAATCAGCAAGGAATAAAACAACAACATACGCTAAGTTAAAACATCTGTGCAGATAAACATGTCGTCCACCACCACCGCCTTAGTGCCAAAGACTCATTGTAGGCACCGTGTGCAGTCCTATGGTGTGTGCTCCACAGGCAGGGTGCCAACACAGAAAAGGACCTGTTCTTCTGTTTCCCACCTACGGTACTTCTCCTCATCTGGTGGAGGAACGCAAGACAATGACCATCTCAAATAGCATCAGAGGATGCATTGTTCCAGAGTTGATCCCAAGCTACACAGGGCTTTATAGGTTATGGTAAAACCAGTCCTTTGAATTGTACGTAGAACTGCACACGGAGCCATCCAGTGCTGCATCTAACAGCACCTCCAGTCTGTGAACTTGACCCTCAAGGAGTGGAAATCTATTCAAAAAGGTTTGAACACTTATCTCCCAGGTGTGGTCAACCATCGACCAACACTACCACCCTGCCTGGATTCAGCTTTAGAGTGACATTCAGCTATGTTTTGAGTAGATCCACTAAGATTAGTGAACACAACTAAGTTATATATTAATTTTAATAGGTCAACTCTGAGTACAACTTAGTTGACTACCACCCCAAGGACCCACATGTTTACTATAAATTGTGCACCCCCCCATCAGCAGAGCAGATCCGTTTTCCCAATGCAAAGCAGAAAACATATAAAAATATAAGTAAAAGTGATCCCTTTGAATGTCTTAACATAAATCATAAACAAACAGGAGCAAAACAGAAAGCAGTGTGCAACCCAGTGGACTAATGGACCAATTGTGCTACTCAGTATTTTCTTGACAAGGCTATCATTAGAAGTGATTTATTATTTCCATTATAGGTGATGTAGAAAGTTAAATTGTTCTTCACATTTTGATCTCAGTGTTCATATGTAACAGTGGAGCTTTCCACAATACAAATGTTGATTTGGCTACAGCCAGCTTTGAAAATATGTTTGTGAGGATGGGGAAAGTGGTGACTGTCCGGCCTATTTCTTGTTCATTGTCTGCCACACTACTGTCTTCACACGCATCTCCTTTCTGGCGGGGCAGCATGAGGAAAACAAAGATAGGGTGGGCGCAAGCCCCACCTGGCCCCCCAGCGCCAGTTCTTACCGGTACCTTCCTCAGGCAATTTAGTAACAAGTCTGTGTTACAGAGGTCTCTCATCTTCAAGTTCTTTCATTAGATAATTCTTTATCTCTGGAATTTCCTGTCCTGACACATCAAGACTCCCCCCACCCCACTCGGTTCTATGTGGTGCAGCCGCCGTTAAGACCGTACCTCCCCAAACCATGTTTTGCAAATCAGGATCCACCCCTGAGGGTACATGCCTACCACAAAGCAAATTCCCACAACCCTTATCTTGTTGGTATTAATTATGGTTTTGTTCTGCGTGTTGGTGCTAGCTTGGCTGTCTTAGGGGATTTTAACATCCATGCCAACACGACCTTACAAGGGGCTGCTCGGGACTTCGTGGAAAGCGGGCTTTCCCTGAATAAGTTTGGCCCAACTCATAGCCACGGACATGCCTTAGACCTTGGAGGCGCAGATTAATTCTGTGTCCAGGGCGGCTGTCTACCAGCTCCATCTGGTACGTAGGCTGAGACCCTACCTGCCCGTAGACTATCTCGCCAGAGTGGTGCATGCTCTGGTTATCTCCCGCTTGGACTACTGCAATGCGCTCTACGTGGGGCTACCTTTGAAGGTGACCCGGAAACTGCAATTAATCCAGAATGCGGCAGCTAGACTGGTGACTGGGAGTGGCCGCCGGGACCACATAACACCGGTCCTGAGAGAGCTACATTGGCTCCCAGTACGTTTCTGAGCACAATTCAAAGTGTTGGTGCTGACCTTTAAAGCCCTAAACAGCCTCGGTCCTGTATACCTGAAGGAGCGTCTCCACCCCCACCGTTCAGCCCGGACACTGATATTCCCTGTGGAAAGCCCTCCCATCAGAGGTCAAAGGGATCAACAACTACATAACATTTAGGAAATACCTGAAGGCAGCCCTGTTTCGGGAAGTTTTTAATCTGTAACATGTTAATGTGTTTTAATATTTGCTGGAAGCCGCCCAGAGTGGCTGGGGAGACCCGGCCAGATGGGCGGGGTACAAATAATAAATTGTTGTTGTTGTTGGTGTTGTTGTTGTTGTTGTTGTTCTTCTTTTCTCATCCAACAGAACCTAATGCCAGCAGCTGGAGTAGGTTGATATCAGTGTATGCTGAACTCTAAAATGCAGTTAGGGAAGGAAGGTGTCATGGGTGCTGTGACATAAGGGATACAGGGAAACAGACCCCACACCAAGGTGAATTCCCCACTCCAAATATTTTGATGCATCCCTTGTTTTGCCCTATGCCTTTATCGGCCACAGGACAAGAACCGCATTTTTCCAAATGCAGCGTTTTAAAAGTTCAGACTCCATAACTACGTATGTCATTAAAATATCCTTAAACAGATTTCAGCAACAATCTAAGCCACGTTCCTAAAATCCCAAGAAGGTTGGCCTATCTTAACATAGGGGTCGTACCCCCCCAATGGAGGGAGGCGGGAGATCAAGAAAGTAGAAAGCTTATGAAAACTGGCTAGCCAGATGGCTAGACAAGGACTACTGATGCAGAAAAGTTCCACAGTATTTATACTCATACTCAAGATAGGCAGTTGGAAAGGGGCACAAGACTCCTGCCTCAGCAGGCATCCCCATCACATGCTGCTAAAGGGCAGGTGTTCACTCAATTTGCTGCTTCTGGCTGCATATCCACAACCTATACATCAGCGCAATCGCACAGAGACAACAGTGGAAAATCTGAGCAGCTCAACAATTTAAAGGAGCTCAAATTTTGCAACAAAGGAAGTTTCACAAACAGTGACGTTGTTTTGCATGAAGATGTACTGGTGGCAAAAGCCCTCACATTGAGGAAACCATATCCAAGAGCTCGAAATGGCCTTAATATTGGGTCAACTGATTTGTGGGCTGAGGTGCCCATTGGTTTAGAAAAATTAGATGGATGCCAATTCATACGCAGGAATCACATTAATAAACAACAATAATAAACACCTAAAGGTCCGTATAGTTAAAGCTATGGTTTTCCTAGTAGTGATGGATGGAAGTGAGAGCTGGGCCATAAAGAAAGCTGATCGCCAAAGAATTGATGCTTTTGAGTTATGGTGCCGGAGGAGACTCTTGAGAGTCCCATGGACTGCAAGAAGATCAAACCTATCCATTCTGAATGAAATCAGCCCTGAGTGCTCACTGAAAGGACAGATCCTGATCCAATACTTTGGCCACCTCATGAGAAGAGAAGACTCCCTGGAAAAGACCCTGATGTTGGGAAAGATGGAGGGCACAAGGAGAAGGGGACGACAGAGGACGAGATGGTTGGACAGTGTTCTCAAAGCTACCAACATAAGTCTGACCAAACTGCAGGAGGCAGTGGAAGACAGGAGTGCCTGGCGTGCTCTGGTCCATGGGGTCACGAAGAGTCAGACACGACTAAATGACTAAACAACAACAACAGTATTTATATAGCACCTTTTCAGTCTTTTAAGACATGTATATATCTTTACAAAAGATCTCTCATGTCAGTATTATTATCATCACATACCCCAGCATCATACTGCAGGTGCATGCGTGCATGTGCAAAGTTTGGACTGGTCGCAGCAATTCCTCCCTGCAAGGGTGGGGGCCTATTCAGATGCCCTATCCCCCAGGAGACTGATTCAGGAAACTGAGGGTTCCTGAATGTTCTGGGGGGATTTTCCAGTGGAGAAAGCTGATGATCCTGTAGAAGCCCTGGTTTTGCTATGGAACGGTGAAATACAGTTGACACGATCGCTCCTGAATATTGGCTCCCTTGGCATTGTGGAGCTGGAGTGGCTCCTTGGTATTCTAGGCAGCTTCAGGCTATGAAGCAAGCCGGATGAAGCAAGTGGCGCAAGTCTTGCTCTGCAGCCAAACAAACCCTTGTTAGTGCACATAATCATGCAGTGTAGGCTACAGAGAAGACTCATTTTGCAGCCTGCACTGTAGCTGGCTGGTGGAGTTATTTTAGACGGTCTATAGGTTACTTATAGCGACGCGGGTGGCACTGTAGTCTAAACCACTGAGCCTTGGGATTGCCGATCGGAAGGTTGGCGGTTCGAATCCCCGCGACGGGGTGAGCTCCTGTTGCTCGGTCCCAGCCCCTGCCAACCTAGCAGTTTGAAAACACGCCAAAAAGTGTAAGTAGATAAATAGGTACCGCTCTGGCGGGAAGGTAAACGGCGTTTCCGTGCGCTGCTCTGGTGTCGGTGTACCGTTGCGCCAGAAGCAGCTTAGTCATGCTGGCCACATGACCCAGGAAAACTGTGTGCCGAGTGGACAAACGCCGGCTCCCTCGGCCTGTAAAGCGAGATAAGCGCCGCAACCCCAGAGTCATTCGCGACTGGACTTAACTGTCAGGGGTCCCTTAACCTTTACCTTATAGGTTACTTACTTCCACAGTGGGGCTGCTAGAGCATTTGAGGACCTGCTGTGACCAACTGGCTGCACACTTTGAGGATAAAGTTGCTTGACTTCAGGGTGACCTTAACTCTGCGGTTGTCACAGTCGCAGATGGAATATCCAATGCCATGGTCAGTGATGTGTTGTGGAATCAGTTTTGGCTTATGCAGTCAGTTGATGTGGGCAATGAGCTTTCTGCTTTATCCCCAGATACATGTTCTCTGAGCCCGTCTACCCTGACTTTCTAATTCTAGAAGAGTGAGTTGGATCAGAATGTGCTTACAGCTTCATTATGGAAGGGGGTGTGGTACCTGCTACCTTGAAAGAAGATGGTGGCACAGCCTCTCCTAAATAAACCAGCCCTGTACCCCTTGGAGTGGATGAACTATTGACCAGCTGCAAATACTCCTTTACTTGGGGAAGGCCGTGGAAAAGATTGGGGGTGGGAGCAGCTGCAAGCATTCTTGGATGACACAGATTGTTTAGATCCATTCCAAACTGGGTTCAGGCCTGGCCATGGGGCTTAGTCAACCTTAGTCGTCCTAATGGATGACCATTACAGAGAGTGGGAGAGAATGGAGTGTGACTTTGCTCCTGCTTCTTGGTCTCTCTGTGGTCTTCAATACCACTGACTATGGCATCCTAACTCTGTGGAATGGGCACTGTTTGAATACTTATTATAGAACTTTTTAAATTGAATTTTCAACGTTTTATTTCATATTTTTGTAAACCACTTATCAAGTCTTGCATCAGGTATTTCCTGGCTCACAACTCATTTCCTTAGCCACTACATTATCTAGTCCTTGCACAGCATATTCTCCCAAAGCTGTGTGCTAGAAATTTAATTTCCTTATTCACTTTTAAATACCATGACAGCGCCTTTTCTGTTGAGCACTCTTAACCCATCCTGTGGAATGCCCTCCCACCAGATGTCAAAGAGAACAACAACTACCAGACTTTTAGAAGACATCTGAAGGCAGCTCTGTTTAGGGAAGCTTTTAATGTTTGATGGACTACTGTATATTTTGTTGGAAGCCGCCCAGAGTGGCTGGGGAAACCCAGCCAGATGGGCAGGGTATAAAAAATAAATTATTATTAATTAATTAATTAATTAATTAATAACAGAGGGAAACACAGTATTGCCAGCTAGAAAGCTCCAAGTTTCAAAGTCTGGTGTAAAACTCTAGTTAATCTAAAGACACAATGTCCAAGATAGAGGTAAATGCCCCTTACCTGCTGAATGAGATGCATACATTTGGAGGACTGGACTCCATATGCATTATTGACAATGTGGGGGATGTCATATCTTGCACAAATCTCGGCCAATTCTTCCAATCTGCAAATATAAAATTGAAATTTGGCAAGCACAGTCAAGGACAGAAAAGTGATAGAAGGAACCTGGAAGGAAAGACTGAAATAAATTAAAAGGAAACGTAAGGGAAACAAAAGGGACGCGGGGGGCGCTGTGGGTTAAACCACAGAGCCTAGGGCTTGCCGATCACAAGGTCGGCGGTTCAAATCCCCGTGACAGGGTGTGAGGATTTTGAGCTTACAGGGTTAACAAGCTCAGACAGTTCGCCCAGCCCACAGAGTGATTACATTGCACAACATCCGGTAAACTTTTAACCGGACGTTCCTGTGTAATGTGATATGTCTTATCTGTACATATGTGGTGTATATATATGCTATTTGTATTGGACTACGCAGTTGGATTGCTCTTCGACTGTCCGGTGGATGGGTGCTCATCTTGCTGGGCTCCAAGCCCTTAAACATAATAAATCTTAATAATCAGCTGGACTTTGCTGTGATTTATTAGCCAGGCTCATTAATCTTCTTCCGTTTGCAAGACGCTCTGCTATGCTTTGAAGGAGGAGAAGAAAGGCTTTGAAGGCAGTGTCCATCGCAGAGAAAGCGTGTGGGCGAGGAACAACGCAACGAAAGATACCGGCTGTGGGTGCCGGGGGTTCGTTAACCCCACACCTCAGCCCGTTGCGTTTGATTTCGGTGGAAAAAGACCGTTAATCACTACAGGTTATGGGCAACAGTTAATTAGTGCCTTGATGAGCCCTGGAGACGTTCCAAGGAGTATCGGTCGTGGCTGGCAAGACTTCAGAAGTTTTTCAGAAGTGAAAGTCGTTGCTGTGCTGACAGAGGCTTGCAAAGTCAGTGGACTAAATGGCTTGGCTTAGCTGTTTCCAAGTTCCAAGCTGCAGCCCTCTGATGAATCTCATCTTCGGAAGCAGGGACAGTCATGAAAACGTGAGTTCATTGATGCCCTGTGGGAAGCTGGTGGACAGTGGCTATGGGAGTTTTAGTATCCCCTCACAGCCAGACATGCAAGCACCCCAGTGCCTCAACGAGGGGTGGACTGTTACAACCCAAAGAGAAGGGGGGTGTTGCATCCAAAGGCCTGTGCAACAGGAGGGAGGCCTGAGAGACTGTGTAACTTCAGTACAGTTCCAAGAGGGATCAGAGACTGAGGAAATGCCCCCAGATCAGCTCATTTTCCTGTCAGGCCGTTTTGCTGGTGTAAAGCTACGGAGACAGAGCAAGGAGCAGGGGGGTCACGCCCAGTGTTTTGCACACAGAAGCGGAGTAGCTTCAGAGGCTTGTTTTCATTCCTCTGACCAGCTGGCGATGACGTGGCCAGTGAAAGTGGTCAAGGCCAGTGTGCAGCTGATGACATAGTCAGCGAAAGCCAAGGTCGGGATGGAGGCTGGGATAGACAACAGCTCCACTTTCCAGAAGCAAGATTGTGTCGAGGTCACTTCTCAGATGACGGGCAACGTTGGGCCTGGGAAATCCACTAGCCAGCATGAGGAAGATGACGACACCTGTGGTTTGTCAGCTGCTATGGCAACGGGGAGCGACAGAGCGACGTCACTCCACAGCGCGCCACCTGGTGGACATGTGAGGAACTGCAGGTCCATTTCTACAGAGCAGTGCACAGAGTTGACTGCTGGAAGATGCATGAAGTCAAGGCTTGACTTTGGGACAGTTGCTGACATTTTCTCAAAGTCAGAACGGGACTCTTGTGAGGTTTTTGGCATGGAAATGTATTTATTATCTATGTCAACCCTTAAGTCTGTTGTTTCTGCAGTATGTCTTGAAACTAACACCTGTTGTATTCACAGGAAAGAGATGCACAGTGAAGACAGGGTGTTTGCTGTTGAGACATCTCAAGAAGGTTCAGGTGAAAGCACTGATGCAGTACAAGCTACTGTGCCCACACCCCAGGGGTACGTGCTTTTGAAGCACAACAGGCTGGCATTTTGCCACTGGGCCAGTGTACTGAAGCAACCTGAGGGGTCTACAGGGTGCAGGTTTAGAGCATGTGATGAAAGTGTTGTTTGCAGGGGCTGCAACGTCAATGCTGAGACACCCAGTGATCCAAAGTTCGAAAGGGTTACCACTCGACCCTTTGCCCAGATGCAGGTAGAGTTCTCTGAGCCGAGGCCAGAGGCCAACCTGGGGGGTGCGTGTTCACACATTGGGTGGAGTCTGTTGCTCAAGGAGCAAAGTGAAGCAGTTTCACTGCCAGAAGAGTGGGTGGTGGAGATGGGAAACAGGTTCTCTACCACAGTGGGCTGGTTTCAAGCCACAAGTGGCAAGGAGTTCCGCAGGTCCTTGCTGACAGTTTTCTTCCAGCAGAGGGAAGAAGAGCACAGAGTGACTAACCCAGTTGCTTCACAGGTACGCAACTTTGCGGGGCATCAGATTAGGGTGCTTGGTGAAGCTACTGAGGCCGTGTTCTCTGTTGCATCACTCCCCGGTCAGGTGTGGGAGGCGCCACAAAAGGCTGCAAGTGTTCTGTTGCATGACAAGGAGCCCAAGGTACAATTCTTGTGCGTTTCTGGTTCTCAAGCGGTGGTCTGCGCACCACGCACCGAACGCAAAGAACGTGGGTTCGAATCCAGGTTGAATGGGTTTGTCAATGCCAAGGGAGGTCAATCCCAGGTTCCAGTCAGCAGGAGTACTGTGTTCCGTGAGCAGAATGAATGGGAATGCATTCCTGGAAATGCTGCTGTTCTTTCAGATGTTCAGAGTGGTTCTAACACTGAAAAACAGGCAAGTACACCGTCTGCGGATGGTAAGGGTCCAGTTAGTGGATCAGCCCCGGGAGGGGGTATTGCTGTGGTTTTTGCACCTGCTAGTGGCTCAGACAGTTTCCGGCCATGGTCAGGGAGCAACGCAGCTAGGGGCGACTCTGAGGAGTGCACCCAAATCTCTTATGCCAAGGTCTAAGAGGCAGGCCATGTGTGGCAACTCTTCTCTGGTAGAGCCTGTTCAAGGTCTCGATCCAGGGCAAGAGGGGGGTTCTTCAGTGCTAAGGCAGAAGTCCCAAAGTGCGCCAACGTCACCCTTAGGCAAGTCAGCTAGGGTGCAAGGGCGCAGCAGGTCAGTAGGTGACATGCCTGACGTCAAGGACGGGCAGGCAGGTTCCAGAGCAGCTGGAACAGCGGGGGAACAGTCAGTGGGGTCAGAGCGGTTTGCGCGAGCCACTGAAGAGTTTCTGCCCGAAGGGTTCACAGTCACAAGCGTGCGTGTTTGTCTGGCGCAGTGTGAACCAGAGAGCCTTAAAGAGGTTCGAAGGGTACCTCAAGGAGGATCCCAGGAATGGCGTCATGCCATGGTAGAGCAGGTAAGCTCAGTAGAGCAGGTCAGCTCAGTAAGGTCTTTGGGTGTGTCCACGGCGCTACCAATAGGTAGCATGGCGTTAAGCAGTCGTAGGATGTACAAACCCAAGATGGCAGCAACTGATGAGTTGCGGTGCAGGGCTAGGTCAGTAGCCACAGGGTTCGCTCAAGTGAAGGTGGTCCATTGCTTTGAGGCAAAGGACGGACTCATTCTTGGATGCAGAACCACGCACATGCTGTTAGCTGTCGCGGCTCGAAGGAGTTTCGAGGTAAACCACTTTGGTTTGCATAGCTGTTTGGTTTCCGACCTGGAGCAGGAGTTGTACGAGGTACCTCCGCCAGGGTTCGAGAACAACAGGCAAGGTCAAGTGAGGAAGTTGCACAAGTCAGTCTGTGATTTGCAGGAGTCAGTCACAGATTGGACCTCATGTGTGCAGGAGGAGCAAGATTTCAGCCAGAGGTGTGCTGATAGCTACTTGTCTCTGACAGGAATAGGTCAAGAGCAGGAGCTAGTTCTCCTTTCAGGAGAGAACCTGGCAGAGATCAGGGAACAGATGCAACGGTTCGCAGAGGAGCTTGGTCAGTGTTTGAAGCTCAAGAACGTAGGCCCTGTTCGTGTTCATCTAGAACTGCAGGTAGACAGAGCTGAAGAAGACAGTAGTTTCTTGCTCAGTCAGACAGGTGAGATAGTGCAGTTGTTGAAGATGTTCAAGGTGTCTGAATGTGCTAGTGACAGAACATTCAGGAAGACTGGTCTAGTTAAAGACAGTAAGACCGGAGAACGCTCTGGGTTCCAGAGCTCCGAGGTGTTTCAGTCAGGGAAGCGAGTGTTTCTTTCCCAGTCGAGCAGAACTGACACAGCAGCTGCTGTGAATTTGCTCGGCAAGGAGCCTGTAGAGCCTAGTAGTGGATGTGCCGGGAATGGCATTCAGGAAGTGCAGAAGACACAGGAGTTTAGCCTGAGGTTGTCGGATGCCGGTGAGCCCCAGCTCACGTGCTGGTACGACAGCAGTTGGCTGCATGCCAAGGACAGGGAATCTGTGTCTGGAATGGTTGTGTGGATGTTTGGAAGAGCTCTGTTCAGTGGACTGGAGTCCCAGAACCAGAGCCTCATTGCTCATTCCTCTGCAGAAGCCAGGTACGATGCGTTGTCAGGGCTTTGTGGAGAACTGGAGTACTATAGGTGTTTGGTCCAAGAGATCTGCCATAAGTGGTACCTACCCATCGCTGTTTGGGAGGACAACCAACTTTGTTTGGTGTTGGCAGAGTCTGGACATGCCAAAGTCAGACTCAAACGCCTAGACGTTCTTTTTCGAGACGTGTGCCATGGGATTCAGGCAGGCTTGGTAAAACTAGGGTACAGTTCAAGCCAGTGGAATCCGACAGGGAAATTCCATCAGTATGGGGAATTTTGCAGTGGTATGTATATGACGTAAGGAGTTACTTACATGTCCCTCTGTGGTGCTGGACGAGAGGGGGTGTGAGGATTTTGAGCTTACAGGGTTAACAAGCTCAGACAGTTCGCCCAGCCCACAGAGTGATTACATTGCACAACATCCGGTAAACTTTTAACCGGACGTTCCTGTGTAATGTGATATGTCTTATCTGTACATATGTGGTGTATATATATGCTATTTGTATTGGACTACGCAGTTGGATTGCTCTTCGACTGTCCGGTGGATGGGTGCTCATCTTGCTGGGCTCCAAGCCCTTAAACATAATAAATCTTAATAATCAGCTGGACTTTGCTGTGATTTATTAGCCAGGCTCATTAATCTTCTTCCGTTTGCAAGACGCTCTGCTATGCTTTGAAGGAGGAGAAGAAAGGCTTTGAAGGCAGTGTCCATCGCAGAGAAAGCGTGTGGGCGAGGAACAACGCAACGAAAGATACCGGCTGTGGGTGCCGGGGGTTCGTTAACCCCACACCTCAGCCCGTTGCGTTTGATTTCGGTGGAAAAAGACCGTTAATCACTACACAGGGTGAGCTCCCGTTGCTTGGTCCCTGCTCCTGCCCATCTAGCAGTTCGAAAGCACGTCAAAGTGCAAGTAGATAAATAGGTACCGCTCCGGCGGGAAGGTAAACGACCAAGAACATTGTACCTCCATAACATCCTGTCTACTGGACTGCCTACATATGTACAATTTGCGCAATTAATACGATTCATAACCTATTGTGTCATCTGTGTAATGCTCAACTTCATGATACTTTTTTTTGCTTCTCATTCATTCTTTTACATAGGAAATTAGGCTTAGGCTCAATGTACTGTATTTAGCAGGGGGATAACGGATTTGGTTTTAAGAGAATATAAATGTAGATTCTAATGGCTTTTTCTAACTCAGATACAACTTAAAACCAAGTTATTTTAGGGAGCACTTGATATAATTTCATTTATTCAAAAATCCATTTATATAAAATCATCAATTTTTAATCCACCCTGGCCCAAGAGATGAAAAATTGCGCCTCTGAGCTATAAATCCAACCCAAGCTAATTTGGCAGCAATTAAAATTATCATTCTGTTCCTACAGCCTTAGTTTAAATGAGCTGGTAATCTATGTGCACAAGCAACTAATCCAAAGTTCACTCTATTCTGTAGCAGGTCGTTACTACTGTAGTGAAGTAAGTGGAGGAGTACAAAGTCTGAACTGCAAAAGTCAAGTTATTATTTAAAGTACCAGTGGGGGGGGGTAGGAGAAAGGGTTTCAAAGAGTACACAGCCACACACACACAAGAAGTGTGCATGCACACGAAAGCTCATACCAAGAACAAACTTAGTTGGTCTCTAAGGTGCTACTGGAAGGAATTTTTTTTATTTTGGTTTGACACACACACACACACACACACACACAATCAGAGATAAAATAGTATTATGAAAAGATAAAGGTAAAGGGACCCCTGACCATTAGGTCCAGTCGCGGACGACTCTGGGGTTGTGGTGCTCATCTTGCTTTATTGGCCGAGAGCCGGTGTACAGCTTCCGGGTCATGTGGCTAGCATGACTAAGCCGCTTTTGGCGAACCAGAGCAGCGCACGGAAACGCTGTTTACCTTCCCGCCTATTTATCTACTTGCACTTTGACGTGCTTTCAAACTGCTAGGTTGGCAGGAGCAGAGATCGAGCAATGGGAGCTGACCCCGTCGCGGGGATTTGAACCGCCGACCTTCTGATCAGCAAGCCCCAGGCTCTGTGGTTTAACCACAGCGCCACCCGCATCCCTTAGTATTATTAAGTATTATCCCTTAGTATTTCAGTATTATGAAAACTACCCCCCAAATTATCTTTGCCCAAAAAGAGTCTCAAAAGGGTTACACGATTATTATAAGCCTGGGAAATACTGGTGCAGTAGATAGCATGTTGAACATGTATCAGAGAGCCTTGGGGTCAAATCCTCATTCAGCTATGAAGCTCACTGTAGTTCAGACATAATGCCAAACTGCAGTATAACGGCAGTTTATCAATGAACAGACACAAGCTGCAGGTTCACATGCCAGCTCCCTCCTCCTCCTTTCCCCAAAGTGTGGGGTGATCAGTGCTTGCTTACAAACCAGTTCCAACCCCAAGTGAAAACATTCCAAATATTGTTGGTTTAAAAAATGTTACAGCCAATTTACTAAGCATGCCCTGCTTCAGAAGCCAATGCAAGGTAGGCTGCTGCGTAGCAACTGAACCACCGCCTTCCCCAACATTTAATGGTCTGGGAGTTCAGGCAGCAATTGTTAAGTTTGATGTTATCGACTAGGATGTCCTTCTTGCAGGAACCTCAATTACTTTTGCTCTTGGCTGCAGGAGCTCTGAACAGCAAGGCTGCAGAGATGCCAGAGTTCAAAGAGATTCAAAGGGCCACTCTCAAACATATTTAAAGTGAAACGCAGGAGGAAAAGAATGTTTTAAAACCATCTGCTGTGTGCTTTATTTTACATAGATGGGCACCTCCTTTAATTTGTTATAAAAATATTTACAGACCGCCGCCACCCATACAAAAAGCAAGGTGGTGTTAAACAATATTTATAAGTACTGTACAATAAAACATAAAGTACTATCAAAACAATAGAAAATAAGCATAGAAATGAGTGGCTCATATTGAAAACGTTTAAAAAAACTGAACAGGCGTGCTGGCATAAAAACGTCTTCAAAAGCCGCCTGAAATTAGCAGTGAGGATGACAGCTGAATCTCTGCTATAATAGAATTGCAGAGTGTGGGACCAGCAACACTAAATACCCAACTTCCAGATGAAGCCAACTGAGGTTCTGAAACATTGCTTTGCTAGATGATCTCAGTGACTGAGCTGGGATGTGCCGCCTAAGAGCTACAGCAATGTTTTTAAGAGAGGCATCTTTCTCCCCTTTCCCTCTCTGCCTTTCTTAAGCCTGTTGCATCCATAAAGCACAGGCCCATTTCACTGTTTACAAACAGAGCTGCCTAGCTAGCAATCCTGAGTCAAATCCAACCCTCAAAACAATTTTATTCATGGTGGTCCTAACAAAGGTGACGCATGAAGTCGTGGTAAAAGTATTTGCTCAGTTACGACACAGTGTTTAAAAAGCCATTGTGGGTATTTCATATGTATGCCATTGCATTGCTATCTCACAAGTATTTGGAAAAGGCAAGGGACCAGTACCAGTCCCCTCAAAATTTTCCCAGAACTTATAATTTTCTTTACGGAGTGCTTGAAAGAATTTGTTGTTATTGTTTAGTCATGTCCGACTCTTCGTGGGCCCATGGACCAGAGCACACCAGGCACTCCTGTCTTCCACTGCCTCCCGCAGTTTGGTCAAATTCATGTTGGTAGCTTCGAGAACACTGTCCAAACATCTCGTCCTCTGTCGTCCCCTTCTCCTTGTGCCCTCCATCTTTCCCAACATCAGTGTCTTTTCCAGGGAGTCTTCTCTTCTCATGAGGTGGCCAAAGTATTGGAGCCTCAGCTTCAGGATCTGTCCTTCCAGTGAGCACTCAAGGCTGATTTCCTTAAGAAAGGATAGGTTTGATCTTCTTGCAGTCCATGGGACTCTCAAGAGAATAGACTGTGTGAAATACTGCGACGATTGTTTAACACTGCCAACTAAAGAGAGCTCTAGTTCTGATTTATTACGGTTTTGGTGAGACGCCAGCTCATTAGAAGCAAGGAGATAAACACTGGAAGTTAACCAGAAGTTGCGGCTGGACGCTGGATTGCTTTCGGTTTCAGAGAGGCAAAATGGAACTGTGGCATACCTACAAATGAGTTTTCGAAGGAGGGGCAATGTTGAAGAAAACTGACTGATTACAGCATGATGGAAAAGAAGAAGGTAGACAAATATTTCACACAGCTACAGGATATAAATTCCCCCTGCAAGTTAATGGATTTGGATTTATTAAACACGATTGAAAGTCATCACATCAGTGGCTGCTAGAACGAAGGATTAAGATCGGAATTGTGGAACTTGGACTAATTAAGAGAACTGGCGCAGGATCAAGGAATAATGTCAACTCCTGATGGCCGGAACACGGGAAGTCATCCAAAAATGTTTAATTCGGAACTGTTTAATTGGCTCTTCTGACTGTATTGTGATTTGGCATTGTATTAATGTGGCCCCCATTGGATTATTAATGAAAAATTAATAAAAATTAATTTAAATCCCCCCCAGAAACATGTCACCTCCTCACCCTTCTCTCTTCACCCCAAATCAGTCATTTCATACAATCAAAGTACTTGTGCTCTGTATCTGCAAAATGTTAATTTTATTATAGAGCCTGCCTATCCAGTTGTGGAGTCAGGTAGATCTGGCTACTGAATTTTGGCAGAATATAGTAGTTTAAGAATATGGGGATTTGCCATCTCTCTGGTTTAGAACAGCTACAAAAGCAGGTCACAATTCAATCAACAAGTAAGGTGCATTTAGAACCACTCAAATCAATGTGCCCACCTCTCTCTGGTTTGGTTTGCATTGTAACTGCGTGATCTTATACATGCTTACTGAGAAGTAAGAGTTCAATGGGGCTTACTCCTAAGTAAGCGAGTATAGGATTGCAGTCTAAGGGTAGAACAAGTGAGCTGGCTGAGGAGATAGGTGCTCCCGAGAAATAATTATATGAAGTCTGAAACTTTGGAGGAAGGAATGCAATTATGCCTGCACTTTCCTCGGGCAGGGGTCCCTAACATGGAAGTTTAAATAGTCTTTACATGCAAAGGAATAGTGCTGGAAGAAACGACCACATAAAAGTTATAAAAGGAAAAGGCCATTTCATCTGATACCTAGACAAAATGTTATAGCAAAGTTGAAATATATTTTCTAAGGTTGCAGCAATGGGGGCAAGCCTGTTGAAAAGATAAATGTGTGACCTTCAGGGGTTGACAGCAGTCCTTTAATAAAAAAAAAGGCCCTTCAAATGCCATTGGATATTTTAAGTTCATAGTTTCAGGAATGAGACCGCGCACAACAATGTACTGGACTACAAAGCTGGCGGCAGAGAAATGAACGGCAAATTGCAATGGCCTGAGATTAGGTTATTTTTATTTTCACATCCCTGGTTCAATTTAGAAAAAAATTCCAACTCAGTTTAGACAACATTCACGGCACAAAGACAGAATTATTAGACCAACTTTATATCCTTTTACCACATACTTGTACAAACGTGTATTAAATCAATAAATCAACAATATATTTAAAATACCAATTCAGTCTAGCCGAAACTAATTTACAGTAAAAGAAAAAAAAAGATTCTTACTCAGAAGTTCAACTTTTATATGTGACTATATTTCTAAATGCAAAGACTTCTAGAGGAGGACTGCAAATTCCAACTAGTACTTGACACTGAGGTCACAATCCAATAGTTCAATACTGGTGTGTGTGTGTGTGTGTTTTGCTGTTTCAGTTGATCTTGGTCATCTTTCCCCTACATCAGTAATTTTCAAACTTTTTGCCTTTAGGAAACACTTTCCTAGCTTCCCTGCCATGAAATTTTGGACATACCAGACAGCCACACACCCATGCACTGTGGGAGAAGATGGGTACTGGCACACAAGCAGTTTTGCAGGGAAACTTGTCAGTCATTACTGATACTTTTGCTGGAGAATATCCCTTCCACTAGCTTTCTGTGAAACCTCAGAAGTTCCTTGGACGCAGTCTAAAACTACTATCCTGTCTACCCCATAATATATAGCTAGGCCAAGGATCATATGCAGAACACTCTGGATTAAGATCACAGGATACAAAATTCTATGGATCTGCCATTTTTGAAACAACTGAATTAAAAAAATACAAAAAGATAATATGGAAATGAGGAAGATAAAAGAAGAAGTAAGGCAAGATAAAGGTCTAAAAAATAGAGAGGAAGACTACCTTACGCTAGGAGATGCTTTTGACCATTGATATAATATGTGACAGCGGTAAATGTGTTAATAGGAATCACTAAACCTGTAAAACCCTTGCCTGTGCTCATTACATAACTGCAGATACATATTTGCATGCATGAAGGAAGTTATTTACACAAGTTTATACCACAGATCATTTTTACCACCACTACTTGAAAGACAATCCAATTTAGAGGATAAATTTTCTTACCCTCTGCAACCGCAATCACAATTTATTAGTTTCTCAGCAGACTCTTTTGTCTTGTACCCACAAGCCCAAATCATTTACCCACAAAATTGGAATATGGTTCAACTTTGAGTAGAAAAGCAGACTTGAAGACCCCTTAACTACAGTGTTATATTTTGTGGAGTTCAAAAGTGTTCCGAACAAATTTTTGCTGACAACCACAGATGAAGACTTCACAAAATGAACAGTGATGCATTTTTACGGAATTTAAAATATTGTTAATTGCCTTTGTTTTAACTGCTCGGAATGGAATGGCTTAGGCTGCGATCCTAGCTCCACCTACATGGGCGTGCGCCCCACTGAATTCAACAGAATTTACTTACTTCAGAGTAGGCACGATTAGGACTGCACAGTTAGTCAACACTTCCTATAAGCTTATCAAATAAACATCAACAGAGAGGTAGCAGAAACAGTAGACATTAAAGAAGTTGTTTATCAAATAATTCCAACAGCTAAAGATGATATCCATCCTAATTAGAGGCCCTCAGGAAAAGCAATTTGCAAGAATAACTTTACTCGAAAGTATAGTTGTGGAGGATCATTAATCTAAAGCAGGTATGATAAAAATTGTTTGTCTGACTTTTGTTCCACCTGGTAATATTCATATCCTAGTCAGGAACTCCCTCCTGTCTTTCCATGAATTGTTGAAGACTAACATGCAAATATTGCATTATTCTGACATTTAAGATTTCTCTGCACAAATAAGCCAGCACAACAGAACCTTACCTACAAAATGCTAGCTTTTTAGGTGCAGGAGGTTTTGCTTTAATATGAGAGAGCATTCAAACATACCATTCCTTACCTGTAGTCTAGAATAGTATCGTAAGAGCTGTACAAAGGGATTCCCCCAGTCTTGTGGTTGAACTCTTACTCTAGCAAGGATACAGTCAGCTTAAAACCAGACCATAAAACGTATCTCAATCATAGACCTCCACCAAATATCTGGCAGACTGTGTCAATTACATCTGCTAACATTTAAACCTTCCTCCTTCCTGCGTTCCTGACCATGTGAACCTCTTGTTTCTGCCAACTTTATCCCCACTTTCCTTCCTGGATAAAGTATGTCCCTTGGTCCTTCTCGCAGCTCTGGACAATTCGCAACCTTTCTTTCCTAGTTCCCATCCCCATCTCCCCTACACTGCTTCCATTAGTTTGAGGCCTGCTCACGATCCTGTCTCTCTGTTTTCTATGCCCTCCTGTCCATCTGCCTGTGGGTGACTCATTCTTTTTTTTTTTTTTTTTTTTAAATAATTTTTATTAGGTTTTCCAAATTTTGTCCAGCCCCGATTCGGGCCAGATCACATACAATTTATACATTCTTTAATGACTTCCCCACGCCCCCCCTCATTGTTTTCATTTATCATGATGTACATTTCTTACCAGGTTTCTATTTTCATATCATTAACATTTCCATAATTTCCTTAATTTCAAATCGATTACCACCCACTCACATCTTTTACAATTCTTATCTTTTACTTTAATCAAATCCCTGTCCCCCCCCCAGTCCCCGGTGCAGACTATTTCAATATCAAAATTGCTTATCATTTATAATAGCTATTCATCTTATATCATTATATTCCAAAAAATCATAGTATAATCATTTCCTGCCATGTCCAAGTTCAAAAACCAATAGGCCACAAATCAGTTACTTCATTTACATGCTCATCCTATTCCTGCAGGAAGCATCTTTGGAACCCATTGTCTTTGCTGCAGAGTAACATCCAAAACGATATCCATAAGTGTCTTCGGCCTTTCCTTCCATGTTTGGTCCAGATTGTTCCGACTTCCCCTCTGCTGCTTGTCGTTGGGCTGTGATTTGTTGACTTTTCTCTTGGTATTTCTCTTTTTCCTGATGATGACAGCTCTTGACTTATAATAGATGATTCTTTTGCAGCTGGTTCTCTTCTGGATAGGCTTTTTCTGTTTATATTCAACAAGTACACTGTTCACAGGGTTTGGTTGTAAATCCTGTCCAATCTGGTCATTGTTTGTGCTTTGCTTTATCTCTGGCGCAAAACTGTTCCCAGCTGCAGCCAGTTCAGTTCTCAGTTCTTTCACTCCAGCATTGTAGTCCCTTCTAAGTTCTTTCAATTTCTCCAACAATGTTGACAAATCCACATCCTGTTTCACCGCCATTTTTTGTAGTCAGTTCTTTTCTAACTTTTCCAAACTTTTTCAAACTTTTAAAAAGTTCCAAAGTTCCAAAGTTGCTCCTACAAATTAAATGATCTTCATCTGCCCCCTCGGACCGGGGGAGGCGCAGGGGTTAAATCTCCAAAACAAAGTATCAAATTCCGAACAGTACTTTTCAAGCTGTGCAACAATGCCCTGTCGTTGTTACACAATGGCAAGGGGCAGACCTCCGTTTTTTTTTTACCCTCAAGCCAGTTCAAATTAATTAAAATTAAAGTTTTTTCTTATAAATTACTCACAGTTCCAAATTGAAGATTTTGGAGGAATCGGCGCGCTCGGCTGTGGCGGTCTGGCAGCTTCGCCAGACGGGGCTGGATACGGACCCTGGAGCTCCGCCGCCCGATCGCCCGGGAGCTCCGCTAAGAGCTCCCTGGGACCGGGACCGGCGTCCGAGCTCTTGCGGGTCCACCGGACCCCGGGACGCCCTTCCCGGGGGTTTTGGGGGTCGCGGCGCTGGCGCGATCACCCCTTTGCCCGGCCTGACGGGGGAATGTCACGAGCGACATCTCCCCCCGACCGCCATCTCCGGCAGCGCCAACCGGAAGTCGTGGGTGACTCATTCTAGGACATGAGAAGCTCAACCAACGACCCTTCTCCATTATCTGATTCCTCTTGCATAGGCATAGGCAAACTCCGGCCCTCCAGATGTTTTGGAACTACAATTCACATCATCCCTACCTAACAGGACCAGTGGTCAGGGTTGATGGGAATTGTAGTCTCAAAACATCTGGAGGACCGAATTTGCCTATGCCTGCTCTTGGACATTAGGGGGGGGGAAACTTAGTCAATCACAGGCACTAGCGTCATTACTACCCTCAAAGTCAAATACAAATTATAGCTACCAAAAGTTTACATGTTGCTTTATTTACCTGTCAGGCACCCTTGGAGCAAAACATGATGTGGTAGAATGAACACAGAGTATATTATCAGCCTCAAGATCCTGGATTTTAGCTTCCACTGCCTTGAGGTCTGTACGCAGCTCGTCACCTTCTAAAACATTTTCTACCACCACAGGCTCAAAACCTAGTCCAGCCAACAAAAACAATGTATGAGTGGGCATCCTGGATTCTCCTACAATTTAATCTTCACTCTATCCCCAGTGTGCCTCCTTTGTTTGATTTTATTCTCATTGCTTACCACAGAGACAACTATTCTATTAAAATTAGTATTAAACTTTAATATTAATCACTATGGATATCAGTAAATAAACTGGTATTGCATCATCAGTCCAGGAAATTATCTCACCGGCGCTCGTCATACAACATACCATGGAAAATTAAAATTAAGAGCAAGATCTAACATTCAAACTTAAGATATAGCAGACAGGGCTACTCTCTCTAGACTCAATTTAAAATATTGTTAGCAAAATGTCCCACAAGATGGGAGTGAACGTCCAGCTTCCAGCATATTCTAAGTGTGTCAACAGTGGTTTGAACACTCTGAAAAGAAATGCTGCAGAATATAGCATAATAGGTGTTGAGGCAGCTTACATCACACTTGACGTAAATCTCAAAAAATTCACAGACTTAATGTAAGTTAGCTTTTCAGGAGCTTATTGGCTATTTTCCTTCTTAGCAACTATTGCAGATTTTGTGGGTCTCTACCACAGTTGTTTGTCTGCAAGTTCTTAATCAGCCTCTGGACCAACTGCTAGGATGCTACAGAATGTTCACAAACATTCTCACTCTTCAAATAGAAGGTGAGCAATAGAATATTGAAAATCAGTATGATTTCTGCCAAGAAGGGTAAGGTTTGTGTGGCTTTAGAAAAATCCCCACGCATGACCCAGGGACAAAAGAGTCTGTGTGTTTCAAAGACAACTGGGAAGCCAGAAAACTATAGACGAAAAGGAAGGAAACTGAATTTTGCATATAATTACTTAAAATCATAGCTTGTTTCAGGCTTCCAGTCAGTTATATATATTGTAGGCCTACACAACTTCCAACCTACAATGCAAAAAAAACAAAAACAAACCCACTAGTCATGTACTGCAAGGTATTTGACACGCCCCCTTCTTTTATTGCAGTCCCAGGAAGGCGTCAACAGCTAGAGGCTTACCAAGAATCAAACAACATGTTCAAAGTTAGTGCTAAGCAAGCAACAAGAATCCCCAGCACTCCACACAAACCCTTTTACCTGCAGTGATCATTGACTTGAAACAGGATTTCTGGTCTATACGGGGCCAGATAATGTATTTTGCCTTTGGTCTCTTGTGCCGCAGGGTTAGGAAGCACAATGTTAGGCTCATGCCAGTTGCCATGGGGACCACAAAGCAGCTACTTGCTGTCCTGACGCCTGCAGGTAAAAGACAAAAATCAGATGTGAAAAACAAATGTTCTTAAAATATTCCAAGTACCTGTAAGGGAACACATGCACTGGGCTCCACACTTACCGGCAAGTTTTATAATATCCAAGGCAATTGAATTAGTAAGTTTGTTCAAGAGACTGGAGCCTGCAGCTTTTGGCTGAACAGCAGAAATATCGCCTGACCTTCCAATCCCATGGATCAACCTGGAAATGAAACAGAAGGTTGGGAGGGAAATGCAACTTTTAACATAAAAATAGATACTCAGATCCAGAGTTTTGCACCATGACTTAGTGCAGTGATGGCTAACCTTGACACTCCAGATGTTTTGGGACTACAACTCCCATCATCCCTGACCACTGGTCCTGTTAGCTAGGGATGATGGGAGTTGTAGTTCCAAAACATCTGGAGTGTCAAGGTTAGCCATCACTGACTTAGTGAGAACCAGCTTCGTGAACTGTACTGGCATTAACCCTCAAAATATGTGACTTACTGTAAATATAGTTATTGTATCTACCGCTATGTAGACCTACATAACTTGCGACCCACCAACTTGAAGGCAGCCAACAGCTGTCCATGGCAGCTTGGCAATTTTTCCAGTTCTGCTGCCTGCCCTGGACTGCAAACATGATAGGGGATGCTGAGCACCTGGAAGGCCCCAGTGACCTGGTTTGCATTATCATGGTATTCTAACCTCTGGTTTACCTGCACTACGTGAACATGTTGACTCCAGTAGAGGAGTTTGCATTCACTTTGTTACTCGGCGGCCCTTTTAGCACAGAGTGGCATGACAGCTGAGTCAAGGTTCATGATTAAGGTCTCTTTGTCTTAACCATGATCTGTGGCCAATATCTCTTCCATGGTTACACGACACAGAATGAAACAAACTGTCTAGGTTCCCTGTCTCCCTCTCCTTCAGGATGCTCTTGCAGTTGCCTTTGTGCTTCAACACTTGATGGTTCCTCAATGCATTCCAAACATTACAAGTTCCCTCAACCCAATGTTTGCCTTCCTTAAGCAGCTGTGCAAGGTAAAAATAAGACCCTGAGCTCTGTCGAAGTCCTCTGTGCATCGTTCCATTTCACATGGAGGTTCCTTGCAAGGACAGAAGCAAAATAGGTCTCTGCATTGATTTTTCTGCTAAGCCAAGCAGGAAGGGAGACATATTGGTCCCGTTCTCCCCAGTTCTTTAACACACACAGAAGACTTAGGTGAGGGGCAGGTGGCAACCACATATAAGGAGTGGCCATGCCAAAAAACGTGGAGCTCTTTGTCATTCTATCACTTACAATTATTCCAACACTGTAAGAATTATAATTCTTACTTTACTGATATGACAGCTGGAACAACAAATGCATACTGTTTGGAGCAGCAAAGTAAGCTTATATTTAAAAATGTGTTGGCTGTAAATTATAAAACAGCCCAATCAAGTGCCAGATGACCTGAGACTTTAGGCCCTTAGAAGCTGAGTTTGCCCATAAGCTCTGCTTCATTTGAATAAAATCAATTTTAATGGGCTTTTGTTCATGTTAGCCGCAATTAATCTGTCATAAGGGTCATTTAAAAATGCAACTCCCATAATTCAATATATGCATGTAACTGATGTTTAATATGTTTTTGTTTTAATATATGAGATAGAAGAAATTCTGATTAGTGTGCTGGTGAAGGGTAAATGTTCCACTGTAAAACTAATTAAGCTGAAGTGGAAGAGAAGAATACATCATTTATTTCTTCATCCAAAAATTCAATTTCACTATGCTAATATTTGTTAACATAGCAGCAAAGAAATTATTTTCACATTTTTAGCATACCAAGCAGGGGTTCATACGTTCAAAAAGATATAAAAACCTGTTCATACAAGTGATCTACTCGCATTAGGAACACAACATCTGAGAAAAGGACCTGTTTGTAATTATGATCTCTTTTTTCAGGAACCATGAACCCACTCTTATTGTTTAAGATAACAGAGACCAGGTATACAGTACAACTTACTGTCCTTATGACCTTAAGATGAAACCAACTCTGTTCTGGCAACACTTATCATGTGTGAAGTTGGAAGAAAGAGGTACAGTCATACCTTGGGTTGCGCTCGCTGCAGGTTACGTTTTTTCGGGTTGCACTCCGTGCCGAACCCGGAAGTACCCGAATGGGTTACTTCCGGGTTCCAGCGCTTGCGCAGAAACAATAAATTGCGCTTTGCGCATGTGCAGAAGCACCAAATTGCATCACGAGCGTGCACAGACGCAGCGGCGCGGGTTGCAAACGCTGCGGGTTGCAAATGCGCCTCCCGCACAGATCGTGTTCACAACCCGACCGTCCACTGTACTTGAGCAGAAGACTGCACCTACTTGTTACAGTTGGCTGACCTTCTGTTAAGTAATGCACACATGGTGTGAGGAACACCATGAATATATCCCCCCAGGTGCTGTATGCATCTCCCATCCTACCCTTAACCCTTTTGCCTTGGATGACGGGAATATTGGAATAATGAAAATTATTTGTGCTCATAACAGAATATCAAGCTATAAATGTACAGTATAAGCAAATTCAGAAATTTGCAAATGGACAAAACCCAAACCCAAAATCATATATAAGCATAATGAGATTCTACCTGCAATCCACAAACTGGACCTTTTGAACAATGAGGGGCAGCAAAAACTGTGTTGTCCTTATGATATATGGTTTATTTACACATATTTACAACCTAAGACTATTATAGAGGGATCTCCAGCATTACAATGCATGAGGTTATGGCTTCTCCATAGTCACTATGTTGGATTAAGACACCAGCATTCTGCTTTTTGACTCTCTCTCCAGCCCACTGCTTAGTAACTCTGTTGCTTAACTCCTAACTACCATTCTAAACTCTAACCTTTCCTAAAACACCAGCATTGTCTTTTAAACTAAACCTCTTTGAGGAAGGAAGGAAACCCACTCATTTCCAAGTGAGATATGCTTTCAATCCTTTGTGTTGCCTAAATGGTTCGTCCCCTGGCTAACACCTCAAAAGGAAATTATCTGAGTTAGTCAGCTTTGAAGTGAGAGCTGGACCATAAAGAAGGCTGATCGCCGAAGAATTGATGCTTTTGAATTATGGTGCTGGAGGAGACTCTTGAGAATCCCATGGACTGCAAGAAGATCAAACCTATCCATTCTTAAAGAAATCAACCCTGAGTGCTCATTAGAAGGACAGATCCTGAAGTTGAGGCTCCAGTACTTTGGCCACCTCATGAGAAGAGAAGACTCCCTAGAAAAGACCCTGATGTTGGGAAGGATTGAGGGCACAAGGAGAAGGGGACGACAGAAGATGAGATGGTTGGACAGTGTTCTCGAAGCTACTAACATGAGTTTGGCCAAACTGCGAGAGGCAGTGAAGGATAGGCGTGCCTGGCGTGCTCTGGTCCATGGGGTCACGAAGAGTCGGACACGACTGAACGACTGAACAACAACAACATACTTGGCTTAACGAGGTCTAGTGCATGGCTTAGATACACACTGGGTCTGTGTCTAGCTATCGCCTCCAAGGAAACTAGCTTTCATACCCCAAACCTTAATTACCAGTAAATTCTAGCACCCATAAACATATAGCAATACAATGGCTGAGCCCTCATTTTGGGGAATATAAAATCTAGTTGTTACCTAGTTATGCACATTCCTTTACGGGAGGAAAACAAGTACTGTATAAAAGAGAAATAAGTGACTTGTCATATTAAAAAAAGCCGTATTTACCTGTAATGCCGGCGGGCTACTAGCCCTGATGCCACTCTTCCTTCCCTCTCACCCACACCACAGTTGCCTAGGAAATTATTGCTGTCCATAATTGCCAGTTCATGGAGAAAAAGTTCAATAGTGCTTTCATCCCATCCATCTTCAGGACATTTGCCCTTCAGAAAACAGTACAATTAAATACAATACAGTTAAAGTACATACACTTACACATTGCTGTTGTTTCATTTTCTTAGATAAGCTAAACTAGAATAAGGAATATTATTATTATTAGTGAAAGATGGAGGGCACAAGGAGAAGGGGATGACAGAGGACGAGATGGTTGGACAGTGTTCTCGAAGCTACCAACATGAGTCTGACCAAACTGCGGGAGGCAGTGGAAGACAGGAGTGCCTGGCGTGCTCTGGTCCATGGGGTCACGAAGAGTCGGAAACGACTAAACAACAACAACCCTATTATTGCAAAGTACTGCAAATAAACTTCTTTTTAAACCTACCAATGTCATTTAGTTTCATGCAGAAAAATATCAAGGTGTTCAAACTCACACTATTTTCCTTGCAGGATTGCAACATTGGCTCACTTCAGGTGCTGTACCCATAGTTTGGAGGTGAACATGCAGCAGGTTTGCACACTTTCTTTCCCCCTCTCAAATGCAAATTTTGAACTCCCTTCTATGGCTCATTATAACCCCAGTTTAGGGTTACATCTTCATTGGGGCTAAAAACAACAGCTGACCAGGATTGCCTGAAACCCTAACTTGAAATGCTGACTGGAAATAGGTTTAGATTAGTTTAGTTTAGTTGTTTAGGAAACAGTGAAAGACTGTCTGAACTAAGGCACCATTTCCAATAGCTACTACTTTTGCTTGAATTTCAAAGCTAACAGGGAAACCTAGTCCAGAAGTACAAGGATGAAGTGAATACTATCTCAAGATATGTTCACAATTAAGTCTGCATATGGAGATCACACACTATTTTGAGGATGAAAAAAGACTGTGCAAATTATCCAAGGTTGTTTTCTTCAGTAAAATGTCTCAGGTATGTAGGGAGTAATCAAACACATTCAGTTGGACTTTCTATGAATGCTTACTCAACAGTATTAGGTTACATATTAAGTTGGCTGGACCTAACAGATATAACTAACAAGTCAGAAGAACAAAGGTTTCTGACAGCTCTGCCAAAAATAAGGCATTATAGCCTTTCCGCCTATGCACCTTGATGGGCCTGGCTAGGTATGGAAAATCACAAAATACATATGATACAAAACTCCTCACTGTTCGTAGTGTGCTTTTTCTATGAGTAGACAATTATCAGATCCATACCATACATTTAAAGAGCACCCAACGAGCATTTAAAGCACATGACTTCCCCCAAAGAGCCCTGAGAAACTATAGCTGCCCACTCACAGAGCTTAAAAAACTACAGTTTCTGGAGTTCTTTTTTTGGGGGGGGGGGGTGTCACAAACTTCAAATGTGTGTTGGGTGCACTTTAAAGTGCATTCAGAGGCGTGGCAGAGTAAATCGCCCTTAACTGCAAAGAGACAAAGGCTGCCAGTAGCTAAAACCATGACAAGGTGCCAATTGGAAGCTTCCAACCTCACTGCCATGTGGACAAGCCACTTTGACTTCCAGGGTTTTACACCACTGAATCAGAGGCGCTCCCACCACAACCACGCATGGCCGGGGATGGGGTGTCCTTTTGTGCCCAGGGCTGCATAAGAGCCGTAGCTCAGTGGCAGAGTGCCTGCCTTGCCATGTTCAGTCCCCGATGGCACCTCCAAGTGGAGTCCAAACCCTGGAGAGCTGCTGCCAGTTAGTGTGGACAATACTGGGCTAGATGGACTAAATGACTCTGTAATAATAATAATTTATTTATACCCCGCCCATCTGGCTGGGTTTCCCCAACCACCTTGCAGAATATTAAAAACACGATAAAATATCAAACATTAAAAACTTCCCTAAACAGGGCTGCCTTCAGATGTCTTCTAAAAGTCAGATAGTACCAGGCAACTCCCTACATTCCACCTTAAATCAGCCTTTTATTCAGACCATGAGGACTAGAACCTTGCTTTTAGTGAGGCAGCTCCCTACGTTCTATGTTCCATCAGGAGGAGAATGACACCTCCGAGGGGCGTGGCCTGAAAAGCAGGCGGGCGGGCGGGGCCTCCGGAGACGAGGCCACGCCCCTACCTCCCGCTTTCCCTCAGGGGGGAAAGAAAAGACGAGCAATTCCCCGACGGCCCGGCTTTTTACCTGCTCCAATAAGGCCCGCAAGCGGAGCTCGTGCGCGCGGCGCCCCTGCGACCCCTGCCGCACGTAGGCCGCGTTCACGAGCCTCTCGCTGGCCTGAAAGTTCTCCGTATTCATGGCGGAGGAAAACGAGGGACTGAAGAGGCGGGCGCTCGGCAGAGCGAGAGGGAGGGGGCTGGGTTTCCGGGCGCATGCGCGCTCCACGCGCGACGCTTTCATCGGTTAAGGGCAGTGAGACAGAGGGGCGCTTGTCGACGTTACAAGAACGTGAGCGACTGGCGCCCCCTATCGGAGAGGAGGACGAAGGGGAAGGGACTCGCGGACCGCTTTCCGAACGGCGCCGCTCCACAGAACGCGGCTTTCGTTCTGCGCACGCGCAGTTACGTCAGTGATGGAGCTCTACAGATGTTGGACCACAATATCTTCATCCTTGGAGTCTCTTGACAACATCTGGATGGCCAGTGGGTCCCTCCTACTGGTTCCCTTAGCCTTGGTGCGGAGAAACTCCCGTAGCAATAATATCATTATTTATTTCATTTATTAAACTTTATTAAACCTTTCATCAGTAGATTTCAGGGCAGTTCACAGCAATTTATTGCATTTGTTAGTCGCTTTCGAATTTCACAGGTCTCCTTCTCAGGCCAAACATTTTAAAGAAGGGGGCTGGACAGAGAACAGAAGGAAGTACTACAGACAAAAGGTGCCGCCAAGTCTTGTTTTGAGTGTACTGTATTTGAATGAAAACTTTGTCAAGGAGCTTTCAGTCAAGTTAATGAGTCTGAGCAGATCGTCAAAATGAGCAAAAAGTGCCCAGGGTGTAGTGATCATGTGGACAGAATCTTTAAACGATGCTAAGCATGGGCGTGGATGTGGGTGGCGCTGTGGGTTAAACCACAGAGCCTAGGGCTCCTGCCAACCTAGCAGTTCAAAAGCATGTCAAAGTGCAAGTAGATAAATAGGTACCGCTCCGGTCAGATGTCCCTTTACCTTTAAGCATGGGTGTAGCATGGGGGGGTAGGTGCTGTGGGTTAAACTACAGCGGGTGGCACTGTGGGTTAAACCACAGAGCCTAGGGCTTGGTGATCAGAAGGTCAGCAGTTCGAATCCCCGCGACGGGGTGAGCTCCCGTTGGTCGGTCCCAGCTCCTGCCCACCTAGCAGTTCGAAAGCATCTCAAAGTGCAAGTAGATAAATAGGTACTGCTCCGGCGGGAAGGTAAACGGGGTTTCCGTGCGCTGCTCTGGTTCACCAGAAGTGGCTTAGTCATGCTGGCCACATGACCCAGAAGTTGTCTGCAGACAAACACTGGCTCCCTCGACCTATAGAGCGAGATGAGCGCCGCAACCCCAGAGTCGTCCGCGACTGGTCAGGGGTCCCTTTACCTTTAGGCTTTTGTTGGAGGGGCAGAACCTCAGTTTTATTGATTTTTATCGATTTATGGAGGGGCAGCTATCCAATCTGCCCCCCTTGGCTACACCCATGATGCTAAGGTTTTCCACCACCCCCCCATCTTAATTATTAGTTTTGTGCATCCCCTCCCTGTTTTGCTATATTTTTAACGACTGGAGTGCCTGGCGTGCTCTGGTCCATGGGGTCACGAAGAGTTGGACACGACTAAATGACTAAACAACAAAAACCTTGTTTTCTTGTAGTTTTGAGTATATCCCTTGCACGGGATCAAAGTCTTGTTTTTAGAATTTGAAGATCTGTGTCCTGATAATAAATTGACAACATATCATGTGGAATTAATGTGCTCAGAATTTAGTGATGTAAATATCTTTGTTTTCAAACAGGAAATATTTTTGCTTCATGATGCCATTCTGCAATGCCGCCTACAGTGTTGAATATGTATCACAAGAGGGCACCATCCTACAACTGAATCACGCACTCATTTATTTTCATTATACTGTATTGCCTTTAATCCTCCAACAGCCACGATTGAACACAAGGCTAACGAAAGAGATAAAAGCTGGCATATATTATAGGTACAACAAGTTAAACAACAAGCATGAAATCTCATTTAAGTCATATCAATGCATTATATATGTAAGAATACATATGATTAATCTATTACCAATTACAGAAACTTGATTTTGAGTAGTGGTTCCCTCTTTATGGCATGTCTGATCTCAGTATTAAGATTCCTCACTCATTACCGGTATTGACATTCAGGAGGAATTTAGCAACATTCCTGTTTACTGATTACTAAGTGTGCAAGTGTGACATTATTAGCTGTGGGGATATTTGAGAGTTTTTAATTGTTTTATTATCATTTTTTAAAAATGCAGTGTTTTGCTGTCTGCCATCCTGGGCTTCTTTAAGACAAAGGGCAGGATAGAAATTTTACAAAATTACAGTTTACAAAACTTCTGCATCATTCATTTTCATAGAATGCTTCACTCAAAAACTCTAGCATCTGCCATAACTAAACAGAAAAAAAGCTTTTACAATACAACTAATAAAAATTTCTATTTTACAGGTATATCATTCCATTCCTTACCCCTAGGGGCATGTCCATTACTTTCAGTACAATCCTGTACATTACTCATATCCTGTGGTGGCTGGTGACTATTGGAACTGGTCGGACAGAAGGCAGGAAGGCCATCAGGAAGTCAATGACAGGCAGGGGAGCCAACTTCTAGTTTTGTCTTCATTCTCCTCCCTGCTGAATTCTCCAAGGGAAGGAAGGTGCCACCACCCCTTGGACTGGGTGTAAGATGTAGGCAGGTGGCAGCTGGTTGAGATTATACCAGGGGTCAGCAAACTTATTATTATTATTATTATTATTATTATTATTATTATTATAGTTTTATTCATTTTATCATATAAAACAAAACAAGCACATAAACTACAAAAGAAAAGCATAACATAAACATATAAACACAACAATAAAGTATATCATTTTTCACCTATTTTCCTTAACATCTTGTTGGGACTTCCCCCTATCCTCCCTTCCTGGTTTCACATCTAACTCTTATTTTCAGTCAAGTTCATCTTCAAATTTAACCTTTTATCTAACCTTTTGTTATCCATTTATCCATTTAATCATTATGTTACCCTTTTTTTTTAACCTCGAGGATATTTTTCAGTCCCAATTTTAATCTGGTAAACTCTAGTTTATACCCTAGATTTTCAAATACTTTCCATATTACAATATTTTTTAAAATACATTTTAAATTTCTTCCAATCTTCTTGCACCACATCCTCCCTCTGTTCACACAGTCTTGCTGTCAGTTCGGCGAGTTGCATAAAGTCAATCATCTCCATTTGCCAATCTTCCACTGTTGGTATTTCTTGTGTCTTCCAGTTCTTTGCAATCAGTAGTCTCACTGCTGGGGGTCAGCAAACTTTTTCAGCAGGGGGCTGGTCCACTGTCCCTCAAACCTTGTGGGGGGGGGGCGGACTGTCTTTTGAAACAGGTAGATAGCCGTGTTGGTCTGTCATAGTCAAAACAAAATAAAAAAATTCCTTCCAGTAGCACCTTAGAGACCAACTAAGTTTGTTCTTGGTATGAGCTTTCGTGAAGTGTGCATGCACACGAAAGCTCATACCAAGAACAAACTTTGTTGTTGTTCAGTCGTTCAGTCGTGTCCGACTCTTCGTGACCCCGTGGACCAGAGCACGCCAGGCATGCCTATCCTTCACTGCCTCTCGCAGTTTGGCCAAACTCATGTTAGTAGCTTCGAGAACACTGTCCAACCATCTCATCCTCTGTCATCCCCTTCTCCTTGTGCCCTCCATCTTTCCCAACATCAGGGTCTTTTCTAGGGAGTCTTCTCTTCTCATGAGGTGGCCAAAGTACTGGAGCCTCAGCTTCAGGATCTGTCCTTCCAGTGAGCACTCAGGGCTGATTTCCTTCAGAATGGATAGGTTTGATCTTCTTGCAGTCCATGGGACTCTCAAGAGTCTCCTCCAGCACCATAATTCAAAAGCATCAATTCTTCGGCGATCAGCCTTCTTTATGGTCCAGCTCTCACTTCCGTACATTACTACTGGGAAAACCATAGCTTTAACTATACGAACAAACTTAGTTGGTCTCTAAGGTGCTACTGGAAGGAATTTTTTTATTTTGTATTTTGAAATACAGCGATGACAGGCCTTCCTCCTCCACCACCTGTAGCAACGGGACGCTGGCCCTTTAAATTCTCAGGTGAGGCGCTTCCGCCCTGCCTGCCTGCCTCCTCCCCTTCACACACCCCACGCCCACCGTCCCGCGCCAGCAGCGCGCACGCGCAGTAGGCCACCCGCGCTCAAACTCGCCCCCTCACCCCTCCCAATGCTGCCCGGTCTCTGAGTTTCCCCTCAACTTCGCCGGACCTTTTTTTTGCCCGAAGCGCCCCGCTGCTTCTTTCCCCCTCATGGCGGAGTCCGGGGCCGAGCCGGTTCTCGGCCCGGAGGACGGGAAGGAGGCGGAGGAGGAGGAAGAGGCTGACGACGAGGAGCTGCTCCAGCTGGGGACGGAGACGGCGGGGCCCGGCAGCAGCAGCAGGGCCGCGAGGGGCGCTCCGGGCGGCGCCGTCAGGGTCAGCCTCGGGGGCGGCGCGGCGGCGGCTGGGCCGCAGCTGGACTCCGATGGAAGAGGCGACGACGACGGGAGCGGCGACAGCGACGGCGACGAAGAAGAGGAGCCTCTGCTGGGCTTGGCGGCCTCGGGCCGGAGGGGCGGCCGCCGCCGCCGCAGCGCCACAGGTCAGAGCCGCCGCGCGCCCGGGTTCTGCCCCGGTTTGTTTGCTCGTTTCCAGGGTGAGGCGAGTTCGCAGCGCACCCAGGTGGGTGGGTGGCTGCCTGGCTGGCTGTGGGGGAAGGTGGTCGGGCTGTCATCCGGGGGCCTCTCAGTATTTTGCCCCTTTTTAAAAAGAAAAAAAGAGGAGGGGTAAAGCCTTTCACTTAATTAAGGCGGTGGGTCTCCCCCCCCCCCAGTATATGAATTTCCCACATCCCCGCAGCTGAAATAGATCTTTCCTTTTGCTTCCTCGAGTGTAACCTTGCCCCCCCCCCCTGAAAGCAGGACGTGGCCTCTCTTGTCAGGTTAATCTGGGTGGGGGAGCAGGGAAGGGGTTATTGTTCTGTTTGTGTTTTTGACATTTGTGTGTCAACCGGCATCCACTTTTATTTTTTAATGTTTTGCGTATCATCCGCATTTCAACCGCCTCGTAATTTTTAGCATCCGTAAATAGTGTTGTTGTCTTTAGCGTTCCAAGTGCTTAATTCCCCCTGGTCCGCAAACCTAGTGCAACAGAATGAGGTGGCAGGTGCTGGCTGCTTGTGATTGCTAATCTTTATATATATATTTTTAAAAAGAAGCTTCTTGCAGGTGTAGGAAGCCAGGAGAACGGGCTGGAGCCTTTCACCCCGATGTACTTGCGTGTTGGGAATATTTTATTGGGCCGATTGGATACCTTGCTTGCTGTTGGCCACAACTGGGGAGACCCAGCTTCAAATTCCCACTCGCCTGGTAGCTCACTGGATGACCTGGGCCAGTCACTCTGCCTCAGTCTAATCCACCTAATTGGGGTTATTATGGGGATAATGCCATGAGCACAAGTCTTAAACTCTGATCAACAAACCCAAAACACATCCCTTCGCCTGAATCCTAAGGTGGTATAGTCTATTCCACCATGCCATTCTTTCTTTTGCATGTGCAGACCAAACCTAAGTAATCCTTGGAACAACTCTGTAAAGTAGGTTACTGCTGTTATCTGTATATTGCAGATGAACGGGAGGATTAATCTATCTTTGGTTACTCCATGAGCTCCTTGTAGAAGTGAGTTGTGAACCAAGAAGTCCCCAATTCAGAAATGCCATTCTGTCTTAAAGCAAAAAGTCCACCTGATGATATGGCTGGTCAGATGCATGCTAGCAAAACAGTGCATGAAGCACTGTTTGGGCCTTGTATCTGGCAAACAGACATGTTTTTTTCAGTAGTTATAGATATTCCAATTTGCTATCCTAGTGAACAGTTGCTAATAGGTACAAAGTTTAGGTAACCTGAATTGATACCTCAATTGATACTGAATTGATTAGTTTGCTTTTCTCTCTCCCATTCCTTTCTCTTCTCTCCTAGATTGTGAACCTTCAGGTAGCAGCTGGCTACCTCATATTTTAATCTCTGTATAGCATTTACTAGGAAATATAGGTGCTTTATAACTATTATTGCAATCCCATGCCCGCTTACCTGGGAGTACATGCTATGTTGGGGCCTAATGGGAATTACTTTTGCATAGACATGCATAGGATTGTGTGGTAAGTGATAAACCTAGTTGACAGTCCTAATTTAAACTGTTTTATTTAGCACATACAGGAAATGTTGGAAGTATTGCAGAAATGAACTTCTTCTTGGATGATCCAGAATTTGCTGAAATTATGCAGCAAGCAGAACAAGCCATAGACAGTGGAGTCTTTCCAGAAAGAATATCACAGGGATCCAGTGGGAGCTACTTTGTCAAAGATCCTAAGAGAGTGAGTGCATTGTTTCCCAGACATGTGTTTACCTGATTGGTAAAAAAAAAAAGGTGGAATAACTTTGCTGAACTAATGGGCAAAGTTAAGTACACATTGTCACATTGGGGCTTGTTTTGTTAATTCCACACTACAATTTCTGCAGATGAAATGAAGAACCTGGAAAAAAATACCCCCCCCCCCCGAGGTTGCTTTTATAACGTGATATCTTAAAGACAAAGGAACAAGTTGCAAATGAAATTGTTATGGCCTTTGGTTAATACAATAAATTTTGGTATATTAACTAGACTTCAGGAAGATCTCATCCAACATGGCATCCTTGAGAAGGAGTTTGAAAAATGTGGACCAGAGAGTGGCAGAAAATATTTATTACTTGCCATGGTCTCATGGTCTTTTCAACTTGAGTGAATAAATTGGGATTGAAGAATTCAAGTAAAACAGTTTTAACATGAAATCTGTTGTGTTGCAGCATTCTATTTCAAACCAGTTCTGTGACTTTCTCATTACTACCTGTGGCAATAAGCAAACCTTTGTCTCTTTCTCAACTCATTTGTATTCACATGCAATATCTAAGTGAGAGGTCTGCAACAGCTATGTTGCCAAAGTGTGTTCCAGAATACATCAGGAGTGCCAGGGTGTAGTTGTAACTCATGTGGCTTGTGTCCTTGTTTAGGGATAGTTTGGAGAATTGTGTAGGTGAGCACAGGTTTAGGTTATAATCCTAACTACACTTTACCTGGGAGTACACCCGATTTAATTCAGCAGGACTTCTGAGTTCAGTAACTTTTGACTGTTCTGAAAAGCATTCAATATATTTATATATGTACATCAAATTAACATCAAATGTCCCTGCATTGCAGAAGGTTGGACTAGATGACCCTTGGGTCCCTTCCAACTCTACAATTCTATTAACATGGTGTATTATTTCAGTTTGGTTTGCTGAATATAAATGAACTGTGTTAAATCAAGATCCCAGTTGACTTTAGGGCATTGGGAGTTTTTCTGGAAACCCGTACTTTAGTAATAGTAATATTTATACCCTGCCCATCTGGTTGGGTTTCCCCAATACAGGGCTGGCTATAAAAAGGGGGAAGACACAGGGCTGTAGATAGGATAGTCAATAAAATATTGACTAGCAGGCACAGGTGTTTTTAGTAGCAACCATTTTAGCTGGAGCTATGCGATTAGTTGTAAGAGACAATAGCTAATGTATATTCAGAGCCAGAAACTCATTTCCCTGAGGCAGCATCTAGTTTCTGGTATACCATGTTAATGATTCTTGGCAGGGGGATTGTCCCATGCCATGCCATGTGTGTGCCATTGGTAGCAAAAGAGAAACCAAAGTATTGACTCAGCCATTCTGAGCCTTTTATTTTTGTCTTACTTAGCTAATGTTTCTTACCTACAGAAGATTTCTAGCAGAATTTTTTATTATATACAGAGGCTAATGGGTTGTAAAATCCTAATAAAACTGTTCTGAGCAGTAGAACCAATCATACAAAAGGTATTGTGACACCTTAGCGGCTGGCTGATTTACTGTGACATGGGTTTTTGGCTCATCCTTATTAAAATATAAACTCAAATTTATCTTTTCTTTAGAATGCAGATGACATACCCTACATTATAGTAGTGAGTTCAGTTGTTTACCCTGTGCTGTGTTGTCCAACACAAAACAAGAAATCATTATTAAACTACTCCCCTTTCCCTCGTTCTCTCCCATTTAAGCAGTTTACAGGTACAGGCCTGCTCAACTTCAATAGTAGAACTGCATTGCACATCTTCAGGCCACCCATGTGTGGGTGCTCTCTCGTTACATTTTTAAGACTTGTCTCTAGGGAACAACTTACCTGTCATTTTCAGGAAGTCAGCTGGAACTGAGAAAGTGGTTGTGTATATTTATGTGAGCTGAAGTATGCTGCAGACAAAGCAATCTAAAAAAGTGAAAGATAATGGTGATATAAAATGCAGCCAAACTGGAGGTAACTGAAAGAGCTACCGGTACCTGTAGTCTCATTGCAACTTGGAAAAATTCTATTAGATCTTATGAACTCAAATACTGATTGCCAACTTAAGGCTTTCTGTCTGACTTAAAGTGACTGAATGCTCCTTGTTTTGTTATAATCCTATTTTAATGCAAAATATACATTCACTAATTCTCTTACTTAACTATCACTTTGGACAGTGTCTAATGGAGGTCATTGACTGCAGGATGTGTAACTGGTGAATGTATTTATGAATGAGCCCTTGGTAATAAAGCAGTAGATACTAGGTCCAGTCATACTCTTGTCAGTGAATTAGACTTGATATCTATCATCTCTCTCTAGGGGTCTTTTACTGTCAGCGGGTCAACCCAAAGCAGCCAGTCATGTAGACACTTTACAGCAAAGCGTGCATTGTATGTTTTAGCAGAATGCTTCCTTCTAAAAAGTGTTTGAGCTTAATTATATATTTTGATGCAAGCTGTAAATGAATTACTTTTGAAAACTCCATTTGCACATTTTTAGTCGTTATCCATAGTGCCTTAGGGTATTTTACTGTAGGTTTCATTTTTATTTTGGTCATTCAGTGTAGCAAACCTCATAGATAATAATAAGCATTGGTCAAATTGACATTATTCTCAGTTAGTACTAGGTTCAGTGCATAGTCAATCTTTCAGCATACTTCAGGTTACTGCAAAGTGTGTGTACTTGTTTGAAGGGAATGCTTACACATTCATGAACCATTTTTGTGAACCAACTTGTCATGAATTTAGAATTTGCAGACCATTTTATACTGTACCAAATGAAGATGTTAAGTTTTGTTTCCTGTTTTGCTGCCTTTTTATAAAGTGTATTTATATTGTACTTGAGCCACAAAGAAGAGATTTTATAAGAGCTGCTAGTCACCTTAACAAAACCCAGTAAAATAGCCCTGTTGTTGCTCTCTCCAACTGCGTGATGCCAAGTCACATCACGTAATGCACAACAACATGGTTGCATTCCACAGTGTGAGTTGTAATAGGTGTGGCCCTAGTGAGAACTCTAGCCAAGGCTACTCAGGAGCCAAACTGTTCCATAGATGATAAAATACCAGGTGGACATAATACTGTACAGTACTTTCTTTGACTACTTTCAGAATGAAGGCATTTTAATAAATACTAACTACTTACTTCTTTCCTCAGAAATCTATTGGAGTATTTAAACCAAAATCTGAAGAGCCTTATGGTCACCTAAATCCAAAATGGACCAAGTATTTTCACAAAATGTGTTGCCCTTGCTGTTTTGGCAGAGGCTGTCTTGTTCCTAATCAGGGATACCTCTCTGAAACTGGTGCCTATCTTGTGGACAGTAAATTAGGATTGGGAGTGGTGCCTAAAACTAAGGTAAGAAAGATTTGTACCAGGAGTTGACTCTGTAGAAATAAGACTTTGCAACCTAAACAGTATGTAACTAGGGGTGCAGGGAGGGTGGGAGGCTCTGGGAGCCACACCTCGGGGGACACTTACCATGTCCAAGCCATGCATCTCTCCTGGGAGTGATGCGGTGGCTCGGGAACTGCAGACTCCGTGCGAAAAAGCAATGTGGTCCTGCAAGGCGCCAGAGCAGAATGGGGCTTGGGCACTGGGATTCTGTTCCTAGGAAGTGATGACCAAAGTCACTGTGGCACATATCTTAATGTCTAACCAGGACAGCTGCAATATTTTCTACATGGGCTGCTTTTGAAGCCTATCCCTATACTTCAATTAGTTCAAACTGAGGCTGCCCATTTAATTACAGGATTAAGCTGAAGGAAGCACATTACACTTATGTTCAGAACAGCCAAACTGGCTTCCCATTGTTTGAGCTTTGAAGCTCAAAATGGTTGAGGCCCAGTTACCTAAACCAACACCTAATCCCCTATATTAAATGTCCACACTTATAGTCTCCAAAGCTAAAGACTCTAAATCCTGTTTTATGTTGTTTATTTTAAGGTTATCTGGATTGTTAGTGAGACCTTCAACTACAGTGCAATAGATCGTGCAAAATCAAGAGGCAAAAAATATGCTTTAGAAAAAGTGCCAAAAGTTGGCAAAAAATTTCATCGAATAGGACTACCTCCTAAGGTAAGCCCTTTGAAATGCTTTATTTCCATAGTGTTTCAAGGGATTTCCTCCCTTTCTGCTGGTTAGAATTCAAAAAACAGTATCTCCTCATACCAAATGCCCAATTTTTGAAAGTGGGGATTGCGTCTCAGAAGAAAAGTTAGAAAGAAAAAGAAAAGTTCGAAAGAAAACCAAACAGCTCACTGGGTATAGCAACACTCATGGTTTTACTTTCATTACGAAATAATACTTTGTGGGTTTTGTACGTCTTTGACCATCTTTGTTTGTTTGGCCTTATTAAGACTGTTATCACTTTCTCCTTACTGCTGCCACTTACTTCCCATAAACTCTTATTATCTTCAGATTTCTATATAATCCCCGTTTCTCAAAAGAGTCCTACAAATGACACTGAGAAGTTATCCAGGCTCTAGGAAAATATAGGCACAGCTGTCTGTTTGGCACAATTCAGAAGAAGTGCAGAAGCAAGAATATGGCCAAGAAAATTGCTGAATAACATTTTCCAGGTGGTGATGCAATTTCCTGCATAGTTCATGCCTCCCACCATGATTAGTATAGTCAAAATAATACAAATCAATAGATATATCTCAACTTGCATTATATTCATAGGGCTCCACAACCCGGTTATTCAAATTCAGAGTTCTAATGTGTCTATAACAGGGAATGTCTTAAATAGTTCCACTACTGCCAGACTTATCTAGGGTTGCCATACGTCCAGAATTTTCTGGACATAGTCAGGATTCAGCCGTCAGAAACAGTGTCTGGGTGGAAATCGCTGAAACCTCCAAGAAAATCTGGTTGTATGGCAGCCCACCTCGGGAGTGTCATTTTTGGCAATTATCCTTAAAAATAGCTCTTTTTTGCCCAAAAAGCTCAACAATTTTTGTGTCCGGATTTTCAGTTATTGAAATAACCCCAGCCTTATCTATTGCTTCAGTTTTCTTTTCCCTAGCATATGCTTGAATATTTTTTGCTATTTTAACAGCTCTCAGATCTCAACTTGAATCAGTTTCATGGGCTGAATCTATTCCAAGTCCAAAGTTTTGGAGGACAAGTCTATTAATAGCTTCTGGTTATGATTATTATTTCTCCAACATGCCTCTGAATACCAGGTGCTAAGGATAAAAAGTGGGTGCATGCTATTGCACTTCTATCTTGCTTGTGGGCTTCCCATAGGCATCTGGTTGGCCACTGACCTGAACCAGCAGGCTCTTTTATGTTCTTATTTATGTCAGAATCAGCAGGGCTGCTCTTTTGTTCTTACGCTACATTTGTTCTTGAGGCAGGACGCTAAATAAATAATTTAAATTAATAAATTTAAAATAAACAAGTAGTTGATATCATGCAAATTAAAAACAGAACACTACTTGGATATTAGGTACTTTAAAAATCAATTTTGTTCCTTTTCTTAATGCAGGGTTTATTTTAAATTTCAGGTTGGCTCCTTTCAGCTATTTGTGGAAGGCTACAAAGAAGCTGACTATTGGCTCAGGAAATTTGAAACAGACCCTTTGCCCGAGAATACAAGGAAACAATTTCAGTCTCAGTTTGAAAGATTGGTAGTACTTGATTACGTAATCAGAAACACTGGTATTTAATAGTTTTTCTTACTTCCATAGCTCATACTCATTTTTCTGGCATAACTGTTAAACAAATAATTAGGTGGGCTTCCAGTGGGAAATTCCCTAGGGCAGCTGATTCGAGTGGGGGTCCATGTTAGTGCTGATCCTTAAATTCTCATTTGTTCCTTTGTAGCCCTATCTGTAGCTGCCCCACACAGGTGAAGTCAGGGCTGGGACAGGTGGTGGTGGTTTGTGGGGAACAGCCTCACAGATAAAATTGGGAGCCATGCCAGTATGCATTAGGTCCTTGGCTGCAGGTTTTCAAACACTATTTGAGAGATTTGACACTGTTTGAAGTAATATGCTTATACTGTGCTAGAGCAGGGATGGGGAATCTGGTTCAGTTTGAGGATCACATTCCCATCTGAGCAACCTTTAGGGGGCTGCATGGCAGTGGTAGGCTTGAGCAGACAATAGATGTGGATTTTAATTTTGTATAGTAGACTATCCCCCAGCTGGGAAAACAAGAAGCATTATCAGAATTCAGGGTCATATTTCAGCTTTGCAAAAATACTCAAGGAGGGTGCAAAGCAGGGCTGGTGAGCCTAGGAAGAGTCCCAAGGGCCAGATAAAGGGCTGCATTTGGCCCCAGGGTCCTGTGCCAAAAAGGGGCAATTGCTATGAATGTCCATTCTTTGATGTGATGTACTAATGATGTACTATGAATCAAGCAAGGCATTCCTCTCCATTTTAGAGGAAAGGCTTCTCATATTGTTACTTTGAGAAGGACTTCTGAGAGTTGTTGCCAGTCAAATGTTTGGGTTGGACTGATACTTGCTTCTCTCTCTCGTTCTTGAGATTATAAAAGGCAGCTCATTTATACATAAACCCTTTCTAGAAGGCTAGCTGTGTTTGTCTCTTGCAGTAGCAGTATTCTTTTGTTGCTCGTAAGGGAGTATAAATCTTTACCGTTTCATCATCAGGTTTTCAAATACATTCCTAGGAACAAATGAGAAAGTGTGGACTAAACCAAACAGAAACTGTCACATAGTCAAGATGGTTGTGTGCAAGTGTTTCCCCATCAGTGTGCTCTCAGTAGTTTAGCTGGTGATCCTTTAAAGATGTGGGCAGCAAAATGTCATAACTGGCCCATGTAACAGAATAGCTGTGGCTCTGTCTACCGCAGAACTTCCCAAATTGTGTGTCACAGCACCGTTAGTGTATCGCGCGAATGGTCCCCATACTCCTCCTGGGGTTGGAAAGAGGTTAGTTTAACCTCCGGTTTGCTAGTAAAACTGAATTACTTTGTTGCGGAATGATGCATATCTAAAAAGCGTGCCACCAACATGAAAAGTTTGGAAAGCTCTGATCTACTGCCCCACTGTGAGATTTATCTATGCGACCATTAAAATGATATACACTGTAGCAACATAGTGTTATTTGCAGCAGTGTAGAGCAAGAGACTCTTATTAATCTCAGGGTCGTGGGTTTGAGCTCCACATTGGGCGAAAGGCTCCTGCATTGCAGGGGGTTGGGCTAGATGACCCTCGTGGTCCCTTCCAACGCTACAATCCTATGATTGATTCTATGACTCCGCAATGCCTACACTTCCCATTTGATCTCTCAGCAGCTACTTTGACATAGTCAGCGGGAAATGGCTCCTGTTAGAGGATGTCACTGCTAAAAGGCAACTGCAGCTGTAGAAGAGAATTAACTGGTGTTGAGTGCCAGCTCCTGTTTCTTCTTTCTGGTTGTCCCATGTATTCTTAAGTCTCCAAAAACTGTCCCACCAGTTGTTCTGATAGGTAGAAGGAAGCTCCTTCCTCAAATGCTTATTTATTTTATCTTTTTTTAAAAAAAACCCAGACATGCACATGATGCAGTTCATAAGACAGGTGTTATAATAGGACTAGGTTATATTGATATTGTCCTGGAAATTTTCATTATAAAATAAAATAAAGGCCACAGTTCTAAGAAACTTTGTTCATTGCTTGCTTTTCTGTAGTACATTAATTTTGTCATTAGTACAACATCCCAGATTCTCCACAACTTTTCTGAAACTAATGGTCCCATCATGTTTTTACAAGCTTTCACAATACATATTTTCAGAGCTGGGAGGTAATGTATTGCTTCCAGATCCCCCCCCCCCCAGTACTGTATATTTCAGATAACATAATAGTCCTGTTTTAAGGTCATATGGTATTGGACCCACTATTATTTCTGTAATGAAATTACAAATTGTCCTCCAATTTTTTTGGATTATTGGACAATGTCAAAATATGTGTACAGTATAAAATCTGAAAGAGATCCGTTGACTTTCCAGAAACAGTTTTGCACAGTTGGATATATGTGACTTGATCAGCATGGTGTTAGATTGGTGTAGCTTTTTATAAACATTTTCCTTTAGCTCTATCAATATTTATCTTACTTGAATCTTGGCCCATGTCCAACTCCATTCTGTTGTAGCTTCCTCAAATGTTTAGTGGGAAGAGGAGGAATTTGTTCTGTTTTTTCCTTTGTAAGTAAAGGAGTATATAAGTGAAGGATTCTTACTGTTCTGAAAAAGGGACCCAAATATTTTTGTGAACTTCTGCCTCAGCACAAATAAAGTCCCCCTTGTAGTTAAACGGGCAGGGAGGACCAAAAACAACAACCATATAATGCAATTCAAAATATGAGTTGTATCATGAAGCTTGCATGTTCTGACTATTGCTGCTTCATGAAAAAACTTGGCATTGTAATTTAGATGCAAATTTCATTTATATAACTATCCCAATTCTCTAAAAATGATACATTTATGATAATTATATTGGAATTCTTCATTTCAAATATATGCTTTATTCTAATGCATTTCACTGATTCTGCCCCCCCCCCCCTTACTGTATTTGAAGATAGAGGCAATGACAATTGGCTAGTCAAATATGAAAAGCAGAAGAGTGATAAGCGTGAACATTCTGATAAGGTAAGACAAAAGTTGCTTGTGCTATCATTAAATAATACAAATATCCAGGGTGGATAAAAATTAAAAAAAAAATCGGATTTTTTTGATTTAAATCGGATTTTTAAAATAAAATGCTTTTGGAGGAAAAATCTTTCTAAATATAGTCTTCTATTTAAGTTACATTGTAGTCCAAAGGCTATTCATCAGGAAATAAGGATTTGTTTTAAGTTTATCAAGTGTGCTAAAACTCATTCTAAGTTTTTTTTTTAAAAAAATGTTTAACCACATCAGTTAACAAACATGGATACATATGCTATCATGTTATTGTTTTAGTTAAATAAATTATTTAAATGGTTATTAAGGAAATGATTATTTTTCTCCTTCCAATAAAGTACACCAGAAAAGTTGTCCAAATATAAACAGTTAACTTATTAAACGTCACCATAATTTCATAATTATCTGTCTATGTATTTCTAGTAGTATAACCAAATCAGTAATTTTTGATATAACTGTAAAAACTACTCTGAAAATTTATTATTCCAAAAATGAAACCTTCATATGGTTGTAAATATTAAGATTATACCAGCAAGAATGAGTCTTTCTGTAAAAAATATATTTAAATCAAGTGTTACTGACTAGTGATTTAAATCAAGCCTTACTGACTAGTGATTTAAATCGTGATTTAAATCAATTTGATTTAAATCAAATCCACCCTGCAAATATCGGTAATAAGACAGTGTCAGCGTTCAGACTTACAATCTAAATGCCATGAGACAAAAGGAAAAGGAAATGGGGGGGGGGGGAGAGAGCAGGCTTAGGCACTAGTTCTTAGTTCTTGTAACAACCAGAATAAATTGAAAGAGTTCCATAAGAGGAGGAGCCAAATGTTGCTGATCTCTCAGCTCAGCCCTGAAGCCCCATATGCATGTGTGTATGTCTCTCAGCTGTAGCCTGATATAATGGCTGTTGATAGATGACAGTTGGAGAGAAATGAAATAACAGGCACACAGGTATGTTACAGTGATGTTTCCTAAACCCTAAAATCAAATAGGAAAGCTTTGTTGTTATGTCAGATATCATATTTGGAGTTATTTTAATCCCACAAACAAATTACACTTCCTATCTTATCCCACATGTTACATTCAAAATTATTAATATTATGCGGATTACTGCAGGTAGAACAAACAGTTGATAACAACTGTCATCCCGTTACATTAGGCCAAGAGCAACAGAAGTGAGCACACCCTCTCAGACTAATAAAAACACTAAACTACTGTTGCAATAAGGCAAGAGTTAAGCTCTATCCAGTGTTGGAATATATGTATAACATGGAATTTTTGATATTGTTGAATTGAGCTTGTGATGTGATAATGAGCATGTTATAACCAGTAATTAATATATTTGTTGTTTTTTCAGTTGTTTGTCACCTATGTAGCGTTATAAGTATCTTTGTTTATTGTATAATCCTGTTTCTGTGACTATTCAGAATAAAAATAATTTTAAAACTAAAAGTACTTTTCTTGCAGGATATTCAGTGGATTGATAAAAAAGAACCTATTATTAAAATTGCAGCAATTGATAATGGTTTAGCTTTTCCTTTCAAACACCCTGATGAATGGAGAGCATGTAAGTTAAAAAACAACAAGAAGAAGTTGAATAAATGTATCCACTTTTCATATGTGTGACTATCTCTTTCTAAATAACTTATTTGTCTTGTGGTGCATCATAGTGATTATGTATTTTGCTCATAGATGGTGTAAAATCTAAGAGCTATCACTGTCGCCCATGTGAACCTTCCTAAGCACTAAGGTCTGCTGGGAATGCAAGACTCTGCATCCTGTCTCTTGTAGTGGCAAAGGTGCATGGTGGGATATTTTATATGGACGTGGGTGGCGCTGTGGTCTAAACCACTGAGCCTAGGGCTTGCTGATTGGAAGGTCAGTGGTTCGAATCCCCGCGATGGGGTAAGCTCCCATTGCTCGGTCCCAGATCCTACCAACCTAGCAGTTCAAAAGCATGTCAAAGTGCAAGTAAATAAATAGGTATCGCTCCAGCGGGAAAGTAAAGTAAATGGCATTTCCGTGCACTGCTCTGGTTTCACCAGAAGTGGCTTAGTCATGCTGGCCACATGACCCAGAAAAACTGTCTGCGGACAAACGCTGGCTCCCTCGGCCTGTAAAGCGAGATGAGTGCCGCAACCCCAGAGTCGTTCGCAACTGGACTTAACTGTTGGGGGTCCTTTACCTTTTTACCCATCCTTTTGAAAAAACCCTTTCAAAGGTAGTGCACCATGCCCCCACCTTTTTTGAACTTTCATCATCTTAGCAGAATGTCATTACTTATAAGTGTTTTTGAAAAGGAAGAGAACGATGTTATCTATTATTAACTTGTAGCTGGTTGTTTTATATTTATTATATTTTGTATTTATTGTGTTTTAAGCACTAAATTGGCATAAATTGTTCTTCTCAGCTGCATCTTTTTTCCAGTCTTTCAACTTGTCAGTTAACAGGTTAATTTTAGTTCATTTTTAGCACAAGGTTGTAAGCAGGATTGTGTATATCAAGTTGCATTTCCTGAAATCAGCAAATGCATCTAAAAGCTTGACTATGTAAACCACCTTTTTTTTTCTTCCTGTCTTCCGCTAGATCCATTTCATTGGGCTTGGCTTCCACAAGCAAAGGTCCCCTTTTCTCAAGAAACAATAGATTTGATTCTTCCTCGTATTTCTGACATGAACTTTGTACAGGATCTTTGCGAAGATCTTTATGAATTGTTTAAGGTAACTTCAAAAATACATTTGGCAGAACTAGTTAAAGAAGTGTGCAATACCTGGCAGGAAATGTAAATGTTCCGAATTGGCAATAGCTGTGAAAGCAAAATGCTTGCAAAATATTTATGACAAATTTGGACCCCTGGCAAAATATGATCGATTTTATTACTTAAGGTGGCATGCTGTATACTGCTATAAATCTCTGGTTGCATAAGGGTAAGTTTAGTTTGAGTTAAGAAACTTTCTGAAACTTTACTTTTTCATTTTTTTCCAATTAAGACTGACAAAGGTTTTGACAAGGCTACATTTGAAAGGCAAATGTCTGTGATGAGAGGACAGGTAAGAATGTGTTTCATTGTAACTGTTCCTTTAAAAATACACTTCTGCAATATATATGTGCAGAAAACAATTATTCGTCAGTTGTTCTTCATTAAAGACAAAGTCAGTAATCCTGTACAGACTTATCCAGGATTTGATGGTACTTCTGATTAGAGGTATATAGCATTGTGCTGTAAACTACATTGAATCTGGTTAAGACTTAACTGGTACTATAAACTGATGGGCAACAGCCTGGAAACAAACTCCCTGTGCCTCCAAATAGTTTCTTAACTTTGTTGATCATCTTGCAGTTGACTTGGTAAGGATCACCACACACTCCGACCCATATGGATGTTTTCGTATTGCCCATTCTAATTTATTTGTATATTGCATTGTCTACAAATACTTTTTTATTCAAAGTGGTTAATAGAAAATGGAAGTCTAAATACAATAGTCGTACTACATCACTGATATAACGATCATTAAACAATTTTCATTTCAAATATATCAGAAATACTGTATAAGTTAGCCTAAAATGTAGCAGTAGGTCAGTTAAAAATATTCAATACCTTTGCATCCTAGGGTAGCCCCACAGCTGAGAACATTAGTTCCTAGCAACTGTCCCTCCTTCAAAAGTTTCTATACCTCTACTTGAAAGGTCAGAAAATCACCTCATAGTACTTCTGATACTCGGGGCCCCAGTGCTGGATAGTACGGCAAGGAAACAGCCATTCCCTAATGCAAACCACCTGTCCCCTAAACTTATTTTAGAAGTCCCCTCAAAACATGTTAAATTCTTATTTAGACAGTTCACATCTTGCCCTTCATCTGAAGATCTCAGGGCAGGTAGTGGCAAAATTCAATAAAATGCCATATACCTAAGATCATAAAATCACCAGAATTGCAAAAACCACAGCAGTTACTACACACCAGTGACCATTCACAAAAACCTGGGTTAAAAAGCCATGTTTTGAGCTGGTGCCTGAATGCTATCAAAGTGGGTGGCACCCAAATGTCATAGGGCAAGGGAGTTCCAAAGGCAGGGTGCCACCACAAAGCAGCCCCATTCACACATCAAATTTTACTTAAATTTTCTGAAATTTTGCTTCAGGTAAATGAGCTTGTACTATGCTATCTTTATAGGCAGTTTGATGCCGTATACTTTTGTGTCTACAGATACTTAATCTTATTCAGGCATTAAAGGACGGAAGAAGTCCTCTTCAGCTTGTTCAGATGCCTCGTGTGATTGTGGAAAGAAGTCATGGTGGAAGTCAAGGACGAATTGTTCACCTGAGCAATGCATTTACACAGACTTTCCATAGCCGGAAGCCTTTCTTTTCCTCTTGGTAGAGACACGTAAATGTCTTCAATATAGCAAGACTTTCTGTTGTGTGAAAGTTTTAGAATAATGTAATTCTGCTGTACACAAAGTGCTGGACTGCCAAAACCTCAGAACTTTTAAAAGTTTTGTGTTTTGAATGTAATACGTTTACAGTTTAAAATTGTGAAATTTTACTTCAGGGAAATGCGCTTGTCCTATACTGTATTTTTATAGACAGTTTAATGTTTTCTGTATCTAACATTAAAAGGGAAAAGAAGTTTACAGATGCCAAAGACTACTTTTGCATAAATTGTAGGAAAGAACTGCTCTGTTGGATACAAATGTCAGAAATCAAAGTCTAATTTTCCTTGTTGGAAATGAAGCACAGCCTTTTCATTCCTCTACTGCAAGAAAGCTGCTTGAACTTTTGCAACAATTACCAAATATCTACATGGGTTTCTTACAGGTTTATATTCTCAAATATTACAGATTTATATTCTCAAATATTACAGAATTATATCTTGATCAGTTTACTATGGAGATCTGGGACCAATACCATTACATCTTAATCTGGAGAATAAATGACATGAAAGACAAAGTTAATCCTGCAAATCCGAAGGAAACTTACTTATTTCATAGGTTTTTATGCCCTGGTGGGTTTTTTTTTTTAACTGAATACACAAACCCCTACAAGGTGGGGCTTGCATCCCTCCCTCCTTCTGCATCAACACTTTGAGGGTGAAGATGGGAATGAACCTCAATTTATGCCCCTCACATACTTAAATTATATTGTGTGATGTACATCCCACATGCAATGTGTGTGTAGATTTCACCCCTGCTTTAAAAAAAAGGTGAAATTGTTTAAATGGGTCCAATTAATATATATGAAACTCTCAGGTTATACGTTGGTAATAGATGAACATCTATAAACGGTACAGGTGGGGCTGTGTGAGAATATTCTCTAAATCACTCACAGGTAGTGTTCTCCCCCCCCCTGCCCAGCAACAATTGAACCAGCCACAGACCACTTTCTTAATGCTTAAACAAATCCTTATAGGGAAAAGAAGATGAAGGCATGTTTAATGTCCTTTATTTATACTTCAGGGTCTCCCAAGGTGTATTTGTAGATTAGGGTGACACTACATTTTTAGGAATGCACATAGCTTGTCTCTTGCAGGGGGTGGGTGGCATTCATTTGCATAGCTATGCCTTGTCTTGATTCTTTGTGTTCATTTGTATAGAATTGAAAAGGTTAATATATTGATCAATCGCAATATTATATAGGGTTTCTTGAAACTGCTATCAATGCCCATTAAATCCGTCGGCTGACGCCAAAGTGGAAACCTTCTGTTATTAATATATTAAGAGCCCGCCCCTCTGAATTGTTGGATAGCATTACCCCAGCAGTCCAAACCTGACTGTGAATCAGAAGTTCATTCTGTGGATTCCTGTCCATTTATAGTCATGAGATTCTTCGGCAACCCTGAGCTATTTTGTTGGATTTAACTTAGCGTAAAACATCAGTTGCAGAGCAAATTTTACAGAAACTTGGAATTTAATAATACCTGTTGTACATTCATTGTTCTGCTTGAATGTGAGGACCTCAAGTACCATCTGTAGGAAAGATTGCTTCTATGAAAAATGTTTTTTTTTTTTTGTATTTTTAGCCATGCTGTTATCTCAAGCTGCTAAGCAATACTCCTGAACTCCCCAGATTGGCCTTTTTATTTTTTTATGTTTTGAGGGGGTTGATAAAATGTAGCATGTTAGAGCAATGCACTTGATATACTAAAATGTCTAAGCCTTAAAATGTAAAGCATACTGTGGATTAAAAAAAAAATTCTGTCACATTTCTAAAGTTACTGTGGCTTCAGTTTTTATCAACCCTTGTAATTTTTTTATGAATGCGTAAGATCACCAGACTTTGCTCTCTTAAAACAATAAAAACGATGGTCTGAAATGTACCTCTTTTTTGTCTCATAATTATAGCACCTGTAATCCCACTTTTCTTCCATGAAGCCCAGGACTGGTATGCATGCAGTATCTGAAGAAGTGTGCATGCACACGAAAGCTCATACCAAGAACAAACTTAGTTGGTCTCTAAGGTGCTACTGGAAGGAATTTTTTTATTTTGTTACGACTATGGCAGACCAACATGGCTACCTACCTGTAACTGGAACTTTGTTTTAAATACAAGAGGACCTCTCTGTGTACATGGAGGAGCCCAGGTCAACAAAATCGTTGACTACCTCTGGCTCCTGTTGGGTTTAAGCAGCCCACGGCCCACTTTCTTCTACGGAGTCTTCAAATCGGGAAGGAATAGAAAATATTTCAGTTCAACAAGATGAGGGGGCGGGGGAGATGAAAAAGGAAAAAAAAGATGCATTAAAAAAAATCAGGCAGGAAACTAAGCGGCGGGGCATGTGCACACAAATCTAAACCAGGGTTTCCCAAACCTGGTTCTCTAACTGGTTTTTTTGGGGGGTGGCGGACTACAACTCCCATCATCCTTAGCTAGCAGGACCAATGGTCAGGGATGATGGGAACTGTGGTCAGAAAAAAACACCTGGAGACCCTATGTTTGGGGAAGCCTGCTTAGTTTGGAGATCTACCAATCTTTTCTCCTCATCCTCACCCTCGCTTGGTTCCGCTGGGAAGCCATAGATTGGGGGAGGGGGGGGGGTAGAGGAATAAATCCTAGAGATAGGAAAAATATAGAGAGGAATAGATTCTAGAGATAGGAAAAATATAGAGAAAGGAATAAATCCTAGAGATAAGAAAAAAGAGGGGGGAAATTTAGAGATTGGAAAAAAAGATAGAGAGGAATAAATCCTAGAAATAGGAAAAAGATAAAGAGAGGAATAAATCCTTTTTTTGCAATAATTTTTATTGAGTTTCCATATAAACATATTATTTACACGTTGATTATTACATCTTATATTTCATAATTATACAGATGGTTTCTAAACTATTTGTTACTTCGTAAAAGAAAAAAAAAGAAAAAAAAAGGAAAAAAGATAAAAAAGGAGGGGGGAAAGGGTAGGGGGAAAGGGGAAAAAAAGACTTTCCCACTTCCTCCTTCTGTTATTTTTGTAGTCATTCTTAATTTACGATGTTTAGACCTTCCTTACTGAATTGATCATTTTAGAGAAGAATAAATCCTAGATATGGAGGAAAAGATAGAGGAATAAACTCTAGAGATACCGGTAGGAAAAATATAGAGAAAGGAATAAATCATAGAGCTAGGAAAAATAGAGAGAGGCTAACTCTCGTTCCTGTCGTTTCGGAGGGAGCCGCCTCCTCCAAGAGGCAAAAAGGCAGCGTGCGGCTCGGGGGCTGAAAAAAGGCGCCGAAGAGCCACGACGCTCGGGGAGGCTAGAGTTCGAATCCTCTCTTTCACACACAAAGAGCCCGCGCTCAGCCTTGCAGCCCCTGCCTCTCTGGCCCTTGACCTCCCTCGCAGGGTTGATCGTGGGGCGGGGATCGGGGAAGGCAGCGCCATGCAAAAGAAAAAAGGAAAACGCACAAAAAAGGGCGGAGTGATGGATCAGCCGCTTGTCGGCCATTTGCATTTCGCTCCGCCTGCAAGTTGGGAGAGGAGGAGCCCCATGGCCACCCGGGGGGAAGCCGCGATGGAAGACGGGCAGCGCCCCGGGGTGGCGGTGGTGCTTGACCGGGACCCCTCGAGACCAGCTCCCCGCTGCCCTCACGGTGAGTGTCCCCCCCAATCTTTAACGATGGCTGCATGCTGCATCCCACTTTTCTTCCGCTTTCTTCCCCCACCCCGGCAAATCTCGCCTATTATCCTTCTAATTGTCGCCTTTGCACCCCGCCTTTCCTCCCGAGGAGCTCAAGGCGGCTTAACCTTCAGCTTTGCGCCTCCCCGTTGCCTCCTTGCAAACAGCCCTGCGAGGTAGGCTAGAGGCCGAGAGTCACCCCCAGGGAGCTTCACGGCCAGCTGGGGGCTTGAACTCGGGTGCTTTCCCAGGTCCTCCCCAGTGTTTCTCAAAACATCTTTTGCTGGAATACAATTCCCATCACCCCTGGCTAGCAGGAGATCAGGGATGATGGGAGTTGTAGTCCAGCAAACAGCTGGAGATCCCAAGTTTGAGAAATGCTGCAAGCACTATGTCGCACTGGTGTACTACAATATGAATCATCTTTTAAAGCGTGGTAGGTGCAGTCCGGCCGTACATAAACGCTTCCAAGGTCGCAATCCTAAACACACTTAAACTGCAGAGCAAGCGGGGCTTACTTCTGAGTAAGCACAGCGCAGGATTGCATTGCCAAAGCGTCTTCCACCGCCGCCTTTTATTTGGGACCCCAACTTGTATCCATGTAATTGAGGTGTATGTGGCTGCTTTTGTTTTTTGGTTCTGTTGTTTATTCCTCTGAAAGATTATTTAGGTGCGATCCAGCCATGCAGAAGCTCTTCCAGGGTCACAATCCTAAACACACAACTAGGGAGTAAGCACAGCACAGAATTGTGACGCAGATCCTACAAAGGGTCTTCCACAGTGTGCTTCCATCTTCTCATCTTGTATAGTTTAGGTGTGTGGCTGTTTGTTTTTGTTGTGCTGCTGTTGTTTTTAGCTCTGGAATATTTATTAATAATAATCTGTTAAAATGATCCCGCCGTACAGAAGAGCTTCCAAGATTGTAATCCTAAACGCACTTAACTAGGGAACAAGGGGAGCAATCAGGACTTTCTTCCAAGTACCAGGCAGGGAACCAGGCAGAGGGCCTTCTTGGTAGTGGCGCCCGCCCTGTGGAACTCCCTCCTGTCAGATGTCAAGGAAATAAACAACTATCCGACTTTTAGAAGACATCTGAAGGCAGCTCTGTTTAGGGAAGTTTTTAATGTTTGAAGTTTTATTCTGTTTTTAATGTTCTGTTGAAAGCCGCCCAGAGTGGCTGGGGAAACCCAGCCAGATGGGTGGGGTATTAATAATAATAATAATAAGAAGAAGAAGAAGAAGAAGAAGAAGAAGAAGAAGAAGTAAGCACAACACAGAATCACATTGCAAATCCTACAAATCCTGTTTATATTTAGGGGAAAGATTAACAATGCATTCTAACTTAACTTGTCTAGCCAAAGTAAGTTCCCTTGAGTTAAGTGACAGCAGTAAAACAGGGTCATTTCTCCCATTGGAATCAGTAGGGCTTAAAAGTACCTACCAATTTTTCTAGGAATTTATTTAGGATTTGGAGTTTTGTTTTGTTTTTAACTTGTTTTTGTTAGCTTCCGTGGGCAGTTTAGTGATGTGTTGTTGCCTTTTTGCTTAATATACATAATGAGGTTGCAACATTTTTTCTGTAGCGTCATGTTCTTCCAAGAAGAATTGGAAAATAAAATGTGAAAAATACTTAATAAAAGGCAGAGCATCACAGAGGCAAAAACCAAACAAAACCGGAAAATGGAACCAAAAGCAGTCCAGTCAAATAAAGTTGGAGGAGAGGAGAGCTCACAAGGCCACAGTTTGTGATGATAATGCTGGAGACAGGTCCAAGCAGCAAAGAATTAAGGCCCTGACCCTGAGGTTCTCCAGCCCTATATGGTGTTAGTGTGTTTGCTTCAGCCCTTTGGGGTTCCTTTTACTGTCTCAAAGCAGAGTTACCCAGAAAGTAGTCCTGCTTTCTTCATAGCAGTAGTCCAGCTCTTTATCGGTGAATCCTCTGAAGGAATAAACACCATTCAGAGCCAGTGCGGTGTAGTGGTTAAGAGCGATAGACTCGTAATCTGGTGAACCGGGTTCGCTTCCCCGCTCCTCCACATGCAGCTGCTGGGTGACCTTGGGCTAGTCACACTTCTCTGAAGTCTCTCAGCCTCACTCACCTCACAGAGTGTTTGTTGTGAGGGGGGAAGGGAAAAGGAGATTGTTAGCCGCTTTGAGGCTCCTCAGGGTAGTGATAAAGCGGGATATCAAATCCAAACTCCTTCTCAGGGGCGGAGGAAGGGGTCTGCGGTGGGGCGGACCACCCCAGGTGTCTTTGCTGAGGGGGGTGACATTTGGCATGCCGCCCGCCTGCGACTCCCAAGCCGTCAGGGGAAGGGGGGAGCTGCACCGCTTTGCCGGCGGCATTCCCCCCTTCCCTCTTCGTTTTGACAGCTGGGGGAGACTTGGGAGAGCCAGTGTGGTGTAGTGGTTAAGAGTGGTAGACTTGCAATCTGGTGAACCGGGTTTGAGTCTCCGCTCCTCCACATGCAGCTGCTGGGTGACCTTGGGCCAGTCATACTTCTGTGAAGTCTCTCAGCCCCACTCACCTCACAGAGTGTTTGTTGTGGGGGAGGAAGGGAAAGGAGAATATTAGCCGCTTTGAGACTCCTTCGGGTAGAGATAAAGCGGGATATCAAATCCAAACTCTTCTTCTTCTTCTTCTTCTTCTTCTCCTTCGGGTAGAGATAAAGCGGGATATCAAATCCAAACTCTTCTTCTTTTTCAAAGCAAAATAAAAAATAAAAAAATTGCTTCCAGTAGCACCTTAGAGACCAACTAAGTTTGTTCTTGGTATGAGCTTTCGTGCACCTGAGTGTCTGTCCTGCACCTGGGAGGGCACCCTTCGCGCCCTGCCCCCTTGGGATAGCACCCCCTCCAGGAGCGCGCCCACCCTGGGCAGCGCAGACATATGTGTGGGATATGTCAGTCAAATCCAACATTCCAAGAGAGGACTAACTGCCTCTATGTGACAGTCAGTTTGGTCCGTTGGTCAGTTAGGCTGCTGCTGATAGAAGTGTTAAGTAGTAAATGCTCTGACGGAGTCCAGGACTCACTAATATCTAATATATATAGTTCATATCTTTCGTAACCTAAGTATGTACTCAATGAATCTGACAGTAATCTAGTTCATTTTGTTATGATTCAGATTCACGTGTATTTTTTCTTTTAAGAGGGACAAAGGGGGATTAACAACCAAGAAGGCACGAAGGTAGAAGACATAATTATTAAAAGGACTCAAACGAGTCAGCAATCCGCTTGCTGCTGTGTAAATTTAAATAAGGAAACCATAGAATCATAGAAACGTCTAACTCTGCTATATTATAAATAAACGTTCCTACATTGGGTTATGGTTGGCCCAGAATTGCGTAATATATATTTTTTAGTTCCTGGTTGTCTAGTGGGGATTAAGTAACCCCTCCCTTCCCTCAGAGGTTACAGTAACCTAAGGCAGTGGAGATTATAATTTTAAAAAATGGCTAGTGGAGATTTTGAAAGTGATCTAGGACGAGGCTTACCTGTTCTAAATGAACATAATTTTGTGCACTGGAAGCAACGCTCAATAGCACTTCTAGATGCGAAAGGCATCGTCGATGCTATAAAAATATGCTCCGCCGCTGGGGGAGCGTCGGCGGAGAGACCACAGCATAGTCCCCGTCTTCTGCCATCCTGCTCTTTGCATGCTGGGCGGGCCTCATTGCCTTTGCGGCGGCCCTCCCGGAAAAAGACACTGAGGGTGACCATCAACACCGCCCTCCTCCCGCCTCCGCTCTCGGCGGCCTCGACTTTGGGAGGAGGTGCTGTCCGGTTCCCTCCAGAGGCGGGAAATTGGAAAGGGAAAGACGCAAAAGAAAAAAACCCTGCTACTTTGAATAACTTTGTATTGGGTTTCATAAACGAGGATCCCAGGGGATGCAGCTCACTTTGACCCAAGTTTTCTCGTGTCGTTTCTTTTAAAACCTTTTTTTTTTTTTGAGGGGTATATAATTTTTGACTGTGTCGACCACAGCAAACTAAAGAAATGGGAGTGCCTGATCACCTCATCCGTCTCCTGAGAAATCTCTATGTGGGACAAGAAGCTACAGTTAGAACTGGATATGGAATAACTGATTGGTTCAAAATTGGGAAAGGAGTACGACAAGGCTGTATATTGTCTCCCTGCTTATTTAACTTATATGCAGAATTCATCATGCGAAAGGCTGGACTGGATGAATCCCAAGCCGGAATTAAGATTGCCGGAAGAAATATCAACAACCTCAGATATGCTGATGACACAACCTTGATGGCAGAAAGTGAGGAGGAATTAAAGAACCTTTTAATGAGGGTGAAAGAGGAGAGCGCAAAATATGGTCCGAAGCTCAACATCAAAAAAACTAAGATCATGGCCACTGGTCCCATCACCTCCTGGCAAATAGAAGGGGAAGAAATGGAGTCAGTGAGAGATTTTACTTTCTTGGGTTCCATGATCACTGCAGATGGTGACAGCAGTCACGAAATTATAAGACGCCTGCTTCTTGGGAGAAAAGCAATGACAAACCTAGACAGCATCTTAAAAAGCAGAGACATTACCTTGCCGACAAAGGTCCGTATAGTGAAAGCTATGGTTTTCCCAGTAGTAATGTACGGAAGTGAGAGCTGGACCATAAAGAAGGCTGATCGCCAAAGAATTGATGCTTTTGAATTATGGTGCTGGAGGAGACTCTTGAGAGTCCCATGGACTGCAAGAAGATCAAACCTATCAATTCTTAAGGAAATCAGCCCTGAGTGCTCACTGGAAGGACAGATCCTGAAGCTGAGGCTCCAATACTTTGGCCACCTCATGAGAAGAGAAGACTCCCTGGAAAAGACCCTGATGTTGGGAAAGATGGAGGGCACAAGGAGAAGGGGATGACAGAGGACAAGATGGTTGGACAATGTTCTCAAAGCTACCAACATGAGTTTGAATACAGGAGTGCCTGGCATGCTCTGGTCCATGGGGTCACAAAGAGTCGGAAACGACTAAACAACAACAATAATTTTTATTGAATTTTCTGTTTTACAATTTAAAGTATCTTTAAACCAGACCTGGAATGCAGGGCCATTCAAATAGAGGACACCTTTATACAGAGAACTGTCACCTGTCCACATCCTAAGCCTCTGATAGCCCTGGAAATTGACAACTGTCTTCTGTAAAATAGGACACCTGAGCATCTTATATTTGCTGTTCTTTCATCCTGGCCTTTCCCACATTCTGCACAATCTAAATAGGATCCATTTGTTTGTATATTTAGGTGACTTCCTAAACAAACAATGCAAAATTAAGAGACAGTCTTTTTTATATATAAAAAAGAAGTGAGTATTTTGTTCCCTATGGCTGGGAGTGCTAGGGTGGGAAGCATCCATGTAATCCACCTTGTCTTAGACACACACCAGTGATGCACCTTGCTTGATTTAGTTCTTAAGGGGGAAGTAAGCAAGGACACCGTAGGGACTTGAACCTCATCCTGGAAATCAGGAGTGCCAACCACCAGCGCCAGGCATAGGCAAACTCGGCCCTCCAGATGTTTTGGGACTACAACTCCCATCATCCCTGACCACTGGTCTTGTTAGCCAGGGATGATGGGAGTTGTAGTCCCAAAACATCTGGAGGGCCGAGTTTGCCTTTGCCTGAGTCCAGCGCCTTTTGGTTTTCTTTTCTTTTGGGCAATGCAACAAGGTGAAAAGCAAAACCTGAGAAAACACTCTGAATACAGAATGTTCTCTCAGGGAAAAAGAAAACCCTTAAGAGTTATGAAGTTGCAGACAGAACACAATCGAGGTTTTATCAGGGATATTCACCTAGATGTGTTTAAGTCACAGTGCGCCATTTTGACTGCCATTAATTTGCAGGGCAGAACAGAGAGACTGGTTCAAGTCTTAAAACTCTGCCTTTATGCTCATCTTTTCGTTTGTCCCTCTGAAGTGTCAATTCATGGGCCTGGAAGTTCCTTCTGCTGGTCTTCGAAAAGCAATCTGGAGTCTTTAGCTTGTCCCTGGCCTTTTCCCGCCAAGTCCAGAGAAATGGAACATAGCTGTTCTTACCAACATGACTTCTGCAAGATGAGCTGGCTTCACCTGAGTGTGGTGGGCTCTTGGACAGAACTGTGAAGAGATCAAGGGGGGAGGGAATGGAGAGGCCAGCACAAAAGGATTGCACTGAAAAAGGATCACTGAACTGTGGAGTGTGAAGTTCACTTGCCATTAAATTTCCTGAAGGCTCGCAAAATTCTATTTCTTGCGTCACTGAGATGCACCTGGAAGAGAGTAGGGTCTTCAGCAGCCCTCCCCTCCAGACACAGAGGAGCAAAAACAGCCGGTTACCTAAAGCAGCGCAGTCAAGATGCAGGTGTCAATCATACACGGCAGACGTTCACTTCATGTATCAATAGCTCTGAGGCTGCCTCTTATTTGTCAATTGAGCAGGTCTGCTCCCGGCACAGGTAGCTCTGCGAGGTCTGTAAAAAAAAAAGAGAGAGCTGGAAGAAAACAAGGATGGCTGTCCCACCAAAAGATGTACCTTATTGTGTGGTGATGGCACAGGAAACGGCCTCCCCTGCAGTGGTGTCCCAACAATAGAAGTCCCTCCAGGTAGAAGCACGGAGACAGACTTTCGAGTTCGCAACTCTTCTGAACAAGTGATTGAATAACCAACATTGCTCAATACAAGCTCTTTGGAATATTTAGTTTGTATACTTTATGTATTATATTCCATTTAGAGCCTACCTTTTCTCCAACGGGCTCAGGGTACTTGAATGGTCCCCCTCACTGCCACCTGAAAGAATCTTTGTACAAAGAGTTGAAGGCAGAACACAACAGAGATTTTCTCCTCAGCCAAGCACAAGATACTCACCTAGTTCACCTTCAGCCAGAAGACACACAACTGTATTGCTGCTATAATTACGATAGAGCACTTAGAGATTGCTTGTTAGTTATTAGTGCCTATCGCCACCTCTGATCATTCAAAAGTTTTTTTTAATAGAAGCTACGATTGCAGTTGAAGGTAACGAAGTGAGAGGCTACAGACAAAGGAAGCAGTTTGCTACACCAGGTTTTTTAAATATATTACCTTAGGAACAGAAGTACTGGCGAGGATCCAAGTTTTAGTATTTGTCGGAAACCCAGCAACTATCAACCCTATCTTGCACGTTTTCACCAAAAAGCCAGTAATACAATTTTGGTCAAATCATATTTCTAATAAAGTCTCAGTGTTGATGGACCATGTTTCCTGCATCAAACAGACATATCTGCACCCCAGGCAAAGAAAATTGGGAGCTACATGCCTCCTTTATCTACAGGAGATAGGGGTACAGATCTCTATTTAAAAATGTTTCACAAATGTGGGTTATTATTATTTTGTGTGTCCCCCTCTGGTCATTAGTGGAACAATCAACCACCCCCTTATGTTTGAGTGATAATGGCCAGAGAGTTTCAAATATTTTCTCCCTTTCAGCCTTACCATTAGCAGACAAAATTTTCTGCCCTTTATGTACAGAGGAAAGTGGTCAAGGCTCATTCCTGCTAATTATGAATTTGTATGTGCTTAAACATTTGCTGGACATTAGCATATTTTAAGTTTTGTTTTAAAATAGCTGACAAAATGGTGAAAACCTCTAGATACTCACTCCAATGCCTCTACCAGGCCATCTCCAACATTGCCATCAGTAAGTTCATCCTCAAAATGCCTTCTTTGCTTTTTCACACTGAAATCAGCAAGGCAACTGTTACAGACAAATAAAGCAGTTGGATGCATCAGGTTTTAAAATGGGTATTCTAAATGTATTGCCTTAGGAACAGAAGTACTGGAGAGGATCCAAAATTCTGGCATGTTTGGAACCTTCTGGATTTATACACATCTGAAGGAACAAAAAGTCAATATTTTGGTGATCCTCTTCTGCAGCTGCCCAGTAACTACAGTTAGGTATAATACTCTCACCCTTGGTTGGTTGCTTTTTGCTCCTCCTCGTGGCTTTCTCAGTTATTTCCTCCTTTTTTTTTGCTTCCCCCAGAACCAATTCTTGATCCTAGTGGCTTCCAAACCTTTTCTTGTTCAATAGTTATTTCTCTTTTCATGCCTTCATTCTTTTCTAACTTCACCAAACTGAAGTGGCTCCCGGAATGCTTGTAAGTTGCCTTGATTCCCATCAGGGAAAAGGTGGGGTATTATTAAATAATAATAATAATGTCTCTTCCTAGCTCAGTGATGGCGAACCTTTTAGAGGCCGAGTGACCAAACTGTAACCCAAAACCCACTTATTCATCGCAAAGTGCCAACACGGCAATTTAACCTGTATATCTCATGTTTTCTGTGTTTCTTCTTTATGACAGCTGTTGTAATAAATAATCCTTCGTAAAAGTTATTGCATTACATTATTGATTAAATTATCTTTCCATTGATATATAATTTTATGGTATAACTCAGTGCTTTTTTTCTTAAAAAAATGTTTAGGGGTACTCTCGTTTTGACGCAAGAAAATCACCACCGGGGGGAAAAATACAGTTCAAATTGGGAAAAACAAATACAGTTCAAATTGGGAAAAATAAATACAGTGGTACCTCAGTTTTCAAACAGCCTAGTTCTCGAACTACTTGGAACCTGAACACTTCAAATCCGGAAATGAGTGTTTCGGTTTTGGAACCTTTTTCGGAAGCCGAATGTGCTCTATTTTGAGTATAAGTTCCATTTTGAGTGCCATATCCTTCTATCTTGTCCTCTCTATGTAGAACTTAGGCAAAATCTTATAACTCCACTTTTACGTCAGTCTAGCTTTCTGCCCAGAGAAAGACAGGTTTTATATTTACTGAATAATATTACTAGAAATACAGCCTCCCTGGAGCCTAAATTTCTTTTTTTAGCTTCTAAGCGCCACTATATTTTAATTGATTGTATTGATATGGGGCTATTTGTTTAGTTCCATTCTATTGTGGATTATGTTTCCTTTTTTCAAAGTTCTCTCAGATGCTTTTAATTCTGTACAAATGTATTCTTCTGACTGACGGTCGAATAAAAGAATGATGATGATGAGTGTCATACTTCCATTTTCCTAGTGAGGGGAGGTGGGGCGGGAGGCCTGTTCCTGTTCCCCCAGCCTGTTCCTGCTTGCAGGCCGGCATAGAGGGAGAGGAGCTGCTTCCTTTGAAATCCGGGAAATTCACGGGATATCTAACAATCTGGGATAGCAGCGGGGAACGGCGCTGGAATAAGGGAATTTCCCGCCAAAAAAGGGAAGTTTGACAGCTATGCTGAAGGCTGCCAGGCGCTCCTCAACTGAGCTGCCCGATCCCACTCCTACTTGGGTGCAAGCAGGAGTGGAGGCGGGGATCTCTCAGCGCGGAGCCTCCACTCCACTTCTGAGAGATCCCCGCCTCCACTTCTGCTTGCACGCAAGCCCTCCTCTCCTTTCCCCCGCCCCCAGCACAGAAGCTACGGCCCTGCTGGGGCAACGGCGCATGTGCCCACAGAGAGGGCTCTAAGTGCCCTCTCTGGCACGTGTGCCATAGGTTCGCCACCACTGTCCTAGCTTCATATGCCAAATGCTACCACTTCTAAGCATAGCTGTCAACCCTCCCTTTTTTTGTGGGAAACACTTATTCCAATGCCGTTTCCCGCCGCTATCCCGGATTCTTGATATCCCTTAAATTTCCCGGATTTCAAAGGAAGCAGCTCCTCTCCCTCCCTGCCGGCCAGGGAGGCTCCTCAGCTGCGTTGCTCGGCTGCCAATAAGGAGTCTGAGACCGACTGGGGGAGGAGCTTGCATGCCTTGTGCAGCCAGGCCCTCACGCCCAACCAGACAGCCAGCCTGCCTGCCGTCTATGCGCTCGCTCTTTCGCTCACCCGTTCGCGCGCAGCCTCTGGAGCGCAGGGTGGCGAGGCTACTTGGTGCCATTGCACCGCCCTCGCGGCATCCCTTATTTTCAAATCTGAAAGTTGGGAAAAATCCCTTATTTTCAAATCCAAAAGTTGACAGCTATGCTTCTAAGCCAGCTGCTCAAGAGGGTTTGTTATTCTACTCCAGGCTTCCTCAGCCTCGGCCCTCCAGATGTTTTTGGCCTACAACTCCCATCATCCCTAGCTAGCAGGCCCAGTGGTCAGGGATGCTGGGAATTGTAGTCTCAAAACATCTGGAGGGCCGAGGTTGAGGAAGCCTGTTCTACTCCTTGGAAGCCACATTATAAATAAAATGAAGTTCTGCCCATTAGCGAAGGAGCTTATCTATAGTCCCCAAGAAGCTACCACAAAATGGCCTCAAAGCATTTTTGTCAACAAGGCAACCTGAGCTAACCTGTAATTAAAAGGAACTATGTTGTCTTCTCCCCTTCAATCACTTGCACAGCCTTCGATCCCCCTGGATCCCCCTGCCCTTCTCACTTCTAAGTCTTACCTGTGTTAAAACCTTCCCAATCTTGGTTTTTCTAACTTCGGCAACAGAAACCCCAGCCTGTTCTTTTTATGAAGTGGCTTCTCCTGTTGTCTTTTAAAAGAAAAGCCTTCTATTTTCTGTATTTATTCTTCACTCTGCTTGAAGCAGACTTCATATCCGCCTACCCTTTCCTGTGCTCCTTTTTACATCCAAAGACTTGTTGGTTGAAAGATAAATAAACTTGATTTTGCCCCTCATGTTCTTCCATTTGTCTTGGTCTTCCCTTGGCTTTTCTAGTCATCAGATATTTCTGTTTTTCTTGATGCTCCTTAGAATCTTCATCTTGGTATTTTTTTATCTGTTTTCAGTTTAAATTTTGCTTGGCTAAGCTTTCTTTTAGGGGCTTTCTCAAAGTCCACCATCTGTCCACAACTTACTCTCCCTGTTTTATTAGGATTAATTCTTTGTTGGCCTTCTGTTTCCTTTCAGTTTCCTTTTAATTTAAAATGTATTGCCTCTCCTAGCACTTTTTAGGGAGTTGCTGAATTAAGATCTCTTTCTCTCTCTCCCCAAGCAACATTTAAAATTGTCCACTCTGGAGATCACAAGTGAAAATCTGTTGTGTATCTTTTTAAAGTTGTAAATAACAACTTCAGCTCTGACCAGTGAGAGGGCTAAAACCAGTATTATAGCCAGGGACAGTCTCACTCACTAGACTCTGGCTCGCTCCTTCCACCACCTGTTGGTCATAATGACACATAAAAAAGTCCCTCAGTGCATTGATACAGTGAATACAAATGTGTTTGTTTATAGGATCATTGCGCATGGGTGAGAAATTAGTGCCCATCCCACTCCCGGCCTAATAACAAGGTTGCTGGGGTGCCAACTTGAATAAAATATTAGAAGGGGGCGGTAAGCCCTGCCCTACATAGTCACATGACACATTTAAATGGCAGTGCCCATCAACTTGGGGTCCCGTCCATCAATTTTTTGGGGGAGTCGCGCCCCCTCAAATTTAGGGGGGGTGGCTTAAGAGGAGTTCGCTTCTAATCTGGGGTATGTGTCATTCCTGGATCAATGTCTTTGCATAGCTGTCAACTTTCGGATTTGAAAATAAGGGATCAGCAGCCTCACCTGTCCCGGGGACAGTCTACGGTTCTCGGGGACAGTCCACGCCGCGCTAAGCCCCCCAGGCTACAAATTAATTTACACCAGGCTACACACCATCATCTTTCCCCACCTCAGGTGGGTCTCTTTTCCAGGGAGTCTTCTCTTCTCATGCGATGCTTCAGGATCTGTCCTTCCAGTGAGCAGCCAGGGCCGATGTCCTTCAGAATGGATCGGTTTGATCTTCTTGCAGTCCACGGGACTCCAGCACCACAATTCAAAAGCGTCCATTCTTCATGGGGGGATTGATCAGGTTCACTCTTTTGGCTCTCTGGCATCCATTAATGACTTATTATACAAATGTGTTGCAGACTTTGCATCCTTTAACACTCTTTTGGAAGGAGTGTATTTGTGGGCTGGGCCAGAGTGGTTGATTTTACATGCAAGCAAAGCACAAACAGTGCTGTTGTCTAATGATAGCCTATTCTCTGTAACTATTGGTGAGCAACGCAGCCGAGCAACGCAGCTGAGGAGCCTCCCTGGCCGGCAGGGAGGGAGAGGAGCTGCTTCCTTTGAAATCCAGGAAATTTATGGGATATCTAACAATCCAGGATAGCAGCGGGAAACGGCACTGGAATAAGGGGATTTCCCGCCAAAAAAGGGAAACAGCGAAAACCGGCACTGTAATAAGGGAATTTCCCACCAAAAAAAGGGAAGGTTGACAGCTATGTTTGTTTGCTTGGCTGTGTGTAGCACCTGCTGTGCCTTTTAATGGCATTTCCCCCATGTATCACACTGATCTGAGCATTAAAGATTTGGGTAGACACTGCAACCTGAGCTTGAATTCTTGAGTGGGAGCCAGGAAACTCTCATCCACAGTGTGCCTTTTTGGAGGGTCTCCTTGTGGGAGGGGCCCCAAAATGGATAGCCTTCTGCTTTAAGAAAATGCTAAGAAACTGCTTCAAGAAAATGTTAAGAAACTGTTAAAGCTTTGAAACTGCTCACTTTAGCCAAGATGCTTCTGTTCCACCATAGAGATTAAACCTCTTGAGATACTCCTCTGCTTCCGGATGGTAATCTGAAGGTTTAACAAAATTTATTAAGACTCCTTCAAAGGGGAAATAGGGGCATATCAATTATTGCTCTGGGGTTGCACTCTGGGGCAGGGAGAGGTAGTTCTTCTAGTCTGCAGCCCAAACTGGCTGTGGATGAGGCTACCAATTATCCAGTCTATGATTCCTACCCTTATACCATCCTCAGGGAACTTTTGCTTCTATTCTAAGCACTTCCTTCTTCTTTTAAAGGCAAAGCATGAATGTTTAAATTAATATATCTATATTTTTAAAATGAGGATACAGCATTCAGTGTGTACTTCTAGCTGATGAATTGCAAAGACAGATACTGCATTTCGAACATAAGTGAAGAACCTGCCATGACTACTCTTTAAATATTGGGTTGATTTCAGGGGTCAGCAAACTTTTCCAGCAGGGGGCCAGTCCACTGTCCCTCAGACCTTGTGGGGGGCCGGACTATATTTTGAAGGAAAAATAATGAACGAATTCCTATGCCCCACAAATAACCCAGAGGTGGATTTTAATTAAAAGCACACATTCTACTCATGTAAAAACACCAGGCAGGCCCCACAAATAACCCAGAGATGCATTTTAAATAAAAGGACACTTTCTACTCATGTAAAAACACACTGATTCTCGGACCGTCTGAGGGCAGGATTTAGAAGGCGATTGGGCCGCATCCGGCCCCCGGGCCTTAGGTTGCCTAAAGGTAAAGGTAAAGGGACCCCTGACCATTAGGTCCAGTCGTGAGCGACTCTGGGGTTGCAGCGCTCATCTCGCTTTACTGGCCAAGGGAGCTGGCGTACAGCTTCCAGGTCATGTGGCCAGCATGACTAAGCCGCTTCTGGCAAACCAGAGTAGCGCACGGAAACGTCGTTTACCTTCCTACCCATGATTTAGATTCAATCTCACACAGTCCCCATCCTACTGGCATGGCTGTGAGAAAGAAGTTGGAAGCTTTTGCTTCTGTTTCAGATTAAGCGCTGGTCTTCTCCTAAGTTTTTATTTATATTATGAGTTGCAAACTCTATATCACTACTGGTCTACATAAAAAAGAAAAGTGGAATTTTCTGCCAAGGAGTGTGGTGGAGTCTCCTTCTTTGGAGGTCTTTAAGCAGAGGCTTGACAGCCACCTGTCAGGAATGCTCTGATGGTGTTTCCTGCTTGGCAGGGGGTTGGATTGGATGGCCCTTGTGGTCTCTTCCAACTCTAAGATTCTATGATTCTAATCCTCTCTGCTCCCTGCAGCCATGTGGACAGAGAGACAGCCTCTCTCATCCCCAAGACATGCCCAGATAAAGAACCTGTTGCCAGGGCGAATTCTCGTTGCTAAGCAGACTTGCTTCAAGGACAGGCTTGTTTCAAGGATCAGTTCAAGTTTATTTTTGGAATACACCAACATATGAGAGCCAGTGTGGTGTAGTGGTTAAGAGCGGTAGACTCGTAATCTGGTGAACCGGGTTCACGTCTCCGCTCCTCCACGTGCAGCTGCTGGGTGACCTTGGGCTAGTCACACTTCTTTTGAAATCTCTCCATCCCACTCACCTCACAGAGTGTTTGTTGTGGGGGAGGAAGGGAAAGGAGAATGTTAGCCGCTTTGAGACTCCTTCGGGTAGTGATAAAGCGGGATATCAAATCCAAACTCTTCTTCTTTATTCCCACCCTCCTCAGTATTGTAGGCCTTCAATTCCCCCCAAGTTCAGTCAGTTTCTTCTAAATATTTTCTCCCTTGCCAGTATCCCCCAAAGATTGCTGACGGGTCAAATGAGATCTTGGAATTCTTCCTTTGACGCACTTAATCTTTTAAGAATAATGTACTTTTTTGTTTATAGTTAAGTGCTTATATTTCAGTGACTTAAGTGGGAACAAGCTGTGCCTGCTTCATTTGGGCCCTCACCTTAAGTGCATTTTTGTTATCAATTTCAAACATTGACTATTGCTATTACTTGTTGCAAGATTCTATTATTTCCCCCCCCCCCAAAAAAAAATCCAGTGTTTTCGGAATATAGATCTTTCAATGCTTTTCTCTCTTAGGCCCCACCCTTCTGTTTGCAAAGATTGTTCGAGGAAAAGAAGAGGGGAGAAGATTTTACGCTTGCTCTGCTTGCAGAGAAAGAAGAGACTGTAGCTTTTTTCAGTGGGAAGATGAAAAGGTATACCAAAAGAATAAAGGTTTTAACAGTACGGCTGATGCATTTAATCCTCAAGAACGTTGTCAAAACACCAAATTTGAACACCCTTAAATTGCATTGATTTCCGTTAGAGGATTAAGCACACACAGTATTTAACTGTGGTTTGTATTCTCAGTTTGTAGAGTTCTTGTGAGCAAAGGGCTTGCTAAGGAGTGGAATCATAGGGTTAGATCCAGATACAATCATACTTAGACCCATTGAAATCAGGGTGAATTTGATTTAAAATAAATCCGTTTAAATCACTAGTCAGTAAGACTTGATTTAAATCATTTTTTTTACAGAAAGACTCATTCTTGATGGTATGATCTTAATATTTACAACCAGATGAAGGTTTCATTTTTGGGATAATAAATTTTCAGAGTAGTTTTTACAGTTATATCCAAAATTACTGATTTGGTTATACTATGAGAAATACATAGACAGATAATTATGAAATTATTGTGAGGTTTAATAAGTTAAATGTTATAGTTGGAAACTTTTCTGCTGTATTTTATTGGAAGGAGAAAAATAATAATTTCCTTAATAACAATTTAAACAATTTATTTAACTAAAATAACATTATAGCATATGTATCCATGTTTGTTAACTGATGTGGTTAATTTTGTTTATTTATTTTTTAAACTTAGACAGTTTTAGCACACTTGATAAACTTAAAACAAATCCTTATTTCCTGATGAATAGCCTTTGGACTATACTGTAACTTAAATAGAAAACTATCTTTAGAAAGATTTTTCCTCCAAAAGCATTTTATTTTAAAAATCCAATTTAAATTTTTAAAAAATCAATTTTTTTTGATTTTTATAGAAAATCATTGATTTTTATCCAACCTGATTGAAATCAATGTGATTTAAGGTAGGCGTGACTGATTCATCTCACTGATTTCAACTGGTCTTTTCAAAGCACTAAGAACAGCTCGATTTTAAATGGGATTAGGATTGCATCCTTAGTCTGGATCCAACTCATAAGAGACTTCCTCATAAGTATTAATGTGTGATATATAGCTGGTATCTTTATACACTGGTATCTACATACAGTGGTACCTCTGCTTATGGACGCAATCTGTTCTGGGGGGGTGCCGTTCACACCCCGAAAAGTCGTAAGTAAAGCGCCGCTTCTGTGTGTGCACATGATGCAATACAGCGCCCCTGTGTGTACATGCGTGGCGAACCCCACTTCCGGGTTTGCCGCGTTTGCAACCCGAAAATCCGCAACCTGAACCTAACACAACTAGAATTATGACTGTATTGCTGGAATTTGTGGGGAAAGAAAAGCAAGAAGCATTCCTGCTCTCACCCCCTTAAGCATAGCTGAAGGGAAAGAACTCACCAATACAGCTGGACAGTTAAGTATCTTACAGAATCAGCTTGCCGATCAGAAGGTCGGCGGTTCGAATCCCCGCGACGGGGTGAGCTCCCGTTGCTCGGTCCCTGCTCCTGCCAACCTAGCAGTTCGAAAGCACGTCAAAGTGCAAGTAGATAAATAGGTACCGCTCCGGCGGGAGAGTAAACGGCGTTTCCGTGCGCTGCTCTGGTTTTGCCAGAAGCGGCTTAGTCATGCTGGCCACATGACCCGGAAGCTGTACGCCGGCTCCCTCGGCCAGTAAAGCGAAATGAGCACCGCAACCCCAGAGTCGGTCACGACTGGACCTAATGGTCAGGGGTCCCTTTGCTTTTACCTAGTGTGCCCATATGAAAACTAGGTAGGCCTACTCTAAAGAATACTCAGTGGCAGTGCTTTTCCCCCCTTAAAAATGTTTAGGGGTACTCTCATTTTCCTTCTCATATAGAAATACTGCCCCCTCAATGAGGCCAAACTTAGATTCACAAAATTTTCAGGGGTATGCGCACCCCCAGGAGAAAAGAACTGCTCAGCGGTGTACTTTTTAAAGCTGTGTGCCATTGGCAGAGATGGACATAAAAGAAGGGAAGAAAAGGGGGAAATCGGCTGAAGATTTTAGAAGAGAGAACCAGATGTGCACATCTGAATTTATGTTTCAGTCATTTAGCAAAAAATCCACATTTTGCAGCATTATTGTTATTATTATTATTAAATTAAATTTGTATACCACCCTATACCCGCAGGTCTCAGGGCGGTTCACAGGATAAAATCAGAATATAAAGCCACAAAATGCATAATCAAAATAAAAGCAAAAACAACCCAGTAGTTCTTCTTCCCAAATAAAGCAAATACTTAAGTATGTAGTACTGAGGATTACTATGAAGCAAAATTTGGATTTTTAAAATTTCTGAGTGGGCCATAAATTCTGAGAGAAAAATTTGAAACTTGAGCTGGACTGAATTCTCGAAAACCATATCTGTTTGTGATAAATATTGTAAATATGTAAATATTGAATTTCTACGTGTATTTCACACACGTTTTCCTCAGGTATCAGAAGCTAGACTTTCAGCACGGGAAACATACAACCAAAGCCATCAACCATTATTATCTCACAGAGACAATGTAGAGAGGTACCTATGCAATTATTATTTTTATTTGAATGAATCGGTATTACTTTTTAAAAACAAAAAACAAAACCATGGGTAGTATCTGGTGTTCCTGTACTGCCTAGTGCAGTAGAAAGGAATTTCCCCCTCTTTGCTCCAGGGAATCTTCAGAGTAGATTCCCCCCCACCCCCGCCCCCGAGTTTGTTTATTTATTTGTACTTTTCAAGTTTATACATTTCACTAATTTTACATTCATTTTGACATTTCAAAACTCGACTTCCATCCCCCTCTTTCTGCGGTTCCTTAAATTTATTTTTAATATCTTCTGCATATCCAGATTAACTTAATTTGCTCATTTATTCATCTTCTTTAAATATATGCTCTTATAAAGCTGCAGGTTGTTACAATAATCCTGCCCATGTTTTTATCTGTTTATAATTTATCTGTAAATATTCAATAAACCGTTTCCATTCTTTTATATATATATATAAATTTTTTTCTTGATTTCTAATTTCTTCCGGTCAGTTTTGCCATTTCTGCATATTTCATAAGTTTTTGTATCCATTCTTTCTTTGCTGGGACTTCTGCTTCTTTCCATTTTGGGGCAAGTAACATTCTTGCTGCTGTAGTAGCATACATAAATAAATTTCTATACAATTTAGGTAGTTCTGTCCCTATAATTCCCAAAAGAAAAGCTTCTGGTTTTTTTTTTGGTTTTTTTTTATTTTTACAAAGGTTATTTTAAACATCCTTTTCATTTCATTATATATCATTTCCCAGTAAGCTTTAACCTTACTATAAGGCCACCACATATGATAGAAAGAACCTTCTTTCTCATTACATTTCCAACACTTACTTGATTTAGATTTGTACATTTTTGCCAATTTACTCGGTGTTAGATACCATCGATATATCATTTCCATATAATTTTTATCTTAGACCAGGGGTCGGCAAGGTTTACCTCACCTGGGCCGGTTCACTCCAGTGGAGATCCCTCTGTGGGACGGATTGCGCGTGCACATGAGCGCGCACAGCCGCGATTTCTGGCGTCTGCATCTGCGCAGACGTGATTTTCGGGGTCTGAGCATGCGCAGACGCGATTTCCAGCACCGCGGAAGCAAATCCTCGTGCCGTGCTGTGCCAGTTTAGCGCAGCGCGTGGGGACTCGGCAAGCAGGCGGCTTGGTTCGGGGGCTGCTCGGGGGGCGGTTAAACAACCCCCGTGGGCCGCTTGTGACCCATGGGCCTTAGGTTGCCGACCCCTGTCTTAGACCATAACATGCCGTTGCACAAGCAGAGTTCATCTAGATGGGTGGAGAGACACTCTCAGGGTAAGGAGTTGGAGGCGAGGCTAACAGAGGACGAAGGCTGTCAAATGCCGTTACAGCTCTGTGACGGATTTCTAATTTGTGTTCAAATATAAGGTACAAGGAGTATACAGCGCTGCCACTGTCGGAAAGGAGGTTTTGCAGAGAATGCCAGCTGCTGTTGTTGCCATCAGAGTGGGGAAGACACCTGGGCCATCAGGTCCTTAGTGACGTCTCTGTAGCCCAGCTGAAAAGGCCCAGCCAGCTCCTCATCCCTCTGGAAAATAAGAAGACAAATGCACAATACCTGTTCACCGAGAGAAGCTGCCAGTTCCTGCTGGACCTTATTACTACGCTGGGTTTTAAAAGGGTGCTTTGTGTTGGCACCCCAAGGTAAGTCACCTGGAAATTGGAACCTCTTAGGGTTCTAAAAGGCTTTGTCTTCATTTTTTAAAATAAAATTTTATTGATTTCCCAAAAATAACAAAACCAAATTAAAAAAAATCATAACCAAATTAAACCATAATTTTTGGTCGACTTCCCTCCACTCTCCCTATAATAATAATAATAATAATAATAATAATAATAATAATTTATTATTTATACCCTGCCCATCTGGCTGGGTTTCCCCAGCCACTCTGGGCGGCTTCCAACAAAATATTAAAATACAATAGTCTATTAAACATTAAAAGCTTCCCTAAACAAACCTTAGGAAAAAGCAAGTTTGCTGTTGCTTCCAAAAACTGGAAGCTTCATAACTTGAGCTTTGTATGTGAAAACTTCAAAGACTGCATTTGCCCATAAGAGATCCCCTGCACATATCACCCCCGTGTAAAGAATTGCTGGTACCCTGTTACTTGTTTCGTCCTGGGATTCATGGCTTTATTTTGAAAAAAATAAATAAATAGCTGGCTTCCTTGTTTGTTTAAAAAGAACATTCTGTATCATTGTGTATTGTCTTGATATTCACGTATCTTTCATTTAAATGGTTCATGTTAATCTTTCCAGGCTGCATGAATTCATCAAATTCCAAACATCGCAGGAACAGAAAATCTGCATTAAGAGCCTTTTGTTAGATATTGATTTCAGGTAAGCTTCCCCCCTCTGATCAAAACCACCACAAAGCTTATTTTATCTAGCCAATGGGCCGTGGTCAATGTTCTCTGTTTGCCACCGGAAGAGCTCTTGTGCTAGCAGGTGGCAGAGTTTGAAGGCTGTGCAAAAAAGGAATAAAATGCAACAGTTGTGCTAGCAGAAGCTTGTTGCGAAATAAATTCTTCTTGCGCAATCCGTTGAACAACCAACTTTGATAATACATTAAAATATCACAGGTTAAAAACTTCCCTAAACAGGGCTGCCTTCAGGTATTTTCTGAATGTCAGATAGTTGTTTATCTCTTTGAACTCTGCTGGGAGGGCGTTCCACAGGGCGGGCGCCACTACCGAAAAGGCCCTCTGCCTGGTTCCCTGTAGCTTTGCTTCTCGCAGTGAGGGAACCGCCAGAAGGCCCTCGGCGCTAGATCTCAGTGTCCGGGCTGAACGGTGGGGGTGGAGACGCTCCTTCAGGTATACAGGACCGAGGCCATTTAGGGCTTTAAAGGTCAGCACCAACACTTTGAATTGTGCTCGGAAACGTACTGGGAGCCAATGTAGATCTCTCAGGACCGGTGTTATGTGGTCCCGGCGGCCACTCCCAGTCACCAGTCTAGCTGCCACATTCTGGATTAATTGCAGTTTCCGGGTCACCTTAAAATGTAGTCCCACGTAGAGCACATTGCAGTAGTCCAAGCGTGAGATAACTAGAGCATGCACCACTCAGGCAAGACAGTTTGCTGGCAGGGAGGGTCTCCGCCTGCACACCAGATGGAGCTGGTAGACAGCCACCCTGGACACAGAATTAACCTGCGCCTCCATGGACAGCTGTGAGTCCAAAATGACTCCCAGGCTGCGCACCTGGTCCTTTAGGGGCACAGTTATCCCGTTCAGGACCAGGGAGTCCCTCACACCCGCTCGCACCCTGTCCCCCCAAAACAGTACTTCTGTCTGTTAATCAATGATTATTCCCCTGTGCTGTGGAGATGTAGACTTGATCTATGAGATACGGGGAAATGGTCAGCTCTTTTAAGAATGTCACGTGGACCCTAGGAGCAGGAATAGACCTTGAGAAGTGAAGAGGCATCTGGAGGTCAGGGGAGGGGAGAAAGGAAGCGCAGAAAGTCCTAGCGATGCAGCAATAGAACCGCTAGCACATCTGCAAAGCTAAGCAGGGTCTGGTGTGGTTTCAAATTGGATGGGAGACCGTGTGTTGAGATTCCTGGGCCCTTTCCAATTCTATAATTCTGTGGTTCTATGACAAGGCACTAAGGAGGAGGAACCTGGTGGAAGTGTAGGTGGCAACTTTAAGGGCAGAGAACACAGGAAACAGGCCATTTCACATGCTGACTTGAGGCAACAAGTCAATTTTGGCAGAATTCTTTTCTTTTTGAATATAATGGGAATAATTAATTTACAGGTACTCTCAGTTTTATACAGAGGAGGACTTCTGCCATTACAACATGTTTAACCACCATTTCTTTGCTGGAGAGGTAAGGCCTAGCCAAATACTGGGAAATTTTTAATGAATACTACACCTGGAACCTAGCACTTCTCTCATTTTTTGAGAGCTTAGGAGCTAAGCAAATATTTTTATTTATTTTATTTATTGAATTTGTATACCGCTCTATACCTAGGGGTCTCAGGGCAGTTCACAGAATAAAATCAAGATATAAAACCACAAGATAACTAATAAAAATAAAACAACAGCCCAATAGCCCCCTTCCCCAATAAAAAAACCTTAAAGGGCATAGGATGTAAATCGGATCAGCCAAAGGCCTGGTTGAAAAGGAACGTTTTTGCCTGGTGCCTAAAGGTGTATAATGAAGGCGCCAGGCGAACTTCCCTGGGGAGAGCATTCTGCAGACGGGGAGCCACTGCAGAGAAGGCCCTGTTCTCGTGTTGCCACCCTCCGGACCTCTCAAGGAGAAGGACACGAAAGAGGGCCTCGGAAGATGATCTCAGGGTCCGGGTAGGTTCATATGGAAAGAGGCGGTCTTTTGTGTGGGGACCTGCTCATTGGGGATTCAAAGACTTGCATAGTCAATGCAACGGACATTTGCTTGTTCTTTCCATTTTTCTCCTGTCTCACCAAGGTGCAGCCCTGTACACGACTACTCAAAAGGAAACCCAGCTGAGTTCAGTGGGGCTTATTCCTAGGTTAGCATGTATAGAATTGCAGCTTAAATGCTTTAAGAAAAATACAGCGCAAGAATATCTCTCAAATAAAATGCGCGTGTAAAACAGATAAAATTATTCCACATGCTAGAGAGGCGTTATGTATGCTTACACATAATTGCATGTAAATAGAATGTATAGGGATATCATACTTTTAAATTCATGCCTTAGAAACGTTTTTCACTACTTCTGAGATCACAATGCTGCAGCGAAGCTGCAGACTGAGTGATTCCTATAAGTCAGGGATGTCCAACAGATCGACTGGTCGATCCCTGGGAGGTTTTGGTGATCGCAGTAGATAGCTGGCTCCTCCATCCGCCCCCTCCATCTGCCCTCTAGATTGCTAGAACGAAAAATGGAGTTTGCTGACTGTCTCCTTAGCGATCGATCGCTGAGAGCCTTTTTACATTAAGTTGACCTTAACCCCCCCCAAAAGGGATGTTATTCCTCCCCAAAAGCTCAACAACCTTGACCTGAACCCCCCCCAAAAAGGGGTTCATCACTGCCAGATTTTAATTGGGACGCGGGTGGTGCTGTGGGTTAAACCACAGAGCCTAGGGCTTGCCGATCAGAAGGTCGGCGGTTCGAATCCCCGCGAAGGGGTGAGCTCCCATTGCTTGGTCCCTGCTCCTGCCAACCTAGCAGTTCGAAAGCACGTCAAAGTGCAAGTAGATAAATAGGTACTGCTGCAGCGGGGAGGTAAACGGCATTTCCCTGCGCTGCTCTGGTTCTCCAGAAGTGGCTTAGTCATGCTGCCCACATGACCCGGAAGCTGTATGCCGACTCCCTCGGCCAATAATGCGAGATGAGCGCTGTAACCCCAGAGTCGGTCACGACTGGACCTAATGGTCAGGGGTCCCTTTACCTTTACCTTTAGATCGCAGTCTCTTGGAAGTTGGACGTTCCTGCTATAGGTTAACTGGCAGATCACCACTTAGTTTGAAATGGAAGTTGTCTCTGATCTCTTGCAGGCTGCTTATGAGATGTGTCAGAAGTTCTTGCAGGAGGACAATGGGAGAGACGTTATCATGGTGGCTGATCCTCCCTTTGGAGGCTTGGTGGAAGCTTTGGCATTTAGTTTCAAAAAGCTGATTGCAATGTGGAGACCAACAGGAGGTGCAGGTAACTATTTCTGATTTCCGATCAATTTGATATTAAAAAAAATGAATGCAGCTTTTCTAATTCCAAATGGTATGTATTTGCTGGACAAATAGAATGCAACAATGCAGGCGATATTTGCCATTTGCACTGGGCTGCAAACTTTAATTGGCAGACTCGTCCGTTAAAGCTTTAACTGAAGAACAACAGCCATTACAAAACTGTTTGCAAGTTTATCTGCTGCCAAAGCTGCTTTGTAGATTTTTATTATCTGTTCCTTTATGTGATGAAAAGTACATTTTTTATTTCCTTTGCTTTCCTAGATCCTGCTGACAATAGCTTACCCATACTTTGGATATTTCCATACTTCTTTGAGTCACGCATTCTTGAATTTTTTCCAAATTTCAGTATGCTGGATTATCAGGTACGGGCCAAGAGAAGTGGTATTGTGAAGTTTAAAAAAAAAAGCATTCTTTTTTCTAAAGCTAGTCATTTCATGGTGGGTATGAACCATAGCTGTCAACTTTCGGATTTGAAAATAAGGGATTTTTCCAAACTTTTGGATTTGAAAATAAGGGATGCCGCAAGGGTGGTGCAATGGCACCAAGTAGCCTCGCCACCCTGCGCTCCAGAGGTTGCGCGCGAACGGGTGAGCGAAAGAGCGAGCGCATAGATGGCAGGCAGGCTGTCTGTCTGGTTGGGCATGATGGTCTGAATGCACAAGGCATGCAAGCTCCGCCCCCAGTCAGTCTCAGACTCCTTATTGGCAGTTGAGCAACGTAGCTGAGGAGCCTCCCTGGCCGGCAGAGAGGGAGAGGAGCTGCTTCCTTTGAAATCCGGGAAATTTAAGGGATATCAACAATCCGGGATAGCAGTGGGAAACGGCATTGGAATAAGGGAGTTTCCCTCAAAAAAAGGGAGGGTTGACAGCTATGGTATGAACTCTGGTAATTTATTTTGTGTTGGCTAGGATGAGATGAAACCCATTGTCAGAGTACTTTGAATTTCCTGTTCTGACTGATGTTTTTTGTGCTGCAACGGGAGACATTGTAGAGCAGGCATCCCCAAACTTCAGCCCTCCAGATGTTTTGGACTACAATTCCCATCATCCCTGACCACTGGTCCTGTTAGTTAGGGATCATGGGAGTTGTAGGCCAAAACATCTGGAGGGCCGCAGTTTGGGGATGCCTGGTGTAGAGCATTGGTCTTCAAGAACCCACTTCTGGGTTGTGGTGGGTTGGAACAGCAGCATGACCACTATAAAAATGCATTGTAATGTTTTTTAAAAAAATTGGCCCCAACCACAATTTTGGGGTAAAGGTGGATCCAGCCTCTGAAAAGGCTGAAGACTACTGGTATACAGCGTATTTCACTCTCTCCAAAGTCACACACGTTATCATTCTAGACAGGCTTTCCAGTGGAGCTACTGATGGACTGAAATATGAAAATAGCAGCACCCTAATCTTGCTCTCTGGGGAACTGGACTTCTAAATATTATAAGCGTAGTTAGAGAATGGATTAAAAATGTACACAAGGTCACTTTCCTGACTTGGAATTTAGCTGATAAAAGCTTTTCAGTGTGTTTCAACTCCTCTGTTGTCTTTTATTTTGTAGGTGGACTATGATAACCATGCGCTTTATAAGCACGGAAAGACAGGTCGTAAACAGTCCCCAGTTCGTATTTTTACCGACATTTCACCTCATTTGATAGTGCTTCCTGTGGAAGAAGGATACAGGTACAGTGGTACCTCTAGATACGCACACCTCTGGTTGCGTATATTTCAGGATGCAAATGCGGAAAATCCAGAAGTATTTTTTCGGGTTTCGCCACACACGCATGCACAAGAGCACTCTACACACCGTGCGCATGTGCAGAAGCGGCACCTCCGGTTGCGAATTCCTTGGGATGCGGCTGGACCTCCAGAACTGATCCCATTCGCAACCGGAGGTACCACTGTACAGATTTTGTTTAACCTGAGTGGAGCTAAAGGGTTTTTGAATTTTACTTAATAAAAAACTAGTGTTTACAAAGTGTTTGTGTGGCCTATTGAGAAATCTGTTTACTTACTTGTAGCGCTGTATCATGCATAATCCTTACAGCAGACTAAGAATTTTAATTGTTTTTTCTGGGTCTGCCAGGTTTTGCTCCATCTGCCAGCGGTACGTTAGTTCAGACAACCAGCACTGTGAAATCTGTGATTCATGCACATCAAAAGTAAGTGTGTTTAGAAAGAGTTTTAGCAAGACCTGGCCCTAAAATTTAGTACGTATCTTGCAGCATAGCATTTTTGTGCGACTGCAAGAAGATACAGACTTGCCCACTTTGGATTAGCACATTTCTTTCTAACAATGTGGCATGTAAGAGGAATATAGAGGAAAAAATAATGATTTTGCTCTTCTAGTCAAGGAAGATATGCCATGCGTCCAAGGAAAAGGGGACATTGGTATTAAAGCAGAAGAGGGGTGGAAATTAAAAACTGGAGCGCTAAAATGTATAGTTTTTAATCTATATACAACTTTTATTTTTTCCCAAATAGGATGGGAGACGATGGACACATTGTTCCCTTTGCAAAAAATGTGTAAAACCCTGTAAGTATTACAGATGATCACTTTTACCATAAAACTTGCAATAAAAAGATCAAGCTCAAACTATTAAAAGTGTTAAGCAGCTATACTCAGCAAGACAGACTCTAACATCATGGGAAAGGGAGGTCATAAAAGAGGTGCAGTTCTGTGGATTGCCACACCTCTACCTGGAGTCCATTACGTATAATCAAGCTAGAACTGCAATCTCCCGGAGATTGAGCGATATTGCCAGACAAGAGGACATAGCGCAAGTGAAACCAGGGATGTTCCTAGGGGACCAGATATATCAAATGACACCAGCCCCCTATCTCGCGGAAATCCACTATGTGGAATACCGCAGACTCCTTACAGCGGCTAGACTAAACACTCTTGATTCCGCAGTATTGTGGGGAAGGTACAAGGGAGTTCCATACGCCCAGAGAACCTGTCACTGTACTATGGGCGTGGTTGAGTCTACCGAACATATCCTTCTGTCTTGTCCTCTCTATGTAGAACTTAGGCAAAATCTTATAACTCCACTTTTACGTCAATCTAGTTTTCTACCCAGAGAAAGACAGGTTTTATATTTACTGAATAATATTACTAGAAATACAGCCTCCCTGGTGGCTAAATTTCTTTTTTTAGCTTCTAAGCGTCGCAAGATTTTAATTGATTGTATCGATATGGGGCTATTTGTTTAGTTCCATTCTATTGTGGATTATGTTTCCTTTTTTCAAAGTTCTGTCAGATGCTTTTAATTCTGTACAAATGTATTCCTCTGACTGATGGTCGAATAAAAGAATGATGATGATGATGATGATGACGACAGACTCTAAACAAATAGCCTTAATCAATAAGGGACTTTGACAGGGGGTTGGACTGGATGACCCTAGGGGTCCCTTCCAATTCTATGATTCTACAGCCCAGAGTTTTCTTCTGTGTTGTGGAAGAACATATCTCCTTTTTAATTTTGTCGCCCACTTTTTCCTACGCTGGCTAGAGACCCGAACAGGGCATTCCCCTTAAGGCTGGAATTCTCACAGAATTTAACAACTTACACATTTTCATTGTTACTTTTCCCGCCCTTCACAGCTTGGATTCATTGCAGCGTTTGTGGTCGCTGTGCTCTGCCAAGTCACTCTTGTAAGAATGCTGATGTTGGATCTGAGACGGGATGCTTCATTTGTGGTGCGACTGACCATAAACGCGCCACCTGCCCAAATCTACATGTGGTTAGGAGAATACACCAGTAAGTTAATCCTACGATTATCTACTGTGTACTTACAATGTCAACATCCCTAAAGGTTCTGAATATACATTTTTAAGGAGAGGGGTTCTAAACATCCCTTCTTAATATCTTCCCTCCGGCAGCTATTTAGTGCAACTCACATTACCAGTTTTATAGATTTGAAAATGCAGCACTCAAGATTATTTGCCTTGCTTTGCAGAGGCGGAAAAAAGTCAAGGCAGAAGAAGAAGAAGCTGGTGAATGTGAATGCTACGAAAACAGGTGGAAAGAAGATGAGAACTGCAGTATAAATTATGGGCTATGTTTGCACGAGTCCTTCATTCAGTGTTCTCCAAATATTAATCTGGATACTGAATATCTGACTGAATCGGAGGCCATATTTTGCAAATGTCACCGAAACACCAACTGTTGCTGATGCGCTAAATGTGTGGAAATATATATATATCTTTTTAGTACACTGTGTGTATACGCTTTCAACAATGCACAACAATGTAACTGAGTTAATATTTTATAAATTTTAATATATTTTTGCAAAACGAAACTTTGTCTTTGTTTCCTTGCCTGTCCGGAGACTTCAACGACTGTGCTCATGTCGTACTAAAAAGTATATTTCAAAGCAGCTAGCAAGGCAGTAGTATGCACATCAAGAATTGCAAGAGGGTAAAGGGTAAAGGACCCCTGGCTGGTTAAGTCCAGTCAAAGGCGACTATGGGGTTGCGACGCTCATCTCGCTTTCAGGCCGAGGGAGCTGGTGTTTGTCCACAGACAGCTTTCCGGGTCATGTGGACAGCATGACAAAACTGCTTCTGGCTCAACGGGACACCGTGACAGAAACCAGAGCACACGGAAACACCGTTTACCTTCCCGCCGCAGCAGTACCTACTTATCTACTTGCATAGAATAAAACGGTGTTTTTGTGCGCTGCTCTGGTTCGCCAGAAGCGGCTTAGTCATGCTGGCCACATGACCCGGAAGCTGTACGCCGGCTGCCTTGGCCAATAATGCGAGATGAGCACTACAACCCCAGAGTCGGTCATGACTGGACCTAACGGTCAGGGGTCCCTTTGCCTTTATAGAATAAAAGAAAATTATTGTAAATTAGTTTGGAGATGGTATTTAACACCAGTCAGATTAAATCAAATAAACAAGGAATATTTGGTGTTATGTTGGAGGGGATGCCAGGAAACCAGGAATTATGTTCACATATGGTGGGAGTGTAAATATGTACAATTTTTTGGCAAAGGGTGTTTAAGATGATTAGAGGAATCACTGGGTTAAAGCTGACCACAAGTCCAGGGGTAGCATTATTATCAATTTACGATGGGGTGGAAGGTTCACAGGCTATGAAGGACTTGGTCACAAATTTATTGACAGCTGCACGCATTATGATAGCTAGGAATTGGAAGGGGCAAGCAGAATACAAAACGGAAGAATGATATAAAGAGGTGTGGGATCTAGCTATTAATGATAAATTAACATGTGCCATTAAGGTAAGATGGGGAATATGCAGGAGAAATGATTTTGAGGAGATATGGAAGCTGTTTGTAGAATTTGTACTGTTAAAATGGAAAGGGGTCAAACCATCATGAGAGATGTTGAAATTTTGGGAGGTTGGATAGTTACAATGGAATGATTTCAGTGGTGGGGTGCACATTTTTATTCTTATTTATTTATGATTATTACTTTGTCAAAATAAAATATTTTTTTAAAAAAACAAACACAATTGCTTAAGCAAGGAATTCCATCGCCCCATTCAAGTATTCAGTATCCATGGATATGGAACTTTCTGCCTCCAATCAACCAGAGATAATAGAACACTAAAACTCTCCTAAGGATTATTCATTTAAAATAGAAAGTTTTATAGTCAGAGTGGCTCCAGAACAAATTTCCCACGATTGTATGAACATGGTAAGCTAGTCAACTTTCAGTCTTGTTAACAAGATAGCAGCACTTTACAGGACTGGACAAATGCAGACCTGAAATGGTCTATTCACACAGCATATTTACATGGATAAAGTCAGACATGAACCATTTGGGAAAGCATTCCTCTCTTCTGGTAGCTGTTGCATTTCCTTCGTTGGTTGCCTTCCACTTGCCTTTACCTCCAAAATCCACATTGTCAGATGTGATTTAGGCTGGTTCCTTACAGATTTACCCTGTTTACCACTGCACCCTTCTTGCAGTGGCAAGCGTGGGTGGCGCTGTGGTCTAAACCACTGAGCCTCTTGGGCTTGCCGATAAGGTCGGCGGTTCGAATCCCCACGACACAGTGAGCTCCCGTTGCTCCGTCCCAGCTCCTGCCAACCTAGCAGTTTGAAAGCACACCAGTGCAAGTAGATAAATAGGTACCACTGCAGTGGCGGGAAGGTAAATGGCGTTTCCATGCGCCCTGGTTTCCATCACGGTGTCCCGTTGCGCCAGAAGCGGTTTAGTCATGCTGGCCACATGACCCGGAAAGCTGTCTGTGGACAAAAGCCGGCTCCCTTGGCCAGAAGCGAGATGAGCGCCGCAACCCCATAGTCGCCTTTGACTGGACTTCACTGTCCAGGGTACCTTTACCTATGGGGATCAAAAAACGGCAAGTCAGCAACAGCTCGATGTGAACAGAGGCCCTTGGCTGCTCTGGCAACTTCCTAGAGAAGTACGGCTGGTTCCCTCCTTGCTGTTCTGCCAACAGGTAAAGGACCTTCTTGGCTAGTGCTGTGCTGTTTTTGTGGTAACGATGTTTTCAACAGTTTCTATATATATACATAGAATATCAATCCTATTAATGTTTAACTGCTTACTGTGCCTGCGAGAATCTATAATTTCAATCAATCAATTCCTTTATTCGACTGATAGTCAGAAAAACATTTCTCAATAAAAACATCGAAAAGATACACAAGTAAAAAAAACACGGGCAGCACTATTTAACATTATACAGATAAACCCACATACAATTTCATTGTATGGTGTTGTAAAAACAGCACGGTGAACTGAAGACTCTCCTGCGAAACCTGATTATATCCGGGATTCAGGTCTTCAGATCTACCTTCGCTGAGGGACGGCGAGGAGGGCCTATCTGTGATTACCATCACGCATGGCCATGTTTTCTTGCCTGACTGTGACCGTCCCCTCACAAAAGACTTTGCGCGTTCAGTAGAGTACCATTTGCAACACTTTTGCGTAATTTGATTACGCTAGGACATTATCATTAGCCTCAGTATTATGCCATCAGTTTATTGAGTTTTTACAGGCTTGGATTTGCACGCTGCACCTTAATGTGTTCATTTTAACATGTTTGATTGAGTAAACTGTTCTCAATATTTATTAGCCAATTTGGTGTTTTGGTTTTGTTTGATCACAATTATTACAACACCTGATACTTTTTTTTGTATACGAACTGCTTTTTAAGTCATTGTTTCCCACCCTATGTTTTTAGCAGTTAATAGTAATAATATTATATTATTATATACCCCACCCATCTAATAATAATAATTTATTTGTACCCTGCCCCTCTGGCTGCATTGGCCCTGCCACTCTGGTCGGCTTCCAGCATATACAAAAACCTAATAAAACATCATGCATTATTTTATCAGCTGAGTCCGTCAGTTGCCCTGCTGCTTTTGTTGTGTTTTAAATAGTTTTAATCCCATTGATGTTTAATAGTTGCTTTTTTAAATGATCCCCTAGTTCGTTCGATGCGTTTTCAGCTGTTCTTTTTATGTGTAAGCTGCGTTGAGTCCCTGGTCAGGGGGGAAACGCGAGGGACACCTAAAGTGATGATAATCGTAATAATCATCATAATCTGTAATACTAATAGAATGATAATGATATATAATGATAATGATAATAAAGGGGGAGATGAAGGGCTGGGGAAAAGTCCCCACCCGCGCCTGCTGTCTCCATTTCCGAAGCGGCGCAGCAAAACAGAAGCGCGCGCCCAGCCTGGTGGGCGGCGTTGGAGAGCGCGCAATGCCCGCCTCCCGCTCCGGAGTCACTCCCCTTTCCTTCCCCACCGGAGGAGAAGCGACGCCGCTTCCGGAGGTTGGGCCTTTTCTGCCGGCGCAGGTTGCGCGGGAGAAACGGAGCGCTTGGGTTTGGGGGACTGGAATCTCCGAGGGACGGGATCTCCGGCGCCGGGTGCGTCCTAGCGATGGCAAAGGGGGCAGCTGCTGCATTTGGGTAAACCGGATCGACCGAGGCGCAGGAGAGCGGCCCAAACCTCCGAGAAGATCCCTCCCGAGTGCAAAAAGGAGAGGAGTGGCACCACCAGGTATAGTTTACATCTCTCTCTCTATATATATATGACTTCCCTTCTTCTCTTTCCATGGTTCATTTTGCCTAACCTAAATCCCAGCATATTCTATGTAAACTAAACCATTCAGTATTCCATTATTACATCCATCAAGACTTATTTACACTGTTGCATTTATCTTAATGCTGCCAACGTTTTCAAATGTACACAATTCCTTCCCCCCATATAGTCAATAGAGGTTTTCCGAACTTTAAACGTATGTTCTTCTTGTTCTATAAGTTAGGTCCGCAAGTTGTGTATATTCTGTCAACTTAAGTTGCCATTCTTCTTTCGTTGGGACCTCGCTCGTTTTCCATTTTTGGACTAACAAAACACGGGCTGCAGTAAGGTAAAGGTACCCCTGACTGTTAGATCCAGTCGCGGACGACGCTGGGGTTGCGGCGCTCATCTCGCTTTACAGGCTAAGGGAGCCGGCGTTTGTCCGCAGACAGCTTCTGGGTCATGTGGCCAGCATGACTAAGCCGCTTCTGGCGAACCGGAGCAGCGCACGGAAACGCCGTTTACCTTCCCGCTGGAGCTGTACCTATTTGTCTACTTGCACTTTGACGTGCTTTTGAACTGCTAGGTGGGCAGGAGCAGGGACCGAGCAGCGGGAGCTCACCCCGTCGCGGGGATTCGAACTGCCGACCTTCCGATCGACAAGCTCTAGGCTCTGTGGTTTAGACCACAGTGCCACCCGCGTCCCTTTTACGGGCTGCAGTAGTGGCACACATAAATAGCCTTTTTTGACACCTGGGAATTTCAGTCTGAATTATCCCCAACAGAAAGGAATCTGATGTTTTTTTGGAAAAGTACTTTAAACATTTTTTTCAATTCATTATAAATTATTTCCCAATACTCTCTTACCCTTTTACAAGTCCACCACATGTGATAGAATGTACCCTCAGCCTCATTGCGTCTCCAGTCTCCATTATTACTTCCATCAAAACTTATTTACACTGTTGAATTTATCTTAATGCTGCCAATGTTTTCAAATGCATACAATTCCCCCCCAAATATTCAATAAAGGTTTTCCAATCTTCTTTAAACATATGTTCTTCTTGTTCTCTTATTCTATAAGTTAGGTCTGCATATTCCATCAGTTTAAGTTGCCATTCTTCTTTCGTTGGGACCTTGCTCGTTTTCCATTATAAATTATTTCCCCATACTCTTTTACCTTTTTACAGGTCCACCACATATCTGATCTGTATTATTTGTCCTGCTTCTGGGGATCCATCGCTGCCACTATGCCTGCTTTTCGGCAGGTTGGGGAAAAACAGCTTCCTCAAGAAGTCATTTTTATGGCCTGGTCTCCCAAGAGGGATTTGATCGCTCTTGCAAACAAAGTTGGAGAGGTAAGGTGGTCAAATGGCAGCACGGAGAGTAGTATGTAGCAGTGGTAAACTTTTAAAAAGTCTTGAGTCTGGTCTGAAACGAGTTAGTTTAAAAAAATAGTTCCAGGAATCCTTTATAACATAACACAAGATGGAACCAGATTTGTCAGCTACACCAGTGTTTTTCAACCTCCTCGGGGCAACGGCACACCTGCCCCACGAAAAAAATCTCGCGGCACACCACCACCACGGGGGGGTCGGGGTGTCTGCGCGCCCTGGCGGGAGGGAGGGGAAGGACCCAGGCGGGCGAAAACGGAGCGGGAGATCGGCGGGCCAGGCGCCCGCCCCCCCTCCCGCGCCCAGCCCCCCAGCAGCACCTCCACCCGGCCCCGAGCGAGCCCGGTGGCACAGGCACCTCCCGCCCGTCCCCGACCGCGACCGGGGCGGCAGAGGCAGCGGCCGAAGCGCCCGGCAGCCCCGGCGAAGGCGGCGAGCGGGAAGCGGAGCCGAGGCGACGCCAGCCCGGACCGACCCGGAAGCGGAAGCGGCCCAGGGCGGCACAGCAGCCGGTGTCTTCCCGCGGCACAGGAGCCGGTGTCTTGCGGCACACTCCTGTGCCGCGGCACACCGGTTGGGAAACGCTGAGCTACACGAGATGGCATCTACCTTATGGGAGCAAGAATCATATTATTTATAAAAATAATATGTCATTAAAATATCTCCAGAGTTGTGAATAAAACTTTTTTTTTTTGTTGCATTTTAAGATGTTATTGGCATTTAATAAGTTATATGCTAGTCGAAGGAAATTAATGGAAAACTCATGCATGGAAATTAATGGAAAACTCATGCATGGAACAGAAACACACACACACACACACACACACACACACACACACACACACAAACATTTTTGAAATTTAAGTCTGCTTTAAAATGGCAAGGGGGGCACATTCGTAGAAAACCCACCAGAAAATGTATATGATCTCTCAGTTGGTTGAAGAAAGTAAGTTTGTGATTAAAAGTTGGCATTTTGTTATCATAGTAAGGCTTTGCTTTGAAACAGTTCTGGAAACAAATATTGGGGAGGGCATGCTAATTTCTACATTCTTCTTTCAAACAAGTAGCTAACACTACTTCATGTTTTAAAAAATGGGAGCAAGAAAAGCCTAGTTGATTTTGTTACCCCCCCCTTCATTCTATGCACTCCCAATCTATTGTAAACCTAGATTTTTTAAGAACAATTTTTTAAAAATCTAATAAAAGCTATTGGACTGTAACAGATAAAATCAGCTAGGATACATCAGGTCATATCTGACCATGCAGTGGACAAGTATCCTATAGAATATAAGCTTTTCTGTCTGTTTCTGGGGGAAAGGTAATTGCAAAAACCTTATGTCCAAATTGGGTTTCTTTATTTTCCCCAACTGCATTTTCTTAATCTGTTTCATAAAATTGCAACCTCCTTTTGTGCTCCTACGCTTGCTTTCTCCGTAGAGAGGAAGTCTGAATGTTTCTGCCATTCTTCTCCATGCCTTTTTTAGGTTTTGCTTCATCGCCTTGCAAACTTTCAGCGATTGTGGAGTTTGCCGCCGAGCGAAAGCACCGGGAAGGAAGTGACGGCCCTTGCGTGGAGGCCAGATGGCAAAAGTAATGTCCAACAGAGAGGAGTATAGCTCCTTAAATTTTAAATTGAAGGAACGTGTCATTCATTCGCTCTCAAAAAGCTGACAATGCTAACAATGAAAAGGGCAGTCCTTTGACAATACAGCTCAGTTTGGCGTTTTACCAACAGCAAGTGGTGGTTTGGGTTTGCGCTCAACCATGGTTTGCGCTCAACTATGGTTTGCTTCAACCATGGTTTTCTGTGTCCATTGCTTTTCATCACTGGCATGTACTGAAGAGGTGATCTCTTGTGCCTTGTATATTTACCATTTCCCCATTCCTTCTGTAGTTTTGGCTTTTGCACTTGCGGATACTAAGCAAGTTATCTTGTGTGACGTAGAGAAACCAGAGAGCTTGCATTCTTTCTCTGTGGATGCGCCTATCACTTATATGCACTGGATGGAAGTTACAGAAGAAAGCAGGTAGGAACGAGGCACAGAATAATGGCTAGTCATCTGGCAACCTCTGGTGCAAATCACTTTCAGTTGCCAAACGGGGAAACATTTGCAAATTTACAAAAATTGAGAGCTTTCTTTAGCTTTCTGGGAAGTTTGAACTTCCTCTGTATTCCATTGCATTATAATTATGTGTACGGCTATTGGGTTTTAATATAAGTTACTTTTAATACTGGTTGGGATTGTATTTGGAGCAGAACTCAATGAACTTTTAAGTCCATTGATTTCAGTTGGTTTATTTTGAGTATGAATTAATTGGGCATTATCCACTGTATCAATATAATTGTCACATGATTTGCAATACAGTATAAACAGCGGGTGGCGCTGTGGGTTAAACCACAGAGCCTAGGGCTTGCCGATCAGAAGGTCGGTGGTTCTAATCCCCGTGATGGGTTGAGCTCCCGTTGCTCGGTCCCTGCTTCTGCCCACCTAGCAGTTCGAAAGCACGTCAAAGTGCAAGTAGATAAATAGGTAAACGGCGTTTCCGTGCACTGCTCTGGTTCGCCAGAAGCAGCTTTGTCATGCTGGCCACATGACCCGGAAGCTGTACGCCGGCTCCCTCGGCCACTAAAGCGAGATGAGCGCCGCAACCCCAGAGTCAGACACGACTGGACCTAATGGTCAGGGGTCCCTTTACCTTTACCTTTATAAACTGCTGGGATTTTTAAATGAAGATCAGTTTCCATCTGTGCCTAAAAAAAGTTCAGTAATATGTTCTATACAGTGGTCCCTTGACTTACGAATGACCCGACTTCCGTATTTTTTGACTTACGAGTGAAAAAAGTGGCCGCGTGCCTACGAATTTTTTCGACTTCCGAATGGAAATCGTTGCCGTTTTAGATGCGGTTTCCTCGACTTATGAAGTTTAGATGCGTTTTTTTTCGACTTACGAATTTTTCCGGATATTTTTCTCCCAATGCATTCCTATGGGGACTCGACTTACGATTTTTTCCGACCTACGAAAGTCCATTTGGAACGGATTAAATTCGTAAGTCGAGGGACCACTGTACTTAAATGAAACCAAAATCCAATACCTAGAAATGAAGGGACTGTGTTTAAAAAACCATAGAAGCACATCTGTGCCGTGTGAAAGCTAACCCAGAACAAGAGGCAATGCCTGTTGTTACATAACTGATGAAGCTTCCACATTTTTAAATTTAACTTAACTAGATAACTCCTGTGAAAGAACTGTATTTAAATACAGCTATTTTTAGAAGAAAAGCCAGACATTTTTTAGAATATGGTATTACTTTCCATCTGACTTTCCAACCTGTCATTTATTTATTTATTTTTTGTCATTTCAGTTTTGGCATAACCCAAAGAGTCTTTTTTTTATCTTCCCTTTCAGTGTCCTCACTTCCTTTTATAATGCTGAGGATGAATCCAATCTTCTTCTTCCAAAACTACCAGCGTTGCCAAAGAAGTGAGTGTTGAGCTTTCCAACCATACTATCTGTGGGTGGGGCCTTTCTGCTTAACAATTTAAATTTTCATTTAAGCAGCTTTAAAATAGCAATGACTTACCTTCTTCTTTCCATGGTTCCTTTTGCATATCACGAACCCCTGCATATTTTACACAAACTAAACCATTCAGCAGTCCATTATTACATCCATCAAAATTTATTTACAGTCTTCAGTTTATCTTAATGCTGCCAACGTTTTCAAGTGTATACAATTCCCCCCATATAAACATTTTCCAGTCTTCTTTAAACATACATTCTTCTTGTTCTCTTATTCTATAAGCTGCTCATATTTCACCAGTTTAAGTTGCAATTCTTTTTTGGTTGGGACCTCGCTCGTTTTCCATTTTGGGGCTAACAAAACACGGGCCGCCGTAGTGGCATACGTAAACAGCCTTTTTTGACACCTGAGAATTTCCATCTGAGTTATCCCCAGCAGAAAGGACTCTGTTTTTTGGGGGGAAAGTGCTTTAAAACATGTGGCGCTGTGGGTTAAACCACAGAGCCTAGGGCTTGCCGATCAGAAGGTCAGCGGTTCGAATCTCCGCGACGGGGTGAGCTCCCGTTGCTCGGTCCCTGCTCCTGCCAACCTAGCAGTTCGAAAGCACGTCAAAGTGCAAGTAGATAAATAGGTACCGCTCCGGCGGGAAGGTAAACGGCGTTTCCGTGTGCTGCTCTGGTTCGCCAGAAGTGGCTTTGTCATGCTGGCCACATGACCTGGAAGCTGTATGCCGGCTCCCTCGGCCAATAAAGCGAGATGAGCACCGCAACCCCAGAGTCGTCCGCGACTGGACCTAGTGGTCAGGGGTCCCTTTACCTTTACCTTTTACTTTAAAACATTTTTTTCAATTCATTATGGATTATTTCCCAATACTCTTTTACCCTTTTACAGGTCCACCACATAGGATTTTGCAGTAGATCGACGACTGAAGCTTACTTTTTATATATCAATTTCATTTTCTGAAGTTGATCCTGAAAGTTTTTACTGTGATGGTTTCTGCTGATACCATAAAGAGAACATGTGGCTTTGTTGCTAGGCATCTTCTAGTTCTTTATGCTTATGCTAAGAATGTCTACTCAGAAGTAAACACCATTGAGTTATATGAAGGTTGCATCCAAAGTAAGGCTGCCATCCTCTGTACACTTCTGAGAAGATGCGTACGGTTGTGCTTCTATGGCCTACATGAATGTGTGATTCTTACTAAGAAGATATAATTGAATGTGCTGACATTTCCCCCCTTTTTTTAACATAGCTACAGTACTACTGCAAAAATTTTCAGGTGAGGCTCATTTTCTGTTTCTAGCTTTTCATTTTTAGTTATGAGAACATAACATGTTTCGTTTTGCAACTGATATTTTAAAATATTACGTTTCAGTGAAGAAAAGTCAGATGAGATTATGAAACTCATGGGAGATGTCAGGTAAAAATTTTTTTTAATTCTAATTTGGTTTATGTACAACCAGCAGCCTTGAATCAGTTGTTTGGGAATTCTAAGAAGCCAAAAACACACACACACACACATAAACACAAACAACAAACCAGAGCAGTTTTGAAACATTCAGCCCATCATCTTGATTCAGAATGGCGTCCTGTTGTATCCACATGTAGATGAAAACATGCAAAATTTGGTTACAATATCTGAAGTTGTGTAGAAACAGGGATGCATTCCCTCTATGAAGGCCAGTGTGGTGTAGTGGTTAAGAGCGGTAGACTCGTAATCTGGTGAACCGGGTTCGCGTCTCCGCTCCTCTACATGCAGCTGCTGGGTGACCTTGGGCCACTCACACTTCTCTGAAGTCTCTCAGCCCCACTCACCTCACAGAGTGTTTGTTGTGGTGGAAGAAGGGAAAGGAGAATGTTGGCCGTTTTGAAACTCCTTCGGGTAGTGATAAAGCGGGATATCAAATCCAAACTCTTCTTCTTCTTCTTCTCCATCTCAGCCTGAGGTTGGGGGAAGAGGCACACTAGTAGGACATGTCATTTTAGTGGGTGAAATGTAATTTTTGCAAATTTCTTCAGTGCGAGGTCTTAAAAATATGTTTTGAGTGTAAGGAATTCAAATCTGCTATAATTTTTGCGGCTGGACAGCATTTAGCTTCGTAGGTCTACTGCTTTCGGAAAACCAAAGAATTGTAATTTCACCTTTTGAAAATGTCAGGTAATGCTTAATAATAATAATAATAATAATTTTATGAAGACTGTTGTATAAATATTTTAAATAGATAAACAGGCAGGTGGAATCGCTAATGTATAAAGGTGCTTCCTAATTTCCATGCCCTGATTATCTCTCTCTCTTAAACTTTAGGCTGAATGCTCTGGTTCTTGGGGGAAATGCTGGGTTTATTGAGATCTACGCTTATGGGATGTACAAGATCGCTACAGTCACGGGGGTGAGTAGGTCTTGCAATTGCCGCCACACTTCTGCAGAGCGTGGTTCCACAGCTTCTTAGATAAATACCCCTTAGATAAATTAAAAGTCAGTCTTCTAAAGATGGAAGGAGAGAGTTGGCTCTTGAAAAATGGAACCGGGGAGCTTCTGCAGGCAAATTAGATCACCTGCCGCTGAGCCACAACCTCCCTGCAGAAGACTCACAAGAATGTAATTGTGCCCTTATACTGAAAAAAAGCTATATTTGTAGTGCTATCATGCAACATTTAAAGATGCCTGTCCACCGCACATATGCAGCTCCTCTAAAGATATGAAATTCCCTCCCCAAAGGGATTTTTTCCTCCTAGGCTTCCATATCCCTACATGCACACATGGAAAAAGAAAACACGTCAGCCCTAATCAAAACGTACTGCACTGTACAATTAGGATGAGCTTCTATAATGGTGAATAAAAAAGTACACCTTTTTTTTTTGCTCTCAGTGTGGTGTAACAGTATTTTAAACAGATTTTAGCAAATGCACACAGGCTGCAATCCTGTGCACTCAGAGATGTGCTTTTGAAACTGGGGAGGAAAAGAACTATACAGTTTTAATAATATGAAACGTGATTTGTTCCTCAATACTAAGAAAATTAGGGACGCAGGTGGCACTGTGGTCTAAACCACAGAGCCTAGGGCTTGCCGATCAGAAGGTCGGCGGTTTGAATCCCCGCGATGGGGTGAGCTCCTGCCAACCTAGCAGTTCGAAAGCATGTCAAAGTGCAAGTAGATAAATAGGTACCGTGCGCTGCTCTGGTTCACCAGAAGCGGCTTAGTCATGCTGGCCACATGACCTGGAAGCTGTACGCCGGCTCCCTCGGCCAATAACGCGAGATGAGCGCCGCAACCCCAGAGTCGTCCGCGACTGGACCTAATGGTCAGGGGTCCCTTTACCTTTACTAAGAAAATTAGGTGTATAACCTTTGCGTTGTTTTCTTGTAGGTGACTGGTTCTTGCCTCACTTTGTGCTTATCAAGTGACTTGAAATCACTGTCGGTTATCACAAAAGTAGAAGTTTCTCCAGAAAGTGAGCCAGAAATAACATACTTCCAAGTGAGTAAAACTGCAGGAATACCAAGCGGCAATGTTTTGCTCTGGGTCGTTTTTTCAGGGTGAATCATCCTTGTCAGTTCTGTGCTACAGTGGATGTATTTGGAATGTTTCTGAACAACCGTCTTAAAATTTGTCTTGCTGGGTTTGACTTGTTGGGATGGCATTTTATAAGTTTCAGCGGCATTCCTCCCCCATCAAAAATAAAAGGCCGCACCTTCTAATCTTTTCTTAGAGAAAACCTTGCGCATTTTCACCTTTTGCTGAAAAATGGGACTAATTTAATTCCTGCCCTTATCTGGGCAGGCATAGTCTAACTTCTGTTGTCTATGATCTGGTAACCTTTAGGTTAGATTACTGGAACGCATTATCCGTGGGGCTGCTCAAAAAACCCCAGGTGGTGTAATTTCCTCTGGCTATAATTTTATTCTCTTCCTGCTGTAGTTGGACACCAGTTTGCTCTCAACCTATTTACCAGAAGTGACTCGAATGGCTAGAAAATTCACACACATTTCAACTCTCTTGCAGGTACTGTATTAAAATGCTCTGGCCCATTTTGCAGTTCCACTGGATTAAATCCACTTGGTTTCACTGAACTACTTCCAAGTAAATGTAGTGAGGATCAGGCTGCCAGTGTGATTTAATTCCTTTTAAACTTAATCTAGGATTTGAGGGAAGGGTGTAAGGGCTCGGGGTTGTCTCCTCGAGAGTAAAGAGCCAGAAACCTCCGTTTCTTTAAGGCTAATAACTTTATTTACAGACTATGTACACCAGAGCGTTAAGATTCATGTCCGCTTGAGTCGGTTCCAGAATCCGGGAGTGGCTTTCGCCTACTCCTCCCCCAACATAAGAGTTTCGGTATCCCAAAGCGTCGTCTCCTTTCCTTATGCTTTTCCCCCCTATGCATTTGGGGCAATGGAAGTAGCTGACCGCTTTGCTTCTCAGGCCACTCAGGTGGTGCTGGGGCTCTGCCAACATCCCTAGCCCTCAGCGCCACCGCACTTCCTGGCAGTTCCTCCCAGGAGAGGCTGCGCTTCCCTCCATCCCGCCCTCCCCGTCTCAGGTGCCTTGCGCGAGGTCAGGTCCCTGACAGGGTTTTTTGTCAAAACAAAATAAAAAAAAATTCCTTCCAGTAGCACCTTAGAGACCAACTAAGTTTGTTCTTGGTATGAGCTTTCGTGTGCATGCACACGAAAGCTCATACCAAGAACAAACTTAGTTGGTCTCTAAGGTGCTACTGGAAGGAATATTATTATTATTATTATTATTATTATTTTGTTTTGTTTTGACTATGACAGACCAACACGGCTACCTACCGGTATCTGAAGAAGTGTGCATGCACACGAAAGCTCATACCAAGAACAAACTTAGTTGGTCTCTAAGGTGCTACTGGAAGGATTTTTTTTTATTTTGTTTTGACTATGACAGACCAACACGGCTACCTACCTGTAACAGGGTTTTTTGTGTGTATGATAATCATTGGTTTTATGCAGCTTTAAAATGCATTTATCTGCTTTTGATAGTGATGGTACTATGCAATTTTAAAATATTTTAATGAAAACCGTGCATTAAGGTTGATTGAATTTAATTATTACGGCAGATTTCTTTCTGCGAAATTGCATTTGTTTCCCACACTATAGAAAAAGGTAGGCATTTTGCCCTTTCTCTGTTTGTAAACAGTATATAAAGCTGTCGCTGACATGCATGTGTGAAGCCTGGGAAGAAATACTGATGCAGATGGATTCACGGCTAACCAAATTTGTGCAGGTATTGTGAAAACTCTTCCAGTTCAGGGGATCGTTATTTTAATACTGCTTCTCGTAATATTTTTCCCATGTGAAGAATAGGAACAGGTTATTGTCACAGTTGCAGGTGCTCTGTTCAAGACTAGGTAGTCCACTTATAAAAGTGACACCCTGCCCCCATGCCTCGTCTAGAGGCTGAGGAAGTTTTTAATGTTGGATGTTTTATCGTGTTTTTAATATTCTGTTGGGAGCCGCCCAGAGTGACTGGGGAGACCCGGCCAGATGGGCAGGGCATAAACAACAAATTATTATTATTATATCTGGATAATTAAATAATACCTGAAGGAGCGTCTCCATCCCCATCGTTCAGCCTGGACACTGAGATCCAGCGCTGAGGGCCTTCTGGCGGTTCCCTCACTGCGAGAAGCAAAGCTACAGGGAACCAGGCAGAGGGCCTTCTCGGTGGTGGCACCCGCCCTGTGGAACGCCCTCCCATCAGAGGTCAGAGCGATAAACAACTATCTGACATTCAGAAAATACCTCAAGGCAGCCCTATTTAGGGAAGTTTTTAATTTGTGATATTTTAATGTATTTTGGGTGTTTGTTGGAAGCCGCCCAGAGTGGCTGGAGGGACCCGGCCAGATGGGTGGGGTATAAATAAAAATATTATTATTATTATTATTATTATTATTATTATTATTATCATCATCTTTATTGCGGTCCAACGACCCATAAAATGGATTCAGAATAAAATACAGATTCGTACAGACAACCCCCCAGGGAAGGAAGGAAGACCGAAGCGTTATTTGTTTAGTCATGGGTATATGGATCTTTGATTCGTATAACTACTGAAAGAAACTTTGCCACGGCCACTGTGATATTATTGGACTTGTCGTCCAGAAGATATTTGGTATAGTACGCTTCAGATTGACCCGGCCGATTTGCCAGTAGTGGTTTAATCAATAGTTCCCTAGCTTGATCATATTATCCACAATGCAATAAAATATGCCTCATACAGTCGACATCCTGAGAACATACACAGATCCTATTTTAATAAGGGATGCCTCTCAGTCTGCCATCCAGCACTTCTGACAGGAATACATTTAATCTGGCTTTGGTAAAAAGACGCCAATATGTTGGTACAGACAAATTTCTAAGATATGCAGGTGTCCGGAAATCGAAACCATAACGGATTCCTACTGCTAATGGGCCACAGATCACATGAGATTGAGATCGGAGATAACTATGTGATATGTCCCAGAGACTTTACCTCAGAGATTCAAGGGCGTATCATAGCTCAGATGGTACAGAAGGTGGCATACCAATCAAAGTGGCTTTTCTAACCATAATTTTCATCGATGAGCTGGTAAACTCCTCGTCATTTAGGTATGGGAGTAACTCATTCCCTAGGCCAAAGACTGATAATTAAATGTGTTTGTACTGCCGCCTTCAATCTGCAGGAAAAGAACACAACGACGTCCGTTCAAGATGAATTTATGCAGTTGCTGTTGTGGGGCAAAGCAAGGTACTGCCAAGAAGTTGTTTTTCATTAGAGTTGTGTACTGCGTTGCGCTCACAAGCAAAGTGAAATTTGTGTGTGGTGTTGTTTTTCCTATACAGCCTTGAACTTCAGGCGCTGCTTATGAACCAGCTCACAGTAAAGGTATACTAGCGCATATGTTAAAATACCTTTATGGCTTTTTATTGACCTACACTGCTAAAAACAAAGTCTCTTCCAACAGGGCTTAAAGAAACTGGGCCAGTCCATGGAATCCTCTTATTCCAGTATTCAGAAGCTTGTCATAAGTCACTTGCAAAGGTAACATCTCCTGCTGTGTTGAGAGGGACGCAAATAAAAATAGGAACTTGTGGAACAGAGAAAACTCAAATACATTTGATGCTTAAGTCAGTTGAAATACCACCGCCACCTTCCTGTTCCACGGGAGGAAAATCACTAAAATACTTCTATGCAAGGAAATCGTAGGTTGGGCTGAGTGTGATTGATAACCAACATTAGCCGTTTTCAGAGTAAGGTAAAGGGACCCCTGACCATTAGGTCCAGTCGCGGACGACTCTGGGGTTGCAGCGCTCATCTTGCTTTATTGGCCGAGAGCCGGCGTACAGCTTCCAGGTCATGTGGCCAGCCTGACTAAGCCGCTTCTGGCAAACCAGAGCAGCACACGGAAACGCCGTTTAACTTCCCGCCGGAGCGGTACCTATTTATCTACTTGCACTTTGACATGCTTTCGAACTGCTAGGTTGGCAGGAGCAGGGACCGAGCAACGGGAGCTCACCCCGTCACGGGGATTCGAACCGCCAACCTTCTGATCGGCAAGCCCTAGGCTCTGTGGTTTAACCCACAGTGCCACCCGCGTCCCTCCGTTTTCAGAGTAGACCCCTTGAAATCAGTGGATTTATTGATTTCATTGAGTCTACATGAAGTGTTATTAATATTCATATATCATACTATACGAGTAACAACCTAGTTATGCAGAACATAAGCTTACTTATTATTCTTATTCTTATTATTCTTATTCTTATTTTTACCACAGCAAAGCATAACTGTGGAGCTGTCAAGGCAGTTAACAGCATAATAAAGCAACATTAAAATTAAAAGCAGTATGAAACCAAACATCTTTCTTTCTTTCTTCTTTCTTTACTTATTTTATTGGGTTTTATAAACAAGAATAATGCTATACAAATAAGTATACCAGGTTTTCTCATGTCAGGAGGAAGCGTGGATCAAACATCATATATAAACTATAAATCATTTGTATTTTGCTTCGTTTCCTTCAGTCTGTCAACATATTCCATATTATTATTCTTTAATAATGATGCAATGTTGAGTGTGGCGACAGCTACTTCATTGAAATGTTTTTGCTGTCTTGCTTTGATAGTGGCTCTGAGGCTTTGCTTTACCACCTCAGTGAACTGAAAGGAATGGCATTGTGGAAACAAAAGTATGAGTCCCTTGGACTGGATGCAACAGGGATAGAAGGTATGTATTATTCGCTTTCTGGCTAGCGTGTTGATCGTCAACTCAGCTGATGTTAAATAACTGTTCTCTCTTTACAGAAGCTATTACTGCGGTGGGCTCCTTCATCCTTAAAGCAAATGAGTTGCTTCAGTACGTATTCATCTAGATTGTCGGATGCAAAGCATTTTTAGACTCTTCTTTCCTATTTAAATGTTGGGACCAACAGTTTGCTGTTGTCCAAAATACAACTTAGTCTGACTCGGTATGAAACCGAGTAATAGTACCACTGTATTCCACTCTGGTCAGACCCCACCTGGAATACTGTGTCCAGTTCTGGGCACCACAGTTCAAGAAGGATACTGACAAGCTGGAACGTGTCCAGAGGAGGGCAACCAAAATGGTCAAAGGCCTGGAAACGATGCCTTATGAGGAATGGCTTAGGGAGCTGGGTATGTTTAGCCTGGAGAAGAGAAGGTTAAGGGGTGATATGATAGCCATGTTCAAATATATAAAAGGATGTCATATAGAGGAAGGAGAAAAGTTGTTTTCTGCTGCTCCTGAGAAGAGGACACGGAGCAATGGATTCAAACTACAAGAAAGAAGATTCCACCTAAACATTAGGAAGAACTTCCTGACAGTAAGAGCTGTTAGGCAGTGGAATTTGCTGCCAAGGAGTGTGGTGGAGTCGTCTCCTTTGGAGATCTTTAAGCAGAGGCTTGGCAGCCACCTGTCAGGAATGCTTTGATGGTGTTTCCTGCTTGGCAGGGGGTTGGACTGGATGGCCCTTGTGGTCTCTTCCAACTCTATGATTCTATGAAACACCTTTCTGGGATGATCCTGCATTGCTCTAAATATTAGTGATACAGCGCATAAGCAGCACCCTGACTTTTCAGATGCACTATATCATACTTGTATTTAAGCAATAGCCTGCTAGCCAGAAGAGGTCAGAAATTGCATATGTACATGGAATTCCATGCTGGCAGGTTGGCAGAGGAAGGGTGGAATACTCCGTCCCTTCTCTCTTGACAGATGCAAAAAGGGACTGAATCCTGGACCTTATAATTGTTGCGTAAAAATGAAGATTTCGGCAAGAAGAGGGAAAGACCCCTCCTCTCTCTATAGAAGTGGAGCAGACTAGCAAAAAAGATGCAAGCTAGTAACATTTGATGAACATATTTATAAGGTTGCATTATATTAATGATATTGCAGTGATGACGTACCTTTCAGCATGTGGAACTGCTTGCATGGGAGGAAATTGTAACGAGGGAGGTTTCAGTTAGGTCAGCATTTGGAAAAGGTTTTAATGCCCTTTCGATTCTTTCTCTCTACAGAGTTATAGACAGCAGTATGAAGAACTTCAAAGCTTTTTTCCGGTGGCTATATGTAGGTGAGGAAAAAATAGTGCTAATGATATAAACCAGGGTTTGATTTCGTGAAGCGTAACTGAAAAAATGGAAACCTAGGCAGATGAACGGGCAGGGCTAAATCTTATTAGCTTAATAGCCACCAGGGAGCATGGTTAGTTCTGCCGTAATAGGTTGGGTAAGGGGACGCGGGTGGCGCTGTGGTCTAAACCACTGAGCCTCTTGGGCTTCCCGATTTGAAGGTCGGCGGTTTGAATCCCCATGACAGGATGAGCTCCTGTTGCTCTGCCCCAGCTCCTGCCAACATAGCAGTTCAAAAGCACACCAGTGCAAGTAGATAAATAGGTACCGCTGTGGCGGGAAGGTAAACAGCATTTCCATGCGCTCTGTCTTCCATCATGGTGTCCTGTTGCGCCAGAAGCGGTTTAGTCCTGCTGGCCACATGACCCGGAAAGCTGTCTGTGGACAAACGACGGCTCCCTCGGCCTGAAAGCGAGATGAGCGCCGCAACCCCATAGTCACCTTTGACTGGACTTAACCGTCCAGGGGTCCTTTACTAGGCGACTCCACATGGACAAGTCTTTACTTTTTTTCTCCTCAGAAATGAAAGGAAGCCACCCAACCTATTTAAAAGGTAAATAGGTTGGGTGGCTTCCTTTCATTTCTGAGGAGAAAAAAAGTAAAGACTTGTCCTATTTAAAAGGTAAATAGGTTGGGTGGCTGCCTTTAAATATTGTCCCTGAGCAGGTAGTCCTTCGTATTTTACACAACGAGATACAGAAAAAAATAACCCTGGCATGTTGCTGCTGCTGCCGCCGTTGTGGAATTTCCAAGCGGGTATAATTATCATGTTTTATCATTGCTGTATTTTGGTGAAATCTTCTCTGTTTTGGAAGTGAGGGCAGTGGAATGGAAATTATTGCACTGTCCTGGTCATCTTTTTTTAAAAATTTTCAGCCATGCTGAGGATGTCAGAAGATCATGTCCCTCCAGAGCTGAACAAGGTAGTATTCTTGTGCTCCGTCATGTGTGTTCCATTTCATACATGTATTTAAAGGCAATACCATAACACCCTATCAAATTAGAAATGTACAACAACAACAAAAAGGCAATCCAGTGATACCTAGCCACCTTAACTAAATTAAATATTGACAAAGAATAAAATTGACATGGTTGCTCACAGAGTATTATTGACATTTTAATGTTAATTAGGGTTGTGCTTTCTTGTTTGATCTGCTTCTGTATTATTGTTTTGTATCCAGTAATTTTCATGTTCTTTTAAAGAGAAAGATTTTAGTTTTGATGCTCCTGCTTGCAGAATTTTGGCAGCTGATTTTTAAAATGTAAATTCACGGTTTTTTCTCTTGTTTCTCAAAGATGACTCAGAAAGATATCACTTTTGTTGCCGATTTTCTTACTGAACATTTCAATGAGGTAAGTTTTCTTTTTTATTTGACTGGCTATTGTGAGTAAATTATTACATTTGCACATGATCTAGCTGACTTGGAGTTTTTGTTCTTTCAAGTGAAAGCAAACAGATGTATCTGTTCAGGTCAGCAAAGGAGATCTGAATGTAGAAAAGAGATTTCTGCTCATACATTTGAAGGGAGAAAGAAATGTGCATTTGGGTTCCTCCAAAGATCTCAGGGTGGACTATAACACTATATAAACATAACTACAAAACATCTTAAAACAAAATAAAACTTGATAGTAATACAAATTAATGACAGAGAACATTTCAGACTTAAAACAGGTAAAACTATAGAGGCTCAGCTTTCCCTACAGCTTGAGGAAATAAATGTGTTTTTAAAAAGAATCTAAAAGACTTAAGTCACTACCAAGATTCATATCCATGGTACTGGAGGAAAAAAATCTATAAAATGTTATTATACAAATAGTTCTTAACACCTCACAGATTAAGTCAAATACACTTAGCAGTAGCGAGTAAATGTTGAAGACACAATACACCCTATTTTTGGTGGAGGATAATTTGTAATTTCAGCACAGAAACAATTGGATAACCCAATATGCCATTATTCAGTTATTGTAAGAACCCAGTAGTGGAAGAGGACTTGGAAGTAACATTACATTTACTTTCTGCTGTGAGAGTACTTCTTGCAAAAGCTTGAACATAAATGCAGCCCCTTTAGTTTCGGAATGGATTGGGAAAATGGGGATGCCTGGAATAATGACCAAATTGATGCACTATAGCAGAGAAAGTCATGAACGGATAGAGCAATGGCCTTTATTTTATTTTTGAACGGTAACATTCCAGGGCAACATTTATCCATGTAATCTATATAGTATAAAGTTGCTATATGTATTGTTTCTCAACTATGTACACGTGTGTGTTTCTGTTCTCTTAACTAGAGTAATAAATCTGTATTTTTAAAAGGGTACCTAAAAGACAGTACTGAAGGGGCCAATCATACCTCCAGCAGGAGGGAGTTCAATAATTTGGGTGCCACTGTGGAGAAGGCCCTGCCCTATTTCACCACCAACTGCAGATCTCAAGGCCTGGGGGTATTTGGAAGCTAACGTACCTCTTTCTGACCGAGGCTGTGATATAGTATAATTGAATGTGGGACCTTGGGAGTTAGCTATCTTAATAATTCTTCACGTTTCCACTTAACAAAATATACATTGCATTCCATGTTTGTTTGTTTTTTTTAGGCACCTGAGCTCTACAATCGTAAAGGGAAATACTTTAATGTAGAAAGAGTTGGTCAGGTAATGAATCGAGTCTCTTTGTTAAGACAGGGAGATGAGCTGCTGAAGGAAGGATCCTTTGCAGGTCGGAGCTACGGCAGGGCTAGCCTATCGCTCTGTAAAGCCATGTTCAGCATTCTGGAATTTAAGCAAATCAGATGGATTTATGTGAATGAATGTGCTTTGCTGGAAAGTTTTTCCTCTTCTTACTCTCAATATTTATAACAACATAAAGTTAATCTAAATAATATTGAGAACAAAAGTAGGTGAGGGCCTTCAGACTATGCTACTGGGCTTCCCTCAGGCGTCTCACCGACTGCTGGCCTATATTGTGTGTTCCTCTGACACCCCCCCCCCCCGAATATGCATGAATTTTCTCAGTGCTGCCGTGTGGTTTAGAAATATAACTGGCCTGGGGGATGCTGTCGGCTGTACTGATAATGGCTGGGTATAAGTCGCTCCAGTTTGACACAGGTGTGACTTAAATGATCCTTCATCAAAACGCTGTTCTTACCTATTTACATAACTCAGACACTGCAGAAACTGTCCAATAATAATAATAATAATAATAATAATTTATACCCCGCCCATCTGGCTGGGTTTCCCCAGCCACTCTGGGCGGCTGCCAACCAAATATTAAAAACACAATACAGCATTAAACAATTCTGGAACCTTTGCAACGCCCCCCAGCTCTTTTCTATTCTCTAGATGTGCAGCAACTCTTGGGGGGGGGGTTCCATTTCTGACCTCTGCCTTGAATCACATAAGTGATCTCATGAGTCACCCTCTTGCAGAAGAGCTTAAAAGATTAACGAAAGAGAGCTGGGCATGGCTATAACTTGACAGCAGATCCAACTCTCTCCAAATAGCATTCTCAGCTGAAACACCACATAGCAAAGGATCGGTCATTCTGAGAGCCAGTGTGGTGTAGTGGTTAAGAGCGGTGGACTCGTAATCTGGTGAACCGGGTTCGCTTCCCCGCTCCTCCACATGCAGCTGCTGGGTGACCTTGGGCTAGTCACACTTCTCTGAAGTCTCTCAGGAGAATGTTAGCCGCTTCGAGACTCCTTCGGGTAGTGATAAAGCAGGATATCAAATCCAAACTCTTCTTCTTACTTGATTTACTGGGGGGGGGGATCTCGTTGCCTTTGGAGGAGTTAGAATTTCCGCCTTAACAGATTTGAAGAAAACCTTGGGATTGTCAAAAGTCTTAAGAACAGAAGATAATTTATGTCCCCTGAAGGTTTTTTTACAGCTCAGCCTCTGAGCATTTGCAAAGATGAGGGTTCAAGTTGCAGGGGAAAGTAGCAAGCAGGAGGGAGGGGCATTAATCTTTTCCCCAAAATATTTACAGTGACATTCTATAATTGTCTACTCAAAAGTATGTGTCATTGAACTCAATGAGGCTTACTTATGAATAAACACTTGCAGAATTTCTCTGTAAATTCCTTGGTTAAATTAAAAAGTTGTTTTGAGAGAACAGTAGTCCCCAAAAACTTTTTTTTAAAGCATTTACTATGCCAAAGTTAGTAAAGGTAAAGGGACCCCTGACCATTAGGTCCAGTTGTGTCCGATTCTGGGGTTGCGGCGCTCATCTCGCTTTATTGGCCGAGAGCCGGCGTACAGCTTCCGGGTCATGTGGCCAGCATGACTAAGCCGCTTCTGGCAAACCAGAGCAGCGCACGGAAACGTCGTTTACCTTCCCGCCGGAGTGGTACCTATTTATCTACTTGCACTTTGACGTGCTTTCGAACTGCTAGGTGGGCAGGAGCTGGGACCGAGCAATAGGAGCTCACCCCGTTGTGGGGATTCGGACCGCCGACCTTCTGATCAGCAAGCCCTAGGCTCTGGTTTAACCCACAGCGCCACCCGCATCCCCAAAAGTTAATGAATACAAAATTATACATAAGCACTTCCATTTACTCTGGATTCTTCATGAAGGAGAGTGAACAAATTGCTCATTTTAATTAACTCATCGCAATCACGAGAGTCTTGTTGTAGATGATAGTTTCATAGAGCAAAGGTTTATAACCATCTCTGATAAACTGTTGCACTCTCCCTAGATAACAGGTTATTTTGAGTAAACTGATTACCGGAAAATAAAACACATTCTAAAGCCCTAAGAAAAAGGTCACGAAACTTTCTTTAGTAGGTTATCTATTTGAAATAGGAACTTCTGGTCATATTTTCCCAACATCGTTGAGATATAAACTTGTTTGTCTTGTCTTGCTCTCCAGTATTTGAAAGATGAGGACGATGACCTCGTGTCCCCACCTAACACAGAAGGAAACCAGTGGTTTAACTTCCTCCAAAATAGCAACCATCTCAAAGGTACTTCATTCTCTTATTACCTGATGACCTGAAGATGATGAGGCTGCAGGCATTCAAGCACAGTTGTTTAATATGGCACAGTATAGATTTAGCAATTTGTATTGTTCTTACAGCTCGGGATGCGGGTGGCGCTGTGGGTTAAACCACAGAGCCTAGGGCTTGCCGATCAGAAGGTTGGCGGTTCGAATCCCCGTGATGGGGTGAGCTCCTGTTGCTTGGTCCCTGATCCTGCCAACCTAGCAGTTCGAAAGCACTTCAAAGTGCAAGTAGATAAATAGGTACCGCTGCAGCGGGAAGGTAAACGGCGTTTCCGTGCGCTGCTCTGGAAAGAGAACCAAACTGAAAGAGGCTTTGATCCACAGGCTGTATGTTTACCTTAATGGGAGTGAATTGGGGGAACAGCGTTTCTGTTCACAGGTCCATCTAATTTCATCCAAATGTTATTAATTTGCCTCTTTATTTCCAGAAAGCCCGTTGCTGTTTCCATACTACCCTCAGAAGTCCTTGCATTTTGTCAAAAGGCGGATGGAGGGAATTATCGACCAGTGCCTACAAAAGCCGGCTGTAAGTATTCAGTTGTTGGTCAGGTTTGAGTTTTGGCAAGCAACGCCGTTGTTTTCATCTGTTTTTAAAAGCAGGTTGCAAGAATGAAGTTGCCCTCTGCGGAATCCAGCCATTGGCCAAAACGCCAAAGTTGCAGGCGGTGGCTTGCCCACGCCCTGTTTCCTGCTAAATAGACTCGCTGGGGTTCAAACTCCCAGATTTGTAGCATTAATAGATTCCCTCCCCCTAAAAATAAAAAGCAGTATAGAAATGAAATTATTATTAATAATAACATTCTGTATTTTGAGTGAGAGAGTCTGACGTCTCTTCTTCATGACCCAGAATTATCGAGCAATAATGTTAAGTCCTCCACAGATTATGGTTTAAAGGAGATGGGGTTTTAACTTGGGTGGGGTGGTGTGGTTTTAAATTGTTATTAATTGTTATATGTCATTTTGTATTTGTATTTTTTTAATAAGGCTGATTAATACTCCACAGCCATTTAAATGTGCTTGGGGGAGGGGGGCTTATTGTTTTGTTGTTTCTGTTTTGACTATTTACTTGTGCTTTTACCTTGTGTTTTTTCCTGTGAACCGTCCTGAGATCTTGTGATGACAAGTGGTATAATAATAATAATAATAATAATAATAATAATAATAATAATAATAATAATACACAGGACTGTTGCCAGCTTTCAGGCAAACAGCAGCTGTGACTGCATCTGCCCAGGAATGGCTGGATCTGGGCTTAAGGTTCCCATTCTTTTTATGCATGTGAAAGAAGGGCAAGATTCAGATAGCAAAACCACTAGAATTCACAGCATTGCATAAACTTGGAACCTCCCTTTCTTCTTGTTGTTGTTACCTAGATTGTGTGCCTGTGGGCAGCCAGCTTCCGTTGTGTAGCTCTGTTTGTTTTGAATGCTAGAATAATAATCCCGCAGGATTTAAAACGTACACGGGTCCTATCTGCTGTTGCATTCACATTCCTGGGCCAAATTTGCTCTCTCCGTGTCGGTGGGTGTGTTGCTGCAACTAATTTCTCCCTACTGCTTTAACGCTTTTCGTCCTTCTCTCTAGGATGTGGTTGGGAAATCCGTGCATGAGGCGTTTTGTATGCCTTTGTACAAAGCATCCAAAAGGTAGGGCTTTTGCAATAAGGAATAGATTTTTCCAAGTTTGACTTAGAACAAAATGTTGGAAGTGCTGGAATATTGCTTCTGAGTTTACCAGCCACGTTGTCTTCCAGGATTCTCCATTCTCTCTTTCCCATTGTTTCCTCCTGTCAGTAAGTCACCATTCTGTACCCACTGAGCATGCTCAGTCTTCATGGGACTGTTTGTGGGGTTGGTAGTTGTCAGGTTCTCTTATCGGTTGTTCAATAGAAATGCCAAGCCTTTAAGTCTTTTTATTCAGTGCCAAGCTATTTACAGTGCAGAGCTCAGTCTTATCATGTCTGCTCAGTCACTAGCAGAATCTGGAAGTGCCTCCCTCCTGTTTTGGCGCCAACACCAAAGCCTTGGCATCCTGAATTGCCGCCTTCTCCTCCTACGTGATATATGCGCCGGAACTGACGCCTCCCCCTCTGAGCGAGTCTGCTGGGTGTTGCCAGGTCTGTCAGCAACTCCCTGGACACCTGGCACTCTCTGGCTCCCAGCCACTAACTGCTCCTCCCCCGAAAAGGGGCTGCCAGATTCACTCGAAGATGAATCTGTCGTTAACAGAAGCTGCGGCTCCCTGTAAGCACTCAACGCTGGACTGGCAGGGGTGGGCAGATCCCTGACAGTAGTCACCCTATTCAATATTTTTTTGAGGAAGTGGGTATTTTTTATTGTTTTTTGGTATTACAAACCTTGTGTTGACCTAATACCATGCTGGTCACATGAGGACGTACTCTGAGAATGAATCTGTTATTCGCATATAGGATTTGCATTGTTGTTGTTTAGTCGTTTAGTCATGTCCGACTCTTCGTGACCCCATGGACTAGAGCACGCCAGGCACTCCTGTCTTCTCCTGCCTCCCGCAGTTTGGTCAGACTCATGTTGGTAGCTTCGAGAACACTGTCCAACCATCTTGTCCTCTGTCGTCCCCTTCTCCTTGTGCCCTCCATCTTTCCCAACATCAGGGTCTTTTCCAGGGAGTCTTCTCTTCTCATGAGGTGGCCATAGTATTGGAGCCTCAGCTTCAGGATCTGTCCTTCCAGTGAGCACTCAGGGCTGATTTCCTTAAGGATTTGCATATCATGCTATGTAAAATATGTTTTTAATGTTGTACACTGCCCTCGGATAAAGGGTGGTATACGAATTAAATAATAATCTTCTCATGTTCTTTATTTCTTTCTTTTCACTTTAGTGAGGATCCAACATCTCAGCTCTTCAAGTTGCCCTTTTTGTAAGCATGTAACTAATTTTCTACATTCTATTCACCAAGTGCTACGGTTTATTTTTTACTTACGGGTATTCAAATTATCCTTGCAGGTGGAACGATAAATCATCCAATTTGCATTACGTTTTGTTCACGATGTTAGAAAGCTCCATTTCTAAAATATACATATTGAGGAGGCATACAGACACTTCAAGGTATGATGGAATAAAAGGTGTATTTTGAGCTTTCTGTTGGATTCGTTTTTATTTTAATTTTTTTGTTTACATCTAGATGTAATTCTGCAAAGCCACTTTCATTGCATGGCACAGGCCTAGATAACAGTTTCATTGATTGATTTAGCTGTGCGTTTTCACATATCATGTAATGTCTGTGTAAAATGCCAAAGATTTGGTTCATATGGTAACTTTTTCTACCCTTAGGTCTGCTGATAATGGGCTACTCGCTGTTGATTTTGGAAATTTTCTAAACAGCAGTATTAATGAAAATTCAGGAACAAGGTTGGTATATCTAAAAATGCCAAACTTTCAAAAGCTAGCCAGATAGTAACTTCACCAAATTATACAGTGGTACCTTGGTTCTCAAACTTAATCCGTTCCAAAACCAAGGCGTGATTTTCCATAGAAAGTAATGCAAAATTAATTAATCCTTTCCAGACTTTTAAAAACAACCCCTAAAACAGCAATTTAACATGAATTTTACTCTCTAACGAGACCATTGATCCATAAAATGAAAGCAATGATCAATGTACTGTACTATAAAATAAATAAGACAGTATTGTAGATGATAAAAATGAAAATTTAAATTTTTTCTTCCCTTCACTGATGATAGTCATTGTTTGGATGGGGGGCTTTTATCCATTTCCGCAGTCACACAGTCAATCAATCAATCAATCAATCAATCAGTAGCTGAACTGGGTTCCACACAGTCACAAAAACAAATTAACCCAAAAAGCCTCAAAAACAAAAACGCCAAATAAATAGCAAAAACAAAAGCGCCAAACTTAATCCTTTTGACTTCCGAAATGTTTGAAAACCAAGGCACAGCTTCTGATTGGTGCAGGCGCCCCGGAAACAATTGCCAACAACTGCATCGGACGATCCAAAAATCGTTCAAAAATCGGAATACTTCTGGGTTTTCGGAGTTTAAGAACCAAAGCGTTTGAGAACCAAGGTACCACTGTAACTTGATTAGGCATATAAAGCCCCTTGATTCTAGAACAGAAGGATGGCAGATTTTAGGGAATGATAAATGTTTTATTCTGAGCTGCTTACAAATGTTTGTTTTGATGTAGGCCACATTGACATGCCATAGTAAGTCATAAGTAATAATAATAATAATAATAATTTATTATTTATACCCCGCCCATCTGGCTGGGTCTCCCCAGCCACTCTGGGCGGCTTCCAAAAGAACATTAAAATACAGTAATCTATTAAACATTAAAAGCCTCCCTAAACAGGGCTGCCTTCAGATGTCTTCTAAAGGTCTGATAGTTGTTGTTCTCTTTGACATCTGAAGGGAGGACGTTCCACAGGGCGGGCGCCACTACCGAGAAGGCCCTCTGCCTGACTTACCATACTTAGGCAAATCACACATGCTTTGCTCATCTTCCCTAGCACTGGGAGGAAACAAACCAAAATCCTTGGCTTAATGTTACCTATATTGTGTCACGCAAATCACAAGAATCATCGAATCGTGGAACTGTAGAGTTGAAATGAACCCCGAGGGTGAGCTAGTCCAAATCTCTGCAGCACAGGAATCTTTTGCCCAACATGGGACTCAAACCCAGAACCCTGAGATTAAGAGGCTCCTGCTGTACCTCCTGAACTATCCCGCTTCTCCCCTTGGCTACAGAAAGTGGGTTGTTGGAGGCGAAACAAACCGCAATCTCTGGTTTGTGGTGGCCGGAGATCATGATGCTATAGCAAAATATCCAGTAAAACAGCAAGAGGGCTTTACAGTATTGCAGCAAAATACATTTCAGCACTGAATGGTTTTATTGGTGTGCCACAACTAGAATGCTTTCACCTTCCCTGGCTGTAGTTGTTACAGTTGCCTCGATGCCCATTTCTACGACGATGAAACGATCACAGTAATCCTTGCGGAGAATTCAGAGCAAGAGGGAAAGGAGAGGATTTTGGCCCAGTTGCCGTTATCGTCCGTATATACCGAGGAAAACCAGGGATTGGAATTCAGCTGGAATTCTGCTCAAAGGTACGGATTGGACTTCCACATTTATTTATTTTTAATTCCTTTGCTCCATTTCCTGTGCCTCTTTATTTTTTGGTAGCCAAGTGTTAAGAAGGATGCAGGCTATTAGAAACGGCTGGACTGAAACGACTGCACTTTCCCAAGTAAATGGCAAAATGTTGTTCCTCTTAGAAGGTAAAGGTAAAGGGACCCCTGACCATTAGGTCCAGTCGTGTCCGACTCTGGGGTTGCGGAGCTCATCTCGCTTTATTGGCCGAGAGCCGGCGTACAGCTTCCGGGTCATGTGGCCAGCATGACAAAGCCGCTTCTGGCGAACCAGAGCAGCGCACGGAAACGCCGTTTACCTTCCCGCCGGAGCGGTACCTATTTATCTACTTGCACTTTGACGTGCTTTCGAACTGCTAGGTTGGCAGGAGTTGGGACCGAACAACGGGAGCTCACCCCGTCGCAGGGATTCGAACCGCCGACCTTCTGATCAGCAAGTCCTAGGCTCTGTGGTTTAACCCACAGCGCCACCTGGGTCCTGTTGTTCCTTTTAGCATGGCTCTAACTTTCCTAAATGCCCTTGTAGGTAGTTCTTTAAGCAGCTTCCTTGTACATACCATATTTTTCCGTGTATAAGACTCGAATTTAAGAAAATAGGGGGGATAATGCCCCATGTATAAGACAACCCACAGTTTTTCACATAATATTAATGTAAAAAAAAACCTAGTCTTATACACAGAAAAGTATGGTAACTTACACTATTGGGGCAATATCCAACTAACTCATTCCGTCGGAGCAAGGATTTTCATTAGAGCAACAGAACTTTCTCCCCCATGTAGAAGAAGAAGAGTTTTGGATTTGATATCCTGCTTTATCTCTACCCGAAGGAGTCTCAAAGCGGCTCACATTCTCCTTTCCCTTCCTTCCCCCACAACAAACACTCTGTGAGGTGAGTGGGGCTGAGAGACTTCAGAGAAGTGTGACTAGCCCAAGGTCACCCAGCAGCTGCATGTGGAGGAGCGGAGACGCGAACCCGGTTCACCAGACTACAAGTCTACCGCTTTCAACCACTACACCACACTGGCTCTAAATCTATTCTGGGTCCCCCCCAAGCACTCTGGAGCAGATTTGGAGAGGTTGTGGGGCACACATGGTGAGGAGGGGGGAGATTTCTGTTGCACAAGCGGAAATTCTTGTGCTGATGGAATGTGTTAGTTGGGTGCTGCCCCATTGTCTCAGGTAGACTATTTTGCGAAACCTGAGATTTAGTGCTGAACATGTGCTGAAAATAAAGCTGGTGATGTGTGCATGCATAATTCTGCAACATTTCCACTCTCCAGCCAGCAGCGTTGAGAGATTTGGTAGCAGAAGCAGAGCTGTGTGAGAATTAGCTGAGCATTCGTGAGAACATAAAATACATACCGACCTAACTTACCTGGTCATTGTAAAAAGATAACTGAGGTTCATTTCACTTTGAATATTCCCCCCAGCTTCTTTCAAATGCATGCAGTGAAATCAGGGTCTTAAGAGGTGGTTTGGGCAAAAAATGGCAGAGTAGGAAGTTCAGTGACCGAGATGTGTGTGATGAAATCTAGGTTATACACTAAAGCAGGCATCCCCAACCTTTGGCCTGCCAGATGTTTTGGACTACAATTCCCATCATCCCTGACCACTTGTCCTGTTAGCTAGGGATCATGGGAGTTGTAGGCCAAGACTGTTATCAGCAACGTCCTACTCTTGTGTAGGACCCTGGCAGAGACACATGCCCGACTGGCATGTTCTATGCCTCCTGGTCGGTCGGTTGGCAGCTTCAAAAGCTTTCTTCTGCCCGAACATCACAGCGACTGATACCAAGAAGCATCAGCACACTTAGGGATCCGCAGAGTCTTCGCAGCATGCGTAAACAGACCTCAGCAACTCAGCGTATTGGCTAATCTACGTTTATTTACATATAAACACACGCGGAGCACTGCAACATGGCTCCCTCTCTCTCTAGCATCAGACAGCAAAGAGAAAGGAAAAAGGACAATAGTCCCACTTCACGGAACACAGTAACACAAACATTTCAGCTGATTCCCTGGTGGCCCGCTGGAATGTGGAGTTAACCAGTGCTATTGACTTTCTGGCTCCGAAGCGCCCTCTCCGATTGCATGGAGCCCGGACAGCCCCGTGGTTTTCCCCGGAGCTGAGGGCGATGAAACAGTCGCTGAGACGGCTAGAGCGCCGGTGGCGGAAAACTCATTCTGAATCAGACCGGACACAGGCTAGAGCTCAACTTCGAGCCTACCAAGTGGCGGTAGCGACGGCGAAGAAGACTTTCTTCACCGCCTCTATTGCATCTGCAGAAAATAGCAGCAGGAGACTTTTTCAGGTGGTTCGCGATTTAGCAGAACCACCTGTTCCATCAGGGCCCAGTACGGGCCACATGCTCTCCTGCAATGATTTTGCAAAGTTTTTTGCAGATAAAGTCGCTCAGATTCGGGAAGAGGTAGACTCCACCGTGGGAGCAGGGCCGGGGCGGGAGAGTGCTAGAGTCCTGTCTAGTCCAGTTGTGTGGGATCAATTCCAATCTGTTACCTCCGAGGATGTGAACAGGCTGCTTGGACGAGTGAAACCAACCACCTGTCTCCTTGATCCTTGCCCATCCTGGCTTATAAAAGCTAGCCGGGAAAGGCTGGGTGATGGGCTTTGCGGGGTGGTGAATGCTTCTCTCTGCGAGGGAGCCTTCCCAGACCCGCTAAAAGAGGCGGTTATTAAACCGCTTCTTAAAAAACCATCTTTGGATGCGGCCAATATGGCCAACTATCGCCCAGTCTCAAATCTTCCATTCTTGGGCAAGGTGATTGAGCGAGTGGTTGCTGAACAACTCCAGGCACGCCTGGAAGAAGCGGACCATTTGGATCCCTTCCAATTCAGACCTCATCATGGGACTGAAACTGCCTTGGTCGCACTGGTCGATGATCTCCGGCGGGCTAGGGACAAAGGTGAGAGCTGTTTCCTGGTTCTGCTGGATCTCTCAGCGGCCTTTGACACCATCGACCATAACATCCTTCTGGACCGTCTAGAGGGTTTGGGAGCGGGGGGCACTGTTATACAGTGGTTCCGCTCCTTCCTCCTGGGCCGTGTTCAGAAAGTGGTGGTGGGGGATGAGTGTTCAGACCCCTGGGCTCTCACTTGTGGGGTACCTCAGGGTTCTGTCCTCTCCCCCATGCTTTTTAACATCTATATGCAGCCGCTGGGAGAGATCATCAGGGGGTTTGGACTGGGTGTTCATCAGTATGCGGATGATACCCAGCTCTACCTCTCTTTCAAATCAGAACCAGTGAAGGCGGTGAAGGTCCTGTGTGAGTGTCTGGAGGCGGTTGGAGGATGGATGGCGGCTAACAGATTGAGGTTGAAACCTGACAAGACAGAAGTGCTGTTTTTGGGGGACAGGAGGCGGGCAGGTGTGGAGGACTCCCTGGTCCTGAATGGGGTAACTGTGCCCCTGAAGGACCAGGTGCGCAGCCTGGGAGTCATTTTGGACTCACAGCTGTCCATGGAGGCACAGATTAATTCTGTATCCAGGGCAGCTGTCTACCAGCTCCATCTGGTACGCAGGCTGAGACCCTACCTGCCCGCGGACTGTCTCGCCAGAGTGGTGCATGCTCTAGTTATCTCTCGCTTGGACTACTGCAATGCGCTCTACGTGGGGCTACCTTTGAAGGTGACCCGGAAACTACAACTAATCCAGAATGCGGCAGCTAGACTGGTGACTGGGAGCGGCAGCCGAGACCACATAACACCGGTCTTGAAAGACCTACACTGGCTCCCAGTACGTTTCCGAGCACAATTCAAAGTGTTGGTGCTGACCTTTAAAGCCCTAAATGGCTTCGGTCCTGTATACCTGAAGGAGCGTCTCCACCCCCATCGGTCAGCCCGGACACTGAGGTCCAGTGCCGAGGGCCTTCTGGCGGTTCCCTCGCTGCGTGAAGCCAAGTTACAGGGAACCAGGCAGAGGGCCTTCTCGGTAGTGGCGCCCGCCCTGTGGAACGCCCTCCCTTCAGATGTCAAAGAAAACAACAACTACCAGACCTTTAGAAGACATCTGAAGGCAGCCCTGTTTAGGGAGGCTTTTAATGTTTTATAGATTATTGTATTTTAATGCTCTGTTGAAAGCCGCCCAGAGTGGCTGGGGAAACCCAGCCAGATGGGCGGGGTATAAATAATAAATTATTATTATTATTATTATTATTATTATTATTATTATTATTATCCTGTCTCTGTCACTTCCCACACTGTGGAATGAAAACATACACCGTCATGTGATAGATAATAATCCCATGACTGCAGACACAGGGAATGAATCTCCAACAAAAACATCTGGAGGGCCGCAGGTTGGGGATGCCTGGAGTGAAGTTTCAAATTTCCATTTGGAGTTAAAAACAAATTTGTAGTCTTAGTATCTTTCTTTCCCCGGTCTTAACTAGATTGGATATGCAGTGTGAGGACATTCCTACACAGCCTGTCACCATCGAAGGCCAGTGGAGGGTGTTGGAGAACATGAAAGCCCAGTATGTTGCTGTAAACGGCATCCGAAAAGTTTCTTGTGTGGTGAGTATCCCATGGACAGATTTTTGCATTTGACCCATTGATAGGATGGTTCGTTGTATGTTTAACCAGTAATAAGCACCACTGTGTTCACAGGGAATCGTTCTCAAGTCATTTTGTATAGGAATGGCACTCTAAGATTTCCCACTGAGCACTTAAATCTTCCTGCCTCCTTACTTGCATTTCGCATTATGTCTTGGGAGTTTATAGTAAGACTAATCTACTTTTATATCGCCCCCTCTTTATATCGCTCTGACAGCTTGCTCTTGTAATGCTGGAGAGCAGAAAGCCCTCTGCCATTATGAAACCTGAACAAATGGGCAGGGAGTTTTTTTGATGTCCAAGGTATGTGAATGACTTGCCAAGAATTTCCTTCTCCTACTATTCTATGGGAACAAATGCTGCTATTCTACTATTGCTGATATCAGAGTATTAAAAGAGACATGCATGCATGTGAAAGAGCGGAGTATCCTCACATTCAGGAGTTCTTGTGGGTTTGTGTGCCTGCTGCACACAAAGAATCAAAGAGATAAACAACTACTGTACCTGACATTTATAAGACATCTGAAGGCAGCCCTGTTTAGGGAAGTTTTTAATGACTGATGTTTTAATGTATTTTTAATCTTCTGTTGGAAGCCGCCCAGAGTGGCTGGGGAAACCCAGCCAGATGGGCGGGGTACAAATTATTATTATTATTATTATTATTATTATTATTATTATTATTATTATTACAGTGGTACCTCTAGTTAAGTACTTAATTCGTCCCGGAGGTCCGTTCTTAACCTGAAACTGTTCTCAACCTGAAGCACCACTTTAGCTAATGGGGCCTCCCGCTGCTGCTGCGCCGCCAGAGCACAATTTCTGTTCTTATCCTGAAGCAAAGTTCTTAACCTGAAGCATTATTTCTGGGTTAGCGGAGTTCTTAACCTGAAGCATATGTAACCTGAGGTACCACTGTATTATTATTATTATTATTATTATTATTATTATTATTATTATTATTATTACATGTACCGTGTTTCTCCTAAAATAAGACACCGTCTTATATTTTTTTCCCTCAAAAAAACCACAGTATGGCTTATTTTCGGGGGATGTCTTATTTTAACCGCTCTGCGTCGGTACGCTGCATAGCCACGCCTATCCAGGCCGTCTTAAGGGAGAGGTGCCGCGTCATGTCTTATTTTCGGGGTATGGTTTATTTTCGGGGTATGGCTTATATTTCACAAATGCGTAGAAATCCTGCTACGGCTTATTTTATGGCTATGTCTTATTTTAGGCGAAACAGTGGTACTACATTTTGAACGTTTATATTTTTGTCGCTGCCTCGGATGGGCTTGGCCCATAAAGGCAGCTATCAGATCAGTAAAATAAGACCTATCTTTAAAATGTTCCCCTAGTTAAGTTCAAACCTCCGGCACATCCGAGTGTTTGAAATGGACGTGGAAGATGACGGAGAGGCGGAGGAGGAAGAAGAGGAAGAAACGGTCCCACAGGCAAACGCGGGCGAGGAGGAGCCCCGCCCGTCTACGAGCAACCAGGAAGAGAGCGTCCGGGTTGGCTCTGCTGAATTGCCGGATGAAATAGGAGAACAGGAATCAAGTCTCGATGCGTGAGACAAAACTCCCGGTTCACTGGCTGCAGGTGGGCAGAACGCTGGCCGTAAACCATACTTGGGCGAATTAGTACAGGAGCTGCATTCTGGTGCTTGCGTCTCGAGCCCAATTTTGCTCTTCCTGGAGCAGGGAAAGAAACCACCGATTGGCTGGATTAGAACCCCCGATTATGGTTCGTTTAGGAGAAAACTGGGAATGTTTAGGGATGTGGGGGAGGATATATTGTTCAATTCAATTATTCCTTTATTCGACCGATAGTCAGAAAAACATCAATAAAAACATTGAAAAGGTACACAAGTAAAAAAAATATATTTTTATATTGTTTAAGATATCCTATCCCAACTTGTGTTTACAAGTTCTATAATATCTGCAGAGTTAACATTCCCCTTTTAAACACACACGCAGCAGATAGCTTGCACAGACTCGCCAGAGTCTCTAGAAATATTGTCCTGGTACTTCCCCCTTTTTAATCCCTCCGAAATAAAACACTGCACAGTCTTCAGTAAAGTATAAAACGTTTACTCACAAGAAATCATCTGTTCACACAAAGGATCCCAGAGGCAGACTTAAAAGTTACTAAACAGTATACATGAGAAGACTATCTCCTTATGGGAGAAAAGCACCCTTTGTCATATCTTAGCTTGAAGCGAAGAGTGCATCTTAGCGATCCTGTTACTTTGATCGTGTCATCAGAAAAAGAATTGAGAGAAGACAGAAGAGGCAAAATGGAGGCCCGGCCTGTGGTTCATCTTCTCTAACCAGGAGAGGCCGCAGCCATCTCAAGTTACATACAGGAAGTTTTGTCTCAGTCAAGGAAGGCAGGAAGTTCCGGCTGGAGGACTGAAACAACCTTCATGTCTAGCAAATGTTGTGTTTGACTGCACCTGATTCTTACATCCCACAAAATCAAACCATAAACACCAGTATGGATGCAACACTAAACCACTTCTCCACTCCAGGAAGAGGAAAAGGGAGCTGGGAGGGCTTGAGATGGAGATCTCATACACAACCTCAGTTCCCTAACCTATTTGATGGCCAGTGTTTCTGTCCAGGGTCTTACGTGTTGGAGAGAAGAAAGAGGAGTATTTACTGTACCAGACTAGTTTATAAAAGGCTTTTGTTGGGTATGGAGGCATCCCTGACTCTTCCTTTCTTTCCCCAGTGTTTCCCAGTGCGGCTACTTCTGAGTTGCCTGAATAAGTGCAAACCCAACTGCAGCCCGTTCATCCTGCAAACACATCCCTGCCCTTTAAACCTAAGACAGTGTTGTGGTTCTGACGCTTCCCGACAGTTTCCCCATTGTCTCTGCCTCCCACTTTTCCTCGTCCGCTTTCATAGCATGGCTTCCGATGATTCCAAGCGGACACTGCAACATGAGAAATGGGCTTTAAACTTGGCGTTTTCCATCTGTATTTGTAATGGATGATAAATTATTAAACAACGATATTTTTTCCGTAGTGATGGTGTTGTGCTTTCGATTTCACGTTTTACTAACCTATAGTTGAGGTCCGGGGTTCCCAGCGTGATACACACCTCACAGGGGGGCCATTTGATTTTTTAGGGGGGCAATTGGAAGCTTGTTTAGAAAGGGACGCAGGTGGTGCTGTGGGTTAAACCACAGAGCCTAGGGCTTGCCGATCAGAAGGTCGGCGGTTCGAATCCCCGCAACAGGGTGAGCTCCCATTGCTCGGTCCCTGCTCCTACCTATTTATCTACTTGCACATCAAAGTGCAAGTAGATAAATAGGTACCGCTCCGGCGGGAAGGTAAACAGCGTTTCCGTGCGCTGCTCTGGTTTGCCAGAAGCGGCTTAGTCATGCTGGTCACATGACCTGGAAGCTGTACGCCGGCTCCCTCGGCCAATAAAGCGAGATGAGCGCCGCAACTCCAGAGTCGTCTGGACTGGACCTAATGGTCAGGGGTCCCTTTACTTTACTTTTTTAGACCAAGTTAATGTCCTTTTAGGCTTCCTCCATGTGAGTAGGAGTCCACTGTTTGAATAATAAGAATTATATGTCATTGGGGGGGGGGGCATCAGGATTTGAGAGATGCTTAGGTGGGGCATGGCCCAAAAAGGTTGGGAACCACTGGTCTAGGTGTTTTCTAAATCTAATTTATAGTCTAAGGTGGGTTGTTGTTTTTTTAAAGCTTTCAAATGTGAAATATATATATAAAACAATGAAATGTTTGCTTGTTGCTAAGAAGTCTACAAAAGCAGAGAACTTTTAGCAGTATTTTCTAAAACATCATCCAGAACTTTGATTTACTGGACCTGCTACTATTTGTGCTCTCCCCCCAGGGTCTGCAGACAAAGTGGACATGTTACATTATGATTTAATGTATAATAATATAACAACAACAATCTTTATTACAGTCCATAGACCCATCAATTCGTTACAAAGCAATACCCAATTTGAACAACCGGCCTTACAGAAGCATTTTGTTCAGACTTAAAATAGGGATCATTGGTTCTAGCAACCACCGATAAAAACTTTGCCACTGCTAATGTTCTGGCATTTGTCCGGTCTACCTGACATTGTAATCCTCTGGTTTTCCTGGGATCGGAACTAGCAGGGGTGAAATCAGTTCAGCCCTGGCTTGCTCGAATTTCACGCAGTGCAGCAAAATATGTTTGATAGAGTCTGTGTCTTGGGCACATGAGCACAGTCTTTCCTGGTAGGGAAGTCCTCTCATCCTGCCCCCCAGCACTGCAGAGGGAAAAACGTTTAGCCTGGCTTTTGTAAATAACCTTCGGTAATTTGGTATAGTCAGGTTTTTAATGTAGGATAATAATTTAAAAACATGACCATATTGTACTCCTACTGCCAACGGGCTGCAGATTGCGTGTGATCGATGTCGCAAGTCGCTGTGTGTATTATCCCAAAGTCTTTGCTTTAAAATCTTTAGGGCACCTTCGTAGCCCAGGCAATAGAGTTTTTTTTTGGGGGGGTGATAGGCCAATAGAGATTTTATACAAATAATTTATACAGGATTGCAGCCATTCTTTCAGCTGGTTCTGCTGTGTGTGTCCTAGAATGCACTCGGGTTATTGTCTTAAATCATCACTGTAGATAAGCATCAAGGGCAAAGTTAATGGTGCGCACTTATCAACTTTGTTTGTTTTAGACTGAACTGATGGCTAGACCTACAGTTTCCATAGGCTAGCTTAAAAAGACGGTGGTTAAAGTGTTATCATGAGCTGAAGAATAATAAACATTTATTGCTTCACTAGACACGGCAGAGATTCCTCTTTAGAAATAGTTAAGGGAAAGGTGTATCTGGACTTGAGAAACATGTATTGTCAAGCATTTTCCACAGCAATCATTAATTCGTTTGTATTCTGCAGTTAAATTTAAATGTACTTGTAGTTGAAAAGGATTTATAGATCAAAGGAATGTATGAACTTTGGGTTGTTTAGGATCAAATAGTGCAGACAGCTCTGAAATTTTTCACATATTGCCTTTGTCCCATAATGTTTAAAAGATCATAGAATCATAGAGTTGGAAGAGACCACAAGGGCCATCCAGTCCAACCCCCTGCCAAGCAGGAAACACCATCAAAGCATTCCTGACAGGTGGCTGTCAAGCCTCTGCTTAAAGACCTCCAAAGAAGGAGACTCCACCACACTCCTTGGCAGCAAATTCCACTGTCGAACAGCTCTTACTGTCAGGAAGTTCTTTCTAATGTTTAGGTGGAATCTTCTTTCTTGTAGTTTGAATCCATTGCTCCGTGTCCGCTTTTCTGGAGCAGCAGAAAACAACCTTTCTCCCTCCTCTATATGACATCCTTTTATATATTTGAACATGGCTATCATCACCCCTTAACCTTCTCTTCACCAGGCTAAACATACCCAGCTTCCTAAGCCGTTCCTCATAAGGCATCGTTTCCAGGCCTTTGATCATTTTGGTTGCCCTCCGACAACCAATACACACACACCTAGAAGCACGCTAAATATTAAATTTAAAATAAAATGGGTCTTCCTCTATTACTACTGGCAGAAGCGTGTGAATTGTGAATCATAGATTGAGAGAATTGCATATATAGGATGACAACCTAGGTCTGCTAAGGTTTTTTATAAAAAGTTCTGGCAAGATGTAAAGCCAGTGAAGACTCTAGCAGTTATTTCTTTCATCCCATATCAGTAAAACTAATGTTAGTATTGGGGGGGAAACTTAAAGACAGCAAAGGTGTCACAAATATTGGCTAGAAAGTTTTGGTGTGACAATTTCAGCTATCTTCTGTCTTGAGCCAGTTTCCCTTGCGACACAAGTCCAAACAATATAGATAATTCTGTGGTCTGGACAAACTGTGACAAACTGTGATCTCTGCCTGGTGTCACAACTGGGCAGAGCAATCCTCACCGTGTAGGAAAATGGTGGAACCGGTGCCATCTTAATAATAATATAATAATAAAAATAATTTATTATTTGTACCCCGCCCATCTGGCCGGGTCCCCCCAGCCACTCTAGGCGGCTTCCAATAAACACTAAAATACATTAAAATATCACACATTAAAAACTTCCTTAAACAGGGCTGCCTTCAGGTGTTTTCTAAACGTCAGGTAGTTATTTATCTCTTTGACATGGGATGGGAGGGTGTTCCACAGGGCGGGCGCCACTACCGAGAAGGCCCTCTGCCTGGTTCCCTGTAGCTTTGCTTCTCGCAGTGAGGGAACCGCCAGAAGGCCCTCGGCGCTAGATCTCAGTGTCCGGGCTGAACGGTGGGGGTGGAGACGCTCCTTCAGGTATACAGGACCGAGGCCGTTTAGGGCTTTAAAGGTCAGCACCAACACTACCAATTAAGGTAGTGTAAATTGCCCCATTCCAAAATTAAGAAGCGGGGCTATGAACCAAACTGAGCCTGAAAACAAGCCTTTAAAATAGAATTTCACTCACAATTTCTTTTTGGCATTGGCAGTGATTACAAGTTGTGGAGGACATTCTAGTGTGGTGTGGGAAAAATGCTTGCATACCATGAGAAATAGATTAAATTTAAAGTCTTCTGTGCTCCTAAAGAAGAAGAAGAGTTTGGATTTGATATCCCGCTTTATCACTACCCGAAGGAGTCTCAAAGCGGCTCACATTCTCCTTTCCCTTCCTCCCCACAACAAACACTCTGTGAGGTGAGTGGGGCTGAGAGACTTCAGAGAAGTGTGACTAGCCCAAGGTCACCCAGCAGCTGCATGTGGAGGAGCGGAGACGCGAACCCGGTTCCCCAGATTACGAGTCTACCGCTCTTAACCACTACACCACACTGGCCTTCATAGAGGGAATGCATCCCTGTTTCTACCCAAGAGCTATAACCATCTTAAATGCTGTAACCAGATAATATGACCTTGGAGAGTTGTGATGGGTGTGTGCGCATGTGCATGTGTGGCTGAAAATGTGTGTTTTTTTGTTTTTTGTGCTGTTTTTTGTTTGTTTGTTTTTATGGGATGGCATCCAATTTCGTTGCCCTTGTACAACGTTGTACTTGTACAATGACAATAAATCTTATCTTATCTTACCTTACCTTACCTTACCTTACCTTACCTTATCCCTGTTACCTCCTTCCAACCAGCCTCTGCTCTGGTGATGGGCAAATTCCTCTGCTAGGGATGTGAAAGCATTTCTTTACTCGCTCAATGCAGATACAGGAAAAAATTAGTCTCTTGTAATTTTGGCATTTATGCTAGAAGACAATTATTAGATGCCTTACAAATCGATAGGCTGATTTCTATGCTTCAAACTATTTCAGACAGTAATGATCAAATCACTTGAATAGTAGCCGAATTTTTGAGTGCAGTCCATGTAGAGAGACTGGGTCATTACGAAGAGGATTAGTGGCTCTTAATTGGATGGTGACACGCGGTGTTGTTGTATTGTTGTATTATTTATGCCAATTGATTTTTTTTAACAAAGGATCATTATGAGAAGTTTTAAGTTCTTTTTATGGATTAGTGTGGAATTTTGGAGTTGGGGATTTTATTAGTATAAGCCTTGTTTTGCTGAGCTTGTACTCTATACAATTTGTATATGGTGTCTGTTTGAGAATGTTTGGTCTACTATGCCTAATAAAGGTTTTATTGATATTGATGTGCAATTCAACTAAGTTTTACTGAGAGGGAGATCCATTGAAATCAGTGAACATGACTAAGGTCCATTAATTTTTGTGGGTCTGCTCTGAACTGGGCTGAATAATGCTCTCTATCCTGTGTTCTATCAGATGCAGTATGAGTTTTCCTCCATCAGTCCCTGATGATGCCTTGGCCTGCCTTCGTCACTATCTTCCTTTCTCCAGTCTGAATGGTGTCAGTTGATTGGGAAAATGTATACCCAGAAACATTCTGTTATGGAAATGCTATACATTTGATTGCTCTGTACTGTTTAAATTAAAAAATAATAATAATTGTATATCCTTGGATAAGATTGCCTGTTGCATTCTTGTATAGAGCATCACTCCCGGGCCTCTTGCCTTGTAAGCAGGAGCAACAACATTCAGAACAGAACGTTTGTACAGAAACTGAGGGTGGACTTTACCAAGGTGAATAGCTTTCACAGGCTCTAAATGTATATCCTTTAGGATGCAAGAACAATGCATTCTTCCCATTTTCAATTGGGGGGGGGGAGTGCCGTTCCTATCAGAAGTTTGGAAATGCTGAGGTAAAGTTTTGGAATACAGAGGCTTGAGAACAATAGTGCATAGAGGAACAAGGCTCAAAAGGAAGTTTCTACAATGTGTCCCTGTAGTTTTCAGAACACCTATGCTGGTTTTCTGACCACATCTGCCGTTTGCTGAGCGAATGCTGACAAAACACAATGAGCGTGATTTTCAGTATGCGTGCGACCATCTCAACGCATAGAAGCGCATAGCCAGGAAGCGTTGATCCAATTTTACAGAGGCATCATTGAAACTGTTCTCGGTAATTCTATTACTGCTTGGGACAGCACAACCTCCAAGATAGACAAGAAAAGGCTCCAACGAGCGGTAAGAATTGCAGAAAGGGTAATTGGTGCTAGCTTGCCTTCAATAGAGACACTCTATGGTACCCGAGTTAGGAAGAGAGCAGAGGGAATTGTCGCAGATCCTTTGCACCCCGGTCATCATCTGTTTGATTTACTTCCATCTGGACGTCGCTACAGGACTTTATACACAAAATCGGCCAGGCACAGGAACAGTTTTTTCCCTTGTGCCATTAAATTGTTAAATTCATAGTTGTGTAGCACAAACTGTTCCTTATCCTTATCCTATGATGTGCTGGAAGTTTTTAATGTTTGATGTTTCATCGTGTTTTTAATATTCAGTTGGGAGCTGCCCAGAGTGACTGGGGAAACCCAGCCAGATGGACGGAGTATAAATTATAAATTGCTATTTTTATTATTATAGGCCGGAGCCAAGCATGTCATTTTTTTCCTCAAAAGAAAAGAAAAATTTCCTGATTGTAATGCTGACTATATTAGACGCATGATCATTGGTGAGACATAATAAACACTTCACGGATTAAACATGGTATTAAGAGAAATATCTTTTTAAGCTCACAGGGCTTTTCTGTAGGTTCTCATGGCAACACAGCTATAAATTCTGCTCAGTGAGTACTCCTAACTGCCAGCTCTAGCTGAAGAGCTAAGATTAAGATTGCGTCCAATATAACAGTCGCTGACAGAAATTTGCCGGTTAACAGAAACTTGGGAGTAGCTAGGTGATGGAATACAAAACTTGGGTATCGTTTCAGCCGAGATTTTATCTCGTTTATTCAACGTTTCTAATTACACGAGATGAAAATACATGAAAAAAAAACTAGAGAAGCAAGCAGAGAGTGTGCCTTTTTATTATTTCCACTGGAATTGGTGATAGAAGGGAGCGTCAGTAGGTTTTATGGGGCTGCTTGCGAAAGGGTCATTGGGCAGGGTTTTTAAAATGAGCAACATGTACAAAACAAATAACAAATGCTGGACATGTAAGGAAAAAGAAGGTACTTTTTACCATATGTGGTGGGAATGTAAGAAAGTAAAGGACTTCAGGGAAATGCTTTATAATAAGATTTTTAAAATGTTGAAATATACATTTGCAAAAACAACAACCCAGAAGCCCTTTTACTTGGTATAGTAGGTACAGAGATTCGCAATCATGATAAAAAAAATTGTTTTTATATGCGACAACCGCAGCAAGAATACTATTAGCCCAGCGATGGAAGCAAGAAGGAACTACCAACAAAAGAAGAGGGGCAGATGAAACTGATGGACTATGCCGAGTTGGCGAACTTAACTGGGAAAATTCAGAACCAGCAAGACCAGACTTCCCTGAAAGATTGGAAGAAATTTATGATACATTTGAAAGACGATTGTAATCAATTGACATCGCTTGTACGGTTGCAAGAAGTTTTTTAAGGAGAACTATATGAATTATTGCAAAAAAGGACTAAGAAGGAGTTTATGTAGGATTTGGATTTCATAGCAATAACTATTAAAATAAAATGCAAAATCAGAAAGAAAGTTAGAAACCATTAGTCGAGGTTGACAGAAGTCCTAGGCTGTGATAGCCAAAGGTTTGTTATACTGTATACGATGGGATGTTTGGAAAATGTGCAAAAACCAATAAAAATTATATATAAATAAATAAAATTTTAATCTGTATTTTAATTAACGTTTTTTCTTTCTTTTATACTTTATTGTAATTTTATTGATGTTAGCCGCCCTGAGCCCAGTTTCGGCTGGGAAGGGCGGGGTATAAATAAATAAAAATATTATTATTATTATATATAAATAAAATGAGCAACATGACTTTAGCTCTGATGCACAAACAGGCAAAATATTTGGTTCTGCTACAGCAATATGTGGGGACCATGAACAAATGGGATAGGCATGGAGGGCTTCAGCGTACAAAAAATGTGCCTTTTCAGGTGTGAGGATGTGCCCTTGGGTTGTTGGTGTTTTTTTTTGCAGTTTGGCGTACCAACCATGTAACAGCAGTAAATTTATGGTGCTGCTCTACTGAGCCAGAAGAGGGCATTGCAGCAGTATGGCAGAAGCACCATTCCGCCTTTTTCCAAACCAAAAACCGCTGCTTTGATGAGTCCTGAAAGGCAGGCAGAACAAAATAAAACAGCAGACGCGACAGACCATATTATGCGAGTGATGCTGGTATTATTATTTATTACATTGATTAGTTGCTTACGAGATATAATGCCTCCGAGTAAGTTACAATGATAGAAGCAACACAAATAAAAAAAAAGTTAACGCAATGGACAAGAGAGTGTGTAATATACTATTAAAATACCATTAAATTAGGTTATGTTTACTTTTCAGAATGCCAAACTGTTATGCTCACTCCAGATCTCTGAGGGCTGAGAACTCGAGGGGTACACCAGGTGTGAAGCCAGGTTCTGCTACCTTGAAATGAGGTCACAGGGGGCTTGTGGCGTTCTTGTGGTATTACAGTGGTACCTCAGGTTACATACGCTTCAGGTTAAGAACTCCGCTAACCCAGAAATAATGCTTCAGGTTAAGAACTTTGCTTCAGGATAAGAACAGAAATTGTGCTCTGGCGGCGCAGCAGCAGCGGGAGGCCCCATTAGCTAAAGTGCTTCAGGTTAAGAACAGTTTCAGGTTAAGAACGGACCTCCGGAACGAATTAGGTACTTAACCAGAGGTACCACTGTATTTCTACAAGTCGATCATAAATGGAAATGCAGCTTAACTCTAACCAGATACCCCAAAGTTCACTGCTTCCCACCAGATTTGTGGGGACAACCCCCAAGATGATGTCAGCTTCGAAAGTCTAAAATCCAGCCTCTCTTCACAACTCCAAATCTGCCATGCTTTTGCTCTGCTTCACACCTCAATGCCTTTTCCAGCAGGGAAAGGAGAAATACATGCCCTTTTTTGTCATACCGGCTGTCACTTTCCAGGTGGTGGTTTTGTGGAACAATATTGCCCCAAGCTTACATGGCCCGAGAAGGGCAAAAGGTAAGTCTGGCTAATCCCCAAACAGGAGCGTAGCAAGGGGAGGCGATGGGGGCGGGCCGCCCCGGGTTCCACCCCAGAGGGGGGTGACACTTAAATTTTTATTTTTATTTTTAAAAAAAACATTTTTAAATTTTTTTTTACCTCATTGGAAAAAGAGATAATAGACACACACACACAACCCCACACACCTCACAAAGTGGCACCATCAGAGGGGGGTGACACTTCTTTTTTTATTTATTTTTTAAAAATTAAATTTTAACTTTATTGGAAAAAAAGAGATAATAGACACACACACAAAAAACCCCCACACCTCACAAAGTGGCACCATCGTTTTTTGGGGGGTGGGGGTGACTTGCTATGCCACTGGGTGCAGCTCTGCCAGTGCCCTGGCAAAGTGGTGGTGGGGGGGTGACAAAAAAAATTCCGCCCCGGGTACCACCTGGGCTGGCTACGCCTCTGTCCCCAAAGACACATTTTCAACAGCTCCCTGCAATACACCCCCCCCCCACAGGATCCCCCTGTGATCTTATGAGCCTTTGTTTGCTGAAACTACCCAAGCTTTTTGAAAGCAGCTCCTGAGCAGTATCTTAACCCCCTAGATTACATGGGTAGGCAAACTAAGGCCTGGGGGCCGGATCCGACCCAATCATCTAAATCCAGCCAATGGACGGTTTGTTTTTAAATGAGTAGAATGTGTCCTTTTATTTAAAATGCATCTCTGGGTTGTTTGTGGGGCATAGGAATTTGTTCATTCCCCCCCCCCAAAAAATAGTCCGGCCCCCCACAAGGTCTGAGGGACAATGGACCGGCCCCCTGCTGAAAAAGTTTGCTGACCCCTGGTTTAGAATGCACTTGTGATGTTCTTCAAATAAATCAAATGAGAAAACAGCAGCTGTTCATTTGCTTGCCAATAAGGAGAGACATGTAGAGAGAAGAGAGATTTTAGGAACGCTGAAAACTTCTACTTCCCCAGCGCTTCTTTGAGATCAATACGTTCTTGCTCTCACTGAAGGGATAAACCTAGATAGACTTTCCAAAACTCAGATTCAATAATTTTGTCCTTTGATGATAATTTCAGGCACCAATTTACATCTCATATTGTTAAGCAGTCATTTTTCACATCAACTTTTGCACGGCTTGAATTGTTGAGCTGTCCCAAGTGTTGAAATGGCCCATTTTGGCCTGGCTGCCCATTAATAAAAGCTCTGGGATGTGGTGACAGTGATCTTTTTAATCATCCGAAAACAGCCATGGATAAGCTATCTGTTTATTGCACTGATTGTGCAGATAAAGAAACAGGCATCGAGAGAGATCAGCTTGATGAATAGGCAGGGCTTACTCTGAGTCAGGGCTAAGCCCGAGATCGTTGAGTTATTAATCCATTGGCAAACATCTCTTGCTGAAAGAAAACACTTATCCTAACTCTGAACACTGCCAGCATTACTGTACACTAAGGGTGGCTAACTTGCAACCTATCTGGATCGCACAAAGGTTTTTTGTCCTTCCCATCTCCCCAAAATGTGTTGGTGGTGGCAGCAGCAGCAGCAGCGGCAGCCTTAAATTTTTCTATTTTTTTCCGATGTCATTCTGTGCCTTTCTGTCATTTTAACTTGCTCCCTGTGTTTCTAGAGGTCCTGATTCCCCCAGAAATCCTTACGGTTCCCCACAGAGGCTTTTATCTGAATCACCAGATCTGCCAGAGCTCTTGCATTGGCTCTTGTCAGAAATAGTACACCTGAGCCAACTCTGAGCTAAGGAGAGACCAAACGGCAACTTTAAAAACATGTAAGTTTTTGTTATTTAAGGCCAGCAACTTTAAGAAAGAGATGTGCGTAACGGTGTATCAGGGATGGGAATGTAGGCAGGAGTTATTCCTCTCAGCAATAGGGTTTTTTTTAGGCTTTATTTATAGTGGTACCTTGGGTTAAGTACTTAACTCATTCCGGAGGTCCGTTCTTAACCTGAAACTGTTAAAGCATTATTTCTGGGTTAGTGGAGTTCTTAACCTGAAGCGTATGTAAGCTGAAGCGTATGTAACCTGAGGTACCACTGTATTATTATTATTATTATTATTACATGTACTACATTTTGAACGTTTATATTTTTGTCGCTGCCTTGGATGGGCTTGGCCCATAAAGGCAACTATCAGATCAGTAAAATAAGACCTATCTTTAAAATGTTCCCCTAGCTAAGTATGTAACCTGAGGTACCACTGTATTTTCAGTAGGAAAGCCAGATAAATTGTCTTACTCAAAGGAACCCCCTCTTCCTTTTTGCCCATTCATCATAGGCGCACCACAGCAAAAGAGGTGCCAGAACTCACCATGAACGCCTCCCTTGTTCTCTTATTGAGTTCCGGCGAGTTCCGGCTGAAAAAAAATCCCTGGGTGTACATTATTTAACAAACCATGTAAATATTGAGATTGGTTGCAGGCATTAGGTAGCACCACACTCAGTGTTTTAGCAGATTACTCCAGAGATTGCCATGTGTCAATGGTGGTGTCCTCGCCCTGTTGTTGCTTCTGATGTGTTGAATAAAATGTGCCATGTTTCCTCAAAATCATCTCTCTCTCTCTCTCTCTCTCTCTCTCTCTCTCTCTCTCTCTCTCTCTCTCTCTCTCTGTTGCTTGGATGTTTCCAGGTGTAGAAGGTAAAAATGAAATGACTTTAGAATAAATTCCTGGAGAGCATCCTCTGTATGTATGGGGGATGCAAGTTCAAAAGACAGCATTTCTTCTCCACGTGGCGGCATTGAGACAGGGATGGGAGCAAGGAATCTTCAGAGAACAATCCCTGAAGGTGGCCAGACAACCCTCTGAGGAGTGGCAGAGAAGGGTCAGCCACTCCTTGCAGTAGCCACTGCTCCTGTAGGGCTCCTGTGGGATATTTGGATTTGATCCTTTAAGCTGGTGTTTGTTTTTTGAAAAAACAACTGGTTGTTTTCAATGGTTGTGGTTTATGGAATTGCTGTATATCGGTGCACATGTGCCCACATGTGCGAGTTCTGCTTCAGACCTTTGCGCATTCAGTAGGATGGCACTTAAAAATGGAAAGCGTAATGCTGGTGGTCAACAAAAGAGGTTTAAAGACTCTCTCAAGGCAAATCTAAAAAATATAAATAGTATAAACACTGACAACTGGGAAACACTGGCCTGTGAGCGCTCCAATTGGAGAACATCCTTGACCAAAGATGTCATGGGTTTTGAAGATGCTTGAACTCAGGACAAAAGAGAGAAACGTGCTAAGAGGAAGGCACGCTTGGCAAACCCTCACCATGATTAACTCCCACCCAGAAACATGTCCCCACTGTGGAAGGACGTGTGGATCCAGAACTGGCCTCCACGGTCACTTACAGAGTCATTGTTAAGACCGTGTTCATGGAAGACAATCTTGCTTGGCTATGAGGGATTGCAGAAGAAGAAGAAGAAGAAGAAGAAGAAGAAGAAGAAGAAGAAGAAGACAGAGGGGACGTCTGAGTGTATTCCTGGGTTCAATTCCAATTGGGAATCTCAAGGTTCCTAACCACAGGAAAATTCTAAGTGTTTCAATAAAAATGTGCTTAGCTTCTGTTTGAACATGAGGAGGTCTGAAGGATGGTGTGTGTTCCCTCCGACTGTAAGCCCAAACACCCGAATAGGTTGTTTGTTTCTACATACAAATATGCATAGCCCTGACTGCTGTGTGACTTTTCTTTATGAAAACAAGTTCGGGTGAAAAGCAATTTGGGGAGAATCGTTGAGTGTACTTAATCACTTTTCTACTTTGTTTCAAAGCAACCTGATGTGCTGATTTGGAATGGAGAAATGGGGGGGGGGGAGTTAAGCGCGGCTCAGTTTTCCATTCTTCAATACCTTCCGAAGGATTTTCTTAAAAGGAAAAATAGCTTCAGAAACGGAGAAAGTGGTGCTGAAGTTTGCCCTTGCCTTCAACTTCTTTGCCCCAAATTTTCCCCAGCCAATTTTTCACTTTTAAATCACTGCATCCTAAACCTGCAATTCCCTAAGAAATCTCAGAGGGAAGGGGCTGGGCTGTGTGTTGCCTTAAAAAAAAAAGTTTGCATGATTTCCGGCCCTTAGTTGGCAGGCTTGAGTTCCAAGAATTCCTGTTTTAGCAACTGAGAGCTTGATTTATATTCACCTGTGCTGAACAGGTTAGCCAAAGGTTGCCTCACTTTCTCCTTAGACACTTAGGGTAGATCCAGATTATTAATGATGGCGGTGGAGTGCCTCAATTAATTCAGACTGAGGCAGCGATTTATCTATCTAAATTGGTTTTGTTTGGCTAGCCTTGAGACGTTTAGAGCCTTTCCAGGAAATGGAATGCAAAGAATGTAGATGTAGATGGGATAAATTATCTGCAATATTTAAATAGCTAACTTAGAAGCCTGGGAACTAAGTGCAACATTTACACAGCAGTTCTGTGCACCAAGTGCCGTAGCAAAGATGCAAATCCGTTTAATTTCAGTATTGGTCCCATATCTCTTTCAAACTTTTAAATTTTGTAAAGAATCTTAAAACCTCCCCCACCCACCCACAATCTGTGTTGCACTGGGTGATTAAATGCTGTTTTAAAAAAAAAAATCACTGGGCTCTTTCAAATGTATTGGGGAAATTGTATTTTATATTTTAATTATGCTTGTAAGCTGACAAGGCTTTCTTAGGAAAGGTAGCATGGTAGCATCACGCATTCCTTAAATAAATTCCCATAGCATGAAGATCCACTGCTTTTCTGATTAACTGGATCATGCCAATGATCGTGCCAATGTATGGCCTGGCCCAAGACATTTTGGTGCCTGAGGCAAACCACAAAATGGTGCACCTCACCCAACCAGGAAAGAAGGGATGAGCAAAGCGCTACCTCAAGAACAAGCAGGGCATAAAGATTTATATTGGGATCTGCTGTCCCTGTGGATCCTGCTGCTTAAAGCTTGAGAAACAGCAATATCAAAAGCAACATGATGACCAGAAACAAATACAATATGAAAAACTTTATGAAATGATTCAAAACATCAAAACTAACAAACTGAAGTCTCTGAAAGTCTCTGAAAGTCCTTAAATGAATCACGATGCCAGACTTTACCCGGCAAAGAACAAGCTGTGAAGCTTTGTATAATCAGCAAATATCCAATTCTGATGTCCAACTCTGAACAGCGTTTCCCGATAACAACTACTATTTCGTTGAATTCTTCATCAGCGAATTACCAGTAGTTCAACACTTGTTAGTAGAAAGATATGTAATTTCTTCATTAACCAATCTTTTTTCAAATAGATATAATATACATGAAAATGATGGGACGCGGGTGGCGCTGTGGGTTAAACCACAGAGCCTAGGGCTTGCTGATCAGAAGGTCGGCGGTTCAAATCCCCGCGATGGGGTGAGCTCCCGTTGCTCGGTCCCTGCTCCTGCCAATCTAGCAGTTTGAAAGCACGTCAAAGTGCAAGTAGATAAATAGGTACCGCTGCAGCGGGAAGGTAAACGGCATTTCTGTGCGCTGCTCTGGTTCACCAGAAGCGGCTTAGTCATGCTGGCCACATGACCCGGAAGCTGTACGCTGGCTCTTGGCCAATAAAGCGAGATGAGCGCCGCAACCCCAGAGTCGGTCACGACTGGACCTAATGGTCAGGGGTCCCTTTACCTTTACATGAAAATGAAAAATACTCTGAACCGCCCAGTGGTGCACATGCAACATCCATACGGACTGCGCACGCGCGGCATCCTGTACGGAGTGCGCATGCGCAGCAGCCCGTACGGTTGCCATGCGAGAGGCAGCCCGTACAAACACCCTTATGGACGGTGCGTGCGAGCGGCAGCCCGTATGGACGGCGAGCGAGCAGCGCCCATACTGACTGCGCGCACCTTCGGCCAATCTACAGCTGGGGGGAGGCAGAGGCCATCTTGTCACCCCCCCCACAGAGTGGCACCCAGGGCAGCCCGCCCCCTCCGCCCCCCACTTCGTACGCCCCTGGCCACTGATACATTGGCACAATCTGTCCTGAACTGTCTGTAGCAGCACCGTCTCCATGTCAGTTTCCCTCACTCAACCTTTTGTGTGACACTGCGAATAAACAAAATGGCATGAACAGAACTGGCAGGCTACTGACGAATAACATCAAATGTGAAATTATTTTTGACACTTCTGTATGAAAACATCAAGCCGTTTGCATGCCTGCAAAGTCCAGCTGTACAATTAAAGTGGATTTTGCACTCTTGCGCAGCAAACCTGTTTTGAAGGGGGAATGCCCTGGAAACGGTGGAATAAAATGCCCTGGAAAAGGTGGAATAAAGATTGTTTGTCATGACATAACCTACCAGGAGGGGTGCTCAACAAAGAGCCAGTGCCATATGACCTCTCCATAAACTTTGTGCAAATAAATCAGGATGAATGCTCATTAGACAGGTTGCCCAGAATCAAACATTGCAATCGTTTTGCAACTGCCACTTCCAGAAAAGCAGAAAGCAGAGGCGTATGTAGCTTGTCAAATCCAGTGAGTCAGATTTTGTGTTGATGGTGGACAGATGAACCAGAATGTTTGCAAGATTGAGGCAGGAAAAGAATCTCACAGCTGAGATTGCATCCCTATACGGCACCCTATTGCACAACTTGAAATGAAGTCATATTCCGTTTCATTGGGAGCTGATCTAATATTTAGTTAAGAATCCAGTTAGCTTCATTTAAGGGGACTGACTCTTCCTTCTTAGGACCCCCTCCAGACTTTTTCTTTTCTGGGTGTATTTTGCAATATGCCATTGAAAAATATATACCGCATTTGTAGTGGATTTATACTGCGGTGTCCACACATAATTCCCCTTTATTAGTTGTTTTGTGATGCTTCGCCAATGTTCTTGTCTGAAGAGCACTCTTGCTCTGCAGCACAATGAAAGCAGGACCAAAAAAAACCCAGCAGCATTGTTCTCCACAGCTTTAATTACAGTTCCATTGTACTGCAAAATGACCTAACCAGGCTTTCAACAAATTATAAACTTTTATATGTCCACCGAAAGAGTCATTTGGCAAATTACCTTAAGTCGGTTGATAATCCTAAACATCGCTGGGCATTCTCCAGGGCCCGCTTCAACGTTCTCCCCTCAGCGCTATTAACTGGTAGGTACAACAAGACTCCCCTTGATCAAAGATTATGCCCATGTAACAACAAAGAGATTGAAACTATAGGGCATGTTCTGCTACACTGCACATTATACCGAGAGGCGAGAAAAGAGCTAATTCAACCGCTCCTAATTATACAACCCAGTCGATCAGAAGAAGCTTATACCAACTATCTGCTAGCTGATACAAACATAGAGACTACTAGGGCTGTAGCTAAGTATTGCTATTTGGCGACAAGAATAAGACAAGCTAGGATGAAAGCAACCACTAAAGATAATGACTCCAGTCAATCCATAGCAGATGGAGAGGCGACAGAGACTTAATTTTTAATAGCCATGTTTTTAACAGTCAATTTTAAAACTGTGAAATATTTAATATTATTATAAGAGATAGAAATCCTACTTATGAATTGAATTGTATTATTATCTATTGCTGGTCTTTGACCGTATTAAAGTTTACTACTACTACAGTTCCATTGCATTTTTATGTAAGCTGCTAGTACTGTATATATGGCGACCAGAGATAACTGGGGGCAGCTGTTTTGACAAAATGCAGCATGGAACCAGGTTTGGAAACATGTAGCACAATAGACTTTAGGCCAGGCATAGGCAAACTTGGCCCTCCAGATGTTAAGGGACTACAACCCCCCATCATCTCTAGCTAACAGGACCAGTGGTCAGGGATGATGGGAATTGTAGTCTCAAAACATCCAGAGGGCCGAGTTTGCCTATGCCTGCTTTAGGCACTAATTTGAAAGAATTGTCCGAATAAACTAGTATCCTGCTGAGGTGGCTCCCTGTCTGTGGAATGCTCTCCCCAAAGACGCTCACCTGGAGCCATCATTACATGCCTTTAGGTGCCAGGTGAAAAAACATTCCTCTTTTCCCAGGCCTTGCGCCATTAAATAATATATGGCTTGTTGCTTGCACAGGTGTGCGGAGGGACTGTTACTATGCTGTGTATTACGTTTTTATTTTTATGCTGTGTAAATTGTGTCCTTGATGGTGTACAACTCCCTGCGATCTTTGGATAAAGGGTGGAATCTAAACTGAATAAATAATATTCTTCTTCCTTCTTTGGCGATCACTCGTAGCCGAGTAAGATTGTCTTCCATAAACACGGTTTTAACAATGACTGCGTAAGTGACTGTGGAGGCCAATTCTGGATCCACACATCCTTCCACAGTGGGGACATTGGTTTCCGGGCGGGAGTTGATCACGGTGTGGATTTGCCAAGCGTGCCTTCCTCTTAGCACGCTTCTCCCTTGCGTCCTGAGTTCAAGTGTCTTCAAAGCCCATGACACCTTTTTAACTCTTGCTTTGGGTTGACCCCTAACAAACGTACCCCAGCAGGCGGGCTGGCGGTTCAATGGTTTATACCCAATGCCTTGCCAAAGCCTCACATCCGTAATAAATAAAGCTGTGGCCTAATTTGACCCAATGTAAGTATCCCATGTCTTATTTCTGGGGAGGGGGTGTCTGGCTCACACAATGCATAAATAGACACCAGACATACTTTATTCCAAGCCGGCTGCTCTCGGACCTCACACAGGGAATATTAAATGCAATACACCTCAGCAAAGGAACTAAAAAAAGATAAGCAACAGTATCTTTTGATGCCAGCAAAGCCTTTGGTGGGTGGAGTGGAAATTTATCAACAGAGTGCTGCGCAAAATAGGTATGAGAGATATATTTATTTGAACAGTTGGAAGGCTATATCAGGGCTCAAAGGCAGTAATATGAGTAAATAGGCTTGACTTGGAAAGAATACGATACGATAAATATTTATTGCTTTTAGCCATAGGCCATTGCAAATACAATTAAAATGCACAAACGTAAAGCATAAGTAAATATCATATCCGCTTCAAATGAAGATCGGAATTAACTCCTTGGGCTTGCTGCTAATTTTAGCCTTTCTTCAATTAACAAGTTTACTTTTACGAGTCACTGACATTTGGTTCAAAATTCTTGCTCAAATTTTCTTTGCTGCAATTGCAGACAGTGTAACCTGATAGTATATATACTCATATTCATCAGATAACAGATGGATCACTATGTCCTGAATTAGGCACCCGCTCCATTGCGACACAAAATAAGATACCAATTTCTTTCTAGGACGTGCATGCAAAGGGCAGCGCAATAAATAATGAACTAAATTCTATATACAACCATTTCCACAGATACACAATCCATTTCTTACAGGGATATGATGATACCTGCTATCCAAATAAGTGGATGCAAGCATGTGTCTTTTTTCAACAGTGGGTAGGAAATATTAGATAAGTACCTTGAAATTCGGGGATCTTTTTTTAATAGCAGCATGTCACTGAGAGGAGCAATTCTTATTAATCATTTCCATGGGATGGGATGGCAGTCGCACATCAATTGGACACACGCAAAACGACCGCTCCCTGTATTTGAATTCCCCACATAATGACCGCTCCCCACATCAAATGGGGGTCGCTGTTTGAGTAGTCGCAGTGCGGATCCCAGAGCGGATCCTGGAAGTTCGGGCTGGCTTCATCCTCCTCAGGCTGGATTCCTGGAGGGGAGGCATTGGCCATACGCCGAAAGGTTGTCATTGCTCTCCCCTCCAATGGCGGCGAAATGGGGGGCGGGCTCTCTGCTTGAACATGTGTTCTCCAGAGCCAGCCCAATCCCCACACATTCTGGATAACCCTGAAGTCTCCCAGATCCCCGGCTGGGGACTGGGAAGGATAAACACCCAATGCCTGATCCAAGGTCTCCCTACATCTGAAACTTAATAAAGTGGTGGCCAATTTTAATCCCATAGCACGTTGTCTTGAGTCATTATTCCGCTTGGGAGTCGCCTGGGTTGGGGGGGACTCTCCCTGTCCACACAAACTCCGTTTGGGTTAAATATAGAAATCCCACTGAAGTTTTTACGTATCATAAGTTTTACCTCACCTGGAATACTGTGTCCAGTTCTGGGCACCACAGTTCAAGAAGGATACTGACAAGCTGGAACGTGTCCAGAGGAGGGCAACCAAAATGGCCAAAGGCCTGGAAACGATGCCTTATGAGGAACGGCTTAGGGAGCTGGGTATGTTTAGCCTGGAGAAGAGAAGTTAAGGGGTGATATGATAGCCATGTTCAAATATATAAAAGGATGTCATATAGAGGAGGGAGAAAGGTTGTTTTCTGCTGCTCCAGAGAAGCGGACACGGAGCAATGGATTCAAACTACAAGAAAGAAGATGCCACCTAAACATTAGGAAGAACTTCCTGACAGTAAGAGCTGTTCGACAGTGGAATTTGCTGCCAAGGAGTGTGGTGGAGTCTCCTTCTTTGGAGGTCTTTAAGCAGAGGCTTGACAGCCACCTGTCAGGAATGCTCTGATGGTGTTTCCTGCTTGGCAGGGGGTTGGACTGGATGGCCTTTGTGGTCTCTTCCAACTCTATGATTCTATGATTCTATAATACCTAGAAGCCTAGCAAAATTATACAAACTAAACTACATACTGGTGCTAGCCCAAATAAAAGGGGAATTTATGTCCTGGGCAAAAGGAAACTTATCCTGGCTTGGCTGCCGTGATTATGTATTTATTTATGCAATTCCAGAGTTCTTCATTTCTTTTCCTAGTACTTCCAGCTGAAGTCTTGCCCAAAACAGATGCCATTATGGCAAAAAATAACTCACCACATCTACTATATATTTTGGAAAGTGGTTTGTCTGCTGTCGGTTGGTTTGTTCTCCATACAGTTGGACATCACTCAAGACATCCTTGCCAAACTTGTGTCAGGAGTGCGTGCAAGAGCCAGGCCCCGGGACCAGCAGAGCTTTGCAAGACTGGGGCCCTCTTTGGCTTGTTCTGGAGAGGCAGGGCGCGGCCACACAGGTGAGGCTGCTCGGTAACTTACTGAGCCTGGTGAGGTTGATTGGTAACTCACTGCACCTGGTGTCAAGAGCCAGCAGGGGATATAAGGCCAGCATTTCTCCTCAGCTATTTGCCACAGCAACACCTTCCCTGCGTGCCTCCTTGCTTCTTGACCGTGACTTCGTGCTTCTGGTTTCTTGACCCTTGGACTGTGACTTCGTACTTCTTGCTGCTCGACCCTTGGACCCCTGCTCTTCGGACTCTTGTTCCTGCCATCTTGCCCCGGGTCCTGACGTGCCTTGCTGGGACTTTGTTCGCTAACAGCCCAGACCGTGACAACTTGGTACAAGGATTCCCAAGGTGGGAGCAGCACTCTCTGTCAATGTTTGGGTGCTGGGTGCCATTTTGAATCAAGATGGCAGGTCAAAAAGTGCCTTTGGTGTGACTGTGCCAATATTTTTGCATAGGTTCAGCTGCCTCTCAATATTTTGTCACCACACTTAGCATGAGGGTTCCTGAGGTGGAGTGGCATACTTTGTGGCCATTCAGACACTGGGTGCCATTTTGAATCAAGATGGCAGACCAAAATGTCATTTTTTGACATAGCTTTGGCCACCTCTCAATATATCATTGCCCTACTCGACAAGAGGAATAGGGTGGGGTGGGGTCTACATGGGTACATGGGTGTTGGGGAACATTTCGAATCAAAATGGCAGACCAAAATGTGACTTTGGTATGACTGCCCATTTTTTGGCGTATATTTGGCCTTCTCTCAAGATAGCATTGCCAAACTTGGCATGAGGGTTTCCAAGCTGGGAGCAGTGGTATTTGTCAACGTTTGAATCATAGCTGTCAACTTTCGGATTTGAAAATAAGGGATTTTTCCCAACTTTCGGATTTGACAATAAGGGATGCCGCGAGGGCAGTGCAATGGCACCAAGTAGCCTCGCCACCCTGCGCTCCAGAGGCTGCGCGCGAACAGGTGAGCGAAAGAGCAAGCGCATAGAGGGCAGGCAGACTGGCCTTCTGGTTGGGCGTGAGGGTCTGGCTGCACAAGGCATGCAAGCTCCGCCCCCAGTCAGTCTCAGACTCCTTATTGGCAGCCGAGCAACGCAGCTGAGGAGCCTCCCTGGCCGGCAGGGAGGGAGAGGAGCTGCTTCCTTTGAAATCCGGGAAATTTAAGGGGTATTAACAATCTGGGATAGCAGCGGGAAAAGGCATTGGAATAAGAGAGTTTCCCACAAAAAAAAGGGAGGGTTGACAGCTATGGTTTGAATGCCAGGCATAATTCAGAATCAAGATGGTGGACCAACATGTGACTTCGGCATGACTTCACCCGATTCTTGGCATGATGGGCCCAAACTCAAAAATTACACTATCTATTTAAAAATCACAATAATGTTGGGTTTCTACAAATTTGCAGGGGGTGCAGGGCATTCCCTGCTTATTTATGCATAAAGGGAAAAGGTCTAGCATATGAAGAAACACAGAAGAGAGTAGAGGGGAACTGGGCATTCTTCTGAGCACAGTAATAGTGGGGGAAATGGATCTGAATTGAACTTTCAGGTGAGGTTCTAAAGAGTGTGGCATTTAATCCATGTCTGCTAAGGGAGGCCATTAAACTAAGTAAGCCATTTCTGCAGACTACCTTCTAGGTTTTGGAAAATATGGCACGCAAAGCTAGCACCACTAATCTCACCCGTTATACCTGTCTAAGAACATCCCGCATTCTTCCAGGAAGACAAATTTAAGCATGAGAAAGTCGGACTTCTTGGAAGTCTCTATAAAACTGCAGTATTTGGTAGTCCGTGTGGATAAAAAGTAATTGCACAGAAGTCATACCCCAGGGACATCCATCCAGCGGTGGTTGAGACTGTCAGCAAATACCCCGCCTGGGGCAGTTTGTGAGACTGCCCCAAAGCCAGAGCAAAGCCGTGTGTGCACATCCCTGGCTACAGAGAGTCCGGTGGCGCAGTCATATGTGATTGTTCCCAGCATGAAGAAGAACACACACAAGCTTTCTCATGACTGGCAGCTTTCTCACGGCTTAGTGAGACAGGCAATTGTCAGACCATCCTCGCTGCAGATGTTTGCCGCTCGGCTTGGACAAAAATAATAACAGAGACAACACATACTGTAGACAGTGTCTGCACTTGAGGCTCAATGGTGCATGAACGTTTGACTGAACCTGGACATTCCAGTTGAAATAGTGCACGTTGGACCTGGGATGTGTGAAGTAATTGACAAAAGTGGCTCCAAGAATGTGCCGAGTTCTCTTAGTTAACCTGCACTCACACAAAATTAAAGAAAATTCCAGGGCAGCAAAACAGTGGCAGTGGCAGAAGCGACAACAAAGGTAACGAGCTTAAAAATGGTTTTGAAAACAATTGTTTTGAAAATTGTTTTGTGTATGGTGTTATTCCCACGCCACAGTGCTCCTTCCTGGGCCATACGCCTTCCTTTGCAGCACTGCAGATGGATATCATTCTCTTTGGGTGGAACTGCCTGTCATGAGGCAATGTTGGGCTTCCCAACCCCATGTTTGACTCATAATTCAAATGAAGACATTGAGGGAGTGTTTACATGAAATAATTGACAGGAGGAGAAGTGTCTTAATAACTATTCAGTCATTGGATAAGACTGGTCTAGTAAATCTGCCAAAATATTTGCGTGAGCTACTATTAGCCCGGCGAAATCAAAGTAATGTACTCAGTCCCTAACTAGAATGTCAAGAAAGCCAGTAGCAAACTCCAGATGCCTTGCTTGTTTCTAGAAAGCCAGTATGGTAAACAATTTTAAATGATTTTCCTTTATTTTATCCTTTACAAAGACTTGGGAGCTGTTCAATAGGAAATGATTGCCATTAATGCAAAGGGCACAAGTTCTGGGCCAGTAAAAGGTAAAGGTAAAGGGACCCCTGACCATTAGGATTGCGGCGCTCATCTCGCTTTACTGGCTGAGGGAGCCGGCTTACAGCTTCCGGGTCATGTGGCCAGCACGACTAAGCCGCTTCTGGCAAACCAGAGCAGCGCACGGAAACGCTGTTTACCTTCCCGCCGGAGCGGTACCTATTTATCTACTTGCACTTTGACGTGCTTTCGAACTGCTAGGTTGGCAGGAGCAGGGACCGAGCAATGAGAGCTCACCCTGTTGCGGTGATTTGAACCACCGACCTTCCAATCGGCAAGCCCTAGGCTCAGTGGTTTAGACCACAGCACCACCTGGGTCCCTGCATATAGAGTAGAATTGGGCAAATCTATCAATTTCCGTTACTCTATTCATCTCATTTTTCCAGTCTTCAGCCCTTCACATCACTTAGTGATTAAAAAAAAGTCCACATGAAAATATATCCTTATATGCTGTATTGTTTTTAACACTCTATTGGGAGCCGCCCAGAGTGGCTGGGGAAACTCAGCTAGATGGGTGGGGTACAAATAAATTATTATTATTATTATTATTATTATTATTATTATTATTATTTGCAATTTTGCATAATATACATGTTTTTGCAAGCAATCTCCTCCAACCAGAGCAGTGCACTTAAACGCCGTTTACCTTCCCGCCAGAGCGGTACCTATTTATCTACTTGCACTTTGATGTGCTTTCAAACTGCTAGGTTGGCAGGAGCAGGGACCGAGCAACGGGATCTCACCCCGTTGTGGGAATTCGAACTGCCGACCTTCTGATCGGAAAGCCCTAGGCTCTGTGGTTTAGACCACAGCACCACCCGTGTCTCATAGTAAAAGGTAAAGGTAAAGGAACCTCTGACTGTTAGGTCCAATCGCAGACAACTCTGGGGTTGCGGCGCTCATCTCGCTTTATTGGCCGAGGGAGCTGGCGTACAGCTTCCAGGTCATGTGCCCAGTACATACAATTAATTTACGATGTGGAAATCTTTTCTACTATAGATGAACTTGATCATCTGTATTAATGTGAGATAAAGCTTGCAGGCTCTATCTCCACATCAACTGCTTGGTAAAGTCATTGCCTACATGAGTAATCTGTGCCACATGACATCGAGTGAGAATTATATTTTCCCAAGCTACAAAGACTCATGGCTAGAATTATTTTTGGAAAGAACAGTTATCTTACACCCTGTCCTCCATGTTTTTTCATATTTTAAGTGTTGTTTATATATTTTGAAATAAATATTTTAAGTTTTTGGCCTCCCCCCACCCCATCTCAAATTGGGTGTGCTGTGATAAGGGCACCTGTTAATACAGAAATAAAATGTGTACTTATTTGCAGACTAAGAAAAATGAATGCTGATCGCTGGAACAGAGTGGGGGAAATGTCTAGGAGTAGCATCCTGATCAAGCCCATATCAATATGGGGTTCTACATTTAATCCCATAATGCTCAGATGCCTATACTATGATTGACATATATATATGTAGTAAGGTTTCTAAAGTAATCTTCTCTGTGGATCCTTTGTGTCAGGGATCTGCCTCCCCCTTCCAGTCCGGCTCTGAGTGTTTGCAGAGAACAGCTGCCCATTCTAACGACGGACTCATCTGGAAGTGGGAGCAGCAGCTGTTCAGAAGGGAAGGTGTTGCCAGGGCTTGAGCTAAGCAGGGAGAGACCTGGCAGCTCCCAGAAAGTACGTCCGGGGGAAAGACTGAGGAAAAGGAAGAGACACTTTCGCTTTCCCAGGTGGCTCTGCTGGTGGGAAAATCGTAGCTCAGCAATTCCGGATTCTGCTAGTGACTGAGGAGACATGTTTATGACTTAGCTCTGCACTGTAATATAATGAGCACAGATAAAAGCTTCAAAGGCAAATGACTCGAACTCCTTATTGAGCGACTGGCAAAGGGGGGAAGCCCTGGCACTTTGTGATATGTTACGAGGACCTGAGTGGGGACATGCGCGTATGTGATTGAACATGATGTTAAAATGTGAAATTACATGCAAGAGTTGGCTGCACAGGCTTGAAAGCTAACACAGTCTTCTTTTTTGAAAAGTCAGAAACTTTTCCTAAGAGGAAGGGGAAAATGTTTGTGTGTAATTTTTTATTAATTTTTTCCAATTTAAAGTACTCATTTTTACATCCTTAAGATCAATGACTTCCCATCTTCTCTTTCCGTGGTTCATTTTACATATCATAAATCCATGCATATTTTACAGAAACTATACCATTCATTATTCCATTATTGCATCCATCAAAACTTATTTACACTGTTGAATTTATCTTAATGCTGCCAGCGTTTTCAGCTGTACACAGGTATTTCCCATATATTCAATAAACGTTTTCCAATCTTCTCTAGACGTATGTTCTTCTTGTTCTCTTATTCTATATCTGCAAGCTGTGCATATTCTGTCAACTTAAATTGCCATTCTTCTTTGCCATTCTTCCTCGCTCGTTTTCCATTTTGGGGCTAACAAAACACTGGGCCGCAGTTGTTGCATACATAAATAACCTTTTTTGACACCTGGGAATTTCAGTCTGAATTATCCCCAACAGAAAGGACTCTGGCTTTTTTGAGGAAAGTACTTTTAAACATTTTCCCCCACCCCCCCACCCCGAATTCATTATAGATCATTTCCCCATACTCTTTTACTGAGAAAGGGGGAAGTGCTTTAAAGACATATTAAAGCAACCATTATCACCATTCATAATTTTTAAGGATTATTTTTTTAGGGAAGCAGATGGTTAAAATGTTCAAAGTAACTGAAATAATAATAATAATTGTGGTCTCCCCAGCCACTCTGGGCGGCTTCCAGCAAACATTAAAATACACTAACACATCACAGATTAAAAACTTCCCTAAACAGGGCTGCCTTCAGGTGAAAGATATGGCCAAAACAGCATCAATGCATAGGATAGGCTTACTGAACAGTGCACACAGGAACATTGTGCATTGAACTGTCATGTTAAAGGATCCAGTCTGTGTTTTTATGGTGTTCCAGATCACTAGAGTCTAGAGCAGTTCCACTCCAGGTTCTTACACAAGACTTGGGAAGACTAGAGACTTTCTGAGTATTTATCATGCCTAATGTGTGTTTTGTTCTCAATAAAACAGTTTGGTCACCAGTGCTATTTTTCTAGAAAAAGAGGTGCCAGAACTCACCATGAATGTCTCCCTTGTTCTCTTATAATGGCAATGGCACCCACCTGAGAGGTGCCAGAACAAAGTTCTGGCAAGTTCTGGCTGGAAAAAAGCCCTGTTGGTCACCATCCTTTGTAGTAGGGGAAAGTGGGGCACGTTCTGAGAATAAAAGCCTTTAGCCTAAAAGGCTGAGTGTGTTGTTTTCCATATGGGAACAATCACTTATGAATGCAGCTTCCTGACTCTTGTGTAGCAGGGATGAGCTGCAGTGATTGCCTTTGCTATTGGGGCAGTTCGAAGAACTTGCCCCAGGCAGGGTAAATCATAACAGTGGTAGCAGAGGACGGTTCGGTTTGATTCATTGGACTCTGATGAATGATACCAGAGCAGATGACGGGCCGACTGCAGCATAATTCAGCCGGTGAGAAAAGCGTCTGAACACAGCATTCCACAGTTCCGGGGGAGTTCGAGCTGAAGATAGCGGCCGATTCCAGCCGAGAGGAAGAAGCTGTAAACCAGACTGTGAGTACACCGAGCAAGATTTACGAGGCAATTAAACCTCTGCTGCAAAACCTTGATCTCTGAGAACAGAGACAAGTTTATTTTTCACTATGGCTGGCAAAGATAAATCTATCGGCAGCTCCCTGTGTCCTCTATTGACGGACAATAATTATCAGACGTGGCGAGTTAAAATGGAGGCAGTGCTTACACGCCAAGGATTATTAGATGTCACTATTAATCCACCACCCGCGTTGCAAAGTGCCCGATGGACAAGTCAGGACGCTTTAGCAAAGGCCACAATAATACTGCATTTAGACGATTCCCAGTTGATTCACGTCAGAGACGTAAATCATGCAAATGACTATTGGGTTGCTTTGGAACAAGAGCATCTGAGAATTCAGACAGCCAGCTCAATGCTGTATTTTCAGCGGCTAACAAACCTTCGCTTGAAGAAGGGAGAGAATTTACGTTCTCATTTGAACCACATGAAGCAGCTACGCTCTGAACTGGTGCAGAGAAATGTACATTTGCCAGAAGATATATATTGTTTCATGATGCTAAATAGTCTGCATGATCAATACAAAACAGTTGCCAGTCAATTGGGCACCATCGACCCCCAGAATTTAAATGTTGCAAGGGTTGTATCAACTTTGCTGAACGAGGAAGACAGATGTAATGCTCAATATGAAGCTAACAACAGGGGGAGCACAGAGGAAACCTATGTATCTCCATCTAGTGTTTCAACTGAGCAAGTGCATGCTGTTAAAGTTGTTTACTGTGCAAACTGTGGCTTCAAAGGGCACACAGCTGAGAAGTGCAGAAAACCCAGAAAGGCTGCACGGAATCAACAGGCCAGTGGATCTGGGGAAAAGGGGCGTGCCAAACCTACAGTGACACGACCATTTGCATTGCTTACCCAAGGCATGCAGGATCCAGACATAGACTATTCTTTTGTCTTAGACTCAGCGGCGACAGACCACATGTGCTGTAACAAGCGTCTATTCAAGGACTTTAAAAGGCAAGAAAGTACTATTTCGCAGGCCAATGGCGCACATTTGAAATCAACCGGAATTGGGACGGTTTTTCTCACAAGTCTACAGCTGACTATAAATAATGTGTTGTATGTGCCTGACCTAAAATACAATTTGCTCAGCATACCAAAGATTACTGAACTGGACTTGGAACTTTTATTCCACAAAGACCAGTGTGTGATTTCCAAGGATGGAGAAGAGGTCCTTAGAGCTCAGAAGAACAAAGATAGACTATTCTTACTATCTTTTGATCCTGATGACTGTTGTTATGATGTTGTTGTTGACAAATCTTTTGCAGGTGCAGCTAAGTCCAAGAAGATTTCAAAACAGCCCAGCAAAGACAGCGTCACACATTGTTTCCAGCTTATTTATGCTGATGTTTATGGCCCATTGCCACAATCACGTGGCAACGCCAAATATTATTTGTTATTGGTTGACAAATTTTCAAAGTTTGCATGGTGCTATGTGTTGCAAAGTCCGCAGCAAGTCTTAGCCAAATTCAAAGAATATTGTGCTAAGATGAAATTCATGCATGATGGCAAAATTGATTGTTTGTATACCAATGAATTACCAGTCTTTCTTTCACAGGAATTTCAGAATTACCTAGACCAGCAGAGCATACGGCACAAGATTGCTGTGAGCCAGTCATCATGGGATAATGACATTTGTGTTAAGGTTAATGCTGAATTGAAAGCTGGAATGCAGGCACAATTGCTTTGTTCAAAATTGCCTGACAAGAATTGGGCTGAAAGCCTATACAGTTTCATTTACACATGGGTCAGAGAAGTTCCAAAAGGTATGGAACAAAGCTCATATGAGATACTGTTTGAGAAAAAACCTTATCTGAAGCATTTAAAGGTTTTTGGTTCTCAGATTTGGGTGGAGTCAATGGAAAATACTCCTACCAAAGGCATTTTCTTAGGCTATGAGAAAGGTCAATACAGAGTTCTGTTGCCTTCCTCAGACACAGTAATTCTAACTAATGAAGTAGAACATACCGTAAAGCAAGAGACACAAGTGCTTCAAAGCTTTCCTATTGATGCCGATACACATTCTGATACCAATAGCAGTGCTAGTTCCACAACAAGTAGTTCTGACACAGATGACACAGTCATCGAGAAAGGAACTCATGCAGTTCACAGACCATCAGATACATATGATGCAGATGATATGCTAGAATCCATAGAGCCACTGTTCACTATTGGTAAGAGTTCTCCCAAAAGTCCTGAAAGGGAGGCACACTCTAAAGAAGATTTGCACCTGATGCGCAGATCTGAAAGAGTCACAAAGGGACAAGCACCCAAAAGGTACTCTAGTGAGTTTGCAATCTCAGCGAAAGCCTATTTAGCTGTTGCTCACACTCACACAAAATATGCAGGCATACAGGCACCACTCACACAAGTGAACAAGCCAAAACAACAGGTTAACACTGTTTTTTCCAACATCAAAAGAGCAAATGCTCTAGTCCCCTGGAGAATTGGTAAACAAAGGCTCAATCCAGTCTCAGAGAGTTCCACAGGTGGAACACAGGCGACAGGTTCATATTTTGTATATGATAACTGTTTATTTAATTCTGTTAATGATGCTTTAGCTTTTGCCACTCTCTCTTTGTCCAGAATCGGGGGAGGATGTTGAGATTCTATTCCCAGTGACGTGGCAGCAGCTACAAACTGGAATAGTATAACTATTGATTCTCACACAGTGGTGTGATAAAGTTTTGTTATGTCTACATTTCTGTGCTGAGCCTGCGCACTCAGATTGCTTTCACTTTCTCCTCTCTCCTCTCTGCTTTGTACCGAGAAGGACAGCAGCAGGCATGGCTGCTGAGAATAAAAGCCTTTAGCCTAAAAGGCTGAGTGTGTTGTTTTCCATATGGGAACAATCACTTATGAATGCAGCTTCCTGACTCTTGTGTAGCAGGGATGAGCTGCAGTGATTGCCTTTGCTATTGGGGCAGTTCGAAGAACTGACCCCAGGCAAGGAAAATCATAACAGAGCCATGGGGCACATTGATCCTTTCCATTTTAAAACCGTACTTTAGCTTTTATACAAAGTTTGTGGCAACACAACAACAACAACAGTGATACTACATACTGTCAATGTGTTTGGGTTTGGGTTTTCAAAGAAGTTTAAAAAAAATCCAGATTTGTTAAATTAGGTAAGCTTTAGTAAAAAAAATTATATGTATTGTGAACCATGTAGCTCTAAAAGTTGTAAAGGTAGCTGAAATATCTTTTCATTTATGTGATCATAGTTAACATAGCTGCAGTATGTACTAAAATATTTGTCATGGCTGCCAGCCTGTTTTGCGTAAAATAGATTTATGTCTGAAATGGTGATGTGGGGCACATTGATGCAATTGGGAATGGGGTACATTGAGCCTATTTCCCATTATGTTGCTGAAGTTACCGGAACTGATGAATATGGGGACTTCATTGTAAAATTTCTAAAACGTGTTCTGTCCAAAGTGAATGACCAGCCCAAGTTCACTCCCTCTTCTGAACCAGAAGCTTTGATTCCTTTTGAGGATGTTGTAAAATTGTTGCCTAAACCACTCTGCTTCGGAGGAACTGCTCGTGCTTCTAAGATGGTAACATTTCCATGTTTACTTAATGAGTACAAGTTGAAGTGATGCTGACTCTTAAGAACTTTGAGATATTTTTGAAACTCTTTTGGAAGTTTATACTGTGTAGTAAAAATGCCTTCTTTGCTCTTAAATTGGAATGGCTCAATGTGCCCCAAATGAAGGATCAATGTGCCCCACTACTGGGGCACATTGATCCATTATTTTGAAAAACTTAAATGTGATTTTTTTTTTGTCATTTTATTCCATCAAATGTGAAACATTAACCATTTGATTTTGCTTGGAATAGTGCCTAATAAATATTAAATGCAAAAGTTTTCTGTTATGTGCATTATTTTGAGGTGTGTAGAGCTTAAAGTAAAAAATGGCTCAACGTGCCCCACTTTCCCCTACTAACCACATGGTAAATTAGTTGTATGCTTCATCTTGTTGCATGCTAATCTCTGTGGGAAACACCTCATTACAGTACTTCTAACCACTCAGAAACAATGGCACCTGCCTCCTTGGGCACGAACTGTACCTGTGTTAAATCTCGCACCCTGAGCTGTAGAATAACCAGATGGGGAAAACAAGGGTGTTACAGATATTGAGACAGTTTCAATCTAGTATCAGTGGGTACAGGAGACAACTCCTTTGAACTCATTTACACGGGGGAGTTTTGATAACATAGGTTTTGGTGTGATGTTTATCTTGCCGGCCCTGCCACAAACAAGTTAGGATAATTAAAATTAAGTTAGCACCACTGGGCGATTATATTCTAGGTTGTACACTAGGGATGCATTCACGTGGCAGTGTATTCCATCTTAACGATATTTCTCTAACCTGATTTCCGTATTATACCTGAGCTTTCATACATCATAAAAGCCACTTTCCGGAACTAAAGTGAATAAAGTAGAATGCAATGCAAGTTTAGCACTAATTTCCATATTTGCAAGCAGATTCCCCCCCCCCCCCCGCAAACAAATCACATGGAAATGAGCAAGGTAATTTCCATTATTATTATTATTATTATTTATTAAATTTCTATGCAGCTCTTTCAAAAAAACTAAGATCATGGCCACTGGTCACATCACCACCTGGCATAAGGAAGGGGAAGAAATGGAGGCAGTGAGACATTTCACTTTCTAGGGCTCCATGATCACTGCAGATGGTGACAGCAGTCACGAAATTAGAAGACGCCTGCTTCTTGGGAGAAAAGCAATGACAGACCTAGACAGCATCTTAAAAAGCAAAGACATCACCTTGCCGACAAAGGTCCGTATAGTTAAAGCTATGGTTTTCCCAGTAGTAATGTACGGAAGTGAGAGCTGGACCATAAAGAAGGCTGATCGCCGAAGAATTGATGCTTTTGAATTATGGTGCTGGAGGAGACTCTTGAGAGTCCCATGGACTGCAAGAAGATCACACCTATCAATTCTTTAGGAAATCAGCCCGGAGTACTCACTGGAAGGACAGATCCTGAAGCTGAGGCTCCAATACTTTGGCCACCTCATGAGAAGAGAAGACTCCCTGGAAAAGACCCTGGTGTTGGGAAAGATGGAGAAGCACAAGGAGAAGGGGACGACAGAGGACGAGATGGTTGGACAGTGTTCTCTAAGTGACCAACATGAGTCTGACCAAACTGCGGGAGGCAGTGGAGGACAGGAGTGCCTGGCGTGCTCTGGTCCATGGGGTTACGAAGAGTCGGACACGACTAAACAAGAACAACAACAACAATGCTGCTCTTCATCTGAGAATCACAGGGTGGTTTACAATATAAAAACACAAAAACACATAACATAGTAACAAACAAAAACAATACCCTTCTCCAGTTTAAAAGCTCATTGATTGTTTAATCAGCCAAAGGCCTGGTGGTTATAGAGGAACATTTTCACCTGGCGCCTAAAGCTATGTAATGAAGGTGCCAGGTAAACCTCCTTGGGGAGAGCATTCCACACACAGGGAGCCCAACAGGAAAGGCCTGTTATCGTGTTGCCTCTGGACAGTCCTTGAGGTATTGCAGCCCTGAGCCATTTAAGGCTTTATTTAAGGGACGCAGATGCCGCTGTGGTCTAAACCACTGAGCCTCTTGGGCTTGCTGATCGGAAAGTTCAAATCCCCGCGACGGGGTGAGCTCCCGTTGCTCTGTCCCAGCTCCTGCCAACCTAGCAGTTCAAAAGGGCAAGTAGATAAATAGGTACCACTGCGGTGGGAAGGTAAATGGCATTTTCGTGCGCTCTGGCTTCTGTGTTCTGTTGCACCAGAAGCGGTTTAGTCATGTTGGCCACACGATCCAGAAAGCTGCCTGTGGACAAACACCGGCTCCCTCGGCCTGAAAGCAAGATGAGCACCGCAACCCCATAGTCGCCTTTGACTGGACTTAACCGTCCATGGGTCCTTTACCTTTTACCTAGGTCAAAACCAGCACTTTGAATTGGGCCTGGAAGCTAAACGCAATCTCATAAATACAAAACAACAATACAGTAAAAGACTAGAAAGCAGCCATTAAAGAGGTGAAATTAAGAAAGCACTTGCTCAAATAGAACTGCCTTCACTGCCGTGACATGAGGCAAGATATGAGGGCCCCCACAGCCAATTGGGGTGGGGCCTCAGGTTCAAAGGGTCAAGGTGTGTCAGTTTTACACAATTGTTAATTATTAGTCTTTTAGCATTTGGTAAGTTTTACCATTTATTTTTGGAGGGACCCAGGTGGTGCTGTGGGTTAAACCACAGAGCCTAGGGCTTGCTGATCACAAGGTCGGCGGTTCGAATCCCTGCGACGGGGTGAGCTCCCGTTGCTCGGTCCCAGCTCCTGCCCACCTAGCAGTTCGAAAGCACGTCAAAGTGCAAGTAGATAAATAGGAACCGCTCCGGCGGGAAGGTAAACGGCGTTTCCGTGCGCTGCTCTGGTTCGACAGAAGCGGCTTTGTCATGCTGGCCACATGACCTGGAAGCTGTACGCCGGTTCTCGGGCAATAAAGCGAGATGAGCGCCGCAACCCCAGAGTCGGACACGACTGGACCTAATGGTCAGGGGTCCCTTTACCTTTACCATTTATTTTGGACCCCTGCACCCCCCCCCAGAAAAAAGGCACTGAGTAGGACACATGGAAGGTATGGATATTTTACTTTTGTCGTTGTTTTAGCAGCAACAGCGCTAGTAAGACCCTCCACCCTAATTGCTTTGCCCTAGGAAGAGAAGACGTTGAGACCCTCGCTGGGCAGTAGCAAGGCTACTGGTTGGGTGCAAGGCTGTCACCCCTATTTTTGACTTCCCCCAAGTACAGCCCTGGTGCAGTGAACAGGCTAGAAAAGTGCCATTTGCTGCACTAGTTAGGAAGTGCAAAATTGCGCAGGCGGCTTGCAAATGTGACGAAACAGATCCATGTGCACAAAGTTTCACTCCATGACTGGCCTGTCTTGGGCTGGGATTGCCAAAGAGACCTTTTGGGAGAGGGCATAAACTGGCAGAACAGGGAACAAATGCAGCAGGGTGTGATCTCAAGGGTTAGATGGTTTCACATAGAAAATACTTTGATGAAGTTTAATTTTTCTCTCCCTCTCCCTAATGTCACGGGTATAACAAAGGATAGTCCAGAGTTGGGAGGGGACAGAGGTACAAGGAGTAGTTGAGAGTGATTTAAGCAGAGATTAAGGACTGGGCGTGAGGCATGAACGAGAGATGACAGGAGATGTGAGTGGATGTTTTCTGAGATTGGGAGTGATTGCTTTTCAGAACTGAATCCCGAGTGGGAGAAAAAAATACCTGGGGCAGGTAAGGAGGAATCCTCTCACCCACAAGCCACATTGGATGCAAAAATTAGACCCTATGCCCAGGACTATTTTTGTAGAAAAAGAGGTGCCAAAACTCACCATGAACATTGTTCTCTTAAAATGGCAATGGCTCCCACCTGAGAGGTGCCAGAACTGCGTTCTGGCAAGTTCCAGCTGAAAAAAAAGCTCTGCCTACGTCATTTTTATACATATATAAATAGAGAAGAAGAGGAACAATTTCCCCCCACACATCTTGATAATATTCAGATATCATTCAGTATCAAAATTCACATGGGATTTTGAGGGTGGCTTTTGGTGGCCAATTCTTTTTTAGATCTTTAGCAGCAGCTCTAGGATTAGAAATGGTGGAAGTGATAGGATTTTATTTATTGAATTTATATCTCACCCTTTCTCCTGAAGGCAAAACTGGATGTGTAGGTCTTAAATTTTCTGAATGCGAGTTTTAAATCTTCTCGTACTGTGGGCCACTCATCTGGTTTGCTTGCTCTTTGCACATCACTGTTTTCGTTTCATGTGATGCTATCTGTGTTATCAAAGGAGCAACTCCCAATTTAATATAAAGGGTGATCTTTATCAAGATTGTTTCACACAGAGCAGTTTTAAGAACCTTGATTCCTTCCTTCCTTCCTTCTGTGTCCACCTCCTCCTGTCTATCTGTTCAAACTCCTCACCTTGCTATCGCTAGTTTTACTTCTGACCTCCATGCATATTGTTATAACATTTGTGTGTTCAGACCTTTTAACCTCACCCAAAATAAATTCAAACAAGACTCAAATTTTGGTTTGGTTTTTGGCAGAATTTAGGCCACAACTTTACTGATTACAGCAAGTGAGTGGTTGCATAGGCTCTGGTTCGACTAGCTCCCTGCCATGCAGGTAGGGCTGACCCAGGGTTCCAGCATAGGTCAGCCCAAGGGTGAACACCTGGATAAGCGGAAAGCCGGGGACATGCTCTAGCCGCCACCCAAATGTCCCCCCGGACGCAGGCATGGGCACAACTCCCTCTCAGGGGTTGACCAAACCATCGAGTCCCTGGATTCCTTTAACGGAATACCCTTCACATAGGGATGGCGAGAGCGTTCTCTTATCCCTATCACCTGAACCAGAGCCTATCCGCAACCTTACACGTTGTGATGGTTTGCTATGCGGCAGTCGAAACCCAAATGGCAACAGCCAATCAACCAAGTGGGGAAAATTCCTGCCGTGCCCCTGTCCCAACGACAGATGACACACGACGGCATAGCAAGGTCAAGCGCAAAAGCCCTAAAAGTAGGGAGAGGTGTTCAAAAGTAGGGATGAGTGTTCAGACCCCTGGGCTCTCACTTGTGGGGTGCCTCAGGGTTCCATCCTCTCCCCCATGCTTTTTAACATCTATATGCAGCCGCTGGGAGAGATCATCAGGGGGTTTCGGCTGGGTGTTCATCAGTATGCGGATGATACCCAGCTCTACCTCTCTTTCAAATCAGAACCAGTGAAGGCGGTGAAGGTCCTGTGTGAGTGCCTGGAGGCGGTTGGAGGATGGATGGCGGCTAACAGATTGAGGTTGAATCCTGACAAGACACAAGTACTGTTCTTGGGGGACAGGGTGCGAGCGGGTGTGGGGGACTCCCTGGTCCTGAATGGGGTAACTGTGCCCCTGAAGGACCAGGTGCGCAGCCTGGGAGTCATTTTGGACTCACAGCTGTCCATGGAGGCGCAGGTTAATTCTGTGTCCAGGGCGGCTTTCTACCAGCTCCATCTGGTACGCAGGCTGAGACCCTATCTGCCCGCAGACTGTCTCACCAGAGTGGTGCATGCTCTGGTTATCTCCCGCTTGGACTACTGCAATGCGCTCTACGTGGGGCTACCTTTGAAGGTGACCTGGAAACTGCAATTAATCCAGAATGCGGCAGCTAGACTGGTGACTGGGAGTGGCCGCTGGGACCACATAACACCGGTCCTGAGAGAACTACATTGGCTCCCAGTACGTTTCCAAGCACAATTCAAAGTGTTGGTGCTGACCTTTAAAGCCCTAAACGGCCTCGGTCCTGTATACCTGAAGGAGCGTCTCCACCCCCACCGTTCAGCCCGGACACTGAGATCCAGTGCCGAGGGCCTTCTGGCGGTTCCCTCACTGCGAGAAGCAAAGCTACAGGGAACCAGGCAGAGGGCCTTCTCGGTAGTGGCACCCGCCCTGTGGAACGCCCTCCCAGCAGAGATTAAAGTGATAAACAACTATCCTACATTCAGAAAATACCTGAAGGCAGCCCTGTTTAGGGAAGTTTTTAACTTGTGATTTTGATGTATTTTAATATTTGTTGGAGGCCGCCCAGAGTGGCTGGGGAGACCCGGCCAGATGGGTGGGGTACAAATAAAAAAGAAAAAAAAAGAAAAAAAAAGAGGTGGGCGGGTGTTCCGATGCATGCACCAAAAGAGGAAGCTCTGGGTCATGTGCATGGGTATATATAGGTCCCTTGATCCATTTAGCTTGCGTCCCATTGGCCTGATTGAACCCTGCATTGAGGGACCTACCGATCGGGTGTTGTGGCTGTCAATCGCTCCCACCCACAACACAGGGTTTGGTTGCCAGGTCTCACCGCAATACGTGCCCTCTTTAAGGGAGGACCCGATTTGCCATGCGACAATTGCCATGTAAGAGGATGCTCGAAAGGCTTCCAAATGAAAACTCAGTTCCTTCTGTACTGTAGGGCAGAACATGACAACTGAAAATGGGAGTCAGGTTGAGACTTGAATGTGAAATATATAATGATGGCTTGAATATGCCCTATTCAAAAAAAAAATGTTGGATGAGCAAGCGAAACCAAAATCTTCATTTGGCTTGCCAAACCAATGTAACTCTAACGAACAATTTTGGAAACTGTAGTTTGATGACGTGCTGAGCCTACTCTGTTAGAAAATTGTACACCCCTGTCCAAACTGCATTTTCCAAGACAATAACTGTTAAAACCAGTTGAGCTCTTTGCAGAAACAAGCACACAGGTTTTTCCCAGAAAAAAACCAAACAAACCACTTTCTAAAAACATACAGGAGTTCTAAAAGATCTGCTGTGAAATGATCAGTTGTTATGGATTGAAATCAATTTTCATTCTTTTTCTTTCCAAGTGATATGTGTTATTATGCAAAGTCCGTTAATTTAAGCGGAGCCTCTGTAAGAAGAGTACCTAACAGGATTGCTAAAATTTAATATATGCTATAAAACAATATTTTGAGATTATAGCTCAATTAATACCAGAAAAATAAAAAAATAGGATTGTCGTGAATTTATAAATTCAACAAATAATAATAAATAATAATGACTCAGTGCCAATTCTTATGTCATGAAGAAAGTTGCCCCCAATATATTTAAGCTCATTGTTTGTTATCTTTTGCTCTGGTTAATATAGTCTGTGTAATCTCTTCTTGATTGTGAAAGGTGAACAATTTAGATATTGGTTGGATACAGATTCCCCCAAATTTATTGTCCTGTGCTGAAATGAATTTGACTGAGTGCTTTTTAAAGCAAAAATTTAAAATGTTTGTTTCAAGATACAACTAATCCATTTTAGAATATGTTTCCTGGAGCATTGCACTCTTCATTCTGAGAAGTAAGATACTCCCCAACAGTGGTACGTGGCCAGTTTCCTTGTAAAGGAGACACAGTGGTCTTTTATTGTTTTTATAATACTTGGTTCCCCCCCCCCTTAATTATAAAAGCGGAGCCAGGAGGAGGATAAAAACTGTTGCCGTTCGACAACTTCTCTAGAATTTGTTGGGGAGTCACCACGAACTAGATAAAATTGCTCTGGCACCAGGACTGACCTCTGGGCTTCCAGTTGTCCAAAAATATTTGGGCTGCCTCGTGGCCACAATATTATGTGGGGCGTGTAGTTTAAAGAACTTTTAATATTATACTGAAACTGATTGGCATACACTGTATCTGATTCTAATCTGAATCTGTAACCCATGTTGTAATCCCATGCTGGGATTTTAGGATGAAGGATGGGCAATAAATAAATAATAATGAAATAATAATAAATGATGCAGTACACTTGTAAGTATGAAAGCTGCCTGCAAAATTGTTTTTCTTTGTTTTGTGTTATGGCGGGGCAGACTCAAAGTCATTCATTTTTATTATTATTTGGTGACATGAGTTCACAAAGGCAAAATCTGAGAACCTCAGTAGCGGGAAAGGTGAATAAGGCTAAATTTAAATGTGTACAAATAAAGCATTCTTCCTGGATGCCAGATGCTACGCCAAAAGGAAAGATATTGCAGAAATTATCCATTCGCACCATTGGTGAACCTAGTTAAGTAGTCACTTATGCACACAATGAATCTCCAGTATCGGAGATGTCCCTGACACCTTTAGTGATGAGCTTTAGCTGCTAAAAAAACAAAAACGCTAATAAGGAAGCATATACACAGAAGGGCTTCTATGGTGCTTCTATGGTACTTCTTAGAACACCCTAATCCTTCTCACATTCTTAAGAGACTGAAGCAAACCATTCACGTTCTCTGACACAGTTTCTGAACTCATAAACAATGATTTTGTTGTTGTTCAGTCGTTTAGTCGTGTCTGACTCTTTGTGACCCCATGGACCAGAGCACGCCAGGCACTCCTGTCTTCCACTGCCTCCCACAGTTTGGTCAGACTCATGTTGGTAGCTTCGAGAACACTGTCCAACCATCTTGTCCTCTCTCGTCCCCTTCTCCTTGTGCCCTCCATCTTTCCCAACACCAGGGTCTTTTCCAGGGAGTCTTCTCTTCTCATGAGGTGGCCAAAGTATTGGAGCCTCAGCTTCAGGATCTGTCCTTCCAGTGAGCACTCCGGGCTGATTTCCTTCAGAATGGATAGGTTTGATCTTCTTGCAGTCCATGGGACTCTCAAGAGTCTCCTCCAGCACCATAATTCAAAAGCATCAATTCTTCGGCGATCAGCCTTCTTTATGGTCCAGCTCTCACTTCCGTACATTACTACTGGGAAAACCATAGCTTTAACTATACGGACCTTTGTTGGCAAGGTGATTTGCTTTTTAAGATGCTGTCTAGGTTTGTCATTGCTTTTCTCCCAAGAAGCAGGCGTCTTCTAATTTCGTGACTGCTGTCACCATCTGCAGTGATCATGGAGCACAAGAAAGTAAAATCTCTCACTGCCTCCATTTCTTCCCCTTCTATTTGCCAGGAGGTGATGGGACCAGTGGCCATGATCTTAGTTTTTTTGATGTTGAGCTTCAGACCATATTTTGCACTCTCCTCTTTCACCCTCATTAACAGGTTCTTTAATTCCTCCTCACTTTCTGCCATCAAGGTTGTATCATCAGCATATCTGAGGTTGTTGATATTTCTTCCGGCAGTCTTAATTCCGGTTTGGGATTCATCCAGTCCAGCCTTTCGCATGATGAATCATAAACAATGATACAAAACCCAAATAGTGGTAAGGTCAGGCCAGTAAAGACATACCCTCCAACATTTCTCGGATGAAAATATGGATGTCCTAATCAACAACAACAACAACAACAACAACAACAACAACAACAATAATAAATATCATTTGCACCCTACCCATCTGTCTGGGTTCCCCCAGCCACTCTTGGCAACATAAAACATGCATAAAACATAATAAAACACTAAATATTTTTTTAAAAATGTCTCTTTACAGGGCTGCCTTCAGATGTCTTCTAAAGGTTGTGTAGTTACTTATCTCCTTGGCTCAAGGGTCACATAACTCCATACCCTCCAACATTTCTTAGATGAAAATAGGGACGTCCTAAGGCAGTGATGGCTAACCTTGACACTCCAGATGTTTTGGAACTACAACTCCCATCATCCCTAGCTAACAGGACCAGTGGTCAGGGATGATGGGAGTTGTAGTCCCAAAACATCTGGAGTGTCAAGGTTAGCCATCACTGTCCTAAGGAAAGCGGGGATTCCAGGTTCAAATCAGAAACTTGGATGTCTTCTGTGAATCCAGGACTGCTCCTGGAAAATAGGGACACTTGGAGGGTTTTTAAAGAGCTACAACACTTGCATTCTCATTTTGCATGAGGTGAGGGGCAGTGTGAGACCGTTCATCATGTACACTCCAACAATTTTCAGTATATTGGCGCCAATGATTTTATTCTTTCCAAATTTGCATTCTGCATATTACCTACGGCTTTTTGTGACATGGCATTTATTCTTCTCTCTGTTTTGAGAGACTGTTCTTTGAAGAGGCAATTCCTCATTCTTCTCTTCCGGCACCTTTACAAGAGAATTCGAACAACTTCATGAAACATGAATAAGAAAAGACGTTGCGTTGCACTTCACTGTTTGCCCACTTTCTACCTTTGCTTCCTAATGTAAAACCAGTGCTATTTTCCTAGAAAAAGAGGTGCCATAACTCACCACGAACTCCTCCCTTGTTCTCTTAGAATGCCAATGGTGCCCATCTGAGAGGTGGAAAAGCTGGGGGAGAAAGCCCTGTATAAGACCCCTCATAATTAAACATCGTTATGAGGAAAGCACGAATTGCTAGCACTGGGTTACTATAGTTTATTTACAGATCACCATTTGTGTTTCCGCAATCATTACTGTTTTGGGAACCTTCTCTTGTCACTCTAGCTTAGCATCAAAGTCAACTGGGCAGGTTGGCATGAGGAAGCCTTTCATGGTTGCCAGATAATGCCAGGTAGCTGGGCGGGCCACTTAGGCTTCTTGCCAAGTGCCATCAGTTGGACTTGTTTTGCCAGTCCTTGATGGTAGACTCAAACACTGCCGGGAGTTGCCAACCGTACTCAGCAGAGAATTGGAGGCAAGCAGCGGATTTGCCTGCCCAATTCCACTTCCAAAAAATCCATTCTTTTTAAAGCAGATAGTGGATACTGGGGAAGTCTCTAATATGTTCTGTCCAGTTGGAACTTAGCTTTAGTTTGGGTTTGTTTGACTCTTGACCTTAACCTTAAATAATAAAAATATTGAGGTTGAATCCTGACAAGACAGAAGTACTGTTTTTGGGGGACAGGGTGTGGGCGGGTGTGGGGGATTCCCTGGTCCTGAACGGGGTAATTGTGCCCCTGAAGGACCAGGTGCGCAGCCTGGGAGTCATTTTGGACTCACAGCTGTCCATGGAGGCGCAGGTTAACTCTGTGTCCAGGGCGGCTGTCTACCAGCTCCATCTGGTACGCAGGCTGAGACCCTACCTGCCTGCAGACTGTCTCGCCAGAGTGGTGCATGCTCTAGTTATCTCCCGCTTGGACTACTGCAATGCGCTCTACGTGGGGCTACCTTTGAAGGTGACCCGGAAACTGCAATTAATCCAGAATGGGGTAGCTAGACTGGTGACTGAGAGTGGCCGCCGGGACCACATAACACCTGTCCTGAGAGAGCTACATTGGCTCCCAGTATGTTTCCTAGCACAATTCAAAGTGTTGGTGCTGACCTTTAAAGCCCTAAACGGCCTCGGTCCTGTATACCTGAAGGAGCGTCTCCACCCCCATCATTCAGCCCAGACACTGAGGTCCAGCTCCGAGGGCCTTCTGGCGGTTCCCTCACTGCGAGAAGCAAAGCTACAGGGAACCAGGCAGAGGGCCTTCTCGGTAGTGGCGCCCGCCCTGTGGAACACCCTCCCATCAGAGGTCAAAGGGATCAACAACTACATAACATTTAGGAAATACCTGAAGGCAGCCCTGTTTAGGGAAGTTTTTAATCTGTAACATGTTAATGTATTTTAATATTTGCTGGAAGCCACCCAGAGTGGCGGGAAGGTAAATGGCATTTCCATGCCCTCTGGTTTCTGTCATGGTGTTCCATTGCACCAGAAGCGGTTCAGTCCTGCTGGCCACATGACCCAGAGAGCTGTCTGGGGACAAACGCTGGCTCCCTCTGCTTGAAAAGCAAGATGAGCGTCACAACCCCACAGTCACCTTTGACTGAACTTAACCGTCCAGGGGTCCTTTACTTTTACCTTTTTTCAACGGAGTTTGCTTCTCCTGTGAGGGCAGAACTGTCTTGGCAAACACAAATTCCCAAACTTGATTTTTGACAGTTAATGAAAGTGCAGGAGTAGAGGGATATATCAATATTATTAACCCTTCTCTTCCTTGGTTCGGCTGAGAGGCAGTTACTGGCCCAAGGTCACCCAGGGAGTTGTATGGCTGAGTGAAGATTTGAACTCTAACCACTAGACCACACTGCTTCACATTATTGTTAATATACTGTTGATCGAATCTGGGGAATTTCTGTTGCTTTATATTATGTACTGTATTCCACCTCTTTAGGAATGATTTATTCATTCTTATTTATTATTCACCATAGTGAACAAAGGACTGTAAGGCTGCAATCCCTTACCTGGGAGTAAATCTTATTAATCCAGTGGATGAAATTTATTTCTGAGTTGACATGTGACTGCCATGTGAAACAGCAGTTATCTGCACACCTATCTGTGTGTAAATGTGACTGAACTTGCTTGGGCTTTTTCTAAGTAAACAGATAGGATCAGGCTGCACATAATCATTTCAGTTAATGCCAAAATACTCAGGTTAAAAGTATGAAACAAACCAAGGGTCAGATTTAAAATCTTCAGGTTAAAAATACATGCCATGAAGCAATATAAAGATAACCTGGAAGATTGCAACAGAGGAAAAATCTGATAAGAAGCCCAATAAATGCTTACTTTCCATACATTCCAGTCAGATTCAGAGAATTTATAAATAGGAACATCACTGTATCAAAGTTTGTGGGTCAAGGGCAGTACCATACTGTGTATTTTTCCTTTAAGTCTATCAGTAATAAAAGCTGTGTGTTTTACAAATAAACTTCTTTTTTAAAAAGAAACGAACTTTCCCCCATAGTATAAAGGTCATTACATGTCAGCAGAAAAAGATGCATAATTACTAATGTATATATGACCAGTCACACCTGTTGCCTTTAGGTTAGAAATTTCCATTTCTATGGAAGTTAGTGATTACATATTTGTTGACCAGATGGAAACATTTTCTGGATGATACATTGCAGTGAATTATCATAGTAACGCCAGTACTTTCCTAAAATGTGTCAGTACTTTAGTATGATTGAGACTATGATCACAAATTGTGTACCGTGCAATATTACTTGCAATTGATTATTCCACCAAATAATGGTTTAAGTTCTTAAGCAGAACACAACTCGAGCCCCTATAAAGTTCTACACTTGGTTAGGCAGCCATATAATTTGTCCAAATCAGAGCGTGTATGTGCATAATAAACTCTGAGACTAACTTGAGTAGGTGGGTGGGATCTTAAAAACGATGCAGCCAGGCATTAAAAAATATCTTTTAAAAAGTGATAGTTCATAGCAAACCAAATTTAAACTAAAGGCAGTACCTAGGGGGAGTTTCCTGTAGATTTAATACAAGGACAACAAATGATCAACACAGCCCATCTTTCAAAGGAACACTGGCAGTTCAAATATCCCTTATCCAAAATACTTTAAAATAGAAGGGAAAAAGAGGGACTTTGAGCTTCTTCCCGGCTGGTGTCACTTATCTATGTGGGCATAAAAGTCTGGGCCAAGGTTCTGGTTGTTCACCTCAAGTGAATCTTTCACACATTAATTCCTGATCTGGCAAGTTTCAAGAATAGAATGATTCTGGTTATCATGTCCTAATCCTGCCCTAATCACATGAATCATCAGAATAATCTGATAAGACTTCCGTTTTTTCTTCAAGTGCATGTAGATAAAGCATTTAATGGGTTGGTATTTTTATGCATTATATATGTATAATGTGTAATCCATAGTCACCAGGAGGTCCTTAGTTGCTAATCTTACAGCACTGGCAGATTGATATTGAAGAAGGCATTATTGTAGAGATTCAGATCTCAAGATAGTTAGGGCTTTAAACATCAAGGTTGTTGTTGTTGTTTAGTCATTTAGTCGAGTCCGACTCTTCGAGACCCCATGGACCAGAGCACGCCAGGCACTCCTATCTTCCACTGCCTCCCGCAGTTTGGTCAGACTCATGTTAGTAGCTTCCAGAACACTGTCCAACCATCTCGTCCTCTGTCGTCCCCTTCTCCTTGTGCCCTCCATCTTTCCCAACATCAGGGTCTTTTCCAGGGAATCTTCTCTTCTCATGAGGTGGCCAAAGTATTGGAGCCTCAGCTTCAGGATCTATCCTTCCAGTGAGCACTCAGGGCTGATTTCCTTCAGAATGGATAGGTTTGATCTTCTTGCAGTCCATGGGACTCTCAAGAGTCTCCTCCAGCACCATAATTCAAAAGCATCAATTCTTCGGCGATCAGCCTTCTTTATGGTCCAGCTCTCACTTCAAGGTAAGTACCTTGAATTGGAACGCAGAAAACATTTGGCAACCAGTGTAGCTGCTTTAAGACGGAGACCATATGCCTGTAGCCTGCTTTCCCATCAGCAATTTGAACTAGCCGCACGGCTAGCGTCCCTGGCAGATGGCTGTCCAACCTGAACACCTCAAGTGAAGGAGAACACAGCACCTTTTGAGAGAGTTATTTCATTGTCAAATAGCTCCTACTGTCAGGAAGCTTATGTTAATGTTCAGCCAAAACCTCCTCTCCTGCAATTTACACTCTACCCTTTGGAACAGCTATTATGTCCTCCCTTAATCTTGGATTTTGAATCCCTCGTCTCTGGTCCAGCTTCTGTATACCTGATGCAATTGGTCATATTCCGTCTTAAAATGTGGTACCCAGAAGTTGAAATAGTGCTTCAGATAAAGGACGGGGGAACAATTCAACTCAGTTTAAAAATTTAAAGATGAACGTACCTATTTCACACTTCCCAAAGCAATATATGAAGCAAAATACAGTGGTCCTTTGAAATCCAATCTTCTCAGAATTTTGAAATGCAGTTCTCCTGCCAAGTGATGTGTTCCAAAATGCATATACTAGGGTAATGTGTGCAGAGCAATGCATACATTAGTGAAAACAACATTAAAAAATGCATAATATTGGAGGAGATTGCTTGCAAAAACATGTATATTATGCAAAATTGCAATATATAATAATAATAATAGTAATAATAATAATAATAATAATAATAATTTATTATTTGTACCCCGCCCATCTAACTGAGTTTACCCAGCTACTCTGGGCGGCTCCCAATAGAGTGTTAAAAACAATACAGCATATAAGGATATATTTGCACAAAAATACTTATAAATTTTCATGTGGACTTTTTTTTAATCACTAAGTGATGTGAATGAAGGGCTGAAGACTAGAAAAATGAGATGAATAGAGTAACGAAAATTGACAGATTTGCCCAATTCTACTCTACATGCAGGGACACGGGTGGCGCTGTGGTCTAAACCACTGAGCCTAGGGCTTGCCGACTGGAAGGTCGGTGGTTCGAATCCCCGCGACGGGGTGAGCTCCCGTTGCTTGGTCCCAGCTCCTGCCCACCTAGCAGTTTGAAAGCACGTCAAAGTGCAAGTAGATAAATAGGTACCGCTCCGGCGGGAAGGTAAACAGCGTTTCCGTGTGCTGCTCTGGTTTGCCAGAAGCGGCTTAGTCATGCTGGCCACATGACCCGGAAGCTGTACGCCGGCTCCCTCGGCCAGTAAAGCGAGATGAGCGCCGCAACCCCAGAGTCGTCTGCAACTGGAGCTAATGGTCAGGGGTCCCTTTACCTTTACTCTAGATGCAGTCTCTGATCAGTGTAGAATGCATTCCGGACAGGTTGAATTGTGTAGAAATGTTCAGGTAAACAAAAGTATTAGTACTTTATTTTCTGGTTAGCTGCCTTTATTTGAAATAGCAGTATGTATCTTCTCTGCAGAAAATAATTTCTTATATTGTTTGGCTGTTGCAGATTTTTACTGTTGTTGGTAAGATGTACTTCTAGTCAGCAACAATTAGGGCTCATCCACACTTCCCTTTGCCCAGGGGCAGAGCGAGGTGGGTACAGTGGGTGCGGACCGCCCTGGGTGTCATCACTGAGGGGGGTGACATTCGGTGTGCTGTCCACCCGCGACTTCCATGTACACCAAGCCGTCGGGGGAAGGGGGGAGCTCCGGTGTTCCCCCCTCCCCCCTTTGTTTTGACAACCCTGCGCTCCTGGGCTGCTGGAGGAGGCATCCAGACAGGCAGGGAGAGGACGGGAAGGAGGCAGGCGAGCAAATAAGCGGAGGGTGGAGGGAAGGAGAGAAGCAAAAGCTCCATCAGCTCTGGACCCAAACCCTGCAATCCCCCCAAAAAGCTCAATAACTTTGGCCAACCCTCCCCTAAAAAAAGCTCAACAACTCCTGGCAATGTCAATGGGTAGATCACAGGCATCTACTTTTTATACTGTGAGTAGATTTCAGTCTCTTGGGAGTCTAACTAGATTTCAATGGGGGGCAGGACAAGAAATTTTCCGCACCGGGTACAACATGACCTTGCTACGCCACTGCCTTTGGCCTGCCACTTTGCCCCAGGGAAACCTGTTTTAGTGCTGAATTGGAGGCGGGGTGGCAGCAATCAGGTTTTCTGTGGCTTGGCCATTGTTCCAATTTAGCACAAAAGAGCAGGTTTTCTGGGAGAAATGGTGGGGCAAAGGCAAAACTGCTCAGATCCATACCTAGGACAAGCGGAAAACTGTTTTCTAGTAATAATAATAATAATAATAATAATAATAATAATAATAAATAAATAAAACACAATAAAACATAAAAGAGAGCAGCATCAGCCGGCTTTTATGCCTGGGGAGCGGACCTAAGTGAAAACTGCAAACCTCAGGTCCCCTCCCTAAGCCCCATGCTGCCAAATTTGGAATGGCCAAATTTGAACTGAGGGTCTGGCGATGCCCACGATGCTCAACGGCGGCTGGGGGGAAGCGAAAACAGACGCTACAACATGGCAAGGCACCGGAGGCAACAGCCGCTCATTGGGTAAGTGGCCATTCTCATCAGGAAAAACCCTCTGACAGTAAGAGCTGTTTGACAGTGGAATGGACCCTTGCGAGAAGTGGTGGACTTCCTTGGAGGTTTTCACGCAGAGGTTGGATGGACATCTGTCATGGATGTTTCAGTTGAGATTCCTGCTGTGCCAGGGGACGATATGACCCTTGGCATCCCTTCCAACTCTACATTTCTATGATTCTATGACCATATTCACCCTCTGTCCCCAGGCCACACCCTTCACCAACCCAGATTTTGCACCTTCCTGGAGCGTTTTTGCCTGGCTGGAACGTTTCCTTGAACTCAATGCCTCTGGGCACATTCATTGCTCTGCCGACTATTTTCTCTGGTTCTTCCCTCTCCAGCTTGTGGTTCCGGAAGGTTCCAAAGAAGAGAATGATTCGACAAAGTTTTCCTTCAGATTTTCACATACTTGGCACTTTATGAATAAAGCATTGTTTTGAGATTGACTTCTCAAAACAAGCAGATGAAGCGCTTTAGGACACTTTTTTTTGTTTGCTCAATATCCGTCTGTATTACTTAACTTTTGCACTTTAACATTGGGGAGGTCACCTCAACATTAAAAGACAAATCCCAAAGGCTTATTTTTCACAGTTATGAGTCAGAAGGGTTTGCCCCTAAACTTCTCTGGTCTTTCACGGATCTTTTACCTTCTTCCTCCTTTCTTCACATCTGACTAAAATTCTGGCATAAAATCAAGGTTGCCTTAGCAACAGATAGTGTCATCTCAACCTCCTAAACTCTAATGGGAATGGGGATTGGTTTGGGTGAACAAATATAGTAAATTCCAGAATTCCCATGCAGAAGTAGAAGTTTTAGCAAGTGGCTTTTTTTTTAATTGCCAGAATTTCATTTTCTTTTACATCTGTTTGACCCATTCAGTTCTCTTATTTTCCTACGCAGGCATCTGGTTTTTCTCGAATTTGCATCTAATTCTATTTATTTCTATAATGTGTAAATTATCTTTCCATTCTTTCCAACACTCCAAAATCTGTATGAGGGATTTTGAATCACAAAAACCTGTTTTGCCTGTCCAGAGAACAGGATCTGACCATTTTTCACTACATTGAACTTTCAAAATTCTGATGACTTCAGTATTTGGAGAACAATTTTGCATGACAATGGAACTATATCAATTTATTTACCCCTGTGCTTGGAAGTGTACTTTCTTTGGGGGTGGGGGTGAGAGGAAATGGATATTTTGAATAATTATTTTATGTTGTTAGATCTATTCTTTTTAGAACATTTATAACCTTTTTTTCCAAAGTAGCAAAGAAAGTAGGTGCAAAATAAAGCAAATAGAACCAGGAACCTGCCAAACATAAATAATAACCAAGTTTACCACATTTAGAAGGGTTGTGAGAATAAATGAATTTTAAGTAAAAAACAATAGTTGCATATACTATTTGTTCACTATCACACTATCAACTCAATTTAACCTTGTTTTCACACAGTGGCTAAAAGTATGATCCACAAACAAAGAAGTCTCAGGTTCAAATATCTTTTTCACCCAAGAACCTATTCGCTTTGGTAAGCTACTGTCTCTCAACTTTGACCACCCTAGATCAGCAAAATGGTGGTGTTAGTATAGTTTGCCTTTCTGTGTTGTAGCAGGTATTAATGGGCAATGGTGCCATAGGTGGTTTGAGAGTCTGGACTGAACGGCCGTAGGGGGATCTATCGATGGCAATGCGTATTATTTCTGTTGAAGATGTGGTACCCAGCCATGCAGTGCACTCCTCTCTCTGTACCCCTTGCCTGTTCTGCTGGGTGGGACGTTGGACTTCTGCCCCCAAGTCCTGCTTTGCTGTGATAGTGACTCTGGAATCTTTTGACACCTAAAATATGCTGTTGCTGCATGCCATCTCAGTCTCCAATCAGTGATACTGTACATGTAATGATGTGTGGGATTCAGCCAGACAAAGGCTGCAAAACAAGTCACAGGCCTTGATTATTTCTGCGACACCCATGGCAGCAGCATGATGACATCATCGTTACATGTGAACCAGTCCTGGTTAAATATTGCCAAATACTGTAGCATATCCAGTCCACATGCATGATATAAGGAGGACAATAAATAAGCTGTTGTTCCACCCTTTAGTTTCAAGACCGGGAATGGTGTGTTCCGACACACAGAAGGTGTGCTTGCCAAAGGAAACTGCAGTGTTGTTGTTGTTGTTGTTGTTGTTTAGTCATTTAGTCGTGTCTGACTCTTCGTGACCCCATGGACCAGAGCACGCCAGGCACTCCTGTCTTCCACTGCCTCCCGCAGTTTGGTCAGACTCATGTTAGTAGCTTCAAGAACACTGTCCAACCATCTCGTCCTCTGTCGTCCCCTTCTCCTTGTGCCCTCCATCTTTCCCAACATCAGGGTCTTTTCCAGGGAGTCTTCTCTTCTCATGAGGTGGCCAAAGTATTGGAGCCTCAGCTTCAGGATCTGTCCTTCCAGTGAGCACTCAGGGCTGATTTCCTTCAGAATGGATAGGTTTGATCTTCTTGCAGTCCATGGGACTCTCAAGAGTCTCCTCCAGCACCATAATTCAAAAGCATCAATTCTTCGTCGATCAGCCTTCTTTATGGTCCAGCTCTCACTTCTGTACATTACTACTGGGAAAACCATAGCTTTAACTATACGGATCTTTGTCGGCAAGGTGATGTCTCTGCTTTTTAAGATGCTGTCTAGGTTTGTCATTGCTTTTCTCCCACATAGCTGTCAACCCTCCCTTTTTTTGCGGGAAACTCCCTTATTCCAATGCCGTTTCCTGCTGCTATCCCGGATTGTTGATATCCCTTAAATTTCCCGGATTTCAAAGGAAGCAGCTCCTCTCCCTCCCTGCCGGCCAGGGAGGCTCCTCAGCTGCGTTGCTCGGCTGCCAATAAGGAGTCTGAGACCGACTGGGGGCGGAGCTTGCATGCCTTGTGCAGCCAGACCCTCACGCCCAACCAGACAGACAGCCTGCCTGCAGTCTATGCTCTCGCTCTTTCGCTCTCCCGTTCGCACGCAGTCTCTGGAGCGCAGGGTGGCGAGGCTACTTGGTGCCATTGCACCACCCTCGCAGCATCCCTTATTTTCAAATCCGAAAGTTGACAGCTATGTTCTCCCAATAAGCAGTAGATGTTGCTAAAACTTACAGGGAGATTTGAAGCTTCCTCTGGTTAGTTAGTTTAAGCTCTCGTGTGACTCCTATATTTACAAATTATTTACTGGCAGTATGATCCCAACATGGTGCGAACATGGGTTTAAGAATGTGTACTTATTGGGTTTAGGAATGTGTATTTATTCTGAGGAATACCATGCAAACACTCAGACACTTATATAGCTGTTAGTGCTTCCAGGTAGTGTTCTAAATCACAATAACCCAACTAGCTGCAAAAATACTTTGCCCTAATTCCTTTGTTATTTCATTGCCAGATATTGAGATTGGATTTGGAAAGTTTGGATATAAATGCTTGCTCATCCCTGAAGTTCAATGGAACGGCCAAGTCACCACCTCTCAGACTACTTGAAGGCTTGTTCACAACTGAGCATTATTTAGCTGTTAATCCACTGTTTCCTCTTCAAATTAACCCACACTCGCACAAATTTGCATTCACATATGAGGAACAATAATAAAATAATAATAATAATTTATTATTTATACCCCACCCATCTGGCTGGGTTTCCCCAGCCACTCTGGGCGGCTTCCAACAAAATATTAAAATACAATAGTCCGTCAAACATTAAAAGCTTCCCTAAACAGGGCTGCCTTCAGTTGTCTTCTAAAAGTCTGGTAGTTGTTTTTCTCTTTGACATCTGGTGGGAGAGCGTTCCACAAGGTGGGTGCCACTACCGAGAAGGCCCTCTGCCTGGTTCCCTGTAACTTGGCTTCTCGCAGTGAGGGAACCACCAGAAGGCCCTCAGTACTGGACCTCAGTATCTGGGCAGAACGATGGGGGTGGAGACGCTCCTTCAGGTATACTGGACCGAAGCCATTTAGGGCTTTAAAGGTCAGCACCAACACTTTGAATTGTGCTCGGAAATGTACTTAGGTCTTTCCCCTCCTACCAGTAGGCATTTCCTTATGTGCTTGTCTCTGCCTTCTAATTTGTTTATCCTGTCTTGCTGCTTAAGGACCTTGTTTTTTTTTCATATTTCCCCACCCGGGAAGTGTGCAAATGCCTACAGTTAGGCAATTGTAAATTCTCAGCACACAATTTTTAATACGGTTTGCTTGTGCAGTTTTCTGGTTTTGTGCAAGGTTGAGGGACCAAAAGGCAAAGTTCTGCCAGAAATAATTACTAGCACAGCTGGAAAAGAAATGAAAACATTTGAGTCTTAAGTAGTGGCCACGGAAAGAGGAGTAGCAGGAAGTTATAGTTGATCCACTGCCAAAATAAATTGCCTGTAACTCTGAGGAGAACAGTTCAGAGCCCAATTCTCCCCAATTTATCTGACTATCTATGTATTGGGTGAACCTAAATTTACAGGGAGAAGGCATCAATATTGGTGTTTGAGCGTAACATCATGTGGACCACGCAAATTAAATGGGAACGAAAACAAAGTGGACAAGCTCTTATGTACTGTTGTGATGGCAAAAGGAGGCGAAGACATATTCTAGCTTGCCTGGAAGCCTTCAGCTAGGGTGGAGGAGAAAGCAAATAACTATAGTTAATTATATTGTTGACCATGCAAATTGAACACCCTTAATCCACAGATCCCCAGCACTCATTGGCTAGCTAAGGTGCAGCAACAACAAAAAAACTGTTTGTGATGCATGCAAAGGTAGACAGTTCTGTTTCCACCTACTCTAGGTGTGATCCGACTCAGCAAGCTAATAGAGATAAAGGTGGGAGGTGCCCTTGCTTATGTGGAGAGACATTGGAGTTTTTGAAACACTGGAGATGGTTTTGGATGTAGGGATTTTACAAAGCAGAGATGTGTCTCAGCGGCGACTGACTAGGTATGTACACCAACTGACATTCAGAACAATAAAATAGAGCAGCCTCAGTATTTTGCAAGTAACTTGCTTGTGAAAGACTGATTCTTTTTCCAATACGAATCAGCATTGTGAACTTTCTAATTTGCTTACTTACCTTGCGATTCTTTGATGTCATTTGATTTCTTGCTTTGCCGGGGTACGATTACCCGGAGCGCATATAAATTTTTAAAATCTTTTCTAAAGAAAGGCACTGGGACAGCAGCAGCAGCAGCTGAAACAAAAGCTGGCGTTTTTCTACCTCAGGAGAGCGAATAATGGCATCATTTCGTTTTGAAAGGGGTTCTTAACAAGTTTGGATAGAATTAGACTTGCTTTTTATCTGATCTTTAAAAAAATAAGATCTGCAGCAAGATAAAACTATACCACTAACCGTGCTTTACCAGCCAGGACAAGTTTTTATCTTAAATGAAAAAGAATAACAAAAGAATAGCAATTTAGAAGGATGGATGTAACCACCTTTACAACTTTGACGCAGGACTATTAAAGTTCCTCCTTTATTGCTGATGGGGTATTTTCTGAACTAAAAGTGTGGAAGAACTTTGTGCTTTGAAAAATCTTCAGCAAGTAGGCTTGGCTACCCTCTGAGAGGGTGCAATTGGAATGTAAACTGGTGATGAAAGCAGACTTTGCCCAATACCTGCTCTCTCTATATATTGTAGCTCCCAACAGAGATACCTTTGTATATCCTTCATTGTCTGTGAAGGAAGGAGCAGGTGAGTAAAAGGAAATCTGAGCTCAAACTTTCCATTGCCTTTATGCTTTCCGTTGATGTTTGCCTCCCAGATTCTCCTCTTAGCTACCTACCAGATATAGCAGCCCGTTGTTCCAATGCAGGAAATCTGAAAATTATATGGAATTCTGTTTTGAAGTCTTTTTTTATTATTGTACGTCAACTGAGATATTATAACCCATAGTGGCAGCCCACATTTATAAACCATAAAATAGCTGTTGGGTTAAGAATGTTTTGATTTCTAAAGATCAAACGTATTCGAAGTACGGGAAGTTCATATTAATGAAGATCAAATGTTGGGTTTAATTTTTTATTTATTTTTACATTAATTTTTTACATTATTTATTTTTACATTAATTTTTTACATTATTTTTACATTAATTTTTTATTAATTTTTTTAAAAACCATTTAAAAAATATATTTCAAAACTAAGTTTTACTCAGAGTAGATTCTCTAAAATGAATGAGCATGATTGTGTTATGGCCATTGTTTTCAGTAGGTCTACCGTGAGCAAAACTTTGCTGAATACCTACCAAAATATACGTCTCATTGCATGTTCAGATTATCTGAAGAAGTGTGCATGCACACGAAAGCTCATACCAAGAACAAACTTAGTTGGTCTCTAAGGTGCTACTGGAAGGAATTTTTTTATTTTGTTTTGCATGTTCAGAGTATTCGCAAAAAGATGCGTTTTCTGTGACTAATTTGCTTTGATGCACTGGAGATAAAGAGGTTACACTGCACTAACACTGTCAGGTGAATATAACGTTAGACAGGCATCTACTGAGATCAGGGTAATGGTTTTTCTATTAGATCTGGGTGCCTACTTGAAGTCGTCATTGCGTTTTCTTCCTTGGGGTTCTTTACTTGGGTTTGAATGTACTGTATGTTTTATTCAGAGTGCTCTTATGGCCCCAAAGGATAAAAGAGGAAAGCAGCTAACATGATACTTTTAACCGGATCTTTATCTACCGTGAGAGTAGGCAGGCTTTTGAACTTCACAGACATCTTCCTCAGTGATGCAATCAGAGACCTCAAGATCAGTATTTAAATTTTGGGGATTGCACTTCCCCTTGCCTGCACCAAGAGGAACAAATTTAAATGCCGATCAGTCTCAGGGATGTCGCTGGAGCAAGAAAAACTTGTCCTAGCCAATTTAAACTGGCGTGAACACATACTTATTAAAATTATTACTTGTTGTATCATGTGCAGTGCTCTCTCTCTCTCCAGTGACATCACTAGGAGTGCTGAGCTGGGTAGGAAAAATAAGTCAACACCTTTTAAGTAATGAAGAAACAAAACACTTTTTAAAAAGCTGAATCTTTTAGTCTAATATTACAAAATTGAGACAGCTGAGCTAGATTCTCGTTTGGTATAAAGTTGCCTCGTCCTGGAGCCATTTGTTGATACAGGCCATGAACTTTCTTTCTTTTTTTTAAATGCGAGTTTGGCAACACCACATCATTTGAGCAGCATTTTTGTCTGCTGCATATTGGAAACATTAATGTGCTTACTGTTATTCTTATTGAATATTTTTTATTGGGGTGTGTGTGTGTGTGTGTGTGTGTGTGTGTGTGTGTGTGTCGGTACACCAACGTTCTATTTTCCAAGCGATGCTATTTCTATTTTAATACCCTAGGGTGGAATGGATAGCAAGTTGTCTTCAGATGATGGAGACCCAAGCTAAAATCTCTGCCCAGCCGTGAAGTTCAGTGGAGGACCATGACACAGTCCTTATCTCTCAGTCTAGCCTACTTTAGAAGGTTATTGTGAGGATTAAAGGGAAATGGAGACACACGGTATATGCTATTTTAAGCATCAGGGAAGAAGGGCTGGGAGAATAACTTGTTAATCCTCCTCACAAAAACCTTGTGGCTAAAGAGAGTAATTAGTCCAAGCCCACAAAATGAGCTTCTGTGTAGGACCTTAATACAGGTATAGGTCTTTAAAACCTGAGTAGGATGAGGTTCCTGCTAGATGCCAGTACTTCTTATTAGCTGTCTTGAGTGCTTGTGTGACAGGAGAATTCCTGTGTGACACAACAGAAAGCACAAACTCATAGACACAGATTCGAATAAGAGGAAGAATAGTGAAGTGAACAGAGTTTTCGGCTTGGCTTCAGGAAAGCTATAATCAAATGCTTGCTCAGCCATTAAACTTGCTGAGTAACCTTGGGCAAGTCACTGCCTTTCATCTTGATGTACCTCACTGGGTTAAAATGGGAGAACCCCATGTACACCTCCCGGAACTGTTGGAGGAAACTTGGCATGAGGATAATTGGCAAAAGACAGGATAATTGGCATGAGTAATGAAAACTGCAGGTGCAAATAGATTTCTGCAGCCAAGTACGTTTTCACAAGCATCCATACCGTGCAAGCTTTTACCACGGAATGTATTCCTTGCTTTTGAAATGCAAAGAAACAACAACAAAGATTTAAATATTGCTTGTGGAACCAGTCTGACAGCAGGTGTAGATAAGCCATGATGACTGGGAGTTCATTGGGGCAGGGACATATCTATATTTGCTTGAATCCAGAAACAAATCGGTAAGGAATGACAACAGAGAAGGACCAAAGTAATATACAGCTCTTGGCCAATCCCAGGCGACAGTCCAGTAGGCATTTTGGAACAATTAGTTGTTTTTCAAGCGCAACTCAATTACAGTAGTCCAGTCTGGAGGTTACGGAAACATTAATGTTGTTCATTAACTGGAAGGCCCCTGTCTGCATAGACAGTTGGCTTGGAGGGAGTACACATAGAAAATGTTCCACGCTTCTGTTTCTTCAACCTTGACCATGGAAAGTTAGCAAGTCTTAAAATGTCTCTCCAAAGGATGCTTCAGGCCAAACATACAAGGTTCTGTTTTCCTCTCCTTTCGTGTATCCTTCAATATCTGAAGAGAGTATTCACATATGAAAATCTAACTGCTTGCTGAGTTAAGAAGTGGTTATGATTGATATTACTTTTCCACAGGAATAAGCACTCCCGGTTTTGCTTCAGTTTCTCTTCGTCTGCTCCCCTGTAATTTTGAGTTTCCTAAATTGGGTTTTCTCTACTGTATTCACTTCAAGTACAACTTGTCCTTTCATTGGGTTGTCACGGATGGCAAGCTGCAAACAATGCTTCGTAGTCACATACAAGTCATTGGCTTTATACCTCTTTGTGTTATACCCAGGGGAGTACAAACAACCTCTTCTATGGAAGGAATAAAGCACCATGAGGAATCTAGCCAAAGAACGCTGACAGTGATACTCAGTGAGAGCCAATAAGTCATATTAAGGCTATTTAAGCTTGGGTATGATCCTGTCAGGTGGTTGAGTTCAACAGGACAGAGTTTCACCCCATAGTTTGTTCTCCCGCTAGAAGCAGAGGGACTTTAATATGCTTGACATTGTTCAGTGAGAAATATTCACTGTTATACATAAAACAGAATGCACTTCCATGAAAAATGAGAAGCAAGGTGGCTGAACGAGGGTGTGCCAATGATGTTGTTAGTGTTACAGACCCTCTAAGGGTTCCTATTTTCCAGGGACGTTCCTGATTTAGAAAAGCCGTCTCTGTTTCTGATTTGATCCTGGAATGTCCCACTTTTCCTTAGGATGTCCCTATTTTCATTGGAGAAATGTTGGAGGGTATGGAGTTATCCAACCCCTGAACTGTCTGAAGGCAATCCTGTATACAGAGGCGTAGGAAGGTCAGGTGGTACCTGGTGCGGAAATTTATTGTCACCCCCCACACACACACATTGGTTTTTTTTTTTTTTTGCCTGCAAAAATGGTTTTATGTTATTTCATATTTTCTTGCAAAGGAATAATAATAAGTAATAATAAACTTTTATTTATATCCCGCCCTCCCCAGGCGAAGTTGGGCTCAGGGCGGCTAACATCAGATACATAACATGGGTATAAAATCAAACAATAATTAAATTACCTCCTAAAAACATGTCAAAATCAAATTAAAGTCTAATTAGATGGCTTTCCGCAGGGTTAGGGTTGGGAACAGTAAGTGCTCCACTGAATTGAAATTTCAGCCTTCACGACATAGGAAAACGGCCAAGTAAACAGCTATTTTCATGGAGGAGGGTCAAGATATTAACTGATATGCATGAAATTTCATATATAGCTATATAATCCCTAGTGTAGTAAGATAAGACCTTTGGAGCAGGCATTTTCAAAAAAAAGTTTTTTATGAACCACCCTAGTAGGGCAGTAATTGTTCCTTGATAATTTGTCACCCCCCTCCATGATGGAACCTGGGGCGGACCGCCTCCCCGCCCCCCCCACTTCCTATGCCCCTGCCTGTATAGGGAAGTGTTTTGTTTTTTAAATTTTTTTTAATGTTTTATTGTGTTTTTATCTATGTTTGAAGCTGCCCAGAGCGCTGGGACAACGCAATAAGATGTGTGGGGTATAAATAGTAAAATTATAATTATGGAATGGGATGTCACTATTTCCATCGGAGAAATGTTGGAGGGCATGGTGTTATGCAGAGTAAGAATAAAATTTTTTAAGTGTAGACAGTTCAGAACTGAGTCAAAGAAGTGGAGTTTGGGCTGCTGCCTTTGTGTGAGTTGGTGAGGGGGGGGTCAGTCACCACTATTTTTTAAATCTGAAACTTTCTGATTCTAAAAATAACCTCTTGTTCTTTAAGTTGCATACACACCATACATTTAAAGGAAATATCCCCTCTAAAAAAAATTTAAAAAATCCTGGGAACTGTAGTTTGTTATGGGTACTGGGAATTGTAGCTCTGTGTGGATAAACTACAGGTCCCAGGATTTTTCTTTTTCTTTTGAGGGGTCTGTGCTTTAAATGTATGGTGTACTTTAAATGGCCTTCAAGCAGTCATGTAACAAATTAAAATTAAATGTAACAAATTAAAAACCCTGGGTTTTGGTAATTCTTAGGTGGGGCACTTATGCTTTAGTTTTTGAAAGTACACTCTCTAGTCCACGGGTAGGCAAACTAAGGCCCGGGGGCCGGATCCGGCCCAATTGCCTTCTCAATCTGGTTTGTGGACGGTCCGTGAATCAGCGTGTTTTTACATGAGTAGAATGTGTCCTTTTATTTAAAATGCATCTCTGGGTTATTTGTGGGGCCTGCCTGGTGTTTTTACATGAGTAGAACGTGTGCTTTTATTTAAAATGCATCTCTGGGTTATTTGTGGGGCATAGGAATTCGCTCATTACCCCCCCCCCAAAAAAAAATATAGTCCGGCCCACCACATGGTCTGAGGGACGGTGGACCGGCCCACGGCTGAAAAAGATTGCTGACCCCTGCTCTAGTCGCAACCCGGCTCAGGGGTGGAATGAGAAAGATTGGTGGAAAAGTTGTAGAGAAGGACTAGAATTCAAAATCTGCAACAAATCTGCCTGTGAAACTCTAGTCCCAGTTACATATTGTCCTCATTCGGACATAACACTAAACTACAGTTTAGAATTACGTACATGAACAAGGCTGGGCAAACGTCAGGCTCATGTATCTCCCTCTTCCTTCTCTTCACCCGACAAGGAAGAGATGTGTTTTTCTGCACTGCATGACTAGAGAAGAATCACTGTGCTAAAAGCGATGGTGGTAAGAAGGGCTGAGAGCTCACTTTGGTACTTGTGAGCTAAGTCGAAAGCACAGTAGCTTGTTAACTGGACACCTTTAATATAAATGTACACCTTTCATTCTATTATAACACGTTGACTGTGTTTATTTGTGCTGGTTTGTGATCACTGTGGCCAACGGCGTAGAAAGGCGGGGGACTGGCACACGAAGACCATTTTTTGGACAGGCCATGTACCGAAGAAGAGGCTTTGTACCTCTTCAAATGAATGCAACCTCAGGGTTACAACATAAAAGGAAAAGAGATTGGGAGGGAGAAAGAAAAAAACAAACCCAAACACTAGTTCTTGATTAGAGGGTTCTTGTTACTGCCAAATGGAATTGAAAAATTTCAAAGATGAAATAAACGAATTAACACTGAGAGCATAATCCTGTACATATTTCCTCTGTTCAGTGCAGTCTTTATTCAGTAAAGATGCACAGGACTTCAGCCTAAAACTGTCCCATTTAGGTGACATTTAAAATGCTTAGAACTATGGTGATTTCCCCTTTAGAGTAGCAAGTGATGAAAGAGTCAAAAGAGAGAGACGATTGTCCGTTCATGATTGTGTATTTACTAGATCGATAAATGGGTAGCTGTTTGGGTTTGTTCAGATATTTCTTTGTGGAATGTGAGCTACATTACCGGTAGTTAAAATAAAGGGGTTGGGAAATACTGTATGCTGTTGACGGCATGGCATTGTATAAATCCCTTGAGGAAATTGCATTGGTTCATACAGGTTAGTATTCAGAGTTGATTGCCCCAGATTCATATAATTAACCCTTTTGCATGGAAATGCTTTGGCGCTGACCTTTCGTTGGGGCATCTTCTCTTTGCAGGCGATGGCTCCAAGGCCTGAACTAGCAGGAACAGACGCAAGTAAAGCCCAAGAAAATCAAGTCATGTCTGACAGAGCGATGAACAATTCAAAAGGTACATAAACAGCTACAACCCCTACTCCTATATATCCTATATTAACACTCTGTTTAGAAGAATGGGAGTTTGTATACTCAAGGATAGGTAAGGTAAAGGGACCCCTGACCATTAGGTCCAGTCGTGACCGACTCTGGGGTTGCGGCACTCATCTCGCTTTACTGGCTGAGGGAGCCGGCGTACAGCTTCCAGGTCATGTGGCCAGCATGACTAAGCCGCTTCTGGCGAACCAGAGCAGCTCATGGAAACGCCGTTTTACCTTCCCACCAGAACGGTACCTATTTATCTACCTGCACTTTGACGTGCTTTCGAACTGCTAGGTTGGCAGGAGCAGGGACCAAGCAATGGGAGCTCACCCCATCGCGGGGATTCGAACCGCCGACCTTCTGATCGGCAAGCCCAAGGCTCTGTGGTTTAACCCACAGCGCCACCCGCGTCCCTCTCAAGGATAGGTAGGAAACAGTTATTGACTTGCTTGCTGGTTCTTTCAGGTGAAGCGGTTCCTGTAGGAAATCAGCTGGAACTTTTGCCCGCATACTCCACCATTGCCTTGGCAGCAGAACCAGAGCCAGAATTTGACCCATGGAGTTTGCCAGAGCTCCAGAACACAGGAGTAAAGTGGTCAGGTAAGAACCTGTTGTGGATATTTATACGTTCCCACCTTTATTTTGTGCTTCCTGCATTGCAGGGGGTTGGACTAGAATGGGGTGGACAGCTCCCAAGAGACTGTGGTCTACTCACAGAATTAAAGGCTGGCAGTGATCTACCCCCTCTTTTGTTTAGGAAGGAAAGCCCTGTTTTTTGGGGTTCAGGGCAAAGATGTTGAGCTTTTTTTAGGGGAGACAAACTTGTTGAGCTTCTTTGGGGGGAGCCAATGATCTGCCAGTGATCTACCACAGGCCGCCAGTGATCTACTGGTAGATCATAATCTACCTGTTGGACATGCCTGGACTAGATGATCCTCTGGGACTGTTCCAACTCTATGATTCTCAAACATTAGCTTTCTAGAAAAAGGGGCAGCAAAGCCCAGGTGGAAGTTGTTTTAATCATTGGCTCTGAATCTTTGTGCCTTTATTTACCTATCGGCAACACCAAACTATCTGTATTCTCTGATTTAACATGCTTTGTTTTAAAAGTGGACAGCTGAGTAGGCAAAACAGCAAATCAGTGCATCTGCTAATGAAAGGTCTCCCATTGAACATGTTGCGTTTCCCATGTTAGGGAAACGGGAATTCTCTCAAGTTGCAACCTTCTTTTCCATTTAGGTATTTAGGGTGTTCAAATGCCGCTGGGTTCTGCGAGCAGGTTGTAAACAAGATTGGTACTGCTGTTGGGAAACAGGTCACCTTGGACTCTAAGCTGTGGCCATTTTTGATGGTGTCAATGCTGAACTTTCTTCTCAACAATTAATTCTATATCCGTTGGTTTCTGCTGGTCTAGTGATCTCTCAAAGGGGGAAGGATGCATCTTGTTATTCTATGGAACCATGGTTTTAAAAAGTCATGTTCACCGGGGTGATGTGCAGCCCTCCAACTTTGCTTGTGCTTGGGGGTCATTTGTGATTTACATGACCAAACTATCTTATGGCTGACACATTCCCACTAAATATGTGTTTATTTGGCAACATTCATGCTCCTTTGATGTGCTTGGTACAAATATGAACCTTGTCTTCCACTACGGAATATATTGTGCACCACTCCTTTTTTAAATCTTTCTATGATTATTTTATTATTTTGTAATTGTATTCTTCCTGCTGAACTCAGTGGCAAGACGTAATGCCTTGTTGTCCAAAGAGCTCAGAATAGCTTCCATGTGGATTCCCAGGCAGACGCCATTCAGGAATCTTAACAAGCTTTCCATGAAAACACCTTACCAGTGTGGTGTAGTGGTTAAGAGCGGTAGACTCGTAATCTGGTGAACCGGGTTCGCGTCTCCGCTCCTCCACATGCAGCTTGCTGGGTGACCTTGGGCTAGTCCCACTTCTTTGAAGTCTCTCAGCCCCACTCACCTCACAGAGTGTTTGTTGTGGGGGAGGAAGGGAAAGGAGAATGTTAGCCGCTTTGAGACTCCTTCGGGTAGAGATAAAGCGGGATATCACATCCAAACTCTTCTTACCTTCTGTATTTCCAGGGGTAGAAAGAAGATGCAGGAGCCAACCAGGCAATTCCATCAGGCAAAGACACCACCTATTAGGGACATACAGTGAATTATTTAAATACACATCGATCTGTGCTGATGTGTACCATAACAGGCAAATTCAGTTCGATCTTCCAATGCTTAAAATTGCATGGGAACCCTGTTGTAATAATCTTCTGCTGCTTTTTGTTTAAAATTAATGATGCTATTTTCCTAATAATATTATGAAATTTGATTAAAAACATAAAAAAACCCTCATTAATTATCATTTTCACATTTTGCTTTAAGTCGGGTGAGAAAGGGTAATTGGTGGTGCGTGTTTTTAAAAATCTTATTGGGGTTTTTATAGCTTCATAAGAATCTTTTAGCTATAGTTAAATTTTAATAATGAGAACATTCCTTCTGGTTTATCATCCACCAAACTCACAGCACCAGCCTTGACTCCACAGACTTGCAGGAAAATGATTGACTGTTGAAAAATCAAGTATTCGATTCTTTGCTGTTTTGTATATGCAAACTTGTTTTGTATTTTGCAGAGCTGGATGGGAAAGGCAAAATACTTCGTGTGACAAAAGGCCTAGGAAAGTTTGTCCTCTTGCTTGTCCTGCTCTACTTTTTTGTCTGTGCCTTGGATGTGCTCAGCTCAGGCTTCCAGTTAGTAGGAGGTAGGAAAACACTTTCAAAGCATCGCGATTACCCAAGCCTCTAATTCTGTAAAAAGGATCTTGTTGAGTTAAGCATCACCCGTCCAGAAGAGCCCACTTCAAACAGATGAACAGAAAAAGAAAGTCTCAGTAAATGAATGCTGACGTCCCTTTATTTGCAAAGGCACCTTTTGTTTTCAGCATTCCAAGGGGGTGTTGACATTGCTTTATTTTAGCTTCAGGTATTAGTCTCGGATTGTATAGATGCTGTCTGTCATTGGGATGAATTACAAGTCAAGCTAGACTGTTCTATGGAACCTTAAGCTTTTTACAAAGGCATTATGTAGTGTGAGATTTTGTAGGTAAAAGAGGGGCTAGGGAAACCCAGCCAGTTGGGTGGGATATAAAAAATAAATGATGATGACCATTTTACAGATTCATGACAAAGGCAGTGAATACACACCCACACCCACCCACAATTCTATGGTTCTATATAGTGATACCTTTCCCACAACCCTACAGCTGCTGTCAGAAAGGTGAAGAAGAACAATGTCTACTGTTTGTTGCTGTCAGTAGTATCTGGACAAGGGATCGCCCACACATCTGCTTGTCCCATGCCTAGAAAGTACAGCTCCAAGCAGTTTCCCCCTTGCCCCTCTCCTTTCTAAGGGAAAACCTGCTCTTTAGCAATAGATAGGAACAAATGGCAATCTGGGGGAAACCCAAATGGCTCTTTGCTTCGATTGAGCACCAAAGAGTGGTTTTACTTGGGGGGAAGCATTGGGACAAGAGGAAGTGTCGATATAAGCCCTAAGTCTTGGGGTGGTTGTTAGGCTTTGCCTTTGCATCAGAGCAAGCAGTTATTTACTCTTCCTTACATGAATGGACGGCAGCCAAAATATTTTATACAGGAGGCATAAGAGTTGGGTTCTCTGGGGTGTGTGGTGGGGGGTAATCTCTATTTAATGGCATAGGAAATACCTTTGGTGAGTCAATAATCACCCCTGCCACAATACGCAGAACTGCCTCCTGGCTTCTTCATCCTGCTCACACAAAAGCATGGCAGAAAATTGGAAACTGGGTTTTCTGCATATAGGTCTTCTTCTTCCTTGGCCATAACTCGTAGCCAAGTAAGATTGTCTTTCATAAACATGGTTTTAACAGTGAGTCCGTAAGTGACTGTGGAGGCCAATTCTGGATCCACATGTCCTTCCATAGTGGGGACATGTGTTTCTGGGTGAGAGTTGATCACGGTGTGGATTTGCCAAGCGTGCCTTCCTCTTAGCACGTTTCTCCTCTGTGCCCTGAGTTTGAGTGTCTTCAAAGCCCGTGACACCTTTGGTAAAGGCTGTTCTCCAACTGGAGCGCTCGCAGGCCAGTGTCAGTGTTTCCCAGTTGTTGGTGTTTATCCTACATTTTATTTTTTTAGATGTTGGAAACATTTAGAAGTTGGAAACTGGGTTTTCTGCATATAGGTATCAATTATCTTATTCAAAGACACAATCTATCTTTTTTGTAGGCAAAGCAGCAGGGGACATCTTCAAAGAAGGCTCCGTGTTATCAAATCCTCTTGCAGGCGTAGTGATTGGCATCCTGGTAACAGTCATGGTGCAGAGTTCAAGCACGTCTTCATCCATCATCGTCAGCATGGTGTCCTCTTCAAGTAGGTTAATGATACAAAGGACTGGTAGTTAATGGATGTTTTAGTTGAGATTCCTGCATTGCAGGGAGCCAATCATCCCTTGGGGTCTCTTCTAACTCTACAATTCTATGATTATAGATTTGTACAGGTCATCCTGAAAGTTGTGCACACACAAATATAGAGAGCGAAGGGGATATTGGAAAAACATATTCACAAAAAACTACTATGGGAATATCATATTGGAAACAGGAATGGACATTGTGTATGGTGTGCCTTTCCCCGTTGTAAAGATAGGAGGAAGTACACCTGACAGAACGTTGCCTTTCTGCGCAACTCTTTTAAGTTGTGTGAGACTTGGTCTGGATTTTGCAACCCTGAGTAGGAAAGGACTCTTAGGAGCAATGTTGTAGGAAGAGCCGGTTGCAGAGCATATGTTTCAATCATTTGATCAAGGGGTGTGTGTGGAAATGACAGGGGAAAAGGCAACCCTGCGAGTCTAATATATAAGACGTCGTCAATAACCTGTTGGAAACTGGGTTGTAATGTTTTGGCAGATGACTTAGCAGCAAACCCCACTGTGATGTCCTTTTGTTGTTGTTTAGTCGTTTAGTCATGTCCAACTCTTCATGACCTTTAGCCATGTCCTAAACTCAATGGTTGGTGCTTTCTTCATATTCTGATAGGCTTTCTGATCCTTAAGTTACTTTTGTGTCTCAAGAAGAAAGGAAGGTCCTAAGTTGGTTCAATGTACTGTAGATTCCAGCACTGCCCATCCCTTCCATTTTTCATCTCCTGTTTCTTCCAATATCTTGCAGTACTCAGTGTTCGGCATGGAATTCCGATCATGATGGGAGCCAATATTGGTACTTCCGTCACAAACACCGTTGTGGCGCTCATGCAAGCTGGAGACAGGAACCAGTTTAGAAGGTACCAGTGTTTTAAACTTAAGCTACAATCAAATATAGGAGCAGGTTGTGATATTTAACTGTAGACATTCCCAAAATGCATGCAATGAAATTTTTTATTTATGCTGTATTACAGTATTGCATGATACTCTGTGAACCCCCCTGAGATCTTTTGATGAAGCGTGGTATATAAATTTGATAAATAAATAAAATAATAAGAAGTAAACAGTTTTATAAATTTAGAGATATTTGCATGGCCAGATAAGACAAAACAGTTTCTTTTACTGGGCAGTTGAGGAAAAACACCGATTGCTTCCTATATTATCTATAAAACTAAAATAGTAAAAAATAAATTAAAGTCCGTCACTCTGTTTTCCACCATTCCCACCCTACCTTCAGTGGCTACATGCTTAAGACAACTCCTCTTAGCACACAGGAGACCATACACATCTGCAAAATGTTCAGTAATCAGGCTAGATGAATATTGGTTGAAGCCTTGCAGCCGTACTAATCTGCAGGGGTGAAGTACCCCCCAAAATATGGACCTTTATAGTCTGGAGGCCCTTGGGCACAGGATAGCAGTGAGTCCCTCAGCCATTCCATTTCTCTTCATACCATGTTCCCCTTCTCGACCCATTGAAACTAAAATGGTTGTTGCCCAATATGGCAGTTCTCTGTGGTCAAAGAAAAACACGAGCATTACTACTTCACTGGTTGCCTTTTTAATTTTCTTTGTTAATAGAACAACACTTACAAGCAACTAACATGACTAGTGAAAGCACCTTCTTGTACCGGGTGCATCTGAACTGAGCGGTAGCACAGCAAGTTGTGCAGGGGAAGAGTTTGTGGTCTTATTTAGATGAATGAACTTTGGGTTGTTCCTGTGTCCGTATGACTGCTACACCTTGTGTCGAGGAGCATGTGCTCCTTTCATTATCTGCACATCAGTGCTGCTTGTTTGTGCATTGTGCCCTGGGGCTGTGAGACTGACGTCACAAATAACTCTCCTTCAGCCAAATCATATCTACCCTACATTTGTACAGTAACCTTTTTTTACAGTCCTTGTCATAAAACAGCATTGTTATCAATCTTTTATTACTGAATCCAATAATTAATAATTTGCCTGATGATTGTATTATCAATTGGTGGTTGGTTGGGGGTCCTCAGAGTTTACCTGATGGGGTTTTATCTATGCTGCACAGTTTCTTTAAAGCGTGTTCTCCTTCATGGAGAGCACGTGTTGCGGTGGGGGCCAGCAGATCACCGTGCTGGGCGGGATCGGATAGATGGCCACAGCTCCGATTGGGTCCTGGGTTGTTGTTGGGGAGATTTAATTGTTGCAATTTGTGATGGACAGCCCAGCGGGTATATAACCCTTGGCATGCCCTGTGATGTTCCTCTTTGCTGCGTGCAACGGATCTCCCGCCCTTCCTCTCCCTTTTATTAGGTCTCTGTGTTGACCTTGCTATGCCTGTCATGGGGTTGTCTGCTGTTGGGGCAGGGGCCTGGTAGTTGGCTGATTGGCTGGTGTCTTCTGGTTTTCGCCTACTGCGTAGCAATTAGTCACAACTTGTAAGGTTGGCGGTTAGGCATTGGTTATTGTGTTCGTTGGTGGAGGGGTAAAGATTGGCTGTGTCTGCCCCTCCAATGCTGCTGCTGCGCAGGAATTCCATTAAAGGAATCCAGGGGTTTGCCATGCTTTTGTCCATATCCCCCGGTCGGGGGCCAGGGCCACGCAAGAGCCCCTGGGAGCATTTGGAGAGAGACGTTGGGTCTGACCCCCGGCTCCTTTTCTCTCCCCTAAGTGTTTTCCCTTTACTGACGGTCGTCAGTTCTGTCCCCAGTGGGACAGATAGTCTAAACCAATGCCTATGCAACCACTCATATATCATGTATATCAATAACGTTGTGGCCAAAACTATGCCAAAAACCAAAACCTAAATTACTGTCTGAGGTGTGAGTTATTTGAGGGGTGGTTTGGGGACCTCGGCACGCAACTGACTTTGAGTGTTGGTGCCATTGCCTGTTGAAGTTGTCTCAGGCTATCTGCAGCACATAGCAAACATCACAGTGCTTTTCTCTCTGCATATTTGCAAACGAAGCAGACGTTTTGAAACAGGGCTGCCGACTCTGTCCCAAAGATGTGACATCACACACGCACCACATGCTAGGCACATTATGCCACAAGCGCGCATTGCGCGACAGGCCACCCTCAATCTTGGGTGCAACTTGGCACCTCTGTTTTGAAAGCAGCATAAATTTCCAGTGCTCCTTCCTCAGTTGTGAACCAGGACTATCTGTAGAAGCCAGGAATGCTCAGCAATAGGGAACTTGAGCACTGAGGTGGCAAATTTCCTCTCTTTTTCTTAATCCAGACCCTCCAAGTGTCCCTATGTTCCAGGGACAGCCCTAGATTTACAGAAGTCTTCCCGGTTTCTGATTTGATCCCGGAATGCCCCACTTTTCCTTAGTTTCCTCAGAGAGATGTTGCAGAGTATGTTAATCTACCATGATAAAGAATAGATTACTTGCTCTTTTCTCTTAAAAGAATGTTAATTTACCTTTCTTTGGTGTCTTCCAGCATGTGGGTTTACCCTTTTGTCTTCCTTTGCTTTTTCTGCAGGGCCTTCGCCGGAGCAACGATCCACGATTTCTTTAACTGGCTGTCAGTGGCTGTCCTATTGCCTATTGAAGTTGCCACGCACTATCTGTATCACCTCACCAATGTCATTATGAACTCATTTGAGCTTGAAAGCGGGGAAGATGCCCCTCAGCTGCTGAAAGTCATCACTGATCCACTTACAAAACTTATAATCCAGGTAGGCTCTTTCCTCAGTTAGTTATTTGCCGAAATATCTTGAGGTAATCAGATATGACTTGTCCCTCCTTAATAGTATTGTAGTTCTTAGGGAGGGAAGGATTCTGAGCAGATGTTATTGTTATTCACATGAGTTAGAATCTTGTTTTTGAAAAATATGCTTCTCAGAATGTGCACTTTGCCTTCATAACTTTACTTCAAAGTATAAGAGAGAAAACAGGACCAGTAGCTGATAACTGATTATAACCCCCCTATATATATATAAAGTAAAGGTAAAGGGACCCCTGACCATTAGGTCCAGTCGTGACCGACTCTGGGGTTTCGGCACTCATCTTGCTTTAGTGGCCGAGGGAGCCGGTGCACAGCTTCCGGGTCATGTGGCCAGCATGACTAAGCCGCTTCTGGCAAACCAGAGCAGCGCACGGAAACACCGTTTACCTTCCCGCCAGAGCGGTTCCTATTTAGCTACTTGCACTTTGATGTGCTTTCAAACTGCTAGGTTGGCAGGAGCAGGGACCAAGCAACGGGAGCTCACCCTGTTGCGGGGATTCGAACCGCTGACCTTCAGATCGGCAAGCCCCCCCCCCGGCCAGATTTTAAATGAGACCATTCTTATCTGCCTAGCTTGCCCTGGATCGTGTTATGTGGTTCTAGTAGAGTGTGACAAAGAGATGGGAAATGGGAGCAATGTATTATTAGATGGTGCAATAAAGCAAACCTTATTTTCTATTTGCTTTAACAGCTTGATAAATCGGTGATAAGTGCAATTGCTACAGGCGATGAGGAAGCAAAAAACAAAAGCCTAGTGCTAATTTGGTGCGAAACCAAGACCGAAGTGGTAAGTATTATGTTCCTGTGTTCCGTAATGTACATTAGATATTGTGTTCTCATTAAATAAGCGGTCCATCTGACTACTAACCTCCAGAAGGGGATGTGCTTTATCCAACCTCAAAAAAAATAAAAAATAAAAAATGCTGAAATTAGCTTTACAATTCTTCTTTCGAAGATTATAAATATTGCATTGGGGTATCATATCACTGCTTTACAGCTACTGAAATCTAGATCTTTGAAACACAATTTTATTCTAATTTGATTAATACCAAACTTTTTATTAAATTTGTTTGTTATGAAACAATTTAAAAAATAAAATACAGTGGTACCTCGGTTTAAGAACTTAATTCGTTCTGGAGGTCTGTTCTTAACCTGAAACTGTTCTTAACCTGAAGCACCACTTTAGCTAATGGGGCCTCCCACTGAACATGAATTAATTTACATGAATTAAACCATTCAGTAATCCATTACAGTGGTACCTAAGTACTTAATCCGTTCCGGAGGTCCGTTCTTAACCTGAAACTGTTCTTAACCTGAGGTACCACTTTAGCTAATGGGGCCTCCCACTGCCGCTGCGCCGCCAGAGCACAATTTCTGTTCTTATCCTGAAGCAAAGTTCTTAACCTTTCTGGGTTAGCGGAGTTCTTACCTATTTATCTATTTCCGATCGGCAAGCCCTAGGCTTAGACCACCCGTGTCCCTAGAGATGTGCAATAGATCATTAAAAAAAAAAAACCACCCTGAGAACTTTCCCAGTCTGTACTGGAATTGCTTTTAATATATTATTATTATTATTATTATTATTATTATTATTATTATTATTATTATTATCACCACTTGTTTGGCAATGCTGGGCTCCTTTGCAGGGAAAGGGCAAGATTACAAATTTAATAAATAAATAAATAAATGTGGAGCGTTTATTTCATTGGTCTGCTTTATTTGTTGATGTCTAGGATCCAATGAATGTCACTATCCCACCGTGGGAAAATTGCACCTCCCCAGACCTTTGTTGGAAAGATGGAAACTTGACCTGGACGATACGAAATATATCCACCACAGAATATATAAAAAAATGTATGTAAAACGCCGCTTTCTGTATCTCGTAATGCAGAGCTTTTTCAGGCTTTCGAGTCCAGCAGCCCATCTCTTTACAAACCTACATTAAAGCATCAAATAAGACAACCCAGAATAAAACACTTCAGGAGAAAATCAAATATAAAAGTATACATTCAAAGCAACATAATTAACAGGAAACTAAAATTATTTTACAAAGAACGTCAAGTACAGAATGCACAAGTAACGCAGCAAAGTTAACTAAAAAAGTCACCTTAACATTTCAAAAGAAAACATAACCAAAGGATATCAGATATAAAACACACATTGGAAACAGCATAATTAGCAAGAGAATAAAGTATTATCTTTTCTGATATTAATATTTTATTGAAAGAATGTCAATTATGAAGAAATAAAGTGATACAGAGAAAAAAGGGGGAACGATGTGTATAAGAAAAAATATATATACGAAAATGTAATGTAATAAAGTATTACCTTAAGCATAGAACATGGATAGGCAAACTAAGGTCCGGGGGCCAGATCCGGCCCAATCGCCTTCTAAATCCGGCCTGTGGACGGTCCGGGAATCAGCGTGTTTTTACATGAGTAGAATGTGTCCTTTTATTTAAAATGCATCTCTGGGTTATTTGTGGGGCCTGCCTGTTGTTTTTACATGAGTAGGATGTGTGCTTTTATTTAAAATGCATCTCTGGGTTATTTGTGGGGCATAGGAATTCGTTCATTTCCCCCAAAAAATATAGTCCGCCCCCCCACAAGGTCTAAGGGACAGTGGACTGGCCCCCTGCTGAAAAGGTTTGCTGACCCCTGGCATAGAAGATATCTGCTGCTATTGCTGCCAGTTTGCCCATGGCAGTTCAGGGTGGGCAGCGGCTGTGGAAGTTCACACTTGATGACCTGGGTTTGCACTCAGAGACAGCCAAAACTAGTAGTTCTTCTATGCCAGGCATGTCCAATGCGTCGATTGTGATCGATCAGTCAATTGCAGGATGAATGTTCGTAGATTGTGGCCCTCCCTCCACCGGAGACGTGTCCGAGGGGCTGTTTCGATGCCGCGCGTGCCGCCCACCCAGTTGGGAAAGCAACCCGCAAGCTCCTCTCACAGGAGGGGACATTTTGCCGCTGTGTGCACCTGCCCCCCCTGCACCCACCCCTGCCCCCTCAGGGGAAGCAGCCAGTACCCTCCTGCCCACCCTGCACCCATCCCTGGGTGGTAGATCACTGCCAGTTTTTATATTAGATTGTAGATCCCAGCCTACTTCAAGTTGGACATGCCTGTTCTATGCCATCGTTGTTGTCAAAACCACAAAAATCCAAACGCAACGTAACACATGCAGTGTATCTCATCTATCTGCCCCAATGCATGCCAGGATAGGTAGACCCCTTGGGAAATATAGCAATGGTATATTTTGGATGGATAGATATAGAAAGTGGTTTTTGTTTGTTTGTTTTGTTATCATTGTTTCCATGTGCAGCTTGCATGGGGAATAACATGCAAACAGGACTTTTATACTTGACATCTCCCAAAGCAGACTAATCGTGTGTGTGTGTGTAACTAATAGTTCTGTATCTTCCCCCCACCTTCCTCCTATAGGTAATCACCTTTTTGTAGACGCAGGACTCTCGGAAACTGCCGTCGGCCTCATCCTGCTTGCCTTTTCCCTGCTCTCTCTGTGCGTTTGCCTGATACTCATAGTTAAATTACTGAATTCCGTACTGCAAGGACAAGTAGCAAATATTATCAAGAAGACATTCAACACGGGTAACAATCTCTCTCTTTCTTTTTATTACATAGCATAAGAAATAGAAACACGTTAAGCACAACGTATAATGACTTTTCTGGTCCATAATGCAGTGGAATCAATAAAAGCTAGTGCAACATGAACTGTATTTTTGTCTCTGGAGGAACAGAACGGTTTTTATCCAGCTCTCGTCCCTGGTCATAAGTGGCCAGGCAAGCCCGTTCTGTCAAATGTCATATTTTGACTTTTTAAGACAAAATCCTTAAAAAAAAAACACCTGCATAATTAAAAAATGTTTTTTAAAACTATAAAGCACTTAGAAAGTGGTCTGAAGGCTTCCATGGCTCTTTCTCTTTCCCTCTTCAAAATCATTTGCTGTTGCATGCCATGCTTGTTAAAAACCTTTGACCAATAAGTCCCTGGAAGCAACAGTATGCAGTGGTACCTCTGGTTGCGGACACGATCCATTCCGGGGTGGCGTTCGCACCCCGAAAAGTCCATAACCAGAGCGGCGCTTCTGCACATGTGTGAAGCGTGATAGAGCACTTCTGCGCATGCGTGAACTGCGCAGAACGCTTCTGCGCATGTGCGAACCGCGCAGAACGCTTCTGCACATGTGCGTGTGTTCTTAACCCGAAAAAAACGCAATATGAAGCGTTCGCAAGAAGAGGTACGACTGTACTATGATGTGCCACCCTTTTCTGTGTAATTGTATGAAGAGAAAAAACCCAATTGCTTCTATGGGGATGAGTTTACAGGGACACTGTATGGGGAAAAAAGATGGCTGCCTGACACATTGGATGCAGACCAGGGAGGTTCTCTTCAAATTGTGAACCAAACCAAAATATTTCCCCATTCCTGCTTTTGCCTGTACTTATATATCACCAAATGGAAATGACTGGACTGCATAGAAGGGGGAAATATTAGAAGCCCTAGAATTTTTGGTCACCCATCATACATTCATGAAGCTGCATGGAAGCTGCTTCCTGTGGTCCTTTTCCATTTGGATATGTGAGTTTTCCCAACCAGTTGGCAATTTTCCTTCTGCCGAGTGGCTAATTGGGTGGAAGAGACCCATCTGTTTGGCCTTTACAGTATTTACACACTTACTGAAGTAGGAGATCAAATTATAGGACGGGATGTTTGTGAAAGAGGCTTTATTCTGCAGTAAATTTATGAGGCAGGAGACATTTCAGCCAGACCCAATAAAGTATCCCTCAACCTGATTCAAATAATATATAATGGTTGCACTCCAAGCTCTATGATTCAGAAGATAGCGTGCCAAGCAGGAAAAGGCAACAACTGTACTTTAAACTTTCCAAACACAGAAAGTGTTCTATGAGGTAAACATATCTAGCGGACAAGTCACCACCTTTTAGCTGCTTATTTCTGGTAAAGATCAAATGACTTTCAAGTTGTCTGGCAAGTGTTTAAGTAGGGCACCTTGGTGTTTAGCTCAACAGAAATGCCAGCATTTACTCTACTCATTTTCTGAAAATCATTGGCTCACATTTTTTGCCCCTCAAGATGTATGTCGCCACTGCTCAACATAAAATGCTCTCAACAAGCAAGCTAGTTCCACACATTATTTTGAGCAGAATATTCTGACTCTGATGCCTCCTGTACTTCTGTTTTCCAGATTTTCCTTATCCATTTGCTTGGCTGACAGGATACATGGCCATGTTAGTTGGTGCTTTCATGACTTTTGTTGTTCAGAGCAGTTCAGTGTTCACATCTGCTATTACTCCACTTGTTGGTAAGTGTTATGTGGAAGCATTTTAAGTAACGGTTTTTTGGGGGTGGGGGTGTTGAATTAGTCTAACTTTTAGCTACTAAGTTTAGGAGCAAATAATTTATTATTTGTACCCCGCCCATCTGACCAGGTTTCCCCAGCCACTCTGGGCTGCTTCCAACAAAGATTAAAAATACATTAAAATGTCACACATTAAAAACTTCCCTAAACAGGGCTGCCTTCAGATGTCTTCTAAATGTCAGGTAGTTGGTTATCTCTTTGACATCTGATGAGAGGGCATTCCACAGGGCGGGGGCCACTACCGAGAAGGCCCTCTGCCTGGTTCCCTGTAGCTTTGCTTCTCAAAGTGAGGGAACCGCCAGAAGGCCCTCGGCGCTGGATCTCAGTGTCCGGGCTGAACGGTGGGGGTGGAGACGCTCCTTCAGGTATACTGGGCCAAGGCTGTTTAGGGCTTTAAAGGTCAGCACCAACACTTTGAATTGTGCTCGGAAACGTACTGGGGGCCAATGTAGGTCTTTCAGGACCTTCCAGTTTTTTATATAATGCCGGGTGGTGCTGTGGTCTAAACCACTGAGCCTAGGGCTTGCCGATCGGAAGGTCGGCGGTTTGAATCCCCACAATGGGGTGAGCTCCTGTTGCTTGGTCCTAGCTCCTGCCAACCTAGCACTTCGAAAGCACGTCAAAGTGCAAGTAGATAAATAGGTAGGAAGGTAAACGGCGTTTCCGTGCACTGCTCTGGTTTCTCCAGAAGCGGCTTAGTCATGCTGGCCACACGACCTGGAAAAACTGTCTGCGGACAAACGTCGGCTCCCTTGGCCAGTAAAGCAAGATGAGCGCCGCAACCCCAGAGTCATTCGTGACTGGACTTAACTGTCAGGGGTCCTTTACCTTTACTTTTTATGTATATTTTTGTTAGATCTTTTAAATAAACAAAAACAAATAATAGACCTGCCTAGATCTCTAGTGGTAGACTATGGCATAGAAATGGAAACATCCCCCGCCCTCTGCTCCCCATCTGTTATGACTTGTGGCTTTAGACTTACAGTCCATTGCTATGCTTCCAAAATGGGGACTTGAAAGAAATGGAGTCTTGCTGTAGACACAAATATACAATACAAATATTTTATTCTATGCATGGGACTGCCCTTGATGACAGTTCAGAACATTCGGCAGGTGCAGAATTCAGCGGCGAGATGTTTTCAGCATATAACACTGATCCTGGCCTGACTGCGCTGGTTTTTGGGCCCAATTCAAAGGGCTGGTTTTGATCTATAAAGCATTAAATGGCTCAGGACTGCAATGCCTCAAGGACCCCATATGAACCAACGCGGACCCTGCAATCGCAATCTGAGGTCCTTCTTTGTGTGCCTCCTCCAATAAGAGTTCTGGAGGGCGACCACAGGAGAACAAACTTTTCCTGCAATGGCTCCCTGCTTGTGGGATCCTGTCCCCAGAGAAGCTTGCCTGGTGCTTTTGTTAAATAGCTTTAGGTGTCAGGCGAAAATGTTCCTCTATAACCAGGCCTTTGGCTGATTAAACCATCCATGGCCTTTTAAATGTCTTTGTGGGAGAAGAGGCATTGGGTGGTTTTTTGTTTTTTTGTTTCCATTCTGCTTGCGATCTTTGGATGAGGGGTGGTATATAAATTTAAGTAATAAAAAAAATGCATATAAAAATGCAGCAATGTTTTGATATAGCTGTGACTTTAAGTGGTGGTAGGTAAACTGCTATCCCTTAACCTTATAGTTTTAGGGCCGTTGTAATGGACACTGTAAACATGAAACACTTTGGAATCTTCAAAGTGCCATATGAATAATGATAAAATTCATGTTGTTGTTTTGCCCCTCAACTAGGAATTGGTGTTATAAGCATCGAGCGAGCTTATCCCTTAACTTTGGGGTCCAACATTGGTACAACCACAACAGCGATTCTTGCTGCTATGGCCAGTCCAGGGAACAAATTAAAGGCTTCCTTACAGGTTAGTTGTGATTTCTGTTTTATAATATTTCCAAACAGAGAGTAAATGGGAGAATTTGAACACGACTTTTACTCCAGCCAGGAGTGGACATTTTTTATCTCTTATGTAAAGAACTGTGAGTGCAATGCTAGCACTTGGGTTTTTTTGATCCAGAGAAGTCATTTGAGCATGAACTTAACAATAAGCTTGTTTTCCTGGGGCTCCAGTAGAGTCTTGAACATGCTGTACTAAGGTGTAAGGGAGAAGTGACATGTTGCATGTGGCTGCGTGTATATTTTCTGCTGTGTTTCATTTTAAAGTCTCCAAGTCTGCAAGCGTCAGTAAGGAAATGTTAAAGGAGGTGCTTGGTACTTTCCCTTCCAGTTGTTTTTGCGCAGGAAATTATTTCCTCCTGAAAACCACATTACACAATAACGTTTCCGAGTTGGATAAAAATAAATGTCTTATGCTATTTGATCACACTGCACTCATTGGAGGGCACAAAATAGGAACAGAAGATCACCCATATTTACTTTTTGGATGAACCTGATGGTGTTGAGAATGACATCTCTTAAATTCTTGAACCTGTGATGGTTTGGCACTTATATAAGCCCTGGACATGCATGTCTCCTTTGTTTCCCTTTCCTTTTTCCCCTAGCACACTCTGATTCACTTCCTTTCTGAAATGGCAGATTATGGTTTGTGCTTCCCTTCCAAACCAGAGTTGGAACTCATGGTTTGAATGTTGTTCCCAGTTTTGTTTTGGAGGACAAACATAAGCCATGGTTTGCCATTTCAGATATAATGTGTGCTACACAGGAAGTAAGTATGTAAGTGTGTAATAGGATGAAGGATGGGACGATGGGAGCATGCGCGCCGACGGCTCGTTCATGAAATGCCAAACCATGGTCTGATGTTATGGGTAACCTCATATGTTGAATATTTGCTCCCATGGTTCTTTAACTCAGTCTATTTGACAGATGACCATGATTCATTTTATAAAATTATGACTACATGCTTTAATATGTTGGCTTGCTTTTTAAAATGCACATACCTGGTATATCAGGTATAGCTGTATGTTTGCCACGGGACAAATAACAGTTTGGGGAGGTCTCCAGTCGGGAAAATTAGTGCAGGGCACCAATCCGATTTGCCCTCCCCATGGCAAGAATTGTTTTATTTCCCCTTGAAGCTCCAATGCTGTGTCTAGTATGGCCCTTACTTTGATTTTGTTTAAATAAATTATTTAATTCAAAAAAAAAATTGAAGGTCATAATAGGTGGAATAGTAGGAAAGGATCTGATGAAGGGAGGAAAATAATCCTTTCAAGGGTATTTGTAGAAAAGTCACACTTGTGTTTTTTTTTTGACAAATCATTTTTATTAAGATTTTCAATACAACAAAATCACATTGAAACATTCCAAATTACATTCCAAATTATTCATCCAATTATCAATAATAAAAAGAAAAGAAAAGTTCCAATTCTGCCAAATTTTTAAAATTTATTTGGAGGTTTCCCACGCTTCAAACTCCGGAGGTATCTAATCAACTATTTGCCCTTGCTTTTTACCCTTCCTATATTGTCACAGCCTCTGATGTATTCCAGCAAGCAAGATAAATCAAAACAAACAATGTCCCTGTGTGGATTTAAGTCCATTTTTCATCACCATACGATCGCCTTGCCCCTTGGCACTCTGATTCCAAAAGCCTGATCACGGACAGTCGCCATCTTCATTCTGTCCTGATAACATCCAAACCTCTTTTTCCACAGCCATTATTCACCTGTCTGCTTTTCACTTATACCTTTCCAGGAGGGTTTGCCAATTATATTAAAAGTTTGTATATTGTGAATTTCCTTGAGGCTTGCCGCTCCCTATGGTATCAGATTACACAGCCCGGGTTTCTCTTCCCAGATGGCACGGCTTTTTTGAACTATGTCATTTCTAGGAAACCGTCCGAAAAGTCACACTTGTTTTAATGTTCTTCTGACTAGTTCTCTTTTTGCTTTGTGTCTTTTCAGATTGCTCTCTGCCACTTCTTTTTCAATGTTTCTGGGATTCTCCTGTGGTACCCGATCCCTTACACACGCATCCCAATCCACATGTCCAAGGTTTTGGGGAACATAACAGCCAAGTACAGGTGGTTTGCTATTTTTTACCTTTTCATCGCCTTCCTTGTGATTCCTGTTGGTGTCTTTGGCCTGTCGGTGGCCGGCTGGGAGTACCTCGTGGGTGTCGGTGTTCCCATCCTGGTTGTCTTCTTCGCTGTGATCATCATCAACATTCTTCAAAACAAGCGGCCCGAGAAGCTGCCCGAGAAGCTGAGAAATTGGGACTACCTTCCATTGTGGCTGCGGTCCTTGGACCCGTGGGATGACGTTGTGGTGTCTACAGGCGCTACCTGCGAAAAATACTGTTGCAAATGTTGCAAACGCCGGGGAGGTGAACAAATGGCAAGCGTGGCGCCGGGGAAAGCTATGGAAGGTCACGAAAACCCAGTTTCGCTGGCCGATGAGAAAAACGCCTTTTCAAAGACACCGCAGGCGACCGAAATGAAGCAGCCAGACTTGTCCACCACCCCCTTGTAGCAGAAGACAGGACTCAAAGAGCTGAAGGCTCAAGGACAAAAAAAAGTGGAGGGCAAAATGTAAAGGGAGAGGAAAGAAGCGGAGGGGGAAACGTATGCCATCTTCTTGCATCCGGCGAAAAGTGTGTATTGCTCTGGTGGTAGCTAACCATTTAGGCAAGCAGGCAGGAAGTCAAACTATCAGACGCACACACTTAAGGACACATGCAGCCCCCGGGGACTTGTGCACAAACCTGCCTCTAGTCTGCTGAGCCAGGAACTTTGGGCAGCAGTACAGTGCTGGAGTGAAGGTCTGACTCTGTGCCATAGCCAGGCCTTTGGGCCTTCCTGCTCCTGTCCAGTACTGCTACAGACCCAACCTGCGTCTGCCACCTGTGGTTGCTCAGCTTCTCATCAGTGGACCGAAAATCAGGTACACAGGGCTTAAGGCAATATTGGTACAGAAGGGATCTAGTCTGTGATTAGTAGCGTTGCATCAAGAACCTTGAGATAGTACCACCTCCCTTCTGGCGGTTTCGAAAGTTAAGGCACAGGGCATCGTAAGAAAATCTTAAAGGTACCAAACTTTTTTTTTAAAAAAAAGAAATATTACTGAAAGAAGCTGGGCTTGTAAGAATAGGAATTTATAATTTGATGCTTCCTGTAGTTTATGTCTTCTAGCTAGAAAGCAGGATAACTTTCTGTACCCTCCAGCATTTCTCCGATGAAAATAGGGACGTCCTATTCTAAAATAATAATGATAGTCATAATCATAATTTTATTGTTTATACACCACCCATTTGACTGGGTTGCCCCAGCCACTCTGGGCGGCTTCCAACATATATAAAAACAAAACAAAACATTAAACATTCAAAACAACTTCCCTACACAGGGCTGCCTTCAGATGTCTTCTAAAAGTGGTACAGTTGCTTATCTCCTTGGTTCGGGGATCACATGACTCCATACCCTCCAACATTTCTCTGATGAAAATAGGAAGTCCTCAGGAAAAGCAGCACATTCTGGGATCAAATCAGAAACTGGGACAGCTTCTGTAATTCTGGGAATGTCCCTGGAAAATAGGGACATTTGCACTGACTTTCTAGGGCACTTGTCTTTCCCGTGCCTGAATTTTTTGAGGATCAAATTCAGAAAGAGAGAACAGTTGCAGGATCTAACCATTACAGACCTGGCTTCCTTCAGACAGAGCATTTTTTCAGAAGAGAGAGCAAAGGGACTTTGGTGGTGGAGAGATTCCCATTGAGGCCCACATGTCTGCTCTTGGCAAAATTAAATGGCATAAAAAAGGAATGTGATTTAAAATGATTTGCTATGATAACTTTTCTTTTATACCTCATCATAGCCAGGGACATAGGAGCTCCCGAGGAATAACCTCCTGTGACCCCAAACTTAGAGCATGGCAAAAACCAGTCTATCTAAATAGCACCCCAATAATAGAGTGCACCTTCTCCTATGATCTCTGGCTGCAACAGCCAGCATTTAAGCAATACATTTTTACAAGTACAGTACAGCCAAACCTGGACTGTAATCCATTCTGGAAGACCGTTAGACTTCTGAAACGTTTGATATCAAAGGCATGGCTTCCAATTGGTTGAAAGAGCTTCTTGCACTCAAGTGGAAGTCACGTCGGATGTTCAGCTTCCGAAAAACGTTTGAAAACCGGAGCATTTACTTCTGGGTTTTAGGCGTCAGGAGCCAAAACGTAAGATAATGGAGCCATTTGAGAACTGAGGTTTGACTGTAGCATCATGCAATATTGCGTTCAGGTCGAGAATAAGACCCCCCCCCCCAAAGGATGAAATTTGCAGCATATGCAAAGAAGCTCTTTTGACATTACTGCACATTTTAGGTCTTGTAATTTTGTAATGAATTCCAGACCAAAGTGTTTGACAACCTGACATTTTCCCAAGGGGATTTTGGAAGGGGCTTATGAGAATAAAACCCTGGAAAATATTATGGAGCAGGGAGTAACATGCCCTAACCATACTGTTGTGGATGGAAAACCAAACCATCAGTTGACTTATGTAACATAGTTGCATCTGATGTGCATCCTTTATTTATTTGATAAAAAATACTTTTGAGTTGAATGAGACCGAGTGGGAAATTTTAACATATATGTCTGGCATTGTCTAAGCTTTGATCTCAGGGGATATGCAAGTATGAAGGGGACATTTATATCTGCAAGATTAAGTAAAAGTGAAGGATTCTTCTTCTCCTCCTGTTGTTCTCATGGGAAATATTTTACCTTTCCCTGTTGAGATCATTAGGGACTTAGAAGTGCCCACCTGTGGCCAGACCTTTAAACAGGTTCAAAAGAAAGTCACTCCCGCTTGTTAACATATCAGAGATGATAAAATGATGTTGAAATACGCTAGCTAAAACTCTAAGCCAGACTTAAAAGGTAAAGGGACCCCTGACCATTAGGTCCAGTCGTGACTGACTCTGGGGTTGCGGCGCTCATCTCGCTTTATTGGCCGAGAGCCGGCGTACAGCTTCCGGGTCATGTGGCCACCATGACAAAGCCGCTTCTGGCGAACCAGAGCAGCGCACGGAAACGCCGTTTACCTTCCCGCTGCAGCGGTACCTATTTATCTACTTGCACTTTGACGTGCTTTCGAACTGCTAGGTTGGCAGGAGCAGGGACCAATCATAAGTAAATTTTAACTGAAAAACAGTATTACAATTTTATTTTTTTTAAAAAGAGGGTTTTGTCCTGTGCACAGACTTTCTGACACCCTTGCTAGCATTTTTGCTTGCAGTTGTTCTTAAAGAAGTGGGTTTCTATCTTATAGTTCCACTGATTTTTGAGGTTGTATATGGCTTTTATATAACTAAAGCAGTCACCTGTTTTATATAAGAAATATATTCAGATTTTATACAATGGCTTGCACCTGGCACAAAGGGCAGGGTCCATCCAACACAAAGCACTTTCAGTCTCATTGAAATTTTAGGCTGCGTTCTTATTCACACTTACCTGGAAGTCAGCTTCACTGAGCTCAGTGGAGCTTACTTCTGAGTAGAAATATGCAGAATTGCACTGTTAAGCATATGCTTCACCCTCCTACTGAATTTGATAGGGCATATTCCCATTGTACCTATATTCTTTTTATGTAATGTTGCTAATTGCTTGTTTTTTCATGGAAAATGTTGTCTTTATGCTTAATCATTACTATTTTATTTAACATATTTGTCAGAGAATGTCGACAAACTTATTTTTAAGTGAAACCGTGTTGCTCTGCGATAACTCTGGGATAGAGGCAAGCAGTTTATCTGATTTCTGGATAACTCAGTCACAACCATATTATTTGAACCTCATCTACCTCCTTCTCTCTAGCATTATTCACCTTTAGAGGGGGTGTCCATAAAAGCTTATAAAAGACATGTTGAGTTTTTAGGGGGGGGAATCTGATGCTCTGAGGCTAGGGTACACAGAATGGGATGACAGCAAGAACTTTTATTGAATTAACAGAACTGGACAACAGGGGCAAAAGCAACTGCTTATATACATTTCTGAAGGCCTGGGCCACTCCCACTCCCACCGTGATTGGCTGCCTAAACTTCCAAGCTGCGAATCACGACTCAGAGTTTAAGGGCCAATGGCAGAGGCCCAACTCCTGAAATGTTCTGCGATTGGATATCATGTATCGAATTAGAACACAGGGGCTCAGAATCCTTAGTCCAGACTCAAGCTCAGGCAAACCCAGACCACTGAATGCATAACATAGGTTTCCATATGTATCGTCCGAGCTGGATCGAGACCTGTGTGTGTTACAAATAGATGCAGCATTTGAGTCCATTTGGAAGGTTACATTTCTGCGGAAAAGCTTTTCAGGAAAGGGAGAGTAAGGAGGCTGAAACCAGCTTCCCCCATTCCCCCTTTCTGGCCAAACCATTGGCTTGAAATATTTTAGCTCTGTGGGTGCACAGGTCTAGTTCTTGTGGATCTTGATGCATTTTGAGCCACTCACCCCTCATGAAATTAGAAACAGCAGCTGTATTTTATCTTCTCTGTGACATCTCATGAACCCCACACTGCCATCATCAACACATTGGAGGGGAATGTGTGAAGAGGGGTCCCTCTCTCTCCTAGATTTAGAACACTGGCCATGCAAGAAATTTTATCCCCTCGAGTGCTGTGTACATTAAGCTGCCCCTGTTTTGCTGTGTGAGTGAAGTAGCCTCTCCTTTGTGTGGAAATCAAAGAGTCTTCTTATGGAAGCGTTGACTCCTGTCCTATCTTTTAGCTTTTTAGGCTCTTATTTAAAATTGTTTTTAGTGTATAGTTGTTGTTGTTTTTCATAAGTTGTGTAAGAAGCACCTCTTGAGATGCGGCTTTTATATTGAACATTCCAATTTGGTGCACTGTGATAAGAAATGTTTTTAAAGAAGAGAAATGGCTTTCGAAATGGTATGTTTTTGTGTGTCTGCACATTTGGTTCACATGCACATGTCATGATAAGCCATGGTTTTCTTCCCGATCTCACCTCCTTTGCTCCTCTGCAGCCCTAAGTGGGAGAAGCAAAGCAGAAAGATGTAATAAGGGGTGGGGAGAAATTTGATCCAGTTTCTATAGGCAAACCATTGTCCGAAACAATACCCGGGCTGAAACACAGCCAACCTTTGCAATTCGCGCTACAGTTCTCCAGCCAAGAAATGTGTTACAAAAATGCATATACTAGGGTAAACTGTGTATTACCCTGGTATATATTTGTGGAAATAGCTTATAAAATGCATTCGATTGGATAAAATTGCATACTAAGATGTGTATATTAGAAATTTCCAGTAAAATGCAGAATGTTCACAAGGACTTGCTTTTTAGAAATTCACCAACTGATGAGGAAATGTGGAGAACTGAACTTAGGAGGAAAATTTAGAAACTGAGGGAAAAAGCGAAAACGACAGATTCACCCATCCCTAAGCACAATTATGTTTGGTTTCCCGATTCATCTCAACCCAGGATTGTGATTTGTTGCTCTGTCACAAGTGAGAAGATCCATAAACCAACAACAAACCAGCATTAAGGCTGGTTACTGATCCTGGCTTCTCAAGGAGAAACAAAACATGATTCTGGATTCTGTTGCAACAGAAAGCCAAGCTTAATTGCCACTTCCTGGTTTGTTTGCTGTGGCGCAATGGTCCGTGTGTCTGGCTGTTAATCACAAAGTTGGTGGTTCAAGACCACCCAGGGATGGCTGTGGGCAGGATTCCTGAATTACAGGAGGTTGGACTAGATGACCCTTAGGGACCCTTCCAACTCTTCAATTTTATGATTCAATTATTCTTCTGCTTGTGGAAGGGGAGTAATGAAACATGCACTATAAACCACATTGTCAGAAACTCTGGCTTGGCTTATGATGTGTCTGAATGTGGCCAAAAGTGTGGGTGGCAATGTTATTTCAAGTTGTAACGAGATTTGCTGATAAAGCAAAATTAAAACCCTTAAAAGATGAAACCAGATCTGCAATGCATTAAAATATTTAACTATTTTTATCGACTGTTCCCTTTTTTGCTGTGAATGAAACTTCTCTTTTTGTATTGAGGTTTCTTCATAAATTAGAAGGATAGTATGTATGACCAGCAATGGGAAAAGATACGATTTTGTAGTCTGATTTTGTTCTTTAAAGGAAGTACAGGCCATTCAATGAGAAATTAAAGATTTTTAAAACAGTTCCACAATCTACATTTTTATGCTGTCAACATTTTTACAGAAAGCTTTGGCTCATGTTGTTTCTGTGTGTTTGTGTGTGCGTGTGTTTTGTGTTGGCTGTTAATGGTGTTCATGGAGTAAGGAAGCAGGGAATACCTATTTTCTGTACAAATATGCAAATGGAGCATAGCGGAGTTAGCCAGGCTCTCACAGCAACACAAATTAGGGATGTGAGAATGCATTGATTTCCATTCTGACCCATGTTTGTCACATACAGAGCTGTTTCCGTTCTACTGCAGTTCGGCTTCCAACAAAAACTACATTCTTCATCTCTCTGTCCTCAGAAAATTCAGTGACAGAATTTTCCACGAGTAATTATGTAATTGATGACATTATTACACACAATTCATTTCAATGCAAAGAAAACACAATGCAAATGAATGGGGGGGGGGTCATCAGTTAAAATATAGTTTGCATTTTTTGAGATTCTGATAAGGTCTAGAACCCCAGACACTTTTTTATATGATTTGGCATTCCTTTATAGCATATACAGTGGAACCATCATTTTCAAGACTTGCCAAATCTAGAACTACGGTATACTTGATAATCAAATAACGTTGATAGTCTTTACTTAGACTTTGTTATTTAAACTCATGTTGCAACAACTTATTCTGTGTGCCTATTTTAGAGTTTTGTTTTGCATCTTCTAATTTTCATCTGTTGTTAGAATTGTTCTCTCTGTTTTATATACATTATAAAATGAAATAATAATAATAATAATAATAATAATAATAATAATAATAATAATAATAATAATAATAATAAACTTTACCAAAAAAAATCAAAATAATGCAGCCACTCACCCATAAAACAACAACCATTGGCACTGACAGAATCATATGAAAACTAAAACCCCAAATGCAACCTAAATGTATTCACCATCAGACTAAAGAGAAATTAAAATAATATTGAGATGTTTGCACAAATGTGAGCGTTCCATGAAAAATTCTAAGCCAACAGCTGTCTCAACACAAGTGACTATAATTTCCTTTTAAATAAACTGACACATATATCAGGGAAGGCTGTTTGCTCCCAAAGTTGAAACTTCTTTGGCAGAGGCCATTCTTGCAATTAAACGGTTGTAAAAGAACCTGAATTGCACGATAAATTATCTGTAACCTGAAGTGCACTATAAGTTATCTTATTTGCCAACAGCAAGTAAACAAAAAAAAGTACTATGAATGCCACTGGGCACGTTGCTTGTGAGAGTAAGTCTTCCCTCAGTATCAAGAACAGGAAAAAACAGTTCCATCCTTACCAGGTTAGCTTGGCTCTAGAGGAACAGCCTAGGTAGCTCAAGCAGCAGCAGAAGAAGAAGAGTTTGGATTTGATATCCCACTTTATCACTACCCGAAGGAGTCTCAAAGCGGCCAACATTCTCCTTTCCCTTCCTCCCCCACAACAAACACTCTATGAGGTGAGTGGGGCTGAGAGACTTCAGAGAAGTGTGACTAGCCCAAGGTCACCCAGCAGCTGCATGTGGAGGAGCAGGGAAGCGAACACGGTTCACCAGATTACAAGACTACCACTCTTAACCACTACACCACACTGGCTCCTTGGTTCACTAAAGAGTGAACAGGAGAAAGAGTTGGTTCTGGAAAAACAACTTCCACTCTGAGCATATTGTGAAGTACAGAGGGTGGTGTCCTGTAGGAGGAATAGACCGAACTTTTACTGGAAGGCAGAGGTTGAGCCAGGAGAAGTAGGAGCTGGAAAGAAACAGCCTACTTGAGACTCGATCTAGTCTGGAGGGGAGAGGTTCTTCTAAGGAAGAGACTCCCAAACCCAGTGAAAGGAGTGGGTGTGGAGAGCCCTTTGGTCTATTGCTTAAAGTACCTCAGGACCAGGATTGTTAAAGGGGGTGAGTGACTGAAAGAAAGTATCACCATATAAAGGAACCAAACCTATAACACACAAAAACATCTGCGGACGAAATAAAGTGAAATCGTACTGTATTCTTGAAGTAACCTAAATTTAATCCATTTGTGTTATATACCATCTTGCTTTAAATAAATAAAGGTCCCCCGCAGGACACTTTTTAAGCTAAAGGCACAATGTAAAATGTGTTAAGTATATACACCGGAGCTTGCCTCTTGTCCTCTCTGGGGAAGCCAGTGTGGTGTAGTGGTTAAGAGCGGTGGACTTCTCTCCAACCTCAATTCCAACCCTCTTACTCCCTTAACTCTTAACCAGTTTAACTGACTGTCTCTCCTCAAATCCTCTCCTTTTAAACTCTCCCTCCTGGAACCACAGCTAATCAGAGGCCTCCCCTAACACCCCATACACCCAAGCAGGAAAAACAATGCGGCAGATTAGAGAAGGTATGGAAAGAAGCTGAAAACTGGCAGAGCATTCAACATGGTGTAGGCAGGCAGAAGAGAATCTTCTGGACCACCTGACTGCAATGTTCCAGGCATCACATTTTAGCCTGGGTATGCTTAGCATGCAGAAGGCAGGGAAGACATGAAAAAGGTTGCCAAGTACACAGAATTGTTCTCTCTTGCTTCAGAGGGCAGGACTGGAATCAGTGTGCTTTCCCAATAATAGCTTCAATGCTGGAAAGCAAATATTTCCTGGAAATAGAACCTTTTTCTACATTTATAACACCCGAGAAGCATATTTACATATTTACTCAGACATTTGTTCCATTGTGTCAGTGATGTAGTTAGGCAATTTTAGTTAGGTGGTTTAATACTCTTGCTCCTCTGCTTTTATGATGGTAAACTGCACTACCTCACTTACTTCCAAATGTGCTAAGCTAGCCCTGGAGACCCTCCTTCTCATTCTGCTGAGTGTGGCCCTGGACTTCTGCCCTCAAGGCCTGCCCTTAGTGGCACCAGTGAATTGTGTTCAACGGGATTCCTCCCCCCCCCATGTGCTTAGGATTGCAGTCTTCCAGCGTGACCCACTGTATTCAGTGGGGCTTGCTTTTTACAGACTGAAAGCACATGCACCCATTGAACTTCCCCTCCCTTTGGGGATTATTCTTGAACTTCTGACTTGGACTTCAACACAGACCACTGTTTGCCCAACATCCTTGATGCTTCTAGCTTAGCAAATAGAGCTGGGAGCAATAGGGTTGCCAGAATACACACCCTGTCTTAATCTTCCTTCCCAGAATGCCTCATGTGAACTGAAAACTAAGCTTTGGGATGATGTATTTTTACATAACCGGGTGCTGTTGAATTTAGGAGAAGCAATAGAAGAATAGTCCGAAGGGATTAACAGTCCAAGCCTAAAACTGGAGAAAATCCAAGATATGTTAATCACTTTGATCGGTCTACACTTTAAAATGACCTTATGCAAAGTCAAACAGAACATGTAGGACACTAAGTGCTAATCTACTAGGATTTATGTTCACCACACGGCTAAGAAGACCAGAAATTCGTTGGAAATGGGGCTCCCCTTTTAAAAGATTATTACCCACAATGGGTCTGTAAAAGGAAGAACATCTATAAAATACTTGAGAAAATGAGATTGAGCCTAATCAACATGAAATCACCTCTGGATGGCTCATTCTCAGCTTGAAATAGTACTGAATTCATATAACAACGTGGGTAAGTTTTATTCCAGGTAATTCCATTATTAGCAAGTTTTTGTTGACTTTACATTTTTGACACACATTATTGGAAGCTTGAACCTTTTGACGGGAGATGGGCTGGGCAAGGTCACCCATGAGAACATGTGACCCTCAGGTGGCAGACCCAGCCTTCTCTGCATGTAACTGGGACATGCAGAGTCGTACCTTGGAAGTCGAATGGAATCCATTCCGGAAGACTTCCAAAATGTTCGTAAACCAAATCACGGCTTCTGATGGGCTGCAGGAAGCTCCTGCAGCCCATCAGAAGCCGCGGAAGCCCAGTCGGACGTTCAGGTTGCAAAAAAATCATTCGCAAACCGCAACAATCGCTTCCAAGTTTGCGGCGTTTGGGAGCCAAAACGTCCGAGTTCCAGGGCGTTTGACACCCAAAGTACAACTGTACTCCATTTCTTATCAATGGACCCCAAACCACAGGAGCTTAATTAGTAGGGTTGTAAACAAGTATTTTGCAATATTACCACCTCTATTTCCATGTCACTTTCAGTACGTATTTGTAGAAATCCATATCTAATAATCAAGTACAATCCACAAGGCAGAACAAGCATGACAGCTGGCACCTCATGGGACAAGAATCGTAGTTGTCCAATCATAGGCGTCTGAATGCTGGAAAGCAAAGATTTCCTGGAAATGAGACATTTTCTGCATTTACAACACCTGGGAAATATGGCTGCGCGCTGTGATCCTAAACATATTTAAGTGATGCAGTTACCGGTAGGTCATTTTAGACTCTGGACTCTGTCCTTAATGCTCTTGCTCCTCTGAAGGATGTATAACTTCAAAATGTGGTAAGCGAGTCCTGATGGCCTGGGAGACCCTCCTGCTCATTCTGTAGTTTCTGCCACAAACTCTAGCCGTGACTGGCACGACTGCATTGTGTTCAACAGGAATTTCTCCTATAAGTGTGCTTAGGAGAGCCAGTGTGGTGTAGTGGTTAAGAGCGGCAGACTCGTAATCTGGTGAACCGGGTTCGCATCTGCGCTCCTCCACATGCAGCTGCTGGGTGACCTTGGGCTAGTCGCACTTCTCTGAAGTCTCTCAGCCCCACTCACCTCACAGAGTGTTTGTTGTGGGGGAGGAAGGGAAAGAAGAATGTGAGCCGCTTTGAGACTCCTTCGGGTAGTGATAAAGCGGGATATCAAATCCAAACTCCTCCTCCTCCTCCTCCTCCTCCTTCTTCTTCGTCTTCTTCTTTGTGTGACCTGCTGTCACACAAAGTGGCTCTTGCCATGTACCCATTGAACTCATGGTGGGGATTATTCTTGAATTTCTGGCTCAAATTTCAACACAGACCACTGTTTACCCAACAGTCTTGGTGCTTCTAGCTTAGCAAACAGAGCTAGGGCAATATTGTGGCCATGACACACAGCAATGTCATATAATCTTCCTTCCCAGAATGTCTCAGTGAACTGAAAACTAAGCTTGTTCTTTCACATAAAAGTGATTAAATTTCTCTTATCTTCCCCTCTCCCTCCGCTTGAAGGTACATATTGATCCCTACCCTGACCCTAGCATAAATTTAAAGGAACATCCTACTCCAACAGCAGCAAGGATCCTAGTTGCGAAATATTGGAAGACAAAGGACTTACCAACCATCGAGGAATGGCAGATGAAGATGATGGAGTACCTGGAAATTGCCGAGCTGACCGCGAGACTCCGTGACCAGGGGGAGGAGGTGGTGGAAAGAGAGTGGGGGAAATTTAGACAATATGTTAAGAAATGAATCGTTTTATATAAGTATTTAATAGCTAGGAAGTAATTAAATAGTTTTTAGCATTTAGGTTCATAAAGTTGAAATAAGATAAGCTAGAGAAACAGGATGTATGTTTTAAAAGATAAAGTGATTATAAGAAGTAAGATAATATTGAAGTATAAGATTTGTACAGTATAATTATAATGGGAATAGGATAATATAAGTATGTACAAGAGAAAAATGAGGGAATTAGTGAGGAATATGAAAAGGAAGTGCTATAAAGGTTATAACAATGAAAAGTGAGAAGGGAGGAGGGGGAGGAAGCCAATGGACAATGTTAAGAAATAAGTTTGTAAGGAATTATGTGGTAGGTGTTTTGTTTTGTAGATGTTGTTGTCTTGTTTTGTTCTGTTTTGCTGTGTTATGTTAATGTGTTTATTTTTTGTGTATAAAATTCAATAAATATAAATTTAAAAAAAAAAAAATAAAAAAAAAAAATAAAATAAAGGAACATCCTACTCATCTTGCTGTGACCAGGTATGTTGGCTGTTATCTTCCCAAGCTCAGACGAAAACGCAAGACTGTGATAGTATTGCTAAATTAATGCCTGCACGCAAAACGCCAATTAGATGTCAGTTTAATGACTCTGTAGAAAGGAAGCCCTCCTCTTTCTGCCCCTTATCAAAAGGGGGATTGACTTCAAAAACACAGTATGGCTGACTTAGACCATAAATCTAGACCTTAATCTCTTCTGAAATTAGCATTTGGGGGTGGTCACATGTACGCTTCCGAAATTGCAGACCCAGAACTTTTTTGAGCAGCTAACACAACTGCTTTGGCAGGTATAACAAGGCAACCCTAATAAATAGTCTTTAAAGAAACATTTCCCTCTGGTTGGAAACAAAATATGCCAGCTCTGGGGTAGTGTACATCTCTGCTGGATTTGAGGGCACACTAGTGAACTGGGAAGGCATTCAGTCATATGACCCCAAACCTTTCTGTGGTTGTCCCTGATACATCCCCAAACTACCCCCTTATTGGTCCCACAGTTATCAAGGGTGCAATGGTTTCTGAGGTGGTGGCAGAAAGGGGCTACCTGACATCTTCAAGGTTGGAGATCTATTTCTCAGAGGAGGAGGTTCAATGTCTCCTATGGGGCACCTCCTATGGGGCTCCTGGGGCACCTTCCAAAGAATATAAGAAGGTGGGAAACTGGATTAAGTTCCCTTTCTCCAGTGAACATAGAAAGGTGTTCTTGGGAAAGGTGGAGGTAGAGATCTCAAAGACACTTCTCAACAACCTCTGTAGACTTCATTCCCTGGGATTCCTAGGTAAAGCAGGTCAATTGGTATAAACTCTCTCTCTCTCTCTCTCTCCATATATATATATATATATATATATATATATATATATATATATATATATAAGGTAAACAGACCCATGACCATTAGGTCCAGTCATGACCGACTCTGGGGTTGCGGCGCTCATCTCGCTTTATTGGCCGAGGGAGCCGGTGTACAGCTTCCAGGTCATGTGGCCAGCATGACTAAGCCGCTTCTGGCGAACCAGAGCAGCGCATGGAAACGCCGTTTACCTTCCCGCTGCAGTGGTACCTATTTAACTACTTGCACTTTGACGTGCTTTCGAACTGCTAGGTTGGCAGGAGCAGGGACCGAGCAACGGGAGCTCATCCCGTCACGGGGATTCGAACCACCGACCTTCCAGTCGGCAAGCCCTAGGCTCTGTGGTTTAACCCACAGCGCCACCCGCGTCCATATATCCATATATATGTGTGTGTGTGTGTGTGTGTGTGTGTGTGTGTGTGTGTAGATATATATAGTATACCTATTAAGATGTTAAGAATATATAATCATTTCAACGTGGTAAAAGTTTGAGAGAACCAGTATGGAGTTCAAATTGTGAACATTTCATTTGCTGCTATTAGATTCATTCAGAAATAAGTTGAGCTATTTCCCCTAAAATAGATAAAAGCATCTTATTTCCAAGCCGATTCAATTTGAAATTAAACTGGCTCCAATGAGCCCTGGTCCTCTCCCCATCCTTCTCACTTCTTGAACAGGTGCGTCAGGAGTTATGGCAAGCTATGGCAAGTGGAGCAAGGAAGACTGCTATCTCTCTCTTGCCCTTTCTGGCAGAATTGAGCAGGTCACTGGGGGTGGGAGATGGGGAGGCACTCCTAAAGTCTGTAAGACGTTGGGGGAAATGCCCAAAGAAGTTGGTGATGGAAAGGTGGCGATGGGAATATCAGTGCATGCCTGAACAAAACTGTGAGAAGAAATAAATAATGTACTTCATTTGTGCATTGCAGAACACCTTTCATTTGCAGGGTTAAAGGTTAAAGTTAAAGGTTTGATGTGTTTATCTTATTATCATCATTTATATTACTTTAGTCCAATCAATAAACTGCTGGCATGGCATTTTTCATCTCTAATATCTGCAATTTGACATCACGATGGCGTCAAAACATCTGCTAGCGTTTATTATGGCAATTCCTACGACCAATCTTGCTTCCGTTTCACATGTCAGCTTGCCCTTAAAAGACTCAGCAGCCTCACACTTGCATTTTGTATATTTTCAGATAATAATATGCAAGATGGGAGCATAACAGGCACAATAAAATGGAAGCTTAGTTGGCTGTTTTAATGGTCAGGCCCTCATCTCTGCTCTTACTAGAGGTTACCATGGTTCAATTGTGGTCATTCCCAACTGTATACTAGTTCATACGTTGCAGGCAAAGGCAACAAGCACAGTAATAATAGAATTGTAGAGTTGTAAGGGACCCTGAGGCATCGAACCTTCTGCAATGCAGGGATATGAAGCTGTCCCATAGGGGGATTGAACCTGCAACCTTGGCATTTTGGACTCACAGCTGTCCATGGAGGTGCAGGTTAATTCTGTGTCCAGGGCGGCTGTCTACCAGCTCCATCTGGTACGCAGGCTGAGACCCTACCTGCCCGCAGACTGTCTCACCAGAGTGGTGCATGCTCTAGTTATCTCCCGCTTGGACTACTGCAATGCGCTCTACGTGGGACTACCTTTGAAGGTGACCCGGAAACTGCAATTAATCCAGAATGCGGCAGCTAGACTGGTGACTGGGAGTGGCCGCCGGGACCACATAACACCGGTCCTGAGAGAGCTACATTGGCTCCCAGTACGTTTCCGAGCAGGGATACCTGGTGTCACCGCCTTCCTGAGTTAACCGCCCAATCCCGCCTGGGGGGGGGAGGCGTTGCCAGGGGATTGGCCAGGTAAGGGGAGGGACCATACAGCCCACACAATAGAAGGTGTAGCTTACCTGGGAAGCGCCAGTCGGCTCCAGAGCTTCTCCCACCCTCCACTCCCTCAATTAACGCTTAATTTTGCACCTCTTCTCCACAGGTATGCAGGCGCTGCTATGTCAAGGCCGCTGTTGAAGGACCGGAAAGGAATTTCCCTGCATTGGCAGGTTTCGCCTTTCCCGTAGCAATACATCACAACTTTGGCAGTTTCAGGCCTTGGGAGGAATCTTTGAAATGGGGTGTGGGGGGGTGACCCCATGCCCCCAGTACGGCGGTGATATCAGGGTCCCAGTTAAAGGGGTCTTGGGGGGAAGCATTGTCCACACGCCGAGAGGTTGTTATTGCTCTCCCCCACCAGTGGCGGCGAACGGGGGGAGGGGGTTCTCTGCTTGAACATATGTTCTCCAGAGCCAGCCAAATCCCCAAAACGTTCTGGATAACCCTGAACTTTCCCCAGATCTCCGGCTGGGGGCTGGGAAGGATAAACGCCCAATGCCTGAGCCAAGGTCTTCCTGCATCTGAATCTTAATAAAGTTGTGGCCAATTTTAATCCCATAGCACGTTGTCTTGTGTCATTATTCCGCTCAGGGGTCGCATGGGGGTTTGGGGGACTCCGCCTGTCCACGCAAACCACTTCACAGCCAGAAGCTACTTAAGCTGTATACAGCAATATTGCGTATTAATGAAAATAATGTGTAGATTTAATTTGTGCTTTAGAAAAGTTTCAACGTGTTGCCCATAAATTATCTTCATAATTGTTAAAAACAACTCTATAAGGTACAGCAATATCAGAAGCAGCTTTTCTAAGCTCAGATACCCCTTTAGTGCTGAAATACCAGTGGCCTTGACATATATACAGTACATACAGATATATTTAAGGTGAACAGAATATTCCTAGATACTGTCTTTGAAATGACATTTGGTCGTCTTATCCCACCAAGGCAAAAATGATTTTGGAGCACACACTACAACTGATTAAGACAAGTCCTTCTTCCCCAAACCAGGTCTATCAATTCTCCGAACTGAAAAGAAAACCCTGATTAATTTTAAAGGAACAGAAAAATCCCTTTCCCAATAATACAACAGGACCGATTATGTTCTAGTTCACACCGTTTCTGAATTTGAAAATAAATTACCTCACGTTCTAAAGGACACTAGATCTGAAGGTCCTTCCTCCTTGAATCAAACTGTCCCCTTCCTAACCAAATTTTGGGTGAAACCTTCAAGGCTGCTTCAGGCTCAAGCAAGGAAGTGCTACAACAACAGCATAGCTTACTCCCATTGTGAGAGCACCCGCCAAGTCGCAAAAGGGGGGGGGGCATTTTCCAAATTGGCATAGAAAGGGGAGGTTTCCGTCTCCTGAAGACATCAGAACGTCACTTCTTGAGAAAATGCTTGCCTCAGCTGCTGGAGCAGGGGTGCTGAGGATTTAAGACACGCTCCTCTGAATTATTTGACACAGTAGGTTCTCTGTTCTCTGCTGATCCTGTCTCACTAGTATTTTCCTCTGTGGAAGAGAGTTCAGCTGGAGCCTCTTCAGGCACTCGTGATATCCGGCGATGAGCAACTGTTGGGACACACAATATAATACAGCAGATGAAAGTAGTGTTATAGATTAGCACGCCCACTATCACTCAGGCGATGCAACTGTTGGGTTGCGGCGCTCATCTCGCTTTCAGGCCGAGGGAGCTGGCATTCGTCCACAGACAGCTTTCCGGGTCATGTGGCCAGCATGACTAAACCACTTCTGGCGCAACGGGACACCGTGACGGAAACCAGAGCGCACGGAAACGCCGTTTACCTTCCCGCCGCAGTGGTACCTATTTATCTACTTGCACTTTGACGTGATTTCAAACTGCTAGGTTGGCAGGAGCAGGGACTGAGCAACAGGAGCTCACCCCGTCGCGGGGATTCGAACCGCCGACCTTCTGATCGGCAAGCCCTAGGCTCTGTGGTTTAGACCACAGCGCCACCCGCATCCCTATCCCTATTGTAGAAGTCATTAAACTCTGCACAGCAAGGTGTGCATTAAATTGCAGGTGAGGTTCTGAGCTCTTATGCTGAGCGTGCGTGTGGACTTGATGCTAATTTCTGCTTTCTGCATGACATTTCAGTATCATCCTTGAGCAAACCGCATTGATCTGAATCGAAGATAACCTTCAGATTACACTATAAAATAATCACATGGCTAATCATCCATCAGTTCCATCAGGTGAGAAGCATGAGTGTTGTAAAGAAAATTGCCTCTTCCTGCTATCTTGTCTTGTTAATATTCTACCAACAATCATTTTTTTTAAATCTAGTGGAATGCTTTCGTTGAATACTGACTAGAAACAGGTTTAAACCAGCTTTATTTGGCTTTCTCACGCTCGGAGAGCAACTGAACCACAAGTTAAAAATAAAGGTTAAATACCGGTTGCAAATAAGACTGCACAAAATCTTTACACCCACACATACTGGCAACACCCGTCTCCTTTTCCAGTATTTGGGTGAGGGAACAGGAAGTGCTGTACAGTCATACCTTGGGTTGCGCTCACTGCGGGTTGTGCATTTTCGGGATACAGACACGCCGAACCCAGAAGTACCAGAATGGGTTACTTCCGGGTTTCGGCGCTCGCGCATGCACGTCTTATGGAGCGAATGCATGGTCCCTGGAGTCAAATTGCCTAGGGGCCAAAAGCAGATTGTGCTCTTTTTTTTACAAAGAGAGAAGAAGGTGTTGAAAGGAAGCCGCTGAACAGCTGTTTAGCAAGCGATCGGGGAGAGAGATAAGGCTCCCTTTCCAGCCCCGCCCCCATGCCCAGGCCTCCGTTGTTGAATGCAGAGGGAGGCTGTTTGTTTCCCCAGCGACATGGGACTGGCTGATTAGATTATCTGTCTGGAAACTGTAGAAATGGCTCCCTTTCCTGTAGGACTAGAAGCTGCAAACTGTGAGTTGAACCCCATAAAAACGGGGCTTTTCCTCTTTGAAAAAGAAGCTGCACCACTTTCAGCTGATCCTCAAAAAAACAGGGCTTTCCCCCTTTCCTCCTCTAAAAACTAGGTGCGTCTTATGTTCAGGTGTGTCTTATGGAGCGAAAAATACGGTATGTATGATTATTACTTTGTCAAAATAAAAGAAGAGGAGGAGGAGGAGGAGGAGGAGGAGGAGGAGGAGGAGAAGAAGAAGAAGAAGAAGAAGAAGAAGAAGAAGAAGAAGAAGAAGAAGAAGAAGAAAGTGGGTTGTTGTTGTTGTTGTTCAGTCGTTCAGTCGTGTCCGACTCTTCGTGACCCCATGGACCAGAGCACGCCAGGCACGCCTATCCTTCACTGCCTCTCGCAGTTTGGCCAAACTCATGTTAGTAGGTTCGAGAACACTGTCCAACCATCTCATCCTCTGTCATCCCCTTTTCAATTCTTTCTCCTTTGTAGTGAAAAAGCAAACTAGGCTTTTCCACCTGTTTGCCTTCAGTAGTCTTTAAAAATCTAGTTTGATTCCTTTTTCTATCAAGGAAAAAAAATGGGATAGAGCAACCGCTTATGTAATCAGACACATGGAATATTCTTTTTTTTTTAAAGGCTTGTACCGTTGTGATTTTGTTATTATTTTTTCTGTTCTTCAGCTCTATGGCTGCTGCTAGATACTTACCCAACAGAGCCTGGAAACACTGTATGACAAATACAGCCAATGCAGAGGCAAACAAGGAGCCCAGGAAGTAAATCTGCAAGTAATTCAAGAGCTTGTATTAGTTAGAGCACAAAATGCCAGGCATTTACACAAAGAACAGTGGAGTTGTACGCACCAGACTAGAATGCAGAGTCGTCTTCCAGAAAACACGCAGGTGGAAATAGAGCAAAGCTAACGTGCATGGACTAATTGATTCTTGGTTGCTATAGCTCCAACACCTACAGACAACAATAAGAAAGACATCAATGTCAAATAAAAAATATGGCTCTCAGCAGCCTGTCGCAAGAGCAGACATGGACTATGCAGATGAAGGGATATAGCCAGGCAGATAGAAGGCTTGAGTCTTAACTGGGGCCATCAAAGAGCCCATCATATGGTCTTCCATCACCACCTTATGACATGTTCTCATTTATTAGTTGAGTTATTGTGATTAAAATTATGCCCAGCAGTTCAAGTAGCTTGAGGGAATGGCTGCAGCTCCCATGAGAATTGAGGAACAGTCAAAAGGCAGCTGGTTTCTCAGCAGAACTGATGGAACAGGCCTGCTTCCCTTCTCAACCATCTAGAACTTAAAGACTGCAATCCTAAAGCTACTTTCTTTGATGTCAAATTCAGCTTCTTGGGACTGAATATTGAGCAAGCATCCCTCCTAGGCTTGTGGGAAAGTTTTGGATCTTGTGATGTTTTGGAGAGAGGTCTTCCCAGTGGTGGCATCAGAGCCTCCTTCAGGCATTCTCATCTGGGTCATTACAGTCATGAGGTGGAAGAGAGTGGGACTGTGTCCATAGGCCCCAGACCTGTCATCCATGTGTTAGAAGGGAAACTCTGAAGAGCGAAGCCTATTTCTGTGCATGTAGGTTCTCCTTGTGATTTAGAACATGGCGAAATCCATACTCTGAGTCAAAGGCCACCAGGAGGATGGAGATGTACAAAGAGAAGGTTTTTCCTCTTCAGGCCTTCTCAATGTGGAGGACACCCTGGTCCTGATTGAGGTAACTGTGCCCCTGAAGGACCTGGTGCGCAGCCTGGGAGTCATTCTGGACTCACAGCTGTCCATGGAGGCGCAGGTCAGTTCTGTGTCCAGGGCAGCTGTCTACCAGCTCCATCTGGTACGCAGGCTGAGATCCTACCAGCCCGCAGACTGTCTTGCCAGAGTGGTGCATGCTCTGGTTATCTCCCACTTGGACTACTGCAATGTGCTCTACTTGAGGCTACCTTTGAAGGTGACTTGGAAACTACAACTAATCCAGAATGCGGCAGCTAGACTAGTGACTGGGAGTGGCCGCCAAGACCATATAACACCAATCCTGAAAGACCTACATTGGCTCCCAGTATGTTTCCGAGCACAATTCAAAGTGTTGGTGCTGACCTTTAAAGCTCTAAACAGCCTCGGCCCAGTATACCTGAAGTAGTGTCTCCACCCCCATCGTTGTGCCCGGACACTAAGGTCCAGCTCCGAGGGCCTTCTGGTGGTTCCCTCACTGCGAGAAGTGAGGTTACAGGGAACCAGGCAGAGGACCTTCTCAGTAGTGGCACCCGCCCTGTGGAATGGTCTCTCAGCAGATGTCAAGGAAATAAACAACTATCTGACTTTTAGAAGACATCTGAAGGCAACCCTGTTTAGGGAAGTTTTTAATGTGTGAAGTGTTATCGTGTTTTTAATATTCTGTTGGGAGCCCCCCAGATGGGCGGAGTTTAAATAATATGTTGTTGTTGTTGTTGTTGTTGTTGTTGTTGTTGTTATGTGTAGATGTCAAGGAGGAAGGGCCAGCAGACACAGGAGAACACTTGAAGAGGCCTAGCATTCTTTTGGAAGAGTACTGAGGCCCAAAACACCATCCTGTTTTGCTGATTTTGGTGGCTTGTGATAACTTTTCTCAAGCTTTCTACCTTCAGGAAAATATTTCCCCCAGGATTTGCTTGCCAGAGGAACTCCATGTGTTGCAAAGGAGTCCAGGGAACACGATCAGTTCACAATGAGCACGGGCCCGTTCTGAGGGTGCTCAAAGCTTCTTCTGAGAAAATAGTGGCAGGCAGAGAGTTGTCTTTCAGGAAAGGATTTGTCGTTACCGATCTTCTCTTTGAGGAACTCTTGGTATGCTTCTGACAGACCCCTGGGTCTCCTAGAATACATTTTGAAGACCACCATCTTAGGCATTTTAACTTTGTTGCCGGTTTTATAGCACCTTGCTATTATTTCCATCGCTTCATATTTCACACCGTGCTAAATAAGAACCTGCTCTTAACGTTTTAAGGACGGCAATGATGGACAAGAACAGTCTCACCTTTCATAAAGCTCCTGGAGCACGTTTGCATTACTGGAGTTGACGGTCCTGTCAATTCCTAAATGATCTAAAATGTGATGAGGGATGGAATAACCTTCTTCCAGGAGAACAGCCAAATTAAAGAACCCCTGCAACGTGCAAAACGAAGGCATTTCCAGTCAAACAAATAGCGCTCCACGGCTCTGTGGCAAAAGGCATTGGGCGTTTTTGCTTTTAAAGGGGACAAGGAGCCAGAGAAGCTGGTGAAGAATTCACCAAGACAGATAATGCAGCCCTGGAGCAAGAAGCTCCCTTGTCAATTCAGGCATTACAACCTGCAAGAAACAGGTGGACGAATGATGGAGTGCTACAGCTCCAGTCCAGAGGAGCCTCTCTCCACCCCCCCAATTTTCCGCAAACTATTTTTATTGAGTCAAAGATTGTCTGCCCGGGGTTACAAGAATATTTTTTTAAAATCGAATGTGTTAATTTTATAGTACCCAGATTCATACTAGTGAAATGGTATTTAAGACAATCTGGTTTGAATGCAACGATATTAATCAATAAAAGGTAAAGGTAAAGGGACCCCTGACCATTAGGTCCAGTCGTGTCCGACTCTGGGGTTGCGGCGCTCATCTCGCTTTATTGGCCGAGGGAGCCGGCGTACAGCTTCCGGGTCATGTGGCCAGCATGACAAAGCCATTTCTGGCGAACCAGAGCAGCGCACGGAAACGCCGTTTACCTTCCCGCCAGAGCAGTTCCTATTTATCTACTTGCACATGCTTTCGAACTGCTAGGTGGGCAGGAGCTGGGACCGAGCAACGGGAGCTCACCCCGTCGCAGGGATTCGAACCGCCGACCTTCTGATCAACAAACCCTAGGCTCTGTGGTTTAACCCACAGCGCCACCTGGGTCCCTCTTAATCAATAAACGATTTGTTTATTAGACTGAGAAGCAGCTTTGCGCTCACATAGTCCCTCCTTCCTCTTATCTGAAGCCTTAAAAATTATTAAATTTTCTGTTTTACAATTTAAATTTAACTCATTTTTACATCCTTAAGATATCAATGACTTCCCATCTTCTCTTTCCATGGCTCATTTTACATATCATAAATCCCTGCATTTTTTACAAAAACTATAGCATTCAGTATTCCATTATTACATCCATCAAAACTTGTTTACACTGTTGAATTTATCTTAATGCTAGCAGCATTTTCAGCTGTACACAGATATTTCCCATATATTCAATAAACGTTTTCCAATCTTCTCTAAACGTACGTTCTTCTTTTTCTGTTATTCTATATGTTAAGTCTGCAAGCTGCACATATTCTGTCAATTTAAGTTGCCATTCTTCTTTGGTCGGTACCTCGCTCGTTTTCCATTTTGGGGCTAACAAAAAACGGGCCGCAGTAGTGGCATACATAAATAACCTTTTTTGACACCTGGGAATTTCAGTCTGAATTATCCCCAACAGAAAGGACTCTGTGGTTCCCCCCCCCCGGGAAGTACTTTTAAACACCCCCCCCCCAATTCATTATGTATCATTTCCCAATACTCTTTTACCCTTTTACAAGTCCACCACATATGAAAGAACGTTTCAAATCCCCTGAGTGGGAATTTGGATCCTAGTATCCCAGATCCTATGGGGACATGGGTGGCGCTGTGGGTTAAACCACAGAGCCTAGGGCTTGCCAATCAGAAGGTCGGTGGTTCGAATCCCCGCGACGGGGTGAGCTCCCGTTGCTTGGTCCCTGCTCCTGCTAACCTAGCAGTTCGAAAGCACATCAAAGTGCAAGTAGATAAATAGGTACCACTCCGGCGGGAAGGTAAACAGCGTTTCCGTGTGCTGCTCTGGTTCGCCAGAAGCGGCTTTGTCATGCTGGCCACATGACCCGGAAACGGTACACCGGCTCCCTCGGCCAATAAAGCAAGATGAGCGTCGCAACCCTAGAGTCGTTCGTGACTGGACCTAATGGTCAGGGGTCCCTTTACCTTTACCTTATTCCAGATCCTAGTCTGATACTCTAACCACTGCAATACTGCAGTAAGACAGCATTGTTACACAGGGCTCTCTTAAGGGCATCAGCTATGGGTAGTTCAGCCATACGGAACATAACCAGGGCTGTCTTTACCCCAGGGGAAAGAGGTATGGGGCACCCCGGCGCCGAATTCTGGGGGGCGCCAGATGGCTGGAGGGCACGCAGCTTCCCTCCCAAGTCTCTGCGGGGATCGTTTTCCTCTCGCAGCGGCATGGGAGAAAGTTGCATGCCCCCCCTAAAAAAAGAGCTCAACAACTTTGAGCTGCCCCCCTTAAAAAAAGCTAAACAGCTTTGGCCTGCCGCCCCCCCAATTGGGAGTGCTGGGTGTGTTTTTGCACCCCGGCACTATATGCTAAAGACGGCCTTGAACGTGACTAGGGTTTGTGGGACACTGAAGATCTCAAGAGTCTTCAGAAAAGTCCTCAGGTTTTCTGCTGATCAGCCCTTTCATTTCCCAACCAGCAAGAACCTACCTGTGCGTCTCCATACAAGGCAGCTTGTGCATACATCTGTACTGAGATATCCAAGTCTCTGGACTGATTCCGGTATCCATAGTAGTAGAAATCTCCCACCTTCAGATAAGCTGTGGAAAGAAGCAGCTGCATTAAAGACTGTGCAAGTGATTCCCTCCTTCGCAGTTCAGGCTATGACAAATTCCAGTGGTCCTGATCAATGATCTTTGATTGATTGCAAACAAGCCAGAAGGTGGTCATTTTGCGCCCAGAGATGGAAAGAAGATAAAGTCCCAACCAGAACAGAATGGCAAATTAAGTTGGTGGATTATGCCGAATGGGCAAAAATGACCGGAAGAATCAGAAATCAGGAAGGCCAGAATTTCAATAAGGAATGGGGGAAATTTGTAATTTATCTTAAAAACCATTGTAAACAGTTAAAATCATTAGTAGGATGGGAATAACACATGTAGTTTAATTGTGAACTTTGGACACAATGGAGATGTAAAAGATTTGGATTGTCATAAAAGATGAAGGAGGAAATGATGAACAATAGGGCCCACAAAGGGGAGGAGAGAAGTCCAGGAATCTTGTTTTCATGTTGTATACAGTGGTACCTCTGGTTGCGAACAGGATTCGTTCCGGAGCCCCGTTCGCAACCCGCGACATCCGTATCCTGAAGCGTCGCGTCTGCACATGTGCGCGACGTCATTTGGTGCATCTGCGCATGCGCGAACCGCCGAACCCGGAAGTAACACATTCCGTTATTTCTGGGTGCGGCGCGTTCGTATCCCGTGTCGAACGCAACCCGCAGCGTTCATAACACGAGGTACGACTGTATTGGATATGTGATTGTAAAACTTTGATCTGAAAACCAAATAAACCAATTATTTTAAAAAAGGAAAAGGGAGGCCATTTTGCAACACTCAAAAGCACACAAACAACTTTATCTGTAACGGGTTTTTATACGTACCAAATGAGGGAGCATTTTTCTGAGAAACTGAGAAATTATAATATCTCCAAATGCAGTCAACATCCATGTATCTTTCTGTCATTTTCTGGAACACGGGATGGGGGAGGGAAAGAATGACTCAGTATGCTTCCAGGAAAATAAGGATTTAAAGCAAGAAGAGGCTGTGGAATCACATATACTTACCGGCCTCTCTTCGCAGAGTTGTGCCAGGTTTGTCTGTGACACCTCGATTCCAGTCTCTGCAGACAGAACGTAATAAAGCAGGGCTTCGTGCCTAAAACCCAAGGGATGTGAGAGAGAAAGAGAAATGCAAGGTGAACACTAGGAAACTTCAGAAATCGTTTGGCACAGTGGTTTTCAAACAGAGGCCAAACACCGATAACTGGGAAACACTGGCCTGCGAGCGCTCCCATTGGAGAACAGCCTTGACCAAAGGTGTCATGGGCTTTGAAGAAGAAGAAGAGTTTGGATTTGATATCCCGCTTTATCACTACCCGAAGGAGTCTCAAAGCGCCTAACATTCTGCTTTCCCTTCCTCCCCCACAACATACCCTCTGTGAGGTGAGTGGGGCTGAGAGACTTCAAAGAAGTGTGACTAGCCCAAGGTCACCCAGCAAGCTGCATGTGGAGGAGCGGGGACACGAACCCGGTTCACCAGATTACGAGACTACCGCTCTTAACCACTACACCACACTGGCTGCCATCTTTGAAGATGCTTGAACTCAGGACACAAGGGAGAAACGTGAGAAACCAGAAAAGAGGTTTTAAGACTCTCTCAAGGCTAATCTAAAAATATAAATAGTATAAACACCGATAACTGGGAAACACTGGCCTGCGAGCGCTCCAATTGGAGAACAGCCTTGACCAAAGGTGTCATGGGTTTTGAAGATGATTGAACTCAGGATGAAAGAGAGAAAGGTGCTAAGAGGAAGGCACGCTTGGCAAATCCACACCGTGATCAACTCCCACCCAGAAACCAATGTCCCCACTGTGGAAGGATGTGTGGATCCAGAATTGGCCTCCACGGTCACTTACGGACTCACTGTTAAAACCGTGTTTATGTAAGACAATTTTACTTGGCTATCATTGATAGAAGAAGAAGAAGAAGAAGAAGAAGAAGAAGAAGAAGAAGAAGAAGAAGAAGAGACAGTTCAGCAGTACTGATACTCCTCCTGGAATGTGCCACAGCAAAAGAGTCTTGAGTATGTTTTAGGGCACATTCTCCATTCATGCAGGGTAACAATAAGGCCCAAGGAGCTCAAGACAGCCACATTCGCTCTTCATTTCCACATCACAATATCCCTGTGAGGTAGGTTAGGCAGAGAGACAGGGACTAGACCAAGGTCACCTAGTGAGCTTCATAGCTGAAAGGTCAGAGTACACACCCTAAAACATTCCACAGGATCATCTGCGGAACACAGGCCTTGCTTGGAAGAGAAGACAACGGGTTTAAATTAAGGACAAAATTAGAGATGACATTGGCATAGCTCAATTCAGCTCATGCAGAACCAATACAAGGTGGGGAGCTTTTGAAGTGCAACAGTGCTGTGCAGGTGGCAGCAGTTGAACATCTGACCTACCCATGAAAAAAAAACCCACCTTCTAAGAAAACCTCTTCTCCCCTCTGAGTGGTGCAGCAGTAAAATGGATAGCAAATTTGCACAGCTAAGCAGGGTCCAGTATGGTTTCAAACTGGATGGGGAACACATATTGAGATTCCTGCATTGCCGCTAGGTGATCCTTGGGGACCCCTCCAGTTCTCCAGTTCTCTGATTCTATCCTAATATTTTGCCCAGTAGAGGTTACCTCTGGTCTCAGAGTTCCATTGAGAAAGAAAAGACTGGCTGAAAAAGCTGAAATCAAGGGAGAGCTCTACCTTACTCCGCTTCATGTAAATTTGAGGATTATCCAATTCAGATACATGTCCACTCCTATTATGCCTAGTTAGGCCCTAAGAGTTTCGGGGAAATGACACATCATGCGAAATGCATCACTTGTAGCTGAATTAATCTTAAGAAAGCAAACTGTAAATAGCTGCTTGTCCTCCTACCCTGACCCCAGCAAGGGCGGAGGAAGCCTCCTCGCTACCCAGGGCTGCGGCAACCAGAGGCACCCCTGGGTGCGGGGCATTGTGACGTCGCGTCGTGACATCACGACGCAACGTCACTGCGGCTCCGCCCCGACAGCAGGGAGAGAAGCCCTTAAAAAAAAGCAAGCTGCTTGCCTTGGCTTTTCCTTTTTTTAAAAGGGCTTTTCCCCCCGCTGCCGGGCAGAGCCACCCGCAGGGGCGAGGGGAGGGGCAGGCCAGTCAGGATGGTGTGTCACCCTTGTGACAAGCGTGACACTCCTCCTCCTCGCTGGCTGCCCCAGCAGTGGGGAGAAAAGCCCTTTAATAATAATAAAAAAAGGAAAGCAGGCGCCGGCGGCTGGCTAAGCAAGCAAGCAAGCCAGCCGCTGCGCGCCGAGTGATGCTTTCGGCACTGCCGATCACGGGGGGCGGTGCCCCCCACCCCGAGTGTCACCCCAACGCCAGGGCACTGCCCGGTCATGGCTAGGACAATGTCATGAAAACTCTCCCTGCCTGCAGAGATGCTATTAGATCTTGAAAAGAAGATTCCATTGGTCCTTCCCTCCAATCTGAAATAGGTTGTGGTTTTTACACAGAGCTGGGAAAGAAAGGTTGGCACTCCAAATCAACAGCTACATCTGCTGGTCAAAACTTAAATGTGAAGGATAAGGATTAGCAGCTGAATTAAACTTTGGTAATCTGCCTCCTAGCTTTCACATGGATCCTTTACATGTAGAGTTTCACCAAACTGTAGCCAGAAAATGCTCTGGGAGTTCTGCATGTGGATTGAGATACACTAAATTCAGACTATCGTTAAAGGGCGGAAAGTTGTCTGTGATGGTGTTTATTATTATTATATTTGTGCTATAAGGGTGGTGCTGTGGTCTAAACCACCGAGCCTCTTGGGCTTGCTGATCAAAAGGTTGGCAGTTTGAATCCCCGCGACGGGGTGAGCTCCCGTTGCTCTGTCCCAGCTCCTGCCAACCTAGTAGTTCGAAAGCACGCCAGTGCAAGTAGATAAATAGGTACTGCTGGAGCGGGAAGGTAAACGGTGTTTCCATGCACTCTGGTTTCCATCATGGTGTTCTGTTGCACCAGAAGTGGTTTAGTCATGCTGCCCACAGACATACCCCGAAAGCTGGCCTGAAAGCAAGATAAGTGCCGCAACCCCATAATCGCCTTTGACTGGACTTAACCTTCCAGGGGTTCTTTACCTTTACCTTTATTTGTGCTATAATGGAGGGTTCATTAGGTTTTTCTGCTTTGAGCACTGAAGTGTTTTAGGTCATGATGAGGGCAAAACTAGAGGGAATGGTGGAGATCTGATCTCACATTTCTAATTTTAGCAAATAGCACTGCCCCCCACCACACAAATAAAGGTCACTCACCCACAGTGGCTATTTGCCACATTACAATAAACTTACATATGCCCTCCCCACCCATGGCTGCTATTTGCCAAAACTTAAGAGACTGGAGATCTAATAATAGGTTACTAATGTCTCATCTAGTTTGTCCCTGAGTTTTTCATATCGAGCTAATGATTTGGCCTTTGTGCTGATACATCTGTTGGGAGTACAGAGTTAGGAAAAGGATAAATCAGTCAATTGTTCTGATTTGGTTACTATTAGGTGGTCATTTCACAGCATAAAAGTACAGAATTCCCATTCTGAATTACATTTCTCTTTTGTAGTCGTTGTGTTACAGTCGTACCTTGGTTCTCGAACGGAACCCATTCCAGAAGTCCATTCCACTTCCGAAATTGTTCGAAAACCAAGGCACGGCTTCTGATTGGCTGCGGGAGCTTCCTGCACTCAATCGGAAGCAGTGGAAGCCGCGTCGAACGTTCAGGTTCCAAAAAACATTCGTAAACCGGAACACTCACTTCCCCGTTTGCGGCGTTTTGGAGCCAAAATGTTCGAGTCTCAAGGGTTCGACAACCAAGGTACGACTATATTTCACTTTCTCAGTGAACACACCTCTTGCATATAGTAGTAGTAGTAATAAATTTATTATTAAAACATATCACTTTATTATTATTATTATTATTATTATTATTATTATTATTATTCCACTGGGAGCCACACAGAATGGCTGGGGAAGCCCAGCCAGATGGGTGGGGTATAAATAAATAAATACCGTATATTCCGGCGTATAAGATGACTGGGCGTATAAGACAACCCCCAACTTTTCCGGTTAAAATATAGAGTTTGGGATATACTCGCCAGATAAGAAATAAGACCCGGCGTATAAGACGACCCCCGACTTTTGAGAAGATTTTCCTGGGTTAAAAAGTAGTCTTATACGCAGGAATGTACAGTAATAATAATAATAATAATAATTATTATTATTATTATTAATCATTAAACAGAAAAGGAGCATCACACCTACCAAGACAGTTCCAGATAAGCGTTGAGAGCTTTTTGAATGACGTGGCCTAAATAGCCGTTCTTTTCTGCCACATACTTTGCCCAGCTGAAAATAAGAACAGAAACATTAGCACTCAAAGTCTGCAGCCAACTTTGTGGCAGGCAAATGCCTGCACACACCTCAACCCAAATCAATGAACTCTAGGAGAATCGCCCGCTTCCCAACATGCTGTCTCTCACGTTCTTCTAGCCCCTTGCTTTCTTGCCCATGCCTGCAATGGCGGACACCTGGCAGCAGCCCTCACATTGTGAAGAAGCTTGTGAATGGTCCTCAAGTCCATTGTGTACCTCCAAGTTGGGGTGAGATGGGGACCTTCTTGGAAGGAGAAGAGAAAGGAAGGAGGGCGTTTGCTTCACTGCCAACGTAAGACTCAGGGCTGCCTCCCTCCATGAAATGTGCAATTTAAGCTTCAGAATTTCAAATCCCCTCAGCCCAAAAAGTGACACAACGAACAGGGTATGAAAAAGAAAGAAAAAAAACAAGTATAGGTTTGGAACGTCAAGGTCACTGAAAATCGGGTTCTCCTCCCAGAGAGCAAGTGTTGCGGTGAGGTCACCACAACTGACTCTCTGTTACTGGGGTGGGTAGGTTTGGATTGCCACAGCTACCCGATTGGTCCCTTGGCAGCATGGGACTTGTTCCGGCCAATGGGGTTGCAGAAATTGCTTCCAAGGGACAGATATATACCGCTGTACGTTGCGTTGAGATTCCTCTGTTTCGCTTCGTCCACCGGATCACCCACCCACCCTCCTTTTATTTAGGGTCCATGTTGACCTTGCTATACCGTCATGAGTCATCTGCTTTGGGGGCAGGGGCCTGGCAGGAATTTTTCTCACTTGGCTGATTGGCTGGTGCCTTTTGGGTTTTGCCTACCGTGTAGCAAATCGTCACAATTTGTAAGGTTTGCAGTTAGGTAAAGGTAAAGGGACCCCTGACCGTTAGGTCCAGTTGCGGATGACTCTGGGGTTGCAGCGCTCATCTCACTTTACTGGCCGAGGGAGCCGGCGTACAGCTTCCGGGTCATGTGGCCAGCATGACTAAGCAGCTTCTGGCGAACCAGAGCAGTGCACGTAAACGCCGTTTACCTTCCCGCTGCAGTGGTACCTATTTATCTACTTGCACTTTGAAGTGCTTTCGAACTGCTAGGTTGGCAGGAACAGGGACCGAGCAACGGGAGCTCACCCCGTCGCAGGGATTCGAACTGCCGACCTTCTGATTGGCAAGCCCTAGGCTCTGTGGTTTAACCCACAGCGCCACCCGCGTCCCTTCGCGGTTAGGCATTGGTTAATGTGTGTGGAGGGGACGAGGCATTGCTGTGACCTGTCCCTCCAATGGTTGTTGCATATGTATTCCGTTAAAGGAATCCAGGGGCTCGCCATGCATTTGTCCGACCCCTGAAAGGGGGATAAGGCCATGCAAGGACCCCTGGGAGCATTCTGGGTGTGATCTTAGGGACCTGCACCCATCCCAATCGATCTCCCGGGGTGCTTACCTTGACTGACCTCTGCAACTGGCAGTTGTCGGTTCTGTTCTTGTCCTGGATAGTCTGGGACAGGTTCAGATAGTCCGAACCAATGCCTAAGCAAACCAATCACAGCCTGTAATCAATAAAGTTGTGGCCAAAATTATGCCAAACCTCAAAGTAAAATTTGACTCAGGTGTGAATTTATTTCTAGGCAGTTTTGGTGATCTTAACACGCAACCATATATTTCTTTTGCAGTCACAATGATTCCTGGTTTAAGAAATTTGATTTTTTGTTTTGTTTTGTTCGCGATGCATTTCTTAGCACTACTTACATTACTGCCTTTTCAGGATCCCTGGGGAAGCTCGCTAGGTTTCCTGTAATGTAATATTGCGAACACCGTAATGTGCCTTCCATGTGACCACTTTCTGCCGCTTTGAAGAAATAGTCAGCTGCAACAGTCTGCAAAGTGGGGGGAAAGCAGTAGAAAAATAAAACTTTTGCTTGTTTCGTCTTTCTATAATGTCAATAATGTGTGCATAAGGAAAAATGCAAGTTTTTAAAAAAAAAAATGAAACAGAAGTTATTAGCTACCATTTGTGTACTGGTCGCCATGTGAAATGGTCACCTCTCTGTTAAAATTTTGAGAATCCAAAGAGAAAAATGTTGTTTAATACTTATCCATGCTGGAATATCACCAGAAGGTAAAAAAAACAAACTATTTACACTCACTTTATTTCTCCCAGTTATTCCTGGATAAGCTCCATCTAAATACAAGACGCCAAGATTGAAGGAGGCATCAGGATTGCCCATAGCTTCAGCTTTTAACCAGTATCGGGCTGCTTTCGCATAGTCTCTTTTGAAGTTATGATAATACCAACCCAGGCCATTCACTGCTTGAGGCAGTCCCTGCAGGTAGAAAGGGAGCAAAAGGGGAAATCTTAAGATCTTTCATGCTGAGAGTGTTTCAGTCCCTGATTTATTTTGTTCGAGGACCAAACACCTTATGGAAAGACATGGGGCTAAGTCCAGGCTGCTCTCAGATAAAACCCCCAGGGACATCTCCCACATTTTGTTGGAAGCTGCCCAGAGTGGCTGAGATGTAGTGGAAATGCGGAAGACCATTATAATTTTGAGGAGTTAGGTGACATCTCTCTTTCCCTTTAACATCCCCGGTTTAAGATCTGAGTTATGAGACAGTGCTGGACAGTGCAAATTCCCCTACAGAACATAGCTGTCAACTTTCGGATTTGAAAATAAGGGATTTTTCCAAACTTTCGGATTTGAAAATAAGGGATGCCGCAAGGGCGGTGCAATGGCACCAAGTAGCCTCGCCACCCTGCGCTCCAGAGGCTGCACACAAACAGGTGAGCGAAAGAGCGAGCGTATAGGCGGCAGGCAGGCTGTCTGTCTGGTTGGGCGTGAGGGTCTGGCTGCACAAGGCATGCAAGCTCCGCCCCCAGTCAGTCTCAGACTCCTTATTGGCAGCCAAGCAACGCAGCTGAGGAACCTCCCTGGCCGGCAGGGAGGGAGAGGAGCTGCTTCCTTTGGAATCCGGGAAATTTAAGGGATATCAACAATCTGGGATAGCAGCGGGAAACGGCATTGGAATAAGGGAGTTTCCCGCAAAAAAAGGGAGGGTTGGCAGCTATGCTACAGAAGCTGTTTTTTGTAGAAGTTACCTTGGATGCAGCTTTCTTCATCAGATGTAAAGCAAGTGTTCTGTTCTTTTTCACACCTTGACCCTAAAGCAATGACAAAAAACAGGATTATACAAAGCCTTTCCTATTCCTGCTCACTGAAAAGTCACATTAGCTTAAAGGGACAAAAATGCAGGTGTGACTTTCAAATGTGCAGGATTCACCCATGATTAATTGGTATCCTAGCAAAAAAAATTGACTTTCTTCCTCCTCAAAGCACCCATATATCTTTTATGCTCGTGAAACGTCAAAAACCTCGTATCCAATTGACAAATGCAACCTCCACATCCCACACTGATATTAATGTGTAAAAAGTAAAGGTTAAAGGTAAAGGACCCTGGATATTAATGTGTACCAATGCGTAATTCCACACAGAGGCATGTTCTGTTAAATGGAAGTCTTGCCCAAACAAGGAAAGCAAAACTGCACCCAATACAAGATGCAAAAAAGGGGGTGGGGATTAAGACCAGCAATAAAATGATTGTTTAAATAAATCAGGAAACTGGCTAAGGAAGAAGTCAGGACATTTGATGGCAAAGCAGTGAAAGGCTTGCTAACGGAGATTGCAGAGAAGTTGCAGAATAAGGTGAGCAGAAATGACCATTTCCAGCATTGCTCTTTTCTCTTCCTCCTCTAGCTCTATGCAAAAGGTAAAAGGTAAAGGACCCCTGGACGGTTGCGTCCAGTCAAAGGAGGGTATGAGGTTGTGGTGCTCATCTCGCTTTCAGGCCGAGGGAGCCGGTGTTTGTCCACAAACAGCTTTCCGGGTCATATGGCCAGCAGGACTAAACCGCTTCTGGTGCAATGGGACACCATGACAGGTGGCAGATCGCACAGAAACGCCATTTACCTTCCCACCCCAGTGGTACCTATTTATCTACTTGCACTGGCGTGCTGTCGAACTGCTAGGTTGGCAGGAGCTGAGACAGAGCAACGGGAGCCCACTCCGTCGTCGGGATTCGAACCGCCAACCTTCTGATCGGCCAGCCCAAGAGGCTCAGTGGTTTAGACCACAGCGCCACCCGCATCCCAGCTCTATGCACTTTTCAAGGGGATGGGGCAGACAGCACCACCTTGTGGTGGGGAGTGGGAGGGTACCGGGGGAAGGCTACCTGCCCAAATGTGGTACAGTGGTACCTCGGGTTAAGAACTTAATTCGTTCTGGAGGTCCGTTCTTAACCTGAAACCGTTCTTAACCTGAGGTACCACTTTAGCTAATGGGGCCTCCCACTGCCGCCATGTCACCTCTGCACGATTTCTGTTCTCATCCTGAATCAAAGTTCTTAACCCGAGGTAATATTTCTGGGTTAGCAGAGTCTGTAACCTGAAGCGTCTGTAACCCGAGGTACTACTGTATTTATGGGCAGAAAAAATAAATCAAGGGGCTCGGCTGGATTGCTGGTTGTGGAAGTGGTTGTGGAAACCACTCATTTTACACTGGAATGTTTATTTTGATTACTTAAGGTTTGACGCGGGTGGCGCTGTGGGTTAAACCACAGAGCCTAGGGCTTGCTGATCAGAAGGTCGGCGGTTCGAATCCCCGCGAAGGGCTGAGCTCCTGTTGCTCGGCCCCAGCTCCTGCCCACCTAGCAGTTCGAAAGCACGTCAAAGTGCAAGTAGATAAATAGGAACCGCTCTGGCGGGAAGGTAAACAGCGTTTCCGTGCACTGCTCTGGTTCGCCAGAAGCGGCTTTGTCATGCTAGCCACATGACCCGGAAGCTGTCTGTGGACAAACACCGGCTCCCTCAGCCAATAAAGCAAGATGAGCACGACAACCCCAGAGTCGGACACGACTGGACCTAATGGTCAGGGGTCCCTTTACCTTTACCTTTAAGATTTGAAAAGAATGCTTCTCCTAAATGCTGTCACATTCTACGTATAACAAAAGCAGCAGTTTCTCTATTTTACCTTGAATAACACGATGGAATAATCATAGAGAGATACAAGGTCTCCTGTCTCCAAGGCACCCTTTGCATACCACTCGACAGCTGCTTTGGTGTTTTTCCCCACTCCTTGCTGGCCCCAGAAAAGCATCTGTCCTAAACGTTGCTGAAACAAAAGGAAAGATGTTCGTGAATCTCAGGTGTGTACCGTCAAGATCCATTCCAGGCTTTCGCAAATATATGCAAGTTTTCATAAGGGAGGTGCTTTAGGTAATCTAAAAATACAGATAAACAGTCAAATAAGGAGAGGGCTGTTTCAACAGGCGAATCACATTATCTTGCGGTGGTGGGAACTGTGTATATCTGAATCCCCTTCAGTGGGGTTTGGAATACAGCGTGGGACCGTGCATCCCTGCCAGCTATTGTGGGCTGAGCACCTGGCTTTCCATGCCACAACCTTGATTTTAGCCAAGTGAGAAGAAGTTGCGCTTCAGTTCAGTTTCAAGAAAAAGGACGGTTGTGTGGGATATGTCAGTCAATTCAACATTCCATGAGATGACTAACTGCCATCTGTGAATCTGTCAGTTAGGTCCATTGGTCAGTTAGTTAGGCTGCTGCTGGTGGTTGTAGATGCTTTGGTGGAGTCTCTCAGGACTCATTAATATCTTTTGTTTCGTAACCTAAGTATGTACATGAATGAATCTGTCAGTAAAATAGTTTATTTTGGTTATTATACAGATTCATGTGTACAGTGGTACCCCGGGTTACGTACCTGATCCGTTCCGGGATGCCGTTCACACCCCAAACAGTGCGCAACCCGGGTGTCCATTTTGCGCATGCGCGAAAGCGCGACATCGCGCTTCTGCACAGAACGCTTCTGCGCACACACGGACCGCGCGGACATGCGCAGAAGTGTCCGCGCGGCGAAATCCACTTCCGGGTTTGCGGAGTACGCAACCTGAACATACGCAACATGGAGCGTACGCAACACGAGGTATGACTGTATCTTTATTTTAAGAGGGATAAAAGGGATTGACAATCAAGAAGGGACGAAGGACTCAAACGAGTCAGCAATCCGTTTGCCGCTGTGCAGGTTTAAATAAGGAAACGTTTAACTCTGTAACCATATTATATCAACGTTCCTACAGATTGTTCAGGTCTAGTAGCAAACACTCCACCTGCGCAGCCGCATTTCCTCTTGTTGCTTCGTGCTTCAACCACATGAAGATGTCGCCATTTTCTTTTGTTTGAGCTTTCAACAACTCTTCGTCCCGGAGCCTGATTGTTTCTACAAACGCCTAGGAAAGAAAGTAAACATTAAACAGGCAAATGCCAAGAGGGGAAGAGGAGATCTCATTCATAACACTGAAAATATTAGGTGCTGTCTAAGCGCTCTGCTCTATTCTTGCACTCGGAGCTCTTAACAGTTTGCCTTTGAGTCAGCCAGTTCTAAGGAAGGTCAAAGAAAATGGACTACTACTGAACTCTGCCATCTTATTCGAAATGTTCCCCTCTTGTCAAGCAGGGCAATGATATATTGAGATGTGGCCAAAGCTATGTCAAAGAAGCAGTGTCATGTCAAAGTGACATTTTGGTCTGCCATCTTGATTCAATGGCACCCAGTGTCCGAATGGCCACAAAGTATGCCACTCCACCTCAGGAAGCTTTATGCTCAGTGTGGTGACAAAATATTGAGAGGCAGCTGAACCTATGCAAAAAATGTTTGGGAAAGTCACACCAAAGTCACTTTTTGATCTGCCATATTGATTCAAAATGGCATCCATCAAAGAGCAATGTGTTATTCCCTGACGTCTCCCACCAGAGCAGGGTTTGGAACTACTGTAGTAAGATGGCTGGCCCTCACAAGAGGTTCTTTTTTGTCTGCCTCTCCACAAAACTGATTAAAAGATCTCAGGCAACAAAGATGAGCACAACTTTTTCCTGAAAATGTTTGCAACCAGTCAGAGTTAATAACCGTACTGGGCTCAGTGAAGAGAGCTCAGGCTGCCCTGTATGTTCAAGCTGAACTTAGTATCAACATCGTCACTTTCTTTTGGGAATTATAGGGACCGAACTACCTAAATTGTATAGAAATTTATTTATGTATGCTACTACAGCAGCAAGAATGTTACTCGCCCCAAAATGGAAAGAAACAGAACTCCCAGTAAAGTAAGAATGGATATGAAAACTTACGGAATATGCAGAAATGGCGAAACTTACCGGAAGAATAAGAAATCAAGATAACAAACTTTTTTATAAAAGAATGGAAATGGCTTATTGAATATTTACAGATAAATTGCAAACAGATAAAAACATTGGCAGGGTTATTGTAATAACCTGCAGTTTAATAAGAGTTTATATTTAAAGTAGATTAATTTGGATATGCAGAAGATATTAAGAAATCAATTTAAGGAAACGCAAAAAGAGGGGGAAGGAAGTCAAACTTTGAAATGTTAAAATGACTGTAAAATTAATGAAATGTATAAATTTGAAAAGTATAAATAAAAACTTTAAATAGAAAAAAGACATTGTCACTTCAGATTTCAGTCAGGAGGGTCATTCACAGCAGTGATTTGGCAGAAAATTTCCCAGTAATGTATTTGAAATCTGAAAATCCATTTTCAGAAAGACGGGGATCAAATCTCAACTGCATGTTTCTTTTTACCTGGTCTCCTTCTTTTTTTTTATTTTTTTATTTTTTTTATTTTTTATAATAAATTTTATTGAATTTAAAACAGACAGAGCAAATCACATTTCCAAAATCATATTCCCATTACATACACTACATACATACTACATACATCCATTACTTAAGCATCATGCAACTCCTAACATGCCTCATGTTTACCTGGTCTCCTTCTGAAGCATGTTGATCACGTGGCGTCTTTAAGGCGACATCACTATAATAAGCATAGGACAATTCCAGATCTCGTGGGTAACCATTAATGGCTTGGTAATGCTTATATCCGAGGCTCATCAAGGCCAGCCTATCACCGCCCTGAGCTGCAACCAAACTGTACAGCAGCCCCTGGTAAAAATTAAGAAATAGGAGTGTAAATTTAATCGTGGCCAATAGAAAAAGCCCAGAGAAATGAGAATATCTACATTGTGAATCACAGATTAAGTTCAGTCAATGACAGCAAGCTTAGAAAGGCAACTGTAAGCTCCGAGGGGTTTTTGCAATCCTGGCCCTGTCATGACTTTGTGCAGGCATAGGCAAACTCGGCCCTCCAGATGTCAACTCTTAATCCTACTCTCTGGAGGAAAAGGGGACCCAGAACACACTGAGGAGTTGTGGCCTTAGAACCACAGAATCATAGAGTTGGAAGAGACCACAAGGGCCATCCAGTCCAACCCCCTGCCAAGCAGGAACACCATCAAAGCATTATTGACAGATGGCTGTCAAGCCTCTGCTTAAAGACCTCCAAAGAAGGAGACTCCACCACACTCCTTGGCAGCAAATCCCACTGTTGAACAGCTCTTACTGTCAGGAAGTTCTTTCTAATGTTTAGGTGGAATCTTCTTTCTTGTAGTTTGAATCCATTGCTCCGTGTCCGCTTCTCTGGAGCAGCAGAAAACAACCTTTCTCCTTCCTCTATATGACATCCTTTTATATTTTGAACATGGCTATCATATCACCCCTTAACCTTCTCTTCTCCAGGCTAAACATACCCAGCTCCCTAAGCCGTTCCTCATAAGGCATCTTTTCCAAGCCTTTGACCATTTTGATTGCCCTCTTCTGGACACGTTCCAGCTTATCAGTATCCTTCTTGAACTGTGGTGCCCAGAATTGGACACAGTATTCCAGGTGAGGTCTGACCAGAGCGGAATACAGTGGTACTATTACTTCCCTTGATCTAGATGCTATACTCCTATTGATGCAGCCCAGAATTGCATTGGCTTTTTTAGCTGCTGCCTTGCGGAGAACATCACAAATAGAAAAAGATGCCAAGCGTGTCGATCAGAGGTGAAAGCTGGAAATGTGGAAACACCACCTTTGACTAAAAAAAAACTGTCTCCAGCCTAAAAGTGGGACTTGGAGGATGAGATAGCAACTATTGCTAATTCTCAAGCTGTTCATAGGCAAAAGTGAGGCATCCAAATTCTTACCTGAGCTGGGTCTACAGGCATGCCCAGTCCTATTTCAAAGATAACGCCAAGAGCATAGGACGCTCTGTGATCTCCACAGCAGCTGGAATCCATCAGGGACAAGACAGAAGAGTTTATATAACGTAGGCCATCAGCGCTGGAAAGATTTTGAGCCACCGTCTCAAATAAGCTGCGTCCAATTTCTAAAATGACATCCTCTTGGCCTTCAGGTGCTAAAATCATAAGATATAAATGTTCAATTAAACTACTGGCTGTGAAAACAAGCAGGTTCTGATTAGGTAGCTTTAATTTCCCCACAAGCTTACTATTAAGTAGATTCAGTGCCTAATCCAAAGTTACTATAAGGGGGTGAGAGCTGCTTCCATGCGATGGAGTTGCAAGACACACCAATAATGTTGTAACATGTATATTGTGCAACTGGCCTTATCGTTTTCACAAACTCACAGAGGTTATACATATAACATCACAATCATGTGGCTGTTATCCTTCACTTTCCAGTGTAGTTTATTATCACTTTTGGACGTGGGTGGCGCTGTGGTCTAAACCACTGAGCCTCTTGGACTTGCTGATTGGAAGGTTGGCAGTTCAAATCCCCGTGACAGGGTGAGTTCCCGTCGCTCTGTCCCAGCTCCTGCCAACCTAGCAGCAAGCCAGTGCAAGTAGATAAATAGGTAACCACTGGGGTAAGAAGGTAAACGGTGTTTCCATGCACTCTGGCTTCCGTTACGGTGTCCCGTTGCACCAGAAGCAGTATAGTCATTCTGGCCACCCGGACAGCTGTCTGTGGATAAACGCCGGCTCCCTCGCCCTGAAAGCGAGATGAGCGCCACAACCCCATAGTCGCTTTTGACTGGACTTAACCATCCAGGGGTCCTTTACCTTTAGTCTTCTTCTAATCTTACATACTAGTATCTACCTTAATGTATCAGAAATCCCCACAAAGTGTGGAAGGGGCCAAAGATATTTCTTTGGGTCTGACATCTGATGTGATTTTCTCCCTGTGCCACTAATATACAACCCTGGGGGCTGGTATGCCACAATGGAGAGCGTAAGACCAGAACCTTATTCCTAACACAATTGCTTGTTAAAATGTGGTCCAGGGAGAGCCAGCAGTCTCTAAGATAATGGTGAAAACCAAAGAGGAAAAAGCTGAAAAGCCGCATGTTTCTTGCAAAAGTTAAGTGATTGCTAACAGAAAGAAAAGAAGTAAAATCTCTCATTACCTCCTGATAACTGTAGACCTGTCTCTTGCAACTGTTTAAACATGCTGTAGTATTTGTCCAATAGTTCTTGTCTCCAGCTGAAGGCTGCATCCTTGGGGTATCCTCCATATTTATTGATCATTTCCAGATAGTAGTTTTCATAAAGGCCTGGAGAAAATGAAAGCGAGTCATCCTAGCTGTATCTGTGAAACTTCTCACATACAGGTGTCCGCCTTCCCACTTCAGAATTACTTAATGGCGTCACAAAATCACCTGATTTTGGTTTTAGATTGTGTCCCCCTGGGTCGATTTTAAAGTGCCTGAAGGTAAGACGGTTGACACAACTACACCAAAGACATGAAGCACAATCCTAAACTGTCAGTTTGCATTTCTTCGTGCAGAAAGTATTGATCTGATGTGTAGAGATCTTTCCTATTCTAATTAGTTAAAGAGGGTTCTGGAAGCTTCTCTGTGTGAAAGAAACAAGCAGAAGGTTCATGATGTTTGGCTTATTCCTTCAGAGAAGCTGAGTACAGCTGGCTTAAACTGGTTCTCTTATCTCTTTCTGTCAAAGTCAGAATAAAAGGCCAGAAGGAGCTTGGGTTTCACTTTCTCTCTTTATTCTGGTGTGGTGTTCTGTACATAGTACGCTTAGTGTTAAGGTTTAGACTTATTATAAGTTATTGTAAGTTTAAGTTAAGTCTGCTGCAACTGGTTTTATTATGGACAGTGCCAATCCTGAATGTATTGGATTTGTGTCCATGATGCTCATTTGCCTTCAGTAGCAGTAAAACTCTGCTGGATGAAATACAATTGCCTATGGTCTATTTTTGGGGAATCCTGTAACGTGTTTAAGTTCTGCTCTGGTTCAATAGAGTAGAATTCAATGACATAAACATCTCCCACTGTTAAGCCCTACTGAATTAAATAGAATTTGCTCCCTACTCAGTGTACAGTGGTACCTTGGGTTAAGAACTTAATTCGTTCCGGAGGTCCGTTCTTAACCTGAAACTGTTCTTAACCTGAAGCACCACTTAATGGGGCCTCCCGCTGCCGCCGCGCCGCTGCTGCACGATTTCTGTTCTCATCCTGAAGCAAAGTTCTTAACCCGAGGTACTATTTCTGGGTTAGCGGAGTCTGTAACCTGAAGTGTCTGTAACCTGAAGTGTCTGTAACCTGAAGCGTCTGTAACCCGAGGTACCACTGTACTTAGGATTGCAGCCCTAAACTGGTTTACAGATTATTCCTTCTTTCCATGCGGGAATCCAAAGACCTCTAACAGTGAGGTCTCGGTACCATTAGCAAAATACGATTCTCGAGATTCAGAAACAACGACAGCAAAAGTTGCACAGAATAGATACAGATTTGAGACATAAAGATGCTTGACGAGTAAACAAATAACAATTTCAATCAACATGGAGCAGAGAAGGAATACCTTTAGCTCCACATATTTGGCCTCAATTGCCTATCCTCACAGCTTCTTTTAAATTAAACAAACAAATGATAGGAGATCCTGTAACCCTACATGATGCCAAGTTCAGTCCTCGCTACTTGCATTTTTGCTCTTCTTGTTTCAGCACAAATCCATGCCTGGGCGATGTGCTCTGGACAGCGAAACATTTTTGATAGTAAAGGTCAATTCTTTCCAAAATGTCTTCCTTGTAGAAAGGGTTAGAAATCTGTGGGTAGGGGGAAGAGTAGTAAGCATATGCGTTTCCTGTAAGACCGTTGCGTATATTTTTTTTTAAATTGCTAAAATGCAGGAATACCATTTTTAATTCCTACTGCAGAACACAGCCAAGTGACCACAGACGTTTGCAGATCGGTATAACACAGACAAACTGCCTCTTTTGAACACTTTATTATAGATGGCGAGATTCTCCCTAGCCACCTGAAAGGGGTATAAATGTATACATATATACATTTTTAATATAAATGCTAATGGGATGTTATTGCCACATGCAAGCTTCTAAAAAAACTGCCTGATAAAGTTCTCACCTAGAGGAATAAACTATTCCATCCAAGTGGCTAAACTGGTCATCAGACTGTCTGTGTGGATTCTGTCATTTAGTTATATATTTTTTCTTAATAAATTATTAGTATACTTAAGAATAATATAAAGTTCATCAACTTTTAATAGTTGATGCATCATGGCCACAAAACAACTCCAGGAGGAAGGAACAGCGAATCTAAGCTCACTCTTTATGCATCATAACCGATAGCCCACCTGAGTTACAGTATTGCATTGGAAATGAATGTCAAAGTCAGGCACAGGTAACTCTAGATCCATATTGACATATTTGTTACCTTCTGTTCACTCACCTTTCTGGTCTCTAGGCCATTAAGACGATAGTATTTCACTGGACCAAAGTATCCTTCAATACTTGATGAATAGCCGCTGCCTCCAATAGCCAAGTAACCGGAAGTGTCATCGTAATAGAAATCCTCCCTAAAACTAGAAAAGTCAATGTTTTGAAACATTCTGAAGCAGATAAAACCTCTGATTTCCCGGGCAGGCAGAGGACTCTGTCATGGAATAGTCTGGAATATATTTTAAACAAGATGGTTTGGAGGCTTACAGCGACACAAGCTGAGTGTTCTCTCTAAAGGCATTTTTTAAAAGCATTTGGGGAGGCTCTAAAGACCCCCACATTGTGATTAGAAATCCAGTTTGACATCGGTCAACAGAAGCTTTTTAAAAATGAAATCTGGAAAGGTGCCCCAATAATAATGATGATGATGATGTAGGTCTTTCAGGATGTGGTAGACAGCTGTCCCTGGACACAGAATTGACCTGCGCCAAAGTATACTGTTTCATAAGCAGAGTAAAAATTGTGATAGTGATGTTTCAGTTTCACGCATTTTCCATCACCTCCTTCTACAGAACATCCTACACTCTAATTTATCGATATTCCCTAGAGAAATAAGGAAGAACTTAAACTTAGATTTTATGAGAGGGGAGATTACTTAATTTGCAATCACGCATTAAGGTCAATGGAATGATGCAATCGGAGTCTCCAGCATAAAGTGCCCAAGCCTTTGGCAACTGTAGTCAATGCAAGTTTTAATGCTGTGATACTGGAGCACAGTCCCTTAACCACAGAACAATGTCACGGGTTTTTAAAAAAGTTGAAATACTGGTGAGGTCATTTGCCTAACATGTGACTCCATACTACAAATGTTACGCGAACTTTGTCATACTAGACCAAAGGAAAGTAATTCCCAGATCACCGATGAATAAAATCATTTTTTATTTTTACCACGCTTGGTAAACTGAGCTGGTAAAAAGTAAAAGAGGAATTGTTTCCCTGGTGAACTGGTCTGTTTCCCTGGTAAACTGAACAATGGTTAAGTGCCAATAGTCGAATCAACAGCAAATTCTAGATTGAAACCATATTGTTTCTCAGTCCATCAAACCTAGGTATCGTAAGGAGTGAATAAATCAGGGGATGTAGGATAGAACGGATCAGAGACGAAAAGTCTTAGTTATGTAAGAATACACACTACTTGAGATGGAAAGAAGATAAAGTCCCTAACAGAGAAGAATGGCAGATCAAGTTGGTGGATCATGCCGAAATGGCTAAAATAACCGGAAGAATCAGAAATCAGGAAGACCAAAATGTTAATAAGGAATGGGAAAAAAATTATAATTTATCTTAAAAACCATAGTAAACAGTTAAAACTAATAACAGGAATAACACTTGTAGTTTAATGGTGAATTTTGGACACAGTGAAGAGGTAAAAGATTTGGATTATCATAAAAGATGCAGGAGGAAATGATTAACAATAGGACCCACAAAGGGGAGGAGGGGAGGCCAGGAGATTCTTTGGAATTTTGTCTTTATGTTGTATGTTGGACACAGTATGTGATTGTAAAATTTTAATCATTTTTTTAAGAAGAAAGAAAGAAAGAATACACACAACTTGTTTGAATGGAGGGTAGTCTTACATAAAAGTCTTATGTTATTCTTACATAAAAGTTTGATGCTGACGAATTTTCAGATTCTTTCCAACACTGGTAATTTCTATCTAAAACAAAAATAAATTAAATTTTAGTTTTGAAAATATACATGTAAACCAATGGGAAATATGTTTATTTCATCACGGCTTGCAAAATGCAACAAATTCTTGCCAGGATGGTCAGCTGATCCACAAGAATTCACTATCTTTATATATAGATGAAACTAAGTGATGAAAACATCAGCATAAAGCCGAAGGCAGACCTAATATAAGATCTGGGTAAGAGCCAATTCAGTCTTCAGTCACCAAACCAGCCCTGTTTCATAGCTAAGTGACTGGCAAGTGAACAGAACATTGGAACAGCCATCAATCCTGTCCTCTCTCTCATGCCTCAAGTAGCATCACAATAACGCTTGTGTGTTTACCTGCTCATTTATTACCCTATTACATTATTTCTTTTTTCACTTTTCATTCTTTCTTTTATTTATATTTTATACATTTATTTACATTTTATGCATTCTTTAAAAATACTTTTTTTTACAAAGTAATAATCATAAATAAATAAGAATAAAAATGTGCACCCCACCACCAAGACCATTCCGTTGTAACTACCCATGGCTTAAGCAATGGCCTTATGTCTTTTCCTATTTCCGCTGACATTATTCCAAGGAGGAAAGTTTCCGGGTTTTTCCTAAATGTAAATTTGAATAGTTTTTTGAGTTCATTATACAGTTTGTCCCAAAAATCCCGGATAACTGTGCAGTTCCACCACATATGTAAATATATGCCTGTTTCCTTCTTACACCTCCAATACATTGATGATGTACCTTTGTACATTTTTGCCAGTTTTGCCGGCATGTGGTGCCATCTATAGGTCATTTTCATTATATTTTCTCTTAAGATTACTGCACATTGTAAATTTTATAACTTTCCTCCACAATCTTTCCCATTGTTCCATTAAGATGTTATATCCCAAAATTTCAACACCTCTCATGATGGTTTGACCCCTTTCCATTTTAACAGTACAAATTCTACAAACACCCTCCATAGCTCCTCAAAATCATTTCTCCTGCATATTCCCCATATTACATTAATGGCACATGCTAATTCATCATTAATACCCCTATCCCACACCTCTTTATACCATTCTTCCATTTTATATTCTGCTTGCCCCTTTCACTTCCTAGCTATCATAATTCGTGCAGCTGTCAATAAATTTGTGAGCAAGTATTTCCTAGCCCGCGAACCACCCACCCCATCGTAAATTGATAATAATGCTACCCCTGGACTTTCGGTCAGTTTTAACCTAGTGATTTCTTTGATCTCCCTTTGCCAAAATAAAATAAAATACATATTTACCCCCCTACCACATGTGAACATAATTCCCTGTTTCCTGGCATCCCCTCCAACCTAACACTGAATATTCCTTGTTTATTTGATTTAATCTGACTGGTGTTAAATACCATCTCCTATTTTATTTTTAAAGGGAACATTTTCTTCTAAGGAGTAAAAGTGCTGGGCTGAATGATGGGGGGAAGCTGCCTTGATGACATCAAGAAGTGAGGGAGCAGGCAACCAGCACCTTGAGCTGCTTCAGATTTCCAGGTGTTTCTTCCAGAGATACATTTAGATTGAACACAGATTGTCCTTACTATTCTGACAAGGCTATTTGAGCATCTCCATTCACAGCCGCTTGCAACCCCTAAACACATTCTCCTCATGCTCAGCTACGAGAGGGCAGCCAAGACGACATAGATACCTGCCCGCCGCTAACGGAGAGATCAAGACGAAGCCACTGCTTCAGAGGAAGGCTGAAGGTCGTCTTCACTGCAACATCTCCCCCTTTGAGAAGATGCATCTGGATATGAACGTCACCTGAAAAACAAATCCCAGGGCAAGAACCTTGTCCGTTATGCGAAGGCCGCAAATATATTGACTTGATCGATCAAGTTTACACCTGCTTTGCTGTGGCAATGTCAAAGTCACCGAGTGTTTCCAGAATATTCATTGGGTCCAAAACTGCCTAGGGTCAGTTCACACAAGGTGGTCGCTACATAACTGCCTCAGGAAAGAATGGGGGTTCATACAAAACATAATTTCAGTGACGTGGTACTTTTGCATCGGTTGTACACATGCAACTGGCTGCCATTTTTGAGCAGCTACAGTTGTGCGCTTTGGGGTGCCCACACAAAGGCCGCTTGCAGGAGTGAGCTTCTTTTTTCTATAGCTTTTATTTTTTCCAATTTACATTTCAAGATAGTCATTTAGACAACCTTACATCAATGACTTCCCTTATTCTCTTTCCGTGGTTCATTTTGCATACCATACATCCCTGCTTATTTTACATGAATTAAACCATTCAGTAATCCATTACAGCAGTACCTCTGGTTAAGTACTTAATCCGTTCCAAAGGTCCGTTCTTAACCTGAAACTGTTCTTAACCTGAAGCACCACTTTAGCTAATGGGGCCTCCCGCTGCCACTGTGCCACCAGAGCACAATTTCTGTTCTTATCCTGAAGCAAAGTTCTTAACCTGAAGCATTATTTCTGGGTTAGCGGAGTTCTTAACCTGAAGCGTATGTAACCTGAGGTACCACTGTATTACACCATCAAAACTTATTTACACTGCTGAAGTTATCTTAATGCTACCAGCGTTTTTAAATGTACACTATTTCCAGCCAAATAACAAAATTCCTTCCACTAGCACCTTAGAGACCAAGTAAGTTTGTTATTGGTATAAGCTTTCGTGTGCATGCACACTTCTTCAGATACCTGAAGAATCCTATGGCCCTGTTTACTCCCTTTCCCATCCATTTGACTGCCCTTCTTTGAAGGCTAGGGAGGGTTTTGAATAATGATGTGAATTAAATTTACTTGAGAGAAGGCATTACAAATTAAATTTGGTTGTCTGGTTATAAGTTGCTTTGGGTTGCCTTGAACAAGATAAAGTGACATAATCATCATCATCATCATCATCATTATCATTATCATTATCATTATTTCTGTCTGGAGCCTCCCCCCCTCCTTACCTTCATTTGTTAGAAACACAGCAGGAGTACTGTACATTTCCTCAGAATCAATGAAATATAGTATTCCACACAGTGGTTTTTTGCAGTAACGGAGTAAATAAAGCCAGACTGAAAAAGTAAAGCTGTACAAACAAAAAAGTCTGATGAGAAACAGAATATTGGCAACAAATACAACTTTAACATTATTCAGTTCATTGGTCTTCGGTGTGGAAATAGCATAATTTTATGCTGGCAAGTAAGGTGGGGGGGGGAGAGGAGCCAATTTAGACAATCCCTATTAAAGTAGTATACAGTGGTACCTCAGGTTAAGTACTTAATTCGTTCCGGAGGTCCGTACTTAACCTGAAGCACCACTTTAGCTAATGGGACCTCCTGCTGCCGCTGCGCCGCCAGAGCACAATTTCTGTTCTTAGCGGAGTTCTTAACCTGAAGCGTACTTAACCTCAAGCGTACTTAACCCGAGGTACCACTGTATACACATACATATACATTCAGGCAATCCCATGATTGGGTAAGACAGGCAGGGAAGTTCTTTGCGCCTAGCATTTGAGCAGAGAAGGGTTCAGCCGAGGGAGCCAGGTCTGCACACCAGGGGAAGCAGCAACTCGATTGGAGAAGCAGAACTCAGAGAGGCTGTACATCTTCCTGAGAAGGCTCTCTGTACAAATATACGGCAGGCAGGAAGCAAGGGTTTGTGGGCGCTAAATCTGTACACTGAGCAGGAAAGCCACAAAAACGATGGCAACCAAAGACAGGTTCAGAGTTTCCGCCCACTGCTCAACACCTGCCATCTTCATAAAGCGTGGAAGTATATAACTGAGAATAGACAAACTTCAGACTAATACCGTATTGGCCCGAATATAAGCCGCACCTGCAAATAAGCCACACCTTTAAAATTCGGAGGGGGGGGGGATACCTGAATAAAAGCCGCTCCCTTAAAAAATCCCAAGGCACTCACACCCGTTCCGTTTTACCGTATGTCTGTTTCAGCAGCGATACTGTAAGTCACACTTTTCACAGTAGGAATGGGGGGGGTGGAGTGTGGCTCATATCCAGGCCAATACGGTATTTTAAAGCAGATTTCAACTGCAACTATTTCCCACTTATGTATACATGTTGTTGTTGTTTAGTCATTAGTGTCCAACTCTTTGTGACCCCTTGGACCAGAGCACACCAGGCACTCCTGTCTTCCACTGCGTCCCACAGTTTGGTCAGACTCATGTTGGTAGCTTCGAGAACACTGTCCAACTATCTCGTCCTCTGTCATCTCCATCTCCTTGTCCTTCTCCATCTTTCCCAACTTCAGGGTCTTTTCTAGGGAGTCTTCTCTTCTCATGAGGTGGCCAAAGTATTGGAGCCTCAGCTTCAGGACCTGTCCTTCCAGTGAGCACTCAGGGCTGATTTCCTTCAGAATGGATAGGCTTGATCTTCTTGCAGTCCATGGGACTCTCAAGGGTCTCCTCCAGCACCATAATTCAAAAGCATCAATTCTTCGGCGATCAGCCTTCTTTACGGTCCAGCTCTCACTTCCATACATCACTACTGGGAAAACCATAGCTTTAACTATATGGACCTTTGTCAGCAAGGTGATGTCTCTGCTTTTTAAGATGCTGTCTAGGTTTGTCATTGCTTTTCTCCCAAGAAGCAGGCAGTTTTTTTTTTAATTTTGTGACTGCTGTCACCATCTGCAGTGATCATGGAACCCAAGAAAGTAAAATCACACACTGCCTCCATTTCTTCCCCTTCTATTTGCTGGGAGGTGATGGGACCAGTGACCATGATCTTAGTATACATACTCACATGCATATATACATAGACACACTTTGGTTTTGTTCATTTTCAATTTATAACAGCATTAAAGTAAAAAACAAAACAAAAAACAGATTAACAAACAGGCTATGGGTAATGCCAAAACACAAAACCTTGACTCATGAAGATTAGAACACACTTACGGAGCATTTGCTCAATTATGCCTGGGTGTGTCAAAATTTTCCCGGTAAATTTTTAAGGACTTTTAAAAAAATTATTATTCCTGCCCCTTAATACCGGCCGCCAAACTGACAGCTCCTCTCTCCTTTTGTCAGGAGGTGATTGGGGATGGAGTAAATCTCGAGGTGGGCAGATTTATCACTGTGGTCCAATGAGGAAGAAGTGTGTTTCAACATCCTTTGCCGCTCAGCGATCCCTTCCTGAGAGGTAATTCCTTTTCAGAGTCCGGCATCGGCATCGGTCCATGAGACTGAGCGACTCCTGCAAACATGTTGCAGGGCAAATAAAGGTGCAGCTTTTAGAGATTGCAGGAAGGAAATAATGCATACAAAAAGCTACCGGGCACAGTAGTGTAAATATCCGGTAGCTTTCAGAATACTGTACAGAATTTGATAGCTGTGGTGGTGGTTGTTTTTATGCATTTGCTTAATGTGTTGGACTACCCTCAAAATTCCATACCTGCATCAATAGCAACTCACAGGGATGCGTTTAACACTGACGATTGACTCTGCAGACCTCTGGCTATCTTTGCATCCTGCCTATGAGCTTCTCAGAGGAATGTGGCTGACCACTCTTGGAAGCAGAATACTGGGCTGGATGAATGTTTGGTCTGGTCGTTCAGCAAGGCCATTCATTTTTATGAATTCCACTTTCAAGCCAATATTTAGCCTCACACTAAAACTTTCTGGCCTTTCTGGTGTTTCTCTCACTGTGGGAAGTGAGGTTACAGGGAACCAGGCAGAGGGCCTTCTTGGTAGTGGCGCCCGCCCTGTGGAACGGCCTCCCATCAGATGTCAAAGAGATAAATAACTACCTGACATTTAGAAAACATCTGAAGGCAGCCCTGTTTAGGGAAGTTTTTAATGTGTGACATTTTAATGTATTTTAATCTTTGTTGCAAGCCGCCCAGAGTGGCTGGAGAAACCCAGCCGGATGGACGGGGTACAAATAATAAATCATTATTATTATTATCATTATCATTATCATTATTACTACACCCCCACAAGCTACACCAAGAGGTAGTATCAGGAACGTAGCATACAAAACCTGGAGGGAACCGACTGAAGATTCCTCAGGGGAGGAGAACTGCATAAACAAACCCACAGCACCCATATAATTTATGACATTTTCCGCGACAAAATAGGATTCCGACGAACAGAAAGACAGCCAGAAGAGGGAGACAGCTGGAAGGAAAAGAATGCATGCTTTAAAAGAGCAAAGGCAGTTATATTTAGGGCATTTTTAATTTTCTTACTTTGGGTAACCGTTCTGGCGCTTTCTGATGATCTCAAGCTCTCTGTTCTCAAATTTCTGAAACTTCTTCACAATTCCCGTCATCTCTCCACCGGAGGCGTACGGAAAGCTGAGGATCTCAACGACATCTGCAAAATACAATCATTCTTAATACGCCGGGAACTGCAAATAGCTGGGAGTTGTAGTCCGAAAGATCAGGAGGGCACCAGGTTGGGGGAGCCTATATTACAGCTCCTGTTTCTATGCCAGTGCACAGCTGAATGCTTAACTTTGCAGCACAGGACATATAATTGAACTGCTTTGTAAATAACGGAGGTTAGGGTGAGAATATCTTAACATCTCCCTAGTTTATAATACAGTAGGTTAAGGTAAAGGTGAAGGTACCCCTGACCATTCGGTCCAGTCGCGGACGACTCTGCAGTTGCGGCGCTCATCTTGCTTTATTGGTTACAATATGGGAAAAGGTTATTTCGCAGGTGGTGTGTGAGATTTCTGGCTGCTGTTTAAGACTTTAGCAATTGTGTGTGCTGCATACTCTTGAGATAACAAGCTGGGACAAAAATGAACAGCAGCTTGCCTTCGTCCTATGCATGTTTGCTCAGAATTAAATCCCGCCGAGTTCAGTGTCTCGGATGATTTCCCAAATAATACACCAGTAAAAAAAGTTAAAGGACCCCTGACAGTTAAGTCCAGTCACGAACGACTCTGGGGTTGTGGCGCTCATCTCGCTTTACTGGCCGAGGGAGCCGGTGTTTGTGCGCAGACAGTTTTTCCGGGCCATGTGGCCAGCATGACTAAGCCGCTTCTGGAGAAACCAGAGCAGCGCACGGAAACGCCATTTACCTTCCCGACAGAGCGGTACCTATTTATCTACTTGCACTTTGACGTGCTTTCGAACTGCTAGGTGGCAGGAGCTGGGACCGAGCAACAGGAGCTCACCCCGTCGCTGGGATTCGAACCGCTGACCTTCCGATCGGCAAGCCCAAGGCTCAGTGGTTTACATCACAGCGCCACCCGCGTCCCAATACACCAGTAAGGTAAAGGTAAAGGGACCCCTGACCATTAGGTCCAGTCGCGGACGACTCTGGGGTTGTGGCGCTCATCTTGCTTTATTGGCCGAGGGAGCCGGCGTACAGCTTCCGGGTCATGTGGCCAGCATGACTAAGTCGCTTCTGGCGAACCAGAGCAGCGCACGGAAACGCCGTTTACCTTTCCGCCAGAGTGGTACCTATTTATCTACTTGCACTTTGACATGCTTTCGAACTGCTAGGTTGGCAGGAGCAGGGACCAAACAACGGGAGCTCACCCCATCATGGGGATTTGAACCACCGACCTTCTGATCAGCAAGCCCTAGGCTCTGTGGTTTAACCCACAGCGCCATGAAGTGCTGAGGGTGATGGCACCAATGGCTGGACCATCGCAAAGCAGCAATGCCAACTGATTCAGAACATTGCACTGGTAGAATGATGTGAATGGGGCTTTGTTAGCCTTCTTTGCTACCTACAAAACAGTATAATTGTACTAAATTGTTGCACAGCGCAGCGCTGGGCAGGGAAAAGTCACATCAGATAATCCCGCATTGCATTACAATTATATAATTCTACATTGTTCATAAATCTTTGCTAATGAGATCACGCATGGCAGGCAGTTTAATAGGTTTGGCACCATGAGTTCAGCTTGGAACTTCACTGCAGGTGAGTTTTATGCTCCACTCCAGTCACCTTATCTACAGGATCTCGGTTCCAATGTGAATTTTTGTTCTTGGTAGTGTTTACAAGTAGAGATGCACAAGATATCATTCTGCTGTTTGCACACCAGGGTTTGTTCATGCTTCTTCTTGTCCTACCACTTTCTCCCAGGAAAGCCCCCCTGTTTACGGCTGAATCAGAACAAATGTCAATCTGTCCTGGCTCCAGGTGTGGAGAATACCTCATTGCCGTCAGCTGCTCCACTGCCGGTCTCTCGAGCTGCAGAGACTCAGGTCTGAAAGAAGGAGAGACCTGAGTACTTGCAGGAGGAGTGCTTGCCTTCGGGTGAGACAGGGTGGTGAGTCATCAGGGGATTGGGACCGGCCATTACCTCGTCAGAGATAAAATGCTGTCGGACCCTGCCCCAGGTTGCGGGAGCAACATTGCTGTTTGCCTGATCCTGCCTGTGTTTCTGTACCTGACCTTGCCTGGTTCCCTGCTCCGTTCCCTGCCTTGACTCTTCTGGACTGACTACTCGTTGACTCTTCGAACCCCGGACCGGACCTGGACCTCGCTACCCGGATACCCTCGGACCAGCACACCAGTAGACAATTCTACTCCCTAAGCCCTCTCCTCGTATGCTTGAGAAACCCACACGCAAAATGTCAATCGAGTCCAGGCTGCAGATTTCAAAGATGCGCCACCGGGTGAGCACCTTGCTAGTCGCAAATTCATTCACACAATGTGCTGTTTTCCAGTGCACATAAGAAAAAATACTTACCATTCTCATGGGGACACCAACGCATTATGTTTGCCTGGAGCCTCCAGGTATATTCCAAGCTCCATTTCATACACACTCGGTGTTCTTTGTAGGGACGTTCGAAAGGTGGAACAGATTCCAGCAAAGTGTAGTCCTTTGCAATTGCCTGCAAGTAGCCTTCCTTTTGTTTACCATGGGGGATCCTTCTTTGTTTGTGAATAATCCATGCATATAGTATCACTGTGTGTACGATGATGGAGCGTCTGATGAAATAGTCATCTCTGAAAACCATGCTGTTTGGAAATTTCAAGTTGACGGTTTTGTTTCTAGTGGTGTGGAGATGGTTGTCGTTTTCCCACCTCTCCTTATAGACGGACACGCCAGTTCTGAATTCCAGTGACGCTATGGCTTCTATAGTAACAGTGCAAGGTTCTGAGCATAAATAGTCAACGGAGATTTCAGTATCGTTGAGAACTCTCTTGTTCAAAACATTCAGATGAATGAAATCTTCATAAAATACATCAGGTTTGGGCTGCGGAGCGACAGGTGTTGTCAGCAATGTCTCCTTTCCAAAAGATGGCACACTTTTCTAAGGGGGGAAAAAAGATGCCATACATTAACTTCTTTAATATTTAAGGGCAACCGATGCAAAAGTGAGCTTTAATTATCTTCATTAAGATGTTTCTCACTCGGAATTTTTGCAGAGTTGTAAACCAAACGGGACCCAGGTGGCGCTGTGGGTTAAACCACAGAGCCTAGGGCTTGCTGATCAGAAGGTCGGCGGTTCAAATCCCTGCGACGGGGTGAGCTCCCGTTGCTCGGTCCCAGCTCCTGCCCACCTAGAAGTTCGAAAGCACATCAAAGTGCAAGTAGATAAATAGGAACCGCTCTGGCGGGAAGGTAAACGGCGTTTCCGTGCGCTGCTCTGGTTCGCCAGAAGCGGCTTTGTCATGCTGGCCACATGACCTGGAAGCTGTACGCCGGCTCTCGGCCAATAAAGCGAGATGAGCGCCGCAACCCCAGAGTCAGACACGACTGGACCTAATGGTCAGGGGTCCCTTTACCTTTAAACCAAACGGTTATTTGTGATAGGCTGTGCATAATATTCAAGACACTGGTGGTAATTTCAACAGAAGATGTGAGCGGCTGAATTCATCTGAGATTAAACGAACAAGGTTTTAATTTATTATTCTTCAACCCCACTCCCACTGAACGGACAAGATGTTTATTAATTGTTTAGGGAAGTTTTTAATGGTGTTTTATCCTGTTTTTAATATTCTGTTGGGAGCTGCCCAGAGTGGCTGGCGAAACCCAGCCAGATGGGTGGGGTATAAATATTATTATTATTATTATCTCTCTTAATTAAAAATATAAGAAGAGTCCTGCTGGATTCTGCCAAAGACCCACCTAGTCCACTGCTCTGTTATCATAATGGCCAGAAAGCTCAAAAGCAGGAGCTGATTTGGAAGGGGAAAGGAAGGATGCATAAAGACTGATGCCAAGAGAAAACACTACAAGAGGGAAACAGAAATATTTCTGGTACTAAGAAGGAGTAAAGGAGAAGGAAATACCTATGGCTGCCAACTTTCACCACTGATGCCCTTCCTTAACAGCAGCCCAGCAGGCAGAAACATAACAGGTGAAGCTCTTCACCACCACCACCACCATCATGTCAAGAAAGTTTACATTTCTATCTGTAAAAGGCACAGAAGCAAGTTAGAATAAGAAAGAAGATAGCAACTGATATCACAGTAATGGTGAGCTGCAAACAGAGAACTATAAGTTACAGTGGTACCTCAGGTTGCAGACGCTTCAGGTTACAGACTCCGCTAACCCAGAAATATTACCTCGGGTTAAGAACTTTGCTTCAGGATGAGAACAGAAATCGTGCGGCAGCGGGAGGCCCCATTAGCTAAAGTGGTGCTTCAGGTTAAGAACGTTTTCAGGTTAAGAACGGACCTCCGGAATGAATTAAGTACGTAACCAGAGGTACCACTGTATTAGGTAAGATAAGAAATTATGAAAAGAGAAGAGTTGCACTCCTTGAAACTCCCTCTTCCCTCATGAATCCTTGTGATCCCAACTCCCTGCATTGCAGGAGGTTGAAGAAGAAGAAGAGTTTGGATTTGATATCCCGCTTTATCACTACCCGAAGGAGTCTCAAAGTGGCTAACGTTCTCCTTTCCCTTCCTCCCCCACAACAAACACTCTGTGAGGTGAGTGGGGCTGAGAGACGTCAGAGAAGTGTGACTAGCCCAAGGTCACCCAGCAGCTGCATGTGGGGGAGCGGAGACGCGAACCCGGTTCACCAGATTACGAGTCCACCGCTCTTAACCACTACACCACACTGGCTCTCACACTTGAACTCGGGGTCCCTTCCCACGTTACGATTCTATAATTCTATTCTCTTTTTCACTCCGTGCCAGATTATCCCAGAGGAGTAGCTGTGAGTGCAGCAGCAAGAGCAACAGAAAAGACCTGTGGCACCGCAGAGGCTACCGATTTATGGTTGCTCCATAGCTGACACCCCTCTGATATGGGCTCTTTTATCTCTCCACAAAGGACAAGCAAGGCACTTCACACATGGCCAGAGAACAGAAGAGTCAGAAGGGATGCCAAGGGTCATCTAGCCCAATCCCCTACAAAGCAAGCATCTCAACATGATATAGAATCCTAGAGCTGTAGAAGCTGGGAGATAGTTTAATTTCGTTCCATAGCTGTGAATCCAGGCAAATTGGGGTTGTGGCAAGGAGGTGTGGAATGTGAAATAAGCAAGATTTTTTTTTTCCAAACCCACACTTATCTTGCTATGTTTCTGTCTCTCTTGTAAAACTTAAGAAGGTTGTTAAGAACATTCTGTTCTGTGGGGTTGTGGCAGGGGAAATTCCTGCAAGAAATACACACATGAATTATGGTGTTGGAGGAGACTCTTGAGAGTCCCATGGACTGCAAGAAGATCAAACCTATCCATTCTGAAGGAAATCAGCCCTGATTGCTCACTGGGAGGACAGATCCTGAAGCTGAGGCTCCAAGACTTTGGCCACCTCATGAGAAGAGAAGACTCCCTGGAAAAGACCCTGATGTTGGGAAAGATGGAGGGCACAAGGAGAAGGGGACGACAGAGGATGAGATGGTTGGACAGTGTTCTCTAAGCAACCAACATGAGTCTGACCAAACTGCGGGAGGCAGTGGAAGACAGGAGTGCCTGGCGTGCTCTGGTCCATGGGGTCACGAAGAGTCGGACATGACTAAACGACTAAACAACAACTATATTGCTGTGCTATGGCTTTTGGGGAAAATGTACAATGAAATGTTGGTTTCAAAAAGGAGGGGAAGGGGAAGGGGAGGAGGAGGAGGAGGAGGAGGAAGAAGAAGAAGAAGAAGAAGAAGAAGAAGAAGAAGAAGAAGAAGAAGAAGAAGAAGAAGAAGAAGAAGAAAAATATGCACAACTTGCAGACTTAACATATATAGAATAAGAGAACAAGAAGAACATACGTTTAAAGAAGATTGGAAAACGTTTATTGAATATATGGGAAATAACTGTGTACAGCTGAAACCGCTGGCAGCATTAAGATAAATTCAATAGTGTAAATACGGTAAGTTTTGATGGATGCAATAATGGAATACTGAATGGTACAGTTTTTGTAAAACATGTAGGGATTTCTGATATGCAGTGCTTTTTTTTTTCTTAAAAAAATGTTCAGGGGTACTCTCATTTTCCTACTCATATTGAAATACTGCCCCTCAATGAGGCCAAACTTAGATTCACAAAATGTTTAGGGGTATGCGTCCCCCCAGAAAAAAGACACTGGTGATATGTAAAATGAACCATGGAAAGAGAAGAAGGGAAGTCATGGGTATTTTAAGGATGTAAAATGTGTATTTTAGATTGTAAAACAGAAAATGTAATAAAAAATTATATAGAAGAGGAGGAGGAGGAGGAGGAGGAGGAAATGAAGTGGGCGCCAGGCACCCAAAACCGATGGCACAATAACTTTGCCCCCCTCTCCCCCAGTCGAGCCCCCGCCACCTGCCCACCCCACGTGGCAGGAAACCCGAGGCGCCAACTCACCAGGAGCAACCAGAGGAGGTAGAGGTAGCCGGCAGCTGCCCGGAGGCTCACAGTGCGCCCCACGGCGCTCTCCATGGCTGCGCCCGCTTCTCCTCCTCCTCTTTCTCGGGGGTGACTTGGCCGAGCCGGGAACCCCTGTCCCGGAGCGAGATGGGTGTGTGGCTGTTTTTGCGACACGGATCCGGCTTCCTGGCGGGCGATGCCTCCGGCTTCGAGGAGGAAGCAGGAGGAGCCAGCCGGGCGCGGCAGGTGCGCCTTGGGCTCGGCGCGCCACGGCGGCGAAAGGGAAACCCCGATGGTGCCTCTGAGCGCGTGCAGAGGATTTTTCCCCCGCCACCGGGCGGCTGCAACCAGCTGCCAAGGGGCGACTGAGAATCGTTGCTAACTGGGCAGGGACCCCGAGGATCATCTAGTCCAACCCCGCGCAATGAAGGAATCTCAACCAGATCAGACATGGCAGCTGGCATAGGAGCCAATTCTTCGGGCTGAGGTCCCTTCGCCCCCCCCATAAAATATTCGAGGGGGCTTCCCCCCCTCCGAGTGCCATTCAAATGGTTTGTGTGCACTGCGTCTTGTGATCGATTATGCGGGGCGAGGCTTACCTGCCCCCCAAATATTTTAGTTCAAGTTTGCACCCCTGACAAGTGACCACCACCTCTCCTTCCATTGTATTAATGGGTTGGATCCCCCCTCCCCCCAAATAACTCCCTGAGACATTAAAGCACCCCTGTGACAAATCGATAAATGTTTTTCTGTGCCTCCTGCATACTGACTGGAATTAATCCAGTCCTTGCATTGCAGGGGGTTGGGCTAGATGACCCCCGGAGTCCCTTCTAAAGCAAAGGGTGTTGGTACGCCGATGTAAGCAAAGACACGCACGGAGGCGTTTAATAGAATGCTGAGCATCCTTAAGACCCTCTGGGCTGCCTCTCCTCAAGGGAGTGTGCCCAGGATGGTCGTGCGGAAGATTAAAGATGCCTCTCCCAGTCCCAGCCTTTCAGAGATTTTAAGTTTTTGAGAGATCCAGATGAAGATCCTGAACCCCGAAGAGCTACAAAGGAGGGTTGTGGCTTTTCAGTGCTAAAACACCATGCTTTGGGGTGCAAAAAAAAGTCCCATGTTCGAGATCTGGCACCTTCACCAGCACGAATGTTACTCACCCAAAAATGGAAAGAAGCAGAAGTCCCAGCAAAGAATGGATACAAAAACTTATGGAATATGCAGGAATTGTGAAACTTACCGGAAGAATAAGAAATCAAGATAACAAGCTTTTTATAAAAGAATGGAAATGGTTTATTGAATATTTACAGATAAATTGTAAACAGATAAAAACATTGGCAGGGTTATTGTAATAACCTGCAGTTTCATAAGAGTATATCTGTATCTGAAGAAGTGTGCATGCACACGAAAGCTCATACCAAGAAAAAACTTAGTTGGTCTCTAAGGTGCTACTGGAAGGAATTTTTTTATTTTTAGGGAGGTATTTTTAACCTTCCCCTGCAATGTTTTTGCAGTTTAAATCATCACACACAGAGAGCTATGACAGACTATAGCTGCGATAGAAACCATATGAGCAACTACTGTATATGTTTTCCCCTGCAAGGCAAATAGCAGCTGCTATGGGGCATTTAATTAAGGGAAACAGTGCAGAAGGGTTAAAGTCCCCCATGGGCTCCTTAGTGATCCCTCTCTTGTGGTTTTGTTTTTTTTTATTAAAAGCAGGAGATCTTGTTCACATCAAGCACTACAACAAGTCTGATTTAGCTCTAAGTGTAAAGAATAATGTGCCATATTTGGTAGTATTTTCTGGATTTTCTTGTTTAGATTTGTCATCAAACTGCAGACAAGTGTCAAGCTAAAGTAGAAATGCTTTTAAAAAAAGAATTGCTCCCTTTCATGTGATGGGAAGTAGTAAAAGAGAAAAGATTTTCCCCTTGAAAAGATTTTATCCAGCCTCAGCTGACTTTATGAGAGGCTTGAACCGGTTGAGCAGGAAACGAAACCATATTCCACTACAGGAGGAATCTTCTCATGTTCTTGGCCCTATGCCCTTCAAGCAGCCCCCCACCCCCACCCCGCTGCAAAAACAACCAATGTTGCAATTGTGCATCCTAAAATGTGCATTGCCATTATCCCCGCCCCACACATTTAATATAGTAAAATTTAAACTGGGGGAGATAGCATAGAACAGTGAGTTGTCAAAGTGTGTTCTGGCATACGCTCGGGTTCCTCAGAAACTTATAGGTTGTGATGATTCCCCAATGAAGAAGACAAATAATGGCAGGCAAGGTTCACTGAAAGACAGTTTGCCTATCCATTTTCTCCTGCCATATGTGTGCTGGTGGCTGTGTTCAGTAATGAGGGAAGGCAGAAGGCAGATCAGGAAACCCTTGGAAACTGTTTAGCAACAGCAAGTCCCAGTGTTGTGCATCTTTCTGCCTCGGCACTTTTCTTCACCTGTAAAGTATTGCCAATATAAAGGTAAAGGTAAAGGGACCCCTGACCATTAGGTCCAGTCGCAGACGACTCTGGGGTTGCGGCGCTCATCTCGCTTTATTGGCCGAGGGAGCCGGCGTACAGCTTCCATGTCATGTGGCCAGCATGACTAAGCCGCTTCTGGCGAACCAGAATGGAAACACCATTTACCTTCCCGCTGCAGAGGTACCTATTTATCTACTTGCACTTTGACGTGCTTTTGAACTGCTAGGTTGGCAGGAGCAGGGACCGAGCAACGGGAGCTCACCCCGTCACGGGGATTTGAACCGCCAACCTTCTGATCAGCAAGCCCTAGGCTCTGTGGTTTAACCCACAACGCCTCCCGCGTCCCATTATTGCTGATATAAGTTACCCAAATCTATGGTGCAACCACATTGGGTCTCTGTGTACATTTCTGTGTCATCTCCCCTCAAAACACATAAATAATACAGAGTGGAAAAAGGTTCAGAAAAGGGCAACCTGTCCCAAATAAATGATCAAGGAGGTGGATCGGCTCTCCTATAGGGAAAAGTTGCAGCGTTTGGGACTTCTTAGTTTAAAAGGCGAGCAAGATAGTTTATGAAATTATGCATAGCACGGAGAAAGTGGATGGAGAAGCCTTTTTCTTAGGGCACTTGCAATTATGTATTTTGTGGTTTCATATCTTGATTTTATTCTGTGAATCACCTTGAGACCCCCAGGTATAGGGCGATATATAAATTCAATAAATAATAATAATAATAATAATATCACACCTGTTCCCCTCACCCCCTGCCCTCCAGCAGGGCAAAATCTGCAGAACCGCAGAAACAAAACCTGGGGAACAACAGCCTGAAATCTGCTGGTCCCCCAGAGGAAACCTACTGGTTCTTCCTTCCCCCTTTTCTTGGCTCAGGGATTGCCCCCCCCCCTGTAAAAGCAAACAAACACGTGCTTGCTGTTTCAGAAATGGTTTTCAGTTGAAGACAGTGCCATTAGTTTTAGCAAGTTAGTGAAGGGCTTCTCCTGCGTGGATTTATCAAGGAGCTGGGGAAACTGAGCGTTCATTCTGGTTTGTTTGGACAGAAGAGCCCGCAGGATCAGGCCAGAGACCATTCAATGCGGGACAGCAGCTTCCCCTCCCAGGGGAGAAGCAAGCATTTATTTGCTCAAGGCGGACAGCTGCTCCAACCTGTTGACATCGTTTCTACCAAGGGCAGAAAGAGCGAGGAGAGTCCGCACAAGGGACACTTATGCATCGACTGGCTGGATGCTCCCTTCAGAAATGTGCGCCCAGGGCAAATTTACTAATATGCATTAGTAAAGATGCCACGAATTCTTATTTTTTTTCCTCCTCTGGAAATCTCACAAGAGTTGCATCCCAAAAAAGAGAATTTCCAAGCTCCCCTGTGATTAGAATCTTTCCACGAGAGACCCTGCAAGCTAAGGCAACTTTAGTTGGCAAGTCGGCATGTCGTTTCGCTGACTTGGGTTGTTTCCGTCCGCCGCCGACAGGGGGCAGTCAAGGGAAGTCGTTGCTCCTCTGTCCTGAGTGAGTCCGCTCTTCGCTCCCGGAGGCGGAAGTAGTTTCCTCCGAGGGCGGAAGGGGAGAGAGGTCGTGCTCGGCTCCGCGGCGTCTCCTCATGGCTCGCGTGCCGCGCACGCTGCTGATCTTCGGCGGCTTCGTGGCCGTGGTGGGGGCGGCCTTTTACCCCATCTACTTTCGGCCTCTGATGCACCTCGAGGACTACAGTAAGTCGAGCGGGGAGCGCGTTCTGCGCACGCGCGGCAGTCTGCCGCTTGGCCGGAGCCCCGCCCCTGTTCGAATCTCTGGAATGGGAAGCGGCCGTTGGCTGCGCGCGCAGCTTTTCCTCCGAGCGGCCTTTTCCTGCCTCCCCCTCCTGCTCTCCGCTTTGGCTGACGCGGGAGCAGAGCTACACGTGTGAACCCGAGATCGAGGGTCATGTCACGGACCCGGGCGCAAGGAAGAGTTGGATGGCGAGCCGCTTTGGGCGATATGAAAGGAACTTCGGAACTCCCTGCCTCTTGAGAAATCAGGCAGGCGCCTTCGCTGTCTTTTTTTTAAAAAAGGCGCCTGCTGACAAGAATTCTTATTATAGAAAAGGCTATCCAGGTGCTCAGAAAGCTGAGGGGGTGTTTGATCCTTAAAAAAAAAAAGTATTTCTGCTTTTGTGGGTTTTTTAAGTAGGGTTGCAGATTTCCCCCCTCAGTGAATAATAATAATAATAATAATAATAATAATAATAATAATAATGTAGGGTTGTAGATTTTCCTCCTCAATATATAATAATAATAATAATAATAATAATAATAATAATAATAAAGTGGGGTTGTAATAATAAAAATAACAACAATAATAATTGCTATTATTATTTCAGTGAATCTACTCCGCCTACGATTTGGTCAAACACAACTCTCTGACTTTGTTACCTTTTTGTTTCAGTCAATGGAAAGCATTATTATTTCCATTATTTCAGTGGAAACACCACACACACACACACCGGGTGTGTAGAGGATAGAACATACCACACATGGATTTGTGTTTTTTGGGGTGGGGTATTTGGCTGCCCTGAGTTACAGTGGAAATCGGCTTCTTTGGGGAAGGCAAGTGAGATGGTCCTCAAAACAGCCTATAAGGCTTTTTTCTTCCTGGCCTTAAAAAAAAAAGCCTTATGCTTCTGAACACAGTGAATGGGCATCTCTAGTACGTACTATAATTGCTTGATTGTTTTTTAAAAAAAAACTCAAAACAAACAAAAAACCAATATCCTAGATGAATTATGTCATAAATCTTCTTCTGAGTAAATTCTATAACGAAAAGAGCATCAACCTGCATAGGATGTTGATGGTCCAAGTGTCATGTTTGCCATCACCTAAGATACAACTTCAAATCTCAACTTAGTGGATCAAAGAAGCTTTGCCTTTGAGGAAATAGGAAAGCTCTCTCCGAGGTGCTAATACCCTAAGGCTCATTCACATATGAAACTCGTCACTTTAACTGTGCAGTAATTAAAAAATGAATGTGCATGCATCTCGGGGAAATCGTGGTCAACCCCTTTCCAACACGTGCAAATGCGGTGCAATGCTTGCGCATTCCTCGTGCATGAAAGTGGGTGTGTTCCTCCCAATAACTGATGGGGATGTGGGAGCAATCCAAATAAATTTTGAAGGAGGGGGGCAGTCGTCTCCCTGGCTGGCATGCAGGCACATTGCACACAGTATTTCCTTGGGGTGATGTTCTGCTAGGACCGTTTTGGTTTGTGCAGCTGGGACTGTTGTGTTCAGGAACTGATTCTTGTATATGAAATACACAAACAGGAGCAGCAGCATTTATGACTGGTACCCATACTCATCATACCATGCTCTCTATATAGTGGAACCTCTATTTGCGACCATAATCTGTTCACAATAATGCTTTGTGTGTTTCTGTTCTCTAATTCTAATTCATGATGATTAAAATGTGTAGTTCAGCTCTGGAAGTAATTTTATTAAAAATAAAATGGGCAAATTGCACAGTCAGTGCTTTCTGTTATAAAACCAGCAGAGGGAGCATTGTTTCCAGAGCCTCAGTATACTAATACCTGTACAGTGTTGTAGAAATGAATGGTACATATATTACCTTCCTGACTTTCTCTTCCTTGCTCCCTAATTTGGGGAAAAGAGAATCCTAAAGAAAGAAGGCATACATTGGAAAGATGGTGAGAAGGAATAATAAGTAATACAAGGATGTATTTCCGACAATTGTTCAGAACCTTTAGCATTGTATCTGACACAAGAATGTTACACTTCCTAATGTGGATATTCCTTTCTGTTACAAACAGAGTCAGCTGATTAATTGTTGAAGATAAGCAAAGCAGTAATAGTACACAGTTCAGGCTCTTTGGCCCCTTTTTTCCTTTTACTTTGTTATCTGATTTAAAAATATTTTCCCAGCATTTTCATTTACTATGGTACTAATGTTTCCTGCCCACCTTGGTAAAAATCCAGTATTTGTTGGTGCTTAAACCAGTAATTCTCAAGCTGTGTGCTGCAATAAATACCTTAAATAATGAAAGATACTTGTGGGACCAAAATACCTACTTACAAAGGAGGCTGCATCCTTGAACTGCACTGCCTTTATTTCTTTCTCACCAGCTTCATTGGTTTAAAGTTATTCTACTGTGTCTGCCTGTGTGATGGTATCATTCCGTTATCCTGAACATGGAGCAAAATTACATGCCTTCAGAGGAGGCACATCTAAAACTTGTGGGGAGTCTATACAATATACAGGCTCCCTACTGCAGATAGTTGCCCTTCATCTTGTGCAGGATGAGGAGGAAGGGGGTGGAAGGGCCAGGTGAGGGGCAGTTTTGAGTCAGAAAAGTACCTCATATATTCTTTTAGAGATAGTGATTAGGGTAGATGGGTGTTTTGAGCAGGTTGGTGACAATTTTCTTCCCACACTAAGGGATAAATGTACTTTCTTACCTACTGTAATGTTTTGTGTTTACCAGAAAAGGAGCAAGCAATAAATCGAGCTGGTGTTATACAAGAAGATGTTCAGCCTACAGGTATAACTCTAAACGCTTAGTTGAGCTGTATTTATGTAAATTATGTATATCCTAATACTGTATTCTAATTCCAAGGAAGTTGACATGCAAAGGAGTTAATTTAGGAATTCATCCAAATGACCTTTAGTACGTTTCTAAAACAGTTACTTAGACAAGTACAACCCTGTTTCTCCTAAAATAAGACTTGCCATAAAATAAGCCGTAGCAGGATTTCTACGCATTTGTGAAATATAAGCCATACCCCGAAAATAAGCCATACCCTGAAAATAAGACATAGTGAAGTGGCGCCTCTCCCTTAAGACGGCCTGGATAGGCGTGGCTATGCAGCGTACCGACGCGGAGTGATTAAAATAAGACATCCCCCGAAAATAAGCCATACTGTGTTTTTTTTAGGAAAAAAAATATAAGACGGTGTCTTATTTTAGGAGAAACACGGAAGGTGAGCCTGTTTCATACAAAAAAAAAAGATGCAACTGGATACGAATGCTTCAGTACAAAGTATGCATGTTGTGGTTCAAATAGAAGGGCATCTGTATGTGTTTTTCACTCTGTTCCACCTTTCAGCTACAAGCAGAGGTTATTGTACAAAGATTGGAACATAGCTTTTAAGTATTTTGGTGAGAAGCAGAGTTATGGATAAACACAGATTCCCTTCATACAAGGTCCAGAACATTGTATTCTGTACTAATATAGTCATATGCCTGTGGAAGAAATTCTGTAAGAAATTACCTTTGATCTCAGAACTGTTGAAAATACTGTTCTATCTTTCTTTCATATAATTCTGGTAATAAAGTCACATTATCTATTTGAATGAGTAATATTCCAACTGGTGTTCTCAATTGCAACAACTCAGTCAAAAATATCCCTTTCTTGAGCAAGATGCTCAAGGTGTTCAGATTATTCGGATGAGGCAGATTATTGTGACTCATTTCGGTCTGCATTCATGCCTAGTTTTGGCACAGAAAAAGTCTTGTTTGCCCTGATGGATGACTTGCATTAGGAGAAACATGGGGTGTATAACCTTGTTGATTCTCCTTGAGCTCTCAGTGACTTGATAACATCTGTATGCTGTCCTATGCATGTGGGACCAAGAAGATCACATTCCATGTTTCAGAATCTCTTCAGACATGGTCCTTTTCCAGTTGTTCAAAATATGTAATGTACTGACATGCAGAGAAGGTAGGTTGTAGAGAATACATACATTTATTGACATTACAACAGCCTTCTAAAATGCTTTTTTATCTCTCCTGTTTTATCCAAAGGATTAAAAATATGGTCTGATCCATTTGGAAGAAAGTAAGGACTTCTTTGGATGGGATCTCACCAATGAATGTATTTTCCCTTATTCCATCGGTGATGCTGCTAGTTCTTTGAGTCAACCAAGATCATGCAGAAAAAGGACTCCACACATGGAATTGTTTTATAATATCACTTTATATAAAGAGCAGTAGCAGCTGCTGGCTCTCAAGAGATAAAGCCCACTTTCCCCCCAGTGATGTAGTAGAAAATGCTGCACTGAATGTTTTCTATTAAGCAAATGGAATAATTGCCTTTTTCTTCATTGGAGGAATGAAGGAGAATTGCTTTGGTGAATGTAGTGTAGACATTACCAGAGTAGATTATGAAACTAATGAGGTGTGAGAGAGTTTTAAATTATGTACATTCATTGTAACATTTTGTGTTGAACTAAACTGTAGTACTACAGTTCAGTTTTCATGGATTTTGTTGTTAAGAGAAAAACTCAATTTCAGATAACTTACTAATGTGTAAACTCGCTGTTCAAAAGTAAAGATTTGAGTGCATTGACTTATTTCTTGTATATAAATCTTTTGAATGACTTTACATAGCTTTTTGTCTTTTCCTGGAACTTCTGTAAGTAGTTCTTTTCATAGAAAACCTGGCAATGGTTTTAATTTTTTCCACTAACCTGGTTTCAATTTGAAACTGCAGAAGTGGCCAACTACTGTCTCCTCAAAGGTCACTCTAGTGTCCAGACAGTGGTCCATATGTCATAAATATATGTTGCTGCACAAGCTGACATCCAAATTGGGTCAGTTGGCACCTTGTAATAATAGGGGCCTTGTCCTATAAACCATATAAACAGACAAATGAGTAACTAGTTACATACAAAATTCAAATGAGATGCAGTATTGTTGGCAACTGAGTCTAGAGAGAATGGAGTGCACCTCCAAGAGTGAAGTCAAACTGCTGCTGAGTAGTGTGCATGGAGGTCCTGGGCTGCCTGGACAACAAGACAACACACAACTCAGCCTCGCTGGTGTGGTCCAGAGGAAAGCAGAGCAATACACTTGGCACAGCTTGGCTGCAGGAGTTGCCAGAAGGAGGCGTACAAGGTGCCATCCAACCATCTTGGGGACTCCACTCTGGATTTGCGTAGGGTTTACTCCTGAGCCTTTTCTTCTCTTGAAGATATCCCACAAGCAGCAAAGGTTTAGGATCAGAATTTTCCTTCTAGATGAGCAACTTTCCTGGGTTGACAAGCTCCATCTGCCCCTTACTTCCCTCTACAGCACGTGCAGAAACCACCTTATTGACCGTTGGATCCACTATTGGCCTTGTCCGCTCAATCTGCCTGTCTTCGCATGCAGGGGGAGTCCCTAACACACTGAGGGTTTGAGACCTATTGGCTACCCTCACCTGGTTTAGCCACCCAGTCGAAGCCATTTCCTAGGGCGTGGCCACTGTCTCATGCTGACAGCTTCTAGGAGCCACAGGTTGAGAGTCAAGTGCAGGATGGGGACCAAAGGTGGACAAACTACACCAGAAGGAGCATGATGTGTCCCCCACCCAGAGGTACTACCTCTCCCCTACCCCCATAAACCCTGGTGCAGTATTAAAGTGTGGGAGCTATATTTGTTACTGCTTGAAAACACTTCCCAAACCTTTGCTAGAGATTTACGGTAGTAGGGCTACTATGGACAAATTGCTTTGGAGGCTAGGTATATTTTACTAGTTGACTGTTCCTAGATAATAATAAGAGGCTGGTTTATAGTCTTTTCTCCCCTACCTGGAGATGCTGGCAATTGAACCTTGGACCTGTGCATGTGTTATAGGAATTCTGAGGTCTTAAATATAGAATAAATGTTGATAATTGCACAAGGTAAGCACACATACATAGTATATAAACCACATGTCTAAAATAGTACAGGAGCCATCTTGGCTCTCCTAAAGACTCTAAATATTTCCTCTGCTTCCTTAATCCCCTTGCCTGAGAACAGGTAGGCAGATAGCAATCAGGGGAAGATCCTGAAGGGATTCCTCTCCTATATCTATGAACCTCCATTGTCATTGTTTGGCCAGATGCTCTGCATTAAGGGATGTCTGACAGGCATCCTGATCGTCTTATCAATGCTAATGCTCTGTGTAAACTCTGTCTGGAACTATGTAAAACTTGCTAAATCCTCAGGAATATCACACCTTGGCCTGCCTGAGCCACTGCGACCCCATCTTATGTGTGATGTAATTTCTGACTGTAGAGGGGATGTTCTTCTCCACACCAAAATGCAAACCCTTAAAAGAGATGTTTCATCTTGGTTCTGGGTTTCTCTTGCCTCCTTGCTAGGAAGGGAGGGAACTCAGTTGCAGCAGAAAAATAAAGATCTGTCTTGTTTTCACTGCATCCTGCCTTCATCTATTCATCTCTGACTGATCATGGACTTAGGGGGCTCAGTCCCTTGGGGAGCTGGGCAGCAAAAGTCAACCACCCCTATTTTTTCTATATCATGGAAAGCAGATGCTGTTAATGAACTAGGACACCTCCAGATTCCTGCCATTAAGGATGTAAATCCTTACAAGTAAAATTAAAATTCAGTAATAAAAACACAAAGGCAGTACTGGAACATAACTTGTCTGGACATGCCAGGTGGAGCAGCTCCTAGTGCCATCTTTCTTCCAAATGTCCATTGCCTAGTTAACTGTCTTTCAACCATTGAGCTGCTGTTGAACTGCTGGGGAAAGCTATGCTTTCCATTTATACATCTGTGCTTATGGATGTGAAGCTTTCTGCAGCTGATTACCAGTGCCTGTCAATGACTTCGATATGGGATCTCTCAAAAACAACCACAGGTAAAGTATACACGTTGCCAGCTAATACCAACTCTTCATAAAGGTTTTATGAAAAAGCAAGTAATACATAGAATGAAAGTAAAAGCAAATGTCATTCTACCAGTAAATACATTTGACCCCCCCCCCTTTTGATCCTAACAGAAGAAAATTCAGAGGTGTCAGACGCAAAAGCTGATGGAAAAGGTTATCTTGTTCATAATGCTTCTAAATGGTGCTATATTTGAAGGTGTATTTGGCCCATTCTCAGCATGTTCATTATTCAACTGCAGCAATAACAACAGGTTTTTGTTATGCGAGTGAGTCATCCACAGAAGAGTGCTTCTATGCTATGCAACAAGGATGCAGTGGTGTGCTTTTGTAACTTTCCACAAGTCGATTTCCAGAAAAAAAACATTTCTTTAGCCATGAGCGCAAAACTTTGCATAAGTATACATGTAACAACTGCTGGTGTTCAGGCTCTGAGTCTGATACACAGCAGTACATCAGAGGGGTAAGATAAGCATGTTTGGCCCAAGATGTGTTCAGATTAACAGGCTGAAAATATATCACTTGCTTGGCTTGTATTTGTTTTTGTCCCAGTACCACTTGTGGGAGATTTCTTGCATTGTGCTTTAGCAATGATTAACTGCCATTTTCCCCAGAACTGTGTACAGTCAGTCTGACATCAATTATACCGCTGCCTCGGCAGACGTAAACCAAAAGCAGCTGTATTTGGCCTCTGCTGTGCTATAGCTGAGTTCAATAACATGTTTTGCTAAAGCAAGGTCACACTTTATTTGAGAAATTGGTGTTTCTAAGCTTTTCAGGAACTACAGCGGACTTCGGTGCCGTTGATGCAATGGGTTGAGTTGTAGGAAGAAATGGAGCTCTACCATCAAATCAAATCTTTATTGTTGAAGTCAATGACCAGCATTAAAGAAGCAAGATAAGAGGAACATAAAACACATCCAAGTGTGAAGAACAATAAAAAAGGATAAAGTAAATAGAAGTAGCATAGAGTTAAATAAATAGGGCATCAACATTTTAAAAGATATAATCTTTGGCTACATTGGCTCCCAGTACGTTTCCGAGCACAATTCAAAGTGTTGGTGCTGACCTTTAAAGCCCTAAACGGCCTCGGTCCTGTATACCTGAAGGAGCGTCTCTACCTCCACCGTTCAACCCGGACACTGAGATCCAGCGCCGAGGGCCTTCTGGCTGTTCCCTCACTGCGAGAAGCAAAGCTACAGGGAACCAGGCAGAGGGCCTTCTCGGTAGTGGCGCCCGCCCTGTGGAACGCCCTCCCATCAGAGGTCAGAGCGATAAACAACTATCTGACATTCAGAAAATACCTCAAGGCAGCCCTATTTAGGGAAGTTTTTAATTTGTGATATTTTAATGTATTTTGGTGCCTGTTGGAGGCCGCCCAGAGTGGCTGGGGGGACCCGGCCAGATGGGCGGGGTACAAATAAAAAAATTATTATTATTATTATTATAATCATGCCATGAACTTCAAAGAGGAAAATTGCAGAAGGTCTGAGGTCAGTTCCTGGAGAATTTGGCTTGCTGTAGCACAGAAGTTGGCCACACTGAGAGTGATAGATGCATCTTTGTTTGGAAAGGAGTAGAAGGCCATAGAAGGACACTGATCATCCTGGCAGATTTACCGTATTTTTCGCTCCATAAGACGCACTTTTTTCCTCCTAAAAAGTAAGTGGAAATGTCTGCGCGTCTTATGGAGCGAATGTGTGGTCCCTGGAGCTGAACTGCCCAGGGGCAAAAGCAGATCGTGCTTTTTTAAGAGAGAGAGAGAGAGAGAGAGAGAGAGAGAGAGAGAGAGAGAGAGAGAGAAGGGGGTGTTGAAAGGAAGCCCCCTGAGCAGCTGCTCAGCAAATGATCGGGGAGAGAGATAAGGGAGAGAGATTCCAGCCCCGCCCCCTTGCAGAGGGAGGCTGTTTCCCCAGCGACATGTGACTGGCTGATTAGATTATCTGTCTGGAAACTGTAGAAATTGATTCCTGAAGCTGCAGAACTGTGAGTTAAACCCCATAAAACAGGGTTTTTCCCCTTTGCAAAGTAAGCTCGACAACTTTGAGCTGATCCTCAAAAAACGGGGCTTTTCTCCTTTGCAAAAGAAGCTGCAGAAATTTGAGCTGATCCTCAAAAAATGGGGCTTTTCTCCTTTGCAAAAGAAGCTGCAGAAATTTGAGCTGATCCTCAAAAAATGGGGCTTTTCGCCTCTAAAAACTAGGTGCGTCCTATGGTCGGGGGCGCCTTATAGAGCGAAAAATACGGTAATAAGAGCTGCTTGATAAAGATTTCAGGCAAATCTTGATATAAAAAGCAGCGCAGGAGGGTATGGGTTTCTGACCTCTCCAGAATTGCAGGGGCACTTGTGTTCATGAGAGGGCTTTTAAAAACTTATCTTCCCTCCGGAATAGCAGAGGGGAGGTCAGACGTTGTACCATGACGGTCATTGGTAGAAGAGCTCAGCTCCAAATTCAGACGTTTGGCTAGCTGGCTTGGTCTGCCAAGCCTTCGTTTGCCTTGCCACAGCTGTACAGAGTTAAAAATCCCTTGGCTTGGTTTGTGGGCGAGAGTAGTCTATGATACGGTATAGCCAAATGGTTCTTCGTGTATTCAAGATTGAATTCAAATATCGCCTGACAAACTGAATCTGAGCCTAAGAGCCACTCACCATGTTACATCAAAGATTTCCCCTACAGCCAATCACAAATTTTCTAACACACCTTTCCATGCCAAAAGTGTGCAGCAAACATGCTCCAAGACTCCGCCCGCATGTATGTTCTGTGAGCGTTTTCAGAAAGCTGGATTCCTGTCCAATATTGTGAAAAGTCAATATTTCTGGCCATCTGAAATGGTAATGTAGGACTCTGTTTTTGCTGTAAAGTTGCCCAAAGATATTTGAATTAAAAAGTTCTTATTGAATGTTGTTCTTTCTTTGTCCACTAGATAGAGCCCTCAAACCCCTTCTCATTATTTAGGACTCGGAGCAGAGTGAGTTTCTTAGATCATACTGTATTCCCTTATGTACAAATCTGTGGATTTGGGGCAGCCAAATGACAAACTGCAAGGACAGTTCATGGGGCTGCTCTGAAGAGCTTGACAAGGAAGGAAGAAGGTATGTATAGAGAGAAACCCAAAGTACAAACATTTCACAAAAGTAGGGTAGCACCCATGCGTTCCTACGAAGCTTCCAACTGAATGCATCCAGGCACAACCCTTTAGTACAAAAACCACAGATTAAGATCAGGAAAGAATAATAATAATAAAAGATTACATCATAACTGCATAATAAAACCTTTGTCAAATACCTCTCTTGTAATGTGGCATCGTGAATAACTAACTGAGAAGCTAGTCAAGACACTTAAAAAGATTTTGAGTTTTCTAGAATCGATTATCAAATTTCCCCTGACTTAAATATCAAATGACTTCAATATTGTGTGTTAATTTCTACAGTTATTGTGTGCAAGGTGTAGGTTTGCTGTAAAATGTCTGCCAACGGACCAGCGATAGCAGGGGTAGGCAACCTAAGGCCCGTGGGCCGGATGCAGCCCAATCTTCTAAATCCGGCCTGCGGACGGTCTGGGAATCAGCGTGTTTTTACATGAATAGAATGTGTCCTTTTGTTTAAAATGCATCTCTGGGTTATTTGTGGGGCCTGCCTGGTGTTTTTACATGAGTAGAATGTGTGCTTTTATTTAAAATGCATCTCTGGGTTATTTGTGGGGCATAGGAATCCATTTTGTTATTCAAAATATAGTCCGGCCCACCACATGGTCTGAGGGACGGTGGACAGGCCCACAGCTGAAAAAGGTTGCTGACCCCTGAGCTATAGCGACTTAGCCTATGAGCATTTGCTAGTACTGATGCTAATAACAGCCGAAATTTAACATCCTAAGCTTGGAATTTCACACGCTAGCAAGGTTTTGCTAAAAATTCTACAAGGCAGGCTTAAGCAGTATGTGGACCGAGAACTCCCAGAAGTGCAAGCTGGATTTCGAAGGGGCAGAGGAACCAGAGACCAAATTGCAAACATGCGCTGGATTATGGAGAAAGCTAGAGAGTTCCAGAAAAACATTTACTTCTGCTTCATTGACTACGCAAAAGCTTTTGACTGTGTCGACCACAGCAAACTATGGCAAGTTCTTAAAGAAATGGGAGTGCCTGATCACCTCATCCGTCTCCTGAGAAATCTCTATGTGGGACAAGAAGCTACAGTTAGAACTGGATATGGAGTAACTGATTGGTTCAAAATTGGGAAAGGAGTACGACAAGGCTGTATATTGTCTCCCTGCTTATTTAACTTATATGCAGAATTCATCATGCGAAAGGCTGGACTGGATGAATCCCAAACCGGAATTAAGATTGCCGGAAGAAATATCAACAACCTCAGATATGCTGATGATACAACCTTGATGCCAGAAAGTGAGGAGGAATTAAAGAACATTTTAATGAGGGTGAAAGAGGAGAGCGCAAAATATGGTCTGAAGCTCAACATCAAAAAAACTAAGATCATGGCCACTGGTCCCATCACCTCCTGGCAAATAGAAGGGGAAGAAATGGAGGCAGTGAGAGATTTCACTTTCTTGGGTTCCATGATCACTGCAGATGGTGACAGCAGTCACGAAATTAGAAGACGCCTGCTTCTTGGGAGAAAAGCAATGACAAACCTAGACAGCATCTTAAAAAGCAAAGACATCACCTTGCCAACAAAGGTCCATATAGTTAAAGCTATGGTTTTCCCAGTAGTAATGTACGGAAGTGAGAGCTGGACCATAAAGAAGGCTGATCGCCGAAGAATTGATGCTTTTGAATTATGGTGCTGGAGGAGGCTCTTGAGAGTCCCATGGACTGCAAGAAGATCAAACCTATCCATTCTTAAAGAAATCAGCCCTGAGTGCTCACTAGAAGGACAGATCCTGAAGTTGAGGCTCCAGTACTTTGGCCACCTCATGAGAAGAAAAGACTCCCTAGAAAAGACCCTGATGTTGGGAAAGATTGAGGGCACAAGGAGAAGGGGACGACAGAAGATGAGATGGTTGGACAGTGTTCTCGAAGCTACTAACATGAGTTTGGCCAAACTGCGAGAGGCAGTGAAGGATAGGCATGCCTGGCGTGCTCTGGTCCATGGGGTCACGAAGAGTCGGACACGACTGAACGACTGAACAACAACAACAAGCTTGGAATCAAGTGATCTGAGGTGCAACATAATTGCATCGTTCCCTCCTTCAAGACTTGTCTGGGTTTCCCCCTTCTGTCTAGCAGAAGCAAAACTCTCGCCCCACTTGCAAATGCATAGGTGTGCGCTTTTAACTTCCTGCCCACATTTTCTCCCCACCCACTGCAAACAACACATGCAATTCTAGGAGGACAATTGGTTTCACACTGTTTGCCGCATCAAGATGACATCTTCCCTGTCTTACGTGTCACTACTCAGCCCGGCCACGCTGCCCTTTATCTTCCCCGACTCTCTCAAAATGATACTACTATGTTGTGTCTGTGTGGGAAACAATTGCACAAAGGAGATGTGTCCTTGCTTATGAGTCGACATGTGTAATAAAATGAGTCAGGTTTTTATTTTTGGAGGCCAATGGCCATTGCAACAGAAATCACAAAATGCAAACACGATCATCCCAGAGTAAGTTAAAAACCTATCAATTTTCAGAACTGTAAATTATCAGAATTCAAAGTTCCCTAAATTATTTAGATTAAAACAATTCCCGTGGCAGTTGACATTGTTTTGGATGTTTTAAAATCAACCTTCCTGTTGCTAATGCATAGAAAGCTATCCTGTAGATAACAAACTTGTCTTCATCAAACAGCAACTGTCTAATTTTGAAATCGTCTGACCTAGAAAATTCTGAAATGAATAGAGGAGGTTGTCCCTAGGTGAGCTATGGAAAGGGCCATGTAGGATATGGTGCACAATATCTCTCATCTGATCCACATACACAAAGGCAGAATTTACTAGCCAAACACTTTGTGGGCATCGCTTGAAATCTAAGCTGGAATCTAATATTGAGAGGCTCAAGCAAGCCTGCAAAGCGGGTTCTCCATCATGGAGAGCACGTGTTGCGGTGGGGGCTAACAAACTACCCCTTTGTTGCTGGGCGGGTTTGTTTGGATGGCCACTACTATGATTGGACCCTGGGGCTGTTGTTGGGGAGAAATGTATGTTGCCAATTTTGATGGACAGCCCAGTGTTTATAAATGGTTTGCACGCAGCAGGATCTCCTTCTTTGGCTGCGTGCTTCGGATCACCTGCCCTCCCTCCCTATTTGTAGGCCTCTGTGTTGACCTTGCTATGCCTGTCATGGGGTCGTCTACTTTTGGGGCAGGGGCCGGGTAGGAATTTTTTCCATTTGGCTGATTGGCTTGTGCCATCTGGTTTTCGCCTACTGCGTAGCAAATACAGTGGGACCTCGACTTACGAGCGATTCGACTTACGTGTTTTTCGACTTACGAATGACTTCCAGGAGAAACAAAATGGCCACCGCAACCGAATTTTTCGACTTACGAATGGAAGTCGCGGCCGCTTTAATAGGATTTTTTTGACTTACGAATTTTCGACTTACGGATTTTTTTCGCTCAATGCATTCCTATGGGGATTCGACTTATGAATGTTTTCGACTTACGAAAATTGCGTCGGAACGCATTATCGTCGTAAGTTGAGGTCCCACTGTAGTCACAACTTGTAAGGTTGGCGGTTAGGCATTGGTCATTATTATGTTGGTTGGGGGATGGGACTGTTGACTGCGTTTGTCCCTCCCCAATTGAGGAAGGGGCTGTTGACTTCGTTTGCCCCTCTCAATTGATGATGGTGTGTGGGGAATTCCGTTAAAGGAATCCAGGGGCTCGACATGCTTTTGTCCGTATCCCCCGGTCGGGGGCCAGGGCCACGCAAGAGCCCCTGGGAGTCTGTGGGAAGAGGGGAGGGTCAGACCACCCGGCCCACTATCTCTACCTGGAAGTCTTTTCCCCTTTACTGACAATTGTCAGTTCTGTCCTTGGGGGACAGATAGTCTGGACCAATGCCTACGCAACCACTCACATTTCTTGTAATTTAATAAAGTTGTGGCCAAATTCATGCCAAAAAACCAAAACTAAAAATTATGTCTGAAGTGTGAATTATTTGGAGGGGTGGTTTGGGACCTCGACACGCAAATAAACATCTCTTTTGTGGTTCAATTTTAATGTAGGCAGCGACTGTTTTAGGCACATCCAATGCGTGTGCGACTGCACACACATGCATCAGAGCAAACCCAGAAATGTATTCTGCTGTGCAGGAGTCTAAAGACCAGGTAGCAGTTAAGAATTCACTGTACAACGGTATACATGCCTACACTGAAGAAAGTCTCCTTGTGTTTAATGGGACCTGCTCCCAGTTAAGTGGCTACAGGATTGCAGCCAAGGCTTCGGTTTACGGTTAGCACTGGGGAAAACAGGTTTCTTGTGCCTTTGACTAATGGGTGTGAGAGGCAGAAATCCAACAGGTTAAGCCCTTTCTAGCATGGAAAAACAATTATGGGGGAAAGCTTCACCTCTTCACAGACATTTTGTTATGTGTGCGACCACTCATTTATTTTTGGGTCCTCCACCTGCAAAAGAGGACACAGATACACAAACGGCACAAATTATGTGCAAATTTCTGTCCTTTGCAAGGCAGAGGGGCCAATCCACAGGCATTGCGGCCTTCTCTGCAGTGGCTCCCCGTCTGTGGAATGCTCTCCCCAGGGAAATTCGCCAGGCTCCTTCATTATGCACCTTTAGGAGCCAGGCAAAACGTTCCTTTTTAACCAGGCCTTTGGTTGATCCGATTTACATCCTATGCCCTATTAAAATGTTTTTTTGGGGGGGGCTATTGGGTTGTTGTTTTTATTATGTATCTTGTGGTTTTATATTTTACATATGCTATGTAAATTGATAGCCATAGCCTTTTATATACTAACCTTTTATGCTCTTCCACATCCTTTTAATGCTCCTAACCCTTCTTTTAGATTCTTACACAGTGCTACCCCTACTTACGGACTTAATCCGTTCCAGGGGGCCGTTCGCACCCCGAAAAGTCCGTAAGTAGAGGCGCCGCTTCTGCGCATGTGCACGGTGCAATAGAGCCCTTCTGCGCATGCACAGAGCGCGTAGAGGGCTTTTGAGCATGCACACGCAGCGAAACCCAGAAGTATACACTTCCGGGTTTGCTCCGTTCGCAACCCGAAGTAACTAGAGGTACCACTGTAGTCTTTTATATATACATTCTGTTTTAATCATTTTTGCTTTCAAAAATGTTTTACAGATTTTACATGACGGTACCCCACCCTACTTGTGCTGGTCTATGACCGTAATAATGATTTGATTGGTTGGTTGATTTTATTTTGTGAACCGCTCTGAGACCCCTGGGTATAGGGTGGTATATAAATTCAATAAAATAATAATAATAATAATAATAATAATAATAATAATAATAATGATGATGATGATGATGATGATGCAGGGCCCAGAAAATCTTGTTGCCCAGGTGGACAAAACTGGGATAAAGCCTCACCTTTCAAATCATGGGTGATGGATATGCACTCAAAGGGAGCACAAGACCATAAGGCAAGTTGGCAGGGCAACTAAAAAGATCTCTGGTTGGGGAAGGACCAGAAGAGTGGACAGTATAATAATAATAATAATAATAATAATAATAATAATAATAATAATAATAATTTATTATTTATACCCCGCCCATCTGGCTGGGTTTCCCTAGCCACTCTGGGCGGCTTCCAACAGAACATTAAAATACAATAATCTATTTAACATTAAAAGCCTCCCTAAACAGGGCTGCCTTCAGATGTCTTCTAAAGGTCTGATAGTTGTTGTTCTCTTTGACATCTGAAGGGAGGGCGTTCCACAGGGAGGGTGCCACTACTGAGAAGGCCCTCTGCCTGGTTCCCTGTAACGTGGCTTCTCGTGGTGAGGGAACCGCCAGAAGGCCCTCGGCACTGGACCTCAGTGTCCGGGCAGAATGATGGGGGTGGAGACGCTCCTTCAGGTATACTGGACCGAAGCCATTTAGGGCTTTAAAGGTCAGCACCAACACTTTGAATTGTGCTCGGAAACGTACTGGGGGGCAATGGAGGTCTTTCAAGACCGGTGTTATGTGGTCTCGGCGGCCGCTCCCAGTCACCAGTCTAGCTGCCGCATTCTGGATTAGTTGTAGTTTCCAGGTCACCTTCAAAGGTAGCCCCATGTAGAGCGCATTGCAGTAATCCAAGCGAGAGATAACTAGAGCATGCACCACTCAGTATTAGGTGACTCACCACCCTTTCTCTATCCAACCCACACTTCCCTCTGTCTGTCATTACTGAAATAGGTGTGCTCTGCATTTCTCTTCCCTCTTGATGACATCACTGCCCAGGCACATATTTGTAATGCAATGGGTTGATCAGGTGCAATCAAAGAGTCAACATAAAATAGAGCAGACCAGACCCAAATGCATAATCCTTTTGTTGTTGTTGTTGCTTTGTATATTAATCCCATGCTTCCTTTTCCTGTGGATAATTTTGTGTTTTGGAGTAGGGGTGGGGGGGATTCACTAAAATATCTTTTAACAAATACAGCAGGTGAAAACATATAAAAACAGTTGCCTCTTACTACAAAGTGAAGAGATAGGGATTGACAAGCGCTTATATAATAATAATAATAATAATAATAATAATAATAATAATAATAATAATAATAATTTATTATTTATACCCCGCCCATCTGGCTGGGTTTCCCCAGCCACTCTGGGCGGCTTTCAACAGAGCATTAAAATACAATAATCTATAAAACATTAAAAGCCTCCCTAAACAGGGCTGCCTTCAGATGTCTTCTAAAGGTCTGGTAATTGTTGTTCTCTTTGACATCTGAAGGGAGGGCGTTCCACAGGGCGGGTGCCACTACCGAGAAGGCCCTCTGCCTGGTTCCCTGTAACTTGGCTTCTCATAGTGAGGGAACCGCCAGAAGGCCCTCGGCGCTGGACCTCAGTGTCCGGGCTGACCGATGGGGGTGGAGACGCTCCTTCAGGTATACTGGACCGAAGCCATTTAAGGCTTATCAGTGTAATGCCCCAAAACTTAGGTGCTAAAGCAGGCATCCCCAACCTGCGGCCCTCCAGATGTTTTGGCCTAAAACTCCCATGATCCCTAGCTAACAGGACCCGTGGTCAGGGATGATGGGAATTGTAGTCCAAAACATCTGGAGGGCCGAAGGTTGGGGATGCCTGTGCTAAAGCATCTAAAAAAACAGTAAAGTGCTACGGCAGTAAAATGTTAAACTGATTGTTGGTTGTTTAGTCGTGTCCGACTCTTCGTGACCCCATGGACCAGAGCATGCCAGGCACTCCTGTCTTCCACTGCCTCCCGCAGTTTGGTCAGACTCATGTTGGTAGCTTTGAGAACACTGTCCAACCATCTTGTCCTCTGTCATCTCCTTCTCCTTGTCCTTCTCCATCTTTCCCAACTTCAGGGTCTTTTCCAGGGAGTCTTCTCTTCTCATGAGGTGGCCAAAGTCTTGGAGCCTCAGCTTCAGGATCTGTCCTTCCAGTGAGCACTCCGGGCTGATTTCCTTAAGAATTGATAGGTTTGATCTTCTTGGAGTCCATGGGACTTAACTAATAAAAATGCTAAAATGGCTGAGTGCAGATTGCAGACTTGTGGGTATACGATGATAGTGCAAAGTGTAGCAGCACCTTATGACAATAAACGCAAGAACCTTTCTGCCACTTCTTCTCCTTTCTCACACAGAAAGCAAAACTGCACCCAGCCAAAAAGCAAAAAAAGCAAACATAAAGGTTTCCCGTTCTTGTTTTCAAATCACACAGGTGCTGCCTTAAGGCTGCCCTTGCTGAAATTCCTCGCCAGGGCCTCCAAATAATTTCCTAGCCCCAAAAGTTAGAAAGCCAAGGCAGGTGAGTTTGTATAATACATAAAAGTGCATAATTGCGGTGGCGGTAGGATTGCACTTAATAATGTGAACATGCTTTCTGTTTTTAAAAATTCAGATTGGTGTGGAATTGGAATTGGATTTATGAAAGACCCAATGCGAAACTGATAGGGTCTGCTCTCTATCCCTCCTGTAAATCGAGAATAAGATTATTCCTTATACATGGCAATGATGGTGAGAGATGGCTGGGATTGTTGGCAATTGGGTTCCAGATTGGGGTTTTTTTTTTCCTTTTTAATCATAATACCACTAAACTAACAAAAAGAGAGCAGCGGCCAAACTGGAGTGCTGGATTTGTTTCCGTGTGCAATCGGGTTTATTTGTTTAGGTCTTATTTTATTTGCTTTCCAATGATTCAGAGAGGAGTACCGTGGTCCTTTCCAAGTCAACTTGCACATTCTGTATATTTTGGGCCTCTGGCTTAGCCAAATACAGAAAGACTTGGCTGCTCAGTTGTATTTTCCTATCTGGGGCTTTTGCAAACTTTCAGAAGGAACCGAAGGAATGTCTCTTCCAAGCCAATTTATTTTTCTAAGCAACTTCTCTCCATTGTTGTAAAACTGTAGAGGAATTTAAAAAACCCTTCATTGCGCAATCATGAAAAATTGTTCCATTAATCATCGCACTATACTTAAGTTCTCCTTCTTGGTGTCTTTTTGTAAAATGCAACCATGTTTCTTTTCCTAACCTATTCTGCCACAAATGTAGGGCACTTTCTTTATGTGTTGGGTAGACTCTAGTTGGTGTCTACTAAGATTGAGAGCCAGTGTGGTGTAGTGGTTAAGAGCAGTAGACTCATAATCTGGGGAACCGGGTTCGCATCTCCGCTCCTCCACATGCAGACCTTGGGCTAGTCACACTTCTTTGAAGTCTCTCAGCCCCACTCACCTCACAGAGTGTTTGTTGTGGGGGAGGAAGGGAAAGGAGAATGTTAGCCACTTTGAGACTCCTTCGGGTAGTGATAAAGCGGGATATCAAATCCAAACTCTTCTTCTTCTTACTTATAGGTAAAGGTAAAGGGACCCCTGACCATTTGGTCGAGTCATGTCCGACTCTGGGGTTGCGGCGCTCATCTCGCTTTATTGGCCGAGGGAGCCGGCGTACAGCTTCCAGGTCATGTGGCCAGCATGACAAAGCCGCTTCTGGCGAACCAGAGCAGCGCATGGAAACGCCTTTTACCTTCCCGCCGGAGCGGTTCCTATTTATCTACTTGCACTTTGACATGCTTTCGAACTGCTAGGTGGGCAGGAGCTGGGACTGAGCAACGGGAGCTCACCCCGTCGCAGGGATTCGAACTGCCGACCTTCTGATCAGGAAGCCCTAGGCTCTGTGGTTTAACCCACAGCGCCACCTGGGTCCCTTTTTTTCTTACTTATACACATGGGCAATAGATCCAGCTAACATGAGTTCTCATTAGCCCCTTTGAAATCAAAGGAGCATATTAGTCATCGCTAACCGAAATTCCTAGGGCTTTCTGTTCGACTTAAGTTGCAATCCTATACATGCACATTCCTAGGAGAGGACTGCACATTGTGACTAACTTTAGTTGGATCGGAACTAGGGTTGCCACCTTTGATCGGGCAAAATACAGGACGGGACGGGCAAAATACAGGGCAGAATAATGGTCACTCCTTCCCTCTTCCCTCGATTGTAACTTGCACTGAGGTGGGCTCCTCGTCAACAGCGACACAACCACCATTTTGGGCCAGCCAAACTCGAATACAGGGTGGGGGGAGGCATCCCGTCTGAAGTCCAAACAGGACAGGGGACACTTTTGTCCAAAAGGGTGCAATCCCATTTTTCTAGGGATGGGTAGCAGCCCTAATCAAAACCACTAGATTAGGCCAAATAGTCAGAATTTTTGTTGAGTGTTATTCATTAGAATGGATAGTTTTCAATGAATGTGCAGCATTTTAGCCATAGTTCTAATGCATTTCTAATGGTCCAGTCATTCTAATGTTCATTTTACCATGGGTGGGAGTGGGGAAACAATAAACTCTCTTTTCTTCCTTTTCAAGATAAGTGAGAGGTGAAGGTCCGGTAGGAAATGCTGAAGTCATCTATCTCTCTGGTAATTCTGGCCTTATTAAGGCATGGACAACTTCAGAACATTTCTAGACTGCTATGAATGAAGCTGGAATGTTTGTTAAAGAATGAAAAATGTCAAGGTTAACTTTGCACTCGCACAAAACAGACCTGCCGTTTGGTCTTTCTTTCTCTGACTGCTCTTCTCATTCACCCTCCTGTGGAAAATATTATTTCGCTGTTCCCACTTCCTCCATGGGTAGGAAGTTTCAGGGGTAGCTATTTATGGGGTCGGTTCCTCCGTGAGGAGGGAGGACTGGAAAATGATTGTGGTTTCAAAATTGCTATTTGTGAATTGGCTAACTTTGCACCGGGGGAGCAGGCAGCAGGGTTGGTGCAAGGGATTGCACATTGCCTGCGGCAGACGATGGCTTTGCATTCACCCCACTCTTATTCCTGCCGCCTCCCAGCATCCTCTTCACTGGGTTGGTACTATTCTTCTTCCCTGCCACTGCCTCATTACTTCCCCTCTTCCCCCCTCTACAGTGGAGACAGTGTGGTGTAGTAGTTAAGAGCGGTAGACTTGTAATGTGGTGAACCGGGTTCGCGTCTCTGCTCCTCCACATGCAGCTGCTGGGTGACCTTGGGCTAGTCACACTTCTCTGAAGTCTCTCAGCCCCACTCACCTCACAGAGTGTTTGTTGTGGGGGAGGAAGGGAAAGGAGAATGTTAGCCGCTTTGAGACTCCTTAGGATAGTGATAAAGGGGGATATCAAATCCAAACTCTTCTTCTTAGAATCATAGAGTTGGAAGAGACCACAAGGGCCATCCAGTCCAACCCCCTGCCAAGCAGGAAACACCATCAAAGCATTCCTGACAGGTGGCTGTCAAGCCTCTGCTTAGAGACCTCCAAAGAAGGAGACTCCACCACACTCCTTGGCAGCAAATTCCACTGTCGAACAGCTCTTACTGTCAGGAAGTTCTTTCTAATGTTTAGGTGCAATCTTCTTTCTTGTAGTTTGAATCCATTGCTCCGTGTCCGCTTCTCTGGAGCAGCAGAAAACAACCTTTCTCCCTCCTCTATATGACATCCTTTTATATATTTGAACATGGCTATCATATCACCCCTTAACCTTCTCTTCTCCAGGCTAAACATACCCAGCTCCCTAAGCTGTTCCTCATAAGGCATCGTTTCCAGGCCTTTGACCATTTTGGTTGCCCTTCTACAGTAGTGGACAGTTTCTCAGCTGTTGCCTCTCTCTGCCTCAGTGCCTTGTCCTGAGGAAGGGCCACAAAGGCCCTTTCTCAGAGTGCGGCATTCCAGGCAGAAGTGCAAGACCTATTGTGGCTATCATGCAGGGAAGGCCTCACTCTGAGAAAGGACCCCCATGATCCTTCTTCCAATTAAGGCATGGAGGAAGAGATGAAGGGGACACTGGGTTTTGCATTATTATTTACGATTCTCCCTATAGATTCATTACACACTATCAGTGCCGGATTTACGTATTAGCTAAACAAGCTATAGCTTAGGGCCCCACTCTCTTGGGGGCCCCAAAAAAATTTAAAGGAAAAAAACAACTGGGTGTACATTTCCAAAATATAAGATAAAAAACAAATAAAACCTACATACAGCAACAGTGTTTTGTTTTGTTTTGTGTTGTGTAGGCTCCTGTGATGTAAGTTATGGGCCCTGCCTGCTAGCCTGCGCCCTAAAATATCACTGGTTTGCTCATTTCTATATCAATTACTCTGATAAAATACATATTTTGTTATGTGCGAATTGCTGGCATCTGGGGGTCGAATGGCCAGCTGGCTAGCCCCCAGCTGGATCATCTCCTTCCAGCCGGCACTCTGGAAGATCCCTCAACCTCTGGTGTGACATAAATCAGTGACCCAAGTCTGCGGACATGGGCATACTCTATTTTGCAGAGCAGACTGCGCAACACAAAGAGGCTTGAGGCTTGTGAAGACATACTAGGAACTACGGATTTATTAATCATAAATCAGAACAAAGAAACATGTCGTCTCTCTCCTTTCCGTCTCTTCCGAGAGAGAGAGAGAGAAAAGCAAAAGCAATACAGCGGAAGTTCCGCTTGTTCCAGCAAACAGTGCTGGAATGTAAACAGACATGTGACACTCAAGAATCCCATGTCTGCAACTAAAGGTGGAGTGGAAATTTCCAACACAAATGGCTTTAGATACCCATTAGGTCCATAAATTACCATATACCGTAGCATATATTCAACACAAAAAACAGTAACAATTTGTTGTTGACAAAGGACAGCTGGAGATATAAAGGGCCCCATTACCTTCAGTAGCTTAGGGCCTCATCAAACCTAAATCCGGCCCTGCACACTATGCACAATTTCATTCACATCTGTTCCTCACACCTTTTTTTTTTTTTTTTTTTTAAAAACCCCCCAAAGTTGTATCCTTTCCTAATAGGAGAGGTTGTTCGAGTCCTGCAATTATTTGGTCGCCCTTAAGGAAGGCGGTTGGGTTCGGACATAACACCAAACCATAGCTGAGATGAGCCATGGTTTGTAAGCCAATGACAAATCATGGCTTCGCATCGTGATTTGCTAGCAGAAAACAAACCAGGGTTAACGTGCTGGGTTGGATTTGCACGGATTAGCAGTAGGGTTGACAATGTGGTGCCCTCAGGTGGAAACCTTGAGGAATTCCTTTGTGCCACAGACACTTTCATCCCACTTGCTGTCCCCTTCATCATGAGGAGGTGAGTGTGTCTTTCTTTCCCCCTCTTGGAAAATACATAGAGCTGGAGTAGGAGGTCAATGCTGAAAATATCAGTTCAGTTACAAGGATCTGCCCTACGACTGCCACAGTGAAGCAACTTCTCTGCAGTCTCCTTCTCCCCCTTTAGCAAACCTTTCACTACTTTGTCACCAATTGGCTCAAATTCTTGCTTAGCCAGTTTCCTGTTTCTGATGTACTTAAATAATGCTTTACCCTTGCTCTTAATGATTTGAGCAATATGTTCCTCAAAATCCATTTCTCCCCTCCCTTACTGTCGGCTTGCATTTCTTTTGCGCAAAGTTCTTCTCTCATGCTCTGGTTATCTCCTGCTTGGACTACTGCAATGCGCTTTACGTGGGGCTACCTTTGAAGGTGACCCGGAAACTACAACTAATCCAGAATGCGGCAGCTAGACTGGTGACGGGGAGTGGCCGCCGAAACCACATGACACTGGTCCTGAAAGACCTCCATTGGCTCCCAGTACGTTTCCGAGCACAATTCATAGTGTTGGTGCTGACTTTTAAAGGCCTAAACGGCCTCGGCCCAGTATACCTGAAGGAGCGTCTCCACCCCCATCATTCTGCCCAAACACTGAGGTCCAGCTCCGAGGGCCTTCTGGTGGTTCCCTCACTGCGAGATGTGAGGTTACAGGGAACCAGGCAGAGGGCGTTCTCAGTAGTGATGCCCGCACTATGGAACGCCATCCCATCAGATGTCAAGGAAATAAACAACTGTCTGACTTTTAGAAGACATCTGATGGTAGCCCTGTTTAGGAAAGTTTTTAATGTCTGATGTTTTATTGTCTTTTCAATATTTTGTTGGAAGCTGCCCAGAGTGGCTGGGGAAACTCAGCCAGATGGGTGGGGTATAAATATTATTATTATTATTATTATTATTATTATTATTATTATTATTATTATTAATTTGAGCAAGACCTCAATACCCGCAGGTTAATATTTCAGAATCCAGGTGTCAGCGACTGGCAGGATGCCGGTGAGTGGGGGAAGGGCGCTGAAGTCTGACTCAAAGGAGGGGATCAGTGATTCGTGGGGAACTGTACCAGCCGGGAAGCAATAGTCGGAGGCAAGGGCAAGCTTCAGAGCTAGAGGGTGGAGCACAGGATGGATCGGAAAGAGAGGAGGAAAAGGCAGGTTAGGCAAGCGAAGGGCTTGCACCACTGCAAGCACCCCTGCACCACTGTCTCCCAGTACCAGGAGGGGATTGAAAAGGGATGAGCAGAGGACAATTCCATGCAGGCGCAGTCTCAGGTTGTATGCATGCAGCCTGTCAGGGGAAGGTACATAAATTGGTGAAGTGGGAATGGTGCCCTGTTGCTGCAACTGCTCTGTAGAGCATGGACCTGGGAATAACTGCCTACACACTAGATCGGTGTGCATATGTATCCACAGCTGTAGAAGCGATTGTGTTATCTTTGACAATAAAGGTAAAGGGCAAAGGACCCCTGGACGGTTAGGTCCAGTCAAAGGCGACTATGGGGTTGCAGCGCTCATCTTGCTTCTCAGGCCGAGGAAGCCGGCGTTTGTCCACAGACAGCTTTCCTGGTCATGTGGCTAGCATGACTCAACTGCTTCTGGCACAACAGGACACCGTGACGGAAACCAGAGCGCACGGAAATGCCGTTTACCTTCCTGCCACAGTGGTACCTATTTATCTACTTGCACTGGCGTGCTTTCGAACTGCTATGTTGGCAGAAGCTGGGACAGAGCAACAGGAGCTGACTCCCTCGTGGGGATTCGAACCACCGACCTTCAGATCTGCAAGCCCAAGAGGCTCAGTGGTTTAGACCACAGCGCCACCCTCGTTCCTTTGACAATAAAGAGTTTACTATCTGCCATGTGCATTCCTTTGGCTGAGAAATGCCCTTGACACCAGGCAAGAACCCCGGGATGCCTGCCTCACACCTGCAAAGAGGTAGCTATCCATGTTGGCTGAGACTGCATTCGCTGGTGTTTTCATGAGTGTAAATGATTCAAGGGTCTTTCTAAACCAGTTGGCTCCTGGTAAAATATTGACAGATCATTTAAGGGTAATTATAGTTAATTATGATTTGACTGAATTGCTTTGGCACTAGAAACCATCTCTGCCTTGGGCAGAGGGAGATTTTGCTTCCCAGACACTCTTCCTAGGTTGTGATCCTTACATTTGGGGTTTAAAAAGAGTAAAAGGTAAAAGGGTAAAGGGACCCCTGACAGTTACCGGTAAGTCCAGTCGTGGACGACTCTGGGGTTGCGGCGCTCATCTCGCTCTATAGGCCGAGGGAGCCGGCGTACAGCTTCCAGGTCATGTGGCCAGCATGACAAAGCCGCTTCTGGCGAACCAGAGCAGCGCACAGAAACGCCATTTACCTTCCCGTCGGAGTAAAAAGAGTAGACATCCTTAAAAAAAATAAAAAATACATTCTTGCTTTTTTTTTCTAGAGACAAAGGGACTCACAAGTTTACTTGCCAGGTGGCATGATATGTTGGCATTTCCTGTGATCCTGTTAACTTTCAGGTTATTCATTCCACTTTAAAGCTTTTCAGTAAGAAATGAGTCACACTTTAGATGTGAAACACAGAAATGAAAACATCTGAATTTAAATGGCAAATGCATGTGCAGTGCTTACATTGCGCTGTGTGTGTAAATTGCCCAGGTCTCCCTGGAATAAGTGCTAGTGACCAATCGTGCAGTCCTATGCACGACTGCTTGAAAGTAAGTCCTAATGAGTTCAGTGAGACTTACTCCCAGATAAGCGTAGACTAAACAGATTCATCCTATGCATGTTTTTTTTAGAGGTAACCTTAAATGTGGTCAGTGGAGCCTGCTTCTAGGTCAATGTGCATAAGACTGCAGTCTGATACTTGGGAGTAAGTCTCACCGAGCTCAGTAGGACTTACTTCTGAGGAGTTGTGCATATGGTGGCTTAATGTGTTGTGCACCAGGAAGTCAATGGCTACCAGTCATGATGGCTATACATTAATTAATTCAATTAATAGCTTGCTACATGTTCTAAGGTGTATTTACTTTCTTCCATAATTAGTATTTAAAGCCTTTTCTTGTCCCACAGGCCCTCAAAGCAAGTTGCCGTGCAATAAAATCATGAAAGCATGAAGACGAAAAACACAAACAGTAGCTCGTTCCACAGTAAAACAAGCAGTTAACAGGAAGGATTGCTGAATAAAAAACGCCCAGACCTCCTAGAGATTGCAGTAGAGCTGGTCTCATGAATTTCAGAGGAGAAGAAATTCAACAGTGTAGATGTTGCTATGGGGGGGGGGGACCATCTTTGCTACTCTTGCTGTGCACTGTGGCAAACTCACAGAGCATTGGCTTTGGCCAACACAATGGTTTGTTTTATTTTATTTTATTTTAATTTTTATTTCAAGTTTTAACACACACAGTTCTTTATTTCACTACAGTGGTAATGCAACATTTTTGTTGCAGGATAAGCTAATATTCATTTCTATTTTTTTAAAAAAATCTTTTTATTAGATTTTCAACAACAACCACATACACTAACACATTCCAAACAAAAATACACACCAACGAACAAACACAATTTCTTGCATAACCAAAGTTACTTAATACGACAATTATCAAACATATAGATATATGCCTGATACTATTCTAACAATTCCATTCATTACAAAAGAAAAATTACAATATATATTAATATATTTATAATAGACTTCCCAAATACATCTCTCCATTAATCCAGATTGAAATAAAAAAGAAGAAAAAAAATATGACACTGACATCAATATTTATATTGTTATCTATCCTTCATTTAGTTTCACATAGTTGCTTAATCACTGTACCATTTCAAAATTAGACATGGATTAATCCAATGCGAGAACCGTGTTGGTGTTGCACCGTTTTTTAAAAAATAATACAAAAAACTGTTCCATTCCTCGATAAATCTGTTCCTCGGGTTTTCTTTAATTTTTTCTGAAAGATAAGCCAATTCACTATAATCTAAAATTTTATAAAAGCAATCTTTTTTACTGGGTATTATTTCGCTCTTCCAGTGTGATGCCACCAGGATTCTTGCAGCGGTGGAGGCATATAAGAAAAAATTCCTCATCTTGTTAGGTACATCAGGAGTTGTTATACCTAGGAGGTATGCCTCTGGTGTTTTGGGGAATTTGATCTTGAAGATAATTTCCAATTCTGAGTGTCACAATGGTTTGTTTTAGGGTTTGTTCTTTTGTGGGAATATTCAAACCACTAGAAAAATTATCCCCTCCCACTTTTTTGTTTTGCAAGGCATAAGAGTTTTTTTAATGACATCTGTTTTCTGTGATAAATGGCAACAAAATATGCTACCATTCCACTCTGTATACAAAGCATGTTTCAGACGGTTTTCATATTCACTTCCCAGTGATGTGTGACCTCCACAAGAATACATATACTGAATGAAACATCCTCAGGCAAAAAACAAACAAAAACAAAACAGCAACAGCCTCCTCCCTCAGAAGGATATATCAAAAATATGGCCCTTTAACCCTTGGGAGGGGGGTGTCTCTTGAGAGTTCCCAGTGGTGCTGTGTCTGGCCTCTCTGAAAAGCTTCTCCTGTTCTCAGCAAAATGTGTTTGTCTTGTAGCATCTGGATCTTTATTTTTATTTTGTTTTGACAAAGTAATAATCTATATAAATAAAAATGTAAATGTGTGCTTGTTCAAAACCTCAAATCTCTGAAAGTACTGCACCGATTGCTTTGAAATTTTGACACAACGTTGGGTTCCATTCCTGGAGTGGTTTTACTTTAAAAAATGACACAGATGTCACACCAGTGACAGGTAAAAAGGAAAAAAACATACTTTTAAAGATCCTAACCAATCGCATAGTGAGCAGCATGACATCACAATACTACATAGCCAACACCATTGTCAATGTGGTGACCTCACTGCTGTGATACAGGCTATAGAGGGTCAGAGAGCCCAGGAGGAGAGAGGAGAGGGAGGGGGGGTCTTGGAGGCGAGGGCGGCTACGCCATCATTAGAAAGGAGACGTTTCTGAGGGAGGAAGAAGCAGCACACGGTAATTTCATTTCAATGACGAAGCGGGGTCGTGTGCGCGGGGGGCGGAGGCAGCATTTTCACCGGAGGCAGGCGGGAGTTCAACGGGAGAAGCTGTGGAGAGGCAGGTGAAATCGGGGTCGTGTGCGCAGGGGGCGGAGCCAGCATTTTCACCAGGAAATTGAAACGAGCCGTTTGTGAGGGAGGGAGAAAGGGGCCATTCGGAGAGGCATAGTCTGAGGGGGGACCTTGGAAGGGAACGGGGAGGCAGGTGGAAGTTCAACAGGGGAAGCTGTGGGGCGCCAGCAGAAAACGGGGTCCAGTACGGGGGGGGAGATATCTCTATATCTCCACAGGAAATGGAACAACCATTTGTATACCCAAAAGCATTGTAAAATTACAAACGTTCACAAAATGAGCCACAGCAACGAGTGGGCAGGTCAGCTAGTCCTATATAATAAAGTCCCTGTGTCCCTGCGTGCGTCCGTGTGTCAGTGGTTTTTTTGCCACTGCGCATGTCTGACAGGGACGCAGCGATTGGACGACGCAGAGACTTGGAGGGCGCCCGGCCGTTGCTGATTGGGCGTTGGGGGCCGCGAGGGGCGAGGGTAAGGTGGCCGCCAGGCGGGCAGAGGCAGAGGCAGGCAGGCGGCTGCGCAGAGAGGAGGAGGCGGCGGAGGAGGAGGGGGCGCTTCGGCGGCGGCCGCAGCGCCACCAACGGACGGGACTGCCGCCTCAGCCCCCGCAGCACCCGAGACTCACCGGCTTCCAGCTTCCCGGCGGAGCCTCCCGCCTCTTCTCCCGGCCGCTGCGCCGGTTGTGTCTCCCCGTTTCCTGTTCCCCGCGGCTCCTCCGCCCTCGCATGGCGAATGGGAGGCGCGGCAGGGACCGGGTGCCGCCGGCGCTGCTCGGCCCCTTCGGCGCGCGGGGGGCCTAGACGGAGGCGGAGGCGACCGAAGAGGAGGGCGACGCCGAGAGCAGCCTGGGCGGAGAGTCGGGGCCGGAGGAGGAGAGGGCAAGCCCGGCGGGAGGAGGCGGAGCGAGAGGCGGCGGCGGCAGCGCCTCAGAGCAAACGACTCCTCCTTCTCTAGCGCCCGTTTTTCAACGGGCTAACTTCAACTAGTCATAAATAAATAAGAATAAAAATAAAAATGTGCACCCTCCACCTGAGACCATTCCATTGTAACTATCCAACCTCCCAAAATTCCAACACCTCTCGCGATGGTTTGACCCCTTTCCGTTTTAACAGTACAGATTCTACAAACACCCTCCATATCTCCTTGAAATCATTTTTCCTGCATATCCCCCGTCTTGCCTTAATGGCACGTGTTGATTTATCATTAATAGCCATATCCCACACCTCTTTATACCATTCTTCCATTTTATATTCTGCTTGCCCCTTCCACTTCCCGGCTTTCTTAAGGCCAGTGACAGTGTGAGGGCTTCCAGGTTTAAATATAGCCCTCAAAGTAGAGTAGAATGACACACAACAGCTTGGTCAGTACAGTCCTCTTATTTGTTGAAATAAGACAAGCACTGTAGGCAGTAGCATGGCGAATCTGAGAGAGACTATCAGCATCCAATAGAGACCCATGGACTCTTGTTGACTAGTTAGCAGATTTGACCGTAGCTAGTGTGTAAGCATAGGGACGTGGGTGGCGCTGTGGATTGAACCACAGAGCCTAGGGCTTGCCGATCAGAAGGTCGGTGGTTCGAATCCCCGCAACGGGGTGAGCTCCCGTTGTTCAGTCCCAGCTCCTGCCAACCTAGCAGTTCGAAAGCACGTCAAAGTGCAAGTAGATACGGTAAATAGGTACTGCTGCAGCAGGAAGGTAAACGGCGTTTCTGTGCGCTGCTCTGGTTCGCCAGAAGCGGCTTAGTCATGCTGGCCACATGACCCGGAAGCTGTATGCCGGCTCCCTCGGCCAATAATGCGAGATGAGCGCCGCAACCCCAGAGTCAGTCACGACTGGACCTAATGGTCAGGGGTCCCTTTACCTTTACCTTTAGTGTGTAAGCAGAAAACAGAAGGTTAGTGAATTTCTATACCACATCTCTCCAAACTGTGTTGTGACACGTTAGTGTCTATCTGTGTCACGCGAATGCTCCCAGCGCTCCTCCCGGGGCTGGAAAGGGGTTAGTTTATCATTTCTGGGAAATGATATATAATGAATTGAAAAGGGTGTATTAAATAATGTTTGTAGACTGTAAACTGCATAGAAGATGATTCATGTATGCTACTACAGCGGCAAGAACGTTTCTCGCCTCGAAATGGAAAGAAGCAGAAGTCCCAGCAAAGGAAGAATGGATACAAAAACTGACGGAATATGCAGAAACTGTGAAACTTACTGGAAGATTAAGAAATCAATATAACAAACTTTTAAATAAAAGAATGGAAATGGTTTATTGAATATTTACAGATAAATTGTAAACAGATAAGAACATTGGCAGGATTACTGTAATAACCTGCAGTTTTATAAAAGTATATATTTAAAGTAGATGAATAAATAATCAAATTAAGTTAATTAGGATATGCAGAATATATTTTTTTTAAATTGAAGGAACCACAGAAAGAGGGGAAGGACGTCAAGTTTTGGAATGTTAAAATGATTGTAAAATTAGTGAAATGTATAAACCTGAAAAGCATAATTTTTTTAAATTTTATTTTAAATGAAAGGGATTAGTTTGACTTCCAGTTTGCTGGTAAAACTCAATTACTGTGTCGCGAAATGATGCACATCTAAAAAAAAGTGTGTCGCCAACATGAATAGTTTGGAAAGCTCTGTTCTGTGCTGTAGTCTTCGAGGTCCAGAGTGTGTGGAGGAAGAAGTCTTCATTCTCCAGACAGTGGGTTGGGACTGCGAGCTGTCAGCTTCATAATGAATCATTTGGCATTATCCGTAATGTCACTTCAGTAATTTGGAGCGGTAGTGGAGCATGTGAGCTCAGCCATGGCATTACTCTGCCCCCTGCCAACATGGTGTGGGCACCAGCAGCATCTCATTTGTTGGCTTGCTTGTTTGTATGCTGTGTGATTGCGTGCGTGTATGTTTTACACTGCTTTTTGAGGGGTGGTTCCCTGTTTCTTGTTTTTGTCTGCTTTCGATTGTGCCCAGGCGCTGTGGCTCTTCTGGGGTGTGTTTTCTGAGTGTCCCCAGCTATCTTCTGTGAAATGGGTGGTTTTGTAGTGCCCACAACAGCCCCTTAGATTTCCAAACATGCCTCAGGGACCCATTATGTGGCATATGTGTGTTGTTTCATGCAGACAAAAGTAACATTAACATGTGGAATTGGTTTGCATGTCCTGATTTAACTTAGGGGAGTACTTAGTACTTAACTTACCGGTAGTAAGGAGACATCACTTTTAAATTAAGAACTTAGAACAACCAGTTAAGTCCTGAACAAAGTCCAATTTTTACTGGAGAGTTACCTTGGCAAAAGGGGATGAAGACTGCCAGATTTGTGGTGATAAATACCATCTGTAAAACTGTTCCCAGTTTTCCTTGGAAAGCCATTTTCAGTAACAAGGGTTACAGAGTTTACATCGTAACCCTTGTTAGGGAGCAACTGTTTTATTAGTTTCCAGATGATAGAGTACTATCACACAACTCATACAATGATTTTGTCCTTTTCACTAAAACGGATCACAGGACTTTTCTCAGGGATCCCCTGACAGTTCTGTGATTATGTCCTGTCTCCTAACTATTCTACATCGTTGCCTATAAGTCTAGGAATAAGCAGTATTGGGAGCATGATAAAGTCAAAGGGTGGCATTTTTCATTTCAAAGTTATGTTCCAAATGGAAATACCAGAACTATAGCACATGATCCAAATATCCTTACCAGCTGTGGAAAATCTGAACCCACCCTTTTATCCAATGACAGTTCACATTTTTTCTGCCTTTATTGGAATTCCACCCTACTGCATTTTGGAGAAGGCTCAGATCCAACCTAAATCCAAACTGTGTTTCAAGGATCAAATACTCTCCCATTAGTATCAACAGCCTACAATATTTCCTATTTCCAGGGCGCCAAACCACACCACCCCTCTTTAGGAAGCTCAGTAAATAAGAATTTAGACAAACAGATTCCAAGTCATGCACAACAGAATTAATTGGTGGAATAAATTTGTTTAGAGTGATGCATTATTATTTTTGGAATAACAACTAATAGATTAATAGCCTTTACATCCAATTGCATATTTAAATGGCCCTATGCAGTGCTCACTGGAGAATTTACCCATTTGGAAATAATTTGCATTTCTATTTCTTCCTCTGATGACTAAAAGTATTATAAATGACAGGAAGGAATAGCCTATTTTTATGAGTTGATTTTAGTCTTCCTTCCAGCTTGGCTCGTGTTCATACATCATGACTAATAGGGAGGCTGCTTACTTGGAAAACCAGAGGGAAAATCCCATATAAAACAGGTACACAGCTTGGAAGTCTGTCGTTTTAAAAGAGTTCATGGCAGCCCCGTAGGGATTTGTTACAACCCACTCTTCCTTCAGGGAGTTCAGGACAGCATAGCATGGGAGTGTTCCTAGTTGTATCTTCCCAACAACCTATTGAGATACATTAAGCTGAGAGATAGGGACGTGGGTGACGCTGTGGGTTAAACCACAGAGCCTAGGGCTTGCCGATCAGAAGGTTGGCGGTTCGAATCCCCGCGAAGGGGTGAGCTCCAGTTGTTCGGTCCCTGTTCCTGCGAACCTAGCAGTTCGAAAGCACGTCAAAGTGCAATTAGATAAATTGGTACCGCTCTGGCGGGAAGGTAAATGGTGTTTCCATGTGCTACTTTGGTTCGCCAGAAGCGGCTTAGTCATGCTGGCCACATGACCCGGAAGCTGTACGCCGGCTCCCTCGGCCAATAAAGCGAGATGAGCGCCACAACCCCAGAGTCTTCCACGACTGGACCTAATGGTCAGGGGTCCCTGTACCTTTAAGCTGAGAGATAATGAACTTTCTACTACTTCTAGTATTGGAGGCAGCCTTGGTTACCTCAGAGGGTTATTGCGAGGATAATTTGCACAAGGAAAGCACACCATTCCTTATTAAAATTTTGGTCTTCCTGATTTCTGATTCTTCCAGTCATATGAGCCATTTCGGCATAATCCACCAACTTGATCTGCCATTCTTCTCTGGTAGGGACTTTATCTTCTTTCCATCTCTGGGCCAATAACATCTGCGCAGCTGTGGTCGCATACATAAGTGGTCTTTTCTGCTCCCTTGGGATTTTGGCACCTTACTGAGCTTCTATGTCATCTTCCATATAACTCTATGAAATTCCTGGCCAACTCACAGAGAAACACTGGGCACCAGTAGGCTTTGAAGTGGATATTATGCAATGAAATGGGGTGGGAGAATAGGATTATAGTCTCTCCTCTTGACAGTCTCCGTTCAACTTCTGGCGCCATGTCTGGCCCAAGGTCACCAACATTGGTTGCCCGGTCTCTGGTAAATTTAAGTAATTTTTTAAAGTAAATTTAAGAGACATAGTTTTTCTCTCTGTAGTTATTCCTGAGGAGTGGAGGCAAAGTTGGAGAAGGGGACAAGAGGGATGGCTGTCCTGTCATAACTCTGCTTCATGCCTTGATGGATTTATTATTACTGTATTATTATTATTATTATTATTTGCAACCAAGCAGTATATAAATTGTATGAAACTGACTAACCAAATAAGTGTCCTTGAATGCTGAAAATCACTGGGAATCAGTGGCTTTGGTTAGCAGAGACATTGGAGCACATCACATATGTCGGAATAGAAGTAGCTGCAAATTACTCCAGCAAAACTGAGGGAAGGAAGAGCAGAGTTATGGGAAAATTCGCTGGGGAAATGCTGCTTTGCCATTTAGTGTGAGGTAATCCCTGCCCCCAAAATATTTATGCATTTACCAATACAAATTATGCAAGAATATGTGTATAGCCAGGGGAAAATAATTATATTTCACACACACCCCTTCCATCTCTGCACTTTGTTTATTAAATGTGACTAATTTTTTGGTGCTTTTCCGTGCAAGATCTGTTAGGACACGATAAAATGGGTGTGATCATAGCAGTTAAACGGTCTTGTTTCTCCCCCTGGGAATTATGTGCTGTTATTTTACTTTATAAAAAAATCCATGCTAGTCAAAGTTATGTTGGATAACAAACCCTAACTGCATGCTGATACGTTGCAAGTCTTCCACACAGGTTAATAAAAATAATCAAAACAATGAATAATACTAATGTATACGTGCTAATAAACAATGCACCCGTAACAAAAGCCCCTAAACAATACTCCAGCACATAAGTACAAAAATTAATGTATGACATTTAACAACAATTTAAAACAGCCCCACACACCGAACAAAACATCACTCACCCAAGTTGAAAACCCCATCCCCGTTAAAACAATAATTTGTTTTACACCTAGTGAAATGTGGGTGTATTTAAGGTTGCGTGTTCAGCGGAGCAGATTCTGAGAAGCAAATCATTTTCCCCCAGCCCTCGCTTAGTATGCTGTGAACTCACTGTCGTGGAATTCTACTCAGTATTGATCCAGAGCAGATTCTTATGTATAGTTAGCAGAGTAAGAACTTAAGACACGTTGCAGGATTCCCAAAAAATAAACCAGAGGCTATTAATATTTCATCCAGCAGAGCTTTACTGCTACTGAAGGCAAATGAGCATAATGGTCACAGATCCAATACATTCAGGAATGGCACTGTCCATAAGAAATCCAGTTGCAGCAGACTTAACTGAAACTTACAATAACTTATAATAAGTCTAAACCTTAACACTAAGCATACTATGTACAGAACACCACACCAGAAGGGAAAAGAGATAGAAAGAGAAAAGTGAAACCCAGGCTCCTTCTGGCCTCTTATTATAGTCAGCATGACCTTGAAGAAGAGATAACAGAGTCAGTTTAAGCCAGCTGTACTCAGCTTCTCTGAAGGTATAACCCAAACATCATGAACCTTCTCCTTGTTTCTTCTCACAGAGAAGCTTCAAGAACCCTCTTGAATTAATTAGAATAGGAAAGATCACATGGGATCAATACTTTCTGCACTAAGAAATGCAACTGACATTTTCATCAGAGAAATGCTGGAGGGTATGGTTTGGTTTTTAAAGCGCTTTGTGGGTTTTGTTTCGTTTTGTTTACAACCAAGTCATATGTAAGTGATTTTGTATGCCCATACAGTGGTACCTCTGGTTGCGAACGGGATCCGTTCCAGAGGCACGTTTGCAACGTGAAAAGCCCGCAACCTGAAGCGCCGTATCTGCGCAGGTGTGCAATGCGATTTGGCGCTTGTGCGCATGCGCAAAGCGCGATTTAGCGCCACTGCGCATGCGTGAGCGGCCAAACCCGGAAGTAACCCTTTCCGGTACTGTACTTCTGGGTCACCGCGGGACGCAACCTGAAAAAAAGTAACATGAAGCAAACGTAACATGAGGTATGACTGTATCTGCACCCACTCACCTCAAACTCTCACTGTCGAAAATACATGAGTTGCGTGTCGAGGTCCCCAAGCCACCCCTCAAATAAAACACACTTCACACAGAAATTTAAGTTTAAGGTTTTTGGCATAATTTTGGCCACAACTTTATTAAAATACAAAATGTGAGTGGTTGCTTAGGCATTGGTTCTGACTATCTGTCCCCGCCTGGGTACAGACTGACATCCGCCTGCCTTGCGGAAGTCAGTAAAGGGAAAACACTTTGGGGAGAGAATGCAGGCCGGGGGTCTAGCCCTCGCCTCTCCCCTAATGTTCCCAGAGGCTCTTGCGTGGCCCTAGCCCCTGACCAGGGGGTACGGACAAAAGCATGGTGAGCCCCTGGATTCCTTTAACGGAATTCCCCATGCAGCAGCAGCATTGGAGGGGCAGGCACAGCCAACCACATCCCCTCCACCAACCAGTTGAATAACCAATGCCAAACTGCAACCTTACAAGTTGTGACTAATTGCTACGCAGTAGGCAAAAACCAAATGGCAACAGCCAATCAGCCAAATGGAAAAATTCCTACCAGGCCCCTGCCCCAAAAGCAGACGACCCCATGACAGGCATAGCAAGGTCAACACAGAAGCCTAATTATAGGGCGGGAGGGCGGGTGATCCGATGCACGCAGCAAAGAGATTATAAAGCCTCTGGGCTGTCCATCAAAAATTGCAACATACAATTCTCCTCAACAACCCACAGAAGCCAATCACGGACCTTGGTCATCTATACGATCCCGCCCAGCAACAGAGGGGTGACTTGGCAGCCCCCACCACAACACGTGCTCTCCATGAAGGAGAACTCGCTTTGTCAATTGCATATGCACAATGGCTGTCTGGAATGTGCACACCTCAGCTGAAATACAAACTGAACATAGCTCAAATCGGATGGAAGCCGGTTTGAAGGGAAATGCATCAAACAGCTGCATTTCTCAAGAAAGTACAGGCTAGATAGGGATTGTGGATTGTGCCTACATGGCTTCAGACGCCAGCAGTGGCAATGCACTTTAGCCAGAATAAATTGGTAATGTGCACACAGCCTTGGCATTTGCACAAGATAATTAGGAGGATCCATGATGTTAGATTTCTGAAATTTTAGGCATCTTTTGCTAGACTGGAGACTTCAGTTACAAATATATTTTTAATGCCTTCGAAGTGCTTAAAAAAAAAAAGCTTGTGGGATTTGTGGAATTAGAGTACCGGTACCTTAATAATAATGAGACAAAAGGAACTGTGAATTTGCACCCCTGAGTTGAATAATCTATTTTTATCTAGCAGAGAATTCTCTGCAGAGAATTCTGTAGAGAACATCAGGCACCAGAATGAAAGTTTTTAAAGCAATTTTCAAAAAATTATATTTGTTTATTTGAGCTGTGGATGTTCTCCAGGTAATTAGTTACACATGTTTTGGTTGTGCCCCAGGGTTAGTAAGTTCTTGGATGAGGTAATAAATAGATGGTGTGGCTTTGGAAACTGACAACCGCAATACCCCAAACATCCAGTAAGTAAGAACATTTGAATCTTTAAGAACCTTGAAATCCAAAGAAACCACAGAGGGGAAAAGGAAAATCCAGCCATCGCCGTTACATAGCTGTTCTGTGAAGGAGAAAAATACTATTAAAAAATGGAAATCAGAACCAAACATTCTCTCACCATCCTGAAGAGCTGAAAACAAGAAGGAGACTATATGCCAGGGGTGATTTACCCCAGCATTTCTGCATAAATCATTGTGTGCAGTGATGACAGTTTGGTTCCTGCCTGGACTTTTGAGGGGTAGGGACTCAAAGGGTTCTCAAGGCTTGGCTAAGTTAGGCTGCCTAGGTCTCTCATCTTCCCTAGGGCAAATAACGTGGGGTGATCCAGGTCAGGGAGCTTCCCAGTGGCAGCGAATCCACAACCATTAAAAAAGTACCCAGTTTCTACTCACTGCCCGGGAGATGAGCTATGCCCTTGGTCCCACTTTGCATGAATTCTTAGCCATGGCATTGAGCATAGGGCATAGATTGGCTCCTAATTCTTTCTCCCGCTTTGAGCCAGGCTGTGAGTGTCAGTTTGCATTTCTTAGTGCAGAAAGTATTGATCTGATATGTAGAGATCTTTCCTATTCTAATTAGAGTACCTTAATAGTATCTTGGGACGCGGGTGCTGCTGTGGGTTAAACCACAGAGCCTAGGGCTTGCTGATCAGAAGGTCGGTGGTTCGAATCCCAGCGACGGGGTGAGCTCCTGTTGTTCTATCCCTGCTCCTGCCAACCTAGCAGTTCGAAAGCATGTCAAAGTGCAAGTAGATAAATAGGTACCGCTGCAGTGGGAAGGTAAACGGCGTTTCCGTGTTCTGCTCTGCTTTCGCCAGAAGCAGCTTAGTCATGCTGGCCACATGACCCGTAAGCTGTACGCCGGCTCCCTCGGCCAATAAAGCGAGATGAGCGCCGCAACCCCAGAGTCATCTGCGATTGGACCTAATGGTCAGGGGTCCCTTTACCTTTACCTAATAGTATCTTATTATAAGTTATTGTAAGTTTAAGTTAAGTCTGCTGCAACTGGATTTCTTATGGACAGTGCCATTCCTGAATGTATTGGATCTGTGACTATTATGCTCATTTGCCTTCAGTAGCAGTAATGTTCTGCTGGATGAAATGCAACCGCCACTGGTCTGTTTTTTTGTTTTTTTTAAATCCTGCAGCATGTTTAAGTTTTTACTCTGCTAAGTATACATTGGAATCTACTCTGGATCAATACTGAGTAGAATTCTATGAAAGAAAACAGGGACGTCCTATTCAATAATAATAATAATAATAATCCCCCACCCATTTGACTGGGTTGCCCCAGCCATTCTGGGTGGCTTCCAACATATTTAAAAACATAATAAAACATTAAACATTAAACAACTTCCCTATACAGGGCTGCCTTCAGATGTCTTCTAAAAGTTATATAGTTACCGGTACTCATCTCCTTGGCTCAGGGGTTGCATAAGTCCATTCCCTCCAACATTTCTCTGATGAAAATAGGCACGTCCTAAGGCAGTGATGGCTAACCTTGACACTCCAGGTGTTTTGGAACTACAACTCCCATCATCCCTAGCTAACAGGACCAGTGGTCAGGGATGATGGGAGTTGTAGTTCCAAAACATCTGGAGTGTCAAGGTTAGCCACCACTGTCCTAAGGAAAAGTGGGGCATTCCAGGATCAAATCAGAAACTGGGAAATCCAGGACTGTCCCTGGGAAATAGGGACACTTGGAGGGTCTGTAACACTAACATCATCATTGGCACACCCTCGTTCAGCCACCTTGCTCCTCATTTTTCATGGAAGCGTGTTCTGTTTTACGTGTAACAGTGAACATTTCTCACTGAGCAGGTAACGCACATCGGGTGAAGCCATCCTCAGCCCTTCCCTGATGTGCATAGCAATGCAACAATATGACTTGAAATCAGGGCCGTCTTAAGTATATCCGGCACCGTGGTGCAAAGATCCCTCTGGCGCCCCCCCCCCCCCGTTTCCCAGAGTTGCAGAACTTTTTACGGCGCTGCTGGCAGCTTTGTAGGGCTGGAGGAGGCAGGCAGTGGCTGGAGGGTGGCTCCTCTGGCGGGGAAGAGGTGGAGGCTTCAGCAAGGCGGGCGAGGGTGGCAAGCTGATGCCGAGAGGCGACGCGCCCAGCCTCTGCCTCTTCCCTGGCGCCTGTGCTGCGGTGGCCACGGCAGGCGGAGGCTCCGGGTGCGGCGCGGTGCTGCTTCGGTGCTGTGCTGTGCGGCGCGGTGCTGCGGCATGGCGGAGGTGGGCGAGGGCAGCGAGCTGATTCCGGGAGGTGCCAGGTCCAGCCTCCGCCTCTTCCCTGGCGCCCTCCAGAACTTGGCGCCCTGGTGCCTCATGCCACTTGCCTCTATGGGCAAGACACCCCTGCTTGAAATGCAGGGGGGGGGGGACGACTTTGCTCCATTTTAATCTGCTAACGTGTGCATAGCCAAAGGGAGCCTGACTCAAAATTGGCCTGCATGTTCCTACCTAGTGATTTTCCCTGCAAGCATTCCCACCACAGCATTTGACTTATGAGGATAACTTAGCTCCAGGAAACCTATGGTTTTCTGTTGACATGTAGTTTTGCCCTAAGGAATGGTCACAATATTTGGATTTCTATGCTAATTAGTTACCATAGCGTACTGTGCTTCACTATGGCGTAAAGAGTCGAAGCCAAGCGCAGCGTTCCACACGGAAAGCCAATTGCTTTCAAAAATATCTTTTCTCTCAGCCTGTGCCAGGCCTCAAAGCACTCCAGAGGTTAACATCACAGATCAAGGAAAATAAACACTCTGCGACCAACACAACAGCTATGCTGTCCTTAAAATGTTATGTTTCCGATTCTTCTGTGTAACAAAATGCGTTTCAGTTCGTTTCCCCTGAATACCTTATTTCTTTATGTTTTTCAGGTTTGTCACACGCAACCCCACTTTCAATGCTGTTTGTACCCGCAGTATTAACTTTATCGGCTCAACAAGTAAATTCTTGAGACCGCAATGGTGGACGAGTGGTGGGTTAATTCTGCTTTAGTTCATCGTGAAATGCTTCCCAACGCTACCGCATTATTGCTGCCCAGCACAACAAAAGCAGGACCAAAGTAAATCAGAATATTTGTGGTATTGAAATTATGGAATTTCAGCAGAATGTTATGGGATATGCACTGACTGGAAGTGAAGCAATAGTACAGGAAAACAGTACTGTACTGAAAGCAGGATCAGGTCTAGGGTTGAGAATGGGATGGTGTCTGACTACCCCAGAGCATCAAATTGGCAGGAATGAACAATAAAAGCCTGTTTGGAGAGGCCCAAGGAGATCTGGGTTCAGAGGGTGACCTTGGGCTATTTGCCATCCAGATCTGTCATCCAAATCTGGGTTGTTTTGAGGACAAAACCTACAAATGGTGCCCTGAGCATTTGTGGAGGATGTAAGCAACATAAAGTAGCTTCTTGGATCCCATCTTCTTCACCTTAAGAAATTTTAAAGTAGCATTAAATTTGAACATATTAATCTCATTTCCTACACTTTGCTGCCATAAACTTAAGAAGCTCTGGAAGGTTTCCATTTTGCTTCTAATTCTCCTTCCCCTCAGTGAGTTTTGACTCAGTCTTATATAACTGGAAATGTTTAGCATAATTGAGCTTTCCCAGATGTTAGCCAAACTTGCATTCCAGGCACAGCTCTTGTTTCTCAAAAGTCACCCTAGCCATAAATTACCAGTCAATTCTCTTTTTACTCTCTGGAGAACATCCTTTCAGTTGCCCTACCAAAGTTGCAACTGGATCCTCCATTAATATCATACCTGTATTCTTACCGATTTACTAAACATGGAGGGGGAAAAGCAACATGCATGTGCCCTCTTTGGCATAAAAGGTAAAAAGACCCCTGACCAGTCGGTCCAGTTGTGGCCGACTCTAGGGTTGCGGCGCTCATCTCGCGTTACTGGCCATGGGAGCATGTGTACAGCTGGTCATGTGGGCATCATGACAAAGCCGCTTCTGGCAAACCAGAGCAGTGCATGGAAACACCGTTTACCTTCCCGCCAGAGCAGTACCTATTTATCTACTTGCACTTTGACGTGCTTTCGAACTGCTAGGTGGGCAGGAGCTGGGACCGAGCAATAGGAGCTCACCCCGTCACGGGGATTCAAACCGCCGACCTTCTGATCGGCAAGCCCTAGGCTCTGTGGTTTAACCCATAGCGCCACCCGCGTCCCTTCCCCTTTGGCATAGGACTGTGCTAAAAGGAGTCTAGGGGGCCATTGTAATGTTTTGGGAGTGAAATGGATTATCCACACCACTGGTCGCTGTTTTTAGGAGGGCGGTTGTGCTTTTTCCTATCCACACCAAAGGTGGGATGCACTTAGAATGAGAAAGGTTTTGTGCCTGTAGTCACATCCCTTCCATTCCCTCCTTCCACCAACCAATAAATATGGGAGTTATTTACCTCCCTCTCAGCTGGCTCAAGGTCAGGGCACACACAGATGTCCTTTTGCCAGCCACGAGGAGAAGGGGGCACCACTGCCACCCAAGCACCGAAGGCCCGGGCACGGCTTGCTTCCCTCTGACTCCAGCCTATACCACTGTCCTTTCCTGCTGCCATGATGTGTAACTTAGGTTGTTGTTTGTTTTTAAAAGGATAAATGGACATAAATCTGACATCAGGAATCACAAGACAGACAAACCAGTAGGAGAACACTTCAATCTCCCATGACACTCTATACAAGATCTCAAAGTAGCTGTCTTATTGCAAAGGAATTTCAGAAATTGCAGAAGTTGCTGAATTGCAACTCATTACCAAGCTTAAAACCATGGAGAGACCTCGTCTGAACAAAGACATTGGATTCTTATCTCATTATACATGAAGAAGCTATTTTTAACCTTCTCACCCCTTGCTTTTTCCTGTAAGACTAATTGCAGTCGTTAACAGGTTCACCACAGCTATCAGCCTATCACCCACTCCCACCACCCTTCTGAGTAATACCCCTCCCACCCTCTCACTATATCTAAGGGTCTGGTGACTTCTGTTTCAGTGTATCTGAAGAAGCGTGCATGCACACGAAAGCTCATACCAAGAACAAACTTAGCTGGTCTCTAAGGTGCTACTGGAAGGAATTTTTTTTATTTTTTATTTTGTTTTGACTATGACAGACCAACGCGGCTACCTACCTGCAGCCTTGAGCTCCTTAGCCTGGCAACCCCAAAGTCTCTCCAAAAGGCAAAATAGGGAGAGCAAGCATGAATAAATATGGGACTGCTGCTGAAAACTGACCATGGTGCATTGAATTCTCCTCTCTCACCCCTGTAAAACTTACTTTTGTCCAAGGCATCTCATTCATATATATGTGTGAGTGTCCAAACACTAGGTTAAATTCTGGAAGTTACTTTGGAAACTACTTTCCCCCCTTCGCTGCAGAGCTCCAAGGAAAAGAGGCACATACTGACATAACTTTTTAGCACTGTGACCAACATATTTCTCCAAGCAAATGCAGCCAGAACCACTTGCCAAAACCAATATTGACCCAGTCCTTCATCCAATCAACAAACGCTATTATTTATAAGACTGGGTTTTTCTTGGTTGAAGTTCAAAGCAAAGCTCCAAGGATTTTCAAAACTATAATAATGAGAGGATTTAGCTTTCCAGAAAAAACCATGCCTCGCTTTTAGATGCAACGGGAACACTAGGTCACTGCAAGTAAACATTCAGATAACCTTTTCAGTTCTATACATTCATTTTCCTCCACAGTTGTATGCAGTCCTGTAATTCTATGGGTCTGAATTAAGGTGCTGTTGTGTAGCTGATGCTGTCCTGAAACTAGTATGGTTCTTCACATGGGATGGTAGTCGTAATCAGAAGTTAATAGATACGAGTAATTTATGTTCATTTATTTCAATGGGTCTACTCTAAGCAGGACTGAGCAGAATGCAACCCCATTATGTTTGCACTGCTTTTCATATTTCCTGCACCTGCAATTCAGTGTAGGATCGAAGGAGAAAACCGGTTTGATTCTTGCACTTTTCTAAATAATATGATCTGAAGCACATCTGTGTTTTGAAACTCACACTTCTCTTTTGCAGTGAAGTTCTCCAGCCAGAGATGGGTAGAAATTGTACCTAAAACTGCATTGATTAGTAAATATAACATACACTAAGCAAAATTGCATTGAAATGTGTATCCAGTACAAAACTAAAATGCTCACAAATATTTTGTATGAGGTTTTTGTGAGTGTAATGTAGTGAACTGTGTAATGTTTCTGAATTTAAGAAGGGGGGTGGGGTGGGGACAGAAACTGAGAGAAACAGAAATGGCCAGATTTTTCCATCCCTGAATGGAAGGCAATCCTTTCCTTCGTCATAGCGTTCAGCTGATATTTTGAATGGTCGTTTTCATGATAAATCAGCAGTACTTCGCTCTCCACACATCTGATAGCCGAGCCATTCTATCGGAATGAAAATTAGGTCTGCCTGTTATTACTCTGGCACCCAATGACGATTTAGCTTTCAGGTGTGACTTTGGAGAAGGCCACTGCCTCGTTCTCTGCATAAGTCTCTGTTCTGAGCACTGTGCCTGCCCCAATTTAGAAGGCAGCAAGCTCACAGCGGTGACTCATGCAGTGACGCCACACGCAGCCTCCTCTGAGAGCAGGTAATTCTGCTGCGTGATCCAATTATCCCGCGATGCAGAGATAATTGGAAACAGACAAGGCCACGGCAGCAAATGCAGCTGAGAGGCAGTGGGCACACCCTCTCCCGGTTACCGAATTAGCTGTAATCTATAAGTGGCGCTTGCAACAGGGTGGAGTGCTCAGTCTCAGAGTTCTAGCCAGACAGACATCCCCTTTTCCAGGATACACCATTCCATTTCTCCACCCCAGGTTTCTGCTGTCATTGTCCTGTTCTCTCCAACAAACACCCAGCATTTCACTGAGCATCTCCTGGGCTGGTTTTTGTGGTGCTAGCTGCTGGGTCCCTGAAATATATTCAGAGTTGAGTAGTGATTTCACGCTCTCTATTTCAGCTCATAGGAACAGTGATTTAATCCCCCCCCAACCTCTGGCTTTATATACATTATTTACACAATGGGTCCTGTGTGATTGGTTGATTCTGCTCCCCGCCTGGAGCCTGATTGGGCTGCTCCTGCAGGCCAATTGGATACAGCATTCTGTATTCTTGTAGTGATAGGTTGATTCACTTCCTATTGTGGCCTGATTGGGCGGCTCCTGCAGGCCAATCAGGTTGCTGCCTTCTAGAACCCTACTTGCCTACTGCTCTAGGACCCAAGCTCAGTACATTAAAGTCCCCATTAGCATCCCCCCCTCTAAATATTTGTTTTGCAGCTGCAAACGATGGGACTGCCCAACACACACCAGTGCCTCCTCCCTTTCCCATACTGATGGTGCTGTTTTGATGGCACAAGGACGCACTCTTGGATAACGAACCAGCATATAGCATGGGTAGGCAAACTAAGGCCCGGGGACCGGATCTGGCACAATCGCCTTCTAAATCCGGCCTGTGGACGGTCCGGGAATCAGCATGTTTTTACATGAGTAGAATGTGTCCTTTTATTTAAAATGCATCTCTGGGTTATTTGTGGGGCCTGCCTGGTGTTTTTACCTTGTTTCCCCTATTTTAAGACACCATCTTATATATATTTTCCCTCAAGAAAACGCACTATGGCTTATTTTGAGGGGATGTCTTATTTTTATTACGTAAGCCCAGCCCCGCGTTTTCCTTGGCGCCCTCCAGAACTGCGCCTATCACTATGGCTTATTTTCGGGGTATGGCTTATATTTCGCAAATGCGAAAAAATCCTGCTATGGCTTATTTTATGACTACATCTTAAAATAGGGGAGACAGGGTACATGAGTAGAATGTGTGCTTTTATTTAAAATGCATCTCTGGGTTATTTGTGGGGCATAGGAATTCGTTCATTCCCCCCCCCCCAAAAAAATATAGTCCGGTCCCCCACAAGGTCTGAGGGACAGAGGACCGGCCCCCTGCTGAAAAAGTTTGCTGACCTCTGGTATATAGGATGGAAATTGCCTCCCTCTTCCACCAAACAGCAACCCTGGCAGAACTAATTTTTCAAGAGCAACCCTCTGTTTTGATTTGGTTAGTCACAAATCTCCCCCCTCCTCTCTCTCTCTGTCATCTGGAAGTAGCTAAATGGTAGGAAGCTATTCCTTAAGTGAAGCCAGGTCATCTATTTATTTACCAATTTTTAAAATATATTTTATTTTATTAGCAAACAAACAAAAATAAAAGATAAAGAGCATAAAGAAATACTGTTGCAGCAGGTTGAAAGCAGCATACGTGAAGACAGATCCCCCATAAGAACTAAAGGCAGCTTGAAAGACAGCCCCTCCTTTCAACAGGATTTGCAGGTTGCTGTATTCCCCGCCCGTCCCCCCCCCCAAAAAAACCCCTGCTTAACTATACAGTATGTAAGAATAAGACAAAGGAAATTGTCGGCTGTAGGAATCAGTGGCTTTTTCAAACTCCTTTCAGCTCTCCAATAAATAAGTGTCTAGATATTCTGACCAGACATCTCGGTTTATCACTAAAGTGTCCATCTCAGTTAATAATAATAATAATAACAACAACAACAACAACAACAACAAACGAGATAGCACGGGTGTCTCCTTTGTTACAGTAGTTTATCAAGCTGTCAATGTGCTGCTAGAGCCAGAATTGTAGTACAGCTTTGGTTAAAGTTACTCCCATTACGCCATTAAAAAATATAATCCCCACAAGCTTGTACTAAGGCAGAACTACATTGCTTCAATGAACACGTGATCCCAGACCTAAACTCGTGTTTGCTGAAGGAGCAGGAGGCATTTGTCGGGGAGAGCCAGTCGTCTCAGAGCCCCCACGTCACATTTACGTTGCAAGCGAAACCTGTGTTTGCGTTGTATGTTTGCTTCCACCTTAGCGCTGCCCTTTCTTAACCATGAAAGCCTTTGGGCAGTCGAAGCAGCGAGCAAAAGGGGGGAAAGTCAAGAGGCTTTTGTGGGTTGGGGAGGAAATGCATCAAAACACAGCATTTCTCAAGAAAAAACAGGAGAGATGCAGGAAAGCTATGGATTGTGGCTAATGGCATAAGCACACATCTTCCCAAACCACCAGTGGAAGTGCACTGGATGCAAAATAAATGAGCATGCATGCACAGCCAGCTTGCAGAAGTGTTTAAATAATTGACTGTGGGGTTATTTGTAGGGTGTCTTTTTGCCCCCACAGCATACTAGCAGTTCTCCTATGTGTCACACTAATGTGCTCCAAGACTCAGCTTGCGGATGATTGATCTATCCCAGGGGTGTCTATTGTGAGTGACTAGCAGTGGCAAAGGTTTAGGGACGCGGGTGGCACTGTGGTCTAAACCACTGAGCCTCTTGGGCTTGCTGATCAGAAGGTCGGCAGTTCGAATCCTCATGACGGGGTGAGCTCCCATTGCTCTGTCACAGCTCCTGCCAACCTAGCAGTTTGAAAGCACGCCAGTGCAAGTAGATAAATAAGTACTGCTGTGGCGGGAAGGTAAACGGCGTTTGCATGCTGTTATGTACTGAGCTTGGATCCTAGATCAATAGGCAAGTAGGATCCTGGAATGCAGCAACCTGATTGGCCTGTAGGAGCAGCCCAATCAGGCTGCAGGAGGGAAGCAGAATCAGCCAATCAGACGGGACCCATTGTGTAAATAATGTATATATAAAACCTGAGGTTTCTGGGGAAATTCATACACTGTTTTGCGAGCTGCAATAAAGAGCATGAAATCACTGTGCAACTCCGAGTATATTTCACATGCACTCTGGTTTCTGTCACGGTGTCCCGTTGCGCCAGAAGCAGTTTAGTCATGCTGGCCACATGACCCGGAAAGCTGTCTGTGGACAAACGCCGGCTCCCTCAGCCTGAAAGCGAGATGAGCCCCGCAACCCCAGAGTCGCCTTTCACTGGACTTAACCGTCCAGGGGTCACTTACCTTTTTTTACCTTTTACTAGCAGTGGCTCGCCAAGATCTCGGGTAGAGGATCTTTCTCCACCCCTGGTTTATGCAACGCTTTTAACTCTAGAGACACCGGTAGGGAATGAACCTGGGACCTTCAACATGCAAAATTGGTGCTTTACCACTGAAAAATGGCCCCCTCCCTATCAGTCCTTCTCCTTTAGGAAGCAGCTTCAGACAATGCTCAGCCGTTCCCATCTGTTGTTGATCTATTTCGCTCTCTTCCCTACAGACGTATTTTTCAGAACTAGCTGTAGGTGACATGGAAACTAACAAACTGAGTCTCCATTCTTGCCGAGGGCTGCATTTATTTATTTATTTTACTATTGTAGCTGACATTTAAACAATATGCGCTGTGCTGACATTTGGCTGATTCTTCCTCGCTGCTCAGACATTCTTGGCCAAAGCATTGCTTTTGTGCTTGTTCTTGCATTCTTCAATTCCCAAACATTCTAGGCAAAATTCTTTTCCGGTAAATCAATCTGATGGTTGCTGGCATTAATTTTCCCATTTCTTATCTAGTTTTTAGATGTGTCAGCATTCTTAGCACAATATAACTCGGGAAAGATGGGTTTTTTTGGGGGGTGGGGGTGGGGGAAGGTTGGACAAACCCCTATGGACCAGTGCAACAATGTAATTTAGATCCCTGGTCTTAATCCTAATAGTAATTTGTTATATGAAACACATGCCCATTGCAGACAGCACTGGAATGCCTTCCAGGGTTCACACACCCTTTTTGTGGGTTACAACTCTGGGGGCTACCTATCTCTACATGCAAACTGAGCGAGACCAACATTATATCAGGAAGATCAGTAATGGTGGACAATAGGTTGGCTCTAGCCTAAGTGTGTTGTACTTTGTATTCATAGAAGTCACTGAGACTATATGCTGTTGCATATACCGTAATATTCTATAGATTGCCTGATTGCATTGGACATCATTGCCTGTCCCATCTTGATTTAATCCATAGCCCATAGCTGTCAACCTTCCCTTTTTTGTGGGAAATTCCCTTATTCCAGCACCGTTCCACGCCGTTTTCCTTTTTTGGTGGGAAATTCCCTTATTCCAGCGCCGTTTCCCGCTGCTATCCTGGATTGTTAGATACCCCGTAAATTTCCTGGATTTCAAAGGAAGCAGCTCCTCTCCCTCCCTGCCGGCCAGGGAGGCTCCTCAGCTGCGTTGCTCGGCTGCGTTGCTCACCAATAGTTACAGAGAATAGGATGTCATTAGACAACAGCACTGTTTGTGCTTTGCTTGCATGTAAAATCAACCACTCTGGCCCAGCCCACAAATACACTCCTTCCTAAAGAGTGTTAAAGGATGCAAAGTCTGCAACACGTTTGTATAATAAGTCATTAATGGATGCCAGAGAGCCAAAAGAGTGAACCTGATCAATCCCCCCCATGAAGAATTGACCTTTTGAATTGTGGTGCTGGAGTCCTGGGGACTGCAAGAAGATCAAACCGATCCATTCTGAAGGACATCGGCCCTGGCTGCTCACCGGAAGGACAGATCCTGAAGCTTTGCATGAGAAGAGAAGACTCCCTGGAAAAGAGACCCTGAGGTGGGGAAAGATGATGGTGTGTAGCCTGGTGTAAATTGATTTGTAGCCTGGGGGGATTACCGCGCCGTGGACTGTCCCCGAGAACTGTAGACTGTCCCCGGGACAGGTGAGGCAGCTGATCCCTTATTTTCAAATCCGAAAGTTGACAGCTGTGCCATAGCCAATGTCTTCTCATGTTTTATAGCTTGCCTGAAATGTTAGAAGAAGAAGAAGAGGAGGAGGAAGAGGAGGAGTTTGGATTTGATATCCCGCTTTATCACTACCCGAAGGAGTCTCAAAGTGGCTAACGTTCATGTTACATCAGTTAGGCAATCTCATTTTTAAAAATCAGGATTACACCTTTTGTCAAACAATTTGTGTGCCTCCTGATGGAGACTTAATATTGCAAATGGGTTATTTGGATATTGGATATTGGCAAGAAGTTTTCTTTTTAAAAAATCACTGGGTTTCCTGCAGAGATGGGTTAACTGGATTAAATGGCGGTGGGAAATACTGGCTGGCATTTTGATGCCCATGATGGTGTGTGGATGCTGGGGAAAAACTTGCATGTATAAGCAGCAACAAATCACAATAAATACGCATTTGGAAGCCCCTTAGTTTAAATGTTCTTAATTTTCTGAAACAGATGTTTGATGCATCAGCAAAATGTCTTGTTTTTCTATTTTCCACCCATTATGTAGAATGTTGACGTCTTAATCTGTTTTTTTAATCACTGATTTTAATTTGTTTAATGTTGTAAATAGTTGTCTTTCTTTTTGTAAATAGCTTTGAGGTTTTTCTTTTTTTAAACAATCACATAGTGTATAAATTTTATAGATAAGCCTTCTGACATACTGTACTAAAACCTGAATTTGCTTAACTTTAAATTTGTTAGAATGATATTAATTTTTATCACAAAATTTCACCAGCTGCCATCATTTTCACTGAGTTCCGTGGGAGACCCAGATCTTCTCCTGCTGCCTGTAGTTTCTGGTATAAAGGTAAAGGTAAAGGGACCCCTGACCATTAGGTCCAGTCGCAGACGACTCTGGGGTTGTGGCACTCATCTCGCTTTATTGGCCGAGGGAGCCGGCGTACAGCTTCCGGGTCATGTGGCCAGCATGACTAAGCCGCTTCTGGCGAACCAGAGCATCGCACGGAAACGCCGTTTACCTTCCCGCCGGAGCGGTACCCATTTATCTACTTGCACTTGACGTGCTTTCGAACTGCTAGGTTGGCAGGAGCAGGGACCGAGCAATGGGAGCTCACCCTGTCGCGGGGATTCGAACCGCCGACCTTCTGATCGACAAGCCTTAGGCTCTGTGGTTCAACCCACAGTGCCACCCGCGTCCCTAGTTTCTGGTATAGAGAGTTCCTAAAAGAATAAGAGTATATGTATTTGTACATTTTTGCAAAACTCTGTTCCAAAGCAAGGATGAGGAACCTGTGGCTTTCCAGATGGTTTTGGACTACAAATCCCATCATCCCTGAGCATTAGCCATTGAGTCTTACGCAAAGAGCCTCTCTTGCATAGAGCAGCTGAACAGACAGAACAGAACTTGAAAGGAAATATGGGTCGTCAAGGCTGGAACATGTTGTATACAGGAGTTCTTTCAGAAAGCAAGAAATAAAAGATGGGAGTACTTCACATCATGGTTCCCTATCCTGAGATGGATCTAGCTGCTGTGTTGAGTACTTGGGAGAAGCTTCCAGTTTGTTCCTTGACCGAGTTCAGTTTCTTTCAAATTCATTCGTTCTAATTCATATAGGGGTGCCAACTTGAATAAGATACTGGGGTGGGGGCAGGTAAGTCTCGCTCCCCATAATCGCTGACAAGATGCGACACATGCACACCAATTGAATGGCAGAGCCCCTCAACTTGGAGAGCAGCCCCCTCAAATATTTTATGAGGGGGGCGAGGGGACCTCGGTCCCTAGGAATTGGCTCCTATGGTATAGGATTGCTATCCTACTTAGGGTCTATATTTGTTGGCTTATATATGCTTGTATAAGGTAAAGCTAAAGGGACCCCTGACCATTAGGTCCAGTCACGGACGACTCTGGGGTTGCGGCGCTCATCTACTGGCCGAGGGAGCCGGCGTACAGCTTCCAGTTCATGTGGCCAGCATGACAAAGCTGCTTCTGGCGAACCAGAGCAGCGCACGGAAACGTCGTTTACCTTCCCATTGCAGCGGTACCTATTTATCTACTTGCACTTTGACATGCCTTCAAGCTGCTAGGTTGGCAGGAGCTGGGACCGAGCAACGGGAGCTCACCCCGTCGCGGGGATTCGAACCGCTGACCTTCTGATCGGCAAGCCCTAGGCTCTGTGGTTTGAACCCACAGCGCCACCCGCGTCCCACAATACGCTTGTGAAAGAGGTACAAATACATAAGCTCCAGAATGATATTAGTCCCGCTGGGATACAGATAATCCGGGTGTGTACTGCTTTGTATAATTATAGTCTGGCTAGATGAAGGATTGCATCTTGAGCCATTTTTTCAGCTTGAGCCAGCCAAGGTGGGTGGGGCTCTTTCTTCCCATGTGATATTCGACTTTCGTAAATTTGTTTGTCCACCTTCTCCTCCTGACCTGTTTGCTGACTTAGACTGTGACTTTCCGCGTTGGGCTTTATAAGCCAGGTTTGGTTTGCCTGCAACTTTCCATCGATGACAAAGCCTCTTCTTCCCACTTGGAGCAACCGAATAGAAAATCGCTTCAGGGCTTCCTGTGTGACATCATGACAGCCTTTTCCTTCTTTTCGCACCTATTTGATCTTTGACAGGTAGCTGCTGCGCATTCCATGCTGCTAACTCACATCAAGTTGCCTAGCGACTGATCAGCCCTCACCTCAAACTTAGACGCTCACATGAACTGCAGCCAGTTTTGCAGCCCTGTGAGAACCATTTGCCCTGTGCCACCATCTCCCCATGAATGACCACCAATAAATGCATGCATTGTAACCATCAGCACAGCTACCATGTGGACACAACGTTATGGTTGATCTGATTGACATCCAACACCTTTTTAGAATGTGGCTTTTGGGGAGTGGGGCTTATTGGGTTACTGCTTTTGGTTTGTTTTTATATGTTGTGGTCTTGTTGTGAACCGCCCTGAGACCTCTGGGTATAGGGCGGTGTATAAGTTGAAATAATAATAATAATAATAATAATAATAATAATAATAATAATAATATGACCTGGGAAGCAGCAGGGAGGCACAGGGCATAAAGGTAAAGGTAAAGGGACCCCTGACCATTAGGTCCAGTCGTGGACGACTCTGGGGTTGCGGTGCTCATCTCGCTTTATTGGCTGAGGGAGCCGGCGTACAGCTTCCGGGTCATGTGACCAGCATGACTAAGCCGCTTCTGGTGAACCAGAGCAGCGCACAGGAACGTTGTTTACCTTCCCACTGGAGCGGTACCTACTTATCTACTTGCACTGGCATGCTTTCAAACTGCTACCGGTAGGTTGGCTGGAGCTGGGACCGAGCAACGGGAGCTCACCCTGTCGCGGGGATTCGAACCACCGACCTTCTGATCGGCAATCCCTAAGCTCCGTGGTTTAACCCACAGCGCCACCCGCATCCCGGGTGTATGCAGGGCATACATTTTGATAATTGTACAAGATCTCATCCATCCACAAGTCACATTTCCATGAACATTCTCACCATCTGTGGGCATCTCACTAACTAGCAAAAAATTAAAACCCAACTGGAGATTATTTAATGAGGAAGAAACTAGCAGATGAACATGAGAAGAATCCAGTTGAATCAAACCGACGTCCCACCCATCTAGCATGAGGATCCCACACTCGCCTTGACTATTGCCATTAGCTTTTCTGCTCCGGCATTTGTAAAATCTATTTTTGTGTCCCATGCTTGTAAAAACAATGAGAGCTATTCAAAGCTTGTTTGGCAAGGCTTGGTTCAACTTGGAAGTAATAAATACGCTGGGTTGTATCCAAAGCTGCGTGAGTGGAGTTCTGCTTTCCCAGTGGGACTTCCATTTCCTCTCCCTCCACCACATGTCCTCAGTCTGCTCTGGGGGGCCCCTCAACCCTCCAAAGCTGATTTTGATGGTGCTGGAGGGAATCAGGAAAGGAAGAGGAAGTTCCATGATACACATGGAAGTGGGATATTTGCAGTCAAATCTAACAATGCATATTCTTGTCCATTAGTAAGTCTAGGGGCTAAGGACCATAGAACTATAAATTTTTAGATATGCAGACATAGACCATAGGAATGCAATCGTTGGAGAGAGAGTTCTGTTTGATGTCATTCCCCCTGCTTCCAGTGCAGGGGATAAAGTAAAAGCCAGTCCTTTGGTTAATCTGCGCCATTTAGAACTTTAGAGGTAGAAACCAGTGGCATGCGGTCAGTGGACTGGAGGGACTAAGCTAGTCCTCTAAATGTTCCTCTGGCTCTTCCTTACCAAAGCCCGGGAAACTTCTGCCCAGTTGATGGAAGGAGGTACTATGCTCATATGCATGGTAGGCAAACTAAGGCCCAGGGGCCAGATCCAGCCCAATCGCCTTCTAAATCCAGCCTACGGACAGTCCGGGAATCAGCATGTTTTTACATGAGTAGAATATGCCCTTTTATATAAAATGCATCTGAGTCATTTGTGGGGCATAGGAATTCATTCATTATTATTTTTTCAAAATATAGTCCAGCCCCCCCATAGCTGTCAACTTTTGGATTTGAAAATAAGGGATCAGCAGCCTCACCTGTCCCGGAGACAGTCTACGGTTCTTGGGGACAGTCCACGCTGCGGTTATCCCCCCAGGCTACAAATTAATTTACACCAGGCTACACACCATCATCTTTCCCCACCTCAGGGTCTCTTTTCCAGGGAGTCTTCTCTTCTCATGTGATGCTTCAGGATCTGTCCTTCCGGTGAGCAGCCAGGGCCGATGTCCTTCAGAATGGATCGGTTTGATCTTCTTGCAGTCCACGGGACTCCAGCACCACAATTCAAAAGCGTCAATTCTTCATGGGGGGATTGATCAGGTTCACTCTTTTGGCTCTCTGGCATCTATTAATGACTTATTATACAAATGTGTTGCAGACTTTGCATCCTTTAACACTCTTTTGGAAGGAGTGCATTTGTGGGCTGGGCCAGAGTGGTTGATTTTACATGCAAGCAAAGCACAAACAGTGCTGTTGTCTAATGACATCCTATTCTCTGTAACTATTGGTGAGCAACACAGCCGAGCAACGCAACTGAGGAGCCTCCCTGGCCGGCAGGGAGGGAGAGGAGCTGCTTCCTTTGAAATCCGGGAAATTTACGGGATAGCTAACAATCCGGGATAGCAGCAGGAAACGGCGCTGGAATAAGGGAATTTCCCACCAAAAAAGGGAAACGATGATGCATGTGTCGCTACGTAGTGACGCTGCGCATGAGCACTACATAGCGGGTTGCCGGCGGCACCACTCTAGTGCCGTACGGATGGTGCCGGGATCCTCTGCTCATGGCTGCAGCCGCGAACGGAGGATCCCAGCACCGTCCGTACGGCGCAGGAGCGCCGCCGCCGGTAAACCACATGCCTTGTCGCCCCTGGAAACGTGGCACCGGGAGCGCACCGCCCCCGCCGCTCCCCCATTGCTACGCCACTGAGTGGACCGGCCCCCTGCTGAAAAAGTTTGCTGGCCCCTGATAGGCATGACATCAAGATATCATGCAGGCGATGTCACAACCCCCCCCCCATTGCCCTCTCAAGCTGACACCTCTGGCCCTAGCTGTTCCCCTGGGGGGGGAAATTCACCGCATGCCACTGGTTGAAACCAGACCTCTGACCTACAAGTTGAGACCCATTGCATGCTGACAGCTTCTAGGAGACACAGGTGAGAGCTGCTGAGTGCAGGGTGGGCACCAAAGGTGGACAATCTACCTCAGAGGGAGCACTTTGTGACTCCCGCTAGAAGTGCTGTTCCTCCTTTAACATCCCATACACCCCAGTGGCATGCATTTATTCACTTTTTTGCATCAGTGGTTTATTATTATTACGTATAATAACAGCAATAAATAATAATAGAAACCGAGGATGATGATTTTCAAAAATACATTATTTTGTAACGTCTATGTTCTCTGGGATAAACATCCAACTGACTTTCCTTACTTTATCTGAGCAGAGAAAAGCGCATTTTGCTGTTTTCAGCTCAATATTATTATTTTTCTGTAGGCTGACTCATATTCTCCAGTCTTTTGCCCTCAGGGAAGATACAAGGAAATGATGTAATGCCTCAGACATGGGCCTTATTCTGCCTGCATTTTTAGTTACCCTGTATAAGTTGCATTATAACAGAAGGAAAGCTTCTCTTTGATAACCAAGTGGGTGGAGCGGGACTGAGCACCATTCAGATGGAACTATGCACTATATGGATGCCCAGATATCCCGGGATTTTCTTGGCGTGCCTTTCTTAAGCATGCAATAATTTCTACAGTTAGTTACTACAGCTGCATGGTAAATATTAATTTCCTTACTTAGAGGTGGAAATGGGTTTTAAAAGTCAATTTATGGGAAAGATGTCAACTCCAGGAAATTCACAGAGGAAAGTTTCCTCTCCTCTCCCCTTGTACCCTCAAGAAACCTTTGCGTGTCGAGGTCCCCCAGACCACCCCTCAAAGAAAAACACTATACACACCAGAATTTTTGTTAAAAGTTAATGGCACTAATTTTTTGGCCACAACTTTTTTTATTAAAATACAAATTATGTGAGTGGTTGCTTAGGCATTGGTTAAGACTATCTGTCCCGCTGGGGACAGAACTGACCTCCATTCCCCTATGGAGTCAGTACAAGGGAAAACACTTCGGGGAGAGATCTGAGCGCCCGTTCTCCCCTAATGTTCTCAGGGGCTCTTGCGTGGGCCCTGGCCCCCAAGCGGGGTACGGACAAGCAAAGGTGAGCCCCTGAGTTCCTTTAACGGAATTCCCTGCGCAGCATCAGCATTAAAGGGGCAAACACAGCCAATCATGCCCCTTCAGCATTTGGAGGGGCAACCATAGCCAACCTGCCCCTCCAACACCCAATTTATAACCAATGCCTAACCGCCAACCTTACAAGTTGTGACGAGTTGCTATATGGTAGGCAAAAACCAAATGGCGCCAGCCAATCTGCCAAATGTAAAATTCCTACCAGGCCCCTGCGTCAAAGCAGACGACCCCACGACGGGCATAGCAAGGTCAACGCAGAGGCCTAAAAACAGGGAAGGGGGGGCGGGTGATCCAAAGCACGCAGCCAAGAAGGCTCTAGAACCACGTGCAGGGCAATTTATCAGCTCTGGCTGTCAATCAACCAAATTGCAACATATAAAAATCCCCAGTAACAGCCAGAGACCCAATCAATTTAGTGGCCATCCAAACTAACCCGCCCAGCTACAGAGAGGCGTCTGGAAGGCCCCCACCGCAACACGTGCTCTCCAATAAGGAGAACACGCTTTGCGTGTCGAGGTCCCCCAGACCACCCCTCAAAGAAAAACACTATACACACCAGAATTTTTGTTAAAAGTTAATGGCACTAATTTTTTGGCCACAACTTTTTTTTATTAAAATACAAATTATGTGAGTGGTTGCTTAGGCATTGGTTAAGACTATCTGTCCCGCTGGGGACAGAACTGACCTCCATTCCCCTATGGAGTCAGTACAAGGGAAAACACTTCGGGGAGAGATCTGAGCGCCCGTTCTCCCCTAATGTTCTCAGGGGCTCTTGCGTGGGCCCTGGCCCCCAAGCGGGGTACGGACAAGCAAAGGTGAGCCCCTGAGTTCCTTTAACGGAATTCCCTGCGCAGCATCAGCATTAAAGGGGCAAACACAGCCAATCATGCCCCTTCAGCATTTGGAGGGGCAACCACAGCCAACCTGCCCCTCCAACACCCAATTTATAACCAATGCCTAACCGCCACAAGAGCCAAAGGCTCACCGCCAAACCACTCACAACCCCAACCAATCCTTCAATCTTTCTTAAGCATGCAATAATTTCTACAGTTAGTTACTACAGCTGCATGGTAAATATTAATTTCCTTACTTAGAGGTGGAAATGGGTTTTAAAAGTCAATTTATGGGAAAGATGTCAACTCCAGGAAATTCACAGAGGAAAGTTTCCTCTCCTCTCCCCTTGTACCCTCAAGAAACCTTTTTGGAGTTTAGGGGATCTTCTGAGCAGTAGGGTAAGAGTTGGGGTAGGATTGCCCAGCTTGAGCAATTCTTCCCTTCCTCTTCACCCTATCCCACATGGTTCAGAAACATGGGTAGGCAAACTAAGGCCCGGGGGCTGGATCCGGCCCAATCGCCTTCTAAATCTGGCCCACGGACGGTCTGGGAATCAGCGTGTTTTTACATGAGTAGAAGGTGTGCTTTTATTTAAAATGCATCTCTGGGTTATTTGTGGGGCATAGGAATTTGTTCATTTCTCTCTCTCCAAAATATAGTCCAGCCCCCCACAAGGTCTGAGGGACAGTGGACCACCCCCCTGCTGAAAAGGTTTGCTGACCCCTGGTTCAGAAGGATCTCCCAAACCTCTGGAGAGACTTTTCGGAGGGTTCAGATGTCTGCAAAGGAGGAAAAAAGTTTGTTTAGTTGCCTATTTTTAATTTGGATGCAGGGGCGTACCCAGGATCAAAACTAGGGGGGGGCAAGCCATGGTCATTAAGGTTTGCTTTGAACGGACGCTGATCATTTTTGCTTCTGGGGTGGGGGCAGCTGCCTTCGGGGGGGGCAGCTGCCCCCCTCTGCCCCCCCGGGTACGCCCATGTTTGGATGTAGAATAGATTATAATCCAAAACATCCAGAGCTCATTTTGAACAGAAAGGCTTGAGGTGATATCAAAGTACCCGTAGATTTTTGGTCGAAAATGTATAGATTGCTTTTGGAATGGCATACAAAGGATGAACAGGTTAAATCTGTAATGATACACTGGGCGAGGGATTTGGGTCATAATATCCAACTATGGGACGTGGGTGGCGCTGTGGGTTAAACCACAGAGCCTAGGGCTTGCTGATCAGAAGGTCGGCGGTTCGAATCCCCGTGACGGGGTGAGCTCCCGTTGCTTGGTCCCTGCTCCTGCCAACCTAGCAGTTCGAAAGCATGTCCAAGTGCAAGTAGATAAATAGGTATCACTCCGGCGGGAAGGTAAACGGTGTTTCCGTGCGCTGCTCTGGTTCGCCAGAAGCGGCTTAGTCATGCTGGCCACATGACCCGGAAGCTGTACGCCAGCTCCCTCGGCCAATAAAGCGAGATGAGTGTCGCAACCTGAGTCATCTGCGACTGGACCTAATGGTCAGGGGTCCCTTTAACTTTACTTATCCAACTTTCAGATTGGGAAAGGTTATGGAAAACTGATTTGAAATTCTCGGTGTGCTGTATGTTGAAAGAAAACTATATGAAAATGATGTACTGATGGTAGTTGACTCCCAGTAAGTTAGCAAAAATGTGTAAGACAGGTACAAATATTTGCTGGAAATGTAAAGAAAAAGAAGGCATTCTGGGAAATGATATATAATGAGTTGAAAAAGATGTTTAACTTTTATTTTAAAAACACCAGAGACTTTTCTATTAGAAATTCTAGGTGCTGATATTCCAAGGGAGCAGAAAAGACTTTTTATGTATGCAACAACAGCCGCACAGATGCTATTAGCTCAGAGGTGGAAAGAAGATAAAGTCCCTACCAGAGAAGAATGGCAAATTAAACTGTTGGACTATGCCGAGATGGCAAAACTGACCAGGAAGCTCAGGGACCAAGAAGACCAAAACTTTAACAAAGAATGGGGAAATTTTATAATTTACCTTGGAGACCACTGTAAGCAGATGAAAACATTAGCAGGACTGCAATAACACTCATAATGTAGCAAGTACTATGGGGATAATGGAGTTACTATATAAAACATGGACAACTGAAAAAGATGCAGTAGAAAAGGTTTAATAATAGGAGGGGAAGGTGGGAAGTCCAGAGATTCAGATGTTTATGGTTGTATTGTTATAATTTTATACTTGTAAAATCAAATAAAAATTATTATTTTTTAAAGTGCTTGTAGATTTTTACCCTGCATAGCCTGATGCTCTGAATGGAAATTAAGAAATTAGATAGTTCCTTTTGAACAGGAGAAGGGAAGGGGGTTAGCCTTGCAGACGGAATCTCTCTGGGGACGGGTAATCGGATAAAGGGCCTTTCACCTCTAGGTCACTGATCTTAATGTGGCCAGAATGCACAGTGGCTGAAAGTCATTACCATCTTATGTCTGTTCAGTAGCCTCTGAGGTAGGACTCATTGTTCTCTCAGAGTCCTTCCAAGTGACCAGGTGGCCGTGACAGAGAAAATCATTACAGTCGATCGGTAATATAATTTATGCAATTCGCAACAGCCTCAGCAAGAGCAACGAAAGAACTTGAAAACTGGGCAGATGCTCTTTACCAAGGCAACACATACTGGGTAGATGCAAGGAAACACAGTATTAGGAGTACAAAGCGGGTTCTTCTTCATGGAGAGCACGTGTTGCGGTGGGGTCTATAGAGACATCCCTTGTTGTTGGGCAGAAGAAAGTTAGATGGCCATGGTAGTGTTAGCTGTTCCTGGGTTGTTGGGGAGATTTTGATGTTGCTAATTTTGATTGACAGTTCAATCAAATTAAGGTTTTGCATTTGACTTTGCTACGCCTGTCATGGGGTCGTCTGCTTTGGGGCAGGGGCCTGGTAGGAATTTTTCCAATTGGCTGATTGGCTGGTGCCATTTGGTTTTTGCCTACTGCGTAGCAATTCGTCACAACTTGTAAGGTTGCGGTTAGGCATTGGTTAAAATTGGTATGGATTGGCTGTGCCTGCCCCTCCAATGTTGCTGCTGCAGGGTTTTCGTTAAAGGAATCCAGGGGCTCGCCATGTTTTTGTCCGTACCCCCAGGAAGGGGCTAGGGCCACGCTAGAGCCCCTGGAAGCATTTGGGGGAGAGGCGAGGGTCTGACTCCTGGCTCCATTCTCTTCCCAAATTGCTTTCCCTCACTGACTTTCGCCGGAGTCTGAAGGTCAGTTCTGTTCCCGGGCAGGGACAGATAGTTGCAACCAATGCCTAAGCAACCACTCACATTTTGTATTTTAATAAAAAAGTTGTGGCCAAAATTTATGCCAAAAACCTTAAACAAAAATTACGTGTGGTGTGTGATATATTGGTGGGTGGCTTGGGGACCTCCACACGCAAATACCTACTGGAAATGTAAAGAGAAAGAAGGTACATTTTACCATATGTGGTGGATGTGTAAAGTAATAAAAGCATTTTGGGAAATGATATATAATGAATTTTAAAAATGTTTAAAATAACATTTATAAAAATAAACCAGAAGCTTTTTTTATTAGGAATTGTAAGTACCGAGATCCCAAAGGAGCAGAAAATGTTTTTTATGTATGCGACAACAGCCACACGGATGCTACTAGCCCAGAGATGGAAAGAAGATAAAATCCCTACCAAAGAGGAATGGCAAACTAAGCTGTTGGATTATGCCAAAATGGCAAAACTGACAGGAAAACTCAGGAACCAAGAAGACCAAAACTTCAAGAAATATTGGTGAAAAAATTATAATTTATTAAGGAGACCACTGTAAGCAGATGAAAACATTAGCAGTAATGTTTGTAACTTGTAATGTAGCAATTATCATCGACAATATGGAGAGATATAAAACATGGATTATGAAATAATAGTAAGTTGAAAAGGTTGACAAAAAGACCCATGGAGGTGATGGTGGGAAGTCCGGAGATTCTAGAAATCTCTAAATATGGATATGTATTTTGTATTGTTATGACTACACTTGTAAAATCACATAAAGATTATTACACACACAAAAGGAAACACAGTATGTATTAGGTGCATGATAGCTACAAGAGAATTTAAACAGCAATGTATAGAGAACCCAATTGGGCCTCATGAAATAACAGCGATTCGAATATTTGCAGTTTCAGTTGCGTCTGCCTGGGTTAACTTCATATGCTGAAATTGGGGCTGCATTCCCAGTGGCATCTAATCTGGGTGTAAGCAGAACCAGCCCTTTTCTTCTTCTTTTTTCTCTGTCTATATGTGTGTGCGTATGGCTGCGGCCACCAATTTCTAGCTGAGGACCATTTCCCCCTTATCTGTCCCTACCTTGACACTTTGCTCCTCTCTCCATCCCATTAGAGCCTGAAATGTTCAGGCCACAATTACCTCCCCTGCTTCAAGCACCTCCTTTGTGATGCATATTAACTTGGGGTCATGTTTCCTTTGTTGGAGAAGTGCGGCTTGTGTCCCAGGAGCAGGTTTGCTTTATTGTTCTTGCAGATCTGTACTGCTGGGTGCAGCTCAGCGGAAGCCGTCTGAGTTTGTGCCTGACTGATGCTGACCTGGACAACTGCTCAGACCCCCAGCAGATGGTGGTACAGGGTCTCCATCGATCTGGAACTAATAGCCTGCGCTGTTTCTCTTTTTGTTTCTGAAAAGAAGCCGGGCTGTGCGTTGCTCTCCTTTCTGTGACAACAGCTGTATACATGGCAAAAGCTGGCAAAATGCTAACTGTCACTTCAGGGGCGTCTTCGCTGCCATTAAGAATAACTCCTGGACAGTCAAAATCTCGCCCGAGCAAATTTGATGCGGATGCATGCCTGGTTCTTCATACCGTGAGCTGGGACAGGGGGTAGGCTGGGAATCACTTCCCAACAGGTCCCAACCAACGGGTTTTAAAAGGAGAAAGAAATGAAAACCACCACATGCATTCCCCTTTCCTGCATAATATTTCTTCACAGCTTTAAAAGACCACAATAAACCATTTCAGCAACAAAGGTAAAGGGACCCCTGACCATTAGGCCCAGTCGTGACCGACTCTGGGGTTGCGGCGCTCATCTCGCATTATTGGCCGAGGGAGCCGGCATACAGCTTCCAGGTCATGTGGCCATGTGTATTGATAGTAGACTTGAATGTAAAAAAAAACCTTATTTTTAAATGTATTTAAACACAGACCCACACACCTTTCACTTTCTCCTCGATTAATAGTATTAAAAATTATTTTCTGCTGCTCTTGAGCCTGGGGAAAGTTCTCCCCAAAGAGGCTCACCTGGTGTCTTCGTTATATATCTTTAAGTGCCAGGCTAAAACGTTTCCCCTCAACCAGACGTTCATCTGATGAACATTTATGGCTTTTTTAATGTGTTTGTGGAACTTATTGGTTTGTTTTTGTTTTATGATGTGTCCTGTGTTCTCGTTTTGTATTTTTCTGTTGTGAACCGCCCCAGGGTCTTCAAATGAAGGGCAGCAAACAAATCTAAAAATAATAGTAATAGCAAAGTCAAGTGAAAGTCAAGTGCTTCCACCTTAAGTGGAGCCTCCTCTCTGGTAATTATATTGAGGGTCCGATGGCATGAGTATCATGAAAAGTAGTAGATTCTTATCTGCTGCAGCCTTCATCTGCCTTACCAGCCATTGTAATATACCACTTGTTATCTTCTGTCTGTTCTGCCATTGAGGACTTATTGGATCATTCTTTGTCTAGTTCCTCTCCTTTGACCTTACCGCCTTGGGTGACCCTGCTGGGAGTACGAGACTCCCAAGGGCTTCACTCACAAGGGTCATAGGAACGTGTAAGCCCACTCATCACGACACGGTGATGATCCAGCGAGTGAGTTTGGGGTTTGGGTTTCAGGTGGGTTTTTGGAAGAAGCAATGGTTCTTCAACATCAACTTTGTTGGATTGGTCATGACTCATGTTATGTGGATCCCTGATTATCCTCTTCCAAAGCAACTACTCTATTCCGAACTTAAAAATGGAAAGCGTAATGCTGGTGGTCACAAAAGAGGTTTAAAGACTCTCTCAAGGCAAATCTAAAAAAATGTAGTATAAACACTGACAACTGGGAAACACTGGCTGCTGGTGCTCCAATTGGAGAACAGCCTTTACCAAAGGCGTCATGGGCTTTGAAGACGCTCGAACTCAGGACGAAAGGAGGAGGAGGAGGAAGAAGGCACGTTTAGCAAACCCTCACCATGATCAACTCCAACCCGGAAACCTATTTCCCCACTGTGGAAGGACGTGTGGATCCAGAATTGGCCTCCACAGTCACTTACGGACTCAATGTTAAGATTGTGTTCATGGAAGACAATCTTACTTGGCTACACGTGATCGCCAAAGGAAGATATTGAGGATCGTTGCCCACGCCCAACTGAGCTCACTCTCCCTATTGCAACCAACAAGGCTGACTTAGAGGCAATTCATCAGTGACCCAAATGATGCACAATGCATGCAGGCTTACCCAAATGTAATTAAAAACCAGTTAATCCAATTTTTAAAATAATGCACTGGGATAGACTCAGTGGTAACCTGAGGGAAGGGATGCAAAATGCACATTTAAGAAACACACACAAAGGAGCCTTTTGTTTACTGTATTTAAGCTCCTTCTCGTTCATTGTTGGTTTCCTTTTCTCTCCTAAAACACCTCGCGCCACTGCCTCCATGCCCACAATTCGGAGTCCACTCCTTCCTGCCCCCTTCATGCTGTCTGAAATGGTCCCGTCTGATATAGACATGGAAGCATGGAAATGATTGTGGAACATGGATATAAAATTTACAGCATGTTATGGTCTAAGAAAAAATTATATGAAAACGATACATCGATGGTATCTAATATTGAGTAAATTGGCAAAAATATATAAATCTAAATCAAACAAGTATTGGAAATGTAAAGAGAAAGAAGGGTCTTTTATCATATGCGGTGGTCTTGTAGTAAGGTTAAAGCTTACTGGGAAATGATATATAATGAAATGAAGTTTAAAATAACGTTTGTAAAACAAAACAAAACCCAGAAGCTTTTATTTCGGAAATTATAGGGACAGCACTACCAAAATTGTATAAAAACTTATTCATGTATGCGACTACAGCGTCAAGAATGCTACTCGCCCCAAAATGTAAAGCAGAAGTCCCAGCAAAGAATGGATACAAAAACTTATGGAATATGCAGAAATGGCGAAACTTACCAGAAGAATAAGAAATCAAGATAACAAACTTTTTATAAAAGAATGGAAATAGTTTGTGGAATATTTACAGATAAATTGGAATTCTGGGCTGCATCAATAGGAGTATAGCATCTAGATCAAGGGAAGTAATAGTACCACTGTATTCCGCTCTGTTCAGACCTCACCTTGAATACTGTGTCCAGTTCTGGGCACCACAGTTCAAGAAGGATACTGACAAGCTGGAACAGGTCCAGAGGAGGGCAACCAAAATGGTCAAAGGCCTGGAAACGATGCCTTATGAGGAACGGCTTAGGGAGCTGGGTATGTTTAGCCTGGAGAAGAGAAGGTTAAGGGGTGATATGATAGCCATGTTCAAATATATAAAAGGATGTCATATAGAGGAGGGAGAAAGGTTGTTTTCTGCTGCTCCAGAGAAGCGGACACGGAGCAATGGATTCAAACTACAAGAAAGAAGATTCCACCTAAACATTAGGAAGAATTTCTTGACAGTAAGAGCTGTTCGACAGTGGAATTTGCTGCCAAGGAGTGTGGTGGAGTCTCCTTCTTTGGAGGTCTTTAAGCAGAGGCTTGACAGCCACCTGTCAGGAATGCTCTGATGGTGTTTCCTGCTTGGCAGGGGGTTGGACTGGATGGCCCTTGTGGTCTCTTCCAACTCTATGATTCTATGATTCTAAATTGTAAACAGATAAGAACATTGGCAGGGTTGTTGTAATAACATGCAGTTTCATAAGAGTATATATTTAAAGAAGATGAATGAATTAAGTAAATTAAGTTAATTTGGAACATGCAGAAGATATTAAAAATAAAATTAAGAAACAGCAGAAAGAGGGGGAAGGAAGTCAAGTTTTGAAATGTCAAAATTATTGTAAAATCAGTTAAATGTTATAAACCTAAAATGTATAATTTTTTTTTTTTAATGAATGAAATGGTCTCGCCCGCGGCGCTACGCGAATGGTTCGGCCCGTTCTCTCCCACGCCGAAGCCTCAGCGCTCGCTGGGTCAGGCAGAAAGGGAATCCCCCTCCTGCCCCTCCTCCTTCCTATGACCGCTCTTCTCGCGATATCCTTTCTCCGCTTCCCTCGAAGTGATCTCGCGAGTCTTCGGGCTGAGTTCCCACGCCTGTTGTGTCTGAGTTCTGAGACGGGAGAGCGAAAGAGACCCCGTCAGTGTGTGTGTGTGTAAGTGACGTGAGCGAGTGGGCGGGGGCTCCCGCACGCCCCGCCCCCTTTCGCTCCTTTGCGGTTGCGATAAGCTTGTCCCCTCTCTCTCTCTCTCTCTCTCTCTCTCTCCCGCGCGCGTGCGCGCTGCTGGTTCCGCGGAGTGGCGCGCGCGCGTCCCTGCGTGCGTGCGACGGCTACCTCGGCTCCCTTCTCGCGAGAGTAGGAGTTTTAGCGAGAGTTTGTGGAAGATGGCGCCTGTTGTGACAGGGTGAGTGCGGGGGGGGGGTGGCTCTCTCGACATAGTTCCTCAGGGGCCCGTTTCCTTCCAGTCCCTCAGCCGGCCTGCCCGGCTCTCGCCCCTCCGCTGCCCGTTCCTCGAGCTCCGGATTCGAGGGGGTCTCCTTTCTCCTCCCGACCGCTGCCGCTTCTCCGGTTGCGGGGGAACCGGAACGGTGCTGGTGGTTGGTCGGTGGTGGTGGTGGGGAGGCCGAGTCCCCTGGGCCCTCGAAGGGCTGGGGGTCCGGGTGGCGGGGAAGTCGAGCCTCGGCGCTGTGGGGAAGCGCTTCTTGACGCGCGGAGCTCGTACCGGTAGCTTGGGGGGGGGAAGCGGGGGGCTTCTGTGGGGAGAAGAGGCAAAACACACCCACCCACACCCCACATGGAAACGGCCTGGTCCTGCGTCTCTCCGGCTCAACGGTGTTAACCCCCCCCCCAAAAAAAAGGAAAGGGGGGAAAGCGCTCTTCAATAAAAGTCACTTCAGGGGCTCAGAGGAACTTGGCACGTCTGCGTGCTCTTGACTGCTTTTATTTTGGGGGTGGGCAGCTCGGTCTTACCATCTGCCTTTCTGACTTAAGAGGAAATGCAAGGAGGATTTCCACGGGGGTTGCCTTGACACTTGCATGATGGCGCTCGTGTTGGTGGTGCCTGTAATGAGGCGCAGTCCCCCTCAAGTGAGAGCTGTCCTCTGGGTGTTGCATTGCATAACTAACTTCCCCAGCTCCCTTGTTGCGTGAAGTTGGTTGGATTAAAAGCAAATGCTTCCGTATCTTTGCTTTGTGGTGTGCAGTTAATGGGAACATCCCCATTAGGTGAGTTGAGCTTTCGGTCTTAGTGACATACTGAGCATGTTCCGGTTTTCCTTGAAGGGGCCCTAACTCTTACTCTCACGGTTGTGGTTTTGAGCCCTACAGTGGGCAAAAGGTTCCTGCATTGCAGGGGGTTGGACTAAATGACCCTCAGGGTCCCTTCCAACTCTGTGATTCTGTCTCAGCAGTTGATGATGTGTTGCTTCATGAGGCCCTCCACTCTTCATTAAAGGTTGCTGCTGCATATCACAGTTGTGCTTGACTTAAGTTATGGGTTGTCTTCTGGCAACAGCACCGGTTCATTGGGGCTTAGAGTTAGCCTTCAAGGTAGCCGGTGTCATTTAGGTCACATGATTTCATTGAAAGCAAATGCTTTTCGGTGATTGGGTAGGAATTTGTTGTATACAGATTTCTGATGTTCAGACATTACAGAAACAATCTCCTGTTCCAAACTCCGAATGTGTCTGCAGTCTTATGCTATAATATGCAAAGTGAAAGTATGCCACCTCTATTAATTATGGAATTTACTTCTACAAAGTGTCTTTAAGATTAGTGCACTGATCGCTTGGTTGAAAATATCAAAGAGGTCCTTCAATAAAGTCACTTTCTAATATGCTTTAGTATCACAATATGCAACTAATATGTTGCTCCCTTCCCCTCCAAAGAAAGCAGGAATTGTTTCTTACAAATTTCAAATTATTTAAGGTTTTAAAGTCAGGGTGTCAAGATGAAAGTAGGCTTGGACTATTTGATTCAGCTTTTCTGTGGTTTATAGATTCTCTTTATTCTGGTCCTGTATTCAGGGTACGCTTTTTTTTTACTGTTGAGTATAAATTGCTGCTAACATTCTGAACTGAAAAGTAGTTCCTTCTAGCTTTAGATTGTTACAAATTCAGATTGCTTGTAAGTGAAGGCAAGATAAATGTGTTCCTCGGGATCTAGTTTTCTGCTTGAATAAGTATCGAGTATTGCATTGAACAGTTAATTATTATGATGTTAACATTCCTTAATCTATTTCTGACACAAAGTTAACATCAAAAATCTTGTGGAATATGTTCTTCTGTCAGTACATTGAAAAGTCGTAAAAAGAGGAGTTACAATTTTGTAGTACTTTGCTAATTGAGAGCTATTGTTTTGTGCAAGCAGAATTTAACTCCTTTCCCACCCTGCTCTTCATACTTTGGGCCTCTTCTGGCTGGATCATAGTTGCTGCTTTTATCACTGTAAAAATAACTTACATATTATTAGGCACTTTGTCATACATAATTTAATATTTTATGTAACACTTTCATTGTGCAGATGCTATGCTGAGACCATTATTAGAGACATAGGTATCATTTTCTTAAGCAGCAGTGCAGCATATTTGGAGAAAATTTGATTTGATGGGAGGCTTTGAAATTTACCGGTACTTTGAAACCTAAGGAGAAATTCCATCCGGTGAAAAATAATGCATGGCAGATACACACTTAAGAGAGAGGATGGACACCAGCAGGAATATTGGGGGGGGGATCATTGCCATGCTTTTATATGATGAACAGCATGCATTCATATCCAAGGATTTAATTTGGGTGATACCACATTTTTCTAATCAGTGTTTGTCTGAATACTGTACCCTCTGTAAACTTGTGGAAACAACAGTGAAGAACCTGGACAGGTTGCAGAGAGAAGAGGGACATTTGGAATCTTAGAAAACTGCTTTGCAATGTGAGGTTCCTAGGAAAAAATATTCCTAGGGCAACCGTTCAACTGTACCCTATAAAGCAAGGGTGGGTTGAAGGTTGATCAAAATCTACTGGTAGATCTTTGACTGATTGTCAGGGTTGTGTACTTTCAGTTGTTTAACAGTACCAGCAAAAAATAGTTTCTTTGCTAAATTAAGACTGCTGAAATAAATAAAAGTAACCAGGAATGTATTTTTGCAGGAAAGGGTTAAAAGGTCACTTTTGTTTTGGACCAAAAACCAATTTCTAGGTTTAGAATGTGCTCAGAAGCACTCCCCCCCCCTTTTTAAAAAACAACAACCCTATATCTCTCTTGCACCTAGCTCTCTTGAGTAGTAGATATTGTGGTGCTAATAGAGAACAAAGGAAACCCAACAAAACTGAAGTCTGTCCACTCCTGCTCTAAAGTATTTGAAGACATGGTATATTTGAGGATGGACTCTTCTATGTTCCTTTTCTAGTGGCCCACCAGTTATTCATCAGCAAAGAAACAACTTCCTCGGTGGAAGGGGATTTGAAAGCAAAGAAATAATATGAGAGTGCAAGTATTATTTTTCCTTGCCTGTACCTGTCATCATGCAACTACCTGCCCCAAATAAAAGTACAACTTGTGGATATATACAGGCAGAGGGGGTGACAGCACACACAGATGAAGGGCACTGGACTCTGTCAACTGTGCTTGGCGAGTTAACACCTGAAAGAGTAACCAGATTTCTAAATGTCCCAAGTGACGGAAGTTTGATACTGGTAAACTTGTGATGTGTTGCTTGTAAAAGTTGCCTCTCTGATCAGAATACTGTACTAAATTGGTTTACTTCCCCCCAAATATATCTTGACTTGGTTCAGGTTTTTTTAAAAGACATTGGTTTCTTCTTATTTATTTAACTAATTTATAGGCCACTTGATCCTTTACACATCTATATGAAACTCATAAAAATGTCTCATAGTTTTTTAGAGACTGTCAAGTTTGTAGAGTAGATAGTGCTTTGTAGGCTTTTAAGTATTGACCCACATTTGTAAAAAGTCTTACATGGCAAATTTGAATTCCCTTTGTGTGAAGAGGTAAGAAGGCTTCTATAATCTGGATCAGTAGTTCTGTGTTTTCTCAGGCTGTTGATACATCACAGATTACTTATACTGTCATGTGGAGGCAAGCAGGTAGGCTTGTAATTCTTGTGGGGTTGCTTGCAAGCCTTTATCAGGACATATCATGGTTTGTGTCCAGTGTATCTAAGAAATGTCCTCCTTCCTTATGTTCTGTCTTGCACATCAAGATTTATCAAGAGTATTTTACTGACTGAATTAATTTTGTGCCATGGAAACAGGGTGTTTATAAAGAGTTTCATTGCTTGACTCATAACTAGGAATCTCTTCTTCCTAGACATTTATTGGAGCCTAAACTGAGGATTTTTCAGAAATACTAAGTAAGTCTTCATCATTATTGTGTCTGCTATTTGATAGTTGAGGTTAGGTAGCGCAGAGCTTATTTGCATGTATTTTCTTTCTATTATAAAACCCCATTACAAGTTTAATTGACTGTGAATTAAGTTTGGCTATCCACTGAGATTTGTAGTTGGTCATGCTAAAAATGTGAATAAACAAATAAGCACCTCTGTTTTTTATTTGAAGGGAATGGTTAGGATATTGGTTGTACTACAAGTGTTGATTACTTGGTATCTTATTGTGTTAGGCACTGTACAGCTATTGAATATATTCCTGAATATAATAATAATAATAAAACAAATGAATGAAATAAGATGGTGTGCTAAAGAGAGTGGATTTGATAGCAGCAGTAGTTGTGGGATCCACAGTATAAACTTACTACCAAACTTATTACCATTTCTGTCTTCAAATGTAGATAATTTTATCATTGAAAAATATGATAATATATCTGTTTGCTTCTGCATTTGGAACAAAACCTTGTGAACAAAAATATATTTACACAATCCTTTGAAATTCTGACCTTAAATCTTCTTCCCAGTAGCATAAGTCATAAGCCATTGCTTTGACAGTTAATTTGGTATAGGCTTCCCTCCCCACCTCCTATTAAACAGTACAGAAAGGGGAGGAATTAGCAAAAGCGGGGGAATAAGTTTGTGACTGATCTAGTGAGGCTTTAGAAAAAATAACTGAACTATTGTCAAGTGAAGTAGGTTCAGTTCCCCACTGAAGCTGGGTAACTTTTATATGCATCTTATAGGATATCATCAGTTTTAGAAATGAGATATGAAAGCTAGGAGCTAAATGGCACCTTAAACCTAGGTTATGGGCACAACAACGGAATGTCTAGGCACACTTCTTTTACAACAATAATACAAAGCTGAAAATGAATGAACAGCTAAAATCTTAATATTCATTTTTCACATGCTCTAGTCCTCATCTGAAGACTGCAAAAAAGAAAGCCATGCTTCTTCCCCTGTCTCTTCTCCAGTCTTCAGAGAGTGACTGGAAGTGGGGAGGCAAAAAAAGATCCTCCTTTCCTTCCACTCTGCAGTTTTACCGTAATCTGAAATCTTAGGCGCAGTACTGCACCCAAAGCTCAGAAAGTGCTCACACTAATGAAATTCCTTGTCGCAAAATGCGCCTAGAATGCTGGTTATCATGATATTCTTTTTAGAAAGTTCTTTATGAACTAATATTTATTAAATGCTGTAAAAACTAGGAAGCGTTATAAGGAAAGCTTTCCTGAGGGAATAGAGAACAGAACAGACTGTTAGATTACCTTTCATTAGCATCTGAGAAGCAAGGTGGCAGCTGTTGGAACAAAGTTTTTGAACTCAAGTGATATACATTCTTGTGTATTGTTGCACATTATCTCGGGCACTTAAAAGTGGATTGGTAATTCATAAACACAATTAACACCATCTTGCCTGTTCTGCTGCTTCTAGTTATTGTTGTCATTGGTGATTTAGATTGGCAGGTGTTGTCATTAGGAACTATTATTTCTTTTGTCTTGTTCTTTGGATTGGTAATCTTAGTTGGTGACTAGAGACTAGGTTTTGTAACCTGCTCAGGAAAGCTCTTCAACGTTTGACTTAAATAGCTTCTGGAATACTCAGGCAGGTTACATCACATAAAACCGGCAGGAAACATGCTCTCTCTAATTTACTGTTCAAAATTTGTACTAATAAATGTATTCACCATTGTGAAGCAATCCTTAAAAAAATTACTCTTCTGTATTGCCTTGTGCCATGCTGAAGTAGTGATCACTAAGACACTGGGGCAAGAAGCATGCTTATAAGTAAAAAGTGTACAAGCTATTTAGAGCTTTTTAATTTAAAACCATCACTTTAAAATGTGCCTGTTGTGTGTCTTTGAAGAAGTGTGTTAGCTAATTGGGATCCTGAAACATTCCATTATATGTAAACATTAATATTACTTTATATTACAGGAGTGGAAATATGTGCAAGAGCTAAGAAACCTTAGGATTTTGGTCATAATTGGATGGTAGAATCTGGATGTCAACTCTGAATTACTGATTATCACATTGCTCCATTTTTAAATAGGAGCTATAGAAATTAGAGGGTTCCAGGTGTGTACCTGGGATGGTACACACCAATCCATTAAAATAACACTTTAATACAAGAAAATAATAAAACCAAAAATATGCATAGAACAAGGATCAGAATATCAGGAGGTTACTAAAAATATAATAATTCAGCAACGGCCTAGCTCTTTGAGTAATCATTTCTATAAGCCTAAGAATACTAATGCATCACAATATGATGCCTAAAATCAGCTAGCATAAGGAACAATCTTATCCCCATGGAGAAGGAATTCCATACCTTTAGTGCCACAACCAATAAGCCCTGCTCTTCATAACTACACTGCAGAAGATAGCTGTAAATAGAACTATTGGGTAGGTTCTCTTCCAGATCTTAAGCCATTGGTTGGTAGGTACTAGGGGAGCTGAATAGAATTTTATAGACAAATGTTAGTACCTTAAATTTGACTCAGTAGCAAATAGACAGACAGTTCAGGTAGCAAATAGTTCAGGTAGCAAATAGGCAGTCAGCAGCCTCTTCTGCACCACCTGCAGCTTCTGGACAGACTTCAAGGAAAGTCTCACAAAGAGCACATTGCAGTAGCTTAATTGGGAGGTTAACAGAGTATGTATTAACATAGCTGAGCTGTCAAAGTCCAGGAACAACTGTAGCTGGTGAACAAGTCAGAGCTGGACATATACAGTCCTTGCCATCTGGGCTTCAAGGACACATGCAGTCCTTGACGCTATCTGGGCTTCAAGTGATAGCAGTGTTTTGCCAAGAGCTATTTACCTGCTCCTTCAGGGTGAGTACAACTCAGTCCAGAACGGGGACTCTACCCAACTCCAGACCTGGGAACTGTTCACCAGCAGACATTACCTCTGTCTTAGCAGGATTCAGCTTCAGTTTATTGGCCCTCATCCAGCACATTGTTGCTTCCGCAGACCAGTCCAGCACATGAATGATGTCTCCTGATTTAGATTGAATGGACAGAAAGAGTGTTGTTTGTCTTGGGTGTCTTGGGATGTGGGTGGTGCTGTGGTCTAAAAACCACTGAACCTCTTGGGATTGCCGATCAGAAGGTCGGCGGTTCAAATCGCTGTGATGGGGTGAGCTCCCGTTGCTCTGTCCCAGCTCCTGCCAGCACGCCAGTGCAAGTAGATAAATAGGTACCGCTGCGATGGGAAGGTAAAAAGCATTTTCGTGCGCTTTGGTTTCCGTCATGGTGTTCCGTTGCGCCAGAAGCGGTTTAGTCCTGCTGGCCACATGACCTGGAAAGCTGTCTGTAGACAAACACCTGTTCCCTCAGCCTGAAAGCGCCACAAACCCATAGTCAGCTTTGACTGGACTTAACCGTCCAGAGGTCCTTTACCTTTATCTTTTTACTGATGACATAGTACTTCAGATCCCGGGATGACAAACTTTAAAAAGCACTGGGGACAAAATAGTACCCTACCCTGTGGAACCCCACAGCACAAGTGCTGGGGAGCTGAGCTGCTACAGTCTGGTACTGATCCTGCAGATAAGAAGAACCCTGTAATGTGGTGCCTCCAGCTCCTAATCCACAGAACTCATGTCAGTCAGTATTATTGTTGGTTCTTTCAAAAGCTGGTGAGAAGTCAAGGAGAACTAGCATGGTCTCACTCTCCTGATAAAAAGGTCACCAACCGGGGTGACCGAGGCCATTTCCATGCTGAACCTAGGCCTGAAGCCAGAATGAAATGAAGATAATCTGCTTCATCCAGACACACCTGGGACTGACTAATCACTACCTTCTCAATCATCTTGCTCCCATAAGGGACATTTTTGACTGTGTGGTAGTTACCTAATATCACCATATCCATGTAGGACCTCCTGAGAAGGTTGCCTCTCCATCTCCAGAGCAATTGGCTGCACCCTCTTCATCATAGAGAATCAATCACTCCTTGGACCCACTGTCAAGTTGTTCCTGGGTGGCTTTTATTTGCCATAATGGGCTTAATTTTTTCAAATTGCTACTCTGTTCATCCCTTAAGAGGCCTTGGAGTGGCTAACAATAAATTTATTTTTTAAAAAATACTCTTCTGAAAGTGCTAGGAAAAATATTTATAATCATTTCTGTAGTGGGATCTTGAAGAATAAGTTAAACAGGCTTAGGTTAAAATTTTGGTTTTTAAAGCCATCCTTTTATAAGGAGCTTGCTTTTCCTGATATTCTTTCTTCCTTTGGTGTCTAAGCTCCCCCATCTGGCAACACATTGCACTTTTCTTGGCTTTCTGCGTCTGACAGTGGTTGGTAGCAAATTCCTTTCTATAACATTACATTACTGCACCACCACCACCACCACCACAGGAAACCTGTTAGGTTTCCAAGCACTTTTAAGAGCTTAGTGAAATATTTGGATTCAGATGAGAGGATGAGCTGCTCCAATGATGGATTAGTCCTGCAGCAAGGTGAAATGACCTGCTTCGGGTGGTATTGGGGAGGTCGCAGGTAGATTATTGTGGTAATAATTATTACCACAATAATTATTATTCGGGTGGTATTGGGGAGGTCGTCAGGAATTATTGTGTGTCTGTCTGTCTGGTTCAGAGTTTTTTGTTTAAAGTATTGATCCTAGAACGGGGCCTGTGCTTGGATAGCTCAGTTGGTTAAAGCGTGGTACTGATACTGTAATGTCAAGGTTGCAGGTTTTATCCCTGTATGGGACAGCTGCAGGGGGTTGGACTACATGACCCTCAGGATCCCTTCCAACTCTACAATTGTATGATTTTTTGATTTCCAATTCATTTCAGCCAGCAACATGTGTTAAGACATCCCTGGACAGCTGGCATGTTGTTTTTAGACAGGAATCCCCTTCCTGTCTGTCTGGGTTGACATTAACCCCTCATTCAGATGGAGACATGTGCTGTCCTGTTCCAGCTGTACTCAGTGACTGCATGTTGCTGTGCAATTCCTGGGTTTCCAATCAGCTGGGTACAGCAACAAGGTGTAGGAAGCAGATGATTAACTGCTGATCAGAATGGTATACTGCACCCAGGGAGGGAAGGGTAGGGTTGAGCACAAGTGCCACCCCAATTCTCTGCTCCATAAAAAATGGTGAATTTTGTGGAAACATTTCAGCTGCTGTGGATCCTTTTTCTTTAGCTTAAAAAAACTTTGCCGCTACAAGTTGCTGCAAGTGGAGTTCCTCTCAGTAGCTGGCAGGTGGTGGCTGCTAGTTTCCTTCTTCAGAAAGTCCTGGATGCATTAGCCACTTGCTTATTTGTGAAAGCTTGTCCCCCCCACCCCTGAAATTCCTAGAATGATACTGCATTCAGGAAAGTTGAGGGAAGTGTGTTGACAGGTGGGGGTGGGGGAAGCTAAAGAGAAGAGCTCTGATATTGCCACTGTTTTACACAATATTTTGAATGAATTTAGAATTACTGAACATGGCTTGTCATTATTGGTCCATTTACCTTTATGTGCTGAAGGCTGTTACCTACAGCAAAAGTTGAATATGGAAAAATAAATAAGTAAAATTTTGTCATTTTAAACATTTCTGGCATTTAAAAATATTTATCTGGTTGTACAACATGGATTAGAAATTCATGAAATTATTATTGGATATATTGGTTTGCTTGTAACAAGTACTACCACTTGTTCAGACCAATTTTAATTATTTCACTCACACATTCATTTACTGTTTTGGGTCATGACTTGAGTGTAGATGAATTATTTCATTAACTCGGGTGCTTTGTCTTGAAAAAATGTAATTGTCTCTGGTTGGAGCAGTATGCACTCTCTGCCTTGGGCTGAATTGTAGCATGAATGAGGCAGCAAAGCTTTTGGAATTCATTGGAACTCCTACTGCCACTTTTTAAAAAATTGAAGTAGTTATTGGAGTGATTCACTGGGTGGTATGTCTAGGATTGAATTCCTTTTTCATCTGCTGGATTTTGTTGCTGTTTTACCAAGATATGAGTGAGTGAGCTGAATGGAGTTGCTCTCTCCCAGTTCTGGTCTTCTGGGTGCTTGCTTCAGAATCAGCATAGGTTTGAGGGTTGGGGAGAAGCAGTTGCTGTCTTCTACAAGAATTCTGCCTCTCCAGTCTTCCTGTTGCTTTGAGCGCCAGTTTCGAGTGTTCATATATTATGTTACATACTCAGGAAACATTAGGGTCCTATTAGAGTATCATCCACCCCACTGCTCACCAGTCTCTTTAGCTGAGATGGGAATCATGGTCTCAGATTTGGGGTTGAGGACTGCTAGGATGATTGGCCTGGGGGACCTCAACACCCATGTTGAGTGCCTTGTCTGTGGTGGCTGAAAAATTCATGAGTGCTGTGACAGTCGTGGGGCTGTTGCAGCATGTCATCAGCCTAACACATCCTGGACAAAAGGATGGTGGTCTGAAGGTAGATTTTATATTGACTCCCTTGTTATGGCTGGACCACATTCTGTGGAGGTTTAGCTTGTTGCTTTATTCCTTCCATGGTTGGAGGAACCTATTAGAATAGTCAATCCCAGAGACTAATGGATTCTGAGGGATTTTTGAGGGATTTTCAGCTAGTGTGGCTGGTATTTTTGTCAGAGTCCTGATTACTTTCTGGAATATATATGGAGGACTTGGGCAGTTAGCACAATCACTTCCAAGTGCCCTTTTGCAAGGAGCAGAGCCCATTAAGCTCCTTAGTATACACCTGAGCTGAGGGCAGGGAAACAGTTTGGGAGACAGCAAGAATGCAGATGGAGAAGGACTAATAAGTTCAATCGAACAAAAACAAGAGCACATTATCTGTCTAACTGCCTATTCTGTGTCATGATGGAGGTGAAGAAGCAGTTTTTGTCCACCACTAGTGAAGCACTTCCAAGTATTTTGGGGCCCTTTGCAACCTGGACACCCCTTGGAGGCACACTGCATCATGTTTGCTAGGCACATTGAGGACAAAATTACATTCATCACATCATTGATGCCAATATTATTGCAGATCAATCAACTCAGTTATCTAGGCCAACTAGTTCAGTTTTATTGGGTGACTTTCAATTTTGTAAGACATACAGATGTGAATGTGGTCCAGGGTATAGTGGGCAAAATACAATTGTGGTTAAGACAGTGAGATTGCAGCTAGGTTCTTCCTGCCACCTCTGTCAGTGGTAAAATAATGTAAACAACAACAAAGTTGCTGCAGCTGTTAAAGGTAAAAAAACACCTCTCACATTGGCGGTTACCGTACTTTTCTGTATATCTCTTAAAACTTGGGGGGCTGCTTCTCCATTTCACCACTAGTGAATGGGACTTCAAAATTTTGGGGGTATTTGGGCTCAAGCGTACTCTGCATATTACAAAAACTTTTTTATTTTGAATTTTTAGTTACCGTTTGTTGAGACAAAAAGACAATTGCTAATCTTTCCATTCCCTTTTGCAGTAATTTAAAAACTATTCTGCATTTGATTCATCTTTTTCCATGTTGCCATGCCTGCTGCAGATCAATTCACAGGTGCACGATCAATTCCATTGGGGCACTTTAGACATTACCATCACATGTTATGAACTCTTTTGCAAATTTCTAAATGCTAAGCAGAGGAATAAGTGACTTCTCTTAAAGAACAAGTGAACATGTAGCATTAGAAATAAATTGGACTATGGGAGAAAAAATAAACACACCATCGTAAATAAAGGTGAAAAGCACACTACTATTGCATTGATGTTCTCCAGCAAAACAGCAGCCATTTACGTAAATGGAGCCTTGGACTTTTCAACTTGTTTGTAGTAAGAGTAAAAGTTTGCTGGGGCATGGCGGTTGTTGTCCTTTTGTCTTTACATAGTGCCGTGATGTGACATTTTGCCTGTCCATGAACTTCTAAAATGACTGAGGTGACATGGTCATAGAAAGGTTAGTGCAGTTTAATAGAAATGGTAGTGGATCTTATGATAGACATGGGCATGTAGCCCAATTTTTTTGTTTTGTTTAAATGAGACAGAGAGCTTTCTCAGTATGTGTAATTTTTGATTAATATCACACAAGTGAACTCTTGACTTTCACTTGAAACCACAAAGAAATGATGAAAAGACATCTTTACAAGTCATGCACAAAAATGCCTTTTGAAATAAAGGCCTTACTGTTGATCATCACTCTCTTGCTTTCTCATATTAACCATGTTCAAACTGCCATATTCATTCTATGATTATTTGATTTACATATGGAAAATGAAATAAGGGGTGGAAATTTAAAATGCAAAAATAAATTTTAAGTTCCTGGCATCCTTCTGTCTCAAGAGGCAATGGAGTGCGCCTCCAGGGGTGAAGTCAAATTTGTGCGTTAGCAGCACTGAAGTGACCTCCACAGGGTGCAAGCCTAGGCAGGATGTATGGAGGTCCTGGTCTCGCTGATGTGGTCCAAAGGAAAGCAGATCAATACGTTTGGCACCAACTTGGCTGCTGTAGTTGCCAGAAATAGGGCTACAAGATGCCATCCAGCCATCTTGGAGACTCTTCTCCAGATTAGTGTAGGGTTTACTATTATTATTATTATTATTATTATTATTATTATTATTATCCTTTTCTATTCCCGAAGATATCCTGCAAGGCAGTGGAAGTTTAGGATCAGAGTTTTCCATCTCCTAGATGGGCTACCTTCCCAGTCTGGCAAGCCCCATCTGCCCCTCACTTCCCCCTACAGCACGTTCAAAAAATGCCTTCTTGACCATTGGACCCACTGTTCAGTCTTGTCTGCTCAGTTCATCAGAGCCTGTCTTTACATGCAGGGAAAGATCCTATCTGAGGGTTTGAGACCCATTGGTTACCCTCACCTGGTTTAGCTGGCCAGTTGGAGCCGTTTCCTGGGGTGTAGCTACTCTTGCATACTGAGAGCTTCTAGGAGCCACAGGTGAGAGCTGAGTGGGGACCAAACTACCCACTCCTCCCCTTACGCCCCATACACCCCTGATTTTAAGTATCAGTTGAATAAAGCAGGTGGGTGGACACAATGTTATTTGATTAGATATGCCTTGCTATTGTTTTCCCAAGGTGTTTAAGTAGAATGCAGTCCCCTTTCCCATTTTATCCTACATCATTTCTATGAGGTATTGAGGAATAATTTGCTCAAGGCCACCAGTGAACTTCATGGCCAAGCAGAGATTTGAATCCAGATATTCCTACATTAAAAACATTAAAAATTGTCCACTATACTGCAGTGTTTACACAGAAAAGAGTAATCTTATGATAAAGTCAGCTAGCCTGGAATATTGAAAATAAGGATGCAGCTTAGAGAAAGATTTCTGAAATACTTTGCCTTGATTTATTTTGTTTCTAATCTTCAAGGTTGTCCAGCTTTTCTATTTAAGCTTGCTTTCTTCCTTTTTAAAAAACTGTTTATGGAAATTAATTTCAATTGATTAGTTGCATTGTATCAACAATTTCCAGAAGATTTCCTAATAACCAGTCTAGATGTTATATTTTTCTAGTCCTGGAATTCTTCTTGTAAATTTTATCTCAGATATACATGTTTGACCCACAAAACTGAGCATAACTGTCTATGTATGCAACTGTTCAATAAACCTGTTGTTTTCTGGTGCTGAAATAGCAGTGGCGGAAGATCAGGTTAGCTTATACGTATTGTTCCCGTCTGATTCATGTAGATAAAATGTAAAATATATGTATGGGTGGGGTATGAAACCTCTCAAGAGGTCAACAAATTTTGAGAAGCTTCAAGCTGGGGAAGAAGGGATAGTTCCCAACTGGAACTGAACAGGGGAATGGAAATATTCCTGCAATTTCCCTGAGATGCAGAAATGTCTGCTTTAAGTTTTTAAAATACTGTGAAAAATGGTGTCCAGGTTGTTCTTGCTTGCCCACTGCATGTCAAGCATGATGTAAGACTTTAGTTATATGCACCTCACCTGTAATAAAATATTTTGTCATTGGTATGTATTTGCAAATGCCTGTGTCACATCACATGTGATGTTATACGTGTAGGAGGCATTTACATGGTATCTGAACTCATTACCACACTTCATATGCTCTCTATATGAAATGTGGCATGGTAATGAGCATACAGTAATACCATTTAAGTATGGTTGTGTGAATCAGTCCTATGTATCTTTGCAGTATCTTGTTTGAAGTGACGCGGTGGAATATGCAAACAGTATTAATCAATAATTTCTGGAATCTTTTTACTGAGAATCTTTCCAATGTAGTCATTATTTTGCTATCTAGGTTTTGCAGCTTTCCATTCAAATGGTGTAATTTCCTGGTGTTGGCTTTTAATATCCAAAAAACAAAATACAGGAATCCAACTCTTCATTTACTTATTTTTCATAAAGCAGCTAAAGGAAGAGGCAAGGGCAGAGGGCGAAGAAAGAGCTGTGAATGGAGAGGGCCCCTTTTGGCAACTTTTTATTAATGTAACTTTTTAAATATGTAACTGTATTCTTATAATGTTTTGTTTAAATTGTCTGGTGTTGCTTCTTTTTTGTACACTGTTTAGAGATGACAGAGATACTTTCCAGATTACTTGTGTATTACCTTCAGGTGACCAAGTTGGAAAGCTTTGGTGAACTGAAAAATGTTTTTTTTTAGGTCATCTGTTTGTCACAATGAGTAGGTGAGGTAGCCAAAATATCTGGACTGATTTTTAACTCAGTCAGTCAGAACTGTTTGCAAGAAATTATCAAAAATACAAACATTATAGAAGTAACACAGTAACACATTGTTATTGAAGTAACACAGGTGGTCTCTAGCACACAGGACCGCAAGTTGTAGAAGTAAGTTCTGTCAATATGTTGAGCTGGTGTGTGCCTGCATGTTGTATGCATATATAGATTATTTCACCACAGATAATTTTTGGAGTTTCGTGGTATTTAAGTACATAGGAATCCTAGGATACTAGTAACAGATTAATTGGTAGGATACATCTTATTTATATAAAGATAATTGAATTTACATTTTATTTTCTCAATGATAAATCAGTTACTTGGTTAAGAAAATGTGAGGAAATTGAATAGTTCATTAGGTATGGAAATGGAGGTGTCATTAAAATTGCTAATTTAAGATAGTTCTAGTTTTAATTTATGTAGTTGATTAGAACTGCATTATTTGTCTAGGTTGTCAAAAATCTGAATTATGAACTGATTTATTAGAATTAATGATAAAGTTCAAAGACAAATAGGTGATTGAAATATGACCCAAAAGGCAGAAATCACAGTCTAAGAGGATCATCAAGGAAAAATTTTCAACAGAGTATAATTTTATTATTATTAAATTAAAAGCTTCCAAGGCCAGAGCCCCTTAGGAGATTTTGTAGAGAGAGAAAAGGTGTGGAAGAATAGGAAGAGAAAGGAGGCAGCAAATGAAATTGGATGAAAGGGAGAAAATTAGAAAATAAAACTTCATCTGAGCAATTTTAGGACTGGGAAATAAACTATTAAAAACACAATCTTCAGCCTCAAAGGTAGACTGTTTGAGTTAAAGGAGAGAGAAAGCTGATTGAAGAATGAAAACTATGCTACTATAGAAGCATTCATGAAAGGAAAAGAAAATACATTTTGAGACAGGATATATCTTAAAATTAACAAGAATCCCAGAAGAAGACCACCACCTTTTAAAGGATACTTAAAACTTGGATCAGACTATAGTTGTAGAATGCACTTAATATTTAAATGTTGGGTTTCAGTTTGAGCAAAAATAAGTCATAAGGTATTACAGCTTTCTTAACTGTGAACCTTTATGAGTAAGAAATCAACATATCTATCCAGATCTACATCAGAACTCTTTCTGAACACTCGCTCTCTGAAAATTCAGTGAGATTGAGAATTAAATGTTCGAGGCATAGGGTTGTATTAAGTCTTACGTATAATAGTCAGATTGAAATTAATGAACCTAAGTCATGTCCATTAACTTCAGTGGGTCTGCTCTGAGTAGGACTAGTGATTAATATCCCCCATAATCTTCTTTTTGTTAAGTTACAGGCTTTTCTTAAGAAAGAATGGATTATAGCTGACATAGAGGAATTAGTTCATGGATATTAAGACTGACAGAGCCCAGGCTGCAGCAGCAGCCACTGAATAAGGCTGAATAAACACCCTAATGACAGAGAAAGTTTTAACAGAGGCTATAATTCGCTGCATTCAGACAATCAAATCTTACATTTGAAGCCAAGATATAAACAGGTTGCAACACCACACCTGTTTACCATCTTCCTTCACTCAAGCTAGCAAATAAGCCAGGAACCTCTGTTAGCCAAAGCTTGGTTAACTTGGTTAATAGTTACAATAGTTATAAACAGTGTTCAAAAGGTGACAGGTGCATTTTGCACCTGGCTTTCAGACACTTGCAACCAAGTGAAGATGCCAGGATGGCGCCTGCAAGTCTCCACCATTTGGAGGTGCATGCCTGGGGATCCTTGAATCTTAACTGTTTTCACACACTAGCAACACATCCTGTAGAATCCTGTTATGTTTTATCTGTACAATCAGAATGAATTTCAGAAACCCAAAATTTGTATTGAAAAATACGATGTTTCAGCCATCTGATCCAAAAATGGCAACTAAGCAATCCATTTTGGCGACTGTAACCCTGTTTTAAGGAACAATTTTTCACCTAGCTTTTATATCCTTAGTTTCTACCGGTAATGCTGGTTATAAATAAAAAGAGCCAGGGCCTCCATGTTTGGCAGCCGTTAACCACATTTTCCTGTTTTGGATGTAGTGGAAAGCTATGGGTCATGGCTTTCTGACTTACTTGCTTGCTCATGTGAAGGAAGGAACAAAGTGGCAGTTCCACACATTTGAATTTGTGGGGAATAGGATGCTTGGTTACGGAGTGAAACAAATATTCTCCTTTTTGTTTCTCATGCTCTTTACTTTTCTGATATGGATTTGTTAATGCAAAGGAATTTCTGTAAATTATATTTATTTTATGTATTGAAAATAGGTTTTCCCAATAATTTTGCGGATAAATTTGGACTTGGGGGTTTGTTTGTTCTGTTGCCATAGTGTGATAATGGTCATGCATCTGGAGGTGGTTCTACACACACGGGGAAAACCCCCGCTATAAATAAGTCAGAAATTAAATCAATATAACAAAAGGAAAAAAAAATCCTATGTAAAAATACTATAGAAAGGTTTTGTGCTCTCTGGTGCGATCTGGTGTTGCATGTTTATAATGCATTCAGATCACTTTTTTGACTAATACTGGGTTTTCTTTAACTGCAGTTACTGTTTTTTTGAACTGCTAACTGATGTTAACAGGCATAAAAATTTGATTTCTTTTATTCATCGAGAAAGCACAATAAAAAAAAAATCAATAACAATGTGAATTTTCATATCTTTTTTTTAAAAAAAAAAACCCTTATGCTGCATAGCACGTCCATGCTAGAATGAACGGTTTAACTGGAAAAAGTGAGAGCTGCCGTTTTAAATAGGGGTTTAAAGTTTGGAGAGATCCATGAAAGGGTAGATAAGAACTGCATATTTTAAACACTTCTTTAGCAGGATTGTGCTGCTCTGTTAGGCTTGCAGATCGAGTTAACAGTTCATTTACTCTGTTAGCTGGACAGATTGAAACTGCAATCCTGCACATGTATACAGTGGTACCTCGGGTTACATACGCTTCAGGTTACTGACTCTGCTAACCCAGAAATATTACCTCGGGTTAAAAACTTTGCTTCAGGATGAGAACAGAAATCGGGCAGCGGCGGTGCAGTGGCAGCGGAGGCCCCATTAGCTAAAGTGGTGCTTCAGGTTAAGAACGGACCTCCGGAACGAATTAAGTACGTAACCAGAGGTACCACTGTACCTTTGAGGAAGATAATACTCAACACAGTGGGCCATACCTCTGAGTAAGAAATGCTACAAATGACTGTTTTGTGTTTTTTTCCTTACAGGAAATTTGGTGAGCGACCTCAACCTAAACGGCTCACCAGGTAAGACATAATTATTTGTGTTGCTAGAGCCTGGTTTATGCAATTAGTTTCTTAGTTCCTTCAGACTTTGGGCAGGCAATTGCATGGTTCACTGTTAATTCATAGGTTTTAAAAATTGTGTATGAAGATCTAGTTGTCATAAAAACGGGTTGTAGCTTAGCCTTTCCCCAATATGCTATATTTGTTTGTTCAAGTATGTTTCCTCCCCTAGAGAAATTACATTTGACCATGTAACTTTATTCCTACCTGTCATTTGAAGTGATACACTCTAAGAACAGTTTTACTATTGCATCTGTTATTGGAATGAACTAGGCCCAAATACACATTGGATTCCTTTCTTGTCCCACCTTGAAAATACAAATTTTATGGCAATATATTGTAAAAAGAAGGGTAAAGTCAAGTCAATCCAACTATGGAATAATTCTTCACCTCTGCATTTTTTATTAGGTCTGTTTTCAACCTAAAGGTACCACATTTATTAATTTTCAATATTTATAGACATATTTTCAGCCTTCAAAGTGAGTGTGGTATTAAACAGCACAATAAGAGCAGTCATACAATTTTTTTATATTTTTTTATTTATCTATTTATTAGATTTATACACCACCCTTCATCATAAGATCTCGAGGCAGTTCACAGCCTATAAAGTACTAAAATTATTAAATGTTTGCAAAAAAAAAAAAAAAGTATTGCAGCCCTTCTGTCTAAATGCATGTTTTTCCAAAGTCAATAGGCCAGTGCAGTAAAAGCACTCCTCTCTTGGGGGAGTTCTGAATTCAGTGAGGGCATGTTAATCTGGGCTGGCTCACCTGACTACAACTGGTGTGCAGGATTACACAAATGCATGCACCTACACAGCATGGATTGCCTTTTTGACCTTTTTAAACATTGGAAATTCTAAACATACAACAATCCAGGCATTTAGTTATTTATGTAGACGTTCTCCTCATCCAAAACGGCTTCCAGAGTGGCTTAAATACCCCTCATTATGCTTAGGTTAGACCGCTCACTGATAAAAAGGGCTCAAGAGCTTGAACTGGATGAGAATTTCTTATCATTGAACAATATATACTTTCTTGCTGCCTTTTACTGTTGTTGAAATATCCAGGTACCCCCCCCTTTTTTTTAATTTAAAAATTTCATAATTTTATTAGTACATTTTGTGTCTGGTCTTTCCAGTATTAAATCATACCCTGTTCCTTGGCAAAACACTAGATTTTGAATCCTTTTTTTCCTGTTGCTTTAGTTTGTATTCTCAAAACAGTCCTCCTGCGGACAAATGTTCTATTTTATCTGTATGTTAGCATTATTTGCAATGCGGGTTCTCTCCTAGTAGCCAAGGACAAAGCTAAAGTTTATAATTAATGACAATGGGGTGGCATTCAGTATTGTGAATGGAAGCAGCCTTTTGTTCTGTGAACAGAAGCTTTTCCCACTCCCTGGAGCACCAGTGTGGAATGCTAGTCATAATTTTCAGAAAGACTGTAGAATATGCATGTTATTGCTTCTTTCCCTCTCTTGGTAGCCTACTAGGGAAGCCTTTGAAAAGTAATCATTTCCACAGGTTCTGCCTTATGATAACTGCATATTGTTCGAAATGAAATTGGAAAGCACTGGTAATCTTAAGAGGCAAATCCCCTAACTACAGGCAGATGTCAGCATCCTAACACCTTTGTCTTAGCTGCTTTTGGTTCACGTGCATTTAGATTTTTTTTTAGCAAATATAGAATTAGGGATACATCCAGGAATGTATTTTGGAATGAGTTCCTGCTTGCTCTGTAGTTAAGCCATTAAAAGGCATGTAATTCCAACCAGAGTATACTTTGAGGCTGAACAATTTAGCCATTTAACATTTTTCTGCTTTTTTAAAAAAAGGATTTAAAAATACAGTCGTACCTCCGCTTACGTATCCTTCCGATTACGTAAACTTTGGGATACGTAAGCGGCAAACCTGGAAGTATATTTCCGGGATTTTGCCGCATGCGCAGAAGCACTCTACCGTCGTGCGCATGTGCGCAGAAGCGATCTCCCTGGTTGCAAAAACTTCAGGATCTGGCCGGACCTCCGGAACAGATCCCGTCCACAACTGGAAGTACCACTGTATTAGACTCTTAAAAGAGTCTGTTTATCCTTTCCAAGTAGAGCTAGATTTTGTAGATAGGCTACTGCTTGTGAAGACAAAACAATGAAAGTACCTTAACTGTGTTAGGCTCCTGATCCATCTATCTTAGTAGTATTTACTCCAAAAAGCCACCACTATCCAAAGGCAGGCTGATGTCTTTTCCAGCTCTGCTAGAAAGTAAGGGCCAGATCCCAAGTCCTTCTTTAAATCATGTATTCCACTAATTATAACCCTTGTGGTGGATAACTCTTGGACTTTCACTTCACTACTGTTGCCTGAGGACAGGGAGATGCTTTCTGCAGGAGGGGGGAGTCATAAACTAAGTTAAGCCACCTACATGCCCCTTGGCAACTCTGTGTCCCCGCCAGTGAGCCACTTGAGGTTATAAAGGTATGTGCTTGCAAGTATCTTGTACTCCACGCACTTGGGCTGCTTATTTTGCCAGAATATTTTTAAATATCAAAACATAAAACCAACATGGTGCGCTCCTTAAGTTTTTGGACTCTCAACTCCCATCAGCCCCGGTTAACATAGCCACTGGTCAGGGACAATGGCAGCTGCAACGCCTGGAAGACTACCTTTGCCATACAGCTTGTTTGTTTTAAATGAAGAGTATTTCTGTTAATTTTATTGTGCCTTTTTAATTCTCAGGGAAGCAATGAGAAACTATTTAAAGGAGCGTGGCGATCAAACAGTCCTAATCCTTCATGCAAAGGTTGCACAGAAATCATATGGAAATGAAAAGAGGTTAGTGTTGTGCTGTGCGCTCTGTTGTGCCATTTTGAAACATTATGGGAAATGTCATACATAAAACAATATTTTGCTGCTCTAGAGGAACTTCATCCAACACACGATAAACCTGAGTTACGTATATCTGTAAGGAGGAACTTCAGGCATCTACAGTATCTATTTCGGTAGTGCCCTTTCAAAAGCTCTATTATACAGTGTAAGCTTGGTTCCAGGTTGTTTAAAATTGTTATACTTGTACAGTGTAAGTTTGGGCCCTTGGTTCTTTGAAATCCTGAAATTTGCTTTGGGTAGAGCTCCACCTAGTGTGCACATAAAGGCTGGCTTGGTGTTTAGACATTCTTCAACTGGCCCAATGAGCAATGCTAATGAAACCTATATTAGGGTGGGTTTTTTTTACAAAAATGTTTTCAGTATACTGGAGTGAAAAATTTGAGTGGAGATTATTCTGGGGATACTTTTAGTATCGATTTATCAGTCTTTTATCAATCTTAACTTCTCTGGAATTTTTTTCCAGTTTTCCCCTTGTTCCTATAGCTTTAAAAGTCAGCAGTTAGGCTCAAAAACGGCTTGCACTGTGCTAACAAAACAGAATAAAAGCAGGCGTTTTTTGTGATTTCGGGGGTGATTTTTTAAAATTATTATTGGAGGTGTTGCAACTCTATGCTGTGATCCCACCTCTCCCCACCCTCCATCCTTGCATCAATTAAACAGCTTGCATTATCCCCAATGGAAGCTGTTTTTCTTTTAAAGCATAAATTTGCTGCACAGGGAGACAAGGAGAGGAGAGAAAGAGAGAGAAGGTGATAAAGTGAAAAGGGGAAGAGAGAGACTGGAATGGAATGAATGAATCATAGAATCATAAGAATTGGAAAGGACATCAAAGCTCATATTTTTCCTGCCAGTGCTAGAAAAGCACTACCACAGCATCCTGATAGGTGGTCATCCACACTCTGCTTAAAACCCTCCAGTGAAAGAGAGTCCGCCACCTTCCAAGGTAATATGGTTTTGGTGGGAGTGGGGATGTTAGAGAGAGGGAGGAGTGATCCACTTTTGACATTGGCCCTGCCCCCTATGGACCTGCTGCCCCGACCGATTTCCCCCAAGAAAATGCAGTTCTGGGGATGGCAAAGACTCCCCACTCCTGTCTTACATTTGCCTTTCTTCAATGGGAAATTTAAGTACACGTTTGATTTCTCTAATAGAAATCAGTCAGGCTCAGAAGCATGTAATAAGCAGTAGTGCAGATACCTTTTTGTATTGTTACGGAGCCAAGGCTGTGTTGCTCTGTAATTCCACAGTCGCCTCCTATTGATTCTGAAAACAGAGTATCCAGGAATTTCAGTTTTTGTTTTAAAAATAGTGTGTTTCTTCATCCTAAAACTGTAGCGATTGCTCTTTGAAAAAGTATTATCATTATTATTTAAAGAATTTAGAGCTCTTCAGCCAAAAGTGTCTCCAGAGTGGCTTATTTCAAGTCAATTAACATAAGACTATATACAGTCAATAATAATAAAAACAACCCTTCCCTCAGGCTTACGATAATAATAATAATAATAATAATAATAATAATAATAATAATAATAATAATAATGACACACAAGGGAAAACGGACAGGAAGAAAGTGGCGTGGTGTGTGTGTGTCAAACTCAGAACATTGATTCTTGAATTCTTGATTCTTATAACGATCAGCTGGCACAGTATATGGGTTGGAAAATGTGAGAAATGCCTGATAAATCCTTGCAAAGTAGGAATCGAGTTTTAGTGTCCTGCATAGTTAGTTCCTTATGGCTAAGCAGGAGCAAAAAAAAACTATGCACAGTTAGTAAATCTCTGCGAGCCATATCATGTATGTAGGTCACAGAACCCAGTTCTCTCTCTCTCTCTCTCTCTCTCTCTCTCTCTCTCTCTCTCTCTCATTTTTATTAAATTTTCTGTTTTACAATTTAAAATAGACATTTTACATCCTTATGATATCAATGACTTCCCTTCTTCTCTTTCCATGGTTCATTTTACATATCATAAATTTTTACAAAATTCATAAATATTTTACAAAAACTATACCATTCAGTATTCCATTATTGCACCCATCAAAACTTATTTGCACTGTTGAATTTAACTTAATTCTGCCAGCGTTTTCATCTGTACACAATTAGTTCCCATATATTCAATACATGTTTTCCAATCTTCTCTAAACATATGTTCTTCTTGTTCTCTTATTCTATATGTTAAGTCTGCGAGTTGTGCATATTCTGTCAACTTAAATTGCCATTCTTCTTTGGTTGGGACCTCGCTCATTTTCCATTTTGGGGCTAACAAAACACGGGCCACGGTAGTGACATACATAAATAACCTTTTTTAACACCTGGGAATTTCAGTCTGAATTATCTCCAACAGAAAGGACTCTGTTGTGTTGTTTTTTTGGAAGGTACTTTTAATCAATTTTTTTCAATTCATTATGGATTATTTTCCAATACTCTTTTACAAGTGCACCACTGAACCCAGTTTCTCTTGCTTCAGATTTTGTTCAGAATTGTATTTATTTTGTACAGAATACACACAGCTTTAACCAAATGCATTGAGCTCGAACCCAACACTCTGTTTTTCATCTTCAGGTTCTTTTGCCCCCCTCCCTGTGTCTATCTTATGGGTAGTGGGTGGAAGAAAAAAAAAGAACAGATGGAACGGGATGGCTGCTCTGAACAAGAGTCTCAACCATGCGCCTTTATTGGGATAGGTAATAGTGACCAAGAAATGCAGCAGTTAAATCTGGAAGGAAAGGTAGGATGAGTACAAATCTGTATTTTATATGCTAGCTCACTGATGTATTGAAGGCCTTCTGAGTCATTTTTCAATATGTGTTTTATGGCAATTCAGAATTTGAAAGTTTACAGACCTGATCAGTTTAAAATTGAGATTCCACATATGAGCATTTCTAATGCTATTAGTGCAAACAAAAATGCAGCCAAGCATGCTGTACTTGGGTCCATAAAAACTAGACGACATCTCATAATTCAGTAGCCACACATGTGTGATGCTCGCTAAGGACGTATACAGCTCCCTGAAGTGTTTGAAAAGCCTCGTATGCTTTTTGAAGCAGCATGCGCAGACCTTACGAAGATAGTTCATAATAATGTTGGTATATTTACAGCAACCTGGGATGTTGGGAAAATTGCTTACACCCCTAGATGTCAAGGGGAATTAATTGAAGTCTCTTGTAGTATCGTAGTCCTAGCTTTTCTCTATGAAGGAGCATTTCACTGCCTCACCAACCAGAGAGAAGAGAAGGTTGAACAGAGTTCTGTGCCTATAGGTAGTTAGTTGCCTGTTTCGTAAAGGTAAAGGGACCCCTGACCATTAGGTCCAGTCGTATCCGACTCTGGGGTTGCGGCGCTCATATCACGTTACTGGCTGAGGGAGCCGGCGTACAGCTTCCAGGTCATGTGGCCAGCATGACAAAGCCGCTTCTGGCGAACCAGAGCAGCGCACGGAAACGCTGTTTACGTTCCCGCCGGAGCGGGTACCTATTTATCTACTTGCACTTTGACATGCTTTCGAACTGCTAGGTTGGCAGGAGCTGGGACCAAGCAATAGAAGCTCACCCCGTCGCGGGGATTCGAACCACCGACCTTCTGATCAGCAGGCCCTAGGCTCTGTGGTTTAACCCACAGCGCCACCTGGGTCCCAATTTCTTAGGGTTTGTTAATTCATTGCATTATAGCGAGATGCCTCAGTCCAGTATGAGTCTTGTCCATGCTTTCCTTTAATCATGGGTACCACAGCCCAGTTCTCTTACTACTTTTCTCTCATATCAGGTAGACAATTATTATTCCCAAATCGTAGCTTGGCCAAGCAAAGACCCTGTTACTGCCACCTATATGTCCCATATGCTTCAAACAATCCCATAGAAACATGATTGACCATTTCCTCCACTCCACAAACCTCGTGACATTTGGAGTCAGTCCTCCCAGTCTTGTACAAGCCACTCAGAAGAGCACAATGCCCAGTCAGAACTCTGAACAGATCAGCTGACAAATTGCCTTAGCACATAATGCTTTGAAGTCATAATTTGTCCTTCTGTTGCTACCTAAAACTTCTAATTAATTGATTCCTGTTCTTATCCACAGAACTATTGCACAGCTAAAACCTTGTACATATCTGACTCCGACAAGCGAAAGCACTTCATGTTATCGGTAAAAATGTTCTATGGCAATAGCGATGATATCGGTGTGTTCCTCAGTAAGCGAATCAAAGTAATTTCCAAACCTTCTAAAAAGAAACAGTCACTGAAGAATGCAGATTGTAAGTATTGATTTTGCAAGCTGCTTTGTACAGCACAATGCCACCTTTATTTGTATGTCATAATTTTCAAACAAGAAAATGCCTTTAATCGTGCATTGGGTGCAATGCTGCCATATGATAACTTGATCTAGCAATTTAGAAGGGCATGAACCTTTATAACGGATACATCATAGAATTGTAGAGTTGGAAAGGACCCTGAGAACCCCCTGCAATGTAGGAATATGCAGCTGTCCCATATGAGGATCAAACTTGAAACCTTGGCATTATCAGTACCCTGCTCTAACCAACTGAGCTAAAAATAAGGTAAAAAGAAAAGTGGTTAGACCACAGTGACACTCGTGTCCCAACTGAGCTATACACATCAATGACACCCTTTAACTTTTGAGAAGGTGATTTCTTCAACTTGCCACTACAGTATTCTGGAACATGCAGTGCATTGTTTGCTGGGCAGAACCCAATTCAGACTATAAAGGTAAAGGGACCCCTGACCATTAGGTCCAGTTGTGTCCGACTGGGGTTGCGGCGCTCATCTTGCGTTACTGGGCGAGGGAGCCAGCGTACAGCTTCTGGGTCATGTGGCCAGCATGACAAAGCCGCTTCTGGTGAACCAAAGCAGCGCATGGAAACGCCGTTTACCTTCCCGCCGGAGCAGTACCTATTTATCTACTTGCACTTTGATGTGCTTTCGAACTGCTAGGTGGGCAGGAGCTGGGACCGAGCAATGGGAGCTCACCCTGTCGCGGGGATTCAAACCGCCAACCTTCTGATCAGCAAGCCCTAAGCTCTGTGGTTTAACCCACAGCGCCACCTGTGTCCCGTTCAGACTATAGGGAGGGTCAAATGTGAGAATGTTACCCCACATAATATACTCCCTGTGTATACAAAACTACATGGATAAGTTAGTAAGCTAGCTTCCACCCCCTGCCCCCAAATACTCGAAGTACTTTATCTGTTTCCAAAAAAAATGGTTTACAGTCTTTGAAATTTTATAATGGAATGAACTTTTAAAAAAGCAAATTAAGAGACTCGGGACTTTCAAAGGGTGATGATATCCAGTGCTGTGTGAGTGAATGACTGCTTGCATAGCAGGTTTTCTTTTTCTGTCATTCCCATACCCCCGGTAGCTTTCCACACGCCCAGCCTTTGAGCAGATCACCTTGCCCTCAAGCAGATTGGCAAGGGTGTGTGTGCGTGGGGGGGGGAGGGGAAATCTGTTGTACCAATGGTGTCCATTCTACTGGTGGATGCCTGGGTCCATCTGTTGGCATCCATCTTTCTCGACGGACAATGGAGTGCACTTCATGGAATGAAGCCAAACCGCTGGAGAATCACAGCTGCTGCTGTAGCTGCAGAAGCCAGTTAATTGTAATTGCTGCCTCCTGTGTTGCTTTTGCTGCATTAGCAACACCAAAGTGACCTGTGGGGCACAAGCCTGGGCAGTGTGTATGGAGATTCTGGGCTGCCCAGATGACAATACCACCACCACCCCTTGGCACCATCTTGCCTGCAGGAGTTGCCAGAAGGAGGCGTACAAAACGCCACACAACTATCTTAGGGACTCCATTATGGATTTGTGTAGCGTTTACTCCTTAGCCTTTTCTTCTCCTGAAGATGTCCTGTAAGGCAGCATGTAATTTTACCTGTAGTGTTACATAATTACCGGGTGAAATAGTCCCTGTAGAAAACCCTCTTAAGAGGTGTAAGTGCCAAGTGGCACTTCATTTCAGCCAGGGAGATGGATAGGGCGTTGCTGTCTCATGGCTAATATTGCTGCCTTTCCTGCTACTCCTATAAAATGCAAAGCTGGAGCTCATAACGTTTGCAGGTGATCAGATCTGTTATCCTACATCATAAATTGCAGCCCAAGTGGGACGTGCAGAAGTGTCAGTCACTTCCCTTCTGCTTCCCACTAAATGTAGTAACTTCTAAGCTAGTGCTCAGATGTGTTAGAACGGTTGTGTGGTGCAGAATATTGACCATGTTAACCTCTATTTTGGTTGGATCCAGACACTCTGAGAAAACAGCTAGGCAAAGCTGCACACAAAGAAGCCACTTGATTTTACAATTTGAGTATTTGGAGGAGGAGGAGGCGGAGGGAAACAGTGCCAAGATTTGGAATAAGGCCTACAGAGGATGGTTGAAAGGGATACCTGACATATTAATTTCAAACACTGGAATTAGAAGGAAATGCTTTGTTTTTGCTGCTTTGGAGAAAAACAGTCGGTTGCAATTGGCTTGTGAATCTGTTACTATGGCCACATTTAAGGAATTTTAATTTTATATGTTTTTTAGTAGTATTCTTTATTACGGTCTCCGACCAGCATAGTAAAAAGCATTACATCCTCAATATTTAAATTTTGGTATAAACTAGTATATCTTATCTAAAATAACTTAAAATGTCTTATCTAAGAGGGATCAAGCATCCTTGGATCCTTAGGTTATATTAATTATTTACTATTCACTATAAATTAAAACGAAATCAGTCTGGCTCAGATCAGGAGTTATTTTGAATATCTCCTGTGTAGGCACTCCGGATTCTTATAGTGTTGGCGCAAAATCTTGCCACCATAGCGGTGACCTTTGGATTTGAGTCTGACAGGAGCCATTTTGTTTGCCGTTCTTCAGATTGTCCCGGTAACCCATCAAATATCTTTAGGGTAGATTCTTTCCGGAGGTTTCTGTATAGGGAGCAACGAAAGAAAACATGACCGATGGTCTCTATTTCTCCTGATATGTTTTTTAAATAAAGCATACATTCCACATTTCTGAAGTAGGTTGCCATCAGGAATGCGCTTTTTTATATATACACATTCTCTGGATTTTAGCTTTGCAACCAAAAACATTTAAGTACTTTTGGAAGGAATGCGTAGCAATAGATTATTAGAGTTGCTGCCTAGATTAATTTTGCATGTATGGGCTTTTCATGCAAATCTTTATAGCTTAACAGTCTGTTCTAAAGACTGACATATTTAAATATCTGGCTTGTTGGTTTGTTTTTGCAGTGTGCATTGCATCGGGGACAAAAGTGGCACTATTCAATAGACTTCGGTCGCAAACAGTTAGCACGAGATACTTGCACGTGGAGGGAGGAAACTTCCATGCCAGCTCGCAACAGTGGGGAGCATTTTACATTCACCTCTGTAAGTAAAGCTTACAATTGAAAACCCATACTTGCCTGTGCTGTGTGATTGCTTTTGGAATCTATTGATCTCCTTGCATACTAAAGCATTTTCTTTTCCTCTGCAGTGGATGATGATGAATCGGAAGGTGAAGAATTCACAGTTCGAGATGGCTACATTCATTATGGGCAGACTGTTAAACTTGTTTGTTCCGTCACTGGCATGGCACTCCCAAGACTGGTATATCTGTTTTTAAATTTTAGATCTAGTATTATATTTTGTTGTTGTTGTTGTTGTTGTTGTTGTTTAGTCATTTAGTCGTATCCGACTCTTCGTGACCCCATGGACCAGAGCACGCCAGGCACTCCTGTCTTCCACTGCCTCCTGCAGTTTGGTCAGACTCATGTTGGTAGCTTCGAGAACACTGTCCAGCCATCTCGTCCTCTGTCGTCCCCTTCTCCTTGTGCCAAATCCATATTGTCGATTTACTACAATATGCTTAGTGCTTAAATTAAAGTGCCTGCTGTAGTTTGCTAGGTTTGATGAACTATAGAAGCTTCATATGAACACAGATGATGTGTTTAACTGGCTCCTGATACTTGATGAATCCCTCCCACAGTTAGAATCCCTCAAGCACTCTTGATACCAAATATATTCATGTACAAGTTCACTGCCAAGAAACAAGTTGCATTTGGATTCCAAGTGTGTCTTATGTGCACTTTTTTAATCTACAGATAATTCGAAAAGTGGACAAACAGACGGCATTGCTAGATGCAGACGATCCAGTGTCACAGCTCCATAAGTGTGCGTTCTACCTTAAAGATACCGAACGAATGTACTTGTGCCTTTCCCAGGAGCGAATCATCCAATTTCAAGTGAGTTATTTGACAAATGGGTAATATTACATGTCAACATAATCTCACACTGCAGCAATGCCAATCCAAGAGAACAGAGTACACAAAGTTCCATCTGCTGGTCTGGAGCTATTATAATAATAATATTTATTTACGGCCATAGGCCCACAGAGGAGTTTAAGAACCATATACAGCATATACAACATCACTTTAACAATTTAAATAAGGATAGTTTAGATATGATTTGACGAGTTTAAAATCAGCAAACAAGTTCGTACAGTTACTTGTGACCCGGCAAATTAAAAAGAACTATTGAACGAGTACATTTCAAATATTACAGTCTACAGGACTCTATTTGGATACATTTAGAAAAAGATCAATATTCATAGAGTAGGCCATTTTTCTTTTTGTATGAAAGGACTACAATCAAAAATCTTGCCACTAGCAGTGATTTGCTCGGGTCCCTGTCCTGTAGGAGATATGCTAACTGGGCCTCCACTGTCATACCCAAAGTCTCTGAAATTAAAGGGAGTAAAAATCGGGACCGAGCAGCCCTGTGCAAAGGACAGCCTACAAGTATGTGGTGAAGAGATTCAATGGTTCTATTGTCACATACACAATCTGGTCTGGAGCTATTGAAAGGAGCAGGGTGGCAGGGCTAAGCAATTCCTGGATCAGATTCGCTGCTAGCGGGAAAGATTGTATGTAGCACTGCACACCTTTGTTGCAGATCAGATCTTTCCTTTGAGGTTTAGCTGAGGTTTCAGAAGCTTGCCTCATCTTGCAAAGTATTTTAGAACTAGCTGCGGAGCTGCAGATTGATGCATAGCATGGCAGACATTAGGAGCTTAGAGTGTGATGGAGAGCTGCCTTGAAACGGATGTAGCTAACTGCTAGGCACTTGAAGGGGGCAGGGAGAGGCAAAGGGCTGGGGAAAACTTTGCAGAAAGAAGCAAGGACCGAAGAGAAGATGGATTTCTGTGGTGGGATAACTGTGGCTCTCCAAATGTTGCTGGACTACAACAGCCACCACCCCTGACCACTGGGCCATACTGGTTGCAGTGGATCGAATCCAATAATATCTAGATGGCCAGAGACTTGCTATCTGCAACATCTAATAAGGTCCAGCTCAGAGGGCCTTCTGGCAGTTCCCTCCCTGCGAGAAGTGAGGTTACAGGGAACCAGGCAGAGGGCCTTCTCAGTAGTGGCACCCGCCATGTGGAATGCCGTCCCATCAAGGAAATAAACAACTATCTTCAGGACTTTTAGAAGACATCTGAAGGCAACTCTGTTTAGGGAAATTTTTTATGTTTGATGTTTTATTCGTTTTTTTAAATATTCTGTTGGGAGTCGTCCAGAGTGGCTGGGGAAACTCAGCCAGATGGGCAGGGTATTAAAAATTATTATTATTATTATTATTATTAATATGACATTCATTATACTGAACTTAGGCTTCAGTGCAGTGCAGTGCTAAGCAGCCTAATTTAAACAATTGGGAACTACAGCAGAGGGGGCTTCCCTGAGGATCCTAGCTTGCAAATTCTGCAAGTGAGCGCAACTAGTATGTGAATGATGCTTTTGCAATAGGGGTTGGGGGGAAGCCCCTCTCCCCAGACAAAGGTGGCTTGATGTTTTATAGTTGATTCATTCTCCGTTTTTGTTTTTGTTTTAACATGAAACATTCTCGGCCGCCTAATTACTTCTCTGTTTTTTTTTAAAGGCCACTCCATGTCCAAAAGAACCAAATAAAGAGATGATTAATGATGGAGCTTCATGGACAATCATTAGCACAGATAAAGCAGAGTACACCTTTTATGAGGGAATGGGACCTGTCCACGCTCCAGTAACACCTGTGCCTGTTGTAGAAAGTCTCCAGGTGAGTTGGCGTCCCTGCGCTCATCTTGGGATTTAGTTCACATAGGTGCCACCTGACATTAGCATGCTAAGTTCAAGAGTTGAACAAGTGCAAGACACCCCTTGGCTTGGGCTGTGGTGCTACACTAAAAGTAGGGCTAGCAGAAAAGAAAGGTGGTTAGCTCAATTTGGCTGCCACCACTGACCAACCATTTTGCTTCTTGCTTCTTTATTGCATTACTCTAACGAGTCTAATTGGTACTTCAGCTAACTTACTCCTTGGTCTCAAAACATCGCCTTTTATTGCACATAGCTGCATTTTGTGCATTTCTCGAGTGACTTGTGCGCTTCTCACAAGTATCTGATAAGTTTATATCTCATTTCCCCTCCCCACCCCCTAGTTGAATGGAGGAGGGGATGTCGCAATGTTGGAACTTACTGGACAGAACTTCACTCCAAATTTACGCGTCTGGTTTGGAGATGTGGAAGCGGAAACAATGTACAGGTGCGGTATCACACTTACGATATTTCTTTTCACACATCAAGCTCAGAATTCTTTGGGTTTTTTTGTGGACTCTAAAGATAAGTCTGTCATCCGTTTATGTAAGTGAGAGTTAATTAACCACTTAGCTTTGAATAATATATCAATTTTAAATTAACTTGCATATTACCAAAACTTCAATATAGGTGCCTGCTTTTGAAGGAAATTACAATTTAGGAGGCCATCTTTGCAACATTCTTTTCCATTTCCCATTACAATAGCAAACAGGGAACCAAAAATGCTTTTATCTTTCGTCATGCCACTTAAAATTTTGCCCAAAACATCGTTTATCTATTTGAAATACTTTTATACCGCCTTTTCAGACAAAGACCTTTCAAGGCCTTTAAAAAAGACAAGTTAGTTTCATATTCATAGCAGGAATGGTGGTGTTCCTGATGATTTACAGATGATTTACATTGGTCCTCAGTGATTATCCTTTTCCATGTATACTGGTAATCTGTGCTGCCATGCCAACCCACCAAAGTTTTCCCCAAACTTAATTAATTGGCCAGACTAAATATGCTACCCTCAGCTGTCCTCGAAGGTAGATATCAAAAAATTTCATTCGAGAACCGGCTCTGCCCCTGTGGAGCTGGCTACGTAGAGACTGCGTCACACGTTCTCTTGTCTTGCTCCCTATACAAAGACCTGAGGGAGGAGATCATAACGCCGCTCCTATCTGCCATCCCGGGCCGCTCCTGCGAAGCCAAACTGTTCTCACTCCTAGCCGACCAGAACAGCTTGATAACAGAGAAGGTTGCCAAATTTATCGAGAAAGCAATGAGACTGAGAGCTGCCATTTGAAGGACATCAGTGTCGTCACCCGGGTTCCCCGCCTAGGATCTTATTATTCGTATTATGTTTTATCATTACTATTTTATAACCTCTGCTAAGTTTTAATCTGTTCTCTTGATGTTATGGCCTATTGGCTACACAAATAAAGTTTATTCTTATTCTTTTTGTACTAGTCAGTTTGGGGGAAGGTATATCAGTTAAACAAACTGATACTTTCTGGACTCATAGGGCTTTGCTAGTGGCGAATAACATTTCTTTGGAGAAGCGTCTGGCAACAGTGTTGGAAACAACTGCTGGAATTTTTATTTTTAAGGGGTTTTTTTTGGGGGGGGGGTTGACTCCAGTCCCCTGCTCCCCACAGTACAAACAAAGCCAGAACAAATTAAGAGAGAAAAAATTTCTGCATTTTCTCTTACAGAGAGTGAAATAAAAATGTATGGTGATTGCAGAATCACATTTTTCCTGTTGGAGAATTTTGATTGCCTGGGTTCAGAATTTGTTTTTACTTTGTATGGAGTATCCACAACTTTACCCTATCCTTTCTGCTTATTCTCAGGTGCATAGTTCCTGCTGTTTTTCATTCAAATCCCACTTGCATTTTCACATGTTTACAATCACTCTTTAAGTATTCTACAAAAGGTTTCCAATCCTCCTTAAAGGCTGCCTCCCCTTGATCCCTAATTTCCATAGTTGAATTTGCTAGTTTAGCATATTCCGACAGCTAATGCCGTCTCTTGCCTCTTGCCAGTGTGGTGTAGTGGTTAAGAGTGGTAGACTCGTAATCTGGTGAACCGGGTTCGCGTCTCCGCTCCTCCACATGCAGACCTTGGGCTAGTCACACTTCTTTGAAGTCTCTCAGCCCCACTCACCTCACAGAGTGTTTGTTGTGGGGGAGGAAGGGAAAGGAGAATGTTAGCCGCTTTGAGACTCCTTCGGGTAGTGATAAAGCGGGATATCAAATCCAAACTCTTCTTCTTCCCCAGGTGTGCAGAGAGCATGCTGTGTGTCGTCCCTGACATTTCTGCATTCCGGGAAGGCTGGAGGTGGGTCCGCCAGCCAGTCCAAGTTCCAGTCACATTGGTCCGCAATGACGGCATAATCTACTCTACCAGCCTTACATTTACCTACACGCCAGAGCCAGGACCCCGACCCCACTGTAGTGCCGCTGGAGCAATCCTCAGAGCCAACTCAAGTCTCCTGGCATCCAACGAAACAAACACAAACAGCGAGGGAAGCTACACAAACGTCAGCACAAATCCAACCAACGTCACATCATCGACGGCAACAGTAGTTTCCTAACCACTGCTCTTTTATGTGGAACTTCTAAAAAAAACAAAAACTAAGTGCTTCGAACAATGAAACTGAACAACTTTTGTGGTTTCACGGTGGGGTGGAAAAACCTCTTCACTGCTTTTTTGAACTTCTTTCACCTACAAGTGCTGATCTCAGTTGAAGCCACAACTAAAAAATCGCGGGGAGGAAAGGCCCATTTCTATTCATACTCAAAATCTATTTTTAGTTGTCTCTTTTAAAAATGGGCTCGAAACTAAAAAAATAAATAAAAGTGGCTGGGATACAAGTTGAACTAGAAAACATGGACGTAACATAGTTTTTATGGACCAAGGAAACGCTTTAGTATAAAAGGTACATTTTCACCATACCTTTTTGTATCACAACATATAGTATGCTTTTGTTACCAAATAGTTTATATATTATTTTTTTCCTCTGAGCGTTTGCTCTGAAGTATACTCAGGTTCCAAGCCTGACCATTCTTGTATAATCACCATACTCTTCCAGTTTTTAAAAATATATATATATATTTTTGGTCTGTGGCTGGAACTTGCATTTTTTTAAACTGAAGTCTTGTGACTTTTTATGAACTGATTTTTTTTTTATTTTCACCAAGTAGAACCTTGTAAAGGCCAGCATATTTTTTTTAAGACGATATGAAGTTTGTGCAAAAGCTTTAAAAATGCCTCTGCCTTGCCTGCAATACATGCAATGTATGTTAACTTTAGAGCTCCTCTTTCCGCCATTGTGGACAGCTCTTTCTATGTGTTCCTTTGTTATGTATTTATAGTGTTGATTCATGAGGTTTTTTACATTACAAATGTGGCCTCGTGCAGTTTTTCTTAACTGCTCATGCTACTGGCATCTGTTGGTGTTTCAGAGGGTTCTTTCCCTTCCTTTCACGGTCAATACATGCATTCAGGTTGGCTTTTTTATTTTTTGCTAATCTTGTACATAATTTGCTATTAAGTGTAAGTTAAATGTGTGCGTGGTTTTTTTTGTTTTTTTTTAAGTGAACTGTTCCCAATAACTTCATTTGGCAGCATGTTTTTCTGTCTCGTTGGCATATGGCAACATTCCCCCCCCCCCTTTGAAGCATTAGCCACAAACAGGATTGGTTGGTGCATCTCTTCCTTGTGAGTTGGGAGCCATCACAAACCAGCATGGCTATATCCCCAGACATTAGGCCAACCTAATGAGCTTATTCTTTTGTATGATACTACTTTCTTTGAGTGTGAAGTCATTGTACAGTTAAATGATAGTACTTAGAAATGGCTAATTGCAAAAGCACTGATTTGGACTACGCTTCTCCCTCCTTTTCTCGGTTGCCCATAATCTACTGCAAGGTTCATATCTTTCCCCGGTTGCACGTTAATTGAGGGCCAATTTACACTACTGCTCCCTTCTCTCCAAAGTCCTTTCCCAAAGCTTCTTGTGGATTGCCCCATAGGGACTTTTGTGACTGGGATCTTAAATGCCTGTTCATGTGTTGAAAGCAACAGGAGTTGGAGGTTCCTTGTCCTTGCCGAGATAGGCTAACGTGGCTACCACTCTGGAAAGTGTGCATGCGCAGTACTTCTGCACCCTCATAGGGAGGCAGCGGATATCCCTTGCCCGCCTGCATCAAACATGCCACATCACAGCCTGTCCTAACCTTTAGGAGCAGCTTTTGAGAGGACCAAAAGTTGCTCAGGGAAGGAGGGCACGAAAAGCCCCAGGCTTCTATGGCCACAGGGTTTTCCCCTGCCATCATATGCCTGCGAATCCTTGTGATTGAGGTTTATTGGATGAAGGTTTGTTGGACTGAGGTGGCGAAGAAGACCCAATACATAGTAGACCCAGTTGCAAGCCTTTCTGCCCCATGGCTTGGATTTCCAAGCCCTGCTAGTGGGAGAGGAGAAGTGGTTGATCTTGAGTTGCACTAGTTGGATATTGGTGGTACTTAAATTTGGTAGTTGCCGTGTCTTATCTCTCTACCCCACCCACATTTTTGACTGTTGAGGTGAAGCGATATCTCCCTTGATTTGTTGCACGCACAGAAGTACCGTTACGCTTCCTAGGATATAGTCCTGGCGTGCATTTCTCATCCTCCTTCTTACCCAGCGGAGAAATACTGCATTCTTCCATAAACACAAGGGAAGCGCTTGGCTACACAAGTAAGCAACGTTAGTGACTTCCACATAGTCCTCAAGTTTAATAAGCACTGTTACTTATTTTGAGTAGATTTTTCCCCACATCAAGGCTGTAGCTTCTAAACCCATCCAGTTAAATCAGTGCCGCTGCCTTGAAATGCGCTGTGTTGTCTTTTCATACTGTGTAACTTGCCCCCAACAACATTGTCGCGAGCCGCTGGTTCTTAATACTTAGCCAGTTACTTCCTCTCCTCTTCATCTCTCTCTCTCTCTCTCTTTTAGTGACCAAGGGCAGGATTCACTGTGGCCTTATCTCTGGCTGTTTACTGGCATTTACTTGCAAGCCTGTATACGTTGTCTGTTCTTAATTTTCTCCTGGTTGTAACGTAGTGCAAAGTGCTTCACGGTGTGTGCTGAAGAGGTATTGACTATTACGCAGCGCTATTCGCTCACGGACTTTTCGCTGAATGTGTTCGGGATCAACAAGAGCTAGTAGTGTCTGAGGTTTTCAGAGAAATCAAAACTACTAATAGCATGCACAGTTGATAACTGTTACAAGATTATCAGCTTTCACAGTACCCCGGGTATCGTCATTTTTGCATATAACTGCATCTCATCCTTTTTAATCTCTTTGCCATGCGTTGCCCAAATGGCATATATCCAATATTTGTATCTCTTAAGAAATTGAACTGAAGGAATTATATCTACTTTTTGCTTTTCTCTACACTACAGGATAGTGAGAGAGTGTTTGGGGTGGGAGGAGATAAATTCACTTTTAAGCAGTACCTTGTAACCTTAGGACACTTGGTTTTTGTAACCTTTTTTTCCTGGACTAGCTGTCCTGTTATCTTCAGGTAGGAAAATTGGTATATTGGAAATAGTCTTCCAGACTAAAATTAGAAATAAGCTTTCATTGCTCTGAGTTAACTTTTATTTTCTGAATCTCTTTAGCTGATGGATGGATCCTCATTTTTTTCATAAATGGGTTTGGCTGTTCAACTTCCATAATGTAGTGAGCTAAATTTGCCTGCTAATTTTGCAGTCCTCTGCTAATGTGCAGTACTTCTGGGGGGGTGTGAAACTGCGGTCTACAAAATGCTTTCGGAATAAGGTAACTGGCCTAAACAGGGCTACCTCAGAATAACCAGTCAAAATGATCATAGCCGGCATAAGAGTGTTATGCTATAGCCTTTGAACCCTGTCTAGGGCCATGTTATACAATCACTAGAATAGAGTTTTTCTGAGACTGCACTACTATAGGTGGAAGGGACTGTTTTGACTTTTAAATACCTTAAGTCCCTATAAAATCAGCCTTTCCCCATGCTTATACTAGATTTCTACATTCAATGAGTTCTCCACCCTCTGTGGCAGCATTCAGACATGCAGTCCCTCCCTCTTGTAGTGGAACATCACAGAAACAACTTTTATGACTTTGTTTTCTAACCTGGTCCTTATTCTTGCATCATTTGGGAGGATAAGTAACATTTTTGAGTTGATTCAGACCACTTTTTAAAATTGCTTTCCTAACAATGTGAGAGAGCAAGCAGTATGCTCTTGTTTTGTATGGAAAAAGCAGCTCGATGCTGAGTGCTGCTGTTACACGTTAGGTCACTGTTAAACCTTCCAGAACATATTTTCTACAGGTCAGTCTCGAGGGGTTGTACAAGTCGTCTGCAAATCTCTCAATACAAATCTCTTAAGTAGAATGTGTTTGATGCACCTCTGACACTAGTGCAACCCATTCCAGACCAAATAGCTTCATAGTGGCTTCCATTCTGAAACAAAACACTTAACTTATTAATCATGCCATTTATTTTTTCTGTAGAAAACCGGTTTATGTGAGTGTAGAACGTCTGTACTTTTCCTGTGCCAGGTGTTTTAACTTGTTTTCAAACTGTAAATGTGGGGTTGGGCGGCAGCTTGGCGTTAGAAGCAAAATTTGGGTTTCCCTAAACGCTTTTGGGACTGAAGTATTTCTCTCTCCGCGGAAACTGCAGTACTGAGCAGCTGCTCCAACATCGTGAATGTGTGTGTGTGGTCCCCCCTCCATATTCTGTTCTGTTTTGTGGCGCTTTATATGATACTCTTCTTACGTTGTATTGTGCTTTTGAAATTAGAGCATCACCACAAACAGGACATTCAGCATTCTGGAAGGAGAGAGATTTGGTCACAGCTCATGTCTACTTGGAAGTCTGTTTATACACATGTGCGTTTGGAAGTGAGTTGCGAGTTTCTTCTTGCTGTGCATGAAATTGCCACTTTGTGCACCCTTCCTCAGTCAAAGCCCCTTAGATACCCCCCTCCCTGTGTTGAAAAAATGATTATTATTTTTTGAGGGGGCAGGGAAGCTCTGCAGGCTCTCCCAGCTTCCTACTGACATGCACTGCAGCCAAACACTCCATGTGTCAAACGCCTCCATCCATTGGCTGAATGCATAGGTGCATTCCCCACAATGCACTTCATGTTCTTTCAGTGTATGTGTGGAATGCCAGAACTTCTCTGGTGCTTGTTTGTGGCTCTCTGCTAAGAAGCCATTTTTTCTGGCAGCAATCTCTTGATGTCGGCTGCTGTTAAAGAGTTTTTGTATGGCTGAGGACCAGATACATCAGTAGACAGGAAGAGCACAGTTTTCCCTATATGGGGAATGCAGTCTTAAAGTAAACAGTTTGGGCTGCAAGCACGCATCGGTAGTAAAGCCCCTGTTGATAATACGACTGAGTAAAATTGCATATGATTGAGGGAATGGGGAATTCATGAGACGAAACATTGGTTGCAGGCCTCTTGTAGTGATGTGTATCTGTATGTGTGTACGTGCCCATTCAGTCCTCAAAAGGGTTTTATTTTGCAAACCGTGCACCTGTAAAACTTGGTAGCAATAAGATAGAAGGCTGATCAAGTCTTTGCTATACCTTTTGTAGGAAAACGAATCTGCTCAGATTTTATAATTCATCAGTTAAACTTAAAGCCTGCAAATAATCTGCAGTTTCCAGGAATAAATAAAAGTGAAATGTAAGCCACATCAAGTGTGTTGTCACATGTACAGAATGTGTAATTAGCTCGTTCAATATTTGATTTTAAAACGTTTCACTCAACTGTGTCAAGATTAAATTTAATGTTCTGTTATTCTTCCTGTGACTAATTAATCAAAAAAATGTATGACACTGAGATGATCGCAAACTTGTTAAAATTTGGGTGCGCTTCTGCACACAAGGGATCGGTTGACGGTGAAGTCATCTGTGTAACCAGAAGAGCAAGAAGTCAACTCTGTGAGGAACTGCATTCTGGACTCCACTCAAACTGGATATGGAATCTCTTTTCATACAGCTTGTAAAAATTGCAGAAGTTAGACAAGACTGTTTTTTTATTCAAATACTGTAAATATGAACTAGTTCACTTTTTGATATTATTTATTAAATAAGGAAAAAATGAACTGTTTAATTTCATTTAAATTAATAGCTAATTAAGTTGGCTTTAGATAGTTGAAACATTGAAAACTTGGGTTTCATTTTGGTTTGGGTTTAGATGGTAATTTTTTTTTTAAAAAAACTGCATTTGAAATTCTGATTCGGATATATTGCAGAAAGGGAAATTAATCAACTCCTTGGAATGCAATTTATAAAATGAATACTGTACAGTGGTACCTCGAGTTACAAATGCTTCAGGTTACAAACTCCGCTAACCTGGAAGAGTTATCTCAAGTTGAGAACTTTGCCCCAGGATGAGAACGGAAATCACTTTGCCCCGGGATGAGAACGGAAATCGTGTGCTGGCGGCGCAGCGGCAGCAAGAGGCCCCAATAGCGAAAGCACGACTCTAGTTAAGAACAGTTTCAGGATAAGAACGGACCTCCGGAACAAATTAAGTTTATAACTAGAGGTACCGCTATACAATGATTAACCTGAAGGAACTGTTTTTTTCTAGACATGTGACTGGGATACAAACAGCTGTGTCTCTGCATACTGTGGGGCATTTTAAAACCCCAGAAACCTGTTCTCAAGAGGTTGGCTTTTTTTTATTTTTTATTTTTTGAGGGGGTCCATATTTGTAACTAATGCAGCATGAAGATCTGCAATTAGAAAAGGAACTGTGGGACCTCTGGTGTTTTATTACTTGGGTACATAATACAGAAATCTGTTGGTCCTGATTCCACTTTGCTCCCTATCAGTCAGACTTGATTGCTTGAAGATGGAATTGAGCCATCGGCACCCCGACACACACACGTTTTTTTCAAGGCATGCTTGCATAGCAGGAGTAAATGCACACTTTTAGCTCATAGATTTTAAATTAGTATTTGGTTGGTTGGTTGGTTGGTTGGTTGGTTGGTTTATTTATTTATTTATTTGGTGTTTCAAAGTAGAATTTTACTATCACACATACAACATGAAAACAAGCTTCCATAGAATCTCCTGGACTTCCCTCCTCCCCTTTGTGGGTCCTGTTGTTAGTCATTTCCTCCTGCATCTTTTACCTGTATACTAATCCAAATCTTTTACATCTCCATTATATCCAAAATCCACCGTTAAACTACAAGTGTTATTCCAATCCTAATAACGATTTGAACTGCTTACAATGGTTTTCAAGGTAAATTATAAAAAAATCCCCCATTCCTTATTAAAATTTAATAAAAAGAATTAAAATTCTTCCGGTCATTTTTGCCATTTTGGCATAATCCATCAATGTAGAAGCGGCTTTATCATGCTGGCCACATGACCTGGAAGCTGTATGCCGGCTCCCTCGGCCAATAAAGTGAGATGAGCGCCACGACTGGACCTAATAGTCAGGGGGCCCTTTACCTTTAAAGTGATCAAAGCACTTCATATATCCTCACGTTAGTTTTCAAGAGTGGCTTGTTTTATCCTGTTTGCCGCTTATGTGGGTGGAGCAAACTCTGGGAGAATTCCTAGTCCGAAATGCTCCCTTTACTACACCAGCTCTAATACGGTAAGCCATTTTCATGCTAAAAAATAATGCAGCTGACATTTGATGGAACGTGGAGGTGGGGAGGCGTATTTATCCTGTTTGGCTGCATAAATCATGCTGGCTTTTATCCTTTTAAAACTCTGTGAAACTGAAGTGTAGCCTTCCTCAAATATTAACTATCTTAACATGCTATTTCCCAGTTACGCTTAACAAAAATCGAGGTTTTGTGCAAAGTGCACGAAAGTAGTCGGAGGTCATTGTTACTGCTTTTATTTTCATTTCATAATTTATTCCCTTCCCTGCTACGCGGGAGAAACTCGATTTTGGTCGTGAATAGCAGGTTTCCATTATGGTTAATGAACAAAATGGTGATAATGGGCTTATTGCGAGGTAACCACACGGTATGACTGGCTTTATTAGCTGAGAAGAGCTAGATGATTAGGAATGCAGCTTTGTGTTGCAAGCAATGGCTTCGCAATTGCTTTTAACACCCTTTTCTCTCCAGCCACCCCTATCAAAGCGTATGTCACCGGATAACGTGGCCATTTAAAAAATAAATCCTAAGCCTTTACTGCATTATATTTGTCCATACCTCCAAGAATTTCGTAGCTATGCATGTGGTTCTCCCAAATCACTTTATACTCACGACATTTCTGTGTAGTAGGTGAGGCTGAGACAGTGGCTGACCCATATAGTCTATATACAATGTAAGCTAGACGCAGGTAGCGCTGTGGTCTAAACCACTGAGCCTCTTGGGCTTGCCGATTGGAAGGTTGGCGGTTTGAATCCTCGCAATGGAGTGAGCTCCCGTTGCTCTGTCCCAGCTCCTGCCAACCTAGCAGTTTGAAAGCACATCAAAGTGCAAGTAGATAAATAGGTACCACTGTGGCGGGAAGGTAAATGGCGTTTCCGTGCACTCTGGTTTCCCTCATGGTGTCCCGTTGCGCCAGAAGCGGCTTAGTCATGCTGGCCACATGATCCGGAAAGCTGTCTGTGGACAAACGCTGGCTCCCTCGGCCTGAAAGCGAGATGAGTGCCGCAACCCCATAGTCGCCTTTGACTTAACTGTCCAGGGGTCCTTTACCTTTTTTTAAGCTAGACCACATCTGTCTGAAAAAGCAAAATAAGAAAAGAGCCGTTGGTGAACACAATACTAATGTGCCGTGGGGCAGGGGAGCTACTCATTTTGGAGGCGAAAAGTGATCTCTTAAGTCTGCCTAGCTTAGTATTGTCTCCTCTGCCTGTAGCAGATCTCCTAGTTTTCTGGCAAGGGTCTTTACTGCCTTTTCAGGTGCTTATACTGCTTTATCCCATGGGCACTACTTTCAAGATGGTCTCATCATTGGAAGAGCAATGATGTTCTTAGTTGTTGGTCTGAGTCTCTAGAATGAACTCAACAAGGAGGCCAATCCGTTCCTCGTCAGTTTCTGGAAAAGACCGTCTTTGTTGTGCAAAAACTTCAAGTGTCTGATTAGCTGCCCGAATAAGTCACAGTGGGGTGGACTTGTAGTAAGGTAAAAGCTTACTGGGAAATGATATATAATGAAATGAAAAGGATGTTTAAAATAACCTTTGTAAAAAAAACCAAAAAAAAAAAACCCAGAAGCTTTTCTTTTGGGAATTACAGGGACAGAATTACCTAAATTGTATAGAAACTTATTCATGTATGCTACCACAGCGGCAAGAAAGCTACTTGCCCAAAAACAGAAAGAAGCAGAAGTCCCAGCAAAGGAAGAATGGATACAAAAACTTATGGAATATGCAGAAATTGCGAAACTTACCGGAATAATAAGAAATCAAGATAACAAACTTTTAAAAATAATAAAAGAATGCAAATGGTTTATTGAATATTTACAGATAAATTATAAACAGATAAGAACATTGGCAGGATTATTGTAATAACCTGCAGTTTTATAAGAGTACATATTTAAAGAAGATGAATAAATGAGAAAATTAAGTTAATTTGGACATGCAAAAGATACTAAAAACAAATTTAAGGAACCGCAGAAAGGGGGAAGGAGGTCAAGTTTTGGAATGTCAAAATGATTGTAAAATTAGTGAAATGTTTAAAATTAGTAAAATGTATAAACTTGAAAAATATAAATAAATGGAATGAATGAATGAATAAATAAATAAATAAATGCAAATAAGTCACAGTGGAGCACCCAGCCTGCCATTTTTCATACAGCAGCTGGTGTGAATAATTTGAAATATTAATAATATATATGAAAATCGTGTGTGAGTTTTAATATAGTTTGTCATATAATCAAAATAGTACCGGTACCATTTTTTCTTTTAAGTTGGTACAGGACCAGTGCTGTTGTTGTTGCTGTCGGAGCTTTTTTTTTCAGCCGGAACTTGCCGGAACCTCTGGTGGGCGCCATTGCCATTCTAAGTGAACAAGAGAGGCATTCATGGTGAGTCCTGGCACCTCTTTTTCTGCAAAAACAGCACTGGTTGTTGTTGTGATATATTTCTTTATAACTGCATTATTTATTTCCTGACAGGGAACCACTGTTGGAAGGTATGTTAGAATTAAGTAAATGGTTATATTCCTAGCCGGTGACTTAAGAAAGAATAGGATGGAGATGATAACTAGTGTGAATGATGGAATGATAGCTCCTCTGAGGAAAACATGCTCTATAAATGTAATAAATAATAATGTACAAGTTTGAGGGGGGTGATCCAGGGTAAACTGGGAGAGAAAGAGTGGAAATGGGTTTCACCATGTGACTTGAAAACAAGTGTTACCACAGAGAAGCTGAAGAAAGGCATGGTCTCGACCAACCTGCTACCTCCTTCAAAGTATTCGCCGCTATCAAAGATAAAAGGTGCCCACAGGTGGGGAAAATCTCACAGCTACTAGAGGGGCTTTGAAAAAGTACCAAAATGCATACGCTGTTGTGCCAGATGCCAAGGTCGACCAAAAGCAAACAGGGCAGATTTTTGGCTCGAAATCAGATGCTGGAAGGAAACCAACAGAAGCCTTTGGCCAAAGAAGCTGTGGAAATGCAACATTTTATCCATGGTGTGTATAAATGCCGCTTTTCCTTTATGGCAAGAGCTTAGGCAAAACTAATGCAAGCATGCGGATTAATGGAGTATGGGTTCTGGTTGTTATTATTATTATTATTATTATTATTAATTGAATTTATATACTGTCCTATACCTATAGGTCTCAGGGCGGTTCACAAAACAAAATCAACATATAAAACTACAATATATACAGTGGAACCTTAGTTCTTGAATGCCTTGGTACTTGAACATTTCGGCTCCCGAATGCTGAAAACCCGGAACTAAGTGTTCCACTTTTTGATTTTTTTCCAGAAGCTGAACGTCTGATACTGTTGTCGACTATTGTTTCCAGGGCACCTGTGCCTTGGTTTTCGAACGTTTCGGAAGTCGAATGGACTTCCAGAAGAGATTAAGTTTGAGAACCAAGGTATCATTGTATGATCAAAATAAAAACAAAAACCCAGTAATAATACCCCCCCCCAAGAACCACATTTTAAAAGGGCATAGGATGTCAATCAAATCAACCAAAGGTCTGGTTAAAAAGGAACGCTCGGGGGTTGCATAACTAGTTAGCATGCCAGAGTCTCGTTCGTTATCGGAATTAACCAGACAAATTGCTCCACCAGCTAATAACGGCCACCCACAGAATCGAGAAAGCGCTGTCAATCTGTCAATTCTTTCTGTGTCCCGGCTGGGTGAGCTTTCCAGTGTTTTTCCCAGAGCAGAGTTAATTTGCCACTACCATTAGGCTAAAACTGTATTTGTTAGGAATACAAATACAAATATCTTTATTACGGTCAAAGACCAGAGAACAGTTAATGACAATCCATAACCAGATATAGTATTGGAGATTGAGTTATATTACAGAATTAGAACCCATCTCATAGAACTAATGCTTACATTTAAAATTAAAATTTAAAACAGGATTTTAAAATTTTACATTAATAGATCTTTATCACCTATTAACATTCCTTCAGAGATTAAAGCTCAAATCTCAGTCTCAGTCATTATTCGTCTTACTCTTGTCGCAATAAAACAAAATTTTGCGACGATCCTAGTGGTCTCCATATCTTTATCCACTAGGAGTCTGATGTAGGCTTCCTCAGAGCAGCCTGGCAGTTTCCCCAACAGCGGCTCAATCAGTTCTTTCCTTGAGTCACGATACAGTGGACAGTATAAGAGAACGTGCCCAGTGGATTCAATCTCATTACAATCACAGGGGCATAATCTTTGATCGATCGGTATCTTACTATATCTGCCCTGTAAGAGAGCTGAGGGGAGGGCATTAAAACGAGCCCTGGAAAAAGCCCAGCGGTGTTTGGGGTTATCTAGTGACTTGATATAGTTTGCTGGATGGAGCCTTTGAAGGCCATAGAGAGGCCTATAAATTGTGGAGAGTCGATTAAGATCATTTTGTAACTCAGTATCACTGATTCTTTCTTTAATTATGCTCTTGGCCCTTCCCATTTCCAAACTTAGAAGATACACTGGAGAAAGACCTTAGGTGGATAATTTTCTAAGAATGCCCTTTCTCCTATTTGTTAGGAGAAATGGTGAGACTGCAATGCAGTCCTGACAGCTGCATGTGTGTGAAATGATTATCGATAGGATCTGGAGGGTGTTAGTACCAGGTAAAATGAAACTATGTAGTAAATGTCAATAAAACTGCTTGGCACGTTGTTCAATTATCTTGTTGAACTTGCAGGGTATATCAGTGTTATAAAGTTATCACATATATATATCAGTTCAGCTATTGCAACTTCCCCCAACTTTATCCTGGGAACTAGTAGCTCAGTGAATGTTCTGGGGCTTCTTTTACAACTCTAGCTGCTCCCACAAAACTGGTGGGGTATCTTTGAGGAAAGTGACCTCCTGCTCAGGAACACAATCAATTACACAGTTAGGGACTTGTTTATTTCAGGTAAACCTTATTTACGGAACCCACATCCATTAAAATATAGCAAGGTGGTGTCTTTGAATTGTGCTTTCTGGCCCCAATGTGTTCTGGAAGCGGAAGGAAACTGTTCGCAAAGTAAATGAACATTGGAGACAAAAGATCGAGGAAAAGAGCTCATCCCAGCAGGAATTTGCTTTACCAACAAGTCAGCCTCATTCAGCGGTTATCTTTGCTAGACCAGGAAAAAAAACCTCTTCTGTTGTGTTCTTCTGCTGGAAGCCCAGTGTGCAGCAGCAAACAATCAAATGTGAAACATAACAAGCGTCATCTCAGAGGCATTTTTGTCCTATTTCCAAACCGCCAATAGCCTTTTGCGGGTTTGCACAGACAGGATGCACAAGCTAAGAATGGAATTAGCAAATCATTGTCTTGGGAATACAAGCTCTTGCATGGAATCCATCCTCCTGCTAAGGCATGCCTGATGCTCGCACCATTTTTCATTCACCTTTTAAAAGAACGATACTGAGCTGCAATTTTTCTTGGTTAGACTCAGCAAATGAGTTTCTTTCATTTGGAATGTAGGATTATCTGTCTCCTGGAGCAGGCAGTTTTCTTTTCTTTTTTATGAAAAATTTATTGGTTTTTTACCATTTCCTTTTAAATCCATACAAAAAATATAATCAAAACATAAAGAATTCTCAGAATTCTCGGACTTCCTTCTTTCCTTCCATTGACAGTCCTTTTTCACTGCATATCATAATGTTCTCTATTTGTCCATAAAACTCTAATTGTCTCCATAGTTCATTTCACATTGCAAGTGTTATTGTATTCCTGCCAATGTGTTTATCTGCTTACAGTGTTCTCCCACTGTATCTGAAGAAGTGTGCATGCACACGAAAGCTCATACCAAGAACAAACTTAGTTGGTCTCTAAGGTGCTACTGGAAGGATTTTTTTTATTTTGTTTTGACTATGACAGACCAACACGGCTATCTACCTGTAAGTGTTCTCCCAAGTAAGTTACAAATTTTTCCCAGTCCTTTTTGAAGATTTCCTCATCCTGGTTCCTGATTTCTCCAGTCAATTTGGCCATCTCTGCATAGTCGATCAATTTCATTGTCCACTCTTCTCTTGTAGGAATCTTGTCTTCCTTCCATCTCTGGCCTAGGAGTATCCTGGCTGCCGTTGTCGCGTACATGAAAAGATACCAAGATTCCCTTGGTATCTCTGCACCTATAATTCCTAATAAAACGACTTCTGGTTTTTTAACAAAAGTTATTTTAAGCATATTTTAAAAACTCATTGTAAATCATTTCCCAGTAAGCTTTTTTCCTGGAGCAGGCAATTCTCAGTGGTGCCATCACAGGTAAATTCATCAGGCCATCTCGGGGCCGGCCCAACCATGAGGCAAGGGGAGGTGCTTGCCTCAGGTAGAGGGATCCACGGGCAGCAGATCCCAATGTCAGTCTTTATCTCCCCCTTGTTCCTGATGTACATCTTCACTCACCCTTTCCTATAGGGTCTGGTGACTTCAGTGTATCTGAAGAAGTGTGCATGCACACGAAAGCTCATACCAAGAACAAACTTAGTTGGTCTCTAAGGTGCTACTGGAAGGAAATTTTTTTATTTTGATTTGACTATGGCAGACCAACACGGCTACCTACCTGTAACCTTTCTTCCCTGATAGGGAGGCACTGGGCTGTCTCTTGCTATCCTGCACAGCAGCACTGCAAGTAAAATCTCTTACACCAACAAGACTACCTCCTCTTTCGTGCAATGTGTCGTTTCATGTTTTGCAGGGCCCGTGGACACATTTGTGTGTGTGTGTGTTGAGTATATATAGCATATAAAGGTAAAGGGACCCCTGACCATTAGGTCCAGTTGCTCATCTCACTTTATTGGCTGAGGGAACCGGCGTACAGCTCATGTGGCCAGCATGACTAAGCCACTTCTGGCGAACCAGAGCAGTGCATGAAACGCCGTTTACCTTCCCGCCGGAGTGGTACCTATTTATCTACTTGCACTTTGACGTGCTTTCAAACTGCTAGGTGGGCTGGAGCTGGGACAGAGCTTGGAAAAAGTCTCCTATTGGAGGCAATAGGTTTTTATCTTCCAAGTCTCTGAGCATTTTGAGAATAGCCGCAACTTACCTACCCTGCACCTCACATTAAAGGGACAGAATATTCCCAAGACAGAGATGGATGCAGTGTATAAATTTAATAAATCATTATCCTCCTCCTCATCCTTGGCAGCCCTTTTGTTGGCAGGAGTAGGTGAGTTCAGTTTTCAGGATAATTACTTGGTGTTTGTCAGCTCAACACTCAGCTGCTACCCTTTCTCATCCTTCTGCAGTAACTTCCTCTTCTCCTTTTTCAATATTTAAAAAGCATGTTTGTTGCTGGTACAGCTTAAGGTGAACACAAACTTCTCTTTTGTCTACCAAATTGAAGCTTATTTTGTTCTCCTTCCCTCCATTCTGCTGCTACAGACCCCAAGTGTACTAGCAGAACAATATTTTTCTTAGTATGTATAGCATTGAATCTGGTGTTTTTCATGTGTGCCCCTATTACAACAAATACAATAGCAAGTACACAGTATCACATCGACCACACAAGTGCACAGGCAAGTATACTGATTATTATGTTCCATAGGTAAAGGTAAAGGGACCCCTCACCATTAGGTCCAGTCGTGTCCGACTCTGGGGTTGCGGTGCTCATCTCGCCTTATTGACCGAGAGCCGGCGTACAGCTTCCGGGTCATGTGACCAGCATGACAAAGCCGCTTCTGGCGAACCAGAGCAGCGCACGGAAACGCCGTTTACCTTCCTGCCGGAGCGCTACCTATTTGTCTATTTGCACTTTGACGTGCTTTCGAACTGCTAGGTTGGCAGGAGCAGGGACCGAGCAACGGGAGCTCACCGCGTCACGAGGATTCGAACCGCCGACCTTCTGATCGGCAACCCCTAGGCTCTGTGGTTTAACCCACAGCGCCACCCGCGTCCCTATGTTCCATAGGTCTTCACAAATGACCATATATTTTTGCTGCTATAATTATGCAGGTCTCAAAATATTTATGAACGTTAACAGATTTTAGGAAAACAAAGTGCTTGAAAAAGGCTCCCACGATGCTGTCTGGTGTGTGCACACGTATATTTTGTTGCCTTGCCACCTTTGGACAAGCGGGTTTTGCAGGTTTTTAAACAATACAGAAACCTGAAAAATCTGTTTACTCGAGGGGCAAGTGTGATGAACAAACTGCTTCCACCAAAAAGCCTTGTTTCTATACCACCTTTCATCCAAAATACACAGCATAATAACAAATTAAAAAATAACACACACACACACACAGTAGATTTTCATTGCTTCATCCACACACATAACTTATTCCCCGATGTTTGCCTGTGCCAAACCAGTCGATAGTTCACTAATATGCAATAGAAAATGTATGTAGCAGTTCTCTCCTCCATGCAAACTTGTCTGGGTTTTATTTGTTACAGAATGTAAAGAAAACCTAGCAACATAACTTTACACTGGAAGCTCTTCCATGCAAGGCAGTGTCTTTAACTTACATTATTATATAAAGTGCTCTGTACGTCCACTAATGATGCTGTACAAATCATCATTAGTTAAATTTCTGCTTAGGTTAAAAACATAAATTTACCACCCCCTGCACTATGAGATCACCTGCATTAACGCAGGGCAAAAGACAGAAAGAAACCCTCCATTATGCTGAGCTGAATAGTCAAAATAACCCTTTTACAATGCGGTGCAAAGCTGGATATTTAAAAATGTTCTCCTACTTTGTGTTCGTTGCTGTAGTTGCACATTAAGGAATGAAATGTTCTCTCGCAAAGCTACAGGGAACCAGGCAGAGGGCCTTCTCGGTAGTGGCGCCCGCCCTGTGGAACGCCCTCCCATCAGAGGTTAAAAGGATCAACAATTACATGACATTTAGAAAACACCTGAAGGCAGCCCTGTTCAGGGAAGTTTTTAATCTGTGATGTGTTAATGTGTTTTAATGTTTGCTGGAAGCCACCCAGAGTGGCTGGGGAGACTCAGCCAGATGGGCGGGGTACAAATAATAAATTATTATTATTATTATTATTATTATTATTATTATTATTATTATTATTAATTATTATTATTATCATTATTATTATCTCGGCATTGAAGCAAATGTTGATGTCTTCAACAGCAGTGTGTGTCAGGTAGCAACAAATCATGGCATGTTAATATGAAAGGTTTCCAAATTTTCCCTCCATTGCTACGCTAAGCAGGAGGAACTATACACACGTACTTTGCGTAGGTGTACTCTAGGCATTTGAGACCCCTGTCGTGGGGTGCCTATGTACAAATGTATAATAATAATAATAATAATAAGGTTCTGACTTTGTGGTTTGAGGGATCTTCTCCCCCCCTCCGTTTATGCTGATATGAGAGGGAAGAAGCGCACTAGGCAGCATTCCAATGAGGTCGCGGACTCTGCCAAGAAACAGATGAAAATCAGTGATTTTCTATCCAACAACGACCTGTCAGAGATTTGTAGCAACTTCCCTACTGCAAACAGTTTTGCTGCTCTTGCCTCTAGTGCTACTCATGAAGAATCAGGCTGCATGGAGGGCGTGACACAGTCAGCCCCGAGACTACGTGAGGAGGCATACTCCTCAGAGCCAATTCAAACTACCTCAGCTGAACTACCGCAACCACCCGCCCAGCTCAGTGCGGACCGAGGGATGCTGGAATTGCTAACCTGCCAGTCCGGACTGATAACGCATACAATTACCAACTTGTATAAAAGGCTGGATGGTATTGAAAAGAAGCTTGAAGAAGTGCTCAGTCTGGCCAAACGCCCCTCCCCACTTCCCCAGTCTGATAACGCTTCTAACCCCGCCTCCCTCCGTACATGTCTGCAAGTCGACTCTGCACAACAAGTAAGGTACCTGGACGAACAAGCTCAAAACTTGAATTTACAACTCCAGCCCTGTAAACTTGCGGTGCTAGTGGGAAACCACCCCTTGAACTATAACAAATGGGTGGATAAACACTCAGTTGCCAACTCCCTGTCCCAACTGTTGGGGCATATTCTACGTCCTACTGAGATTGTGGATATCTTATGGCTGCCTCCAGGGCCCTTCGTGAGGCGTATGGTTATTAACTTTAGATCCATTCACCTACCTGCAAGAATTTTAAAATTAAACAATTGTACAAGGAAATGGCACATATATTTTACAAGGGTGTTTACGAACCTGATCCGTAAACCGTTATCCATCAGGACAGGGGCCATCTGCTTTGATGCTAGGCCTGACTGTCGTAGGAAATTAGCGAATGGAGGGCTGGAGCCAAGGCCCTCTCGTATGGGCAAAGCTATTTCCCAACAGGACTCGGACAGCCCTGCAGTGTATCCAAGTCTGCTTGCAACGGATTTAATTGACTTTTTACACCCTCCTCTTGGCTCCCTGGCCGCCTCACGTGATGTGCCCGTCACCGGTCCACCTAAGCAACACCGGACTGCAACGCTTTCATCTTCATATGCCTCGATGCCAGATCTGGAAACTTCCGTTACATCAAGCCCAATACGAGGCCATGAGCCGCAACACCTGTTAAACTCTAATCCTCTAAATATTCCATCTCAAGATACAGTTGCTGACCTTCTACCTTTACATTCTACACTGTCCGGCGAAGCCTACGCTCTTAAAGCAAATGCTGAACACCCTGACCCCTGCAATAGTGTCATCGAGGACCCTCTCGGCCATATCAACCTGCTGGCCCTCCAACCCAAGCCATCACATCTACTTAGTGCCCAGCAACCTAAGGCCGGTCGGAATTCTTATATGGGGCAGAGAGAGGAAGACCTCCTGATTGTCTTAGCAAACGACTTCAGGGTCAACGGACTAATAACCGACGCCCCAGAGGTAGTGGAGGAATCATATCTGGAACCGTCCGGGGCCCCAAGTGATAGCCATCCTTCCGATATGCATCTAGATTGACTTTATGCCACGGCTGGGAACCTAGTGCAAAAGCTTTCTCTGCAGTTGGTATCGTGGAACGTGGCAGGGTGGTTTTCTAAGCTGTGCCTCCCTGAGTTCACAAAGTTAATAAGGGCACATGATATAGTTTGTTTACAAGAAACCTGGTCATCACAGCGTATCGAATTTGCAGGTTTTAATGCTTTTTCTGTTCCGGCAACCAAAAGCCACAAGAAAGGTAGACCCTCAGGTGGATTGTTAACCCTAGTGGCTCCCCATATAAAATGCGAACACATCCTGTCGTCAAATGCCAGCTGTAAAATATTAGTAACAAAGATTAAGCTAGAGAACCAGGAAATGCTATTGTTTAATGTGTATTTCCCCCCCACTCCTACGGTTACAACCAAGAACCTTCAATGGGATCTTATCACGCACGTGTTTGAAAATCTTGATCTCGTCTATCCTGACCTACCCATTATTTTGACTGGAGACTTCAATGTGCGTCTAGGCCAAGGGTGGGATGCATACTCTAAAGCATGGGGCATCCTAGATACGTCAGTTCTTCCTGACTTTTGCTCTTGGGATCGCAAATCTCAGGATCAAGTTATCAACCAGGCGGGCCTGCGACTTATTAAGCTGACCACTACAAGAGCCGTGTTATGGCTCAATGGGCTAACCGAATGGGAAGGCTCTGGGAACTTCACCTATATATCCCAGCAGGGAAATAGTGTGGTCGATTATATTCTGCTACCCGCTGCAATGATGCCCTATGTGTCTGAGTTCCATGTAGGTAACCCCATGCTTAGCGATCATCTTCCCCTACACTGCAAACTCGTTCTTCCATCGAATAACACAGTTCACCAAACCTCTCCACCCCCCCGGGGGCAGAATCCTCAGCTCTCAAGGATTTTAATTAACGAGTATACTCTGTCCCTCTTCCAAAGTCTGGTGAACTCTGAACGCGTGACCCACTTGATCTCTACAGAGAAACGTGTTCTCTCTCCTGAAAGTGGAGTCACTCGGTTCGAGGAATTTATTGACCTTATAGTGGCTGAACTGGCCCATCCGTTCTCGCATAGTCCTCCAAAAAGGAGGGGAATTGATGATTGGACTGACAAAGAGACTTTAGTTATTAAATCCGAAGTCAGGAAACTATATAGAGAATTCAGAGAGACGGGCAGTTCCCGACTACCTGATATCTACTTCACTAGAACCCAACAACTAAGGGAGAGTATCCAGCTCAGCCGGCTAAGATACAATCAGACATGCTGGGAAATTCTACTCTCAGCCATACTAACAAGAGATCATAAGAAATCCTGGAAGACTGTAGCAGATCTCCCACAGTCACAGAACGAGCAGCTGACTTTGATCCCATCGAGTACATGGACAGATCATTTTAAGACAGTCTTCTTTGATAACTGTATCCCACTGGATAAGCAGGATCAGGACATTCTTTCTCTCCTAGACGAGTGGCCCCCGGTATCCAATTCCGAAGTTATAAGTTTAATCGGCCAGATGAAAGTAGGAAAGGCTGCAGGCCCTGACGCCATTCCACCTGAACTGATTAAATCTAAATTTGAATGGTGGGCTCCGACACTGACAGAATTGTTTACGCTGGTCGATAGATCAGGAATTATGCCCAGCTCCTGGCAGCAATCCATAATTATCCCCATTTTTTAAAAAGGCGACAAAAAGCTGCCGTTTAACTATCGGCCTATAAGTCTTCTATCTAACATCGGGAAATTATATGCTAAGCATCTGTTAAACAGACTAACCACCTGGCTTGACGACAACAACATCATAGGCCCTGAGCAGGCTGGGTTCAGGTCAGGGAAATCGACCTTACGCAATTGTATGGTGCTGTCTCACCTAGTCGCTAAGTCCACACGACTCTACAAAGAACATCTTTATGTGGCCTTCCTGGATATCCAGGCTGCTTTTGATACCGTCGACAGGAGGTTACTATGGTCCAAACTGGAGACCATGGGCGTAGAACCCAGACTGCTTTATCTGATCAAAAAGCTTTATACAAATAATACCTGCCGCATAAGAATCCATCCTGGGAACGAACTGACAGCACCAGTCATTATAAACAGAGGAGTAAAACAGGGCTGTGTACTTGCTCCCACGCTTTTCAATCTTTTTCTGAATGACCTTGCCTCTTCACTAAACCAGGTGGATGCCCACAGTCCGAAACTCCAAGCCTTAAGTATTCCCATCCTTCTCTACGCGGATGATATGGTTTTGCTATCACGGACCAGAATAGGGCTAAAGCGACTGGTAAATGCCTGTATTGAGTATATGTCCAAAATGAAATTATGTTTGAACTTTGAGAAAAGCAAAATCCTGGTGTTTGGTAACTCACGCAAGACCTATAGCTGGGTTTTTGGAGATAAATCCATTCAGCAGGTCTTCAAATTCAATTACCTAGGAATCACCTTCCACCATAGGCTCCTCTGGTCTCCACACCGAGATTCGGCGGTGAACGCCAGTAAGTTGTCTATGCAGGCTATAATGCGCTTTTTTATAACAAGGGGCAATTCGTATATCCCTTCTGCGCTTAAGGTCTTTAACGCCAAAATTATTTCTCAACTGCTCTACGGCATTCCAGTCTGGATGCAAGGGTTCACCCAGATGGTAGAACGAGTGCAATCAGCCTTCCTCTATAAGATTTTCTCAGTCCCACGATGTGTCCCATATGCAGCTTTATGTCTAGAGGGAGCCCAACATAAGGTTGAGTCTGTCGCCTGGGTAAGATTTCTTATATTCTGGCTAAACATCTGCCTTGACTCTGATAGAGACCCTCTCCTCCAGGCAATGTTATCGGACACCTTCCTTCCCCCAGGGTTAAAATACTTCAACAGGAAGGTTCAGCAACTGGGCCTCTCAGTGGAATTTCTGCGTTCAATGTCCTTACTTTCTGCCAAGGCCACATTAAAAACTAGGTTGTGGGACATCGAGCGCCAAGAACTTATAGTGGCAGCAGGCAAAACATGTTCCCCTCTTTATTTCCATCTTCCGTGGGCACATGAAACAAAATGTAACTATCTCGATTTTCTGCTGAACCCCCCAGAAAGAAGGGCTTTTTCGTTGGCCAGGTTCAATGTAAATCCATCGAACCTCCTATGGGGAAGGTTCTCAGGCAGGGCGGAGGGTGAGAGGATTTGTCCATGTGATGACCACCAGGTGGAAAGCCTCGTTCATGTGGTTTTCCATTGTAAACTTTATGATGACATCCGTCTGCAATTCCTGGATCGGCTCTGCATCCCTAGAGGGAGACCAGTGCAGGAGGTCTTACAGTTCCTATTATCAGGGAAAGACCAAGAGCTTACCAAACTGGTGGCTCAATACCTACATTTGCTTTTCTCTCGCCGTAATATTCTGCAGTCGGCTGAGTCATCAGGAGTCCCAGAGATGTGACGGCGGACAGCGGAGTCTTTTCACTTTTCCTTTTAGCATGCTTTGTACCACTATGAAAGTATTAATCCAGTTCTGTATATATGTGTGTCTGTTTTATGCCAATAAAGGTTGATGATGATGATGATGAATAATAATAATAATAATAGGTTATTTATATGCCACCCATCTCACTTGGTTTCCCCAGCCACTTCTGGGCGTCTCCCAACAGAATATTAAAAACACGATAAAACATCAAACATTAAAAACTTCCCTAAACAGGGTTGCCTTCAGATGTCTTCTAAAAGTCAGGTAGTTGTTTATTTCTTTGACATCTGATGGGAGGGCGTTCCACAGGGTGGGCGCCACTACCGAGAAGGCCCTCTGTCTGGTTCCCTGTAACCTCACTTCTCACAGTGAGGGAACCACCAGAAGGCCCTCGGAGCTGGACCTCAGTGTCCGGGCTGAATGATGGGAGTGAAGACGCTCCTTCAGGTATACAGGACTGAGGCCGTTTAGGACTTTAAAGGTCAACACTTTGAATTGTGCTCGGAAACATACAGGGAGCCAATGTAGGTTTTTCAGGACCGGTGTTATATGGTCTCAGCGGCCACTCCCAGTCACCAGTCTAGCTGCCGCATTCTGGATTAGTTGCAGTTTCTGGGTCACCTTCAAAGGTAGCCCCACGGAGAGCACATTTCAGTAGTCCAAGCGGGAGATAACCAGAGCATGCACCACTCTGGCGAGACAGTCCGTGGGCAGTAGGGTCTCAGCCTGCGTACCAGATGGAGCTGGTAGACAGCTGCCCTGGACACAAAATTCACCTGCGCCTCCATGGACAGCTGTGAGTCCAAAATGACCCCCAGGCAGCACACCTGGTCCTTCAGGGGCACAGTTGCCCCATTCAGAACCATGGAGTCTCTCCCACTTGCCCACTCTCTGTCCCCCAGAAACAGTACTTCTGTCTTGTCAGGATTCAACCTCAATCCGTTAGCAGCCATCCATCCTCCAAACGCCTCATTTAGGCAACACTTTGCAGACATCCTGCTCAGTATGTGTGGATGCTAGGAGAATAGCCAGTATGGAGTGCAGCCAGTCCTATCCCTCCATGCATTTTTAACACACACACACACACACACACACACACACTGCATGAAGATTTCCCATGACAGTGATTTTTGGGGGTTTTTTCATTCAGCTATCAGAATATTTCTCATGCGGCTAAAATAACCCAATTCTATATTGAAAAATTCTGAAGCATCTTCCCAACATTTCTTTTTTTAAACAGATGCATTTGTAGTCATATTAGTGTGAAAGTCAGTGTGTTAAAATTATGTAGCTTTCTATGTGGATGTTCAGAATGAGCTTTCACAAAAGATAATACACACACTGAGTATAAATCATGTAATGCCCGTTTTTGTCTCTTGTTCTGGAGAGTGAAGAATTTGGCCTGTAGCTAACCAGCACATCCAAACAGTATAATCAAGACAGATTAAAATAAGCACTTAGGAAAACACTAGGAGAAGTTACATGATTCGGCTGTAAAGTTACTTACACAGATATACACACATCAATCATCTACGCAGTAAAATAGAACAGGAAACATTTTTATAGCCTGTATGTATATTCAGGGCATTCCAAACCTCTCATAGAAATGGCTTATGACTTCTATTGCATTTTGCCTTTTCATGTAGTTGAAGTTCTGTGTACTCCAAACTAATTTTTTAAAATAAATTGTAAATGTAGTCAACTTTGTACCAAAATGCTGAATTTAGGGGCTTATAAATGTAAATTTAGGGCTTGCCGATCAGAAGGTCGGCGGTTCGAATCCCCGCGACGGGGTGAGCTCCCGTTGCTCGGTCCCTGCTCCTGCCAACCTAGCAGTTCGAAAGCACGTCAAAGTGAAAGTAGATAAATAGGTACCGTTCTGGCGGGAAGGTAAACGGCGTTTCCGTGCGCTGCTCTGGTTCTCCAGAAGCGGCTTAGTCATGCTGGCCACATGACCTGGAAGCTGTACGCCGGCTCCCTCGGCCAATAATGCGAGATCGGAGAACAGCCTTTACCAAAGGTGTCATGGCCTTTGAAGACACTCAAACTCAGGACAAAAGGAGAAACGCACTAAGAGGAAGGCACGCTTGGCAAACCCTCACCATGATCAACTCCCGGCCAGAAACCCATGTTCCCACTATGGAAGGACGCGTGGATCCAGAATTGGCCTCCACAGTCACTTATGGACTATGAGTTATCGCTGAAGAAGGCACCACATAGAGCTCTGCTCTTCCAGCCACAGCTCCTTTCAGGAGCAATGAATTGAATTTTGCTTTGGGACTTTAATTAGCAGGGTGTTTATTTAAGAACAAAGAAGGAAACAGCATGGAGCTGTCCTCTTTGCTTCTATTTTTTTGAACTAAGCAAGGATTGGAGTATCGCCGTAATTCCAGCTACCATGCCTTGGATTTCTCTACTGATTTCTCTACTGATTTTTATGGGCAGCCCACAGTTGCATCCCAGGGATATTAAAAAGAAAAGAAAAAAAGATTCTCAGTGTGACCAGGAAATGACCTATCTAAACAGCGAGTTAGTTCTTAGTGCCATTTTTATATTTTACTTTATTTATTTATAACATTTGTATACCATTTAATATAACAAAAATCTCTAAGCAGTCTACGTAAGAACAGTGAAAACACAACGTTCAATCATTTTGCCCTAAAAACTAGATTAAAATTAGATAAAAACGAAACACAACTGTATAATCACAAGTAAAACTGAGCAATGTACAAAGCAAAAAACATGAAGAGTTGGAGTCCAGGAAAGGTAAGCATATACATGATTTAAAGAGGTGTTTGAAGGTTATTTCTCTCTCTGCCTCACAATTTACCTGAGGGAGGGCTGGTATCGCCGAAAAGGCCTCCACCCACCTTGTCACCAAGTGACAATCCTCTGGTTGTGGAAGGACCAACAGGGAATTTGCTTGTTGCAAGGACGGTGCAGGTTGGTTAAGGGCTTTAATGACTGTTATTATATCATTTATGTAGAAATTAAAAAGAAAGGGAGCCAGAAGGCAGCCTTGTTTGACGCCTCTGGCTAAAGGAAAGGGGCGGGAGAGAGCGCCGTGAGGACCAAATTTCACTCTGGCAAATACCGGTATGTCCGAGTGAATTTCCATAAGCAGCCATGAGCCTTTTGTCTATGTTGGTTGCGCTAAGCTTCTGCCAGAGTCTAGTTCTAATAATGGAATCAAAGGTAGAGGACAGATCGACAAAGGCTACATATAGTGTGGAATTGAACTTGTTTTGATATTTGTCAATCAGAGATTGAAGGACTAGGCAGTGGCCTGAGGTGTTATGTCCTTTCCGAAAGCCCGCTTGTTCTGGATGGAATAGGTCAGCTTCATCAGCCCAAATGGTCAACTTCTCGAGGAGGAATCTGGGTATCCTTGGAAGATCAGGGGGTTTTGTAGCAGAGTTCTCCAATCACAATACTTCGGGAAAGCAACGTTGCAGCAACATAATGCCTTGTTTTTAGCTGTCCTCTGCTCCTTGCTAGATCTGCTAGTGGTACTTGCTTGGAAAAAAATGCTGGACATTTAAGTCCTTCTCCCTCTGTGCCATTGTTGAATGAGCTTTGCACATAGCTTATGTGATTTGCGACCTTTGGTGCCAATTGGGCAGAAATCTGAAGCCCTTCCCTCCCTGCCCCTCATTCATTGTAACTCTCTCTTCTGGGGTAGGGAACTTCTGGCCTGTCTATTTGGCCCACCAGGCCATTTCCCACCCCAATCCATGCCACCTGCCTCACAACTGATGCCACACCTGATGTCAGGTGTGAGGCAAGCAGCGACTTGGCTGGGTCAAAGTGCTCATGGTTGGGTTAGCCTAGCTACAACACTCTGACATAATGCAGGTCAGAGTAACTTTACAGTGTATGCCATTTTCATAATGAAACAATTCCCCACAAAACCTTAAGTTCTCCCCAATTCAGATTGAAGGGGCCTAGTACATAAAAACCCAGACCTAGTAATTTGGCAGGGTTTATTCACTCAGGAGTTGCTGCTTTGCCTGCAAATTTCATCCATTTCTATCAAAAGAAAAAACGGCTAGCATCCCACCCCCACCCCCATTTCCCTATAATCTAAATGGGGAATCACCGTAGCTTTATTTTTCTAAACTGGGATTCGATCCAAATCAAGTTGTATTCTGAAGTAATGAATTGGCGTCTGAACCAAATCTTGAGGTCAGTGCAACCCTCTAATAGCTGCAGTTCAAAACATTGCCAGAGCAAGGGATCGCTTTTTGCTTTGTTTTATGGTTGTTCCCACTAATTAGGAAAATAATAAGCACTCTGCTAGATCAGATCAAGGCTTCATTTAGTTGGTTTGGGATTCTTCTAGATCTGATGCTTACCTCTAGCTATTGTGCGAAATTGTCACAGATAAAATAACGTTGATGCTTTGTGGAAGTGCCTGGAGTAAAAATGTGATGTCAAAGCCTATTGGCAAAGTCTGTTGCTTTTGGGGATGGGTGACATTAGCCACCCTCCCCCCCCCCTTTTGTGGGTGGGCATTTCGCTGCACAGCACCCGTTTTCCATCTCTGAAATGGAATCTCTTCTCGTGCTTGGTGGGGGCAAATAGGTGGTTTAGTGTTTGGCCTCAAACCCAACTTCTGTCTTATCCTCTGTTTCTTGGGAAGTTATCAATCATTTCTGACAAGGCAGGTCCCCACTGGCAGCCATTTTAAATTTTTTTTTGCCTGAGAGTTGTTTTATGGTGGTGCCCATGACAGTTTCTCAGCCTCTCCAATGTGCCCCTAGGGATCTTGTCATTGACCTTTTCTAACTTCTATCTGTTTTTGAGACCCAAAGCCAAAAAGTGTTGCCGACTGATGGGAGACCTTTCGCAAATTATTCTCCTACACTTCACTGAAGCATGTTCGTACAAACACATGGTAGATGGCTTAAAAACAAGTCAAGACCACAGAAGGAGATAAAAATAACCGATTTCCCCCCTTGGGCATGTTCACGGAGGAGCAGATGCATTCATGTGGGTGTAAGAATACCTGGAAAGCGTTGCTCCTGTGGTTCTGCCTTCCTCCTCCTCCGCCATCTCTGCTCTGGCCACTGGAAGCTTTTGCTTGGCACAGCAGGTAAACGTCGCCAGAAAACCCATGCGGAAGCGTTTGTTCATGAAGCAGTAGATAATGGGATTCACACAAGCAGAGGTGTAAGAGAGCAAGTGTATGAAGGAGATGGGGGCTCCCGTGAGAAGCCGTTCCGCCGACGCACTGTCGAATGCGCGCCAGGTGTTGACGCTGAACACCGGCGTCCAGCAAACGAAAAACAAGATCACTATCACTATCAGCATTCGGATGACCAGCTTCTTGGCCATCAAGTTAGCGGTGGAGCAATTGCTTCGAGGCCGGTCAATTTTGGCGATGCTCCTATTGGACGGAAACTGTTGAAGGGGCATCTTTTTCTTCTTCTTGCTTTTCTGCAGATAGCATCCATCACTATCTTCAAATTTGCTGCTGGTGCTGGTTTTCCTTTCTGTACGGGAAGAGCAAATGCGATCCCGTTATCAAGAGCGCACAAAGCTTTTCCAACATGCGAGGGCACAAAACCCGCCGTGCGGCTGGCAAAAGATACACATCAAAATGTGCAAATAAATATAATAATAATAATAATTTATATATAATAATAATAATAATAATAATAATAATAATAATAATAATAATTTATTATTTGTACCCCGCCCATCCAGCCACTCTGGGCGGCTTCCAGCAAACATTAAAATACATTAACACATCACAGATTAAAAACTTCCCTAAACAGGGCTGCCTTCAGGTGTTTTCTAAAGGTCATGTAGTTGTTGATCGCTTTGACCTCTGAAGGGAGGGCGTTCCACAGGGCGGGCGCCACTACCGAGAAGGCTCTCTGCCTGGTTATCTTTTGAAGGCCAGTGTGTGAGATCAGGTGTGTGGGTGGGGGGTGTTTTCAATTTCTGAAAGCCAAGGCACACACTTTGGACCACTGAAATTAGAGGCATGCTCCAGTCTTTGCATCCAGAAAAAGTTGCCCACCTTCATATGACAGGTGCCAGCCTTCTGGTGTACTGTCTGAGTCATATCTGGACTGAGGTAATTTCCTCTGCGACTTGATATGGACCAGAAGTTGATGGTGCTATATTTATTTATACCCCGCTTTCCCCCCTGACAGGGACTTAGGGCGATTCAGAAACAGTGTGGCAGCTGGAACATCTGAGGACTGGGGTGTGTGGTGCACGGGAACTTAATATACAGGCGGCAACCATTTTGCACACGTCCAATTGACACGTGACCATTGAAACGTGGGTCCTTTTGGACTCAGAAGAGGGCAGAATGGGGGGGGCGGAATGGGAGTGGAATAAGGGGCAGAATGGGGGCAGGGTGGGGCAGGGCATAACAGGCTTATGCACACTTTGTTGGGGCCAGGAACAGAGCCCCCACATATAATACCTTTTCTCCTGTATACCTTTTCTCTTATTGATTGTATCTTAAACAACCTGAAGGAGCGTCTCCACCCCCATCGTTCAGCCCGGACACTGAGGTCCAGCTTTTAGGGGCTTCTGGCAGTTCCCTCACTGCAAGAAGTGAGGTTACAGGGAACCAGGCAGAGGTCCTTCTTGGTAGTGGCGCCCGCCCTGTGGGACGCCCTCCCATCAGATGTCAAGGAAATAAACAACTATTTGACTTTTAGAAGACATCTGAAGGCAACCTTGTTTAGGGAAGTTTTTAATGTTCAATGTTTTACATTTTTTAATGTGCTGTAAGCTGCCCAGAGTGGCTGGGGAAACCCAGCCAAATGGGAGGGGTATAAATGTTGTTGTTGTTGTTGTTGTTGTTGTTGTTGTTGTTGTTGTTGTTGTTGCTGCTGCTGTTGCTGCTGCTGCTGCTGCTGCTGCTGCTGTTGTTTAAGCTTAATGTCTAATTGGTTAGTTGTTAGGGTAGAAATATTCTAAACCAAATAATCAGTCAGTCAGTCAGACAGACAGACAGTCAGACAAAGTGAGCTGAAAAGTCTTCAAAGTACATACAATATTGTTACAGGTCGCCCCAATCTCTGCATGAGATTCCAGGGGTCTTGTGTTTCCTTCAGAAAATTAAGGCACAATGGAGGCTAATGGTGTCTCCGTGAAATATGATTCATTTGCACATATTTACAACTTGAATCTTTCAGTGGAGGGCATGCATAACACCTCAAGAGTGTCTCTTGTCGTTTCTCTTCAGCAAGCTTCAGTCTGGAGCAACAGCTCCCTGGTCTCCAGGTACAGCCTCTTCTCCTTCTCCCCCTAAATCCTTGCCAAACACAACTCCCCTTTCCTGTTAACATTGCCCACGGTAACCCTGGCAACTTCCCCCTCTCTGTCCTGCAGAGTCTTCTCTCTTGCCATGGCTCCCATTGTTGGGCTAATGACTGGCCATTTCAAGCCTTTGTCCGCTAATGGCTTCTCCCTAGCAAGCCATGTCAAACTGGCACAGCTTGTTATCCTAAACTCAATCCAGCAATGTTTGGCCCAATTTCAGCCTATAACCTTCATTAATTCTAACTTTTGCTAATTTCAGGAATTATGGGTGCCCGGACACATATTTATTTTGATCTCAGGGTATTTGCCTGGTAGTCTCATGATATTTTGGTGCAATTAATGGCATAATAGCAGTTGATCATTCGCTGACTTTTTTTGTACAAAATGTTCTGTTACAGAGTCCTCCATTTCCATCAGGATTAATTGCATAATAACACCATCTAGCCTCAGAAAAAAACACACTCAATTATTATAGTACACTACTAGGCCCATTGACTAGTTGGCACCTTTGGACCCGATGTCAGTGCAATTTTGAGCCACTCATTTAGCTTACTAGTAAATATTTCTTTCTTCGGAAGGCCTCCTGTTTTGTCATAGACTACGTTAAAAACAAGGCACTTTCTCCTCTGCTCAATCGAAAATCTTTTTTTCCAGAGCCTCTGGGATTCTGGTGAGATTAGTTAGTCAGGAGACAATTTCACCTGAAGCTGGAGAGATGTGGTTCTTGTAAAGCTTTGATATCACAAGTTATCGAATAGCTCTGTATCCCCCAAACAAAAAAAACCCCAGATTTGTGATTGTAGCCAGGGGTGCTCTTTCTATTTAATCCTTGCTTTTGATAGTTAATGTCTGGTTAGTATGGAACTGAATCCCAACACGGCGTTTTTTGTTTTTTTTAGTATCAGTAGTGGCAAATAATCATTTTTAGTTTTTGAGACTGGAAATGTCAATCTCTTGGAGATACACAGAGTCAACTGCGTCATCTCAAACACTTTGGGTGGGACCAGATGTTATGAACGAATAATAATAATAATAATAATAATAATAATAATAATTACACAATATTTATTTATTACATAAATAAAAACAGGTCTCAGCCTTGTATTTCCATGGTTGTAGCCAGGATTTATGTTAGGGGGGCAGGCTTTATGTTAGTGGGGGGCAGAACCTCAGCTAGTTACATATTTTTGCTTATTTTTATTGGTTTTTATTGACTGGGGGGCAACTGTCCCCCTCTGCCTCCCCAGCTACACCCATGTGTGTGTATTTCTCTTATTTATTACATCAACATGTGGGTGCTATTGATTCTAAAGGGGGGGGTCAGTAGACAGGCAGAATTTCTTAACCCTTCCCCACCTGCTGATTCCCCCCCATGAGCTCTGCAGACATTTCTAAGTGACTCCCCCCACCAGCCCCATCCAGGCATAGGCAAACTCGGTCTTCCAGATGTTTTGGGACTACAACTCCCATCATCCCTGACCACTGGTCCTGCTAGCTAGGGATGATGGGAGTTGTAGTCCCAAAACATCTGGAGGGCCGAGTTTGCCTATGCCTGAACTAGAGGGATCCTAAAACTGGAAGGAGTATTGGCTGAGGGGGAAATATGCTGAAGAGGACAGGGGGGCATGGGAGAGCTTAGGCACCTCCCCAGAAATAGATCATTTACTGTAAGTGCCCCCCACCCCCTGCGCATTCTCATTATTGCTGGGGGTAAACGAGCATAACTCTGGTCTCTGTTATTAGGATGTTTTGAAACATAATACCTTACAACAGGGGTGGCCAACTCCTAAGACAGTGTTTTTCAACCACTGTTCCGCGGCACACTAGTGTGCCGCGAGATGTTGCCTGGTGTGCCGTGGGAAAAATTCGAAAGATTCCCCGAGAGCGGGAGGAATCCCTGAGAGCGGGAGGGGAAGCGGGCGGCTTGAAAAACGGCCCCGGCTAAGAAGGGCGCTCTAGGAAGTGAGCCGCCTTTTATGGTTAGCTGTGGTCTACGCGAAGCCGGGAAACAGGAGGAGAGCGGCATAACTGGGGTTGGGTCGTAGCGCGAGCTCAGGTGGTGCTTGCAGCTCGGGTGAATCCCGGTAAGGTGTGCACGCGGGGAGGGAGGGGGTCGTCGTCTCTTCACCTGTTGAGTTTCTGCTGGTTGCTTCCCCCCTCCCCCTCCCCGTTTTCACCTGGCTCAGGCTCCTCGTTCCGCCCGCGTCCTCTTTGTGACCGTGCCCCAAATGGGAGACCCACAGATCCCTTCCTTTACCACCCAGCCCTCGCCTGAGGGCCTGCAGTAACTTCCAGCTCCTCGGCAGAGTCCGTAAAGAGTTTCGTGCCTGGGTTTTCCCAGCTCACCCTCCCCGAGGAGAGGAGGCGAGAGCAATTCTGGCCACAGACCCACAACAGTTCGCTTCCAAGTCCACCCTGGCGAGCCAGAAAGAATATGCAGGCAAGCGAAGAACACTAAACCTGCAGCTGTTTTTATGGGAGGGGAAGGAGGAAGGAACTCTTCTTCTCATCATCATCATCATCATCATCATCATCATCATTACCACCGCCGGGCGGATACAAGAGAGGTGGCGGGGAAGGGGAAGGGGGCATCCCTGAGATATTCGCTGTATTTGGCTGCAGTCTTGCACCCACACATACCTCCTTGAATTCAAGGCGGCTTGCTTCTGAGAAAACACGTGTAGGTTTGCTTTTTAAGGCCTTAAAACACGCCCCTCCAGGACTTAATCTTTTCACTTTAAAAAGGAGGGAGAGGTGCTGGAGCTCACAAACCAAGGCTTCAATTCAGCTCAGGTGTGGATGCAGGGATAGGTGACAAAGTACAAGAGTGTTCCTTAAGTACCTTGCAAACTGATCTGTCCAATAAAAGGGTGTTGTTTTTTCCTTTCAAAAACATGTTTAAAGATATCTCTGACTTAAGTGTCTCAATCCAAATATAAAAATTATTTCACCCCTAATTGTCAACCTAAAACAGAAGGATTTTTTTTACAGCTACTGGCTGAAATTCTTTCCAGTTGTCCACCTGCCCCTTGCATAGCTACAGTACTGGGAATGAAAACATTTGGACAGAACCTGTCCAAATGAGCATTGTTTTTGCATGTAATATTGTGTCCTCGTTTGTTCTTTTGATTTTACATAGTTATATACATGCTGCTGCTAGCTGAAATTGGGTTTTAATGGTTTTCCTAATAAATTATTACTTTGTGCAAATAAAGCTGTGTGTTCCTACACTCTTGGTAATATACTTATTACTTGTTGAACACCTAAACATTGGTCATTTTACATAATATGTAGGAAGATGGACCCTACAGTACTTACTATTTCATAATAAAGTAATTATAAAATACTTTCTTTGTGTTTATTTGATTCCTATTCAAGAGAATTACTTTATATATAGTCAATATAGGCACAGAGTTAAATTTTTTAACATTTTCTAATGGTGGTGTGCCTCGTGATTTTTTTCATGAAACAAGTGTGCCTTTGCCCAAAAAAGGTTGAAAAACACTGTCCTAAGAGACTGTGATCTACTCACAGAGTTAAAAACTGGCAGTGATCTACCCCCTTTTTGGGGTTCGGGTCAAAGTTGTTGAGTTTTTTCAGGGAGGAGGTAAAATGTTGAGCTTTTTTTAGGGGAGCCACAGTTGTTCAGCTTCTTTGGGGGGAGCCAATGATTTACCAGTGATCTACTGCAGACGTCCAGTGATCTACCAGTAGATCACGATCTACCTGTTGGACATGCCTGCCTTACAACAATTACTTATCATTGTTGCATCTGGTTTCCCAGATCGGAATACTATTTGTGTACGGATTTTAGATTTATTGTAAAGAGGCAGGAGAGGGTTCTTGCCCTTCCCTGCCTGAAGTCTGGAGAGCTGCTGCCAATCAGTGTCAACAATATCAGGCTTTCGGAATGCAGAGTTAAACTAAATTATTTAATCATCAATTCTAGCACGCGGGGGGGGACGACAACAAAATAATTTAATTTGGCATCTGAACAATTGGCATTATTAATTGTATTATAATTTGGTATTGTGACAATGAGGCTTTTATTGGGTTATTGTAATGGGAAACTAATAAAAATTATTACACAAACAATATTAGGCTAGATGGAGCAATGGCATAACTTGGTACAAGGCAGCTTTCTATGTAACTTTTTTAATGCTTAGTTCTATATTGCTTGTCTTGGAATACAGTTGTATCTATTCTTGTTAGAAGTGAATGAAAATACTAGAGGGGAAGGAAAGCAACTGCACAGATACACAAATGCACACATTCTCTCTCTCTCTCTCTCTCTCTCTCTCTCACACACACACACACACACACACACACAATAATTAATGCTTTTAAAAAATCCTGGCTATGATTCAAAACTCAGAGACATTTGCAAGACAGGAGGATGGATGGCGGCTAACAGATTGAGGTTGAATCCTGACAAGACAGAAGTGCTGTTTTGGGGGGACAGGGGGCGGGCAGGTGTGGGGGACTCCCTGGTCCTGAATGGGGTAACTGTGCCCCTGAAGGACCAGGTGTGCAGCCTGGGAGTCATTTTGGACTCACAGCTGTCCATGGAGGCGCAGGTTAATTCTGTATCCAGGGCGGCTGTCTACCAGCTCCATCTGGTACGCAGGCTGAGACCCTACCTGCCCGCGGACTGTCTCGCCCGAGTGGTGCATGCTCTAGTTATCCCCCGCTTGGACTACTGCAATGCGCTCTATGTGGGGCTACCTTTGAAGGTGAGCCGGAAGCTACAACTAATCCAGAATGCGGCAGCTAGACTGGTGACGGGGAGCAGCCGCCGAGACCACATAACACCGGTCTTGAAAGACCTACACTGGCTCCCAGTACGTTTCCGAGCACAATTCAAAGTGTTGGTGCTGACCTTTAAAGCCCTAAATGGCCTCGGTCCTGTATACCTGAAGGAGCGTCTCCACCCCCATCGTTCAGCCCGGACACTGAGGTCCAGTGCCGAGGGCCTTCTGGCGGTTCCCTCACTACGGGAAGCCAAGTTACAGGGAACCAGGCAGAGGGCCTTCTCGGTAGTGGCACCCGCCCTGTGGAACGCCCTCCCTTCAGATGTCAAAGAGAACAACAACTACCAGACCTTTAGAAGACATCTGAAGGCAGCCCTGTTTAGGGAGGCTTTTAATGTTTTATAGATTATTGTATTTTAATGCTCTGTTGAAAGCCGCCCAGAGTGGCTGGGGAAACCCAGCCAGATGGGCGGGGTATAAATAATAAATTATTATTCTTATTATTATAGACTGCTCTGTTGCAGATTTTTTTTACCAGGAAAAAAATGTCTGCTGGTCACATTTTTACATCTGAGTGAAAGAAGGAGAATGGGGTTGGTCATGAAGATTACCTCGTGAATACTTCCTCTGACTGACATCAAATTTGATCCCTTGGTAGAGCTCCAAGGAGATTAAGCCATACGCAATGATCATTACGATCCCTGGGATAAGGAAAAGGATGAGGAGCTGGAAGACGTACCTGCAGAAACAGGAAGAGAGGCTTAGACCAGCAGAGAAAAAAGTTAAAATATTCTTACCACCTTCTTTCTTATCTCTGGAATGGGCTAGAGCTGATTCTGGGTACACTGCCTCCTCTCGTTTTAAAACCGAGTGTAATTATTATAGTTCACAGTTGAAAAGGATGTAATGTTGGTAGTATGACTTGTCACAGATCTCCCACAGTATTTGTTTTGAAACATGGAAAAGTTATGGGGGGTCCACCCCTTTTAGCTGCTCAGGTCACTTTGCAGATCAGTCCCAATCTATATATTTAAATCGTTCAAGTTGGATGTTTGTTAACAATCACCTTTCTCTGTAACCCCTTGATTGATTCCATTCAAATTTGGACACAACGTTCCATGCCCATATGGGAGTGATCATATGTATTTACATTGCACAAATACCACACCTTTCCCAGGTAAAAATGTGATTTTCTGCAAAAAATATAGCGCCCTCCAGTGGACGTTAAACAGCACAACACAACACACCTCTTTCTGACCCCTCCTCCTTCTTTCCCGACATCACTACCACCATCCAATCGACAGACAGACTGCCCACAAACACTACTGGGACAAAGAACCTCATAGACTAAAATAGTAGTAATAAACAGTTGTAGAAACGAAGACAAAAACAGGAGGGGCAAAAAGAGTACACATAGACTGAACTTCAACGAGATAAGCTGTAAGTAAACATACACTTTCTCTTTCATACTGTATCTTACTTTTGCATTTCATCAAATCAGCCACAGCAAGGTGTGGCCAGGTCAGCTAGTAATATAATAATAATAATTTATTACTTATACCCCGCCCATCTGGCTGGGTTTCCCCAGCCACTCTGGGCGGCTCCCAACAGAATATTAAAAATATGATAAAACATCAAACATTCAAAACTTCCCCAAACTCAGTGACGCGGGAGACAAGTGATAGTTTTGTAACAAAAAAATTAGAATGGTGCTACATTTGCTCCCTCTCCTCCTCAGACAGTTTGCATCTTGGATGTGCCACTGAAAATGTAACATGTCGGGGGCCCTGAGTACTAATTTATGTTTGAAAATAGGTGTAGGCATAATCGCCGTTCACGCATGGCAATTTGGGTAGAAACGGCTGCGGGGGTCTGGCTTCAGACAAGGTGCGACGACATCTAAGGAAGGAAAGTCTACTCAAATGAGTCATGGATCCCACTCCAAGGTTCCATGATCCAAGGGAGTCCAGGCACATAGAGGTTGACATTCATAGGCTTCCCTACATGAGACATCTCTGCAACTTCGTGGAAGTTTGGGGTAAGGGATAAAGTCCTTTTTGTTGGGGATAATTCAGAGGGAAATTCCCAGGTGTCAAAAAATGTTATTTATGTATGCCACTACTGCGGCTCGTGTTTTGCTAGCCCAAAAATGGAAATTGAGCAAAGTCCCAACTAAAGATGAATGGCAACTTAAATTGATGGAATAGGCACAGCTTGCGGAACTAACATATAGAATAAGAGAACAAGAAGAACATACGTTTAAAGAAGATTGGAAAATGTTTATTGAATATATGGAGGAAAATTGTGTTTATTTGAAAACATGAGCAGCATGAAGATAAATTCAACAGTAAATAAGTTTTGATGGATGTAATGATGGAATACTGAATGGTTCAGTTTATATTAAATATGCAGGGATTTATGTTTTGCAAAATGATCCATGGACAGAGAAGAAAGGAAGTCATTGATATTTTAAGGTTGTTTCAATTAATGTAAAACAGAAAATCTAATAAAAAATGTAAAACAGATACTCTAGTAAAAAATTATAGGGGGGGGGGGAGAATGCTCAAGCCACAATGAATTGGTTTGAATTTGAGTTGTCACTATTCTCTGTCTTTCCTGAATCAAATGAGCACAGCTGCCTCTGTGGAATTTATTATCACTTTGATTGTCTGAATTCTGAAAATCCTGAAGTGAATAGAAAAGGGCTGTAGCAGCAATTATACATGGCTGGCTTGTTTTCCAGCACTGCGTCTCATAATCAGGACACTGTTTGGAGAGGCTGTGTGATGAAACTCCTGCCCCCTCCTGGCCTTGGAAACGTGCTCTGAATTTTGCATCGCTCCATGGGAACTTGACGCAGCGCCCCTGTTAATAGGTGCAAAACAACTATGGGCATGAGATACCGGTAGGTAAAGGTAAAGAGACCCCTGACCATAACGTGCAGTTGCGGACGACTCTGGGGTTGCGGCGCTCATCTTGCTTTCCTGGCCAAGCGGCGTACAGCTTCCGGGTCATGTGGCCAGCATGACTAAGCCGCTTCTGGCCATAGCTGTCAACCCTCCCTTTTTTGGCGGGAAACTCCCTTATTCCAATGCCCTTTCCCGTTGCTATCCCGGATTGTTGATATCCCTTAAATTTCCCGGATTTCAAAGGAATAAGGGATTTTTTCTCAAACTTTCGGATTTGAAAATAAGGGATGCCGCGAGGGTGGTGCAATGGCACCAAGTAGCCTCGCCACCCTGCGCTCCAGAGGCTGTGCGCGAACAGGTAAGCGAAAGAGCGAGCGTATAGGCGGCAGGCAAGCTGTCTGTCTGGTTGGGTGTGAGGGTCTGGCTGCACAAGGCATGCAAGCTCCGCCCCCAGTCAGTCTCAGACTCCTTATTGGCAGCCGAGCAACGCAGCTGAGGAGCCTCCCTGGCCAGCAGGGAGAGAGAGGAGCTGCTTCCTTTGAAATCCGGGAAATTTAAGGGATATCAACAATCCGGGATAGCAGCGGGAAACGGCATTGGAATAAGGGAGTTTCCCACAAAAAAAGAGAGGGTTGATAGCTATGAGCCTGGGCAGGGAGGTCCTGGGCTGCCCAGATGACAAGACCCCCCACTAGGCCTCGCTGATGAAATATAGAAAGCAGAGCAATACCTTTAGCACCAGCTTGGCTGTAGGAGTTGCTGGAAGGAAGCGTACAAGGTCCCACCCATCCCTCTTAGGGACTCCAATCTGGATTTGTGTAGGGTTTAATCTTGAGCCTTTTCTTCTCCTGAAGATGTCCCACAAGGCAGCGGGCAAACTGGCCGATGCAACCACCATGATTATAATAGGATGCAGTGAACGCCTCAATGTTTGCACTTATTTTGCCCCACTGACAGGCTGTAGGACTGGCTGTCCATAATTTGACATATTAAATTGTACCTACAATCATACCAGGGACCCAGGTGGCGCTGTGGGTTAAACCACAGAGCCTAGGGCTTGCTGATCAGAAGGTCGGCGGTTTGAATCCCTGCGACGGGGTGAGCTCCCGTTGCTCGGTCACTGCTCCTGCCCACCTAGCAGTTTGAAAGCACATCAAAGTGCAAGTAGATAAATAGGAACCGCTCTGGCGGGAAGGTAAACAGTGTTTCCGTGCGCTGCTCTAGTTCGCCAGAAGCGGCTTAGTCATGCTGGCCACATGACCTGGAAGCTGTACACCGGCTCTCGGCCAATAAAGCAAGATGAGCACCACAACCCCAGAGTCGTCCGCGACTGGACCTAATGGTCAGGGGTCCCTTTACCTTTCAATCATACCATCTAATACCATCTCCCAAGAATTGCCATATCCATGCATATATATGGGATGGATATATATTTAGATCTGTTCTTACCAAGATTGCTCTACCACTTGGCTTGGCCAGACCAGGCGACACATGTGTGCTGTGCTGTTGTAGATCGATATCAGCTTGCTGTAAATCGGATACGGCGTCATGATGGCAAAGGAGAGGCACCAGGTTGCGGCGATCACCTTCAAAGCGTGCGATTTTGTCTGCCAAACCCGAGACTGCAGTGGCTTGCAAATAGCGCCGTATCTCTCCAAGGATATTGCAACCAGGCTGAAAGTCGAAACGCTGACTGAGACACCTAAGCGCATGAGGAGGGGGAGGAAAAGGAGAGCGGAAAGAGTAAATGGTTGACTCTTGTTTCTCTTGGCAAGTGGCGGGAATCAGACCAGTAATAACCAGCAGCATACAGAGAAACCAGTAGGAGAACACTTCAATCTCCCAGGACATTCTATACAAGATTTCAAAGTAGCTGTCATATTACAAAAGAATTTCAGAAATAGACTGGAAAGAGAAGTCGCTGAATTGCAACTTATTACCAAACTTAAAACCATGGAGAGACCTGGTCTGAATAGAGACATTGGATTCTTATCTCATTATACATGATAAAGCTGTGTTTAGCCATCTCACCCCTTGCTTTTTCCTGTAAGTCGTTACAGTCGTTAACTGTATTGCAGTCGTTAACAGTCGTCAACAGGTTTACCACACCTATCAGCCAATCACCCATTCCCACCACCCTTCTGAGTAATACCCCTCCCCACCCTCTCCCTATATATAAGGGTCTGGTGACTTCTGCTTCAGTTTATCTGAAGAAGTGTGCATGCACATGAAAGCTCATACCAAGAACAAACATTGTTGGACTCTAGGTGCTACTGGAAGGAAATTTTTTTATTTTGTTTTGACTACGGCAGACCAACACGGCTACCTACCTGTAACTACAGCAGCATACAGTGCTGCTTCATGCTCCGGCACCGGGGGCGGAGAGCAGACAGGGAGTGACGGGCGTGCATCCTGGGGCGTGGCGCGCTGCCCGAAGGGCGTGGCACCCAGCACCGGGGGGGGGCAGCCGCAATGGCACCCCACCGGGATCATGGTGCTGGGGGCGGAGCGGTCCCCCCGCCCCCCTCTTCCTCTGCCAGTGGCAGCATAGCAATAACCTATCTGCCAGCAGCCAGCAGAATCATTTAACTTCACAGAACCATTCAATCTCCAAGACTCTATGATGTTCCAATTTGGATCAATAAAACCAACTTGCCCTGTTATGGGGCATTTCAGATATATGAGGAATTTTAAAACAATAAAAAAGTATTGATTGATCAGTTATTTGAAATATTGCTACCGACAGTGGAACTTCAAATCATTTAAAAGTTATACTGAAACAGTGTGTCTGGGCATTTCCCAGTCAATTGAGTTTTCGTTTCTTTCTGCAGGGGAGTTCTTTTTACAGAAAAGTTTTCCTGCATCTTTTACTTCTTTACAGCAGCAGCAGCAGCAGCATTCCAGCTATCTCTTAGTGAAATTCCCATTACAGGAATAAAGAGTCTTTATTATTAACAGGACCCAGGTGGCGCTGTGGGTTAAACCACAGAGCCTAGGGCTTGCTGATCAGAAGGTCAGCGGTTTGAATCCCTGCGACGGGGTGAGCTCCCGTTGCTCGGTCCCAGCTCCTGCCAACCTAGCAGTTCGAAAGCACGTCAAAGTGCAAGTAGATAAATAGGAACCGCTCTGGCGGGAAGGTAAACGGCGTTTCCGTGCGCTGCTCTGGTTCGCCAGAAGCGGCTTTGTCATGCTGGCCACATGACCCGGAAGCTGTACGCCGGCTCTCGGCCAATAAAGCGAGATGAGCGCCGCAACCCCAGAGTCGGACACGACTGGACCTAATGGTCAGGGGTCCCTTTACCTTACCTTATTATTAACAAAACTTTACACCTGGTCATTAATAAAGAAACAAAGAAACATAATCATTTTCTCTTGTTAGCCACCCGGCCAGAGACCTAATGCTTACTCATTCACACACTCATTTAGACTGACCCCGACTTAGTTGATCGCATGCCCTGATAAGGACGCCTGTTGCCGGCGAAGTTTTCTGTTGCCTAGCAACTTGCTCAAGGCCATTTACAAATTTCTTCTAGAACATTCCAACGTCTTCTATGTACAAAATAGGTCTAAAACAATTGTGTGTGGTGTAGAGAAAACGGATAGAGAGGTGCTTTTAGCCATCTCTCTTAATACCGGAGGTCACCCAGTGAAATTAAAGACAGACAAAAGAAATCAGACAAAAGAAAACATTCTTTCACAAAATGCATCTCCTCTAAACTTTTCAAATAATGCCACCTCAGAAGATTACGGTAACTGTGGCCAACATTATAGAGCACAAAAGTAGATAGATGACTGTTTGCCTTGATTAGAAAACTCCATACAGACCCAATAATTAAATGCGGAACTGAAGGCCACTTCTTTCTATTTAACAACTCGGTTCCAGAATTACAAAACACTACTTATCTTCCCATATGAGTTTTGCCTTACAAAGCAAATACCCCAATTTTTTTCTGTGCAAAGTAAACACGCAATTCTACGCCGATGATACTGTTCTGCTGCCCTCTGAAAGTTTTCCAACGGCTACTGAGAAGTTATGGGGTGTTACTGTATATCAGAGAACTTCTAAATGTCAACTTTGCTGAAACTAAACTGGGGAACTGCTCCATTTACAATGATAAGTGGCCATTTGACGAGCAGGTTACTGAACAAGTTGTGTGGCAAGCGCATTGTGGTTCCCCCCCCCCTTTCTAGATAGAGGATAAATAACGCTCAAGACCCAGCTGTGGGTGAAAACAGAGAAGTTTTTATTGCCTATATGCTGAAGTAAGCAGGGTTGGCATGGTATTGGGTCAGGAGCCATAAACACATAAGACTTCTGATCTGAAGCCTGATACAGCAAACTGGCATGCCTGCCGCATAATCCCAGGGTATAAAAACCCTGTGTGGTGAACACTATGAGATTGGCATCTTTCCGGTAACCTGAGATGAGAGGCATCCATCTCAGCACATCCTGAGCTGGCATGCTTCCTCAGCACCCCTTAGGAGGGTCCCCCTTATTTTTAAATCCTACCTAGGGTTTCAGCAAAGAGTCCTTCCCAGTCTTACCTGAATATGGCAGGTACTGTTTACCTCAGACCCTTTACATGCAGTGCTCGAGATGTGGGTGGCGCTATGGTCTAAACCACTGAGCCTCTTGGGCGTGCCGATTGGAAGATCAGCAGTTCGAATCCCCTCGACGGAGTGAGCTTCCGCCGCTCTGTCCCGGCTTCTGCCAACCTAGCAGTTTGAAAGCACGCCAGTGCAAGTAGATAAATAGGTACCGCTGTGGCGGGAAGGTAAACAGCATTTCCGTACACTCTGGTTTCCATCATGGTGTCCTGTGGTGCCAGAAGCAGTTCAGTCATGCTGGCCACATGGCCCGGAAAGCTGTCTGTGCACAAACGCCGGTTCCCTCAGCCTGAAAGCGAGATGAGCGCTGCAACCCCATAGTCGCCTTTGACTAGACTTCACCGTCCAGGGGTCCTTTACCTTTTTAAAATTACAGTGCTTTACCACTGAGCTATGCCCCTTCCCCAACAATATAATATTCATTTTATGAAAGCTACCAATGCAGGATTGGGGAGCAGTATTGGGGAACCGGATCAAGCCAGAGAACCAGATCCAGAAGTGGCCAACCCTTCATGGGCCATCTTGACTCGTGGATGGTTAGGCCAGATTCAGTTCTATTTACCTGAAAAGCTATAGGATGGTTATACATCTGCCTCAAAAGGAGGAGCACAGAGCCCTACTGCATCCCTGACCCACTTCAAGCACTGTGTGACACGATGTACTTCAATGTATAATATAAGCTGAATTAAAGACATAAACATATAGAGAAACTGTGAGTCTAGCCAATGCAGACAGCTGGACCGTTGTTTATCTGCAGCCCAATTGGGAGAAATATATTATGGGCAGACTGGCAAAATTTGCGGTGGCTGTTCAGAAAACGAGAACAATGTTTGTTGAAACCAGTGTAGCAAATAGTAAATATGCCCATCTGTAGTTGCATTTGCCGTTTAGACCTTTTTAATATTACATTTGGAACTAGTAACTCGTTCCTGTAGTTTTATGAGTATCTAATTAATTAAGGAAGGATAATTTCTTGTTCCTGATTCTTGGAAGGAATAACCCTTTGACACTCTGCACATTAACACTCAGGGAATGGCCTTCAACATGAAACAAACTTTTCCATTTCATTTATAGGAAAGAAGTCAATATAGTTCTGACAGCTGGCCTGATTTTAAACTGTAACTCTCAACGCGTGGCTGTATAATTCAGCTACAATCTGTATCTAACAGAGCAGAAAATTAGATTATCGGTCAAACATGCAACCTTGCACTCTTCCCTGTTGCTCCAGGTCTGCAGCGAGGAAGCCTCACTGAAACAGTAAAGGTCACTTACGCTGAACTCATTGCATTTCTTCAGTGTTTGCAAAATAGTGCTGGAGAAGCACTCCGCCAAGTAGCATCTCTGGGCCCCCTTCTTGCATTACTCCTGCGAAACAGGTCCATGCATTGGACCTGTTTCTTCTTCTTCTTCTTCTACTACTACTACTACTACTACTACTACTACTATCCCTCATAGCCAAGTAAGATTGTCTTCCATGACACGGTCTTAACAGTGAGTCCGTAAGTGAATGTGGAGGCCAATTCTGGATCCACACGTCCTTCCACAGTGGGGACATGGGTTTCTGGTCGGGAGTTGATCATGGTGAGGGTTTGCCAAGCGTGCCTTCCTCTTAGCACGTTTCTCCCGTGTCCTGAGTTTGAGTGTCTTCAAAGGCCATGACACCTTTGGTAAAGGTTGTTCTCCGACTGGAGTGCTCGCAGGCCAGTGTTTCCCAATTGTCTGTGTTTATACTACATTTTTTTAGATTTGCTTTGAGAGTCTTTAAACCTCATTTGTTGACCACCAGCATTACGCGTCCCATTTTTAAGTTCAGAATGCATCAGACGATAAACAGGCACCTGCACAACATGACCAGTCCAACGAAGTTGATGTTGAAGAATCATTGCTTCGACACAGGTTATCTTTGCTTCTTCCAGTACACTGGTATTAGTTCTTTCCAAGTGATGAGTAATTTTTTTTTAGAGTCTTTAAACCTCTTTTGTTGACCACCAGCATTGCGCTTTCCATTTTTAAGTTCAGAATAGAGTAGTTGCTTTGGAAGACGATAATCAGGCATCTGCACAACATGACCAGTCCAACAAAGTTGATGTTGAAGAATCATTGCTCCGACACTGGTGATCTTTGCTTCTTCCAGTACACTGGTATTAGTTCGCATGTCTTCCTAAGTGATGTGTCAAATTTATCGGCTCCAATACTTTGGCCACCTCCTTCGGGTAGTGATAAAGCGGGATATCAAATCCAAACTCCTCCTCCTCCTCCTCCTCCTCCTCCTCTTCTTCTTCTTCTTCATCAGATCACTCAACCCACCCAGCCTCTTTTCATGCTTTGCTCTGATATGACCTTGCTATGGACAATTGTCGGTCACCATATTGTTGGTCTGCCCCTCCTCAGTAAGGGTATCCTGTTAAAGGGATCCGGGGGTGTGGATTCTTTCTAAAGTCCAGACATGGGCTAGGGCCATGTCACAGCCCTTATGGGGACCCTTCGGGGTGCCACTATCTGATGTAAGTCATAGGACACCCCCTATTGGTGGTTTACCCTTCCATGGACTCCCTGCAGATAGACTGGAGTCAATATATAGCCTGGCTTCACCCCAATGCCTAAGCCAAACCGCTCACATCAGTAACCAATAAAGTTGTGGCCTATTTGAACCCATAAACCAAAATACTCCATGTCAATGTGTTTTATTGGTCTCCTGGGAACTTTGTGGCTCGGGTGCCTTGGCACACAACTTAGGGGGCTCCCACAACCAGGTGGGTCTCAATGTATCTCCACATAAACTGAAAGGGCACCCGGGAAAACACCCAATAGCCTCCTATGGCTATGTATTTTAAGTAATAGTGGCAACCGGTCTTTTAGGGGAGATTGTCTACTGTTATTGATTTTCCTTTCCTGATAAGCTTCCAAGAATACAAGCTGAAAACCACTGCCTTTACCATTGCTTTGACTTAAAGAAAAACATCTCCCACTTATTCTGCAACACTGATAAATGAGCAAAAGCATGGCTCTTGATTTTAACATTGCAATACCTGTGATTTTACTTTCTTGGGTTCCATGATCACTGCAGATGGTGACAGCAGTCACGAAATTAAAAGACGCCTGCTTCTTGGGAGAAAAGCAATGACGAACCTAGACAGCATCTTAAAAAACAGAGAAATCACCTTGCTGACAAAGGTCCGTATAGTTAAAGCTATGGTTTTCCCAGTAGTGATGTATGGAAGTGAGAGCTGGACCATAAAGAAGGCTGATCGCCGAAGAATTGATGCTTTTGAATTATGGTGCTGGAGGAGACTCTTGAGAGTCCCATGGACTGCAAGAAGATCAAACCTGTCCATTCTGAAGGAAATCAGCCCTGAGTGCTCACTGGAAGGACAGATCCTGAAATGGAGGCTCCAATACTTTGGCCACCTCATGAGAAGAGAAGACTCCCTGGAAAAGACCCTGATGTTGGGAAAGATGGAGGGCACAAGGAGAAGGGGAAGACAGAGGACGAGATGGTTGGACAGTGTTCTTGAAGCTACCAACATGAGTTTGACCAGTGGAAGACAGGAGTGCCTGGCGTGCTCTGGTCCATGGGGTCACGAAGAGTCGGACACGACTAAACGACTAAATAACAACGTAACGTGGAGATACCTGCACTGTGTTGTCAGACGGAAAGCGACACATCTTCAGGTGCGCTCATTGAGGCACACACTCTGCCCAGGGGCAGACTAAACAACAACAACACCTGTGATTTTTTTTAAAAAACCACAATTTCACTAATGTAAAGGTGCCAAATGTAAAACTTATCTGAGAAAAGGCATCCTATATCTTAAGACATAAAATGTATCTATAATAAGCGAAGTGTTGAAGTCAAGAATATACTGTGTGTGACTCTCGCTTTTAGCAAGTGTAAGGTATCTCTTACATAATAAATCCCCAAACGGCTATATATTGATGCTGTTGTAAATGTCATAGTGATGTATTCCCCTGAAATGTCTTTATGGCGGTAATTACCAAGAAAAAGGGCAAGCTTCCATGCCTCAGATTTTATATCGGCAATTAACTCTAACTTGTTGACTGCCATTTTTTTATGTTTCACTGTTTTATTGATCATCTAATCAAAAGTGTTTCCCAGTTTCTTAAAAATGAACTTTGTCTCTTATTTTTATTATACCATCTTTCCCCCTTTTTAAGACACCGTCTTATAATTTTTTTCCCTCAAAAAAACACAGGGTGGCTTATTTTCAGTGGGATGTCTTATTTTTATTACATCAGTATGGTACGGTACAGCCTTCCCCTGTGGCGGCACCACGGCTTACTTTTGGGGTACGTTTTACTTCTCACAAAGATAAAAAAAACCCTGCCATGGCTTACTTTATGACTACGTATTAAAAAAGGGGAAACAGGGTAGGTTTTTATTTTGTGGGGGTTTTTTGCAGAGGTTTTTTGGACGTAGGACGTAGACAACAGATTCTCTTATCTGAGAAACAATTTGTTTTGACTTCACAATCCTTTACCTTCTTACTCAGAAATAAATCCCACTGAGTTCATCAGGCTTTCTCGCAGGTAAATGTATATAATATTGCAGCTTGAGACAATTTCCCCCCCTATGCTAACAAATGAAAACCAAAACAATTAGCAATTCTACTAGAGAAAGACACCTATGTCCTGCTTCTCATTACATGCTTGTGCTTATGAATAATAGTAAAAAATTGAGTTAATCCTTTTCGATAGTCCTAGAAATGCCATCATCAAGCTTTGTGATCTTTACAAAATACACAGTTTTGTGTCAAACCCGTATCCTGATCAGAAACACATTAATTAGAAGTAGAAAGTCCTACTGATTTAAGAGTCACTTCCATTTCAAAGCCCAACCAGACTATTCAGACCAACCAAGAGGATTCATTAAGAATAGAAGAATAGAATAGAATATATTTTATTGTCATTGTCCCCTTTGGGGACAACGAAATTACTTGGCTGCTCCATCCACCCAGATAGGGCACTCCACGCAAAAACAAAACAACTACAAAAACACTGATTAAAACCATACACACTGATTAAAACCAAACAATGATAAAACATAACAGGTAAGATTAGATTACTTCAAAGTCCAGGCTTCTCATTCAAGGCCGCGATCGCTCTGGAAAAGAAGCTGTTTCTAAGACGGCTTGTTCTTGTTGTCATCATCCTGTATCTCCATCCCGATGGCAAAAGTTCAAAGAGACGGTGACCAGGATGCGATGGATCTTTCACTATGTCCAGTGCCTTTCTGTGGCACCTCATGGCATAAATCTGCTCTAAGGTGGAGAGCGAGCAGCCAACAATGCTCTCTGCTGCCTTAACAACTCTGCACAACCCCATCCTGTCCTTGGTAGTACAGCTTCTGTACCACGCACATAAGCCACAAGTGAGCACGCTCTCAATGGCACAGTGATAGAAGCAACTATAACAAAAGGAATTATTGTGAAGATAAGAAAAAAAAAATTGTGTGTGTGTGTGGGGGGGAGCGGCACCAAATTTTGTCCTTGGTCTAGGCCCCATATTACCCAAAGTCTGTACCTGAACTGTGTAATCCCATTTAAAAGTCAATCCTATTGAATTCAATTGATCGGCAAACCCAAGAGGCTCAGTGGTTTAGACCACAGTGGCAGTTGCACACACTGGGCATAGTCAGGATTTTTGTTAGGGGGGCAGACCATTTGTTGGGGGGACAGAACCTCAGTTAGCTATGTATTTTTATTTATTTTTATTGATTTGGAGGGCAGCTGCCTTTGCTGCGTCCGTGCATCAGTGGTCCAAGTGTGAAACTTTATTGAGAATAAATAGGTGGGTGAGGGGTAGGGAGCAGGCAGCAGGTCTGAAATAAACCAGAGATCCATGGCTCTAAAACCGGACTGATCCCAGCCTATGCAACAACAATATAGTGTTTCTAGTCTGTTGAATAGCTGTGAGGGTGGTCAACCTCCCAGTGGTATGGAAGATGTGGTCTCTGAAAGAGAAGAGTTTGAAAACGGCTTGGCATATGTAGTCAAAATGTGGATGTTCATCGACTCACCCATGAAGTAGTTGATAAGTTTGCAGACAGCACTGCCGAAAATGAAATCTTCCAGGAGGTTGGGAATAAGCGTGAAGGGCATGCAGAAGAAGCACAGCATGAGATCACTGATGGCCAATGACAGCAGGAATATGTTGGTCACCGTTCTCATCCTCTTGTTCCGGATCAGCACGACGATCACCAGCGTGTTGCCCAAGACACTGAGCAGAAATATCAGAGAATAGAGAAGAATCCGAACGGCTTGGTCTAAAGCAAAAAGCAAAAAAACACATTGTTGTCATAATTGGAAGAGGCCAGGGAGGAGATCATCAGCTGTGCAGCCATACTAAGTTGTACAGAAATTATTTTCTGCCTGCATTTTACAGATAGTCACTCAATTGACAGATTTGCCTATCCCTCCATTGAGCTTGGAGATTAAGGCCCCGTTGTTGTTGTTGTTGTTGTTGTTGTTGTTGTTGTTGTTGTCTGCCCTAAACATTTAAAGCAGTCTTTTTAAAATTTATTTATTTGGTTTTTCAACTTAAAATTTTACAACCACATACCCGTCTTCCCCCCTTTTTAAGACACCGTCTTATAATTTTTTCTCCTCAAAAAAAACCACAGGGTGGCTTATTTTCGGGGGATGTCTTATTTTTATTACCTCAGTATGGTACGGTACAGCCTCCCCCTGCGCGCTGAGCAGGCGTGGCAGAACTCCGCAAGAGGCGCGTTCCCCCCCCCCCGCGCGCCTCTCGCTGGTTTGCTGGCTCCCTGCGCACGGGGAACAGGCGGGGCAGGAAGAATCGTCTTCCCCCCCGCCTCTCCCTGCACGCTAAGCAGGCGGGGCAGAACTCCGCAAGAGGCACATTTCCCCCCTGTGCCTCTCACTGGTTCGCTGGCTCCCTGCGCACGCAGGAGGGGCTGAGGAGGCGACGGGAACAATGGCGGCACCATGGCTTACTTTTGGGGTACGTCTTACTTCTCACAAAGCTAAAAAAAACCTGCCATGGCTTACTTTATGACTACGTATTAAAAAAAGGGGAAACAGGGTATCCAATGTACAACATAAAAACAAGATTCCAAGGAATCTCCTGGACTTCCATCCTGCCCTTTGTGGGTCCTATTATTAATCAATTCCTCCCGCATCTTTGATGATAATCCAAACTCTTTACCTCTTCCATTATGTCCAGAATTAAACCTTAAACTGCAAGTGATATTCCAATCCCACTAATGATTTTAACTGTTTACAATGGTCTTTAAGATAAGTTATAAATTTCCCCCATTCCTTATTAAAATTTCTGACTCTTCCGGTCATTTTAGCCAAGTTAATGGACTATGCAGAAATGGCTAAAATGACATTTAAAGCAGTCTTGTGCCACTTTGAACAGTCCCGGCTTCCCCCAAAGAACCCTGGGAACTGTAGTTTGCTAAGGATGCTGAGAGTTGTTAGGAGACCGCGGCTCCCCTCCCAGAGTTACCATTTCCAGAGTTCCCTGAGAAGAGGGATTGATTGTTAAACCCGTCTGGGAAATGTAGTTCTGTGAGGGGAGCAGGGGGGTCTCCTAACTACTCTCAGCACTCTTAAGAGACTACAGTTCCCAGGATTCTTTGGGGGGAGCCCTGGAATGATGTTGCTTTCAATGCACAGTGGGGCTGTAAGATGGACTGGGATTCTGTACTCTTCCTAGTTGCAGGAAAGAGGTTATTTCAGCAGGCAACAGCTCTCTCATCTTTGTCACATGAAGCCTGCCGGACCCCTAGGGTAACTTGGAGGGCTGGCATTTTTCAGACCTTGCCCTGTCCTTTTTTGCAGCTGTTCACCCAGATATGCAAAGGTATGTGTGTGTTTACAAGGGACAAGTGTCAGGCAGGAAGGAAAACAAAATAAAAAATAAAAAAATTCCTTCCAGTAGCACCTTAGAGACCAACTCAGTTTGTTCCTGGTATGAGCTTTCGTGTGCATGCACACTTCTTCAGACACACTGAAACAGAAGTCACCAGACCCTTATATATAGTGAGAGGGTGGGGAGGGGTATTACTCAGAGGGGTGGTGGGAGTGGTGGATAGGCTGATAGCTGAGGTAAACCTGTTGACGACTGATAACGACTGCAATTGGTCTAACAGGAAAAAGCAAGGGGTGAGAAGGTTAAAAATAGCTTTGTCATGTATAATGAGATAAAAATCCAATGTCTTTATTCAGACGAGGTCTCTCCATGGTTTTAAGTTTGGTAATGAGTTGCAATTCAGCAACTTCTCTTTCCAGTCTATTTCTGAAATTCTTTTGTAATAAGACAGCTATTTTGAGATCTTGTATAGAATGTCTTGGGGACCCAGGTGGCGCTGTGGGTTAAACCACTGAGCCTAGGGCTTGCCGATCAGAAGGTCAGCGGTTCGAATCCCTGCGACGGGGTGAGCTCCCGTTGCTCGGTCCCTGCTCCTGCCAACCTAGCAGTTCGAAAGCACGTCAAAGTGCAAGTAGATAAATAGGAACCGCTCTGGCGGGAAGGTAAACGGCGTTTCCGTGCACTGCTCTGGTTTGCCAGAAGCGGCTTTGTCATGCTGGCCACATGACCCGGAAGCTGTACGCCAGCTCCCTCGGTCAATAAAGCGAGATGAGCGCCGCAACCCCAGAGTCGGACACGACTGGACCTAATGGTCAGGGGTCCCTTTACCTTTTTACCCTTTATAGAATGTCTTGGGAGACTGAAGTGTTCTCCTACTGGTTTCTCTGTCTTGTGATTCCTGATGTCAGATTTATGTCCATTTATCCTTTGGCGTAGGGTTTGGCCTGTTTGTCCAATATAGAGAACTGAAGGGCACTGGATAGGGTAGGGTGCAAGGGGTCTATGCCTCCCTAGCAAGCCCTATCTCTGGTTGCTCTCCTCCCAGCCGGAGTCCTGAGACTGTGTTTGCCTGTCAATGCAGCGAGAGTAGGGCAGATACCTACAGGAAAGTTACAGGGGGAAAGCAACTGTGCGGAGACAGTTGCTGCCTGTTGCTTCTCCCCTGCAAATACCTCCCCTTGCACATCAGAGCCGGAGATGGGGCTGGAATTCTGTATCAGCTGCCGAGGGACATGTAGTTCTGCCCTAAAACATGAAGGAAGCTATAAATAAAAATGTGAGGAAGTGCTATATTGACTGCTGTGAAAAGGGTGGCAACCAGCCCTTCTAGATAGGCTGGTGCGAACCAGAGATTTGGTTGTGTTTGGTCTCGTTCCTTCTACTGTGCTCTCAAGCTTAGCTCTAAGCAGCTCAGTTCTGGTCTATCTGGAACACACCTCATGTCTTCTCTCAAAGGCATAGCATATTCAGCATCTGGTACTTTTTACAATATAACCCCTCTAAATTATGCAGCTTGCAAATCCCAATATCTACCCACTTAGGAATATATCAGACAACAGGTAGTGTAATATATGACTCTGTGTTTTGACGCCTTTGGTATAAAACACACACACACACACACACACACACACAAAGTCCTTCTATATGCAGTTCATAATAACTGCAGTGTGTGTGTGTGTGTTTTATTAAAAAAACTTTTAAAATTGCACCAGTGTTTCAGCTTACTCTTTGCATTTTCTGCCCTGTGTTGCAATTGCTCAATTTTCCAGCAAACATATATGTTGCTTTGTAGGCATAGTTACAATCAGAAAGTAAAACCATTAATTTTGACTTTCCACTCTCATTTTAAAAAAAACAACAACTCTGGCCATTATTAGCAGCTTTTGGAGGTTCTGGGTGATGTATTTGATACTGACGCTTTATTCTCGTTTTGTGGACATGGTTTTAATTGTATTTTGCTGTTGCCTTACTACCTAGTGAGCCACCTTGGTATTCATTTGGAAGTGAAATGTAGTATATAAATGACTAAACATTATCAGCAAATGTTTTCACAGAGCTTTGCTTTAAAACCCTTTATCAATTGCTTATCCTAAACTAGTTGCAGGTGAAGCTGATGGTGTTAAAAATGCGTATGTATTGATACAGATATATACCGGTAAATAAATTGTACCCTACCTTTAGGCTGAGAGTGATTCGGGCAGAAAATGGTGTAATTTTCCAAGCCAAGCTCGCACAGGAAAGCAGAAATATTGGTGTCAAGTAGGCTGTAATTACTTATATCCATCCTTCACTCTTCAGAGTTGAGTTTCTAAGGCAGCAAGCATAGTTTGGGGACTATCAGTCCATTATTTCAGGCCTAAAGGAAACCTGCGGTGGTGAGCTTTGACAAGAGTCGCTGTCCAGAGTTATTCTTCTTCAGCCACCCATCAGGAATGCTTAGTCCATGCAATTCAAAGCAGCTTGGGGACGCTTGCTTCGAGGACGGCGTGAGGCAGCTTAAATGCCGCAGAGAGAAATGCAGGCATGCACACAAACACTCCGATTCCTCTCTTCTGGATCCACCCCTTTCTTTTACGGACGGAGGTGGCTTTGGGATATAGCCATGCCGAGGAATGATTGCAAAATTAACCCCTTGCACAATCGCTCTCAGCCAGCAGATGCTCAAGACTTCTCCGGTCACAGTTATTTATAAACTTGAGTCAATACGTGAGATTTGCGCAGCCTTATCTTATGCAGGTTTGCTCCACCGAGTTCGACAGGACTTGCTCCAAACTGTGCACGGGATGGCAGCCTAAGGCTACAGTGCTTACAGGTAGTTTAAAAAAGTACCGGTACAGTCCCAAGTGTTGGAAATGTAAAGAGAAAGGAGGTTCTTTGTGCGGATGCCTGATTATCGTCTTCCAAAGCAACTGCTCTATTCCGAACTTAAAAATGGAAAGCGTAATGCTGGTGGTCAACAAAAGAGGTTTAAAGACTGTCTCAAGGCAAATCTTTTAAAATGTGGTATAAATACTGACAAATGGGAAACACTGGCCTGCGAGGGCTCCAGTTGGAGAACAGCCTTTACCAAAGGTGTCATGGGCTTTGAAGACACTCGAACTCAGGACACAAGGGAGAAACGTGCTAAGAGGAAGGTACGCTTGGCAAATCCACACCGTGATCAACTCCTGCCCGGGAACCAATGTCCCCACTGTGGAAGGACGTGTGGATCCAGAATTGGCCTCCACAGTCACTTACGGACTCACTGTTAAAACTGTGTTTATGGAAGACAATCTTACTTGGCTACGAGTGATCGAAGAAGAAGAAGAAGAAGAAGAAGAAGAAGAAGAAGAAGAAGAAGGTGGTCTTGTAGTAAGGTTAAAGCTTACTGGGAAATGATATATAATGAAATGAAAATGATGTTTAAAACATTCTTTGTAAAAAACAAACACACACAAAAAACCCAGAAGCTTTTCTTTTGGAAATTATAGGGATAGAACTACCTAAACTGTATAGAAACTTATTTATGTATGCGACTACAGTGGCAAGAACGTTATTCGCCCCAAAATGGAAAGAAGCAGAAGTCCCAACAAAGGAAGAATGGATACAAAAACTTATGGAATATGCAGAAATTGTGAAACTTACCGGAAGAATAAGAAATCAAGATAACATTTTTTGTTTAAATAAAAGAATGCAAATGGTTTATTGAATATTTACAGATAAATTATAAACAGATAAGAACATTGGCAGGATTATTGTAATAACCTGCAGTTTCATAAGAGTATATATTTAAAGAAGATGAATAAATGAGCAAATTAAATTAATTTGGATATGCAGAAGATATGAAAAATAAATTTAAGGAACAGCAGAAAGAGGGGGAGGGAAGTCAAGTTTTGAAATATCAAAATGATTGTAAAATTAGTGAAATGCATAAAATTAGTGAAATGTGTAAACTTGAAAAGTATAAATCTTTTTTAAAAAGTATAGTCCCTTATTAAATTACATATAACTTCCGTGTTTCTCTTAGATAGAAGTTTAGGAAAAAGGCTACGGAGGCAGTTTAAATCCAGAATTTTAAAACACAGAGCCTAGGAACACCTAATACTCTGTTTGAATCTGGCTGAGAGTGCTAGGTACATTAAGTCTAGCATTTTTCATCCTCAGGATTCGTTCTGATCCCATGGAGACGTAAATAAGTAAATGTTATGGATCATACGCATTAACAAGCTCCTATTGTATCTTTTTCCTTTTAAACAAAAGCAGTGTGTGAGGCGTCAGCTGGAGGTGAAGGGACAAGTGTGGAGGGAGAGTTGTGCGATTCTCTCCTTCCCTGTCGTTTTCGGCTCAAAACCACCACCCACAAGCCACTTCCTCACCTGTAGGGGGAAAACATATGGGGTCCCTATCATTTGTCTGCTGCAGAAAGCAAAGGAACATTTGAATTTGGTGAAATAGGATTAAGTGGTCCCTCCTTCGAAGAATTGATGCTTTTGAATTATGGTGCTGGGGGAGACTCTTGAGAGTCCCATGGACTGCAAAAAGATCAAACCTATCCATTCTTAAGGAAATCAGCCTTGAGTGCTCACTGGAAGGACAGATCCTGAAGCTGAGGCTCCAATACTTTGGCCACCTCATGAGAAGAGAAGGCTCCCTGGAAAAGACCCTGATGTTGGGAAAGATGGAGGGCACAAGGAGAAGGGGACGACAGAGGACAAGATGGTTGGACAGTGTTCTCGAAGCTACCAACATGAGTCTGACCAAACTGCGGGAGGCAGTGGAAGACAGGAGTGCCTGGTGTGCTCTGGTCCATGGGGTCACAAAGAGTCGGACACGACTAAACAACAACAACAACCTTCTCTCCTGCTGAAATTATCCCACCTTTTTACGTGTTTTTCAGAGAGAGAGAGAGAGAGTATATTACATCCAAGTTGACCCTTAGAACTGCTCTTCACATTACACACAGAACTAAGGACTGTGTCACTTCAGATTACAGGTGGGGGTTGATAATATGCAGTGCTTTTTTCCTAAAAATATGTTTAGGGGTACTCTCTTTTTGACTCAAGAAAATCACCATTTTATAGTTCAAATCAGGAAAAATAAACAGTAGATGGACAAAAGTACAAAGATTCACAAAATGTTTAGGGTTATGTTTACCCCCAGAAAAAACCACCGATCATATGTTTGTATGTTGTCACATGTTGATTACATGTTTGTATGTTGTCACATGTTGATTGCATGTTTGTATGTTGTCACATGTAGAATGTTACCTTTATGAGATACTGAAGTGCACTGAACCACATGCAGTCTTTCCGCTGGGTGTATTAATTTACCACATACATGTCAGTCCCACTATCCTAACACTTTTGGCATACGAAATATTCACTTATCCAAACATGAGGAATTATTATCCAAACATTGTTATAAAGGTAAAGGGACCCCTGACCATTAGGTCCAGTAGCGGACGACTCTGGGGTTGCGGTGCTCATCTCGCTTTATTGGCCAAGGGAGCCGGCGTACAGCTTCCAGGTCATGTGGCCAGCATGACAAAGCCGCTTCTGGCGAACCAGAGCAGCGCACGGAAACGCGTTTACCTTCCCGCTGGAGCGGTACCTATTTATCTACTTGCACCGCGTGCTTTTGAACTGCCACCAATTCAGATATCCAGACTGCAAGACCTGTGTGTACTACTGAGAGAGACTGGACAAATAAGAGTAATTTTCCTTTCCTCGTTTCCCTTTCGTAAGGTTTTAGTAGGTCTTCTTGCTTCTTCCTTTTGTGTGTGTGTGTGTGTCATTTTGGGGTCAACATTTCATGGTCAGGAATGCATTAGAATCTCCCTATAGCAGGAGTCTGCAACCTGCGGCTCCGGAGCCGCATGTGGCTCTTTTACACCTTTGCCGCGGCTCCGGGGTGGCGTGTCTTCTCCCGCTCCCCTTTCCCTCCCGTCATGTCGGTGTGTGTAGTCGGGGGGCGGCGGGAGAGCGAGCTGCAGAGAGAAAGAGAAGTTGGCGAGCTGCGACGGGCGCGTTGACGGCAAACCAGAGCCGAGCGCGGAGCCCGAGAGCGAGAGCAGCGCCTCCTCCTCCTCCTCCTCCTCCTCCCGCTTCCCGGCTGGGCAATTGACAGAGCTCATTATCATGCTGCGCTCACTCGCTGCCTGTCTAGGGCCGGAGGGAGGGAGAGCGAAACGCGCGCGCACACAAAAGCTGGTGTGTGTGTGTGTGTGTGTGTGTGGAGAGGAGGCAGCGAGCCCCAGACAAAGCCCGTGCAGCACGCACACAAAAGCTGGTGTGTGTGTGTGGAGAGGAGGCAGCGAGCCCCAGACAAAGCCCGTGCAGCGCGCACACAAAAGCTGGTGTGTGTGTGTGTGTGTGTGTGTGTGTGTGTGTGTGGAGAGGAGGCATCGAGCCCCAGACAAAGCCCGTGCAGCTGTATTTGAGCTGGGCCAGCGCTGGCAGACGTGCTGCCATCTCGCAGGAGGCTCCTGATGGACGCTTGCCTAAATCGCAGCGGCGCGGGGCGGCAGGGGGCGAGGCACCGTACGTCATGCGCAATGACGTCACATGGCCCCGCCCCCTCGCCTAGGGCGCGAAAAGCGGCTCCCAGGTGTTTTTTTCCTTCGGAAATGGGTCCAAGTGGCTCTTTTCGTCTTAAAGGTTGCCGACCCCTGCCCTATAGGAATCAATGAAATTCGTCGACTCATTATGTAACGGGCTCCCTGAGAATGATTCCCTGAGAACACATTGTGTACAGATAGCGGGAGTGATGTGTATAAGGATTATTATTCTTTTGTAATAATAACCCAAAAACCATTCATTTGAAATCATCTATGTAAGGCAAGTGTTTAAGTCAGCGAGTGGTTTCTCCATCTCCATCTGAGCAGAAAACGGTAAAGTCTGTACTGGATCAAAGCTGTCAATGCTTTAATCAATTTAATTGGCGGATTAAGCTTGTAAAACTTTCATGGAGGCAAATTGCAATTAGGGTGGCTGAGACTGGAGGAAAAAACTAGATGGTTCATTTTGCTCTAAAAGAAAATGCTAGGCAGTGTTTGCGTCTGACAAGGAGATACAGATCTTTGTCCATTATGTCAAATGTTAATTTTGCTTTAACAGAAAATACCAGACAGAGTTTGCCTCTAACAAGGAGGTACAGGGTCTTTGTTCGTAGTGTAAAATATTATCACCCATATTCTCCAGTGTCCATAAAAAGCGCTTGTATCAAAGATTTGGCAACCTGCAAGGACATTTAAATTTAATTCATTCAGATGACTAATCAACTAAAAGACTTTGGGACAGCCTTAGAAATGTATTAACTGGCGCTTAGGGTGGTCATTTATGCATTGTCAAGAAAGAGAAAACACGCCGCCAGAAAACAGGACAAATGAGGACACAAATTTACATGACAATGGCAACGTATAGTCGGTTTTAAGGCCCCTTCTTGTCCGTTTTGTGGTTTCACCCAGAGTTCTGTCTTTTGTAACGGATGTCACCAAGAAGTTCTTTTTTATAGTTTTTGTAATTTTTTCTGATTTAAATCAACGACTTCCCTTCTTCTCTTTCTGTGGTTCATTTTGCATACCATACATCCCTGTGTATTTTACATGAACTAAACCATTCAGCATTCCATTATTACATCCATCAAAACTTATTTACACTGTTGAATTTATCTTCATGCTACCAGCGTGAAGATAAACAATTCGTAAACATTTTCCAGTCTTCTTTAAATATATATTCTTCCTGTTCTCTTATTCTATATGTTAAATCTGCAAGCTGCATGTATTCCATCAGTTTGAGTTGCCATTCTTCTTTGGTTGGGACCTCGCTCGTTTTCCATTGTTGGGCTAGCAAAACACGGGCCACAGTGTTAGCATACATAAATAATCTTTTTTGACACCTGGGAATTTCCCTCTGAATTATCCCCAACAAAAAGGACTCTGGGGTTTTTTTTGGAAACATTTTTTTCAGTTCATTATATATCATTTCCCAATACTCTTTTACCCTTTTACCACATATGATAAAATGTACCCTCTACCTCATTACATCATTACCGAGTTCTTAATGCACCTGTCATGGTGATGGGGCATAGGAAGGAGAGAGCGAGAAGAAAACGAGAGGTAATAGGGGCTATGGGGGGGGATGTGTGGTAAAGTTAGTTGAGGTTGGGGCGAATGTTTACCTGCCCCCTCAGCTTCAGTCTTACCTTAAAATTCAGGATGGAATTTTTCACTATTTCTAGGCCACCTCGGTCGCCCTATAACAATGCATGTTATGGGGGGGGGGAGGGGATAAAATAAATCAGGTCAAATTATTTCCACGTAACATCATAATAGAATCTGATCCACGAACTGTCAAGAACAAAAGTTTCCAGAGTCTCGCTATGGATTAATTTTGTAGATTACACTATCAGCCTCCACAGTAATGCTTTTGTCTATATTATTCTTAAGAAATTGCAGCCCTAGGTAATCTGGACTGTGTTCTGTGTTTATACAGTATTATATTGTGCAGGCAATAAGTAGGACTGGGAGGATGTAAATGTTATATTTGTTCCCATTAGCAAGCCTTCATTTACGTTTCGGCATTTTTTAAAAAGCAGCCAAAGTGAGATGCACATCGGTCAGTGACAAAAGAAAAACAGGGCTTAAGAACAAAGCAGACATTCTGCAGGGGACGACCCAAAGGATTGTTATAAACGGATCTTCCGTTAATTAGTCTTGCAGGATTTGACTCTTTATTGACTTGCCAGAAGTATCTAGGTCTTTGCTTGGAAAGCTAGCCATAGTAGAGACCTTCCAGGGACATCGGCAGCAAAGCACCCTGATAACAAGGTATATCTAGAGGTCAAGGAGAAGGTCAAATGGCAAGTTAGCAACCCATGACTTAGGGAGAGAGAGGAGATAACAGAGCAGGACAAGAGAATGAGGCAGTTCTGCCAAAATGGCAAAACTGTCCAGAAAGCTCAGGAACCAAGAAGACCAAGGCTTCAGTAAAGAATGGGGGGAAGTTATAATTTACTTGAGAGACCACTGTAAGCAGATGAAAACATTAGCAGGGTTGTAATAACAGTTGTAATGTAGAAGATGGACAAAATGGAGAGACATAAAATTTGGATGATGAGATAATAATATGCAGTTGAAAAGGTTTATAATAGGACCCCAAGGAGGGGAAGGTGAGAAGTCTAGAGATTCAGAGAAATCTCCAAATATGGATATGTATTTTGTAATACATAATAAAAATTATTTCAGAGAGAGAGAGAGAGAGAGAGAGAGAGAGAGAGAGAGAGAGAGAGAATGAGGCAGTTCATGAAACCAGGTGCCCCACACAATGGCACCTGGGAACTCACAGGGCCACTAAATGGCCTATATGATCTATCCAGAATAGTGTGGAGATACAGACCCTCCAAGTGTCCCTATTTCCCAGGAACAGTCCCAGATTTACAGAAGCAGTCCTGGTTTCTGATTTGATCCTGGAATGTCCCACTTTTCCTTAGGATGTCCCTATTTTCATCAGAGAAATGTTGTAGGTAATGGAGTTATGTGACCCATGGGCCAAGGAGATAATTAACTATACAACCTTCAGAAGACACCTGAAGGCAGCCCTTTATAGGGAAGCTTTTAATTTTAATTTTACATTTTTATTTATACTTTTCAGATTTATACATTTCACTGATTTTACAATCATTTTGACATTTCAAAACCTGACTCCCCCCTCTTTCTGCGGTTCCTTAATTTTTTAAAAAATATCTTCTGTATATCCAAATTAACTTAATTTACGCATTTATCCATCTTCCTCAAATATATACTCTTATAAAACTGCAGGTTATTGCAATAATCCTGCCAATGTTTTTATCTGCTTACAATTTATCTGTAAATATTCAATGGAAGTTTTAAAATTTGTAATGCTGTTTTTATGTATGTTAGAAACCGCCCAGAGTGACTGGGGCAACCCAATCAGATGAGAAGGGTATAAATAATAAAAATTTTCATTGTTAAATAGGATGTCCCTATTTTCATCAGAGAAATGTTGGAGGGTGTGGAGGTATTTAGCACACTGGTACCTCCAGGTAGAGTGACATGCCGCTGCCGCATTTTGTAGACTCATGCTAGTTAAAAGAAACCCGCTGCTGATACACTGATGATGACACCCAATTCTTATTTGTCCTTTCCAGCTAAGTCAGGTGAGGCAGAAGAAGTGTGGAAATGGTGCTGGAGAGTCCTAATTGAGAGCCAGTGTGGTGTAGTGATTAAGAGCGGTAGACTCGTAATCTGGTGAACCGGGTTCGCGTCTCCTCTCCTCCACATGCAGCTGCTGGGTGACCTTGGGCTAGTCACACTTCTCTGAAGTCTCTCAGCCCCACTCACCTCACAGAGTGTTTGTTGTGGGGGAGGAAGGGAAAGGAGAATGTGAGCCGCTTTGAGACTCCTTTGGGTAGTGATAAAGCGGGATATCAAATCCAAACTCTTCTTCTCAGAGTCATAGAGTTGGAAGAGACCAACTCTTCTTCTTCTTCTTGAGCAATCAGCTTCAGAGATCACTGCACTTCCCTAAATGACTGGGTGTGCATTCTGAAACTGCATTTAGGTTAATCTCTATGAATTAAAACTCAAGTAGTCTCCGTGGCACAAAGGACCTTCAGTCTGTCAAGACTTACCCCGGTACATGCTGACTGAAACCCTGGGCAGAGCTATTCTGGCCACAGTTATCTATGCCCTGGTGTTTCTAAGTTGTAGAACAGCAATGTGGTTGATGTGGATCTGCCATTGAAGACAGTCCAGAAACGGCAGCTTGTCCCAGAACACTGCAGCTAAGAAGAGTTTGAAGAAGAGTTTGGATTTGATATCCCGCTTTATCACTACCCGAAGGAGTCTCAAAGCGGTTAACATCCTCCTTTCCCTTCCTCCCGCACAACAAACACTCTGTGAGGTGAGTGGGGCTGAGAGACTTCAAAGAAGTGTGACTAGCCCAAGGTCACCCAGCAGCTGCATGTGGAGGAGCGGAGACGCGAACCCGGTTCACCAGATTACGAGTCTACCTCTCTTAACCACTATAGCACACTGGCTAAAGGCTGGTTATTCATTTATTCACTTATTCCATTTATCTTCCAAGGATCTCAAGGTGATGTATGTGGTTCTCTTCCTCCCCATTTCATCCTCACAAAAACCCCGCAAGGTAGGTTAGGTTTGTCATTGAAGTCTACTCCATATTGATCCAGAGCAGATTCCAATGTACAGTTAGCAGAGTAAAAACTTAAACACATTGCAGGGTTCCCAAAATATAGACCAGAGGCAACTACATTTCCTCCAGCAGAGCTTTACTGCTACAGAAGGCAAATGAACATAATAGTCACAAATCTAATACAATCAGGATTGACACTGTCCAGTGATTTTTTTTCTTAAAAAATGTTTAGGGGTACTTTCATTTTCCTACTCATATTGAAATACTGCCCCTCAATGAGGCCAATTTTAGATTCACAAAATGTTTAGGGGTATGCGTACCCCTGCATCACCCCCCAAAAAAGCACTGGCACTGTCCATAAGAAATCCAGTTGCAGCAGACTTAACTTAAACTTACAATAAATTTTAATAAGATTAAACCTTAACACTATAGCGTACTAGGTACAGAACACTACACCAGAAGGAAAAGAGATAGAAAGAGAAAAGTGAAACCCATGCTCCTTCTGGCCTCTTATTATAGTCAGCATGACCTTGACAGAAGAGATAACAGAACCAGTTTAAGCCAGCTGTACTCAGCTTCTCTGAAGGAATAACCCAAACATCATGAACCTTCTGCTTGTTTCTTTCACACAGAGAAGCTTCCAGAACCCTCTTGAATTTAGTAGAATAGGGAAGTTCTCTACACATCAGATCAATACTTTCTGCACTAAGAAATGCAAACTGACAAGGTTAAGAGATGGCGACTGGTCCAAGGTCACCCAATGAGCTTCATGGCTGAGTGGGGATTTGAAACCTAGACTCCCAACTCATAATGAAACATCTCCATTGTCTCTTGGTATGTTTCTGATTTCAGTTCCAAGGATTGAAATACTTGGCACAAATACAGGATGGGTGATACCTGGCTTGAGAGCAGTACAAGTGAAAAGGATCTAGGAGTCTTGGTAGACCACAAACTTGACATGAGTCAACAGTGTGATGCAGCAGCTAAAAAAGCCAATGCAATTCTGGGCTGCATCAATAGGAGTATAGCATCTAGATCAAGGGAAGTAATAGTACCACTGTATTCCGCTCTGGTCAGACCTCACCTGGAATACTGTGTCCAGTTCTGGGCACCACAGTTCAAGAAGGATATTGACAAGCTGGAACGTGTCCAGAGGAGGGCAACCAAAATGGTCAAAGGCTTGGAAACGATGCCTTATGAGGAACGGCTTAGGGAGCTGGGTATGTTTAGCCTGGAGAAGAGAAGGTTAAGGGGTGATATGATAGCCATGTTCAAATATATAAAAGGATGTCATATAGAGGAGGGAGAAAGGTTGTTTTCTGCTGCTCCAGAGAAGCGGACACGGAGCAATGGATTCAAACTACAAGAAAGAATATTCCACCTAAACATTAGGAAGAATTTCTTGACAGTAAGAGCTGTTCGACAGTGGAATTTGCTGCCAAGGAGTGTGGTGGAGTCTCCTTCTTTGGAGGTCTTTAAGCAGAGGCTTGACAGCCACTTGTCAGGAATGCTTTGATGGTGTTTCCTGCTTGGCAGGGGGTTGGACTGGATGGCCCTTGTGGTCTCTTCCAACTCTATGATTCTATGATTCTATGATTCTATGATTGGTCTTAACCTTTAAGCAGCTTAGGGACCAAATACCTGTTGGACTCCCTTCTCCCAAACCTCTTTTCACTTAATCATGTGAGGCCTTTCTCTGGGTGCCCTGCCATGAGAAGTGGCGTCCAGAGAGAGAGAGAGAGAGAGAACCTTTTTGATGGTGGTTCCTTCCCAAGGAGGTCCAGCTGGTTGCACCCTTATTGCTGCCGACAAAAACATCTCTCTTTCCCCAGGCTGTTTAGAGCGGCTAACTTTAGTTTTTTTCAAACCTGGTTTTACTCTGTAGCTGGATGGAGTTGCTGTTTCAGTTTTACTTCTTATGCCTTTCATTATCATTTCCTGTTGTTGTTTTTTAAATTGTGCTCTTATTCTTTCTTAATATTTTGTTAGCAGTGCTGGAAACCTAAATCGATGTCGAAGGTTTGGGAAATAAATTATGTCACTAAATGAAGAAGAGTCGCCACAAAACTATAAATCACGTCAACTGCATGCCTGTTTTATCCCTTGGAGGGCACCGGTTCATACAGTTGGTGCCTCCGCATGATTCTGGCTGTATCTGGCCGCTCCTGGAAGGTTACTGCATGGTGCTGCCAGCCGCAATTCTTCCTTTTATTTTCCTGTCTCGAACAGCTAAACACAATAAAACAAAACAACCATGAGTGTTTAAAAATGAAGACAGGCTGAGAGGAGAACATCCTTTTTAGTTTGAGAGTTAATCACCTGGAAGTTATCAGTCTGGCAGGCCAAATGCTACACAGAATCGTAGAATTGTAGAGTCGGAAGCAACCATGAGGATCATCATTCTGACCCTCTGTGATTCAGGAATCTCGTTGCCCAATGTGGGGCTCGAACTCATGATGCTGAGATTAAGAGCTTCATGCTCTATTGGCTGAGCTACCTTGCTGGAATAAAGGTACCGACCAGGCAGTGAAAAGCAGTGAATCTTACGGTGTAAGATGCTCCAGGAACTGGGTGTGGCCATAGAGAAGTCAGCATTGGCTGGTACCTATTGGAGTTTGTCAATACCGGCTCTGTGGTAAGATAGAGGGAGGCAGCTGCCTCAGGCGGAAAAGATGTTTAAGTAACGCACCTTTTATCATATGTGATGGAAATGTAAGGTAGTAAAAGAATTTTGGGACATGATATATCATGAGTTGAAAAAAATGTTTAGAATAACTTTTTTTTAAAAAAAAACCACCCAAAACCACCCGAAGCCTTCCTTTCAGGAATTCTAGGTGGCGAAATCCCAAGGGTGCAGAAAAGACTGTTTATGTATGCAATCACGGCTGTGCGGATGTTATTGGCCCAGAGATGGAAAGAAGATAAAGTCCCTACCAGAGAAGAATGGCAGATCAAGTTGGTGGATTATGCCAAAATGGCTAAAATAACCGGAAGAATCAGAAACCAGGAAGACCAAAATCTTAATAAGGAATGGAGGGATTTATAATTTATCTTAAAAACCATTGTAAACAGCTAAAATCATTAGTAGGATTGGAATAACACTTGTAGTTTAATGGTGAATTTTGGACACAATGGAGATGTAAAAGATTTGGATTATCATAAAAGATGCAGGAGGAAATGATTAACAATAGGACCCACAAAGAGGAGGAGGGGAGGCCAGGAGATTCCCTGGAATCTTGTTTTTATGTTGTATGTTGTCAGTAGACTCATAATCTGGTGAACCGGGTACGCGTCTCTGCTCCTCCACATGCAGCTGCTGGGTGACCTTGGGCTAGTCATACTTCTCTGAAGTCTCTCAACCTCACTCACCTCACAGAGTGTTTGTTGTGGGGGAGGAAGGGAAAGGAGATGGTTAGCTGCTTTGAGACTCCTTAGGGCAGTGATAAAGCGGGATATCAAATCCAAACTCCTCTTCTTCTTCTTCTTCTTCTTCTTCTTCTTCTTCTTCTTCTAATTCTTCTTCTTCTTCTTCCTCCTCCTCCTCCTCCTCCTCCTCTTTGCTAGCCTGCTGCCCTCAAGTCCAGTTGAAGACATTGCCCTTTCGCCAGTATTGGAGTAATGTTCCGTTCAAACCAGTCAAATTGGCTTCTGTAGGTGGGAAGGCGCCATTTTTCATTTGCCTCAGGCAGCAAAATGTCTTGAGCTGGCTCTGCAGTTGGTAGGACTAACACAAAACCCCACACATACATTAAGTAGAATAGAAACATTGCGACCCCACCCCACCCCCACTCACCATTCCCCCCTCCACTTCTTTCCCCCTTTTCTTCCTAAGGTAACACTAATGTCTCAACAAATAAACCTGATCTGTAGAACATGTAACTTGAAAAAAGAGACATTGCACATACTTTTGAAAACCAAGAAATCTTTAATAAAAATATGTTTAAAAGAATAAGAAAGAAGCAGGATAACTAATAGGAGGTGGAGCCAATGATAGGCAGCGCCAACTAATTCTACTTATCGGGTCCCCCCTCAAAGAGGGCACGTGTTGCAGTGTGACCTGGAGACCAAACCCTTGTGTTGTGGGTGGGAATGCTTGGACAGCCACAACACCCTATTGGTAGGTCCCTCGATGCTGGGTGTAATCTGACCAATGGGGCACTAGCAAATTGGATCGAGGGACCCAATAAGCCCCATGCACGTGACCCAGAGCTTCCTCTTTCGGTGCGTGCATCAGAACACCCGCCCACCTCTCCCTATATTTAGGGCTTGCGCTTGACCTTGCTATGCCGTCGTGTGTCGTCTGTCATTGGGACAGGGGCACGGCAGGAATTTTCCCCACTTGGCTGATGGGCTGGTGCCATTTGGGTTTCGCCTGCCGCGTAGCAAATCATCACTTGTACAGTTGCGGATAAGCTCTGGTTCAGGTGATGGGGTGGCAGAACGCTCTAGCCATCCTTATGCGAAGGGTATTTCGTTAAAGGAATCCAGGGACTCAATGGTTTGGTCAACCTTGAGAGGGGTTGTGCCCGTGCCTAAGTCCAGGGGGACACCTGGGTGGTGGACTAGCCTGACCCCGTTTTCCGCTGTTCCAAGTGTTTACCCTAGGCTGACCTATGCTGGTGCCCTGGGTCAGTGCTACCTGCCACGATGCAGGGAGCTAGTCGAACCAGAGCCTATGCAACCACTCACTTGCTGTAATCAATAAAGTTGTGGTTCGACTCACATTTATGGAAGCTGGTCATTCTCCAAACTGCAGTGTGGAAATTGGAACTACCTAGAGACTCAATCAAGGTTCCTTTCTTGTCTACTGAAGGAGTATTAGAAATGAAGTGCTTGGCAAATATTTTGGTAGAATTTTTTTTTGCGTGTTTAGACCTTCAACCTCCCCCTTAAATAAATTCAGACAAGACTCACATTTTTGGTTTGGTTTTTGGCAGAATTTAGGCCACAACTTTTCTCCCCAAAACAAACAGCAGCTTCAGAGAAGGGATGTTCCTCAGAACTGCAGCCAGGAAGGAAAGGATCACATTTCCCCCTCTATTCTGATATCAATTGATTATTTAATTTATTTGTTATTTATTACCCTGCCTGTGATCGGTTGGGTTGCAAAATGGTAAGATGCATAAAACAATGGGAATTAAAATATTGGGGGGGGGGGGAGAGAATTCAATAAAAGGAACCATTTCAATCATTCAACATCAGTCCGTCTCCGGCCAAAACTGCAGCCAGGGTTTACAGCTTGTAACAAATCAATCTGCAGAAAAAGCCTGGGGGAATAACAGTGTTTTTAATTGGCATTGAAAGATGGCCAATCATGGTGGCAACTGAGTCTCAGGAGGGAGGAAGTTTCATAGCCAAAGTGCAACATCCCAAAAGCCTATGAGCTGATGCTATTTGGAAATTAAAAAACCTGGCAGTTTTTCACTCTCTGATTCTATTATTGTGACAGCACATTTATTTCTGTGCAAAAGATTCTGCTAATCGTCTTAAATTAAAAGGAGACCCAAAACTTATTCCACTACAGTTTCTGCGATACTTTGAAAGCCCTTCTTGGTCAGAGAAGATTTTGGAACTAAAATGAGAAATATTTGAAAGATAATTGTAAACAACAAATTACACTAGTAGGCTTATAAGAATTTTGTAAGGTAATGTTAGGAAATATTACAGAGATAATTTTGGAAAATAATAATTGATTCTTATTATTAAAAGTAATAGTGAAATATGAAATACAAGATGGAGTTAGAAAGAGTGAAAATCTTGAGAAGTGGTTGATGGAAGTCAAAAATTTGTGTAAGATATGAATGTTAAATGACGTTTAAAAGAATGTATGCAAAAAACCTTATAGGGGCATTCCATGAAAAATGAGCCTGATAAGAAAAAAACTATTTTAAAAATATACTTCTTTTACTTATAGTTTCATTACCTAAACAGATTCCAAATGTGCAGTCTAACCATTTTTTAAAAGCTAAAGACAAAAGAAGTTTAGTTTATGAACCTTCTTTTTAAAAGTCCACCCACGTAGCCTTCACAGAAGTGTTCAAGTTAAAAGTTTTCTGAGGATTGTCCCACCCGTGACAGCATTTTTTCCTTAATTTTGTATCGTTAAATTTCTTAAACTTAATTTCTGATTGCATAGTTGTAACCAATAAACATTGATTTAAACAGATATGCTGAGTTTATCATTGATTCACCTCCCAACTCACAGAGTTTTTTCCATAAATCAAACTTATCTCAAACTCCGTGTCCTTTTTTTTGTCCCACCCGTGACAATACTTTAACATTTAATAAAATTGTCAAAAATATCCATAAAAATAATAAAAAATTAGTAAAATGTTCAGCATCTTATTAAGAACATAGTTTAAATTTTGGTTGTTAATTTTTATGCATATTTACATTGTTACACATGTGTGAATACCAAAAAACATAGTCCAAGTGTCCCACCCGTGACAATGGAATGGGTTATTAATAAAATATTATATATATATATATATATATATATATATATATATATATATATATATAAAGATTTTGGAACTAAAAATCAGCGTTTGAGTGTGATAAACGTGGGGAGCAGGGAGCAGGGTTATTCTTCTAACTTCCTGCTTAATTGTCAATGGTTTTCTGAGCTGTCATGGAACCTGCAGTCAAAATTTAATTAGCTGCCATCACTGCAGAATTTAAACAGCTAGCTGGAATTCACCTTATTAAAACCTTGATTATTTTTTATATGTTTTGGAAACAACAAAGGTGCTGATTGCGAGGAAACAAGATCGGCTGGCTATGAAAATGGATTAAAATTAGTAGAAGTTTGAGAAGGTGATTAAAGAAGAAGAATGAAGCTGTAACATCAGGAATGTAATGGACATATGCTTGTAACGGGAGTGGGAAACCTAATTATTATTTTTTGAAAAGGGCAATTTGAATTCATGTAGGTAAATCCAATTGATATGGTATTAAGAGGAGAGAAAAACATTTTTAAAGTGATATAAATAAGCTGCTTATTTGGCCTGTCATGTTCCATGGCCAGGAGGTTCCTCAGCTTACTTTGTTGCAAAAATAAAATAAAATAAAATAAAATAAAATAAAATAAAATAAAATAAAATAAAATAAAATAAAATAAAATAATGCTTCCTTCTCACCTGCTCAGCCAACTTTCTTCCAGCCAGAAGGGCTTAATTGTTCCTGCTTGGCTGAATCTTGCAAGTTGCACACATTGTCTTCTTAATGATTTTTTATTTATTTTGTAATGCCTCTAACTTGCTTGAACATGCAAGCCTTCTACCTGGCACCTGGAGTGGGGCAGGCAAACGTGGGGTCAGAATGGAGGTCTGGCAGCCCAGTAGCAACAGAAGTCTGGGCCTTTTTGGTTGGGGCACCATAACTGAGGAGCACCCTCCCTCTGCCCCATTCATTCAGCACTTCCTTCATAGTCTTTCTGGAACAGTTAAATCCATAGTTCCTTTTAAGGAATCCGAGGTCTTTTAGGCATTCAGTTACAGGATTTGATGCATCTTAAGGTTTTGAAGTAAGCAGTTTCTGGTTTTGTTCTGTTATTATTTCGGGTAGTTTAGCAATAATAATAATAATAATAACAATAACACCCAGTGCTTTCCCCCCTAAAAGAATGTTTAGGGGTACTCTCATTTGGACTCAAGAAAATCACAATTTTCTCGTTCAAATCGGGAAAAATAAGTACAGTAAATAATAATAATAATAATAATAATAATAATAATAATAATAATAATAATTTATTTTTACCCCGCCCATCTGGCCGAGTTTCCTCAGCCACTCTGGGCGGCTTCCAGTCAAATATTAAAACAATACAGCATTAAATATTAAAAACTTCCCTAAACAGGGCTGCCTTCAGATGTCTTTTAAAAATAGGATAGCTGCTTATTTCCTTGACATCCGCTGGAAGGGCGTTCCACAGGGAGGGCGCCACTACCGAAAAGGCCCTCTGTCTGGTTCCCTGTAACCTCACTTCTCGCAATGAGGGAAATGGACCAAAGTACAAAGATTAACAAAATGTTTAGGGGTATGCACCCCCCTGCGTCCCCCCAGAAAAAAGCACTGATAATAACAACAACAACGATGATGATGATTTTATTATTTGTACCCCACCCATCTGACTGGGTTTCCCCAGCCACTCTGGGCAGTTTCCAGCGTATACTGAAACATGCTTTTGATTTGTTGGTTTTACTTAGTTTATAGATTTTTTAATTTTGTCGAAAGCTACCTTGAAAGCGAAGGTAGGGTGGTTTGATATAAATATTTCAAATAACAAGTGATTCCACTCACTAGCTGCAGGCACAGGTCTTGTGGAATGACTCCAAAGCGGTTCTGCGTGGACGCATAAGAAGACACCTGATACTAAGAGTAATTACATTTCAAGTCTATGTCACAGTGACATTATTTCTGTTTCTTTCAGTGCTATTCTACTGGAGTTTTTTGTGTGAGACTGACCCAATTGCGATATCAGACAATGCACCTGTAGAGGTTATATTAACTTTGGCAAGTGAGTCTCTTACTAAAGTAAACATCTGTGTTCCAAATAAGTATTTATAAATTGGAGAGATTATACAATTTCCTCCCTGCATCCAGAACTGAACTATTTTTGCCATAACCTGGTGCTCAGCTTCTGCGTTAAGTAGGGTTGCAATAAATGTGTAGCTGATGAATCACTTATGTTTAGTTTATAGCACTTAGCATGCACATTTAGTTATCAAATCCCTCAGTTTTTGAGATATTGAAAAAGTGGGAGAACATACAACGCAATAAACAAAATGTACAAGGGAAAGGTAATTTTTAAAATTCCCCTGTTACATTGTCACAACAGAACTCAAATAGCCCAAACATTAGAAATAAGTGTGCCCTTCTTGCACTAAATCTGCTAAAGTTTCGTTGATTTCTCTAATGGTTAAAAGTTGCTGCACAATCCCGTAATTATTCCTGAATATATTTCTGCTACACCCAAAGCAAACAAAGGAACAAACAAGATTTGTGTAAAGCATCTAAGCAAATAAAAAAGGTGGCATTTAGATGCAAAGTGACAATGGCAGTTTGCTGGTAAAACACTTAAAAGTTAGGCTTTTGCCTAGCTTCTATGTGTCTGTATTCTACCACAGAGATTACATGGGGGGAATCTATAAATCTAGCTATTGCTCAGAATGATGTTTTGCATGCATAATTCTTATAAAATGTAGGTTTGTAGAAGATGTGTTCTTTTTTGCTCTTAGCCTTTAGCATAATACTTAGGTCTTCGAGCGGGGTCACAATTTGACCAGAAATCTGACGTTATCCAATTCACTCAAAAATGGTGCCAAACATTTGCAAATGCTCCCCTGCAAAGTTTGGTGATGGAAAAAGGTTTTTTATCATAGGCCAAAAAAATCACCCCTCGATGCCTTAATACGTGCAGTCACAATTTTCCCAAATTAAAAATTAAAAATAAATAAATCCCTAACCCCCAGGGCCACAATTTCAACAAAAATCTGACGTTATCTAATTCACTCAAAAATGGTGCCAAAGTGTAGACATTTCCCCACCTCTTTCTTTTAGGAGAGACCTTTCCTTTCCTTTCCTATCAAAATCAACTTCGGTTGATAACTCGTTAATTGCTAATTAAGATCAGCAGACTTCTTCACTGCCTAGAGGCTGGACACTTCCCCCTTTTTGACAAACTGGGCGAAATTTATGGACCTGTGTATGCGCAATGGTTCAAATTCAAGAATCTGTTAATACAACGAAGGGGGGAACTGAAATGAATAGTGGCATGCCTTTGTGTTAGTCTGGATTCTGGAATGCTCCGCTGGCTGGCTTTGCAGATATTAGTGTCAGTAGGTAGTCCGTTAAGAAATATGTTTAGCAGGCTAGATACCCAACGCATTGCTAACTTTGGTCTGCTGCCCTTGTTGTACCATGCATTACCCTTTTAGAACATGTTATTGGAACATTGTCACTCTGGTTATTTAGTACAGTAGCCATGGGGCGGCGGGAGGTGAAATTAAGCATCAAGGGGGCTGGGGGTGAGCTAGCATTATCCATTCCTCCAGATCCCAAAATATCAAGGCAGGTACCTGGAAGTGAATACCAGGAATGTTCCCACATCTGAACAGCTCATGAGGGAAACAGTACTGAATTCTTCAGTTAAAAATTTCTACGTGAGAAAATCCAACAACCGGTTGCTAGGTTACGCAATTAGGCAATTAAGAATGTTTTCCCGTGTTTCTTCTAGCCTGTGCATTTAATTATAATTTGACATTAAATGACTGGAATCCATTGAAATTTGTCCTAGTCATATTCTTAGCCTACAAGTTGTAAACAGGAGCTAAGCTATCATTGCGGGCCAGAACTAGTCATTTTGACACCTGAGGCAAATTTCATGCCCCCAAGCCAGCCCCATATTTTATGATGTGAAAACTTAATATACAAGTACCTACCATTTAAACATTTGTTTAAATTGTGGTAACATGATGATAACAACTAAATCAGGGGCATGAGAAAATGATGATTATTCTAATGTTTATTATTTAGTAGAAAATTTGAAAACATAATGTAGACTGTTTAATGGCATGCAATAATACTGATAGAATAAAGGATCAAAAATTCATTTATTTAGGTTCTACTTTTCCTCCAAGTAGCTTGGTGGTGGGCATTGTTTTCTCCTTCCTCCCCCCTGCCATTTATCCTCCCAGCAACTCTGCATGGCTAGGTTAGGTTGAGAGATTGTGACTGGCTCAAGCTACAGGTAACTCAGGGAACTTCATGGCTTAGTGGGGATTTGAACCTAGGAATGCAGTTGGGCCATCTCCATCCTGACTCCATTTGATGACACTTGGTGCACAATAACCTATTTGATCTGCAACCTGTGTAATCCAATTGAAGTCCATATTTCATTTTTTTTAGAGCAAGTAAGCAGATTGACAGCTGCAGTCACGAGATTACTTCTGTCAGAAAGCCAAATCCTTATCCTATTTCAAATATGAAATTAATACAATAATATCGCTAAAATCTAGAACTAAAGCCATATAATTCTATGAATACAAGTGCTGGGTTTTGAAGGCTTTGAGAGTGAAATTAAGTCTACAGATTCATTCATGGATTAACAAAAAATGGTGCTCTTCACAAAGAAATACCAGTAACGGCATATATTTTCTTCTGTGATATGTGAACATGCATTATCCATCCCCAACTATACCCCGAAGATTACGTCTGTAGCACAGGGATAAAAATCTCATTACGTTGATACCCGTGAACTGGTTATTTTTTATAAAGAAGGTATTAAAATTTAGGAAGATACGATGCTGTGCTTTCTGCAACGAGATACATAGATATTATAGGGCATGTCTGTGGCTCTATACAAACAAATCAATAAAGCTTTGCAGTGACAAATAAGATTAGGGCTGCAGTTGTCAGCCTGATGTGAAGTTTAAGGCTCTAATGATAGCCTCAGTGCAGGGTGATTTCCATTATACACTGAGCTGGTGTAACACTAGTAGTAATTTACTGGCTTGTGGATATAAATAAAGGTTGTAGCACAATGCAAACTGAACTGGGGTGTGGAATGTGCTAGGCCAGCCCTGTGCGCAGGGGGAAAAAAAGACATTTTCTTCTTGGTTGTGTTGGTCTTGGCCTCATAACTCTACCCCTTCTCCTTTAATCATCCCCATTCCTCCCATTGTTTTCACATGCATCTCTAGAGGTTGTTGGAGCAGAAAATGGGAGGGTCAAACACATATTTTGCATTGCAACGACATTCCCCCATGGCTATCTTGCGTTTAGTTTTTGGCCAAGTTTGATGTATTTCAGGCACAGCGGTTTCCTTTCTGTGAAATGTATGCTTTGTTGGCGGCACTCACCACAGCAGCCATTCTGTGAAGATTCTTCTTTGGTGATCACTTGTAACCGAGTAAGATTGTCTTCCATAAACAAGGTTTTAACAGTGAGTCCATAAGTGACTGTGGAGGCCAGTTCTGGATCCACACGTCCTTCCACAGTGGGGAACATAGGTTTCTGGGCAAGAGTAGATTATGGTGAGGGTTTGCCAAGCATGCCTTCCTCTTAGTTCATTCCTCCCTTTCATCCTGAGTTCCAGCATCTTCAAAGCCCATGACACCTTTGGCAAAGGCTGTTCTCCAATTGGAGCACTCACAGGCCAGTGTTTCCCAGTTGCCGGTGTTTATACTACATTTTTTAGATTTGCCTTGAGAGAGTCTTTAAACCTCTTTTGTTGACCACCAGCACAACGCTTTTCTGAATTTTCTGCATCTGCCCGCAGCGGTTGGGATCCTCTGGCCTAACTGAATCCCTTAAACCCAGTACCATATCTGATTCAGACACTGATTACAATCCAGGAACTATTCATTCCTTTTTGAGTCAGTGGATTTCCTCCAGCAAGCATATCATGCCTTGATTACATCAAATTCACTCTTCTGTCTTTCTTGAAAAATATAAGTCCCCCTCTTTCAGCAAGGACAGATCTGGGGGGGTATAAGATGAGACTGAAGACCTAGAATTCACTAGTCCTTTAAAAAAAAGAAAAGAAAAGAAAACCTTCCACCATTGCAGTCCATACTCCAGCAGCACATCATGGAAACAAGCCCATATACAGAGTCCAGATGTCTAAATATTTGTCTTCCTATTGATGAAGCTTGCAATAGGCCACTTTCTCAAATGCTGCTAACTCATTAAGACTTGCAGCCCACTGCATAATTGGAGGTGCTGTTCTGCCTTTCCAATGTTGGAGCACAAACTGCTTTGCTATGATAACCTAGATTCCTTAGTATTGGTACATAATTCGTCAACACATTCTCTTGTTTTAACATTTCTACATCTCTCTGCCTTTCTTGTTTCATGGACCTTGTCTGCTTGCAGACCTTTTTTTAGTCTATTTTATTCGTATAACACGTACAGTATGTACAAAAAGGGCATCAGCTCACAAAAATAACTGCACAGAAACGTAGAACGCAAAATCATTAAGAAGCAAAAGTACTGCAAGGGTACCAACCACTAATACTAGTGAGACAGAACAGAAAAGAGGAAAAGAAAGGAAAGTTTGAAGGACACAAGGAGGAGACAAAGGGCCAAATAAATTCAACATTTCTTCCAAATAAAATCACACTTGGTTGGAATTAGGCGATTCATCATGTGAGTGTTCATATAGGTCAAAAGAAAGGTTGTTGGTTGCAAATCCTGTGAGACCTGAAATCTAGTGTTTTGCATGTGAACTCTTCCACTTCCTGGTTTTATTTCTCCATTGCTAAGGTTGGCCTCCATTGCTAAGGTTGGCCTACTTAGTACAGTACTGGAATACTGTGCCTCGTATTCCAGTACTGTACTAAGTAGCTATATAGACTCTACTTTCTGTCTCCGCAATAGTACTGGTAATATAATAGCCCATGCAACCTTTAATTGTACTCTTCTCCGGTTCTGTACTCACAGTTCAAGCTAGGGAGTTTTATTCCCTTTAAAGTCATTTTGTGTATAAATATTCTAACAATGGTGTTATTATTGCTAACTGCCTAAATCAAACCTTGGTCACATTGGCTTTTATGGGTCATTGCTAAAGTCATCACCAGTAAAGATCTGAAGAGTAGTATGACTAATTCCCTCTAAATCAATGTTTATAGGACTACAGTGGTACCTCGGTTTAAGAACAGTCCTGTTTACGAACGATTCGGTTTATGAACTCCGCAAAACCGGAAGTAGTGTCCTGGTTTGCAAACTTTACCTCGGTCTAAGAACTGAATCCGAAATGTGGAAGGGCACCAGCGGTGGGAGGCCTCATTAGGGAAAGTGCATCTCGGTTTAAGAATGGTTTCAGTTTAAGAATGGACTTCTGGAATGGATTAAGTTCGTAAACCGAGGTACCACTGTATAAGTGTAAGATATGGATTCATAGGCACCTGTGCACTGGTGCCTGAACAGATCCTGTAGCAATATCTAATGTTGTGTCAACAGGTCTGCTTGCACAAAGCTGCTTTACAGTTCCTTCCTCCTTATGACCCCAGAAAAGCCTCTATGAGGTTTTTGGGGACCCCATAAAACTCCCGGGATGTTACATGGAAGGGGTTGCAGAAGGAGGAGAAATCACCCCAAATCAAGTGGGGTGTGTGTGTGTGTGTGCAGCTCGCTTGAGCAGAAAGTTGTTCTAAATAAATACCGGTATTAGCATCATCCCAGTACAGTGGTACCTCGGGTTAATAACTTAATTCGTTCTGGAGGTCCATTCTTAACCTGAAACTGTTCTTAACCTGAGGCACCACTTTAGCTAATGGGGCCTCCCGCTGCCGCCACCGCTCGATTTCTGTTCTTATCCTGAAGCAAAGTTCTTAACCCGAGGTACTATTTCTGGGTTAGTGGAGTCTGTAACCTGAAGCGTCTGTAACCCGAGGTACCACTCTATCTTCCTGGTGAGGGCTTCAATTCACGGAACACTTTCCCTAATATGAAAAACAGCAACTTCAGGGAGGGCAATTTATATCTGGAAAACAGGATTAAGTGTCCTACCCAGCACCAGGTCCTCCTAAACCATGTCATTCTTCCACCTTACAGCTGCTTTTTGCCAAAGTGTAGAGATGGGAAGTGTAACTGATCTTGACCCAATTGTTTTAATTACCTTTTAAAAACTGTTTGGTTGTGATGCGGCAGAGGCCCAAAGGGCAACAATAAAAGTGATAATGTGTACCCCTGTAAATCCTCGAGTGTGCTTCTAATAGAGAAGTTATGGTAGCCTGTTACTTTATGAAACTGATGGTTTTGCAAGTTGCCGTCCCCCATTGGGGCAGAAATACAGCTACCGTAATACAGTATGTGAATCACAAAGATACAGCTCAAAGCTAGAACATAACTTGCTACATGGTGCAAATGGCTACATGTAACACAGGTTCCCAACATGCACACTAGCACAATGTAACAGAACACAGTGGGAATCAGAACTTAATCAGCAGAAATTGCCAGTGCTTATTGCGCATGTGTATTAAACACAAAATGAGGTAATGATGTATATGATTGGTAGAAATTGAAATTTTGAAATTTTATAAATACCACTGCCTCGACCACTGGGTGGGGTTGCAATTTTGCGGAACGATCCGACTGTAACTTATTGCTTTGGACTCCTAACTCCTCACGTTTCATTGGCGTAAACTCGGGAGATAAGCTATTTTCTGGCTTACAACAGTGATGCTTTTTCATGCGCTTGTTTTACTGTATATTTTAAGTATGGGTGTTTGGTTTATTGTGCATTTTAATTACGTATGGATTTTATACTTGATTTCATGCTTGTAAACCTGCTAAAGTTACTTCTGACTAAACCCCACTAGAACCAATGGAGAAGGAAGCCACGATGAATTTACAGCACAGTCCTAATCCCGTCTACTCAGAAGTCAGTCCTATTTAGTTGCAGGTATTGCAGCTTAAATTCTATTGCTTTTGGTGGATCTAAAATGAAATGGAGACCAGCAATTATGATGGTTTAATTTATATATCGCTTTCATGCCATAATGTGCTCTCCCAGATAGACTGCAGCCATCATTCATTGTGATCAGTCAGTTCAATAAGAGGAAATATGAGATAGTGAAAAGCCATGCAGTTCTAATAAACGAATCGTAGAATCATAGAATTGTCGAGTTGGGAGACTGAGGGTCATCTAGTCCAACCCCTTGCAATGCAAGGAATCTCAGCTAAAGCATAACAGTCATAAAAGGCACCTGCCTGACAGCCATCTGTCTAAAAGTGCAATTAGATGCATACCTCCCTTGCGGATTAACTGCATGAGATTTTCCTCAGTTAAAGTGCACCACTTTAACTGAGGAAAATCTCATGCAGTTAATCCGCAAGGGAGGAACGGAGTAAATATGCGAAAAAAGAATATATATATATATGTCTACAAACAGAAGGTCGGGGACCCAGGTGGTGCTGTGGGTTAAACTACAGAGCCTAGGGCTTGCTGATCAGAAGGTTAGCGGTTTGAATCTGCATGACAGAGTGAGCTCCTGTTGCTCGGTCCCAGCTCCTAACCTAGCAGTTCGAAAGCACGTCAAAGTGCAAGTAGATAAATAGGTACCGCTCCGGCGGGAAGGTAAACAGCCTTTCCGTGCGCTGCTCCGGTTCGCCAGAAGCGGCTTTGTCATGCTGGCCACATGACCTGAAAGCTGTATGCCGGCTCCCTTGGCCAGTAACGCGAGATGAGCGCCGCAACCCCATAGTCGGACACGACTGGACCTAATGGTCAGGGGCCCCTTTACCTTTACAAACAGAAGGGTGTTATAGAGGCTTATAAAGTAATAAACTGGAGGGAATTAATAGAAAGGAATAGAGGCTTCTGTTCCATTCTCATAATATTAAAACTCGGGGCCATTCAATAAAATGCTAGCATCAGATGGAGGATATATAAAAAAGAAAGTGCTTATTCATACATCACATAATAGTTTTAAAAATTGTTAACTGCAAGGCTCGCCGGTCATCAGCTATCTTTAAAAAAGTATTAGACCAATGATCTATGGAGAATGTATATGTCAATGAGTATTGGTTATAGTAGCTTTAAAAATAATATATAGTAGCTTTAAAAATATTGTGTGTGTGTATACACATACTCTGTTCCTGCATAAAACATTTTACAAGGACAGCTTATATATATATATATGGAAAACTATAACAGAATCCTAAAAGGCACCTGCCGGACAAGCATCTGCCTAAAACTGCAATGAGATGTAGTGCACTTTAACTGAGGGAAATCTCATGCAGTTAATCCCCAAGGGAGGAACGGAGTAAATATGTGAAAAAGGAAAAAGCACACACACATATATATATGCAAGGCAAGCAGGCTGCTTGCCTTGCCTTTGCTTTTTTTTAAAGGGCTTTTCTACCCGCTGCCGGGGCGGCCAGCGAGGAGGCGGCGGAGGGGTGACACCCCATCGCTGCCCGCCCCTACGGGCCTGCGGGCGGCTGCGCCCGGCAGCGGGGGGAAAAGCGCTTTAAGCCTGCACATATCACAAGGCGGCAAAAGACCACTGGCTTTTGCTTCCGAGGACTTTTGCCGGCGGAGGAACGTTTCTTTCCGGAGGCGGCGTTTCCCACGGAACCTCTTTCCGCCAGCGCCGCCCGGCTCTCCTCCGTTGCCCGGCAACGCCTCGGCTTGAGACGGGGCGAGGCGTGCGTGCGTCGCTGAAACCCGTCCGCCCGCTGCGCCCAACCCCAGCTGCGGCGGCTCGAGGGGAGTCGAGGAGAGCGGCGTCCCCGCTCCCGGCTCCAGGGAAGGGCAACCATGCTGGGCCAGGACGGCGGCCTCTCGCTGACCATTGCCCAGATGGTACAGAAGCTGAAGGGCTCCGGACTCCACGCCCAGCTGGAGCGACAGGCCCGGGTGAGCTGGCTCCCTCCCGGCCCCGCGGAGGCCCTCCTTTCTTCTCAGCATCCTTCCTGCCTCCTCCGTCCCCTCACACCCTGCCCCTTCCTCGCCCTTCTCCTGTTCCTCCCCTTTAGCTTTTATATATATATATATATATATATATATATATATATATATATATATATATATATAATTTCAATTCTCTGTTGAAAAATACTTCAGTTAAACAAAATAAAAGTGAGAAGAAAATAAAAAAGACGGCAGCATGAAAAAACCCCCACTGTCATTTCAAAACAACAGTATGTAAATGAATTTATTGTTCTTTTTTTTGCATATAATTTTTATTGAATTTCCTGTCTTACAATCTAAAGTACTCATTTTTACACCCTTGAGATATCGATGACTTCCTTTCTTCTCTTTCCATGGTTCATTTTACATATCATAAATCCCTGCATATTTTACAAAAACTATACCATTCAGCATTTCATTATTACATCCATCAAAACTTATTTACACTGTTGAATTTATCTTAACAATACCAGCGTTTTTAAATGTACACAATTTTCACCCAAATAATCCGTAAACATTTTCCAGCCTTCTTTACATATGGTTCATTTTACATATAATAAATCCCTGCATACTTTACAAAGACTATACCATTCAGTATTCCATTATTGCAACCATTTTCTCCAGTGCTTTTTTCTTAAAAAAACAGGTTTAGGGGTACTCTCATTTTCCTACTCATATTGAAATACTGCCCCTCAATGAGGCCAAACTTAAATTCACAAAATGTTTAGGGGTTTGTGTACCCCTGCGTCCCCCGAGAAAAAACCTCACTGTATATATCTATCTATATAATTTTTTAATTAAATTTTCTGTTTTACAATTTAAAATACTCATTTTGCCTCCTTAAGATAGCAGATCCTCACAAAGCTTTAGGCTCCCAGCCTAGTACCGTATTGGCCTGAATATACGCCTCACTTTTTCCCCAAATTCCGACCATGAAAAGTGAAAGTGTAGCTTAAATTTGTGACCTTACAAAAACTGGCTTTTACAATATTGCTGCTGAAACAGACATATGGTAAAACGGAAAGGGTGTGACTGCCTGTGGAATTTTAAGGGAGCGACTTATATTCGGGCCAATACAGTATATGTCTTTGGTCCAAGAAAATGTTGTAAACAAATACGGCTGGAGAAGCCTTAAAAGTCAGTTTTGCTTTATATGTATTTGTTCTCAGATGCCTCAAGCAGAAAAACAGGTTTTCTTTTCCTTTGTGTTCAGCTTTATAGTCATAGGGTTTCTTCTTTTTTTAATCTGAGACATGTAAATATGGGGCAACTTTTTTGAAGTTGAGAGAATGTGTTTGGAAACATTATCACTTGTCACTGATGAATCTAAGCAACCTAATAAAATTACGAAGGTTGAGATCTAATGTAGTTTGAGTGGGCTCCCACTCACGCAATGGGACTCTCCACCATCCTGCAGTCCCCTGTGCACCCCTAAAATCTGCTGGGAAGGGTTGGGCGCCCCTCAAGCGGATTCAGGAGGTACACAGGGGCTGGAGCAGGAAGACGAGAAACGGTAAGTCCCTTTGCACAAGCAGATTTCTTTTTTTCAAGAAGGTGGACATTACTGGATTATCCCAGAGTAATGAGCCTTCATCTGCCAATGGTACCTCCAATGCATTTTCTGACCTGTTTTATATATGTTATATATTCTTCCTGCGATTAAGGCCATTGATTAATTTGTGATAATTTTCCCTTACATTAAAATTAGGAGATATTGTTCTTACTGAAGAATTTGTCTAGTTATAGTAGCTGGACCCAAGTCTTCCTTTAATGTGTTTGTTCTTAGTTTACTTGTTATTAATGTTTCATAAACATTGTAACTTACAGATGGTAAACCTTTTGCTGATATCCCTGCAATTTTGTTTGCTATAGTTCTCTACTTCCTTCTTTTAGTTGAGAGTGCTACCTGCTACCAATTTTAAGTCGGGGGGGGGGGTATTTATTTACATGAGTTGCAGTAAATGCCTGTTATTGCTTTCCATTACTACAGCATTAACTATTTACAGTCATTCCCTGCTCTCCCTCATTTGTCTCCTGAAGCACCTGCTATTAAAAGAATAATCTTTTTCTCAGATGAAATCTGAGGTGTAGAAAATGATCATTTTTACAATACACCTTTATGTTGAAATTTATAGCAAATAACACACCCTGAAGCATAATACCTGATAAATTAATAAAGTAAAATTGTTGTCTTTATTAGTTAGTTGCCAGCTGATAGATGCTATATGTTTACAGCACAAAACAAGTAACACTAAGTTGAGTACCAATTTGTGGTGCTTCAAAAGTATGTATAGCAGATGGCTATTAGTAATGTATATGTTAAATTCTCTATATATTTGTTCACTTATTGATAGCTAGCAACATGAAGGACTCCAGACACTTCAGACAATCTTTGAAGTTATTTCAATTTTCTGATACTCAAAATTATTTATGTATGAGTGAAAAAAAATTTAAATTTTTTTTAAGCTATTTTCCATTTCATCAACTTGGATGTTTTTCTTAAACATGAAAAGTGCTCCCTTCTGCCACATCATTCTTTCCACAGCTAGGATGCATAATTTAATTGACAAGTCAAATCAGATGTCCAGGACATTCAAACCTTTATATATCTAATATATCCTTGTGATGGTTCACAACATTCACTAGCCTGCACTTTGTTTTAGTAGCTTACCTACTTAAAAACAATTTTGTTTGGTAAAAAATTGTGGATTGCAAAATTAGAAGGAAAAGTCCTGGAAAGGAAACTGTTTAGCTATTTCAGACATTTGATCATTTAACTTCAAATGGTCACAAAGATACAGACAGAAAAAGTTATGGCCATAATTTCATAGGAGCCTTTTATTGCCAGTTCCCCTTCACACCTTCCAATTGATCAAAGTCAAAACATTCCTTTGACTTTGCTCATAGTGCCTGTGTCAGCATGTCATGTTAAGCCATAATTGATATTTAACTATAATTTAATGTGAGTGAGCTGTGTGCTAGTGCACATTCATGATGCTCAGAATTCCCTGCTTCATTCTTACCTTGCTCCTAGCTCTGCTGCACAGGCATTTACAAACCTCATGCCTTGGCCTCTTGTGTCATTTGAATCCAGGCTTGTGACATCTTGTGAAGTCGTTTGTGATGCAGCACAATACATTTTGCAGGTTCAACATTTGCTTTGCCTTAAGAATATTTAGGGTATTGTTTCCCAATATATCTATAGCCCTTTCTATTAAAATTTTAAAATTCTTATTTTTCTAAAGAATGCTTACACTTCTGACTTTTTAAAAAATCTTTTATGTTAGCTCAGTCTACACAATCCAGAAATTAAGCTAGAATCCTTGAAGGAAGATATTAAGGAATTTCTGAAGACAACAGGTTTGTTCTTTAGTTTGTTACATTTTAAAGTCTTTTAAAGAAACCCAGCCAGACGGGCGGGGTATAAATAATAACATTATTATTATTATTATTATTATTATTAGCCTGTCTCACTGCTGAATATTGAGGCAGCATGCATGTACTTGAAGTTTGCTTTACCCCTGTATTGTAAATAAATTTGCCAGTGTTACTGGCACACAAATTTTGACTGGTCACTTACAGCAAGAATAAACACCTAAAAGGGAAAACAAATGGCCTGTTCTTTTCCAGTTTCCAAGCTGCCAGTGGGGGACCTTCGGGTGTCAAATTTTAGCGGCAGCCTTGTGGCGCCCTCGAGGCTCCGTGCCCAGTGCAACCGAACCAGTCACTCCCCTAAATCCGCCTCTGGAGCTCCTCTGCCTGCCTGTTCTCTTGTACAGTCTTCTAGCCACGTAGTCATGCGCTGAGGCAGATGGCTTGCATGCTAGCAGTATGTGCTGATGTCATGTGCAGTTAGGGCCACAACCTTGAGTTGCAATCCCATGCCCAGAGCCGTCTTTCCCATAGGGCTTAGTGGTGCGTCGCGCCAGGGCGCCGGCCTCTCATGGACGCCCCAGCGAGTGGGGGAGCTGCGCGGCTTTGCCAGCGGCCTCCCCTTTCCCTGCACGCCCGCCAGCTGCGCCCCGCCAACCAAATGCCTCCCAAGCCTCTGCGGGGATCGCCCTCCTCCCAAGAAGGCTTGGGAGGAAAGCTGCACTCTCCTTCCGCAGAGGCTTGGGAGGGGCACAACTTCCCTCCCATGCCTCTGCGGGGATCACTCTCCTGCAGAGGCTTGGGAGTGAAGCTGCGTACCTGCCAGCCATATGGTTGGCAGGGCTCAGCTTCCCTCCCAAGCCTCTGTGGGGATTGCTTTGCCGCAGCGGCATGGGGGAGAGTTGCGCCCCCCCCCCGATGGCTGGCAGTGCACAGCTTTGCCACCCCACTATCCGTGGTAATTTGGGGGTGCTTGGCGAATATTTGCACCTCGGCACTGCATCTGCTAAAGATGACCCTGCCCGTGCATTTACTTAGAGTATATTCTGCGGGTGCAAGGGAACTTGCTTGCTGAGCAAATGTGTTTAGGATTGGGGTTTTAGTCTGCAATCTATAAAACAAATACTATGGGGTAGTAGTGTTAAACAAATTTGGAATAAATGAGCAGTGGGATTGTGCTTTTAGAGTGCTTTTGGTAGTGGAACCTCTGTATGCTTACTTCACTTCAAAGATTTTTATTCCCAAGTGCACATAGAAGTTTGATGGTATTTTTTATAGTATGAGTTCCTCTAACTTTCATTTTCTCACCTCTTATTTTACCAGGATGGGAAAAGAAGCTGCAAAATGCTGTTTATAGTGAACTCAGTGTGTGAGTTTGTTTTTGTCTGCATAGTCTTTCTTGTCTTCCTATCTGCATGCATTATTTGTAATATCACTTAATGTGTACATCAAAGAAGGCCCCATCAGATACTTTTTCAATCTGCAATGGATTATAATTTTTGCTTTGTGTAGAGAATGCTGCAGAAATGAATAGGGAAATGGCACAAAAGAGACATACTGCTTTTTTTGTTTTAATCTTAATAAAAGTAGAGATGTTTTGCTGACGGATGAAAGGTTGGTCTCTAATTCAGTGTATTTTGATGAAGTTTGGCTGTAATAGTAGTGTGCAATCAGACTTTGTTTAGCCAATTTATTCCCTATTAAATGGCTCTTATTTTCTCACTCTATAGCTTTTATTTATGTAGACCAATTATAGCGCCACAGGCTTTGCTCTGAAGCTTGAAATGCTCTCAGTACTAAATGAGTGGATACCTCAGAGGTTTCGGAGTTATCTTTCAGTTAATGCTGGGAGAGTTTTTCAGCCTGGAGGGAGGAGCGGGTCTAGCCAAGAGTGGGGTGTAAGCAGTGTTACAATTTTTGTGGGGAGAAGAGGACAATGGCCCCCTAGCATCTTAGCTATATGTTTCCCAAGTTGAACAACCTGGTAATCTCTGGTGTCTAGTGGCTTGATGTATTAGGAAATATATACTGAATAGTCATGACTTGAACCATGGTATTAGACTTGGTTTGTTTGAACATAATTCTGACAGAGTACCAGGAGAATCTTTTAGTGATGGAGTAAGAAATGAATTCACTCCCTGCCTCCCCTCTCAAGTATGTTTTGCTGTTTTAAGTTTTTTTTAATGGTATGCAATCCAAAAAAGGCTGAAATTATCTGGTATTATGACTGTGCATGTGTCTGAGTGGCCCATCGTGGGTTTGTTTTTCCAGTAAATTACTATATTTTGTTCAACGCAGAGTTAAGTAATGGGATGTAGTAATGTTTCACAAGGCTGCTGGTCAATGAATTGAGGATGATTGCTTGTTATCTCATTAGTGTCTCTGAAAATGATTGTGGTAGTGATGCACTCAATCTTTTAGCATTAACTCTGAAGAGAGAATCAAAGTAATAAATGGAGTAAAAGCAAAACCTGTTGTTGCTTTCCTCCTCAAGGTTCCCTTTACCATGCCATCCATCAGCCCCTCCTGAACACACCAAAGAATCTTTGACTTACATGAGGAAAGCCCAGGTTTGCTGTGATTTAATTTTACTACTGTATTTGTATTTAAGAATTGTCATACATACTGTATTTGTATACATTTTTAATAGGGACGTGGGTGGTGCTGTGGTTGAAACCACTGAGCCTCTTGGGTTTGTCAAACAAAAGGTTGGCGGTTCGAATCCCCGCAACGGGGCGAGCTCCCTTTGCTCTGTCCCAGCTCCTGCCAACCTAGCAGTTTGAAAGCACACCAGTGCAAGTAAATAAATAGGTACTACTGCGACGGAAAGGTAAACAGTGTTTCCGTGTGCTCTGGTTTCCGCCACGGTGTCCTGTTGCGCCAGAAGTGGTTTAGTCATTCTGGCCACATGTCCCGGAAAGCTGTTTGTGGACAAATGTTGGCTCCCTTGGCTTGAAAGCGAGATGAGCACCGCAACCTCCTAGTTGCATTTGACTGGACTTAACCGTCCACGGGTCCTTTACCTTTACCTTTGTAATGGAAGTGTCTCTGTATGTCAGGGGTGGGAAACCTGTGGATTGCAGCTTCCATCACTACTGAGCATTGGCCAAGTTGGCTGGGCCTGATGGAAGTTGGAGGGCCATCGGTTGCCCACCTCTGCTATATGTCCTCAGAGTGCTTAATACAAGTGGGACCTATAGCAAAATATTGCAATATGGAGTACTCCAGCTCTGGATTTTTAAGAGGGAAAATTGCCAGAGTAGTGCTGCTAAGCTAGTACAATTGCAGCTCTCTATTTTAAAGTGATGGTTCTGGGGCTGAAACTATATGTAACATGCAGCTGCATGCATGTGTTCTGTGACTTTTAAAAAACCCCACAAAGTTTTTAGAAGGCCAGTTCTAAAACGTTGTAACGTTCTGTAACGTTGATCAGAGGGATGGAACATCTTTCTCCTGCTCTGATCAAGGCTATAGTCTTCTTAATCCCCTTGATCTAAGCTATGGCTTTTTAAAAACGGTATTGTTTATATAGAGAAAATTCCAATCTCCTCCACAAATTACTCAATGGCTTTGGTGAACAGCATGGTAAACCATATCAGTGGCAGTTGGTAACAGTAACTAGGCCAAGCCAACTTGCTGTCAACAGCCTGTGTGTTCCCCCTACAAGACAGTTTGGTGGCAGCTATTCAGTGGGTGCATTGCTTGTTTGAGGAAGTACAGCATATATCATACCATATATTTCGTTTTGCTTGGTATTTGGTGTTAATTGACTCTGTTTCATATTTCATTGTGCTGCAAGTCAGTGCACTTTTTTGTATAAAATGTCAAATAAATGAAATTATTGCCATTTTTTATTTATTAAACAGTTAAGCTGAAAAGCAAAACACCAATTAAAAATTAAAAATAGATGGAAAGATGGAAAGGTTATATTGATTTGTGTCATCTGTTGTAGGGAAACTGGGAAAAACGCATTCTGAAGAGCCTAAATAGTATGTGTACAGAACTCGGCATTCCATTAGCACAAAAGGTAGCGTTGTTAATTTCTTTTACTGTGAATGCAGCACTTAGGCAAAGCTAGTCCTAATTTAATGGGGGTGGGGGCGGATTTTTAATCCATGTTATTAAATGCTAACAGAAACTTTTGCTTTTTGTTCTTGGTTGGCTTATTGCAAAATTCATTTTTTAAAAATGATTTACAGAGATCAATCAATGAGCAAAAGGAACTTCTAAGTAAATGGAATGAAATGGGAACAGATGAGCCAGGTATGTGAATCCTAATTTATGCAAATTTGACTTTATCTAGTTCTGTCCCACTGCTGATAGAGAGGCTTTTTTATTATTTGTCTGATCCATTTACATAACACTCTTAATTTAGAAAATGCCAGAGTGGTTCACAAATAATAATATAAAATACAGAATCACATAACAAAATTAAAATATAAAAATCATTGCAATGTTAAATCAGCAGCAAGATAAAACATTCCTAGAAAGGTTCCCTGTGCCTGGTTTAACAGCGATTTCAAGAAGACCTGAAGGCCAGAGTAGAAAGGTAATTATCTAACATAACTGGATTGACCTCCTGTGAATCTATTGTGGTTGGCCTTAGGGTTGCATTGACCCTGAAGAAAGGTTGGAACCAACCAGCCCCCTAGAAAGTGCAGCTCAGGAGCTTTCTTTGCTGCTGCCGCTGCCATCTGATATGTGCTTGCACCCACACTCTATCATAATATAATAATTATGTGCTTGCACCCACACTCTATCATAATCACTGTTAAGATTTCCACTGCCTGCATTCTAGTTATCATCTGCCCTTGCTTTCTTGCTCTCTGAGAAACCCAGGAACCTGTCCTGGCTCCATAGTGGCAGAGACGACGGAGGCTTCTGTAAGTAGAAAGGGAAGGGAAACACAAATTCCTCCTTTTCCCCCTGCATCCCCCGAGCAACTCCTCATCCTGTTCCAAAGGTTCCCCAACCCTTTGTAGCCGATGGGGTGCAGAGGGAAGGGGAAAGTGAAAATTTCCCCACCTTTCCCATTTCTGCTCATGGAAGCCTCCACCAGTTCACAAAGCCTTCTGTCAGAGGAGGAATGGTGGAGAGTGCCTCTCCAGCCTGACCCTTCCAGAGAAGAAGAAGACAGTTCAGAATTACTTTGAGGGTTTGAGGAAGGTCACAGCTCAGAGGCAGATGAGGAGAAAAGCTGGGAAATAATGGGAGAGGAGGAGGAAGCAGCAGCAGCAGGGGGGGGGGCGACAGCTGACAGACTCAGTGTCTTTAGAAAGCGTTCCAGACCCTGCTTCCCAGAACCCGGCGGGCCTTGAAAGTAGGAGAGCAAAGAGCTCAAAGGCAGAGGGCACAGAGGGATCCATGGGCCACACATTAAGAACCTCTGGTATAGATAAAGAACTACCAGATGGCATGAATGAGAAAGAACCTGTTAATTCTTTTTAATCAAATAACTTTATGTATCTTATTAATTTCAGATCTAAGTCTCTTCAGGCCCGTTTACGCACCTAAAGATTTTCTTGAGGTAATAAAAAAATAAAGTTAGATCTTCAGTTATGTATTTATACAATAAGATCTTTATACAATAAAATATGAAGGGTCTTATTGGAGTTATGAAGATCATATAGACTTTGCCAGTTCAAAGCGACAGCTTAAATTACAGGCATGGTTATGGAAGTAAAATGGGGAAACAAGGACTGGGAAATATCTAAAAGCCGAAAAGGTTTGTGGTGTTCCTCTATGGCAGGTGTAGGGAAAAACAGGCTTGGGGGCTGAATTTCTTCTCTGACTGGGCCTCAGCATTCTCACCAGGCCACTTCCTTCACCAGCCCTGTTTCATACCCTCCTTGAGCGTTTTTGCCATAAATTGCATAAACTGGGCCGGATTCAGCTAGCCTGGCGTGCTAGCGGAAGACAGTGCAAGGCTTCCTGCTAGTGCAGTGGGCTTACTCCTCCCCTTCTCCTTCCTGCAAAAAATAGCTCAGCCAAATCTGCTCTGGATGGGCCAGGAAAACCCTCAGAACAGTGGGTGGGGGTAGAGGGCAGATTGTTTCCTCTGGCAAGCAGAAATGCTTGCATTGCTGGGACAATCAAATTAGTGCAAAGTTGAATTCCACCCAGTAAGCTTTAACTCGTAATTTGGACACAGACTAAAGAAATGAAACAAATGTTTAGCAATTCAGTCAGCTTGTGTGTTGGCGTTCAAATTCTGCTCAACTGTAAGAATCGCAATTCAAGAGTCTGTTGCACAGTAGTCTGTCAATATAAGGACTGCATTTCATCAGATGGGAAAATTGGCCGCAGAACATGGACAGAGGCCATTTTTGATGATCCTCCTTGCCCCTCCAGTGCCCTGAATCTCTTCTGCAACATCCCCCAAAACTTCCCCAAACCCCTGAAGCAGATTGAGATGAAATATGGGCGATTTCTCCCCTGTATGGCCAACAGATTCCTTTCTGTCAGAGGACAGTCACCACTGGATCCCACCCATTGCGCCTTGTATCCCTGTTCTTACTTGCGTTGCTTCATTGTATCCTAGGTCAGTAGTTTCACACTTTCTCTGTTCATTAAACTCCATTCATATTGCCAAGGCAAATTCCCAAACAACATTCGGCTCATGCATAGCAGTGGCCAAGCTTTCTGGATCCCACCATAACACTGCATATATTGCATTGTTGTACATTGTAGCTACACACTGCAGGGAGAAGATCAATAGTGATGGGGAAATGCTTTTCATGAAAGCTTCCCTGTCATTACGAATCTTCTTAGCGGTTAGTTCTTAAAGTTTCCAAGGGACTTTCATGGCTCCCAGAACAGTTTGACAATCCATGTCCTCAATCTTTTGGTCTAGCTAGAGGACAACACAGAGTGCCCCTTTGGGGACCCCCCTCCCGTGTGTTTGCCCTGCCCCCATATTTAAGGTCACATGTGCTTGTTTTACCATGTGGCTTCAGAAATGAGAGGGGTCTAAATTGAGTTGTGCAAGGCAGAAAGTGACATATTTTAATGAGAAGAGAAGGAAACAACTACTAAAATCCAAAATGAAAAGCATGAGCAGAAGAAACCTGAACCAGTGGCTACAAAATTGATTGATAGAGCTTTTGAACATGAAAATTGTATGGTATCTTGTTTTCCAAGAACTATTTCCGTATGGCAGTATAAATCTGTATTAGCTTGCCTAATAAAAACAACAGAAAAGAAAGCAAGCATATGGATTTGCCGTTTGTGAAGGTAAATGAAAGTCTCATATTTGAAAAATTCCCTTGTGTAAATAGGAATTTCTTTCCACTTTAGCATTGCAAATGCCATTAGTTTGGTTGACTATCATAGCTTAATTTGCATATATTAATGAACGTTCTATTGCACTCATGCAAATGTTAGGTAGAAGGCTTACATTGCAAGCCTGAACTATTGAACTTTAAATGTACTTGGATTTTTTTTTTTTTTACTGATGGCTTGAATTATAATGTAACTATAGCATTTATCTGCAATTATGGCTAATTAAATCTGTCTCAGTTTAACCTTATGAAAACACTTTGCATAAGTAAACAGTGTTTTGTTATGTCTCTTGTGTTTTCTATTGTTTCTTGACATCTCTTGACATTCTTTGAATGTTAACCTTTTAGTGCTTGGCCTGCATCTACAAATTTATATTCAGGCCATAATCCTGTATTAACTTGGAGAAATTATTCATGTACAAGCTGGAGTGTTTCATATAAACAAAAGAGACCAGATGAAAAACCTACAGCAGACTCTTCCTGTCTCTTTAACCATGTTTTTACATAGCACAAATCCAGAGATGCATGAACACTAAGCTTCCTAGGATCATAGCATGCATTCAGAATTATTTGACAGTGGCTTACTATGATGAATTAACATGAAAACATAAGAACAGCCTGCTTGATCAGGCCAATAGAAAACACTAACTTGTATTGCTTTCCTTATAGGTATTGATGAACCTTCGCAATCCAAATTATGAAAACAGTGAGCAGCCTAGTTTTAGAAACCACCTGGGGTTAATTCAGGTGCCACTGAAAGTGAAGGACATCCCTGAACTGGTAATAATTATTATCTTTAAATATCATTCATTCATTCATTCAAGGGCATTTCTAGAATAGTAGAAATAAGTATATATGAACGAAAGAGCTAGATTTTCTTAACTGTGAGATACTGAAACATTCACAGTTCCTATTTGGGCCTTCAGATAGGTTGCATTGTTTTCAGTGGGTGTTCTTGTCATTTGCTTTATTATGACCACTGCCTGCATAGTGCTCTGAGGGGAAGGGAGAATGTGGAAAGGACACTTGGAGGGTGGGGGAAGAATTTGAGTTTACTGAGCTCTGGCCCAGGAAGGGCTGGAGGAGCAAAGGACCCAAGTCCTCGTGTTGAAGGAAGAAGCAGAGTGAGCAATTTACATCCAGGGGAAATGTAAGTTTCCTGGTGGGAATTTCCCCAGTACTTTATATGTTTAAATAATGCCCTACAGCAGTGGTTCCCAATTAGCTAATTATTGAGGACCCCCTATTTTTCAGAAGCCAAGCCACGGATCCCCTACTTTTAAAAAAGTTGATAGCTTTATGGTTGTTAGCAATGTTTTGAACAAAATGTGAGGTAACCCAAAATAAGCAAAGTGTTTCAGGTATGCTAAAAAACAGACTAGGGCTGAGCGATATCTGGTTTTCAGCATCGTGATATATCAGTAGCTAAACATCGCAATATTCTGATATATCACGATGTCTGAAATGGGAGATCAGGCGTGGGGATGAGAGAAGGAGCAGTCACGAAGATCGGGTGGGTGGGGTACGTGCAGCTCAGGCGTGGGGATAAGAGAAGGGGCAGCCGCGGAGATTGGATGGTCGTGGGGAGGAGAGGAAGTGGAGTCACCTCACTGCATGGTTTGAGTGGGAGGGGATGAGGATGGGGAAGTGCATCTAGCAACCGTCAGCAGGGCAGCCAGCAAAGAGCATGTCCACCGCCACTGCTTTCCTGCTGACTGAGAAGAGCTGATCCGCCTCAGTGCCAGGGGAAGGTAGTGCCACAATGCCTTGAAGTGAGGACGATCAGCTGCCCTGGTCTCCCATCAGCATGACGGGAAGGCAGCTCAGATCGGCAGCGTCATCAGCTGAGATCGTCGGTGGTGCCTTGAAATTGGCTACCCTGCTCTCCCCTCGCGCAAGGAGCTACATACTGCTGCGTATTGCTGGGTGTCAGGGACCGTGCTGCAGAGGGCTGCACTGAGGAGGAATGGTGGGAGCCTCACCCTTCCCCTGCTCCTGATCCAGATCCTGAATCTCCCCAGGAGCAGGAGGACAATATAGATTTGGAACAGTGGTTTGCAGAGGGGCTTAGTTCAGAAGACAGAAGCTGGGATATACTGGATGGGGAACAACTAGGAGAAGAAACACTGGAAGGGAGTCGGTTAACCGATTCACAGTCTCTAGACAGCATTCTTCCACCACCCTCCCCAAAGTTGAGAAGGGCTCAGAAAGTGGCAGAACAGAAAGCACAGAAGGGATAAGACCAGATTACGAGACATAGACACTGGATCAAAATTGTTATTGCGGTGTGATTTCAAAACCGATTTTGGCCAATATATTGAAAAATTGCACAGCACTAAAACAGACCATAACATTTGTGATATTACCCCTAATTGGCAACCATTGCCCTACAGAATACTAGGTGACATATTGCTTGGGATGTGGCTCAAATCAAGGTGGGAGTCCTGCTCACAACATGCTGTGCCCACCACAGTACTGCTCATAAGAAATCTTAACAGGGTACCCACATAGTTGAGCATCTCTGCTTTTAATTCTTGCCTCATTCCTAAGTCAGAGGACTGGGCTACATGACAAGTGTAGTATGAATCATATTTCTAATTGATAGCAATTTGGAGTTTTGTTGACAACTAATTAAAATTTAAAGAAATATCCTTTGCTGATAAAATATTTGTGGTCTTTTTGTACATTTTTTCTCAAGAAAGAATATTTCAATGAGCTAGACTTGAACACAGGCCAGCTGGATATTGATGATTCTGCACATGTGCCTCCAGGTTAGTGCCTTTGTTTAAAGTAGTAAAATTGTTCTTGGTTCTTACAAGGATTCGTGTGTGATATAGATGCTAAAGTCTATTCCAATGACAATTCTTGTGTCTTTATTTTCACTGTGGTAGGAAGAGATTTGGCAAGTATAACTTGTATGGTAATGATAGCAGGGAAAGCCAAAACTCACTGAGTACAGTATCTTCATTGCTGGAGCCCTCTCTTGGTTGGAATTTGGCAAAATTTAAAACACTGCTTTTATTAAAGCAAATGTGAGAAGCCTGATTTGGAAAATAGCAGATCCTAGACTGAATGTAAATCTTTTAGTCCAAAAAAGTTAGGACTATTTGTCACTGAGGTAGTAAGCCTCGGTCTGTACTTCAGAGTGCAGGTGTGGGATCATATGACTAGGAATTTCTTCAGACAAAATCCCTGCATATTGAAAACCAGCTGTCAGGCAGAATTGTTCTAGTAGTTTAGAACTGCAGATTAATCCAGAATAGCAAGAGGGAAAGTGTTGCAATGCTTTAGAGATGAACAATGTTATTGCGGCATGGGCTTTTATCTCCAGCGGCATTCATAGTGTGTATAGAATACTCTGTATACCTAACATTATCTTGATTTATCTTTATTCAACTGATGAAGGACAAAACGTGGTACAGCAAAGTAGTTAGAGCCTCAAGGCATCTTTTTGTGTTCTATTTATTATCTAACTAGATTAGCATGTGCCCTCTTCAGCTCCATCTCTAAATTACAGGAAGCTCTCCTTGCTGGTAATGCATTCGCCACTTGGAAATAATACCTGTCTCATGATGGGAATAAGCAGATAGCCATCAAAATTTAAATGGGTGAAAATTAATAACACTGCTGATGTTCTATAACTATAGTTGAAGCATCTTTCTCATGAATGAGAAATAGCACATTTGAAGAACATTGTTTATTTTAGATATATATATATATTTGGACCTTAATTTCCCCCCCTAAGGTGGCTTACAAAAGGAGAGAATGAAATAACGATACTTTAAAATAGCACACTAACAGGCTATACAGGGAAGCTAAGATAAGGACATGCACAAACCCATCTTCTGAATTTCCACCTCATATAGCGTTCTGATAACCGTATCCTTAAACTGCCCTTTAATCCTTTTAGAGTAGAGAGAGGGAACCAGCCGTGTTTTCCTTTAAAAAAAACAAACTCTTGCTTCAAATTACATTTTGAACTAAAAGGGTAAGGGTTTAAAAAGTAGTTTGTAGGCAAATGGGTGCCAATTTTTATGAATGCATGCTCCTTGGAATTCTGGTGCATGTATGGTGCCATGCTTTCAGATAAGATGTTTTGATAGTTAAATCAAACGTCGTTCTGTAAAGTTTAAATAGTAGTTTTGAACTCTTTGCACTCTTTTCTTGCTTTACTGTTTTAGAACTCTTTGAAAATGAACATGTACGTATTGGTCAGAAAGGTAAGAACTGGATACTGGCTGTAAACAAATTGCAAGTGTTAAGTTTCTCTGTGGGTTTTCTTTGTTTTGTGTGGTATGATATAATAATAATAATAATAATAATAATAATAATAATAATAATTTATTTATTTATTTATTTATTTATTTATTTATACATACCCCGCCCATCTGGCTGGGTTTCCCCAGCCGTTATGAAGTGTAATAAGGCTGCAATCCTAATACTAGAAATTAGGTTCCACTGGATGCATTGGGATTTCCTTCAGAGTAAACACCCATAGAATTGCACTGTAAATGATGTAAAATAAAATGTAACTTGTACCTTTTTAACGTGATGGAACTGCTAGAGATTTATGGGTTCTAGATAAAGAGTGTCACAGCTGGCAGATTAAAAATGAAGTGTGTGTGTGTGTGTGTGTGTGTGTGTGTGTTTATGACAGCTTTATTCCAAATTGCTGAATTCCTGTTTGAATTTTATTTTAAAATCACCAGAGTTGCTTCTGTGCACAAATAACTCTCATTAGTGTTAATAGAGTTTATGTCCATGCATCAGATAAGAATATAACTTTAATTCTTCCAGGTGGTTAGTTGCTAGTGCAAAACCTAATGAAACACGTAGCACTAAGTCAGCTTGCAGGATGGTGTATATGGTTATGCCCTTTCAAATAAGGTCATTAGTCTACCAGTTGAAAGGAAATCAACCCACACCTTAATTAAAAGAAATCAAACTCACATGGAACAAATTATTTTTCTCTGCCTTTCCTTTCCCAAGAGTGGCTGTGAAAGGAATTAGGCCATGCCCATGTCACATTCTCCTGTTCTAAATTATATTAAAAGACAGCATGACGACTATGATAATTTGGGGTGGGGTGGGGGGAGAAAACCCAAAATGACATGCTTCTGATCGGGCAACCACTTAAATTAATAGAATATTATTAATATTATGTTGGGAGCCGCCCAGAGTGGCTGGGGAAACCCAGCCAGATGGGTGGGGTATAAATAATATATGATGATGATGATGATGATGAAAGTAACCTAGACATCTGTGACCTCCTTGATTTGATAGCATCATTTCAGATCTGTACAAAGCCATTTTTAAAAAAATGGTTTGTTTCAATTCCTCAAAAAACTGAATTTGGACATTATACAAATATTGGATAATCACTTTTCACTGAATATTAAATGCAAAAAAAGGGAAGGGGAATGGAATGGAATGTGTGGGTACAGGAGGTACCTGATAAGTTACAAATAGGTGGACAGCATAAAAACTGCAGTCGTTAACTGTCGTCAACAGGTTTACCACATATCAGCCAATCACCCATCTGAGTAATACCCCTCCCCACCCTCTCACTATATATAAGGGTCTGGTGACTTCTGTTTTAGTGTATCTGAAGAAGTGTGCATGCACACAAAAGCTCATACCAATAACAAACTTAGTTGGTCTCTAAGGTGCTACTGGAAGGATTATTATTATTATTGTTTTGTTTCGAGCAGAAAAATAGGAAGTGTGATTTGTGTTGAGTCATAATCTCACTGTGTGACTCATGCACTGCGAGCTTGACCAAACTAGTCATCAAAGGTGTTAATCTTCACTTGTAAACTTTTCAAGCAGGCCTTCTGTTTTGTTTTGTTTTGCTTTTCCAGCAGTGTCCTGATTACTGGGGGCTGGCATCAAAGTTCATACTGAACAGAAGCTCTTCCATGGTCCCAGATAGCCTTTAAGCAAGGCATCTGTTGCTGTTAAGTTATCTTTGACTTGCTGCTAATTGAGTAGCCTTAATATTCGTGCCACTTGCTTAGCCAGGAAATGCCAAGTATTATCTTGGCCGACAGCCCCAGGAAATTATTTCTGGTTTGTATATACTTTGCCAAGAAGCAGAAAAGCATAAACATACCCGTGTTAGCATTTTCACCAGTGCTATCCCTATCTACTGCCAGGTGTAGCATTGTCTCTTTCCAACGTTTACTTTGTGGGTCAATACTCGGTTTCTCTTTTGCAATCCAGATGTTAGGAAGAAACAAGTTAAGTGGCTCAAAGGTACCTTCCGGAGTAGAGATCTGCAAAACTGAACTAAATCATATAAGCATCAGGATGTTGCACTCCTCTTGTAGCAAGCTGTCCTACATTGAGTTAAAACTTTGGTCTATGTAGCTCAGTATTGTCTGCCATAACTTGCAGTGGCTATCTAAGGTTTCAGACAGGACGTTCTCTGCCACTGAATTTCAGCGCTTCCCTCAAAGTCCTTTAGCATGTTCAAATTCCTTTATGCCCTTGGTTTCTTTAATTGCCTGTCATGTCGTGTCCTGCTGTAAGCTTGTTGTCAAGTGCTGCTCTATTCCCATTTAGCAGACTTTGAGCACATTGAATTAGATGGCCCCCAGTTCCTTTTGTCTTCCCCCCAGAAAGAAATTTTAAAGCTGCTCTGTCACCTTTTTGACCTTAAGCGACAGCAGTTTGCTCTGCGCCAGAACCCACAGTCTGCTCTTGTTGTTCTGGGTATAAATTAATAGTTTCCCTTGTCAACTGATCACTGTCAACGACTTTTCCCTTTGTATAAATGTCAGTTCTCTGACATACTGTACACCAACCTTAAACTATGGATTCTTCGTCTCTCAAGATAAGAGCTCACCCAGCTTCTCTCTTTGCCAAGTATTTCTCAACTTCGTCTTGGCAAAGATCAGAAAGGCGGTTCTTTTCCTTTTTCTTCACTGTGAACTATCTGCTGATACTTAATTATTAAATGTGTTCTTCCTAAATACTTTAAAATCTCCTTTGTAAAATGTGAGGAAGACTTATGAGCAATAATCTGTCACCATAATTGCTAAGCTGCTTCATTAAAAAGGTAAAGGACCCCTGACAGTTAAGGCCAGTTGCGAACGACTCTGGGGTTGCAGCGCTCATCACGCTTTACTTGCTAAGGGAGCTGACGTTTTTCCGCAGACAGTTTTTCCGGGTCATGTGGCCAGCATGACTAAGCCGCTTCTGGCGAACCAGAGCAGCGCACGGAAACGCCGTTTACCTCCCCTCCGGAGCGGTACCTATTTATCTACTTGCACTTTTGGCGTGCTTTCAAACTGCTAGGTTGGCAGGAGCTGGGACCGAGCAAGGGGAGCTCACCCCTTCACGGGGATTCGAACCGCCACCTTCCGATCGGCAAGCCCTAGGCTCAGTGGTTTAGACCGCAGCGCCACCCGCGTCCCCATTAGAGAACAAATACATTAGAGAACAAATACTCTTCATCCTTGATTCTAGGGATGTTTTGAGGTGTGAAAAGAACACATCAAAAAAAGCTGGCACTGTGTTCATATATTTCTTGAATACGGGCAATCACCTCTGCTATTCATTTCAGCCACTTACAAGTGAGCTGAGCCCCTCAGTTTAGGAGATCATATGCAAACTGGGCATACATGTGATGACTCCATGCACATCTGTTTTGGTGTATATGACACATACTCTTGAAAGGTGGCATTAATAAAACTCCACACCTCTACTTAAAACTACTTTGGCCTAACATAAAGGACAAAAGCGCTTCCAAACTGAAAAGGCTCCCTTTAATTAGCCCTCCAGACCCAATAAGTATTTCAGAAATCTTATGATCAATGGCTTGAATCCTAAATTGCACAATTAGTTGCCTCGCCAGTTTTTCACACATACCATCTGCAGCCTAACATACCTCAAACACTACGGATATGGAAGATTTGGAGATTCTTGAAAGTGACTTTTCAGAGGGTTCAGGGACTTGCAGATGGTAGAGAATTGGTGAGCTGCAGAAATACCTGCCATTCACATAATGGAATGTTTGTACAAAACAAATGGATAAGAGTAGCGTTTAATTCGAAATATTTAGAGGTCTCTTTGCAGGGTGGAAGTAACAAAAACCTCAAAGCAGTAAAACATAGCACTAAAATAAACAATAATAGAACCAGCTGTAATACTAAAAAGCATTCAGCCCAGTAAAATAGGAAACTCCAATAGATAAATAAAACTAAATCAAATTCAGTTCTACAGCCCCCAAATAGGTTTTTAAGCATTTTCTAAAGGCGAGCAGTAATGAGGAATTATGAACCACAGTTGGCAACAGGTTCTGTAGCTGTAGTGCCACTGTTGGAAAATGTTTGAAGAATAGTGTGACTGTGCCTGAAGTGAAGAGAACACACATAATATATTTTTAGAAATAGTAAATAATGTCTGGAACTAATATTACTAATCCATGGCAATCAGCTTGGTGATTCAAGACAATTATTATTGTTACATTAACTGAGAGTACAGTTTTACATATTAACCATAGTAAGCCTCCCAATATTCAGTGTGATTTACTTCTCAGTAGATGTGTTTAGAATCGTGCTGTAAATGTGACTTCCAACCAAGTACGGTATTCTTAGCTTTCAAATCCCCTTAATTTTGAAAACTTACTTTGTGTGATTCAGCCTCCAATTCTGCACAGGCTTCACATTCTACATAGATCTGTGTGGAATAGCCAAAAAAAGATAGGTCCCCCCTCCCCCCGCCATCTTAAATTGGCTTGGAGGAACACTTAAGTGAAATGCTAATAAAATATAAAACTGAAATGTGTTTGTATGTCTTTTGTGGGTATTACTAACACCTGCATTTCTTGTAGTTTTAATGCAGCAGGATAGTGCAGCAGCTCAACAATATGTCCGGCAGGGATGTCCAAATTTGCTACGAGCCGAGTTGTGGGCACTGATTCTGAACGTTTCTAGTCAAGTCGAGGTAAGTAGCAAAAGTGTAGTAAAAATGTAGACTTGCAGCAGCTACATACCCAGTAGCTAAATTATAAACAACATTTGGCTGCGTTATTAAGCGTGATGCTAGTTTTGGTTTATTGCGCACGGTCACGCAAGGGTGTTTGTGTTCATTTAACAGTGTGTTTCTGACTTTTTGTATCTGAACCTCCTTTTCCCTAGTTTATTTTGCATGCCCAGGTGGAGACACCCGCCCCCCCCCCAAGAGACTGCCCGAGAGCAATGAAACACATATGAGAACATGTTTTGGGATTTAAAATGGCCGCAACTTTATTATCAGTTTCAGATGTAGGAAACCTTGGCTTAGGCATTGGGCGTGTATCCCTCTCAGACCCCTAGCTGGGGGACTGAGGCACAGCAGGGTTAATCGAATCAGAGGGGGCACTGCAAGACACATCTTTACACAGCAAGCCCCCCCCCCTGAACTGGTTTACTGACAACCTATCAGCCTATGGCCAGTGACTCCCTTCACACAACCTCCTTTAACAGGAACCCTGAAACGCCACCGCGGGGTGTGTGTGTGACCACTTCACACACCCCCTTTAGGAAAGATAGACGAAAAGATTCCGCCCAAGGCCTAAAACCACCACCCGAGGCCACAAAATTGCGGTCTCGCCGCCAAGACAACCTACAGCTGAAAAAACCCTCAGCATCCTGACAACCATCCCTGCAGGCAACACCTGGTACCGTCCAACCAGAGTTCATTCCCTAAGGTGGTCAGGTGCACCCCGTCAGGTCTGAAAAATTCTACCCTGGTGGGTTTGATGTCCTCATGGTGAACCACTCGGCCGCCAAGACGTATGATCGCAGAGCCCGGTTGATTTTTACCACCGTGTAGTTCAGTCTGGAAGGTTTAAGGACACCCCGCCATTGCAAGCGCGGAAGAAGTTCGGACCACATATTACTGTACTGTGAAGTTGGAGTGGCAGCCCTGCAGGTGCTCATCCACTTGTGGAGCTGCCTTCCTAGAGCTCCCATGACTTTGCCCTGCCTCATTCCCATCCTCACAAGTGCAGAGGCTCTGCAAAGATGCTGAGGCTGCTTCCGCTGCCTTCATGCCCCGCTCCCCATAGGCCACGGCTTCTGTGTTACGCTTTCCGTGTGTGTCCTGTCTCTACAAACATCGCAGAACTTGCTGCCGTGTTTTTTTTTGGGGGGGGGATATTTATTTTAGATTTTGTTGCGATCGCATAGAAATTAATCAGTTTGGTTTTGTATTATTTACTATTTTAGTTAATGTTTATGACTACTTTTGTTGGATTGTTTTTATGTATTATTTTCATGTTGTAAGCCGTCTTGAGCATAGTTTGAACTGTGGAAAGGCAGCATACAAATAAAATTATGTCTGTCTGTCTGTAGAACTGTGTAAGTTGAACCTTTCAAATAAGAGAAACCTATTCTTTGCTGTGAAAAATTGGCTAGTGATAGCATGCCATGGAATGACATAAATGACCTCCCCTCTGAAGTAACACCACTTCGCTTGCCTCCCGAATACTTTTTCAGCTTCTGTTCTTGTCTCTGCTGCCCAACTTTTTGCTTCACTATTTTTTTCTGAACATGCCACCTAGCCTGTGCTTCTATTCATTTGCCTTGCTTTCTTCCTCTACTGCTCCAGATAATTTCACGAGCCTTCTTGCCACATTACACCTTCTTCCTATTGGAAATGGGCTTCTCCTTAGGTCTTCTTTCCTTTCTTTCTACAGCACTGTGGGGTAGCTGCTTCCTTCTGCTTTTGAATATGTGCAGGTCTTCCTCATATGTTCCTGTACTCATGCCTCCCTGCACAGATTAGGCAGTGGTATAAGTATCACATTCAGCTATCGGGTAGGGCCTGTGACATCATTACTGATAAGCCACACAACTCCCCTTCTCGCATATTCTGTTTCGTGTGTGTGTGTGTGTGTGTGTGTGTGTGTGTGTATCTTCTTCTTTGGCGATCATTCATAGCCAAGTAAGATTGTCTTCCATAAACACGGTTTTAACAGTGAGTCTGTAACTGTGGAGGCCAATTCTGGATCCACACGTCCTTCTACAGCGGGAGTTGATCACGGTGTGGATTTGCCAAGCGTGCCTTCCTCTTAGCATGTTTCTCCCTTTCATCCTGAGTTCAAGCGTCTTCAAAACCCATGACACCTTTGGTAAAGGCTGTTCTCCGATTGGAGCGTTCCCAGGCCAGTGTTTCCCAGTTGTCGGTGTTTATACTACAGTTTTTAAGATTTGCCTGGAGAGAGTCTTTAAACCTCTTTTGTTCACCACCAGCATTACACTTTCCATTTTTAAGTTTGGAATAGAGTAGTTGCTTTGGAAGATGATAATTAGGCATCCGCACAACATGACCATATATTTAATTAGTTTGCTCATTTTACTTTATATTTGCTCATTTTGGTTTATGTTCACTATTTGGTTGATGTGCTGCTCTACCTCTCTGCTGCAGTAAACATTGCCTTAATTTTTCTTTTAAATGCCCAACACAGCCTAGCTAAAGAGATCATGACTTTATTAGTCTTTCTTGTAATAGAGACAGAGTATCGTGCTACATGCTTGATACTGTAGATATGAAGATATTATTTTCAGTTAATTGAAATTAAGAGATGGATGTAAGGTATGGACAGATGATGAATAAGTAGCATGCATGGGTGCATGAGAGAGAGAAAGAATTTATATTATTCCTTGTTATACATGATTGGGAGTGGGTTGACAATAAGAGGATAGCTGTAACTAATGGTGAAAACAGACTATTTTAAAGGCACTATTGTAAAAGATTTTGCTAAGCGTAGGGGGAAATTTTTGGTTTTTTGGTGCATATACTTAAATCAGACCATCAAGAAGAAACAATCCAAGAAGTAGCAGATTATACGTTGTTATAAGAGAAAGCACTGCTTTTGTAATAACGAAAAACATTGTACCAATGTTGTGATGGCTAATTAACTCTGAATTGTTCCAAATTATTCTGACAGTTAAAGCCTTGCTCATTTCCTCTTTTCCAATAGTAAACGGATGAGAGAGATGAATTGTAATTGGCTGACTTCACTACATACCACAGTAGTGGTACCATATTTGTGGTATTTTTGTCTTAATTTGTCAAGTAAAATATCTAAAGAAATGGTCAGTTTGGGCTGCCACACAGTAGCTACTTGAAACTGCTTCAACAATGCCATGTGTACTAGCTCACTGCCATGCAGTTCTATTTTGTCAGATAATCTGTCCTTAATCTTGCCAATCATAGCTAGAAGTTGTTTACAGTGTTGTGCAGACAAGCAACCAAGTATAAACCTTGCCCGTAGCAAGAAATGTTACAGGGTGGGGAGCTAACGGTTAAGGTGGAGTCATTCTAAGTCAATGTGAAACACCCAAAACCCAATATGTCAGCTCTCAAACTGTTTTTTTCTGTGGACCAATTGAAAATTACCAGAGTCTCAGGCCATGTAATATATTTTTTTCTTTGTTGAACGTATTAAAGTACACATCTAGGTTACCATAGTCTTTTAGGGGAAATAAGTCTACTGCTCCAGCATTTATATTATGAAGATCATTGCCCCAAGACTAAAGCCTTATTAGCCTGTTCTATAATCTGGCTCTGATTTTAAAAAATGGAAAAAATAAATTGTGTCAGATGGGATGAAGATATTCTCAACTACAGTCGTACCTAGGTTTTCGAACAGCTTAGTTCTTGAAAGTTTTGGCTCGTGAATGCCGCAAACCCGGAAGTGACTATTCCAGTTTGTGAACTATTTTTGGAAGCCGAACATCTGATGGGGCTTCCATGGCTTCTGATTGGCTGCAGGAGCTTCCTGCAGCCAATCAGAAGCCACGCTTTGGTTTCTGAATGTTTTGGAAGTCGAATGGACTTCCGGAACGGATTCCGTTTGACTTCCAATGTACGACTGTACTGTGCAGCCTTTTCACAGACTACTGAATGGAACTTGCATACCTCCAGTGGTCCATAGTTCGAGAACTTCTGGCATGGCTAATCTGATAACACAATCCAATCTCTTTGGATTAAGTCCAAAGCCCTTTCTAATCCCATCAGTCTGTTTCCCACAGGAGATAACCAGAAGCCAATGGGAACCTCAAAATCAAGACATGATGGTAGCAGAGGATTTATGATTCTGGCAGAAGCATATAAGCCACCATGACATTGATAGACTTATCATCCATGACTTTTTCTAATGCCCCCTGAAAGTCTCCTAAACTGTGTCACCACATCTTGAGGGAGCCAGAGGAAGAAATATTTTGTTTAATCTGTCCTGAATCTCCCACCATTCCGCTTTATTGACTGACCTGGATTCTAGTACTGTATTATGAGAAAGGGTGAGTCACTCCTTGCATAATTTTACAAAGCACTTTCACTTACTCATCTCCCCTCTCCATCCTAAAAAATTCAAATCACACTAGCTATGGATATCAAGTATATTTTAGTATGATAATTTTGACTATCATAGATATGTATATTTATTGCACAACAATTAATAATATATTTATAGTGTAATTTTTAGAAGCAGTTAAATCAGAAAGTATGTCTTTCTAATTCAGCCGTGCTGTTAAGTTTTAGTCCTAAAATTCTCCCTTGTGCCATTTGTAACTGACTAAATGGCTGAGCTACTTTTCCTTCGTTAATGTATGTCAATTTCTATTTATCCTTCCCCATATTTACAAACTGAAGACTTTGAACCTCTAAATCTTATTTAGAGAAATAGATTTTGTTAAGACACTGAAAGGTACAGCAGAAGCTTTTTGGGAGAAGTGTGTGAGCATTCAAATACACTCATTTCAGAGGAGAACATCTAATTTGAACCAATTTGTGTTCCACAAAGTTTAGGTACAGCTGCCAATTTGCAGTTTAGAACAACATTATACAAATAGGTTGTTTACAGAGGCACAAATATAGAAATAAGCAAAGGGCTAACTTACTCATGCTACAGACTTCTTTGGATATATGAACACAAGTTCATAGGACACGTTGAGGATGTATTTGAAAGGCAGAATGTACTGTATGTATATTAAAATCACATAGAACTCTATAGAATCTGTTGGGGTTTTTCTCCATGTCTAATAATAGGAAATGTATCCACATTGCAAGAAGCTGAAGTTGAGCCAGTCAGTTTGTCACTGAAATTAACAACAGAACACTGAAAGCGCCAGATGTATTGTTCACGTCTCAAAGAATTATAGCATTTCAGGGAGTTTGTACATGTACACCTGCTGGCAGTATTGCAAGTCTTATCCTGATAGGAAAACACGAAAAGTGCATATTATGTTGTTAGGTATGAATGAATGCCTAGAATAAGGAGCACTCTCCGGTTTGTTCCTTTCAGATTTCAGGTCATACTGTCTCTCGAAGAATCGATGCTCACTAGGGCAGCTTTGAGGCAGGATGGTTGAAAGCAGTCTCCCTTCTGTGGCTATTATGAGATAAGAATAACCACAACAAATTGTGTGTTGTTAAAATATACACATTTTATTTTTATTTTTTTAAAATTTTATTTATGCTTTCCAGATTTATACATTTCACTAATATAACCATTATTTTGAACATTTCAAAACTTGACTTCCTTCCCCCTCTTTCTGCAGTTCCTTAAATTTATTTTTAATACCTTCTGCATATCCTAATTAACTTAATTTGCTCGTTTTTTCATCTGCGTTAAATATATACTCATATAAAACTGCAGGTTATTTCAATAATCCTGCCAATGTTCTTATCTGTTTACAATTTATCTGTAAATATTCAATAAACCATTTGCATTCTTTTTTTTTTAAAGTTTGTTATCTTGTTTTCTTATTCCTCCGGTAAGTTTCGCCATTTCTGCATATTCCGTAAGTTTTTGTATCCATTCTTCATTTGCTGGGACTTCTGCTTCTTTCCATTTTGGGACGAGTCACATTCCTGCCGCTGTAGTCGCATACATGAATAAGTTTCTATAAAGTTTAGGTAGTTCTGTCCCTATAATTCCCAAAAGAAAAGCTTCTCGGGTTGTTGTTTTTTACAAACGTTATTTTAAACATCATTTTCAATTCATTATATATCATTTTTGTACAATAGTCAGGATGATGTATTTGCTGGAAGCAACCGTTTATCCAATCATACCGCTTGCCAAATTTCCCAGATGTATCTGTTTTATAAATATTTACAAGCCACACATAAAGTGTATCAATTTGGCTTACATAATACAAAATACAGTGGTACCTCTAATTATGAACGCGATCCATTTTGGGGTGCCGTTTGCACCCCGAAAAGTCCGTGAGTAGAGTGCCGCTACTGCGCGTGCATGAAGTACGCAGATCGCTTCTGCACGTACGGTGAACCTGGAAGTAAACACTTCCGGGTTCGCTGCGTTCGTAACCTGAAAAGCCGCAACGTCAAGCAAACGTAACACGAGGTATGACTGTATAATATCAGCCCATAAATATCCATAACACATAATTTAAAACATCAATAGATGCTAGTTGGTTAAAAAGATAACTTCATCTTGTTTTCAGAAGAGAAATATCAATGGTGTAGAGCAGGGGTAGCCAACTCCCAAGAGACTGTGATCTACTCATGGAGTTTAAAAAAGTGGCAGTGCTGTACCTTCTTTTTTTGGGTTCAGGTCAAAGTTCTTGAGCTTTTTTTGGGAAGGAGGAAGGCCCATTTTGGGGGGGGGGTTGTGTCAAAGTTGTTGAGTTTTTTCAGGGAGGAGGTAAAATGTTGAGCTTTTTTTAGGGGAGCCACAGTTGTTCAGCTTCTTTGGGGGGAGCCAATGATCTACCAGTGATCTACCACAGACGTCCAGTGATCTACCAGTAGATCACGATCTACCTGTTGGACATGCCTGGTGTAGAGGCAATGGCCTTGCTGGTATGTGGTTCCTGTGTCTGGGAGATAGGTAAACTGCCTGTTCTGGATGGAGCTGTACTCTCCAAAGGAGCAGGTACACAGTCTGGCATCCTCCTTGATCTGCCTCTGTCACCAGAGGCCCACGTGACCTCAGTGGCCAGGAGTGGTCTGACCATGACAGTGGAGCTGCAGAGACCCCTCTATTTCCAGACTACCTCCCGCCCCACTTGGAGCAAAGACCAAATCATGGGTATGTCGTGCTCTGTGCATTCAGCCGGGAACAATATGAGACGGTCCTATGGTTGCCATGGAGCCATGAAATCCCGAGCTAATCCAACAGCAGCCTCAGCTTGGCATGGATGTTGAAATCACCCAGAGTTATTGTTCGGGATTCCTCCAACACCACATTTGGGATACCTTGGCCAGCCCAGTCAGGGAAGCTGTTGAGCAATGGTAATATCATTGCGTGTGTTTTCATTAATAATATCTATTTTATTTTCTGAGAGGATGCTCATATTTTTATTTTTATTTTAGTTTAGTTTCAGTGAAAAGTAGAATTCAAGCAAAGGAGCTATGGATCTGCTATAATTGAATTTCCCGGAGCTTTAAATTATTGAAAACAAACACAGTATAACAAGATATTTGTCATGGTAATGAATAATTCAAATTTAGTTTCTGGAAACCTGATGAGATGAGATTTGTATTTCTACTGTACTATAGACTGACTAGTCACCATGAAGGACTTCTTTGGGTTGTTATCTGTACTGTAATTTATTTATAATTGTGTTTGCTGTGCTTCTTCAGTTTGAAATTAATAATAAAAGCTGTCCTTTGTGTGATAAGCAGATAATAAATATTTATATAACTTTTTTTGTTTGCCTTTTGCCACATGATGCCACCAAAAGTGACATTGAAACTCTGAAACTCCTGGCATTTTATGTTATTTTTGGGAAACAAAGTAAGGTGTGTGTTTGGGTTTTTTTAAGGTTTCAGGAAAAGATTTCGTTTTTCAGCCAGCATTCCATTTGTACAACAATGCCATTGCATGAATAAAACTCCCCAGTGATTCTATGTTAACTGAAAAGTGGGACAGCCTATTCAATTTTTAAAAAAAATATATATCAAGAATTGAAAGATTATGAGTCCAGGAAGGAAATAATATTGTAGTTATTGGAATGACTTGCTTAAGAGAACTGTTGTCAGTCAGTGATGAATTGAATGGACCAATGAGGTAACTCATATAGGTAAAGGTAAAGGACCCCTGGACAGTTAAGTCCAGTCAAAGGTGACTATGGGGTTGCGACGCGGGTGGCACTGTGGTCTAAACCACTGAGCCTCTTGGGCTTGCCCAACAGAGGGTCGGTGGTTTGAATCCCTGCGACGGAGTGAGCTCCCATTGCTCGGTCCCAGCTCCTGCCAACCTAGCAGTTTAAAGGCACGCCAAAAGTGCAAGTAGATAAATAGGTACCGCTCCGGTGGGAAGTTAAAAGGCGTTTCTGTGCACTGCTCTGGTTTCGGTGTTCCGTTGCACCAGAAATGGCTTAGTCATGCTGGCCACATGACCCGGAAAAACTGTGGACAAACGCCGGCTCCCTCAGCCTGTAAAGCAAGATGAGCGCCGCAACCCCAGAGTTTTCTGCGACTGGACTTAACTGTCAGGGGTCCTTTACCTTTACCTTTTAAAGGACCTCTGGACAGTTAAGTCCAGTCAAAGGTGACTATAGGGTTGCTGCGCTCATCTTGCTTTCAGGCCGAGGGAGCCGATGTTTTCCACAGACAGCTTTCTGGGTTATGTGGCCAGCAGGACTAAACCGCTTCTGGCGGAACACCGTGATGGAAACCAGAGCGCACGGAAATGCCGTTTACCTTCCCCGCAGAGGTACCTATTTATCTACTTGCACTGGTGTGCTTTCAAACTGCTAGGTTGGCAGGAGCTGGGACACAGCAACGGGAGCTCACCCCGTCATGGGGATTCGAACCGCCGACCTTCTGATCGGCAAGCCCAAGAGGCTCAGTGGCTTAGACCACAGCGCCACCCGCTCCCTATAACTCATTTAAGGCAGCTTAGTATATTGACTAGTTAAAAGTGCAGACACATCAAACCTTCTCTGAAGTGTTTCACTTGTATGATTTCATCAGCACCTGATAATTGGTTCTGTCCACTAACCCAATACTTAGCATTTTGCTTTGCCTCCACCCATCCACTATTCTGCACCTGACTATTCTGCTTTGTAGTAAGCAAAATGGACTTTGCATACCAAATATGGCCAGTGTCATGGAATAGGGCCTCAGAAGCTGTCGGTGTAATAGCCCCCTAGTGCACAAAATAAATGCCCCTAGTTCTAGATGATATGCTGAGAGAGATAGAACTTGTCACAAAGATGCTTTTCTTATTCTTTTTTGGAACATTCCTACCGATGTAGTTTGTATGAAGCTTGTATAATATTATGTAATCTTTTTTTCATCCCTGTGGTCAGGTTCATATTTCGGCTCTTGGCTCTTTCCTCTTAATGCAGGGTTGCAGTAACATCCAACGACTCACCGCCACACATTCTTGGAACTTTATTTTTTTTAAAAAACTTGTAAATTAAGCCATGTCTAGAGGGACCGACATAGTGTTGCTTATTCATGTAATATGCTATATAAATAACAAATCCACTTTCACATTCATGTGAAAACTTTTTAAATTTCAAAAACAGGAGATCAGTTCTTCATAGTTCTTCATAGTTCAGCATATGTGACTTGTATTCTACTTATAAATAAACCCATTCTATAGACAGGAGAAAGGCTTGTATACCTGGTAAGTGGATTATTTATATATATTCTGAACATGTCTAGTTCACATTCCTTTTCATCGTTAAGTCTTGTCCTTTGCACTGTTGAATTTTTTACATCTTCTTCCATCTGTGGAATGATGTGCAATTGCCTATCATCAACTTCAAAATCCTAAAATAGAACAAAATGTGTTTATGGAAAAAGCAGATAATTGAATACAATAAACACAGTTGTGATGTGTATATTTTACAACTATTATGTTTTCATATGCTGCCTTAAAAGGAGAACCAAATTACTCTTATCTTTCTCTCTTTTTCTCCTTTATGCCAAAGTGCTTGCAGTGACCACCTCCAAAACAATGTTAGCCATCATGACATTTGTATTCCAAATCATTAATTATATTCTTCCTGCTGTGGCTTCTGTCTCCCTGATAGGATCCATCCGAGCTGTGTTTATGGCTGTATCTCTGCTTCTAGGTTTTGCTTGGCTAGAGTCTGCTTCTAGCTAGCTATGTTTGTGAAGAGGTTATAGCTTTGCATAAATTATTTAGAGGAATACCACCGACGTTCTCGGGGAAAATTGTTAACTGTTGCCCTCCAGTTTCTTGCCTTGTGAATTTAGCAGAATTCCTTTTCCCCTGCAGTTTTGTTTTATAGGCTCTTTAAGAATCACCCTCTTCTGTTGTATGCTTAGAATATTATTGGTTGGTTGATTGATTGCTATCCCAATGTATGCTGACTTTCAGAGCAAAGCCCTCCAGGGTAGCTCACGTAAAAAAAAAAAAAAAAAAAAAAGTTACTTAGAAAATCTCTATTTTGCTGGCTGGCAATAATGTATTTATTACTACATGAGTTGCAAAATTTACCTTGGTTTCAAGTAAGTTGAGAGCTAGGCACCAAGACAGGGGGAGTGTGAGATGTGGAGTGCTTAACTTATGCAAGAGTGATTTTTGCATTTTTGTATGTTTGCTGTTGTTGTCATTGTTCAGTCTTAAATCAATTATTTGTATCCTTCGCATTGTGACCAATTGTGACGGCTTATAGCTTTTAGCAATAAAGGTTCATTCATTCATTCATTCAACTGAGAATATTTAGGAAATATATAAAACCATTATACAGATCCAAAACTATCAATAGCACATTAAAACAATATAGAGCTTAACACATAGCATCCTAATTAAATGCATCTTGAAATAAAAATGCTTTTAAAGATCCATTTAAAAACTTGCAAAGATGGAGCCATTTCTTTTTATTTTGTAAAGTGATTTTGTATTGTCCTTTGGCTCTAAAATGACTTCCAACACCAGAATTTTTATTCGGGGGGGGAGGGGGAATACAGGTATAAAATAATTCCTGCATGCCAAGATCCAAGTTTGGGGCAAATACTCTTTGGTGAGAGTGCCCCAGCAGAGATTTTAAATCGCAAAATATGCACCAAAGTAAAGCATGGAAATATAGGCTGTTAGACCTTTAAAATATATCTTTCCAAGTGAGTTCCAAAATAGTCCCCTTTTCCCCCAGCATAGGAGAAGACCACATGTTTAGTATGTTTAAAATGGTTTACTTACAAGTGCTCCAAAGGTCAGGTTCATGGGCTTTTCCACACGTCAGTCGGAAAGGTTGCACAGGCAGCAAAATTTTGTTTAGTTCCAAAGTAGTGAAAGTTCCTAAGTTATTGGCATACGAATTCAAGAATGGCTGAGGAAGAGCCATCCAGTCTGAGCTGAAGCAACCAGCTCAAACCTCTTCAGACATTTTTCTTCTCACATACGTAGACTGGGGGGGGGGAGCAATAGTTTGATTACCCATTTCCTCCAAAGGTAAGGGGAAGTAGACTTGGCTAAGCCTGGCAGGACAGCTTAGGGTATTAACCCCTTAATGCATTAACTAGACTTTAAAATATTGGCTATATGAGGTTAGTTATCGAAATAATCAGTCAACTAAGACTGTCAGGAGTTATGAGGCCCAACCCTCTCCAGTATCCTGTTCAAGAAATTACCTAAAACAGTTGGATCCAAATTCAGTTATCTCAGTTAATTCAGTCTTAACTGCTGAATTCATAAGGGTGATAGATTCTACATCATCGCTCTAGGAGGAATTAGTTACTAGAGTTACCACACTTCATGAAGACTTAATAGTTTTCATTGCCTGGTTGTGTGGAAGGAAGTGACTTGAGGAAGTATCATATTCGGATGTTTGAAAAAGATTTTGGTTTTTGATCGGCATATGCGCAAAGTATATCCCATTTATTTTAATGGGGTATACTCAACAGTGTCTTTCAGATTGTGTCCTGATATCCTTCTTTTTAAGCTGTTTACTCCATTTTCAACTTTAACATCATATGGTATTAAAATAAGCAAAACTCTTATGACTACGAAGTGTGTCATTTGTTTTAAGTCTCGCACAACAATTAATATTTAGCATTATTTTGTTCTAGGATGTTTTGTACTATGAACAACTGAAGTCTAATGTGATTCAGCATGACCTTTTGGTGGACAGTTTGATTTATAAAGTGAGTATTTCTAATTTATATATTGCTGTCTATTGTTGTTTGTATCATCATCATCATCATCATCATCATCATCATCATCACTTTTTACTTATGAGTCTCTTTCCACGAGGCATCCCGAAGCAATTTGCACAATGCAGATACCAACTGGGATAATTATCTCTATTTAGAAGACTTCTCTCTCTGTCTCTGTATCTATTTGCTGACTGACCACAGTGTCAGAATCGCTATTTTACTACTTTCAGATGAAAAACAACTGTTATTGTTTGTGAAAGATTTCATCTAAAATTGCATGTATCTGAAGTATATCTGCAGTGGTTCAGTGCAATAGTTAATATTTCTGCTGCCCCCCCCCCCCCGTTGAATTATTTTGGAAAGGAAAAGAAAGAACAGGCAGGGATTGGGCAAGCTTCCTTCTTATCACGGGTGGGTCACCATCAGCAGTGGCATTAGCCCAGCTGCTTCCATTTTCCCCTAAGGCTTTTTCTCCCCTCACCGCTATTGCAGGTTGTTGCAGCTGCAGGTGTGGTGGCAGCCTGGCCAATATTTTGCATCCTTCACAATGTCCTGTTTCACAGCATTTGAGGGTGGGGTGGTCAGCCATGTCCAAAAAATGGTGGGGAAACTTCTGCAAAGTGGATGAATTTTTCTGATGTGGACAGAAGAAATTCAGACAATTTCTCCGGAAAGAAATATTGCCTCAGCTCTTCCAGCGTAACAATTACATGCACAGCTTGCTCAGGAGGAAACGGAAGTTGAGAGTCGATTGCTAAAAGCATGTGAGAAGATTTGGATTTTGGGTTGAATAGAGAGAGGGTCTGTCTTAAATGTCATCCTTCAATACAGCCCTGATTCATAAGAGTCCTTCTGAAGCTACTTTTTTTTTTAATGCGAAACCTGCCTTAATTTACAACCAACAATAAAAGCATCCTTGGACTCCTTGTGTCTGTGGTGGTGTTATACCAGTGTGACATTCTGCCACAGCAGTGATACATGATTAGAACAAACTGTGATATATCTTCACAATTCACTGGCTCAGACTATTTAGGTGGTTTCCTGTGATTTTTCCAGAGAAATGGCATGTGGATCATAGGTTTGTGCAGCCATTTTATTCAATATATATATATAAATTAGACACTGTAATAATTTACAAACCACCGAGAACAGATTCCCTGGCCTCTTCGTGCATCAGGTGTGATAGGAAGGCCATATAGAAATGCAAGCTTAGGGACTTCTTCATTTTAGAACTCAGTGAGGTGGGTAAAGAGTTTCTATTCCATGCAAGATAACATTTGTAAATTCAGACAGGGTTGTTGGTGTTTTTGGCTGGAGTGAAGAAGGAAGTTAAGAAGGAAGGAAGTTGTTTTAGAAATGCATAGTTTTACTGTTGTTTTTCAGCTGGGACCCACAAGCATTTTTGGTGCGACATTGCAGGGGGCTGGACTAGATGACCCACGGTTCCCTTCCAACTCTAAAATTCTCTGATTCCATGCATTGTCACAAACTTCTTCTAAACCATTCCTCAGTTCTCAGAGAGATTGCCACGTGCCATGGCAAAGGAAAGCTTATCGTCTGAGAAATACAAACCTAGAACTATCAAAGGGGTGCATGATTAGTTTTTCAGTTCTTTGATGACTGTGGAATGCAGTTAAAATGTTAATTGTGAGATAATTTGCATTCCCTCTCCCATTGAAAGAGTGGGGGAACTCCCATTGATGAAAACTAACTAGAAGTGACATGATCAAATATAGCATGTGGATATTAGTGTTATGATGATACTAATAGAATTTTTCTGTGTGCAGGAAATGTGAAGTTGACAACAGGTGGAGAGAATGGTTATTAACTCTGTAGCATTACAACAATAATATCTTGTTATGCTTATGCACCACAGGAGCTTCCCAGCTGTAAAATACACTTCTCAGCTTCAAATTGTTACGGTTTTTCATTTGCAGGATGTGAAGCTGACAGCCAGCAATGATGACTACTACTTCGTGTTTGAGGATTATTTATATCAGGTAAGTAATTACTGTTGTCGCAGCAGCAGTCAGTGGAAAAAAGTGACATGCAAAGTAGGTACAATTTGTTCCAGGTATCTTTTAAGCCCATTAAAACTGGTAATGAATTACAGTTGCACTAAGCTGACCAGCAGTGTAATCCTATGCATGCCTACTCAGAAGTTCTACTATGTTTCGTGGGGCTTTCATTCAAGGAAGTGTGTATACGATTGCAGCCTGGATGACTTAGTGCCGCAGTTAAATGGATCTATCAGTCACTGTCCAGAATCACTCAGCTATGCCTGTGCATGGCTAACTTTTACCATAAACAACCTTCAGCCAGCAAAGTTAAAGATAACTAGCAGGCTAAGTCAGGCTCCTATTCAAATTGTCATTTTGTGCAGCCACGATGTTTGGATGACTGGTTTCACTAAGCTTATAAGGATCTAAGACTGTCTGAAAATTGAATCCCCTGGAAAGGGTTACACTTTGAGATGCTAGATTTTTCTGTACAGTGGTACCTCGTGTTACATACCGCCCCCCCCTTACGAATGCTGCAGGTTATGCACTCTGCTAACCCGGAAGTAGATGCCCCTTTTTGCGACCTTTGCCCTGGGATGCCAGCAGAAGTCGTGCTCCAGCGGCGCAGCAGCAGCGGGAGGCGCCATTAGCGAAAGCGTGCCTTATGTTGTGAGCTGTTTCCTGTTACGAACAGACCTCCGGAAGGGTTTAAGTTCGTAACCAGAGGTACCACTGTACTGTCCATTGATGTGCACTGTAATTCTGGACCTCTATTGATTTTCCATTGGCCATACGGCATACTCTTCCAAAAAACTGCCATGACGCACTTTCTCCTCCCTTAATGTGAATTTTCTCATACCCTCTCCTTTTTGGAGTATCCCTGATATAAGAAAAGCCAGATTGAGGGAGGGGAAAGTTGAAAGGCAGTAATTTGTAACAGAATGTGATGTGTACAACTGAGAATTAATGGCTGTACAGGAAACTTGCTATCCACGTTAAACAACAGTATGGATGATATATACTTTTCAGGTTTATACATTTCACTGATTTTACAATCATTTTGACATTTCAAAAATTGACTTCCTTCCCCCTCTTTCTGCTGTTCCTTAAATTTATTTTTAATTTTGCATATCCAAATTAACTTAATTTGCTCATTTATTCATCTTCTCTAAATAAATACTCTTATAAAATGTCAGTTTATTACAATAATCCTGCCAACGTTTTTATCTGTTTACAATTTATCTGTAAATATTCAATAAACCATTTCCATTCTTTTATAAAAAGTTTGTTATCTTGATTTCTTATTCTTCCTGTAAGTTTCGCCATTTCTGCATATTCCGTAAGTTTTTGTATCCATTCTTCCTTTGCTGCTTCTTTCCATTTTGGGGCAAGTAACATTCTTGCCGCTGTAGTCGCATACATGAACAAGTTTCTATACAGTTTAGGTAGTTCAGTCCGTATAATTCCCAAAAGAAAAGCTTCTGGGTTGTTGTTTTTTTTACAAAGGTTATTTTAAACATCCTGTTCATTTCATTATATATCATTTCCCAGTAAGCCTTAACTTTACTAGAAAACCACCACATATGATAAAAAAACAGCTATCTAGCCTATTAAGAGCAACTGCAGAGGGATATTGAAAGATTTTGGGGCTAGATTCTGCATGCCGAAAGCATGTACACATTGGAGTCCTATGCGACTTGCAGGAGAAAAGTAGTATTGTTGATCATGATTTATATAGAGATATATATGGTGCTTCACAGAATGACCTGAGGAAAAAAGGGGTACTACACTACCCCAAGGACCTTGCAGTCTAGATTTTGTCACCGATGACAAAAGAAGGAGCAGAAATGGGAGGGTAAAAAAAATGTGATCAAATGCAGTTAGATGTGCTAAAGCCATGTTTCAACTGGAGATGAAGATTAAAAGGCAAAGAAAAGGTGAGTTTTGAGAAAAGTGTGATAAGAGTTTTGGGAGGAGCTCCCAGAAAGAAATGCTAGTTTTAAAAGGTAAATACCACTTAAATATAATAGTATTAAGCAGTCTCTTGTCCTAAAGCTCTGCACAGGAAATGTATTCTTATATTTATACAATACTGTTTCCGACCTTGAACACTTAGGATGAGGAAGTGCTAGTCTTAAGTAAACAAGCATCCGTAATTTATTACCTTTGCTTCTAGTAAAGGAGAGCCAACTCATTTGTATGGACTTACATATATTGCTTCTTTTCAGTCTCCTTAAATGGAAGCTTATTACATTTGCAAATTTCCTAATGTGTATTTGATTGCAGTGTCTACACAAATGTCATGGGGGAAGCTTCACATTTTCGTGGCACTTTCAACTCGATTAGTCACAGCTGTTAGGGTGGGCTTGTCATTTTGTCGATCATAGCTACATAAGACAAGCTGAAATCTACTGGTGGCTGAATATATCCCTCCTTAGAGGACAGACTGATTTGTTTAGTCCTCTGAATGCAAGAAATTAACAAAAATTAGGGCTCCTGTTTTTTGTGTGATATGTATGGTGCTGTTTTTTTAATATTAAAAATCTACAGCAGAATTTAGACCTCCCTATCCATCTTTACTAGTAATAAAAGATAAAGGGACCCCTGACCATTAGGTCCAGTCGTGAGCGACTCTGGGGTTGCGGCGCTCATCTCGCATTATTGGCCGAGGGAGCCGGCGTACAGCTTTCAGGTCATGTGGCCAGCATGACAAAGCCACTTCTAGAGAACCAGAGCAACGCATGGATACGCCGTTTACCTCCCCGCTGCAGCGGTACCTATTGATCTACTTGCACTTTGACATGCTTTCGAACTGCTAGGTTGGCAGGAGCAGGGACCGAGCAACGGGAGCTCACCCCGTCGTGGGGATTCGAACCGCCAACCTTCTGATCGGCAAGTCCTAGGCTCTGTGGTTTAAGACACAGCGACACCCGCGTCCCTTTTACTAGTAATACTAATGTACTAATTGAAAACTCATGATCTGAGCATGGGTCCTTGTCTAGTCAAAGCAGCAGCACCTACACACAAGTACTAACAGGTTCAGGGGAACCCTGTAGTTTGCAGAAGTACCAAAAAGTTAGTTAAAAAAAGAAACCTTAATGTGGGGAAAAACCTCAAAAATAGCCCAGTATGTCTCCATATAGATGTTTTGATAGGCTTGCCTAAACAAGAATGTTTTGATCGTGTGCCAAAAAAATACAGCAAAAGCACTTCTCTAAATGCCTATTAACAGGGAGTATCAAAGTGCAGGTACCACAACACTAAAAGACTGATTCAAACAGGTCCCAAGTTGTTACCGGTTTTATATACCTACAGTAAAGTTACTGTTGGTACGTGGGTGGCGCTGTGGTCTAAACCACTGAGCTTCTTGGGCTTGCCAATCGGAAGGTCGTCGGTTCGAATCCCTGTGATGGGGTGAGCTCCCATTGCTCTGTCCTAGCTCCTGCCAACCTAGCAGTTCAAAAGCATGCCAGTGCAAGTAGATAAATAGGTACCACTGCGGCGGGAAGGTAAACGGCATTTCCGTGCGCTCTGGTATCCATTATGGTCTTCTGTTGCACAATAAGTGGTTTAGTCCTGCCTGCTACATGACCCGGAAAGCTGTCTATGGACAAAGGTAGAACCAGAAGTACCCCCATACTCTGGACCTGCTATTTCAGGGGAAGCACAGCCCAGTCCTGGACAGGCAAAATTAATCCAAAAATCTGTTTCATAATCAAAAGTAGCTTCCAGACTGGCAGCAGGTATAATGAAAAATATTTTACAGTCAGTGGTTGCTTGACAGTTTTGACGGATGGAAGTCTCAAACGCCACTTTCTGAATCAGTTAGCTCTGAAATGCTAACGACAGTGCGAACTTATCTCTGTCAGAGTAAATAATCTGATGTCATTCAAAGTCCTGGGGATAAATATAGATAAGTCAGTTACCCGTAAATTGCTCTCTGCAGGGCAGTACTAAGTTGGTAAAGGGACCCCTGACCATTAGGTCCAGTCGTGTCCGACTCTGGGGTTGCAGCGCTCATCTCGCTTTATTAGCCAAGAGCCGGCGTACAGCTTCCGGGTCATGTGGCCAGCATGACAAAGCCGCTTCTGGCGAACCAGAGCAGCGCACAGAAATGCTGTTTACCTTCCCGCCGGAGCGATACCCATTTATCTACTTGCACTTTGACGTGCTTTTGAACTGCTAGGTTGGCAGGAGCTGGGACTGAGCAACGGGAGCTCATTCCATTCCAGGGATTCGAACCGCCGACCTTCTGATCAGCAAGCCCTAGGCTCTGTGGTTTAACCCACAGCGCCACCTGGGTCCCAACAGTACTAAGTTACCATTTTACAAAAATGGTGTGTGTCCTTGTTCATCTAATTCATCAACGAAAACAAATGGACAGGAAATGAACAGAATTAAACTTTATTGTAGGTGTGGTCACTCCTATACCTCATAGCAGGCAGCGATCTAAGAGTAAAAATTCATATTAGAAAGTGAAAACAGGGACTCTAACAGCATATGCCTTGTGGGGAGGGACACATCACTTGGAATAGAGAGTCATTTGGTGGGAGGGGTTGCTGAATGCTTTCCCCCCTTCCCAATTCCCCTGGAAAAGTTACTCTATCCTTGGAGATATGTTGTTGTTTTTTGCTCTTTTTCGTTTAGCCAGACCCGCCTATAGAGAAAACGTCCTGGTGGAATTTTCAGGGAACTATTGGCTGGCACAGCAAGTACAGTCGTACCTTGGTTCTCGAACGCCTTGTGACTCGAACGTTTTGACTCCCGAACACCGCAAACCCGGTAGTGAGTGTTCGGTTTGCGAACGTTCTTTGGAACCTGAATGTCCAACGCGGCTTCTGCTTGAGTGCAAGAAGCTCCTGCAGCCAATCAGAACCCGTGATTTGGTTTTTGAATGTTTTCTGAAGTCAATCAGACTTCCGGAACGGATTCCACTCAAGAACCAAAGTACGGATGTACTTTCCTCCTGCCTGCTTGATTCTCCTTTGCAAATCTGCTTCCCACGTTCACCTTAACCATCAGAGGGCACATGTTTAATGTATAAGTTCTGTTGGGAGCAATGAAGGGACTTGTCTTTCCCATCTCATTTTGGCTAAATACAGACATTTGTGGTACTACGGCATCAGGTTTGATTCAGCACAAACACCTTGATAAGTATACAGATATAATGAAATGTGTGTGTGCATGTTTTAGCTGCAAAGGAAGCACCCCCAGTTTTCTTAATGTCTCATTACAGATTTTTCTCTGTGTTTCATACAAGCAAATGCAGTGATGAGATTAGGGACAATGGATTGGATGCGAAGTCTGGACTGATTAAGTCATATCATCCCCAGCTTCTTTAAAACTAAGTCATTGCTTAGCAGCAGAGGTAGACTTGCACTGCTGACTGTTGTTCAGATTCATTTATTTATTTGTAGGTGCCATCCAGACTATCACAAAGCAAGGGAGTTATATATCGGTGTAAAACCTAACAGCCAATAGCAATGGACACAAACCAAAATAAAACACAAACTTCACATTTTGAATTTCCTTGGTGAACTGCAGTATTCTCTGATGGGTCCCTATCTGAACAAGTGCTAACGTAAAATGAAATTTACACAAAACATAAATAAAGTGACGTAAAGCCTGAATATTCTTGTTTAAAGAGCTACAGTGTTCTTGCTAAAGAGCTATTCTTGAATTGGCAGGACTTTGTTGCTTGCCCAGGCCTTTCTGCCCAGGGATGGGTCATCTCAGCTTTGCTTATTGCTAGAAATATAAGGCTTTCACTGTTCTTGGGGAAAGCTGAGAATGTAAATGGCAGGAAACAGGACAGGAAGCAAAAGTGTGTGGATCTGCATTCTGAACAACAGCCAGAACGTCACTTTTCTCTTTGTATTCACCCCAGTTGTTATAAATTAGCTCTTAATTTTTCCTATTTATTAGTGCTTTGTTGAGTGTACTATGTTTTGACAGTTTAGATAGGATCAAAAGCTGGTAATGAATAGTGTTGGTTGTAAAGTGTGTGTTTAAGATAAAGGCCCTTTGTCATCTGCAAAAATGTTAATCTGCAAAATAGTAAGCTGCTCAAGGAGGTAAAAGCCAGAAAATTATTATGTCCTCTGTCAGAAGCGCAGACATTTTCCCAAGACATTTTTGCTTTTGACAAATGTAATTATCGAAAGACTGCGTTTACAAAAATATTAAACAAAAAGGAGCTGTCTGAGTGGATGATGCACAGTGAGACATTGCCATGGCATTGAAAGCATTCTAGGTAGAATGCAGATCCATACACTTTTGCTTCTTGTCTGCTATGCAGCTACATAGATTTGTCGTTACTCTTACAGCAAAATTAAATGTAATGCAAGAGATCCATGACCAGATCTCCCAGTTTCCTGGTTTTCTTAAAAGCAGCTAACAGGGAACCTCAAATTGCAGAAGAAGGGTTAATATTTTCCATCCATGTCTCTGTCTGTCTGTCTCTCCCCCCCCCCCCCCACAGACCTGTTATTTGTCCAGCTGGGGAAAACACAGGTGAAAACAGAATTACATTTCCAGGAGTGCTTCCATCTCTTCAAAATCTAAACAAAAGAACTGGTCTTTTCGACAACTAATGCAATTTTGAGGAGGAAACACAGTTTATCTTGCCTTCATTCTACCTAGAATGCCATGGCAATGTTTCACTATACATCATCCACTCAGACAGCTCCTTTTTGTTTAATATTTTTTGTAAACGCAGCCTTTTGATAATTATATTTGTCAAAAGCAAAAATGTCTTTGGGAAATGTCTGCGCTTCTGACAGAGGACATAATAATTTTCTGGCTTTTACCTCCTTGAGCAGCTTACTATTTTGCAGATTAACATTTTTTCAGATGACAAAGGGCCTTTATCTTAAACACACACTTTACAACCAACACTATTCATTACCAGCTTTTGATCCTATGTAAACTATCAGAACATGGTACACTCAATTTTAGTAATTTGTTAAGTACTAATAAATGGGGAAAATTAAAAGATAATTTATAACAACAGAGGTGAATACAAAGAGAAAAGTGAAGTTCTGGCTGTTGTTCAGAATGAAGGCAAGATAAACTGTGTTTCCTCCTCAAACTTGCATTAGTTGTCTAAAAGACCAGTTCCTTTGTTTAGATTTTGAAGAGATGGAAGCGTTTTCCCCAGCTGGACAAATAGCAGGTGGGGGGGGGGAGAGAGAGGGAGAGAAAGAAAGAAAGAAAGAAAGAAAGAAAGAAAGAAAGAAAGAAAGAAAGAAGGAACCCTTCTTCTGCATTTTGAGGTTCCCTGTTAGCTGCTTTTAAGAAAACCAGGAAGCTGGGAGATCTGATCATGGATCTCTTGCATTACATTTAATTTTGCTGTAAAAGTAACGACAAATTTATCGTCTGAATTAGATATACCTTGCTCTGAATTGGCGAGACAATTTTCATGTTATAGAGAAACTCAGGGATTTAACTCACCTTTCTCAACCTGAGAGGATGAAGAGGCTAAGCTAGTCAGTTTATTTGCCTGTATTTTTATTTTGCAGGAAATGGCAGTTTAATGTCAAACTTCAAGGCGATTTTATTCATTGAACAGTTGCTGATATTCCTGTTGTTGTTTTTACAGGTATTACTTTGTTTTTCACGAGACACTTCAGTGTTGGAACACTTTGCGTACAATAGTGCTACTCCACCCAAGTCATACGTTCGAGGTAAAGAAACAAATCTTTATTGATGGCATTTATAAAAGATTGTTGTTGGTGACCAGCCTTTGACTTCCACTGGTGATCGTCATGACTGGTAAAGGTAAAGGGCCCCCTGACCATTAGGTCCAGTCGTGGCCGACTCTAGGGTTGCAGCGCTAATCTCGCTTTATTGGCCGAGGGAGCCGGCGTACAGCTTCCAGGTCATGTGGCCAGCATGACTAAGCCGCTTCTGGCGAACCAGAGCAGCGCACGGAAACGGCGTTTACCTTCCCTCCGGAGCGGTACCTATTTATCTACTTGCACTTTGACATGCTTTCGAACTCCTAGGTGGGCAGGAGCAGGGACCGAGCAACGGGAGCTCACTCCGGCGCAGGGATTCAAACCACCGACCTTCTGATTGACAAGCCCTAGGCTCTGTGGGTTCTCTGGTCCAGGCCTTAACACTACAATGCAAACTGTATCTGTGGTTCACCACAAATAACCTACTTTTGTGCTGCCTGCAAAAACAGGTGGATTTTTCAATTGGCTTTTTTTGTTGCAGGGGTTGAGCACTTGGCAGTGTACAAAATGTAGCTGGTGGGCTACATTCAGGGTGACAAGTCTTGAGTTGCACAAGTCTGACAAAGAGCAGAACTAGACATTATGTGTAGTTCTGTGTTTCTTTTTTCGGGTTTCCCCTCCTTCTATATACTGAGGCTGCAGTTTGAAGCTGAAGACCAGGGGAAGAGGGTCATTCTAATCTTTCCCTCTTGCTGTGCTTTTCTCCTGACAATCTCACCCACTGATACTGTTATAGCTGCGGAGGAAAAAATAACATGTACCCATACTTTTTTTTGATGGTGACTGTAAAGGCAGCTGGCTGTGTGTTTGTGCTTTCTTTTCAGTTGCCTATATGTGAGGCTGTTCAATACTTTAAACAGCTGTATTGTGTAATAGGATTTCTCTCCCTGCCATAAAAGTAGGAAATTTACAAATGTATATTTCCTGGCCAACAGCATGCTTGTGACTTTGTGCCCAACTGTTACTGCATTAAAAAAATGCTAATTGTGTTTTAGAAGGGACGTGGGTGGCACTGTGGGTTAAACCACAGAGCCTAGGGCTTGCCGATAACAAGGTCGGCGGTTCGAATCCCCGCGACGGGGTGAGCTCCCGTTGCTTGGTCCCAGCTCCTGCCCACCTAGCAGTTCGAAAGCATGTCAGAGTGCAAGTAGATAAATAGGTACCGCTGCAGCGGGAAGGTAAACGGCGTTTCCGTGTGCTGCTCTGGTTCGTCAGAAGCAGCTTTGTCATGCTGGCCACATGACCCGGAAGCTGTACACCGGCTCCCTCGGCCAATAAAGCGAGATGAGCGCCGCAACCCCAGCGTCGGTCACAACTGGACCTAATGGTCAGGGGTCCCTTTACCTTTTAATTATGTTTTATAACACAGCTTTAAAAAAATTCCTACAGGATTCAATGTTGTGGATTGGATTTTCACTGCTAAACATTCTGCACATGAACAGTATTTATGAAAGATTGATTGACTGAATTTATATACCGCCCTATACCCGGAGGTCTCAGGGCGGTTCACAGAAAAGATGAAAACAGATCAAAAGCAGAACTATTTCGTCTACCATAAAACCTAAGGCTCTAAAACCAACCATGACTGTCGTCTTTTACATTCTCTCCAGATCACGTCATGTTTCCCTGCTTTAACTTCAGAGAGAGAAAATGACCCTATTTTAAAATTCACGTAGGCTTGTGCTAAAACAGTAGTTTCACGCAAATAATATTTCTGCTCTGTAGGTTTAAATAATGGGTTTGATCCTCTCAAAGCAAAGCACTTGTTAAGTCCTGCTAATTTGTTTTAAGCCTTACTGATATCAGGCAGAAGGGGGGGGGCAGAGAGGGAATGACGCTTTACTTTGTCATGGAAATCTGTCTGCACAGAAAGGGAAGGCAGTTTTGTATTGTGCTGGGTAGAACAGCCTAAGATCCTCTTCTCCTTCCAGTAGAAGGTCTCAGCTGACCCCCCCCCCTCAAAGCATGGTGTGCTCTGTTCCCATTGATGCCCCAGAGGAAAAGTGGTGGCCCTTTAACTGAATGGGCAGCTGAGTTTTCACCACTTTTTGCTCCCTTCCCTTCCTCTGCCTGATGTGACCCAGGGCATAAATGATCAGAACCTCACACTTCCTTTCCCTGTCATAACAGCTGCATGGAACTTTAATTTGACCAGGGAAGTGGCGTTGCAGAGAGTCCTTTTCTTCTTAGCCCTGATAGCCTTTTCTTCTTAGCCTTTTCCTTCAGAAGCTCATCTGGGCGAAGAGGGGAATGGAAGCAGGTTTGGATCCCATATCTCCGTGCCGCCCAGGAGAGAGCATGCCAGAAGGAGTCAGCTTGCCTCTTCACTTGACGTTGAGCAACGGCAGGTTCAAATCCTGAGCCGCAAAGGAAATGTGATGAGAAAGATGCGTGATGAGGATTTCCCAGAGACATTTTTACTCCAAAGTTGCTGCATTAGCTGCTAGTTTAATGGAGATAGTGGGAGGGATGTTTAACTCCCTTCCCATCTCCGAAATAGATAGAATAGAATATATTTTTATTGTCATTGTCCCCTTTGGGGACAACGGAATTATGAAGTACAACGAGATATGAAGTAGGATAATTACAGCAGGGAAATGCCATAGAAAGAAAGGGTTAAGCACCCAGTGATGGTTTGCCAGTCAAACTACCAACCTCACACGGCTGTTTTAAATTGAATCTACCCACCTATGAGAGAACCGAACCATCGATCACATCCGCTTTGGTGCTCAGTATTTGAACTGTTGTTGCTAAATGGCCAGTGAAGTGAGAAACCCACTCACTCACTTGTTCTGTGAGCTGCCCTGAGACCTCCAGGTATAGGGCAGTATATAAAATCAATCAATCAATCAATCCTGTCCAACTTGCTTGTCTGCGTGTGAAGTCAGAAATGGAGAGCAGGATTGTTTCCCCAAAATTCATATTAAGAAATCCAATAGGTGGCTATTAAAAGTTTGAGTAAGACATACCGGTAGATATTTGCATGGATCTCATTCATTGTTCATTCTTTTAGAAGATTATTTTGTAGATTGGTCTGTTTTACAGCTCTGTAGCATTGTACCATAATCATTCCTAACCTCCCACTGCCGTTTCACTTTCTTAACTGTACCAGATCTACATTTTCAGTTTGGAAAAGCCTGTGTTTTCTTCCTGTATGTCTGTTACTTACTCTTTTCCATTGACTGTTCTTTTCTCAGGGAAACTTGGCATGGAAGAATATGCTGTCTTTTATCCACCAAATGGTAAAGCAGTTATACTGTTGCCTCCTCTAGTGGGGAAAGGGGAAACTGCAGTAATTTCTAAGACAACGAATTCTCCTGAATTATGTAACGGACAACTGGAGACACGACAGGGTTTGACATGAAGGGGTTTCCCTCCTTTCTTAGAGAGTTGACAATGTTTTATCATGTTCTAGCCACTGTTTGGGCATGCTTAATCCCACCGTTGTCTTTGGCTGAGCATATATTACAATTTTTACAGCACGAGCTGGCCTTTCTGCCACTAGTTTGGAGTTGGAAGTCTGGGGGAGCGGGCTTGCTGAACCCTTTCCCAACTCACCATGTGATCTGCATTAGTAGCAAGTCACTTGCACAATTTGCAAACTGGGCCACCAGTATTTGGGGGACTGGAATATGGCAGCCCTGCGCTAAGACCTTCTAGCGATGGTGCTGCACCAGAAGGAGAAGAGCTGCCTTTGCAAGACAGTATAATACAATCCCAGACAAATAGCACCAACACATCCTTAGAACTCCTTCACAGTTGAATTGTCACGAGTGGCTCCACTTCTGAGTTTTCGGTAGGGAACCAGGCAGAGGGCCTTCTCGGCGGTGGCACCCTCCCTGTGGAACGCCCTCCCATAAGATGTCAAGCAGATAAAGAATTACACCACTTCTAGAATACATCTGAAGGCAGCCCTGTTCAGAGAAGTTTCTAATGTCTGACATTTTATTATTTTTTTATATTTTGCTGGAAGCCGCCCAGAGTGGCTGGGGAAGAAACCCAGACAGCTGGGCGGAGTATAAACAGTACAATTATTATTACAGTATTATTATTATTATTATTATTATTATTATTATTATTATTACTACTACTACTACTATTCCTCCCAATCACAGTGGGAAGTTCAAGACAAAGAGAGAACACCGTGTGTCTGCATGTGCAGCAAGTGTGTGCAGTGAACATATATGTGCAATGAATGTGTGCCGTGGGCTCAAAAAAAGCCATCAACTCTGAACTAAAAGAAGCCTGCAGAATTTCTGACCCTTACACTGAACATAGCTCACCAACCATCTGTTGGGCTTGTTAGGCCTTCTGTTTTTGGCATTTGAAGAGGGAGATTTTATTGATCCACTAGTTAGCAATCATAAATCAGAGGTGGACTGCATTCTGCTTGTTGGGCCACAGGTTCATTGATGCTGATCTCCAGTTTCCAGCAGAGCAGTTATTAGTTCAGTCTCTAGAGTTAAAGATGTGCTTATGCATTTGAAAAGAATCAAGTTCTGAAATATTTTGTGGAATTCTCCCTGGGTATACTTTTGTCTGGGGTTTTTCCCCCTACAAAGCATAAAGAACTGTGGAATAATGAACAATCCTCATAGTAAATTGGAACGTCTCTGTTTTTCAGGTGTAATCCCTTTCCATGGCTTTTCGATGTACGGTAAGTGATTCTTCAATACTAGCACTGGAGCTAAAAATGGAAGTTTGATTAATTGAATAAGTAAGTCAGTTTATATTGTTGCAATATAATATCTGTCTGTGTTTATCATACACAGGAAAAAGAGTCTTCTTCCACGTTCTGCCTCTGCCCAGGAGGCTAATTCTGATTTTTTATTAATTTTTCTATTGCTGCTGTTCTTGTTATTATTAATTAAATGTTAGTCACTTTATTTTGCCCAAGATAACTCAAAGCAACCTACAACCAACCAAGTAACCAACCAAACACACACACCCCACATAGATACATCTAAGCTAAGGTTAAAAAATACAAAAACACCCCACCCACTTCTAAAAGGCCACAGATAGTTAGAGGCCAAAGTTCTAGCTGTAGAGGAAAGTTTGTGTCTGGTGTGTACAGAGATATTATGATGGTTCCAGGCGAGCCTCTCTGAACAGTCCACAAACGGAGCCACCACAGAAAAGGCCATTCTTGTGTTGCCACCCTCAGGATCTTTCATGGAAGGAAGCACACAAAGAAGGGCCTCAGGTGATGATCGCAGGGTCTGGGGCGGTTCATATTTTGCAACCAGGTTTGGGTTGCATGGAAGTACCTATCCATGGATAGTATTTATGTGGCTACTGCAGTTTCTTCACGGGTTAGCAGTTTACAAAAATTTAAAAAACCAAACAAACTGTGTGACTTTGAATGTGCAACCCATGCGTTGGTCCTTCAAGCAAATCTGTCTCAGCTGTCAGACTGGCATTCCCAAAGTAATCGCGTGTTTAAAGTGGCCCGTTGTTACTCCACTTGTCAATAAAAAAGCAATATTTGAATGACTGTTAAGGAAGAGTGAGGAAAAAGACACAATTATTCCATAGCTGTTGCTGCATTAACATACCGTACGTATTGTTCTTATTTCTACCTCCACAAAGAACTGGTTGTTCGTTCAGAATATGCAGATTTTGTTTGACATGCATCTTGTGATTTTAACAAGTAGTGGAGGTGAGATAACAAATGCCTTTTATCCTTTCAGTTGCTCCACTTTGTTTCCTGTATAACGAACCTTCCAAGCTGTATCAGATGTTTCGCGAAATATACGTGCGCTATTTCTTCCGACTTCATTCCATCTCTTCTCACCCGTCTGTAAGTTTGCTTTGAACAAATCTGAACATGCAAAATGCAATGAACTAAAATATGCCTGCCTCTTTTTACCGTGCCTGTTCTAAAAACTCACGACCCCTGTCTATGCAAACCTTTGATTTGTTTGACTTGTACAAAAATATTTTAAAATGTAGACCTCTGTGTTGATAAAATCTCTTGCGTATTTCATATGAACATGCAATACAGCTTTATACTGTCAGATTACTGGCCTGTTTCATAGGAATCATAGAGTTGGAAGGGACCCTGAGAATCATCTAGTCCAACCCCCTGCAATGCAAGAACATGCAACTGCCCCTTTTGGAGTGCGAACCTGCAACCTTGGTGTTAACCACGCTCTAACCAGCTGAGCTACGAAAGCAACAATTTAAAGCCTCGGTTGGATGTCTTTTCCAATCTCGCTGAGATTCTTTAACTAGAGATCTGGAGTTTGTACCTGGAACTTTTTAACAACAACAACAACAACAACAACAACAACTTATTTATTTATTTATTTATTTATGCATGCATGCATGCATGCATGCCCCACCCATCTGGCTGGGTTTCCCCAGCCACTCTGGGCGGCTTCCAGCAGAATATTAAAATACAGTGGTACCTCGGGTTACAGACGCTTCAGGTTACAAACTCCTCTAACCAGGAAGTGGTTGCTCCAGGTTAAGAACTTTGCCCCAGGATAAGAACAGAAATCGCGCACAAGCGGCGCAGCGGCAGCGGAAGGCCCCATTAGTGAAAGCACGCTTCAGGTTAAGAACCCTTTCAGGTTAAGAGCGGATCTGTGGAACGAATTAAGTTCTTATCCCGAGGTACCACTGTACAATCTATCATGTCATTTTGCATGGAAAGCTGTGCTACTATGTGTCAGTTTAAAAGGCAAACACATTTCTTGCAGCCTGAGCTTTTTTTGAGCTAGGGTCCACTTTGTGAGATTTGTAAAGCATTGTAAAAAAATGACAGATGTATACGTACAGGGATAGAAAATAATTTCAGAAATGGGAGTGAGTTTGGAAACAAAGTCTCGCAGTCCTTGGGTCATGTTCAACCGCGGCTAACATACTGAGCCTTCATGACAACATCCCCTTCAGTTTGAGATTGTAGTTTAATTACCTGATGCAAAATTACCCAGGTTAATTTCATCCAGGGTTAACAGGAGTTGCTTGCAGCTTAAAACCTAGGCAGGGAGAGAAGTGTTATGTCTGAATCGGGCCAGAGTGTTTTCCATGCATTAAATGTTCTGGAGAAGTTTTATATTTTCTATCCAGGGGATTAATTTAGGTTGGCTCGGGGAGGGGGGGTTAAATGAGATTTTGCATTCATGGAACACGATTCTCCCCTCCCTTTGTGTGTTGCCACAACCCCTAAATCTGCTCTGGAGCTTTGGGAGAATTTCCAGCACAGGTTTATGGGGTACACAGTGAGAAGATAGGGAGGGAAAGCTCTATTGTGTGTGGGGGGGAGATTATTGAGTTGTTTTTGTTTTTATTATGTATTTTATGTTTTTATATTGTGATTTTATGTTGTAACTGCCCTGAGACCTGCAGGTGTAGGGCAGTAAAGGTAAAGGTAAAGGGACCCCTGACCATTAGGTCCAGTCGTGGACGACTCTGGGGTTGCTGCGCTCATCTCGCGTACAGCTTCCGGGTCATGTGGCCAGCATGACTAAGCTGCTTCTGGCGAACCGCAGCAGCGCACAGAAACGTTTTTGTTTTTTTTAATACCTTCCCGCTGGAGCGGTACCTATTTATCTACTTGCACTTCGTGCTTTCGAACTGCTAGGTTGGCAGGAGCAGGGACCGAGCAACGGGAGCTCACCCCATCGCGGGGATTCAAACCGCTGACCTTCTGATTGGCAAGCCCTAGGCTCTGTGGTTTAGACCACAGCGCCACCTGCGTCCCATAGGGCAGTATACAAATTTAAATAAATAAATAAATAAATAAAAGCAGCTCAGTGACAGAGTGCATGCATAGAATACCAGCGGTCTTGGGCATCTCAAGGTAGGGCTGGGAGGGGGGGGAACAGTAGCCAAGGCTAAAAGCAGTGGCCCTGCTAAAGCTGTTCCTCCATTGCTGATGTGAAGTCTGATGAGCGTAGTTTTAATTCGTCTTCAGCTTGAGTTTTTTCCCCTTGAAAGTTCCCCAAACACTAGGCGATACTGAGACTGCTCCAAATCAAGATGGCCAGATTTTGACCCTCTCCATATACATGCCTGGACTGGATACATAATAATCAAAACCCTGAGCCCAAAAGGCAAAGAAAGCAGGAGAACGCAATGGGTGAATTAATAATATGCCAGATATTTAGGCAAGCCTTATGTGCAAGGCTATGTAAATACTGTGATTTCACAGGGACTCAGGAAAAGCACTAGATACTAAATTTGGCTTCCTAAGAATCCTTTAGCTTTCATTTTAAAAAACAAAAAAAACAAGAACATAATTCTCATGCTTTTGGTTGCAAATAAATGCTGGAAGATGTAATGTCTACTGAATCCTAGGAAGGAGGGTGGAATCCCAACTTCCTCATGACAAACAACACCAGGATAAATTATGTAAAACAGTAAAAATGGTAACATAACAGGAAAAAATGGAAGCTTTGCTATTTTGTAAAACTAATATTCATCACAGAATTCAATTTTTCTTATTTTAGTGTGGAGTGCACGTAGTGCTGATTTTGTGGTTTAAACCTATATTTAAGAAAACTCATGCTGAAATCAAGATTACCTTTATACATTAATAACCGGCCTTAAATTCCGGTTTGTTGCCCTTCATTGCATGTATCTAGGAAAGAATCTGTTGTCTATGTCTGCAACTGATGATGTTTTAATGTGAAAAAGTCCACAACTTCACTTGATCAAATCTTATTGTACTACTTTCACTTGTTATATGTATGTTTTCAATCTATGCATGAACTACATTGGATATTTTTTCACTATCTATATTTAAAACTCAGTAGTAGTAAGAGGTACACTTGTTGTATAGTTGTGCTTTTTTTTAAAGGGAATTATTGTTGTCTTTCTTTTTTAAAGGGCATTGTATCATTATGTTTGCTATTTGAAACCCTTCTCCAAACCCATCTACCACAGCTGTTTCATCACCTTCGAGAAATCGGAGCACAGCCGTAAGTATTTTCCCTTATATTTAAAAACAGAAACCATCGTCATCATTGTATTTGCATGCTACCTTTCTGTAGTTAAAACCATACTCAAGGCAGCTTACAACTTGAAAAGGTTTACTAAATTACAAATACAGTGGTACCTTGGTTCTCAAACTTAATCCATTCCGGAAGTCCGTTCCAAAACCAAAGCGTTCCAAAACCAAGATGCACTTTCCCATAGAAAATAATGCAAAATGGATTAATCCGTTCCGGACTTTTAAAAACAACCCCTAAAACAGCAATTTAACATGAATTTTACTATCTAATGAGACCATTGATCCATAAAATGAAAGCAATAATCAATGTGCTGTACTATAAAATAAATAAGATCGTATTGTAGATGATAAAAATTAAAAAAAAAAAAATCTTACCTGCACTGATGATAGTTATTGTTTGGATGGGGGACTTTTATCCATTTCCGCAGTCACACCATCAGTCAATCAATCAGTAGCTGAACTGGGTTCCACACAGTCACAAAAACAAATTAACCGAAAAAGCCTCAAAAACAAAAAACGCAAAATAAATAGCAAAAACAAATGCACCAAATATAAGCTCTAAATATCACCTCAGAACACTGCAATCGGAAACAGAAGGCTTGAATTACAATAGGGCAGTGATGGCTAACCTTGACACTCCAGATGTTTTGGGACTACAACTCCCATCATCCCTGACCACTGATCCTGTTAGCTAGGGATGATGGGAGTTGTAGTTCCAAAACATCTGGGGTGTCAAGGTTAGCCATCACTGCAATAGGGGGATGCAAATTAGCAGCGCAACAGTTAAAAATGGAAATGGAAGGTTTCAATTACAATGGAGGACGCAAATTAGCAGCGCAACGGTAGAAACAGAAGCTCAGGACTCAAAACGGAGCATGTTTGACTTTCGAAGCAAAGTTTGCAAACCGGAACACTGACTAAGCTGTTCGAAAACCAAGGTACCACTGTATAACATAACTAGTCATAAATAAAACATATCGGAATTGATATATTGTCATAGCATTTTTACCAATTGATATTTTACTTAGGTTTGTTATGAGAAGCATGAAGTTATTTTTTATGGATTAGTAGTGAATTTTACTGTTAAAGATTTAATTAATACAAACCTTTGTTGAGTTTATAGCTTAAATATTTTATATACAATGTCTGTTCTGAATTTGTCTGATCTGTTATGCCTAATAAAGGTTATTGAATTTGAAATAAAACACATAAAAAGTACACAACCAAACTGAACAATTTCCACATCAATCATAGTAAGTTATAAAGATGAAAAAAATAGTAGCAAGAATAGCAAGAAAAGCCCCCAAGAAAACTCCCTAAACAATATCCCAGCCCAAGAGTCTGTTCAGTAGCCTCAGCTTTTGCATTTGGAGCCCCGTCCTCTCAAGCCAGGAGGGAAAAGGTCTGCAAGGTCTCCCAGGACTCATGGATGGTCATGAGACATACTGAAATTTTAAATGTCCATAAAAGTAAATATTTTGTATTCTGACACCAACATAGGAAAACTCTCATTTAGCAACTTTATACTCAGCAACTTTATATTCTCAGCAATTTAGCTGAGAAGGTGTTAAATACAGTCAAACCTCGTATCCCGAACGTCTCCATTTTGGAACGTTTCGGCTCCCGAACGCCAAAAAACCAGAAGTAAATGCCCCCGTTTTTGAACGTTTTTCAGAAGCCGAATGTCCGATACAGCTTCCACTTGAGTGCAGGAAACTCCTGCAACCAATCGGAAGCCTTGGTTATCGAAAATTTCAGAAGCCGAACTTCCAGAATGGATTACGTTCGACAAACGATGTTTGACTGTATTCGGAATGTCCTAAAAATTATCATTCCTTCCTTATTTAGGAGACCACTGTAAGCAGATGAAAACATTAGCAGGATTCTAATAACACTTGTAAAGTAACAAACACTATGGACAGATACAAAATATAGATTATGAAATAATATGCAGTTGGAAATGTTGACAATAGGACCCAGGGAGGGGATGGTGGGAAGTCTCGAGATTCCGAGAAATTTCTTTATATGGATATGTATTTGGTATTGTTATAACTTTACACTTGTAAAATCAAATAAGAACGATATATATCATTCCTCCCAGTGGTGTCTTAACTCGTTGGGATCCACTACTGAATCAGAGTCTAATGAGGATAGGGACACCAGAAATAACACAATTCAAATACATGCTAAAAAATTAAGAAGTGGGTCCCAAAACACGTTTTTGGGTTAAATATGTTTTTTCAGGTCTGAAAAAGTTAAAGACTCCTGCTTCAAGGTACAAACTCAGAGTAACAAAAATCAAGGTTGACATCTTTGCTTACCTGCGTGGAGACACATAACATTTGCTGTTACCCGAAGGAGAATGCATTTACAATTGGTGCTAGACAGTACTTTCTTTTTCGATTTTGAATATTGAAATACTGTTATGATCAAGAACCGGATAGCAAATAGATTCTGAATTAGTGAACTAATTAGTGAATTAGTGTCAGGAATGCTTTGATGGTGTTTCCTGCTTGGCAGGGGGTTGGACTGGATGGCCCTTTTGATCTCTTCCAACTCTATGATTCTATGATTCTTAACTGAGTGTATCATGCCAGATTTAGCATTAGGAAGAATTACTTTCTTTAGCTGGCTTTGGCTTTAGCTGCGCTCTTTTCCGTTTAAGGCTCAGAAATCCACATAAGCACATCTAAGTCAAAAGGCAAATCCACTGTGATTGTATGTTACGGGGAAATATAATAGTGTTTTTTTCCCACTTGTAGTCTAAGGATATCATTTAAATGGATGGTACGAGCATTCTCCGGCTACTTGGCTACAGATCAGCTTCTGCTTTTGTGGGACAGAGTTCTGGGATACAACTCTCTGGAAATTCTTGCCGGTAATGAAAACATATTTTATTGATGGTATTGACATTCTCCTTTTTTAAAGAAAAATGATATCAACACAAGAGGCTTCAGTTTCCTCGTGTGCAATTGCATGGTTTCAGTAGCTATTCATTGTGTGACTCAGTGTCTTAAAACTTAGAATTTTGGAAACTGAGAGTGGCTGGGACTCTGTCCTGTTCACTCACTTCTGCTATTCTGAGAACTGGCTTAAAGGTAAAGGGACCCCTGACTGTTAAGTCCACCCGCGTCCCATTTATAATACAAATACTAATACAATAATTCAAATACCGCATTATATAATTTAGGTGGCCCCCCGTGTGCTAGATTTGATGGTTTGATGATTTTCTTTATTTCTGTGTTCCAGAAGCTTATTAATTTCAATTATATTCTGGTCAAAATAATCTTTATACAACAGCTGCAATATTAATAACGTCTATTCGTGTTGACACATGATTTATAGAATTACAAGTAAGGCAAAGATCACATTTAACTTAAGAAATTCTTAATATATTTATTCTGTTGTGCACTTTAAAGGACTTTCTCGTACGGCTTTTCTTTAAAATGAAACTGTCACAGATTGACTAGAATGGCGCATTTAAGCTGGCTATATAGTATTTCCCAAACTAAGTGATTACTGAATTGAACGTAAAGAATAGCTAGACCAAAATATCTGTAGCAACTAATTAGTAGGCCGCCAGTCTAAATATTGTGCATTCTTTTTCAGTCCTGGCAGCTGCTGTGTTTGCTTTCCGAGCTGTGAATCTAATGGAGGTGACATCACTGGCTGCAGCTGAAGTAAGGATAAGTTTCAGTGGGAGAAAATGGAAATAGTTTGTGACATCTTGCCAACCACAGTAATTTAAGCTTCGTGTGCACATAGCATGCAATGTGAGGCTCTCTGCTGAAATTCTTATCTCGGCTAAATATTCAGAGGAAGTTATGAAAATATATGGATGAAGCTCATGATACTCTTATGACAAATACAAAGAAGAACGTTTAAACTGGGTTGTAAACACTATGAAATAATTGAATTGTTTTTCCAATTCCACTTAGGGCCTTTCATATAATTTGAGTGTACACTTTTAAAAATGCGTGCCACTGTTCTGAGAAGAATGATAGAACATCCAGATAAAGAGAGAGAAATTCCTAAATCCACTTTAGGGCAATACTTTTATTAGGCCAACCAAAGCGTGCAAGTTTTCGAGTCCTGCTGAACTTCAGTCAGGGTAGAGGCCGAGCTAGGCAAGTGGAGAGGATAGAAATTGGCTGGTGGTGAAGCTTTGAATCTTCATCTGCTAAGAGTCTTCCAGAATATTGGAGGAAGTAGCAAGTATTCAAATGAGGCTTTCTCCCTCGTTGCTTTCTTTTACCATCTAGCCAGATAAAGGCTATTTTGGGACATGTTAATTGCCTTCATAAATGGTCCTGCCCTAATAATGGATTTTGGAACCCTTTTCCTGCGCCAACATGGCTACTTTTTTGGAAAAAATATGTTTACTACGAACCACTTCCGCTATGTGTAGGTTTTCAAAAGACAATAGTGCAGTTCTAAACATCTACTCAGAAGTAACCTCACTTCACGCAGGGAGGGAACAGCCGGAAGGCCCTCAGCGCTGGACCTCAGTGTCCGGGCTGAACGATGGGGGTGGAGACGCTCCTTCAGATATACTGGGCCAAGGCTGTTTAGGGCTTTAAAAGTCAGCACCAACACTTTGAATTGTGCTCAGAAACTTACTGGGAGCCAATGTAGGTCTTTCAGGACTGGTGTTATATGGTCCTGGTGGCCACTCCCAGTCACCAGTCTAGCTGCCACATTCTGGATTAGTTGCAGTTTCCAGGTCACTTTCAAAGGTAGCCCCACGTAGAGTTCATTGCAGTAGTCCAAGCGGGAGATAACCAGAGCATGCACCACTCTGGCGAGACAGTCTGCGGGCAGGTAGGGTCTCAGCCTGTGTACCAGATGGAGCTGGTAGATGGCTGCCCTGAAGACAAAATTGACTATGCATAATTTTACACATCGCTATTGTGCCTTTGCTTTACTCACATTTTTTCCCTAAACAAAATGGCTGCAAATGTTGTAACCTCTTCTCGTAGAGTTTTCCAGCTTCCTTAGCATTTTGGTTGCCAGTTTCCATATCTCCAATATCCTGATGATAGTTATTACGAGTTTGGTCGCACCATTGTTTTCTTCTGCTTCCCTAATGATCCATAGTATAGTATAGAATCTACCTTCTTCATAGCTGCTGCAATACTGTGTGGACTTTTTTTTTAGCCATGACCCCAAGATCTCATTCCTGCCAGTCACTGCTGGCTCATGGTATATTATTATTATTTATTGAATTTATATACCTGGAGGTCTCAGGGCGGTTCATATCCAAATATAAAACCACAAAATATATAATCAGAATAAAAACAATCCAATAACACCCCCCCCAAAAAAAACCACATTTTAAAAGGGCATAGGATATCGATCAAATCAACCAAAGGCCTGATTAAAAAGGAATGTTTTCCCCTGGCGCCTAAAGGTTTATAATGAAGTTAGGATATTTTGCCCCAAGGTACGACACTTTATACATACTTGCACTTAATCACATTTGCCCATTTTATTTCCCATTTGTCCAAACCCTAATACTCTCTAAGAGCGGCTGGACTACCAACAGGAAACTGGGATTTCCCTACCATATCATGAAAGGTCTCCCTTTTTGTTTCTCTCATCTTACCTGTATTAGTCACCTTGCCTTCAAAGGAATGAACTTTGTCCTGAAGAGCTAGTTTTTCAGTTATTGCATCATGTCAACACAAGTTGTACCCAGCAGGCAGATAGTTGTACATGTGGCATTCTGGATGACATTCTAATTTGGGATTTTCATTTTTGGGAATTTTTTTTTTTAAGCTAAGTCCAGTTCTGTGAGGTTTGGTGAGGTTTTCTGAAAACCTTCCTCTAGTTGGGGAAGGGAATGATTGTTAGTTTCCTGGCCCCATTGTGTTGGCAAACTCGCAAAAGTTCTTAGCTTTCCCAACTCCTTAATTCGATGCTTCATCTCTAGGGCTCCAGCTCATCTGCAGAGCTCTCTCCAGACTTTTACTAAATATGGCTAGCTTTCCCCCAGTTAAGTAAAATGGCTGGCCTTCAAAAATAAGAATAATAAATAATTTTTTATTTATACCCTGCCCTTCCCGATTAAAAACTGGGCTCAGGGCGGCTAACAACAAATATAAAACATTGATTAAAAACGACTTAAAAAGAAAAAGGGGTGTGTTTGGCTAGTTTGCAGCCCCAAAGCAATTCAGGTATCTTGGCTGCTATGGAACATGAAACTCAGCAGGCATGAACAAACGCATTCAGTCCCATGGAAGAGTGGGGCAGATTTTATTGTGCATGCCTTTGGCTACATACAATAAATTGATTATGACTCAAGAGTGGACATACATAGGCTTGTACCTCACCCATGTTGGAGCCCAGAAGCATGGCTCTCTTTCACCTCGGCTAAACTTACAGTTTAGTTTCAGTTTTTTAAATCTCCCAGGAATTCAGCTAAACTATATTCTACTGCTAAACTAAATCTGTACTTGGAGCTTTTCACTTCATAGAATCATAGAGTTGGAAGAGACCACAAGGGCCATCCAGTCCAACTTCAAATATGCTAGGTTTACTCTTTCCAGACTTTGCTTCTGTTAAGGTTTATCTGTAGTTTATCTGGCTTAATTGCTAGAGTAGAGGTAAAAAATTGTAAATTGCTGCAGGATTACTTTCTTAGGGCTTTGTTCTTAAATCTGTTCTAACCCTGGTTTAACTTTAATGTGGTTTGTGCTTAATTTATATGTGCACAGCTGCTTATCTTGCCCTACTCTTTGCTGCCTTCTTGACATTTTGGCTTTGGGCTGTGATATTACAAACAAATAAATATAACTTGAGGTATGAACTGATGAGCAATGACAGTAAGAAAATTTTCATACACAGTCGTACCTTGGCTCCCTAACGCCTTGGTACTCGGACGTTTTGGCTCCCAAACACCGCAAACCTGGAAGTGATCCGGTTTGCGAACTATTTTTGGAAGCCGAACATCCGACGGGGCTTCTGTGGCTTCTGATTGGCTGCAGGAAGCTCCTGCAGCCAATCAGAAGCCGCGCTTTGGTTTCTGAACGTTTTGGAAGTTGAATGGACTTCCGGAACGGATTCTGTTCGACTTTCAAGGTACGACTGTACTACGGCCCCATTCACACATAACAAGGCAGATTTCTAACTTACTGTGGTTTTCCAAGAACCAGTTCTGTGTTTCTATGGGCTGCCAGGTGGCTTTCACTTTGCTCCTCCCCTGGTAAGAACAAGACAGACCTTGGCTTTGTGTTATCCCTGAGCCAGGGATCATGCTTGGCTTTTGTAACAGGCAACAATTTCTAGCCAAGCTACAACCGTGGTTTGTTGTCGGCCAGCTGTTCATGACTTATTAAGGAGCAAAAAAACACCCCACAATATGTGCTTTGGAAATACCGTATTTTTCGCTCCATAAGACGCACCTGAACATAAGACACACCTTAGTTTTTAGAGGAGGAAAGGGGGAAAGCCTTGGTTTTTTGAGGATCAGCTCAAAGTGGTGCAGCTTCTTTTGCAAAGGGAAAAGCCCTGTTTTTTTTGAGGATCAGCTCAAAGTGATGCAGCTTCTTTTGCAAAGGGAAAAGCCCTGGGTTTTTTTTTAGGATCAGCTCAAAGTGGTGCAGCTTCTTTTGCAAAGGGAAAACCCCTGTTTTTTGAGGATCAGCTGAAAGTGGTGCAGCTTCTTTTTCAAAGAGGAAAAGCCCCGTTTTTATGGGGTTCAACTCACAGTTCTGCAGCTTCTAGGAAAGGGAGCCATTTCTACAGTTTCCAGACAGATAATCTAATCAGCCAGTCACATGTCGCTGGGGAAACAAACAGCCTCCCTCTGCATTCAACAACGGAGGCCTGGGCAAGGGGGCGGGGCTGGAAAGGGAGCCTTATCTCTCTCCCTGATCGCTTGCTGAACAGCTGTTTAGCGGCTTCCTTTCAACACTCTCTTCTCTCTTTGTAAAAAAAAGAGCACAATCTGCTTTTGGCGCCTAGGCAATTCGGCTCCAGGGACCATGCATTCGCTCCATAAGACGCATAGACAGTTCCCCTTATTTTTAGGAGGAAAAAAGTGAGTCTCATGGAGCGAAAAATACGGTACCCCTGGTTTTCCCACTCACATTGGGAGGCAGGGGGAAATGAAATGGGAGTGAAACACTAGAAAGCTCTTGTTCTCAGTTAACAGTGATAAGCCAGAAAGCCTGTGTGTGTTAAACTCTTTAAAGCATTACTAAATAATAGTGGATCTTCCTGAACCCCTGAGCAAGGTAGTATTAAAGAAAATGCAAAACCAGTTCATTACCAATCACCTTCTTACTGTGTTCAACGCTTCAAGAGTTTATTATCCACACACCCGCTATTTGCCTAACTCAATTAAGGGAGCTATATTTAAAAGGTTCATCCATACTCATTCTGCAGGACATAAGTCGTCCCCTTATGCAATTTAAAACTTTGAGCTGATGAGTACACTTTCCAGTATTTGCATCGTCATATATTTTCAGAAACCACAGATGCTCATGGTGTTTGGTTCTTCCTCCCCCCCTCCCCTTGCTCATTTTCCACTATTGCTTTTTGTTGTTGTTGTTACTAATACGTTTTTGAGCCTTTTTAGTCCCCAAGTGGCCCACATTTGATTTATTAGAACATTTTTTAAAACGGCATGTTTTTTTCATTTACCTTATGATTAGAAAAAACTGTTGTCCTAAAAAAATAGAAAAAGGCATGGTATCAATACAGAAACAGAAACTCCCTATCTAAGGCAGACAATCTGAAGTTCTGCTGTGGGGGATCCAAGGTCATCCTACAACCTTTGGCTATACAGATCTCATATATTTCTAATGGAAGGAAATATCATTACCATGGAGCCACCACAGAAAAGTCCCTAATATCAGTAGTGATCATCTCTATTTCAGATGGTGATGCCACCTGCGAAAAGGCCTTTTCCAAAACTAAAAAAAATGGGGAGACAAATGTCAGAGGATATTGTTACTTAAATATCCAAGACTTGGGCTCTAAAGCTTTAAAGATTAACACCTTTGTTGCCATGAGAAGATTAGCTGTATGATTTATTATGTTTCCATAAATGATCCTTCCATTCATCCCTTCTTCTCCCCCCCACTCCCACCCCTTAACAGTTTCATGTTATTTTGTAGATTGCATGGTATAACCTTTTCTGTCCAGGCATCATTTCCGTCTGGACAAAACGTCCCTCAAAATATTTGGACTGGGGAGAGTGATCTTTGCATTTTGCTGCCTTTATGAAAGTGGGTTGTCTGTGCATGATTATGCTAAGCACTCTTACTTTAAAATAAGATTTTAAAAAATAAACGTCGCTCTCACTGAGAAGGCTCACTGTGCAGCATTCTTACTTATTTTTCAAGTACTACTCCAGACAAGCAGGATAAGGGTTCCTAATGTACAATTATTTTTAGATACAAGGTGAAATGTTAGACCGTCTTCCGTACCCATGATACCACATATATTTGAATGAGGCCTAAATCCTAAAATAAGGATTCGGTGTACTTGATCCCACTATGTATAGGACTCTCATAGTACGGTTCAGAATTAAAGAGAATTTCTGTAGATAAAAGCAAAAGCAGGTAAATTAAGGAGATGTCATTAGTTAATGTTGCATTTTTTTTTTTAAGCGACAATCATTTCTTAATTATAAACATAACGTGACATTTCCCCCTTTTATTCCAGGCTGTACTTGCTGATCTTTCGACTCTGAAAGTTATGCCGCTTCTTCAGATTTTTCTGTTCGCCACCGGCACTTGATGTTCCTCGGAGCTGCTGTGCTGCACTGCTAGACTTTCATCAGACGCTAATAATAAACTATGCAACACTTTCATTAAAATCAAGCTCAAACGTTAATGGGCGGAATTCTGCAAGAGTTAAAACTGCACTTATCACCTGGAACCCCCCCCCCAAATGCTTTTTGCATATCAAGTTAGCGCTGCTGCATGCTGCTGAATTTTAGCCAAACTGCAGTACCTGGATGTAATGCAAATCGCCTAACAGCCAACCCACCTAAGTGATAACCCCCAAATGCATGTACAATTAAATGCACCAAAAAGGAAATAACGTATAATCATTCTAGAGTTCAATTCTGCCTTTCTGACGCTGTAAGGTGGGAAAGGATGTCTTCAGTTATAATCTATTACCCAGTCACACCATCCGTCATCTTAAAAGTCCTGCAATACTTGAAAAAAAGTATTTCTTTAAAGTATTTAACTTTAAAAGTGTAAGAATAACACTTCCTTTGAAAAATCACAGCAATACGTCTCTTTGCAACCTTTCTATATCATTCCTGATGGAAGAAGCATCTTGTTTTATTGTTCTTGGCTGGAGGCGGAGGACGATTTTAGAGTTGAAGGTGGTATGATGGAGGCATCCTTTTTCTGTGACGTACACCCTTTCCCCTTTGCCCTGCTGTTCCCTTTGGACCAACAGGTTTTGTCAGTTTTTGAAACACTCCAACAAAACCTCCAAAATCTGTTCGTTTTGGAGCTGACAGCAGGACCGATCGGCAACAGTTGTCCTTATCATAGAACCTTCCGTGCCGTGAAAGAAACTAATCTTTCTCCTCCAGCCCTTACCAACTTATTCTCAACCCTTTATCCTTGGTCCGTGGTGATTCTGCTTTGCAAAGCTTTATATTTACAGATAAAAATGCCTCGGCACAGCTTTCTTCAGAACCTATCAAAGCCTTTCTGAACACGAGCCAAAGCAGTTGCTTGTGAATGACGTCAATAGTTTTCTCCCCCCCTAGCTCCCACCTCCTCTTTAGGAGCTGAATGTGCTGCATCTGCCATTTTCCTAGCCCCTGCTGGTCCAGGAACTTGTGTATCAACTCGCTGAGTCTAAGCTCGGATTGCTGCGTGACTTGAGTCGCGCTGCCGTCGGGACAGACAATCTTTTACTGATGATGATTCGCTGCCCCTTTTCTCCAGGGATTCCAGTAAGCCTCCCTAAAATCCCAGTTGATTACCAGGTTGTTCTAATTTAACCACATACAGCTGTTGGCCAAGATTGGATGTCGAGACCTCGTTCACAGTAAAGCTGTATCATTGATATGCTGTGTTACTTTTGGCCAATTTGTTTTGCGGGGTCCACTTCACTCCGGCAGTTCCCAGCGGCTTAAAGATACTTGTAATACTTTTTTTCCCCCATCGAAAGGAAGTTTTATGAACGTTCCTCGGCTCCAGGTTGTTGTCTGTGTCATTTCCAGTATTCAGATCTTTGTAGAAAAAAGAACGGCATGGCTTTTGAGCAGATCCACAAAATGTGGTTTTTTTCAGCATAGACCTTACTGCAGAGAAACTTGCAACAGGGACTTGAGAGTCACTTGTCTGCCTGATACATGTGGCACTCTCATCATCCAGATTTTGAGCTGTCAGCAGAGCTGAAAAATGATTTCAAGTCCAAATTTAAATTTATACTCTGTTGCATGTAAGATGGTGGCAACCTACACTGATATTTGCCCATTTTCCAAAAGTGTATTTTAGAGGTTGAGTTGAATAATTTAAAAGTATTTTATTTATTGTATTGTGCACAGCTTTGCTGTTGTTGTGAAGCTTCCATTGCATTGACCTTGGAGCTTAATTCCTCCTTTTATTAATTGAAATAATAAAAATGGTGTTTTCTTTCGTAATATGTATGCTGGCTGCAGAATCTGTTGTTCGGTTTTGGGATACTTACAGACCACTGTGAAGCACTCCCCATTTTTACACCTTCCATAGATAAAGCCTCGTTTGTGAGGTGAAAATACATCTCTCTCCTCTCTCTCTACAACTAAACAGTTGTGCATACAAGCAGGTTTTAAATTGGGATGATGTTGGACTACAGCACCCATCATCCCTAACCGTTGGCCAGGCTAGCAAAGGGTAATGGGAGTTGGGATCCACACCAGCACAAGCTCCACACCATTGCTTTAAATCCTGTTAGAATGCAGCCAGTCCCAAAAGTTTATATGCCATATAGCACCTTTTTCTAGCCAATGTCACCAATGATGCAGTGGCAAAGTTTGAAGTCCAAGAGCTCATCACAAGAGCCTCCAGACCCCAAAGGAGAGTCCAGAGATGAGGAGCAGCATGACTGCAATTCTTGGACTACTGCAATGCTCTCTACGTGGGGCTACCTTTGAAGGGGACCCGGAAACTACAACTAATCCAGAATGCGGCAGCTAGCCTGGCGACTGGGAGCGGCAGCCGAGACCAATTAACACCAGTTTTGAAAGACCAACATTGGCTCCCAGTATGTTTCTGAGCACAATTCAAAGTGTTGGTGCTGACCTTTAAAGCCCTAAACGGCCTTGGCCCAGTATACCTGAAGGAATATCTCCACCCCCATCGTTCAGCCCGGACACTGAGGTCCAGCGCTGAGGGCCTTCTGGTGGTTCCCTCCCTGCGAGAAGTGAGGTTACAGGGAACCAGGCAGAGTGCCTTCTCGGTTGTGGCACCCACCCTGTGGAACACCCACCCATCAGACGTCAAGGAAATAAACAACTACCTGACTTTTAGGAGACATCTGAAGGCAGCCCTGGTTAGGGAAGTTTTTAATGTTTGAAGTTTTATCGTATTTTAAATATTCTATTGGAAGCCAGAGTGGCTGGGAAAACCCAGCCAGATGGACGGGGTATTAATAAATTATTATTATTATTATTATTTTCTTTCTTTCTTTCTTTCTTTCTTTCTTTCTTTCTTTCTTTCTTTCTTTCTTTCTTTTTCTTTCCTTCCTTCCTTCCTTCCTTCCTTCCATCCAAGGAGTAAGCATCACTGAATTCAGCACAGCTTGCTTCTGACTGCATTTGTTGTCTTATTCTTATTATTCATATTTACATTTGTTAGCTGCTTTATCTTGCCCAAGGCAACTCAGAGCGACTTACAACCAAAAAATCGAGCCAGTTTGCATTCTATGAAGTAGCTCAAAACAGTGGGTCAGGTTTCAATCCTAAATAGACTTAACCTGGGGTAAGTCTAATTCAGGGTTCCCCAAACTCGGGTCTCCCAGTTTCCCCTGAACCACAACTCGCATCAACCCTAGCCGGCAGGACCAGTGGTCAGGGATGATGGGACTGCAGTCCAAAAACAGCTAGAGACCAGAGCCTGGAAAAGCCCTGGTTCCATTGAACTTATTTGGGTTATCTTCTGAATAAACATGCATAGAAATATAGCGTTACACTTACTCTCGAGTAAGCACCATTGAACATAGTGGAACTGACACCTGAGAAAACAGACGTCGAATCCACCATTAATGTTCATGCCTTTTGCATACGAGAGTTACGCGGAATCTCTTCCCTCCTCAGAGAATGAAGTTCAGCTTAGAGCAGGGGTAGGCAACCTAAGGCCCGTGGGCCGGATGCGGCCCAATCGCCTTCTCAATCCAGCCCCCGGATGGTTCCTGGAATCACCGTGTTTTTACGTGAGTAGAATGTGTCCTTTTATTTAAAATGCATCTCTGGGTTATTTGTGGGGCATAGGAATTCGTTCATTCCCACCCCACCCCCCCAAAAAAAATATAGTCCAGCCCACCACATGGTCTGAGGGATGGTGGACCGGCCCACGGCTGAAAAAGGTTGCTGACCCCTGGCTTAGAGGAAGCCGAGGAAGTGCTCTCAAGCCCCACGGATGCACAGTCGCACTTAAGTAACACTAACGAACGCCATTATTTCCCGACGGGCTCTTTAATCTGGTGTGATGCCTGGAGTGAAGAAAACTGATAGATGTTCTGTTGTTGTTCATTTTATTCAGCAGGCTCTCGTGTTCTCATTCGTTGTTGGCTTGAGGTCCTGGGGCCAGAGTGTAACAAATAAACCACCTTTTAAAAAGTTAACACCTTCTTTATGAAAGGACTTCAGCCACCCCAAACACAAATGTTTAGTTTTAAGGATGAATGCAAAATATCTCGAGAAGAGGTGTTACCGTTTAAACCGCCAGCTTGAAATAGGAACTCCGACAAAGAAAAGGAAAGAAGTACCCAGCCTTCTCACAATTAGTTTCTTTGTTTCCTCCTTTTATTTGCGCTAATCTTCCATCAGCAAACTCGAAAACCTCGTAATCGCCTCATTCGATGGTCAGTACCCCTGGCAGGTGATATCATCACTCCTGCCCTAGAAAAAGTCCTCTAGTCAAGTTTCCTAACCATTCTATCCACCCCACCCCACATTCTTGGATCGAGCATCTTGGATCCAGGTATTTGGTTTGAAACTGAACGGTGCCAATGACACAGGTGCAAGCAGAAATTTCCAAACCATTTAAAGCCCTGTCTCTGTTTTCTCAGCCACACATACCATCTTCGTATGGAAGTTGGGGGCTGGAGATACAGTCACGCATGCAGATAACATCACTTGGTTTCCGCAACACGACGTCTCAAAGCTGACTGTGTGAGCTGCAAACGCTTTATGAGATGTTATAAATGTTTGACCCGTGAGGACTCATTCATACAAGCAAGCTATCACGAATTGTATACTGCTTAATAAAAAAATCTAAGTGGCTAATAATAATAATAATTTATTATTGATAACCTGTCCATCTGGCTGGGTTTCCCCAGCCACACTGGGCGGCTTACAGCACATTTAAAAATTGTTAAAAATTTCCGAATACATGGCTGCCTTCAGATGTCTCGTAAAAGTCAGATAATTGTTTATTTCCTTGACATCTGATGGGAGGGCTACAGGGTAGGCAATTTAAAGAGTCTAAATATGGGCTTGCACACCATTGTTCAGGGTTCTCCTCCCTCCTGCATGTGGTGAGTGGGGACCCTGTTGCAACAGTTTTCCTTTAATAAAGATCAGACTTACTAGCTGCTTTGCTTCTCAATTTACTCTGGTTGGCCTCTGTTATTTCCTACTGACAGGGAACCCACTTGCGCATCGAGGTCCCAGAGCCCACCCCAAATAATTCACACTTCAGACATAATTTTGGTTTAGTGTGGTTTTTGGGTATAATTTTTGGCCACAACTTTATTTAAATACAAATCAAATTGTGAGTGGTTGCTTAGGCATTGGTTCCGACTATCTGTCACCCTAAGGACAGAACTGACACACAGTCAGTAGGGAAAACCTTTGGGGAAGAGTAATTGGGCCGGGGGCGAGCCCCAATTCTCTCCCCAAATGCTCCCAGAGGCTCTTGCGTGGCCCTTGCCCCCTACCGGGGGGAATATGGACAATAGCATGGTGAGCCTCTGGATTCTTTTAACAGAATTCCCGCGAAGCAGCATCACAGGAGGGGAGACACAACCCATTTTCTCCCCTCCAAAACGAACACAAATAACCAATGCCTAACCGCCAACCTTACAAGTTGTGACAGTTTGCTATGCAGTAGGCAAAAAACCAGAAGGCAAGGGGCCAATCAGCCAGCTGGCAAAAATTCCTACTGGGCCCCAGCCCCAAGGCCGACGACCCCACGACGAGCACAGCAACGCCAACACAGGGGCCTAAGAAAAGGGGGGGAGGGGGGGAGATCTGTCGCTCGCTGCAAAGAATGGCTGGGTCAGAGCATGCGGGGGGTTATAAGCCTGCATGCCGTCAATCAAAATTAGATACATTTAAAACTCCCCAACAACAGCCCCTTGCCAATCAATTGTTTGCCCCAGCCTAATTACCCCGCCTTTCCAAGGGTGGGGGTGCTCTCCAGGACCCGTGCGCAACACGTGCTCTCTAATTAAGGAGAACACGCTTTACGGACACTATGCTCTGGAATACCCAAAAAGGGAAAGGGAGCAGTTTTTCTTATAACATAGTCTAAGGGGGTCATTGCTCCTGTACTTTAAATAGAGGTGTGGAAGAGAAAAGCTTCCCTGGCTAAAATTCCTTCTTCTCTGCAACCACTGATGGCACAAGCCCAGTCATTTTACCGGTGGAAAGCTTCAGACTGGTTTTCTCTGAAAGGGGCAGTTAAGGATGCTTTTCGTTCCTGTTTTATTTGCATCATGAGTCAAGGGCAAAATTCAGAGATTTCCTTCCGGCATGCCCCAAATGGGGCTTCAGGCAATGTAAATTCCATCTGTGGCTTTCCATGTGTGTGTATGTGGTGTAGAGAAGGGATGGATTCTGCTCAGAGGAAAATAATTAAGAATCCCACGGGCTTTGAGCAAAGCTAAAATGGACATCCTCGGGATGCCGGCCAGTGGCCATCCCATAATTTGTCCATGAGGTGTTATGGTCGATTGGGAAAGGCTTAAGGAAGTGATTTCCATTAAGAAAACCTTTGTTCGGCTTCCTGTGTTTTTGCTGGTGCCTCACATGCAATTTGAATATAATGATACCATTCAATCGGTTTAGCAAGTTATTTTTTAAGTGCAGCGCGGCTAACATTTACAAATAGTACATATATAAATACAAATAAAGGTTCTGTAAGCATAGATGCAAATTTTAGATGCTACTATGGGGCTGGAGTGTTTGAAGGTTATTTTGTTTTGTTTAGGAGGGTTGCTGTTGGTTTTTTGGATTTTTATGCTAGAACTTGTGAATTATGTGGAAATTGTTCCATTTGGTTGTGTATTTTTAAATTTATTGTTTATGACTCATTTTGTCACGTTGCTGTTAAGTATTTTTTTCATGTTGTAAGCCACCTTGAGCATGGTTTGAAAAGGTGGCATACTAATAAAATTATGTGTGTGTGTGCATGTATGTACTACAGAGTCTTTTTCCCTCTACCAGGCTAAATCAAGTATATTATTATTTATTATTATTATTATTATTATTATTATTATTTATTCAATTTATATACCACCTTATACCTGGGGGTTTCAGAAAAAACCCAAAATATAAAATCAAAATATAAAACCACAAAATACACCATCAAAATAAAAACAACCCAATAACCTCCCCCCTCCCATCTCAAGTGGCAATGGAATTCCTATAGCTGTTAAGTGCCTAAAGATTGCATGATGAAATGGAACTCCTTATTTTCATTCCAAATTTCAGGTAGAGACCACAGGTTGTTTGTGTGTGTACAGTTGCATACTATTTTGAGCTACAAATTAGCAGCAGGGCCCAGTTGGGCACCTTAAAGATTAAACTGCCAAAAGGGGGGGAAGGAATGTATTTTAAAAGCAGTTGTCAGTATTTTATTTTTAAAGTACTACATAAGAACTATAGCAATGTTGACCCGGGGCAAACAGAACACCCTCTTTTATGGAAGCAGAGGCCCAGTTAATATGAAATAATTGCCATTCCATCTGGCTAGATACCAGAGATACACTTCCTTGTGAGCCATAATTGCATATAATCTAGGATATTGGTTTGGGGCCTGGCTGATCCTGCTGTCATTCCTAAATGACATTAAAAAAACATTTATGCTTTTCAGATTTATAAAGGTAAAGGGACCCCTGACCATTAGGCCCAGTCGTGTCCGACTCTGGGGTTGCGGCGCTCATCTCGCTTTATTGGCCGAGAGCCGGCGTACAGCTTCCAGGTCATGTGGCCAGCATGACAAAGCCGCTTCTGGTGAACCAGAGCAGCGCACGGAAACGCCGTTTACCTTCCCGCTGGAGCGGTTCCTATTTATCTACTTGCACTTTGATGTGCTTTCGAACTGCTAGGTTGGCAGGAGCTGGGACCGAACAACGGGAGCTCACCCCGTCGCAGGGATTTGAACCGCCGACCTTCTGATCAGCAAGCCCTAGGCTCTGTGGTTTAACCCACAGCGCCACCTGGGTCCCCTTTTCAGATTTATACATTTCACTAATTTTACAATCATTTTAACATTTCAAAACTTGACTTCCTTCCCCCTCTTTCTGCAGTTCCCTAAATTTATTTTTAATCTCTTCTGCATATCCAAATTAACTTAAAAGTTAAAGGTAAAGGGGCCCCTGACCATTAGGTCCAGTTGCGGATGACTCTGGGGTTGCGGCGCTCATCTCGCTTTACTGGCCGAGGGAGCCGGCGTACAGCTTCCGGGTCCTGTGGCCAGCATGACTAAGCCGCTTCTGGCGAACCAATTTGCTTATTTATTCATCTTCTTTAAATATATACTCTTATGAAACTGCAGGTTATTACAATAATCCTGCCAATGTTCTTATCTGTTTACAATTTATCTGTAAATATTCAATAAACCATTTCCATTCTCTCACCACCAAAGGAGCACAAGCAAACAACAGAGAACCTACACAACGTTGACACCAAACCCTACATATATTAAGTAAAATAGAAACACCATCACCCCACCCACCCCTTCCCCCTTTTCTTCCTAATGTCTCAACAAATGAAACTGATTTGTAAAAATGTTACATGGAAAAAATATGAAAGAGACATTACACATACCTTTGTAAACCAAGAAAATCTTTAATAATAAAAAAATAAAATAAAAAGTTTGTTATCTTGATTTCTTATTCTTCCGGTAGGTTTCATCATTCCTAAATGACATTAGAACCCACGCCCATCAGAATATTTATAGCCAAAAGACATCGGGGGGAAAAGAAATGCTTTCTACCTTGCTTATTTTTAGATGACTTTTGCGCAAAATTTTGACCGATGTGGTTCGCAATATATCCGACCAACAACAGCAATGAAAATAACTTTTTAAAAACAATTAGAAATAATATCAGTAAGTGAATACAAAAACAGGTAGGTAGTCGTGTTGGTCTGCCATAGTCAAACCAAAATAAAAAATAAAAAAATTCCTTCCAGTAGCACCTTAGAGACCAACTAAGTTTGTTCTTGGTATGAGCTTTCGTGTGCATGCACACTTCTTCAGATACACTGAAACAGAAGTCACCAGACCCTTATATATAGTGAGAGGGTGGGAGGGGTATTACTCAGAAGGGTGATGGGAATGGGTGATAGGCTGATAGCTGTGGTAAACCTGTTGACGACTGTTAATGACTGCAGGACATTCTATACTACAAGATCTCAAAGTGGCTGTCATATTACAAAGGAATTTCAGAAATAGACTGGAAAGAGAAGTTGCTGAATTGCAACTCATTACCAAGCTTAAAACCATGGAGAGACCTGGTCTGAACAAAGACATTGGATTCTTGTCTCATTATACATGACAAAGCTATTTTTAACCTTCTCACCCCTTGCTTTTTCCTGTAAGACTAATTGCAGTCGTTAACAGTCGTCAACAGGTTTACCACATCTATCAGCCTATCACCCATTCCCACCACCCTTCTGAGTAATTCCAGCTGGGGTTTGTTACAAGCATTTTAACCAAGCGCAACAAGGTCTCTCATCCCATTTTTGCCTCCCTGGGAGAGAGATTTGTATGTTCCAATTTTTAAACCAGGACTGCTCCATTCATGAGTCAGGCCGAGGCAGCAGGATCCACTGGGGCAACAGATTCCCCTGTTGCTTCTTGGTCCTGATGTAGATCTTCCCTCACCCCTTCTTCCCTGGTGCCATTTTGGAGACCACCTCAAGCGCCAAAATGTCTTGGGCCGTCCCTGCTCTTAACTCCCGTTGTGAGTACTGGATTACTGAATTCTCACAGAATCTCAGCTGATACAGTACCTGAGACAGCTGTCTTCCACGTCGGCGATTATGCTTTTACTCTGGAGCGCCGAAAGCTTTGCAAGAATGACAAAAGCTTTGGAAATATGAACATTAAGAAAGAACTTGTGTGCGACTAATCTCTTTCGCCTCGTTAAAATCTATATATATATAAATGTTCCCATTGCGTGCGCGGCGGACCCAACCGTGCTCCATAACCGCTGGACCGAATCGCATCAAATTTAGGACACATCGTAGCATGACCATCAAGGAAGGATCTGGCGTAATAAAAATTCAGAAAAACCACACCTGTCATACCTAAAATAAAGAAAAACCGCAAAAAAATCTGTCCCACACATATGACACCATCAGCAAAACAGCGCCCTCTAGCGACGGCTATGCTGGTACTACAGCTAAATAAGCAAGAAATTTGCGCTTACATATGACATCACAGCAAAACCTCGCCCTCTGTCCACCATTTCACACAGTGCCTACAACACCTCACAGCCATTTGCGCCCTCACACCACCCAAACTGCAGCCTCCGAGCCGCCATTGACACCCTCCCGCCGCCATTACAGGCGCCTCAGGACCGCAATCTGAGGCCTTCACCCACCGAGGACACTTTACCGCCGCTGACAGCCTCCCACTGCCATTAGAGGCGCCTCAGCAAAACAAGGCCACATGTCTGAAGACAGGCCACAGGCCTGCCTCCATTTTCACTGACAAACTGTTTCTCTGCAAGGATTGGCTGGGAAACAGGGAAATGTAAATATCTCTTTTGTCAAAGGCACGCTGGGAAATGGAGGCCGCTGCCTCTCGCAGTTAACTAGGCCGGACCTGCAAGGCACACTGGGAAATGGAGTCAAGGCGCCCTGTGGGTGAAATAAGCTCTTTCGCCCAAACCACAAGGCATGCTGAGAAATGGTGGGCTTATTATCCCAACCAACCGCGCGGCGTCAGAGGCCTCCTTCCTCGGCTTTTTCTGCCACAGGCCGCAAGAGGGCACCTGAGCGTGTGCAGAGTGCACATGACGCAGGCGGGGGTAGGTGGGGGTTTATTTTGGCTGCGGCTGCTACTGATGGTAATAAGCATAAAATCAGCCACAGCAAAGCGTGGCCGGGCCCGCTAGTACATTATAAAAATACAATCCATTCTTACAAATACTGTAATAGGTTAAGATCTGGTGAAGTACAACAGCAACTTTGTAAAGTATACAGTTTTGGAGTTTCCCCCCTTTATTTCCCCTTTTACATGGGTGCTGTTTCTTTCTTTCTTTTTCTCTCTTTTATATATGTCTCATCATGTTTAGTGCACATATAATTATGTACTTTTTGAACTTTCAATAAAGATGGCTGAAGAATTTAAAAAATAATAATAACAATACACGAACGGCAAATGATTAAATATCCCAGTTGCCCATTGTATGAGGTCATGGGGATCGTTTTGCATGAAAGACAGTCGGATGGCGCCAAATTAAGTCATTAAAATGTTGTTGTTGAACCAAGAAGTTCATGTCAGAAAGGAAACAGCAACATGCTCCACCTGTGGGATGTAATCCACTGGGAGCAGTCAAGTACAACATTCCTTGTAATGCTAGAGAAGACATGTGAGGGAATGTTTGGTCCAGCTTTCAAATTTTGACACAATGTTGGGTTCCATTCCTGTTTTTATGTAAAAATATTACATAGATGTCACACCAGCCACAAGTAAAATGGAAAAAACATACTTTTTAAGATCCTAACCAATCGCATAGTGAGCAGCATGACATCACAATACTACATAGCCACATAGCCTCCACCATTGTCAATGTGGTGACATCACTGCTGTGATGCAGGCTATACAAGGTCAGAGAGCCCAGGAGGAGAGGGAGGGAGGGGGGCCTTGGAGAGGAGGGCGGCTATGCCAATAGGCTATTGGCAGCCGACGACACACGCTATGCGAGAGCATACCCACGTCGTCAGAGGGAAGGCATGCGCAAACTACAGAGAGAGAGAGTCAGAGAGGAGAGGGAGCAGGAGACAGAGAAACTGAGACACAGAAACAGGAGGTGATGGGGGAGTCTCGGGGTGTGCAGGGAGAGTGCGGGGGCAGGGAGCGAATCACGCTGCGTCGCGTGAAAGGAGCCGTTTCTGAGGGAGGGAGAAAGGGGGGATTGGGAGAGGGATGGTCTGGGGGAGGAGCCTCTCCGCTGGGAGAGGAGGCAGGCGGGAGTTCAACGGGAGAAGCTGTGGGGAGGCAGGCGAAATCGGGGGTCGTGTGCACGGGGGGGCGGAGCCAGCACCGGGAAAATGGGGAGTCTGTGGGGAGGCAGGCAAAAGTCCTTGACCAATTGCTTTGAACTTGGGTTCCGTTCCTGGCATGTTGCTATGTAAAACAAATAGGCCACAGCAACGCGTGGCCGGGTCAGCTAGTAAACAATATATCCTCTCCTGTTACCCTGAACATTCCCACACCACCAACCTCATTCTGCTCTCAGACAGCCTCTCATCCATCTGCCTTCTTTCTTACAACATACTGCCTCTCAGGATCCTCTTAGCAGAACTCAGTAGAGAGAAGGAAGGGACAAAATCAATATTAGTTGGTTCTGGCTCAACCTGCTGTTGGTCACCCAGCTTGTGCCCCATCAGATCCAACCAGCAGAATATTTGCATAGAGAAAAATCAGAATTATTTGCAGTTTTATTACTGGCGACTGTACTAAAACGCAAGACTTGTGGCCATTGTCACCTTTGGAAATTTACTCAGCAGTATTCAAAAGGGAGAGAGAGAGCCTTAGTCTAAAAATTGCCCTCTATCTGATAAGAACAGATATGACACTTGATCTTAGCCAAAAGGCCGAGAAGCAAGAATGTTACTCGCCCCAAAATGGAAAGAAGCAGAAGTCCCAGAATGGATACAAAAACTTATGGAATATGCAGAAATGGCGAAACTGACCGGAAGAATAAGAAATCAAGATAACAAACTGTTTATAAAAGAATGGAAATGGTTTGTTGAATATTTACAGATAAATTGCAAACAGATAAAAACACTGGCAGGATTATTGCAATAACCTGCAGTTTCATAAGAGTATATATTTGTTGCTGCTGTTGTTGTTTAGTCGTTTAGTCACGTCCGACTCTTCGTGACCCCATGGACCAGAGCACGCCAGGCTCTCCTGTCTTCCACTGCCTCCCGCAGTGTATATATTTAAAGTAGATAATTAAATGAGCAGATTAAATTAATTTGGATATGCAGAGGATATTAAAAGATAAATTTAAGGAACCGCAGAAAGAGGGGGAAACAAGTCAAACCTTGAAATGTTAAAATGATTGTAAAATTAATGAAATGTAATTTGAAAAGTATAAATAAAAAAAATTAAATAAATAAAAATTGCCCTCATATCTTGCTGGATGTGAATGAGTTCCACCGCTATTCTTAAAAAAAAACACACAAAAAAAACATAGGAAGCAGATATGCAAATTGGAAATTCAAGTGTTGATTCCAGCTCAGCTATCCAAAATATTTTCTTCTGCCCCACTAATATTTACATGGGGATGTGGAAAAGTACAGAGAAGTGGTTTATGTGGAACAGCACATATTTTGTCCACAACTATCATAGCTAAATATGTCTGAAGACAAGAACAAGGATATATTGTTGAAGGAATTGATTATACATATGGCGCTGGTAGATTAATTCGGTATGGAAAACTGCTACGGACTGCAGAGTTCGTATCAATTTAAGTGGAATATCACCCATCAGCTGAAGCTTTGTCAATGTCAAGACACACCGGACTCTTTTTATATGATTTGCAAATCTTTTTTGACCTTATGTCATGAATTGCATATCTCAAACATCCTGCACTTCAGGCGTGGCACATTTGGCAATACTTCTGGCAGTTATAGCTGGACAGCAAACACCATTAATAGTTATAGTCTTCTCTGTGCAATTGTGGAGGGCAAAAGAAATTAAGAACTCTAAGAAGGCCACATTCATAAGACATTGCGTTATTCTGTTTACTCTCTATTCTGGTTTTTATTGTTCATCCCAGTACTGGATAAAATAAGAAAAGAAATATAAATGCTTATAACAAAGTAAAAATCAGAATAATTTCACAGGTACCTAAGGTAAGAGGGTGGTAAGTTTATTAGTGCCAGGCACTTCCTAACTCCTAAAACATTTGGACACTGAAAACTGCTAGAAATTGCTTACTGTTTTACTGGGTATCAATTCTCCACATTGTTTTTCTACAGATTTGTCTGGTTTGACCCTATCCCTCAACCAGCATCTGAGATGTTGGTCAAGCCATGACATTCAGAAAGCATTTATCACACACACACCCGTTTCAAATGTATACATTTCACTGATTTTACAATCAGTTAGACATTTCAAAACTTGACTTCCTTCCCCCACTTTCTGCGGTCCCTTAAATTTGTTTTTAATATCTTCTGCATATACAAATTAACTCATCTTTAAATATATTCTTTTATAAAACGGCAGGTTATTATGATAATCCTCTCAATGTTTTTATCTGTTTATCTGCAAATATTCAATAAACAATTTCCACTCTTTTATAGAAAGTTTGATTTCTTCCGGTAAGTTTTGCCATTTTTGTATATTCTTCCTTTGCTGGGACTTCTTTCGATTTTTGGATGAGTAGCATTCTTGCTGCTGTAGTCGCATACATAAGTTTCTATGGCACTGTGGGTTAAACCACAGAGCCTAGGGCTTGCCGATCAGAAGGTCGGCGGTTTGAATCCCCGCGACAGGGTGAGCTCCCGTTGCTCGGTCCCTGCTCCTGCCAACCTAGCAGTTCGAAAGCACGTCAAAGTGCAAGTAGATAAATAGGTACCACACTGGTGGGAAGGTAAACGGTGTTTCCGTGCACTGCTCTAGTTTGCCAGAAGCGGCTTAGTCATGCTGGCCACATGACTCGGCCAATAAAGCGAGATGAGCGCCGCAACACCAGAGTCGTCCACGACTGGACCTAATGGCCAGGGGTCCCTTTACCTTTTTATACATTTTCTATACATTTCCAATTATTTTCTTCTTTAAGATACATGTACCCTCTTCCTATTTCTAGAGAACATGTTGATTTAGATATCACATTTGAAAATAACAGCTTCCCATCTACCCCTGATGTGGGTTTTATATGTTTTGAAGTGGGAATTCTTCCCTGCTTGCAAAAAATTCTAAGCCTCCTTTATAGGTTGTCTGGCCTAAATCAAATAATAAAATTTCCTATAGGAGCTCACAATGTAAAAGGATTACCGTTCTAGTAGGAAAATTGAAGCAGGAAACCCCAGGCAGATGTTTGGGGATTAGCAATGTTTACTTTAACTATCATGGAGCCGCAGATTGTTCCGTCTCCCATGCCCCATAATTCTATAAATATTTGTTGAATGATATAGAATTGGTCAAGGGATAAAAATTCCGATGTGATTTGGACAGTTGATTTCACTTTGCTCACAGGATGGAAGTTTAATCAGGGTGATCAGATATCTATCATGCTGTAGGAAATTTCCTTTAATAGTGTTTTCTATCATATATGTGGGACAAGAAGCTACAGTTAGAACTGGATATGGAATAACTGATTGGTTCAAAATTGGGAAAGGAGTACGACAAGGCTGTATACCATGTTTCCCCTATTTTAAGACACCGTCTTATATTTTTTTCCCCTCAAGAAAACGCACTATGGCTTATTTTGAGGGGATGTCTTATTTATATTACGTAAGCCCAGCCCAGCCTTTTCCTTGGCGCCCTCCAGAACTGCACCTATCACTATGGCTTATTTTCGGGGTATGGCTTATATTTCACAAATGCGAAAAAATCCTGCTATGGCTTATTTTATGGCTACGTCTTAAAATAGGGAAAACAGGGTATTGTCTCCCTGTTTATTACTTATATGCAGAATTCATCATGTGAAAGGCTGGATTGGATGAATCCCAAACCGGAATTAAGATTGCCGGAAGAAATATCAACAACCTCAGATATGCAGATGACACAACTTTGATGGCAGAAAGTGAGGAGGAATTAAAGAACCTCTTAATGAGGGTGAAAGAGGAGAGCACAAAATATGGTCTGAAGCTCAACATCAAAAAAAACTAAGATCATGGCCACTGGTCCCATCACCTCCTGGCAAATAGAAGGGGAAGAAATGGAGGCAGTGAGAGATTTCACTTTCTTGGGCTCCATGGTCACTGCAGATGGTGACAACAGTCACGAAATTAAAAGATGCCTGCTTCTTGGGAGAAAAGCAATGACAAACCTAGACAGCATCTTAAAAAGCTGGGACATCACCTTGCCGACAAAGGTCTGTAAAGTTGTTGTTTTTTCTGTGGGGGGAGAATGAATATTGGGGGGGATCTTAAAATATTTTATTTTGAGTAAATGCTGGTGTTGTTTTGGCTAATTGAAACTGTTTGCAAAACACATTCCCTGACCGGGATTCGAACCCGGGCCGCGGTGGTGAGAGCGCCGAATCCTAACCACTAGACCACCAGGGAAGCAAAGGTCTGTATAGTTAAAACTATGGTTTTCCCAGTAGTGATGTATGGAAGTGGGAGCTGGACCATAAAGAAGGCTGCTCCCCGAAGAATTGATGCTTTTGAATTACGGTGCTGGAGGAGACAGTGGCGGAGTTTCATTCTCCGGCACCGGGGGCGGAGAGCAGGCAGGGGCGGGGCTGGCACGTGTCCCAGGGGCGTGGCACGCAGCCCAAAGGGGTGGGGCACGCATACTGGGAGCGTGGTGCGTCGCTCACAGGGGCGTGGCGTGCGTTCTGGGGGCAGGGCGCGTAGCCTGCGGGGGTGGGGCGTCCAGCACTGGCGGGGGGTAGCTGCGATGGAACCCCCCGGATCGCGCCAATGGGGGCGGTGCGCTCCCATCGCCCCCCACCTTCCTCCGCCCCTGGGAGGAGACTCTTGAGAGTCCCATGGACTGCAAGAAGATCAAACCTATCCATTCTGAAGGAAATCAGCCCTGAGTGCTCACTGGAAGGACAGCTCCTGAAGCTGAGGCTCCAATACTTTGGCCACCTCATGAGAAGAGAAGACTCCCTGGAAAAGACCCTGATGTTGGGAAAGATTGAGGGCACAAGGAGAAGGGGACGACAGAGGACGAGATGGTTGGACAGTGTTCTCGAAGCTACCAAGATGAGTCTGGCCAAACTGCAGGAGGCAGTGGAAGACAGGAGTGCCTGGCGTGCTCTGGTCCATGGGGTCATGAAGAGTCTGACAGGACTAAACGACTAAACAACAACAACATATCACCTGGATATTCAAATCCAAAGGTACCTCCCTCATTTTGCAAACATGGTTAGAGGGAATAGACTGAAATGCAGCAATCAGCCACTACAGGTGAGATTTTAAGTCTGATTGCAAGACTGATATAAAAGACCAATGTGCTATGTACTCAGCAGAAGGCATCTTTCTTTAAAATGTACACAGTATACAAAAATTTCTAGTCCTTTATGTTTAAACTAATATATTATCATTGCTGCAAGGATGCATGGATACAAAAACTTATGGAATATGCAGAAATGGCGAAACTTACCGGAAGAATAAGAACTCAAGATAACAAACTTTTTTTTATAAAAGAATGGAAAAGGTTTATTGAATATGCGGGGGAAGGAAGTCAAGATTTAAAATGTCACAATGAATGTAAAATCTGTGAAATGTATATATCTGAAAAGTATAAATAATTGGTAAATAAATACCAATAGTTCTGATTTTGCTATGTAAGAGTTAGAACCATCTGGATTTATAAGAGTCATTAAGTAAGTCGGAGAGCAGACTCGAAGGCTGGCAACGAAAATGGCAACGCAACCAGTATGTTATAGTGCTAGTTGGAAAATGGAAAACACACACACACAAATTTGATTCTAATGCTTTGTATATCCTGAGGTTGCGTTGCATACAGAAGGTACTCAAGAACAAAGCATCAGTTTTAGCAGTCCGTTGTTTTCTTTAAAAAAAAAAATCTGATTACGGTAGTTTGATTGCATTTCAATCACAATGTCTCCAGTAAACGGCGATCTTACACGCAGTAAATAGAATACACAGTCTGTTTCAAAGGGATGGATGGATCATTTTGCAGCTCTGCATTCTCAATTCATTTGAAAACTGGCTGCAGTTCGATGCACACCTTTATTTTGGAAAGGAGCCTCATTCAAAGAAGAAGGATCTGCTTCTGGATGAACAGGAACTAGGAATTAGCCTGCACACACGATGCCCTCACCGGAAACCGTTTTTTCTTACGGGAAAATACGGACAAATTGTTGCAGAGAAACTTCTTTGAAGAAGTCCATAAAAATGGGATCTGTGGTATCGAGCTGGCAGGGCTAAAAATTGCGTATTAGATGTGGTGGAATGTACTTCCCTGCAAAAGAAAAAAGAATTAATCCTTCTGGCCCACTCCTGCACTCAATTAAGTGATGCCACCATATTGGGAAATGATCCATAATGAATTGAAAAAAATGTTTAAAAGTACTCCCCCCCCAAAAAACCCCCAGAGTCCTTTCTCTTGGAGATACAGTCATACCTTGGGTTGTGTTTTTTGCGGGTTGCGTTTGCTGCGGGATAGAAACGTGCTGAACCCAGAAGTACCGGAACGGGTTACTTCCGGGTTCGGCGCTTCACGCATGCACAGAAGCGCCAAATCGCAACCCGCTCGTGCGCAGCCGCGGCGCTGCGGGTTACAGACGCTGTGGGTTGCGAACACACCTCCCGCACAGATGGCCTTCGCAACCTGAGCGTCCACTGTAATTCAGACTGAAATTCCCAGGTGTCAAAAAAGTTTATTTATGTATGCTACTACTGTGGCCCGTGTTTTGCCCCATAATAGAAAATGAGCGAGGTCCCAACTAAAGAAGAATGGCAACTTGAACTGATGGAATATGCGCAGCTTGCAGACCTAACATGTAGAATAAGAGAACAAGAAGAATATACGTTTAAAGATTAGAAAACGTTATTGAATGTATGGGAAATCATTGTGTGCAGCTGAAAACGCTGCAGCATTAAGATAAATTCAACAGTGTAAACTATTGGTGGATGCTATAATGGAATACTGATTGGTATAGTTTTTGTAAAATATGCAGGGATTTATGATATGTAAAATGAACCATGGAAAGAAAGGAAGTCGTTGATATCTTAAGGATGTAAAATGAGTATTTTAAATCGTAAAACAAATAATTTAATAAAAATTATATATATACACAAACACAAAGTGCTTTTTTCGGGGGGGGGGGTTTGCAGGGGTACACATACTCCTAAACATTTTGTGAATCTAAGTTTGGCTTCATTGAGGAGCAGTATTTCAATATGAGTAGGAAAATGAGAGTACCCCTAAACATTTTTTTAAAGAAAAAAAGCACTTTGTGTATGTGTGTGTGTGAATGCAATAATGGAATACTGAATGGTATAGTTTTTGTAAAATATGCAGGGATTTATGATATGTAAAATGAACTATGGAAAGAGAAGGGAAGTCATTGATACCTTAAGAATGTAAAATGACATGACTAAACAACATTACATATATGTGTGTGTGTGTGTGTTTATATATAACATATTACATTTTCAACTGCATATTACTCAGTATATATGTGTGTGTGTGTGTGTGTGTGTGTGTGTGTGTGTGTGTATAATAATAATAATAATAATAAATAATAATAATAATGGACTAATGTAGGGGAAGGTGGGAAGTTCAGAGATTCGGAGGAATCTTTAAATATTGGTTATTTTGTTATGATTTTATATTTGTTAAACCAAATAAAAATTATTTCAAAATAAATAAAAATATAGTGATGGCCCTACCGGTAAGTATGCTCAGCCCACGTGGCAGGAGTCAATAATGTTACTGAGCATGCGCACCACCACATGGCAGGTTCCCATTCAAAGGGATGCTCCTGAGCGTGCTCACCTCCAAAAAACAACAAAGCCATCTCTTTCCCAGCTTCCCTGCACCCAGCCGCCCCTTCTTGCCCTGCTCCTTTCCCTTGCTAGAGAGAGAAAGAGACCCGCTTCAAGCCGCGGGCGGGCAAGCCTTAAGGGCACGCGCGGCTTCGCACGCCGCTACTGCGCACGCCCCACCGCCTGCGTGGCGGCGCGCATGCGGAGTAGCGGCCTCGGCGGCGCGAGCGGGCAGCAACCGCCGCATCGGCTGCTTTCGTCAGCGGAGCGTGAGACACCCCCCCCAGGGGGGGCGGGGCTTCGGCGGCGGCGCGGGCGGCATCCTCGCGAGCTGAGGCGACGACGAAGGAGCCTGTCGCCTGAGCCGAGCCGAGCCGCCGCGCCGATGAGCCGCCGCCGCTGCTGCCCCGCCGCCGTGAGGAGAGCCGCGCGGCCGGGAGGGATCCTGCTCCTGCTGTTCCTGCTGCTGTTGCCGAAGGCGGATGCCGCCGCCCGCGCTGCTGCTTCTTCGCCGCCGCCCGCCGCCTCCCCGCCGGCCCCGGGGCGCTGTGAGGCGGAGGCGGCGGACGTGGCCGGCGGCGGCAGAAGGGGAAGCGGAGGCGGAGCGGGTGGAGCGGCTTCTGCGGCTCCCTCCGACAGCCCGGCCCCGGGGACAGGTGAGAAGCAGCAGCGGGCGAGGGAAGCCGCCGGGGGTTGGAGCATCCCCGCCGCCGCCGCCGCCGGAGGAGGAAACGGGGGAGAGGCTCCCTCAGCTCTGAGGGAGGGAAAAGGAAAGGGAGTCTTCGTTGCGGTCACAGAAACCGACTCCCGCCGGGTACGCGTTGACGTCACGTGTGGAACGACAGACGCGTGTCTCGCTCAATTCGCCCGCGAGTTGGCCCTGAGTCGAGGGGGGGGCGGGGATGCGGATCTTCGGCGCCGGCTTCTTCTGCTCGTGAGGGAGGCAAAAGGAGTAAAAGGCCATTAAATGCAGGGCACGAAACGGATCCCTCGGGTCTCGTCTCTTGCTCCGGAAAGGGGGGACACGTGTGGAGCGGGAGACGCGTGTTTCGCGAGAGCGAGCTCTTGGGGTGTGAGGCGTGTAAGTGGTCCTCAGTTGGGGAGGGAGAAGCCAAGGCGGGGGGGGGGGGAGCTGCTGGTCTCTCCAAGGATGGAGCTTTTTTGGGGGTGGTGATCAGGGAAAGGGAAGAAAGCGGCCTGAAACCAGCCTTTCTCAACCTTGGGTCCTCAGATGTTGTTTGTTTGCTTGTTGATTCATTGAATTTATATACCACCCTATACCTGGAGGTCTCAGGGATGTTCACAGAAAAGATCACAATATATAAAATCAAAATAAAAACAATATCCCAATAACACCCCCCTTAGCTGCCAGGATGGGAGTTGTAGTCCCACAACATCCGAGGACCCGAGTTTAGTCTAGATGGCCTCAGGTAACACTCCGGGTTCTGGCTTGCGGTGAGGTGTGTGAAGGATGAAAACTGGAAAGGCTTTTAGTGCTAGTTATCGCTGAACTTAAGATGTGACGTACCTATGGCTGTGTAGGTGGGAGAAGTAGTGGCATTTTACCCTAAGCGCTGCATAATAGGGAACACTTGACAGAGTTTGGTCATTGGTAGCCCCCCCCCATTATTTTACTAATTTTCCAAATTATTACAAATCAAACCAAATTGCCTCAATTTAATACAATTTCATAAAATCAGGTTTCCCACTGCTGTTGCAAACATATGTCGATCATTTCCTCCCATAGCTGCATCATCTCTTATTTAAGAGACATTTTTTACTCTTACAAACAGCGCCTGTATTACATCTTATAAATATAAAAATCCATTTCACATGTGTAGTCTTTCATATACATTGATGTTTCAGTCCTGGTGTGCTGGAAGAATTAATTACTGTCTTCCATTCTTCAGTTCTTTGCAGTGTTTGGTCATTGTTATTATTATTGTTAATTATATTTATACACCACTTTTTTCTCCTAAGGAGCTCAAGACTGTGTACATGGTTCTCCTCCTCCCCAGTTCATCCTCATAACAACCTTGTGAGGTAGGGATGGCGACTGGCCCAAGATCACCCAGTGCTCTTCATGGCTGAGTGGGGATTCGAACTCTGGTCTCCCAAGTCATAGTCCAGCGCTCTAACTGTTAAACCACACTGTTTAGGAAGCCTTCTGAACACCCTTGCTGTATCTACACTGAAATGTAGCCAGTGTTGCACCCTTTCATGTATTTGAGTGGAGCATTAATGAAGAGCTTAGGATTTCAGTTTCAGTTTCAAAGCCCCCCTTGGGCAAACTCCTCACTTATCTTACCCATTTGCAATGTGGTTGGTTTTTTTTTACATGTCTTAAACGGCTTGTAAAAAATAAATGGAGTGGGAAGGCTGTCAGTGCAGTTCTCTTGGCTCTGTCATTGCTCCTCCAGTTATTCCTGCAGAAGAACCAGATGTGTCGGCAGGCAACTCTGGTCCTCTCTCTTTTTCTCTCTGTGTTTGAATTACTAGTCAAAAGGCGCAGAAGCAGCAATGCGGAACTGAGGCAAGTGCATGAAGCTTTCCCGGCAATCCCAGACTTCTAACTCGACATTAACCCATAAGGAAGTTACTATAAAAGTGCTCCAGAGGCTTAAAAAAGAAATCTTTGTAGGAGGGTGCTGTTTAATATTTATCATCCTATTGTCTGTATGTTTTATAGTTGTGTGTAACGCTGTGCTGTGCAGAGGGCAAAAGACGCTGTTTGCGCGTTAGTGGAATCTGAAGCAGAGTGAAGGAAGTTGGGAGTGAAATAAACAGTCCTATGAAGTGTTGATAATATATTATCAGCAGGAAGACTTGCTCAGAGGCGGATGAATTCATTCCCAGGAAATAAACTTGCCATCATACTGTTGAAAATGAGAAGATGGAATGTAGATTGTTCTGGAGGAAGTTTCATGGACGTGATAGATGAACTGAAACTTTGACATTGTCCTGTGACCCTGTACTTTGACATCTTCAAAAGTGTGTTCTGCGAACACCTTGGCAGTGAATCACTTTCCTGGGGGGAAAAGTAACCATTTTGGAAATGAATTGACCATATTGCAGACACTGTTTAAAAGGAAATTTAAAACAAACAACACAACATGAAAGTGTTTTCAGAAGTATGTAGCTTCTGCGAATGATGGCAAAAAAGACAAGTGTGCTTCTGTGGGAAAGATAAGCATCCCGGGGGGGGGGGGGGAAGCATATATCAGGTCATTTGAAGTGTGGGTTATTACAGACTCTGCGGGAATTTCTTTATTTGTTACATTTGTGCCCTATCTTTCTGTTAGGGTGCCCAGAATGGTATGTGGATGGTAGTATCAAGTTTTCCAAACAACTTTGCAAGGTATGTTAGGCTGAGAGCTGGTGACTTGCCTGTAGCCTGTCAGTGAGTTTTATGAGTAAATAGGTATTTGAACTCAAGTCTTGTTCTAATGGCTGCTTCAGCACATTGTAGAATGCTGCAGGGAACTGTTTTGTCCTCCTCATGGATATTCTTAAGGTCCAGAACTTGCTTGGCTTTGCTACTTTGCTTTTTCTAATGGTATTTCTGTAACTGGGAGAAGCAATATACACAGCCAGGAACCAGGAACAGCTGAAGAGCCAGCGAAAATGTGTCCTGTATTTGTGGGTTCCCGACTCAGGGTAGTTTTAGCAATTTCCCCCAGCCAGAGTGGTGATGCTGGGAGGAGCCAGAGGTTCTAGGTACCAAGTATGGCCGCTGCTTTTTTGCGGGGGGGGGGGGCAGTGGGTATGAATGGGGAATTGTGGAGCACTCTGCAGTAGTAAATGATGGAATAATGTTGGGGATTTGACTAGTGTTTTCAGATAACTGGATTGAGTGTGTGATTCTATTTTATCCTGTTAGCATGGGAGCGGTCCTGTTTTCTATTTTAAATACTTTGGCTTGGATCCTTGTTCATGGAACAGGGCTTTCCTGTCCCCTTTTCCTCTGCAGCCCCCTGAAACCTTGCTCCTGTGAATTGGTCGGCCCCTGGGATATTGAGGGCAGTGGTGACAATTTAGGCCCTAAACCATAATTTATACTTTAATAAATCTGAAAAGTGTGTTGAAAAGCACACTAAAGTTTTTTCTGGATAAATAGCTTAAGGATCTGTGGTATTTCAAGAATAGCATGACTTTAAATGAGGTTTCTCTGTTCTGTTTTTTAGTATCAGAGACATAGTGTGCAGTGAATCATTTACCCTTCTTGCCTTTTCTCTCTCTTTTGTATAAAAACAGTTTCTCAGCTCTGTTTTTCTTCTTTGGTCTAAAAGAAGTTTTGGCAAATGGGCACTCCCCTGGTATGTATACTGTGATCTTTTAGGTGCCAAGTGAAGACCAGTTCCTGTTCTCCCAGACCTTTTATTTACAATCTTATTATGTACTAGTGGACGTTCAGCCCGTTAAATTAACGGGCGCTAGAACATATGTGGTGAAACATTTTTTAAAACAGGACTTATTTCCCTCAGGCAAGTGGGATTAGGACAGCAGCCTTCAGGTAAGGCAGCCGGGCCTCATCCTGCGGCGCGTCCAAGAGAAGCTGTGAGGGAAACTGGCCCCTCCCGTTACATAAAAGTCCCTAAAGCGTGCGGCGGAGGAGGGGGAATGGGCTCAAATCCCACGTCCGGTTTCCCTCCGTAAGCAAACTCCGTGTGGAAACGGCCATGGCAGCCCCCGCCTCTCTTTGCCCTTTTGGCTCCCAGCCCCTTCACGAACCACACCGAGTTCCTGTACAGGGACATGGCGAGGATGGGACGGGGGCTGCTTTGAGCCCCTGAGGGAGGGAGGCCGCCTCCCGGGCAGGGCCGTCGGCCTAGGGCGGGCGTGTGAGAGGAATCCTTGTGTAACTCCCATCACTCACACACACAAAATGGCCGCCAGCAACTTTCTTTGAGTGCAGGGCGAGGCAGCCCCTCCCCTCCCGCACTTCCGATTGGCGGCCTCCGACCGTCTCATCTACATAGAGTCTCTGCGTCGTCCAATCCCTGCGTCCCTGTGGGGCATGCCCAGTTGCGAATTCCACTGACACTCGGAAAGTACGGACGGACATAGGCTCTTTATTATATAGGATTGTTTTAGTTCTTGCACCAAGTTTCCCGTTGCTGGTTTTGTTTTGTTTTGTTTTGTTTTTAAGCTGGTTTTAAGTATTGTTGCTGCTGGGGTTTATGCAGATTTTAATCAAGTTTTGCAGAGCTTTACTTTATTTTGGTTTTTTGTGTTGGGAATTGTATTTTGTATATTGTTTATGTAAGCTGCCCAGAGAACTTTGCTGATCGGTGGTTTATAAGTTAATAATAATTACATTTATAAACCATTGATCAGCAAAGTTCTCTAGGCATCTTACATAAACAATATACAACATACAATTCACTTTGACTTACAGTGTATTAACATCTTGGGATTTGAGGGATTCTTACCTGTATTCCAAGTTCTCAGCATATTTCCTGTCTACTGTGGGTATGTTTTTCCCTTATCAATTTCTTCTAGTTAATCTTTCTTTTTCTGAAGTCTTCCTGTAGATTGATATCTATTGCCCTATGCTGCTTTTATCTCAACTTTCTAAATAGTGATTCTGAAGTACAGCTGCATGTTTACAATGATAAATGAGAAACAATCCTACTTGACAAGTGATGGTATGCTGCATATAATCTAAGTTTGGGATAAGTTGTGGTAAATTGCCATGGTTCAAGTGTCCGATATGGAGTGTCTATTATAGATATAGGACTTTACGTGGATTCATGTGAGGAGCCTTTCAGCTTTGAGGCTGGGAATGGAAATTGGAATCAAATTCTTCTTCATATTACTAGGGCTGAAGATGTCATTGCATGCAAAACATCTTATTCAGCAAACATTGTCAACAACAATCATTTGTTTAGCAAACTTTTCTGCAGTACCTTACTCTGGATTGTTTTGGTTTTTTTGGGTGGGGAGGGAAGCTATTTCTGTCTCTTTGAATTCTTACACTTTTCTATTCCAAGAGCTCACAACATGTACTAGCCTAAATCAAAATATAAGCAAATAGCTAAAGTGGACTCCATAAAATTCACACAGTTCCAACGGTTGAAATCGCAGCTTCTCTTCTACTTCCCAGTGGAGCAGGCTACTTCCCACTGACAGTGCCTCAGTTTTACCTGGATTGGCTCTCATCCAGATACCAAAACAAGACAACAGACCAGCACATTCATTGCCAAGCCTGCCAGATGTAAAGGAGAGGTAGAGCTGTGTGTCATTTACATGTTACTGACAGAGTAACTACCAAAGTCTGGATGACTCCACTCAGCTGTTTCATGCAGATGTTAAATAGCATAGGGGGTAAAATCAAACTGAGGAACCCCACATAGAAGGCTCCATGGGGCTGAAGAGCACTCTCCCAAGTAGCACCCTCTGGAAATGTTCATTCAAGTAGGACTGGAACCACTGCAAAGTTAACAAAGGACACATAAGCCCCAATTTCAATGGATCTAGAAAATCAGTTTTCTTCAAGAGCACTTGGATCTGGTCTGCAACATTAGTCTACTGAGTACTGTATATTTTTGGTCCAAGCTGGATTTTGCCTATTAAATAGTTTTTCACAACGTGATGATACAAGATATCAAAAATAGTAGAATGAATGTGCAGTATAACTGGCATCTCTCTTTTTTTTTAAGGATTAAGAAAACCAGATCTGAATTAGAAGTGGTCATTTTTGTGTGCATTAATTTTCTGATCATAAAACTCTGGATGAAGTAAAAAAAAGTCTGTTGCCTGGGAACTCTTATGTTTCCCAAACTGAAAGTTGGTGATTAACTATCTATGAAATATCTTGCATTGCTGGTGACAGTTATATAATGACCTGTCTTTCATTCTTTTTAGATACAGTTATCATTCTGCAGTGTTGGTTGCTGTGGAAACCAAGCGATGTGATACCCACAGTAGTTAAAGCAAATTCATTATGTAATAGTTATATACTTTTATATTGTACTAATTACAGTAATCTTGCATTTGTACTAACCACAGGCAGTGAATGCTATATATATGTAGTACTGATAGGCAAAATAGATAAATACTGAGTGTATATCACAAATATGTGTTTCAGACTAGTGTTAAGAACAGATAGTTTTCAGTTGGGAATATTATTGGGCTACTTTTATCGCAGACATCATTTCCATCGTAAATGGAACTGCAGTGCACAGTAGAAATTTAACTTTCAGCTTCCTGTATGCATTTGTATTGGTTTGGTTTGCAAAAAGTTACATTTTTTATATGCAAAGAGTTGATTTTAGATAAACAATGTTAAATGAGGGCTACTTCCCACACACCCATCTTTGGTAATGTCTCTTATGCAATTATTGGCTGAGACTAGCCTCTCTTTCTTCCTTGACTATTAAAAGACGATTTCCAACCGATATGGAAATGAGCAGTGGATAATATAATAACTCTAGGATTCAATCCACAGTTCTTACTTAACATGGGGAATGAACAAGCAAAAACCATTATCAAACAGCGTGTGGTAGACATAGAACGACAGGCAGACCTAGCCAGGTCCCCAAAATTTTTAATTTGCGAAACTAGAACATACTTGACTTCCCAAATGCCATACATAGCTAATCTTGAAATACCAAAACAATGGAGGGCTTTCACCTTGACCTGTTGTCAGACCTTCCCTTCAGCAGTTCAGGAAGGCCGTTATAGGAAGACTAGTAGACTTTAAGCCCGTTAAATTAACGGGCGCTAGAACATCATGGAAAGCGGGGATGGCGAGAACTTGCTGAGGTGCTCGATGTACTTGGGCGCCCCGGCCAGCGCCGAATGGCCCTTCAGCAGGTAGCGCAGGAGGCGCATCGCGGCGGCGGCGGTACTGGCACCAGCCAGGCCCCGGCAGGCCAACTCAGCCGCCACTTGTAACGGCCGCTTAGAAGTAAGTCCACGCAAGCACGCACCCGCCGCTTCAACAGCCCGGCCGCCCGAAGTCTCTGTGCTCCAATCCCTGTGCCAGTGGGGCACATGTGCAGTTTCGCCCGGCCGCCCGAAGTCTCTGCACTCCAATCCCTGTGTCCGTGGGGCACATGCACAGTAGGACACAGGGACGGACACAGGGACTGGACGCAGAGACACTTGCACTTTATTACTGTAGATACCATATGAGGAGAGGAAATGCCCATGTGGCTCTGGGCAGCAGGAAACAATGGAGCATGCCCTTTATTGCCAGTGTTACATAGACATTCGAGCTAGGTTTATCCAGCCCATCCTATAAGTTCCCTGGGCGTTCAGAACAATACTACATAGGTAAAATTGGGTGCCTCGGCTTATATTCGGGTCGGCTTATACTCGAGTATATACGGTATCCCTATTACTACAGGACAATAGCCCAGAAGTCATATATTTAGTCGCCAGATTTTGCGCTGCCATGATACCGTCTTTCCCCCTTTTTAAGACACAGTCTTATAATTTTTTTTCCTCAAAAAAACACAGGGTGGCTTATTTTCGGGGGGATGTCTTATTTTTATTACGTCAGTATGGTATGGTACAGCCTCCCCCTGTGGCGGCACCACGGCTTACTTTTGGGGTACGTCTTACTTCTCACAAAGGTAAAAAAACCCTGCCATGGCTTACTTTATGACTACGTATTAAAAAAGGGGAAACAGGGTAGATATTTGTTGAAGGATGGCCTACGCTACAAATCTGTCCTAAATAGTGTGGGAACGTTTATATAATTTAGCAGAGTTTAAACGATCCCCTGTTTGAGTTTATGCAGCGACAAGCGGGTTGCTAACTCGTTTGAGTCCTATCAATAATTATACCTTCCTGGTTGATAATCCCTTTCTGTCCCTCTTAAAGAAAACACACATGAATCTGAATCATATTAACATAAACTACTTTACTTTCAGATTCATTCAGGTTTACAGTGTTGTTCCTGAAGGCAGGCTTAGGTTACATAACAGATAAACTATACTAGATAGTAGTGATTCATGAGAAGACTGCATCCGAGCAGTTAACAGTTAACACTCCTTGCAGCAACCAACTGATGAAACTGCCTGCCACATAGAGCCAGTTAGTCCTCTCGGAATGTTGGACTTGACTGACAGATTTATATCCCACACATAGAAGGCCCGTATTGTTAGATCCACACTTCTGAAGCCCCACCCCATATAGCTGTTCTTTTTTAACTGATCTCCTTTAACTTTTCCTTATTGGTTTTTATTCATCCATTACCTATGCTTAATCAAGTATTCTAGGTACAGGATATATTTTAATCTATGTTTGGTTCTTGTTCCCAGTTAATTTACTAATTATCTGCAAAGAGATATTGTTATGCTATTTATTTAGATGTTTTGCTTATGCTGGTCTGTGACCGTAATAAAGTAAATTCATTCATTCTTATGTAACATGTCTCTGAAAAACCATTGCAATCATGCCCCTGGAAGCCACATGATTGGCTGAGAATCCGAAAAACTTGTTTTTTGCATGTGTTCAGTTACACAAAAGTACCGGTACTTCAGATGTTGCAGAAGAGATATGGTCAACCCAAAGTTGGGCACCTTTTATTTGCTGTAATGTGTGAAGTGGCTCTGATCATTGTTGAAAATATTGGTGTACAGTGGCAGTATTTAAGTTTTCATTGTCTTTGTTCCCTGGAGAGGATAGGTTTAATTTCTTCTTTGGCTTTTTAGTACTTTTTTTGTGTGTGTGTGGGGGGGGGGGAGACAGTTAATTTGTTTTCTGCAACACAATTTGATTCTAGTGCTCTGGCTGTTGAGGTCATGTTGTTCCTTCTTATATTTGGTGTTCTTTTCTCAGCATGCTTTCTGAAGGGATCAACTGCTGTTCGCTCTTAACATGAATTGTTGAGCAGGGCTAGAAATTCTGATTGCTGCAGGCTTATAGATCAACAAAAATATTTATTGATTTCATGTACCTATCGCACGGGTGATAAGGTTGGAAAATAATTTTCTTGAAAGAAATTTTTTACTTAGCTGTTCAACCAGCTTAGTTCTATAAAGTTAGGATCCCTACCCCAGCACAGCATGCAGGGGGGGTTTCAGCAGAGGCCTTTGGCTTGCTTGGATGAAATCCCTCCCAGTATGCAGGCATATCCGTACACTGGAAGGGGTTCACACATGGAGACATGATCACTACATATTTCAAGTTCCATTTTGTTCTCTGATATTTTATTTGACAGAAATTGTGGATTCAGAAGGGATCTTTGTTTTTCAGTAGCTCTTGTTCTAAGTAGCACCCCTGTTGTTGTTTTTTAAAAAAACTTGTTTTGAACATGAATGTAAATCCCATCGATTTCCGTGCAGCTTAATTCAGAGAAGTAAGGCATGCTGCCTACACGTCTCTTCATGGAATGAAATTGTCTTCTGTATCAGTTCATGGGTGAAATACTTATTAAATTGCTAGGTCAGCATTATTATTTCTTGTAGTGATAAATAAGTACCAGTAACTTATCCACACTTGTACTGTATTAGTTTTGTTCAAAATGGGCTTAACATTTCAAAGCAAATTATCATGCTTACAGGCATATTTGAAATTATGGTGTTTTGTAATTAACAATGAAAGCATATCATTTTTTTTACTTTGTGGTCTGATTGTTGCAATTCCAAGTATGTTTGATTATCTGTCTCCTCTTAGTAGTAACCTAAAATGCTCCAGTAAGGTGGTACAAACAAAAACATTGGCTAGCAAGATCTCTTTTCCTAATTTATTTATCTCACTGCAAACTGTTCTTCCGAAGTTACATCTGAAGGGTTGGTTTTATTTATCTAATGAAATTCTTGCTCTGTTTAACAATAGTTTTATATCTTTGTTCAGTAGTTATTGTTATTGTGACCTGGTCCCAATAACAGAAACATCCTTGCAACAACAGAAACATTCCTGTTCAGTGTTGTCAATAGACATTCCGTCTCTTAGGTGCCACCCTGTTCCTCTTGGCCCAGCTACATGTCAGAAGATAATGCAGTATCTCTTCTGAAGAGAAGGAAACTCCATCCTACTATACATACTACTGTGTTCTTTATGTCTTTTGCAAGAAGAAACATTTTTCTTTGGTATTTCCAAAACTCATTCCTATATTGGTTTGTATGCAAACAAATATGGAAATATTATTGACACTTCAAAATATGCCATATTTAAAAGAATATATATAGAAGAAGAACCATATTCATTCAAACCAAAAGTTTTAAAAATGCAAGAGGATTACTGTTGAATTGGTCCAAGGGTTTATCAATTATACTTTCCTATAATAGTCAGCCAGATGACCCTGGGAAACCCATGGCTAGGCATGAAGGAAATACTCCTTCCTGGGTAGTGTTCTCTCCAGCAAATGGTTTGCAATGGCATGCTGCCTCTGCACATGGAGGTTCCATTTAACCGTCATGGCTAATAGAGCTCTATCTCCCTTCTCTGTCCCCAATTAGTCGAATCCTCTTTTAAAGCTATCTAAACCAATCTCCCGTCAGCACATCCTGTGGCTTTCGAGTCCATAAATTAATTGTACATTTTGTGAAGGAGTTACATGAGAGGCAGAAAAAATTCTCAATATGTACCCTCCCCATACCATCATGGAAAAGCTGCAACCCGTCTTGAGTAGCATTTATACTTGATTATAGGGATGCTGATGGCACTGTGGTCTAAACTACTGAGCCTTTTGGGCTTGCTGATCAGAAGGTCGGCGGTTCGAATCCCCATGACGAGGTGAGCTCCTGTTGCTCTGTCTTAGCACCTGCCAACCTAGCAGTTTGCAGGCACACTAGTGCAAGTAGATAAATAGGTACTGCTGTGGCGGGAAGGTAAATGGTGTTTCTGTGTGCTCTGGTTTCCATCACAGTGTCCCATTGCGCCAGAAGCGGTTTAGTCATGCAGGCCACATGACCTGGAAAGCTGTCTGTGGACAAATACCGGCTCTCTCAGCCTGATAGTGAGATGATGATGATGATAATAATAATAATAATAATAATAATAATAATAATAATAATAATAATAATAATAATAATTTATTACTTTTACCCCGCCCATTTGGCTGGGTTTCCCCAGCCACTCTGGGCAGCTTCCAACAGATTAAAATACAATAATCTATTAAACATTAAAAGCTTACCTAAACAGGGCTGCCTTCAGATGTCTTCTAAAAGTCTGGTAGTTGTTTTTCTCTTTGACATCTGGTGGGAGGGTGTTCCACAGGGCAGGTGCCACTACTGAGAAGGCCCTCTGCCTGGTTCCCTGTAACTTGGCTTCTCACAGCGACAGAACCGCCACGATGGGGGTGGAGATGAGCGCCACAACTCCATAGTCGACTTTGGCTGGACTTAACTGTCCAGGGGTCCTTTACATTTGATTATTGGGGGGGGGGGGAATAACAACTCATAGGTTTTCCAGTTAGAATCATAGAATTGTAGAATTATAGAGTTGGAAAGGACCTAAGGATCATTTAGCCCAACCCCTGCAATGCAGGGATATGCAGGTGTCCCATACGTGAATTGAACCTGCAACCTTGGCGTTATTATCCGCACAATGGCCTCTAACCAACTGAGCTGTTCGATTATTTTATTGTTTTGGCTGGAGACTTCAATGCAGAACTTTCATGTTGGTGACACACTTTTTAGACATGCCTCATTTCGTGACACAGTAATTCAGTTTTACTAGCAAACCAGAGGTCAAGCTAACCCCTTATAAGAGCACGGGGAGCATTTGCGCCTCAGCCCTACGCACTGCAGCCGACGCACCAACGTGTCGCGACACACAGTTTGGAAAGCTCTGCTTTAATACTTAGGTAGGAAACATCATTGTTTAGTTACTCAGTTTTTGATTTTTATGCATTTGATTGCAATGCAATCTGGAAGAATGTTATGTGTTTTTATTTGCTCTGTGTTTCTATTTACTAAGTCACTTTGGGAGCTACTAAGTGGCAGGCAAGTGTTATATAAATGCTGTAACAATAACGGTAGTAATAATTGCTAGTCGGATAGCAGAATCTACAATGCTACATAGAAAACACTTGTTCTGTGTTCTTGGCCTCATGATATTTGTTCTGCTAAACTTGAAGTCTGCCAGACACTGGAGTTTTTGTGGGATGTTTTCTAGGAGAGATTAATTTTGAATTGGCAATAAAAATGATGTAAATTTGACCATTATAACCATTGTTAGTTACACTAGATTGCACTATATAGGAGGGTATGCTTTGTATAGATTTTGGACAACTTGATTTTGACTTATTTTAGAATACTGTACAATACTCTGCTTAGTGTGGAACAGTTCCTTTTTTTAGGACTAGTATTCACAATAGTTTATGAGATTAAGTATGGGAATACAGGAACTTGCATGTACTGCTACTAGAATAATAATTTCTTTTCATATATTGAATTTTTTATGGGCAAATAGTTTATTATTTCTCCTATGGTGTTCTTTAATTTTCCCTCTTGGCTGGAACCTAAATCTTTTATTGAAGACTTTAACCAGGACTCCTTTTGAATACGGTAGTCTCTAAATTGTAAATACTAAGAGAAATTTTATAATCTCTCTCTAAAGAAATCAGGGCTTAAATATAATGAAATCCTCTGCTGCAAGGGATTGGTTACTCCACAAGAAGACCAGGAGCATCCTGGGTTTTTATAATCCAGAACTTCTTGGGAAGAGGTGTGTAAGGAGATTTCATGAGACATTACTGGGATAATACTGCTTCCTTAGCAAAAACTGCTTTTGGGTGCAGAATGCTTCAGGATCATTTAGATTGTTTTTTTCTCCTTTGGTTGTTGCTATTGTTCTACAATTGGGGATCAGAGATGTTTGCAGAACTACCGTACTGCAAATCACTCAGAAATCTACCACTAAATCCTGATCTATCTTCTGCCCACCTCTGCTATCCCTATCTCTTAACATACTAATATTTTTGCTAATCTGCCTTTCTCTCCAGCAGTATTTACTCACACTTAGCGATATCCTGGATATCTTGCCTAACTATCTGTTATCACTGTTTTGTGCACTGTTGTATTTGGTTCATAGGTTGGTAATGCAAAAGGTGTTTTGGCTTATTTTGTATTGTAACATTATAAAATCATATAATATGAAAAATGTACTATGGATTTTTAAATAGTCTAATTCAATAAATGGATTGCTAATGTTGGTTTGTGTGGGATGTTTTAATATTTCGTTGTGTTTTCCTAGAAAGGAGGGTAGGAAGGCCAACAGTGGCGTGATTGTTTGGGATCGCGAACCTACTTGCATCTTGCTAATTTGTCATGCTTATTTCAAAAGTTGCTTCTTTGCTGTGTCTCAAGAAGAATTCTTTCTCTGAGCTGCTTTGAATCCATTTTTAAATTTAGCTTTTCAAAGCTTTGTTTCAAGCTCTTAAATATTCTCTTCCCTTTAATATAAACAAATGCATAAAGAAAACTTCATGCTTTACAAGCTTGTGATATTTAATAACTGTGAAAATATCTATCCATCATGTTTAAGGGCATGAAAGAAATTTCTTTCTTCAGTAAATACAGAGAGTAAATTTGTTGGCATAGAAATTCCAATTGGGCTTCACAAACTCCATTCTGCCTGGACCAACAACAGACACTTTGCCTGTGTCTGGGATAGGGATGGAGACAGAGGAAGGTAATATTACTGTGGCTGTGTAAGGAGCAGGGTGTGGCACTACGGATCTATCAGACTGAAGGCCCTGATGTACCAGGAGAAGCTCAGATGCAAATTGCAAGTGTTTGGACCACACAAAGGTAGAAAAGGCATTCAGATCTGAGAAATGGAGTAGAGAGAAATAAAAGAGTTGAGGTACCAATTCCAAAGAGAGTAGGAGTGGGTTTCCTGAGTTTCACAGGCTCTTGAACAGAGGGATTGGATTGAAAACGAAGGTATGCATTGTGGCTACATGCACCTTCTGAATTCCATTTAGTAAGCATTCACTGAAATGTTTCTTCAATGGAGTGGCAATGATGTGGGATCTAAAAGGTAAGGTAAGGTAAACGACCCCTAGATGGTTAAGGTGTCTATGGGGTGCGGCGCTCATCTCGCTTTCAGGCCGAGGGAACCGGCGTTTGTCCAAAGACATGTGACCAGCATGACTAAACCGCTTCTGGTGCAACGGGACACTGTAACGGAAACCAGAGTGCACAGAAACGCCATTTACCTTCCCGCCGCAGCCGTATCTATTTATCTACTTGCACTGGCATGCTTTCAAACTGCTAGGTTAGCAGGAGCTGGGACAGAGCAACAGGAGCTCACCCTGTCATGCAGATTCGAAGCGCCAATCTTCTGATCGGCAAGCCCAAAAGGCTCAGTGGTTTAGACCACTGTAGACCACTGTAGAGTTCTGTAACATAAATTAGGTTGAGATGGGAATTCTAGACCAAGATGGGTATCCTAAAGTGAAAACGGTGGACCACTCGGGGGCCTGGGCTGAAGTCTGGTATCTGAAGTCTAAACTGTCCTTGGCCTTGAGGGCAAAATAGTGAGATGTCAATGGATTTTCCTGTGCAAAATACAGATGGAAGATACTTTCAGAGATACAAACGATTGCTGTTTATGTTACCAGTGGAGGCAGTTCTTGCTAGGGAAGCCACTTTGTTCTTGCCAGGATGGCCTAATGGAGGCACTTGCTGGCATTGGCAGTTAGCCAATAGATCAGGCACAATTAGGTCATGCGTCTGGAGCACTTTCTGTTTGCAGACATTGCAGCACAGAGTGCTAGCCAGACTGGCCACCTGGGTAATAAGCAGCCAAAGGCTGACTCTCTGTAAAGGATAGTTCTATTGTAAATAGATACACCTTCAAACTTCTGTTTACTTTTATACTTCCTTTGAGGGGTTAACAATAGGTAGCCTCCCCCCCTTCACTGTATATTGGACAGAAATTCTCTGTACCTGAAACACCTGAGAGAAAGGCTGCAGTGGGATAGTGATTGACATTCAAAAGATGTTATATTTCTGCTTCAGCTTAACCACCTGTGTTCAGTCAGAAGTCCCAGTTCTAGAGATAGACAGATGTGGAATCTTTGAATCCTCTGCCATAGTTAAGGCACTTAGTGGGGTGAGCTATGAGCACTTTTTTAAAGCCATGTGTATTATAAATATCTTTGTTTCTTCACATTCCTTTCAGTGTTCGAAACTCCCATTGTTTTAGGCGCATTTTGCGACAGGGAATTTAATCAGTGTGAGCAGTTTCTGATCTCTGGGTGCAGTACTGTGCCTAAGATTTCAGATTAAAACGTGGAAGGAAAGGAGGACCTTTTCCTGTCTCCCCACTTCCAGCTACTCTCTGAAGATGGAGAAGAGACCCTCTTAAGAATATTAGGGGGGTGGGGCAGGGGAAGGACTAGACCATGTGAAAAATGAACATAATGTTTTAGCTGCAGTTCATTCATTTTCAGCTTTGTCTTGTTAAAAAAGCGCACCTAGACATTCCGTTGTTGCGCCCATAACCTAGGCGCAATTTAGCTCCTTGCTTTCATATGTCAGTTTCTAACACTGATTCGTCTGGAAAGAGGTGTGTAGACTTCTTTTTAAGGCTAAGGACCAAGAAAGTGGGATGGTGTACCTGGGAATTCATAATGTTTTGAACACTGTGGACCAAAATTTCTTTCAGCACTGTTGTACTGTGGAACATAGTCTGGTGGTTTGCCAGTTCCTTCTGAGACACCACACCCTCTTTATGGCCATCACACAATAGGGGACGTGAAAGGTTTCCAAATTAAAACTTAGTACCTTCTGCTAACTGGAACAGTTGTATTGTATTTACAAGAATAAACATGCAAGGAAAATGGAAAGGGACCATTAGTAGGAGGCACGTATTGAGGCTTGGTTGAAATATCCTGATATGTTTTGTTATGGGTGATATTCAGTGTTACGCAGCATAGACTGATAAAAAATGTTGGACTTGCATAACTATTTCAGTGATTCAGCTGTGAGTATGAACTTGGTTAGAACTGCCACATAGTTCTTCAAGTATTTTTGTTTTTCTTAAAGACCAGCCCAACCTGCCATTTATTTACAGGATTTTTATGCTGCCCTCCAGGACCAAGGCCCTTTCAAAGTGTCTGGCAATCAAAATCATAATAAGCTGTAGCAAAACAACATCAATACAAACTTTAAAACCACTGTGAAGAAGGGGAAAGGCTGCCAGCAACGTAGCGCAGCTCCCCTCGCCCCCCGTATGCAGCCAGGAGCAGTGAGGAATGGAGCGGCTTATATTTGGGCATTTTTTCTTTTTTTCTTTACCCCCTGTCCAATTTTAAAGGTGCAACTTATACTCTGGTGCGGCTTATATTCAGGCCAATACGGTACTTCAGGAGGATCGCATTGTTGATGGCCTTAAAAGCTGCTGAGAGATCAAGGAGAACCAGTGGTTTCACACACTACTTGTGTCTCTTTTCCAATAAAGGTTATTATCCAGGGCAATGAAAACTGTTTCAGTGTCAAGAAGCCAGATTGAACCTCCTCCTTCCTCACAGTTTAGCCAGCCTGTAACCCAGCTCCTAGAAAAAATCAACTCAACCTTCTTAAACTAAATGTAGCCCCATACATTATAAAACAAAACACTACCTGTGAAACCTGACAAAGTTAAGGAAGAACACACCTAACTCATCAAAACAGCTATCTTATAAACCTTACCTTACCTTATATCTCATTAGCAGTATATAAACTCCACTCAAATATATAAACCAAGACTTGAAAACCTTACTTTAGCAAATCCCTCTAACAGAGCACCTCTTTTCCAGAGCATTTAAACAAACTTCACACTTTATAACCTCACCTTTCATATACCTCCACCCTAAAGAATCTTCCACCTAGACATTAATTGATTGACGGCTTCAGCAAATCACAGTCCACACAGTTGCAGGTCATTACCTGGTTCAAAGAACCAAGAAGAATACGTCCAAAGACACCTGTTCACAGCCAATGGTCAAAGAACCATGAAAACACTTGTGTAACCTTTTCACAGCTATTCTGGCCTGTTACTTTAGAATTGCAAGCTTCCTTGCCACACACCACTACTTCCTGGCGAGGCAAAAGAAGAACTCTGTGATACACATGAACACTATTGAAAAACCATTACCTTACGTCTCTCTCTGACCTTGTATCTCCCTTTACTCTTTGGGAGAAAAAAACTGAAACAGATTGAAATGGGTCCAGATAATCCAGTTCCTCCAAGCATGCCTGAAGTTGCCGAGCCACCACCCTTTCTACAAAGCTTAGTCGTACAAGTTTGTTAAACTTCATAATGCTGTAACACAGGAGTGTAACTCTTTTTGCTGGTGCGTTGTAAAGCATTTATATCACTCATATTTTGTTGCACTTTGGGGAGCTGTGAGCCTCTCCCTGCTGCATGCTAAAGAAGTAAGCAACTTCAGTAATACATGGTTCTTCAATATTCCCCTCCCCTTTATTTCAATTGTAGTATTGAGGGCTTCCTAGAAAGTAAACCATGAGCCTCAATTTAAGAATCATTCTTTAGTTAATAATCTCAAAAAAGATCAAATATTTCAAACACTTCCCCTGCATATACTGAAAGATGGGAAAATCAGAAGATAGAGTCAAGCCTTCATAACTGGTCAATGGCATAAAATATCAGTAAGAAAAAATATTGAGAAGGAACATGAGTTGATCAGTACTATCTGTAAACACTGGGAGCTCATTAAATATCCCTATAAAGGACAGATGAGCTTTAGAAGTCATTGAATTCTAGTTTGTAATTTCAAGGCTGAGAGTTTGAATAATTTTAGGGATTCTTGTACTCGCTTGGAAAAAAGATCTGAGATCTTTCAAACTAAGCAAATGGAAGATGTGTAATATTTGCTAAGGCAAGCCTGTCTATTTCTAAGTGTAACTTACCGGTAGTTTTGCAGATAACCTATTCCAGCAATGCAGATGTTTTCAAGCTTTGTATAAAGCCCATGATGTAAATAGCAAGCTTGCTCTTTATATTCCTGAAATGTTGCTACCTTTCTATTCTATCAGAATAAAAATTCAATGAGACTTGAAAAGTTATATACTCTCATGTGAATCAAAACTGATCCAAATTTTAAAAATCATTTTACTTATTTTTTATTTCTCTCTTTTTGTCAGAACTTAAGGAATAGTCTAGGAGGGGAAAACAATTTCTGGTCAGACTGCAATTTACTAATGAATACTTTTGGGAGAGAGTCAAAAGATCAAGGCATGTGTTCTGGATTATAAAAAGGAATTTAGATGCCAATGTCTTACGTTTCATTTTCTTAAATCTTTCTTCAGTGAGAGAGCAGTTGCAGCATTAAAAAAACAAACAAAGTCCTTTTGTACTGTAGTTGGTAAATCTTCATTTCTGTAACATTGTGTGGTAGCTGATTAAGTCCTGTGATTTTGAGTTCAAGAGTTTTTCAAGACTTGTGCTTGTTTTGCATATATGTAGTAAATGTTACTGCACAGTAAATTATGAAATCACTAAACAAAACACTACTTAAATGTCTGAGCTTGCCGTCAATTAGTAATGCCTTGTTCAGAATAATTTAGATGGCATTTTTGCTTTAGGAGTTCTTGGTAAGTATAAATTGAGGATTTTCGAGCTTTTACTGAAATTCTGGGGTTTAAATTATTAGTACTTGGAGTGCAAATACTAGAAATGTTTATTCAGAAGCAAGCTCTACTGTGTTCAATGGGAGTTACTTTGAGGTAATATTTCTAGGTTTTCCATTTTTTAAATTTCATAGAGTAGCTGTTGCTTTATGGGAAAGCCTTTCAAAAAAAAAAAATCTGTTTACAGATAGTACTGATAAACTCATGTTCCTTCTCAATATTTTTTCTTACTGATATTTTACGCTATTGACCAGTTATGAAGGCTTGACTCTATCTTCTGATTTTCCCATCTTTCTTCCCTCCTGTGTTCAATATACTGCCCAGTTATATTGTTTCTCCTCTTGTAAATATGTACCAAAATGTATAAAACACAATATCCAATTGACAAAAGCACAAAGTGATGAATTAGTTCTTAAAAATAAGAACCTGTAATTTACTGTAATTGGTTTTTAATTGCAGAATCTCTGATAATCAGATGACCGACAGGATGCTTGTATCACTGTTTATGTTAAAGGTCCTTTAATGATGAGCATGTAGACTAGACCATTCAATGCTATAAGAAATAAGGTGATTAAGACAAAGCAGATAAACTCATACTTTGAGGTGTCCTTGACAGTGCAATTCTATGCATGCTGACATGCAGAACTACATCTCAAAATTTAGGACGCATAGAGGAGAGTTTCGTTCTGGTTTGTGTGTTTATTTGAAAAGGCAAACCACATTTATTTATTATTTATTATTTAGTAAATTTCTATACTTCCCTACACCTGTAGATCTCAGGGCGGTTCACAACACTGCTCTTCCTCTAGTTTCATTGAGTTCAAAGTGACTTCCTCCTAGGTCAGTGAGGACTGGATTACAGTCGGAGAGTTCCCTAAATGTTAATAAATTCTGTTGGGACTCCAGCTCCTATCAGCTCCTGCTGGTATGGGCCATTGATTACGGTATGAATGATGGCAGTGGTTGTGCAGCAACATCTTAGGGGCCACCTGTTCTACGTCCTTGTTTGAAAATTGCAGGAAACATGGTTTACCACATGCTTGCTAGTCTTGTCAGGAGTATTGTGTCACATGCTTCCTATGATCTATCCCTTTGTGTGTGTGTGTGTGGGAGACTCTACTGAAAAAACTGATAGCTGCATTTTTAATCTGCTGTGATAAAAATAGAATTGAGAAGGTGTAAAAGGAAGATGATACATATCAAAAGGGAGGGACGTATCTGTAGTGGTATATGGTGCTATGTGGAAGGTACCCGAAGGGTAGCAGTATTTAGCAAGCACAGCAGTTTTTGTCATCCCGCAAAGACATGTATAAAGTAATAATTTCTGAATTTGGTAAAGTGCTAATAGAAACATACGTCGTTAAAGTCCAACAGGACTCCAAAACGCAGGAGAAAGCTCTGAGTTTGTAAGTTTCTTTTAATGACTGTTGCAGATGACCTAACAAACTTTAAAGCAGATATAGAACTCTGTGGCTCTCCAGATTATGTTGGATTCGAACTCGCATCAGCCCAATTCTGCCTGGTCAATGTTAACGGTTGATGAGAGCTGTAATTGAGCAACATTTTGAGGGCCACAGGTCCCCCCCCATTGCTCTAATGTGTTCCTGAATAGGAATCCCCCGTTTACCTGTGAATAGCACCCACTTACAAGAGGTCTGTTTTATTCACAGTGGGCAGTGTGTGAACATGAGCAACTGAAGACAGTGTGTGAATTATGGTAGGGTTTACATAGAAGTTTCATTTTCCAGTTTTCTCAAGATTCTCTAGCAATCCAGTCTTAGAGTTGTGTCCAGTGCTGTCTGTGTGGAAGTGAAACAGACTTAAGATCACGCAGTGGGACTTCATCTTCCTTTTCCCACCCCTGCAACCTCCTGTGCACCCTCAAAATCTGCTCTGGAGAGTTGGGGGATACTCTGGAGCAGATTTTGAGGGTGCGTGCAACAGTAGATCCTGTCTTAAGTAGTTAATGGTTAAGGGACCCCTGACAGTTCAGTCGCGAACGACTCTGGGGTTGTGGCACTCATCTCGCTTTACAGGCCGAGGAAGCCGGCGTTTGTCCGCTTCCGCAGACAGTTTTTCTGGGTCATGTGGCCAGCATGACTAAGCCACTTCTAGCGAAGCCAGAGCAGCACACGGAAACGCCATTTACCTTCCCGCCAGAGCAGTATCTATTTATCTACTTGCACTGGCGTGCTTTCGAACTGCTAGGTTGGCAGGAGCTGGGACGGAGCAACGGGAGCTCACCCCGTCGCAGGGATTCGAACCACCGACCTTGTGATCAGCAAGCCCTAGGCTCTGTGGTTTAACCCACACTGCCACCTGGGTCCCTGCTTTCTTTAGTAGTTGTGTGTAATTCTAATTTAGCCTTTCCCAACCTGTGCCCTCCAGATGTTTTGGTCTGCAACTCCCATCATTGCTGACCATTGGCCATGCTGCCTGGGTCTGACGAGTTTTGTAGTCCAAAACCTGTGGAGGTCACCAGGTTGGGAAAGAGTGCTCTAGCGAATGCTGAAAGCTTTCAGCATCCTTAATTCTGATGTCTCTTGATTTGTTTAGGAGTGGCATTTCAAGCTGCTTACTTTAAAGTTTAGAGTGACTGATGCATTGCAGTTAAAGCCAAGGGGATTGTCTCCTTTAACAGTGCATGTAAAATCTTCCTCCCATTTTGGCTTAAAATTTTAATTTTCTCCATATTTGCATTTCTTATGACTTGATTATGTTATGTTTTCATGCATGCACAGAATATAGATCAGATGCCACAGCAAACTCCAGCATCTGATTAGAAAGGGTTTATTGCAAGATGGCGAGATGTCTATCATTGCCTGCACAAACGTATTGCACAATATCCTTTTTGAACACTCCAAACGTGCACTGCTGGACGGTTTCTGAATTGCAGCAGTAATAATAATAATAATAATGATGATGATGATGATGTTATTATTTATATGCCTCCCATCTGACTGGGTTGTCCCAGTCAGTAAAACATCAAACATTAAAAACTTCTAAAAGTCAGATCGTAGGCAGATTGATCGACCCTTCTTCTAGGCAAAGCCTGTAGAGAGTGACTGGAAGGGAAAGTGGCAGTGGGGAAAGAGGACCGACCGCTTATTTCTATATGAACCTACCTGGACCCTGAGATCATCTTCTGAGGCCCTCCTTCGTGTGTCTCCTCTTCGAGAGGTCCAGAGGGTGGCCTTCTCTGCAGTGGCTCCCTGTCTGTTGAATGCTCTCCCCTTAATTATGCACCTTTAGGAGCCAGGCAGAAATGTTCCTTTTTAACCAGGCCTTTGGTCAATCTGATTTCCATCCTATGCCCTTTTAAAATGTGTTTTTCTTGGGGGGGGGGCTATTGGGTTGTTGTTTTTATTTTTATTATGTATTTTGTGGTTTTATATCTTGATTTTATTCTGTGAACCGCTCTGAGGCTCCTGGGTATAGGGCGGTATATAAATTCAAATAATAATAATAATAGCCTGAACCTTACTTCTGCAAAGGGGCCAAGGGCAACACTACGGTAGTTGATTTCTTACCATTCTTCAGGCCTAGTAAACCTCTTTTCTTTTCTCTCTAGACCAGGCTTATGTGTGTCCGTTGCTTGTTTCTCTTCTTCATATTCTTCCCACCTCTTCAATAGCCAGCAACTCTGCCTTCTCTTTTCCATCATCTTACATAGCTTCTTATTGTCTCCTCCTCTCCCATGCTTCTCTGCCCCCTTCTGTCTTCTAGTTTTCTGACGATACCTCCAATTACTTCTCTCTTACGCATGGCAGATACTCAATTGTCCTGAATGGCATCTACTACCAAAGTGATTGCAGAGAGCAGGGATTGCTGTTCCATCGGTGTCTTGGGAAGGATACAGGAAATTATAAAACGCATGGGCACCTTTTTGTGGTCTCAAGAGCTGCAGCTGGAAGTGTCAAAGAGGTGCATGAAGTTTAGGAGCTACAGTTTGGTGACCCTTGAACCAAACTGTCCTATTCATTACAGAGGGAGAACCATGTATGAAATTTTGAGAATAGTTGTAGTTCTATTTAATGTCACCAGACTGCATATCCTTTTATATGCAATAGTAGTGGTTTATATGGCAAAAATGTAGTCTAAACCACAGTATTTTGTTTGAAAGCTGTATCGGTGTGTTAACTTTGAAGGTGCTAATCAAAAACAACCCCTGTGTTGCAAGTCAAAGTCCAAACACTGAAAAAGGAGGCAACACGTTGGCCAACGTGTTGCCTCCTTTTTCAGTGTTTGGACTTTAACTTTGAAGGTAGCAGGGAAACTTTCTGTCAAGAGAAGAGGGGGATCTGTACCTGGGCTGTAGGTGGAACTTATTTGGGATGGTAGGAATGGTATAGTTACAATCAGATGGAACAAAAGGATAAGCCTTTTGGGTTTTGTGGCATTCCTCTTGCTGTATGCATGTAGTTTTTAAAGCTTGCAGTTTGCCCTTGATCTTGCTGCAGCCAGTTTCCTCCCCTGCTAACTCTGTTCACGTTGCCTTGACAAATACTTCTAGTCACCCACTAAAAACAAAAAAACCTTTATATATCAGTCAAGATGCTGCCATCTCCCTTTCACCAGTATAGAGGAAACACTGTGAAGCTAAGAACAGATTGTCTCCCTGTTTGTGTTTCCTTTGCTTGGCACTGCAGCAATCTCCAGTTGCTATGATGAACCATTTGCAGAGGAAGTTCGCTCAGCCACTTCAATCTCTTTCTTACCCGGGAATATGTTGAATACTGATAGAAACTTCAGAACAATGCAGCCGAAGTATTCTTTACTTGAGCATGTGTATTAAAAAATGTCAAACTTAGAAATCACAAAATTGTAGGGTTGGAAGGGACCTTATGGGTCATCTGGTCCAACCCCCTGCAATGCAGGAATCACAGCTAAACAATGCCTGACAGATGACCATCCAACTTTTGGTTAAAAACTTCCAATGAAGGAGAGCACAAGGTAGTCCATTCCATTGCTGAACAACTCTTACCATCAGAAAGTTCTTCCTAATGTTTAGGCGGAATTGCCTTTCTTGTAATTTGAATCCATTGGTTCGGGTCCTACCCTCTGGACCAGCAAAAACAAAGCTTGTTCCATCTTCCATTTAGCAGCCCTTCAGCTATTTGAAGATGGCTATCATATCACCTCTGAGTCTTCTCTCCTGTACAACAAACTTACATAACTCCCTGAACTGTTCCTAATAAGCCTTGGTTTCCAGATCCTTTTATCATTTTGGTCAGCCTCCTCTGCAGATGTTCTCACTTGTCACTTTGTCAGTATCTTCTTGAAAATGTGGTGCCCATAACTGGACACAGTACTCGCCGTGGGGTCTGATCAGAATGGAGTGGAACTATTGCTTCCCTCTTGTTAAATAGACTTATTAGCTTGAAGGGGGTGTAATTTGGATTGGTGAAAGTGCTTTTCTGTGTGATCTGAATTAAACAACCTGAAAGGACCCTTCAAGCTGCAAGGGGGAAAACTTTCTAACACTTCAAGATCTTCCAAGGCAGGGCAGAAGGGAAAATGCTTCTGCAGTTAATGGTGCTTCTCTCACCAGTTTCTTGCCATGAGTTCCTAGACTGTAGAGCCACAAGTAGTAGGCACCTGTACAGTAATTTGTTTTCATTTTCTTGCTTCTCTCTGGGTGACCCCTTCACGTTGCTACACTAGTTGGTCTTCGGCCACACATTTTGCTATTGGAAGGTATGATGTGAGTCATGGTCAGTGTTAGAAACTGAGATATGAAAGCTAGGAGCTAAATGGCACCTTATGCCTAGGTTATGGGTGCAACAACGGAATGTCTAGGTGCGGGTTTTTTTTAGTAACAAGAATACAAAGCTGAAAATGAATAAACTGCAGCTAAAAGCTTATGTTCATTTTTCACATGGTCTAGTCCTTCCCCTGCCCCACCCCCCTAATATTCTTAAGATGATCTCTTCTCCAGTCTTCAGAGAGTAGCTGGAAGTGGGGAGACAGGAAAAGGTCCTCTTTTCCTTCCACTCTGCCGTTTTAATCTGAAATCTTAGGCGCAGTACTTCGCCCAGAGCTCAGAAACTGCTTGCGTTAATGAAATTCCCTGTTGCAAAATGCGCCTAGAACAATGGGAGTTTTGAACACTGGTCATGGTCAAATTGCACCATTCCTATGTGCCTGCATAGCAGATGGCTTTGGGGTTTTAATGAAGTCAATTATACAACCTTCTCTTTCTGTAAAATGCATTATGCAAATATTAGCATCGCCACTAATATTTTGGTGCTTGGAAAACTGACAGTGAAGAATTACATAACTAAATTTGTGGGTACATCTGCAGAACAGGTTTAATTTTAAATTTGGTGCATTCAACTCTTTCGTAGGAGGTAGCATATTTCTGTTGAATTGTGTTGCCTTGATATTAGGTGGTAAATGATTACCAGATGGTGAGGACAGTGTGTGTAATGGGGATCCTCATTTACCACTCACTTGTCTTACAAGTGTGGTGTTTACGACTTTTCATCACTACACTTCAAAGGAAATCCTCTGCTAGCCACTTGTCATATCAGAGGGTGGACTTACCACCTGCATCATGTTGGCTCGTAACTCTGAACTATTTTTCAGCCTCTGCTATCACAGAGATAGGAGCTGCTACCTTTATGTACCAGGGGTTATACTTCCCTTTACACATTGATGTACCAATGTACACAAATTGGTATGGCAGAGAAGATTCTAATATGTGAACAGGCCCATAGAGCAGCTGTACATAAGATGTAGAAAACTGCACTTAAACAGAAACAGCTGAGACAGACTTTGTCCTCTCTCTTGTATATATTCTGTCACAGTAAGGTGCTTTTTTAAAGTTGTGAAGATGATTTTGTTGTCATGGCAGTATTGCTCATACTGTACTGACTGTCCATTGCCTACAGCAAATAGCATGTTAGGTTTGGGTTGTGTTTTTACAGATTGTTTGCTCATAGATAACAGTAGGACAAAATAAATATATATGTACACATTTCTATTCCATTTATGTCCTATTTTCCCATTTTATTTTCCCTACAACCCTAACTTAAGCTGAGAAAGAAACTGGCCCAAAGGCACCCAAATAGGTTTATGGGTGAGTTGGGATTTGAACCTGGATCTTCCCTAGTTCTATGCTAAGGATAGCTGTGTCTGTCCAACCCCTTCCAGCTCTTAGAGTGCAATTCTGTACATCTGCTCGGAAACAAGTCTCATTGTGTGGTCAATGGGGTTTATTTCCAGGTAAGTGGGTATTGGAAACCGTTTTGGTCTTCAGCCTACGTTCCAAAAGTCAGATAAAAAATCCTTCAGTCGTGAGGCATAAATTTTAGTAATTGTCTTTACAGATGGAATTGATTCAGAAAACAGCTATAAGCTGCGGCTGTAGAGAACATGTTATTGCACTGATTTACTAGCTTCCCTGTCGAATACCAGGGCAAATCCAGGGTATCAGTCTACGTCTTGAAAGCCCTTAATGGAACTGGCTCTGGTTACATGTAAGGACAAACTCTCCTGTGTTAGCATGACCTCCTTCAACAGCTGTGTTAAGTTTAAAACAATGGAACCAGTGACTTGATGGGAAGCTTGTTTTAAAGGGGGCTTTTGGAGTTGACTGTTTAAAGAAGAGATTGATTCTGTGGAAACTGACCTAATTGTACTGGTCTTGCCACTTTCCCTCTTTTTACTCTCTTGCTGTTTTGTGATCTCTTTTTCCTGCTGGTGTTTTCACAGAGGTGGCAGTGTTAGTGTGCTCCTCATTTGGAATCATGGAGCTAAAGATTCAGTTCCCTTGCCATACATCCAGACAACTTTAACTTCCCCCAGATGTGTTTCATTGGTCTCTGTTTCTTTATGGTGCATGGAGTAGTTAGCATGGGAGTGTGTGATTGTTTTATAGGCATGTTCTGCATGATTCTTAAGAGTTCTCTTAATCAGGAAGGCTAAGAGACAAAAATCGCTGTGCTGTGGTTTTAGGTTTTCTGAAGTGCATTGGCTCCTGCATTGGGCTGAAAGGTATTTCTGTGCACCTGGAGGTGCTCTCTCTCTCCCCCATCCCCAATATTAGGCTTTCTTCCCATTTATTACTGACCATTAGTGATTGTATTGCGATTTGTATTTTTACTACTTCCCCCCTTTTGTTAAAGATGGTGTATGCTGTGGCCTAGATTGCCCCGTGTCTTTCAATCTTTAAATTGCTACTCTTCTATTTTCCATACAGTGTACTAGGCTTTTCACATGCACAAAAATTATGATCTCTGCACCATTTTTTCACATTTCTTGAAAAGAGCCTCTTATTTAAACCAATATTTGACACACACACACACACACACACACACACACACACATATATATTTGGTGTTTTCTTGCTTTTCAACATCATCTTGTTCCTCTTGCTGCTTGACTTGTGTGATTGTGTTAGTGACACATTGCATCTGTCATCATGATATCAAAGATGCCCATAAACAAAATTCTGTGAAGCTTGTCTCAGAATTGGTTCTCTTAGAGAAAATGAACCTGGCATACATACTTCAGTTATTTCCAGACCAGATGACTGCACTGTTCTGTATATGGGGGCTATCTTTTGAAATTCTGACATACAGTGGTACCTCGGGTTAAGTACGCTTCAGGTTAAGTATGCTTCAGGTTAAGAACTCCGCTAAGAACAGAAATCGTGCTCTGGCGGCGCAGCGGCAGTAAGGAGGTCCCATTAGCTAAAGTGGTGCTTCAGGTTAAGTACGCTTCAGGTTAAGAACGGACCTCCGGAATGAATTAAGTACTTAACCCGAGGTACCACTGTATTGAAAATGTCTTTAAAATGTCCGTTAGTCCAAAATGTGGCAGCTGGACTCTTGAGTGTTGGCTAATCTTCGGCATGTTTAACTCCAATCTTGTTTCAGCTTGATTGGTTCCCTTTGTTTTTGGAAAGTCTTTAAATGGTCTTGATCTGCCATGCAGACCTGCCCAGGCTTTAAGAACTTCCTTGGAGTCCTTACCACAATTTTGGGCTGTTAAATGAGTGAGCATAAAAGATGTGGCTGTTTTAGTGATGGTGCCAGTGCTATGACTCATCTTCAGTGGTGATCTCTCTGGCTCCCTCTTTTGGTCCATTCAGACACAAATAGAAAACACTTTTACTTGGCAGTAATGTATAATTCAATTGCTTTTCAAAAATTATTTTTAACATGATTACTGCTTTTTCAGATTACATAGTTCTAAATTGCTTTTTCTTTATTCCCTTTTTGTAACTGTGTTTATTTTATTTGCTTATAAATATATTGTACTTCTCTTCATCTTAACTGCTGGGTGTTCTATGGGCAGAAGAACAGAGTAAAAAAATTTTAATAGCAAGAATAATATTGATAATCTAAAGGCATTCTTTTAGTCTTAAGTAAAATAGAACATAGGTATGTTGTTAAGAATTACGTTTTTTAACTTTTATCAATCCCCACCCCAGCTATAATTAAACTGGCTTTTATTTTTCATAAAATGACTTGTTTCTTAATTTCAAACTGTTTACTGTTTCCCCTTCATGTTCTTCACTCTTGAATACCTTCAGGAACTTGATCTGTAAGCGGTATCAAGTGTTCTTTTGACTAATGCTCAAGGGAACCGACACTGTTTCCCACTCTCTTGTATTAAAAAGCACATAACGTTTTACATTAGAAAAATAGCACCTATTTGTCCATTATAAAATTAAGAGGGTTATGAGGAACAAGTTGTGTAAAAAGTAAGTCCAGTGTCTTAGGAATAAACCTTTAATTACAAAGTGATGATCCCTCTTTAGTGGATGCCTCATGTCTGTGACCATAGTTGGTACTTTGGTGTGGATTGCAAGTGAGAACCACCCCCTCCCACTGCTACAATACAGATTCCCTGATTATTTTGTGTGTGTAATAGAATAGGGTTTGACATATTTTAGAATCTAGATTTTATTTGCAATGTGGCACTCCTGCACATTTAATTTATGGCTGTATTTACCCTACCTTTCACAAAGTGGTCTTAAGGAGTTTACAATAAAAACATAAGAAAATAAGCAATGACACAAATAACCATAAAAGCAGCAAATAAACCTGTAAACATAAACCAATAAAGCCAGAAGTTATGACCAAAATAAAAACAACAGATAAAAGATCAATAGCTGTGGTTCCAATGCCATTAAGAACCATTAAAGGTACCTGAGAACAGAATTGCTTGGTGCTTAACAAGTAATGAGGATACTTCTCAAAGGCAACCTCATCTACAACATGTTGTAGTTGTCAACACTGGATGCTAATAGAACATTGATATCTGTAGCCAGAGAAGAGATACAGCTGATGTCACCAGTGAAACTGATTAAAAGCAGCATTTTGTCATTTTTTGCACCATCGCAAAGGTTTAGCCTCGGTTGTGATGAAATATTATTCAAAGTATGGGACAATTAAATGTATGTTTGTGAAGAGATGTGAAATTTAGTACTGGTAACTTGCAGCTTACGTGAGGGTTTGCTTCTGAGGGTCTTTCTGTAAACACAAAATCATGTAAAACTAGGAACATCCAGAACCTTCCCTCCCTACCTGTCTGGAACAGGCATTGCCCCCCGCACGTTGCTTACCGAACTCTGTAAAGGATGGGCAAGGCTCCAGGGCCCTCACATGACCTTCCCAGAGTCCAGTAAGTGGGGCGGAGGGCTTTAAAAACTCCCTCCATAGCAGGTTTTACTGTGACCGGCAGGAAAATACAAACAGAGAGTTAGAAAACCTGCTGTGGAAAGAGCTTCTTGAGGCCACTGAGACTCAAGCAATAGCAAAGGATCCAGAACTATCCCCAGTCTGTGTAGCCACTCTTTCAGAGGGTGCGTAACCCCATCAAAAGGAGGCAGCCTTCCATCCATGCGGTCTAGGGAACCACCCACTAAGAGTGCCTCAGTCTTATTTGGATTGCGCTTCAATTTGTTGCCTCTCATCCAGTCCATTGCCAAAGACAGTAATGGTCCAGCAGAAGTAAGGCCATGTGCCATCAGCGTATTGCTGACAACTTCCTCCAAAACTCTGCATAGGCCCCCTCGGTGGTTTCATGTTGATGTTAAACAGCATGGGGGATAAAATTGAATCCTTAGGAACCCACATTGAGAGCACTACAGGGCCGAAGAGCACACCCCAAGCATCACCATCCAAGTAGGACCAGAACCACCACAAAGCTGTGCCATCCACCCATAACTCTTGACAGCTGCTCCAGAAGGCTATCATGGTCGATGGTATTGAAAGACACTGAGAGGTCAAGGAAAATGAAGACATTTCCCCTGTCTATCTCCTGACAGAGGTCATCATACAGGGCGACCAAAGCTGTTAATTAAAAGTTAATTAGAGAACTTCCGTTCTGGATAAGCTGTCATTTAATAGCAATAACTTAGATTTCCTCTGTGGTATACAATATGTTTCCTGCAGGAAAATAAAATTGAAAGCACATTTAAGTTTGATGGCCTTGTTGGATGCCAAGAACTAATTTACTCAGAATGCTGAATTACTTCTCCTTTCCCCCGTTTTTTGCAGAATCTTTTGTGGGGGAGAATGTTTTGTGCTGTGCAAGGAAATTCAGACAGGTCATAACAGCATAGGCTGGCATAAGAACATACAAAGAGCTCTGCTAGATCAGACCAAGGGCCTATCAGTTCCAAAATTCAGTTCCTATAGTGGCCAGCCAGATGCCTATGGGAAGCTCATAATTTCTGTTTGTGGAAGAAAATTCAGAAGGACTGGTGGCACCTGGTAGTACAGCCGGGCAGCTGCTGGTGACCCATTGGTGCCACCTCACCGCTGCCCAACTTCCTCTTTAACTGCACGGCTGCTTCTACTTCCTTTATTTGCATTTCTGGCATTTCTACCTCCTCTTGTCCCCAGCTCTCTGCAAGGAGATTCCACTTACCGTATCTGTTCTGCCAAAAACATAGTGTTATAGGATGAAGAAGCTTGGACGGCTTCTAGCCTATTGTAATGGGTGCTTCCAGCAAATTTGTTCTACACTCTTGCACTCCACATTCTGTGTGGACTTTCCCACCCCCCACCCCCACTATTGTTTGTTTGTATGAAAAACATGCATGTTAGAGAGACTATTAACAGCCGCTTCCCAGTAATAAGTTATTTTGTACTTGCTGCCTTTTAGTTTGTTACCCCTCTTTATTATTTTTTCTTTTTTTAAAAGTAACTTTTTATTGGATTTTATAAACAAGGATCATAGGAATAATAAACTGTATAAATAAAAAGACCAAGTTTTCGAATGTCATTTGTACATCGCAAAAATAGCGTAATAAATTTGCAATAATATCTACAACATATGATTCATTATTAGTGGTCAGTGTACAAGTCTTAGGTTTAAATAAACCAAGTGGAGTGGATTAAATAAAAACAGCAAGTGGAAACAGGATAGAACTGCTCGGCTCTGTTTTGTTTAAAGCTTCTTATCTTTATTATTATTATTATTATTATTATTATTATTATTATTATTATTATTATTATCATTCACACACTCCTGTGTGTGTGTGTGTGTGTGTGTGTGTGTGTGTGTGTGTATGAGAGAATACTAGAATTGCCACTCATGAGGGTCATTCTTACCTGATTAACATATGGCTGAAGAAGAGGCCAGGGATTTGATGAGCAAAACCTATGTTAACTGATTCAGCCTGTGTGGTCCAATGTTCTTGTGTGCTCTGTAGTGGCATTGTTGTGAAGCATTTCCCATGCTACACAGGAGTGTGTGAATTGCAGGTCCTGGCATCTTGCTCACCAATCCCCAACTCATATAAATAAAAGACCACTAAGACTGGTTTGGATTGAAAAAGGCCACAACTTTATTGAATACAGATGAAAGAGGTTTGGCTTGGGCATAGGGCAATCAAAATAATTCTGGCCCACCCACCAGAAGTGATGCGTAGGTAAATTCAGGTGTGGGTACATCATATAGGGCAGGCATAGGCAACCTTGACTCTCCAGATGTTTTGGGACTACAATTCCCATGATCCCTGACCACTGGCCCTGTTAGCTAGGGATCATGGGAGTTGTAGTTCCAAAACATCTGGAGAGCCAAGGTTGCCTATGCCTGATATAGGGTAATCCCCACTGGGACCACTGTTTGGGGGAGTGCCTTCAGCCCTGGCCCTGCCTGGGCATGCGGACATGTCCACTCCTCCCCCCCCCAATCCCTTTAATGGGATACCTAGCATTTGGAGGGGCAGGTGGAGACTACCACCTCCCCTCCATCCAAAACAAAGGATTGCCCCAATGCCCAACCCAGTTGTGATGATTGCTATGAGGCAGGCAAAACCACCGGGCTGGAGCCAGTTTGCCTGGTGGACAAATTCGTACCCGGCCCCATAAAATGGCAACCACCGTAGCCACAGCAAAGTCCTTGACTATGAGCTTGAACCAAGGGTGGACAGGCAGGGAATACGGCGAAGGGAAAGCAGGTAGGACCCCAGGTGAGGGAGCAGACCCGAGGGAAGCATTCCCGCTTTGTCAGCTCCACATCCTGGCCCAGCCCGTGTCCAAGCCTGCATCCCCATTCACCAAACCAGGATGCAAGCCAGGACCCGGCTCCTGATAGGCGGCAGGGGCTTATGGCTCTGCCACCTACCAGGAAGGGGCACTGATGTCATGATTTCCTTGGGGTCCCAGTGGAGCCCCTGCCGTCCTGCAGTGCCACCACACCGAAAGGGTAAGCCGACTTGGGCCTATGATAGTTCAGTAGCATGGAACTTAGGTCCTACTATTATGAATTGAGATTTATAATTCCTAAAAACTTGTAAGTAATGTTTCGTTTCCTCCATTTCCCCCTTGAAGCCCAAATTGTTAAGAATTGTTTCTGATTTTTGTCCTTTAGATCCTTGCCATTTACTGAGTCCACCATGTTTCACTGAGGAAGATAAATACAGCCTGGAAGCTCTTCGCACAATTCATAAACAAATGGATGATGACAAAGATGGGGGCATTGAAGTAGATGAAAGTGACGAGGTACGTGAAGAAAATATATTACTCTGAATATCTTCCTTACAAATGGAATTTTGTATGAAAAGGAGCACATAAACAATTAACTTACCACTGTTAATGTTGTACCCCTTGCAGCTGTGGAGTTTATGCTTTACATTAGTGGTGTGGCTTTTCTGAAAAAAAATGAACCAGAAATTTTGCTGATACTCTACAAATGATCTAATTTACGTGTATTTAGTAAGCAAAACTAGATACTTCTGAAACTTCCATACTCTTCTAATCTCGTATTTACAATTGCCGTCCGTTCATTGTTACTAATGAACTTACAAAGAAGAAAATTTTGCTTACCATTTATAGTCAAATATATTGAAATAGACCAAATCAGCTGTCTATGAAACATGTCAATCCTTTTGACGATTCTTAGTTGAAAGGTACCATACTGCACAGAGGGAGCCTTGTCAATATAATGATAGTTGCTTCCCCGAAGAAGCAGAAACTATGAGAGAGTAAACAATCTTTACACAACCATAGTGATGTAAAGTATTATGCCAAAATAAGTGCCATGTTTTAAGACTAAATAGTAATCTATATTTTAGCAGACTTAAGTATTTTGATTTACTTTGCAATAAGAAAATGTTACCGAATTCTACTTTTAGTAAACTGTATGGAGATTATTAATGAAGCAGAGGACAAGGGAAATAGAAATGGAAGAGAATCTTTCTGGATTTTCTGTGCTTACTTTGACAAAGCACTGCTTTTAAAACGTTTTGAGTAGGAGTGCCAAGTCTTCAGCTTATACAGCTGTCCATAGTGTATTACTGTCATTGCTTTTCTTACCCTGCTACAGCTGTTTGCTTTTTTCATATACAATTTTGCATCATATCACTTCATGGGAAACTCTACTATATTCATGAGCCTCTATCAGGATCACTAGTCTATTAAAAAGTTTTGTTAGCGGGCCAAGAACATGCTTTCTTTAAAAACACCAAATTAATGTCTACAATTTAGTCATGTTAAATTTTCAAAATTTAGCCATACTTTGGATGATAACTATTTGGCATTAAAAACAATGCTGCAAAAAGTTTGGCAGTTCAGTTGTAACCAGTAGTGCAGAGAAAATAACACATGGACTTTTTATAGCATAGGGATTGTGAATGTTAGCAGACATTTGGGGAGAACCTTCCGCATTTTCAAGCGCAATTGTTACTATAACTCTGGAAAAGAATAGCACTGTGCCCGATGGGGAAGTGGAAAGTTCAGTTGTAACCAGTAGTGCAGAGAAAATAACACAGAAGTCTAAACATGGACTTTTTATAGGATAGGGATTGTGAATGTTAACAAACATTCAGGGAGAATATCATGCATTTTCAAACACAATTGCTACTATAACTCGGGGGGGGGGGGAATAACACTGCCCGATGGGGAAGTGGGAAATCATAGAATCATAGAGTTGGAAGAGACCACAAGGGCCATCCAGTCCAACCCCCCTGCCAAGCAGGAAACACCATCAAAGCATTCCTGACAGGTGGCTGTCAAGCCTCTGCTTAAAGACCTCCAAAGAAGGAGACTCCACCACACTCCTTGGCAGCAAATTCCACTGTCGAACAGCTCTTACTGTCAGGAAGTTCTTTCTAATGTTTAGGTGGAATCTTCTTTCTTGTAGTTTGAATCCATTGCTCCGTGTCCGCTTCTCTGGAGCAGCAGAAAACAACCTTTCTCCCTCCTCCCTCCTGGTCACATTCATTTTAATGCTGTCAGAAACAAAGTTGCACATTTAGGAATACAGAATGTAGGGCAGGGTACAGGAAAGCTGCCGATGGTACGGACTTGACCCTTACTCCTCGGTCTTGAGCATGTCCTGGCCTCCAGTGTAGCAGTCACTATGAGAGGCAGTAGAAGGTGTGAATTGCTCAGCTGCTTCTGCTCCTCTTGATTTAGGGCAGCTTGTATAACAAGGTGGGAGGTGTAAGGAAGAGGCATTTTGAGTCCTTCCCTCTCTCCCATGCTATGGACAGACTTTATGCTAAAGCGGACTAGAAAAAGTGGGGTGAACGTAAATGCTGTATGTTTTCAACTCATGCAACAGAGTATAAATGGCTATTTTAAGATACCAATTCCTGGAAACTGCAGGAAGGGAGACTGCTCTTATGTTCAGGTCCTGCTTGCAACTGCTAAGCATCTGGTTGGCCACTGTGACCACAGACTAGATGGGGCATTGATCTGTTCCAGCAGGCTCTTCTAACTGGGTTTACTGAACATTTGAGCAGAATTTAGAGGATAATAAAAACAAGTCACAAACGGACGTCCCTTATGTATGTGATTCAGCATCTCCCCACTTTCCCCATAGTTGGTAGAAGGTATTTGGGGAAACATATGTCTGAGACTCTGGAAAGCTGTCTCCCAAGAAGAATCAACAGTCTGACTCTATAAAGCGGGTTCATATACAGATTTCAATGCTGCATTCAATGTATGAATATTAAGGAAAAACAGTTAATGCTTATTACAATTAACTTAAATTTATTGATTCAAATTGAGCTTGGAAATGGCCACATAGCAATTGATTTTTCTGGCAGTAGTGCTCATGTGACAATCCTACTCCAATTCAAGACAATTTTGTGTTAAACCTTTTATTTAAGATTTTTTTTAAAAGCCTAACTACCGGTATGTCAGGGGTCGGCAAAGGTTTTGTGGCTTGGGCCGGTAGACGCCCCAGTGGGCCGGAGTGTGCGTGCATGCACGCATGCGCAAATGCTATTTCCAGCACGGAGGAGGTGTGTGCAGCTTCCCATTGGCTGCAGGAGCTTCCTGCAGCCAATGGGAAGCTGGCCAGCATCACGGAAGGCAGTCCCCGCTCTGCTCCGTGCCGGTTTAGCGCAGCACACAGGAGCCGACAGAGCAGGTGGCAGAGGTCCCCGAGCGGCCGGCGGGGGTCCATGGGCCGGTTAAACTACCCCCATGGGCCGCTTGTGGCACATGGGCCTTAGGTTGCCGACCCCTGCTCGATGTAATTACATATCAAATGAAGAGAATCCGTTGGAAACGTTTGGCAAAACCTACCAGTACATAGGAGTGTTGGAATTTTGTCCTCCAATCATACTAAAAAATTGTTTTCAGCTTTCATAGTGTGTCTTAATGTTGCTAGATTTCTCCTACTTTCATGGAACATGGGTTGCAGATAAAAATAATAATCCAAAGCAGCTTTCTATCGGTCATCCAACTAAAACAACTAAAAAGCACAAATTAAATGGACAAAGCAGAACCCCATACAGCATTGAAAATATATTAGTCATTCAACCTGGCTAACCCTGCCAAAGAAATGGGCAGAGCCCATTCCATTGACTTAGCTGAAAGGCTAGCTCTCGTTGGTTTCTCACTGTGAACTATTTACATTTCATGATACATTTAAGAACTGGTGCCTAAGTTTGTTTTTCCCTTTTTCCTCTCCACCTCTCTGCAGATGGAGAATGTCTTGATTTTAATCTGTGTATGCCACTTAAATTGTGTTTATTAATTATTAATAATAAAAACAGAAATTTGTAAATAATTATTTAAAATGAAAAGTTTTAGGGCTATAGCCAATGCTAGTCCTACTCAGAGCAGACCTATTGACAAGCCCCTCATTGGGAGCAAAAGATTCCTGCATTGCAGGGGGTTGGACTAGATGACCCTCACGTTCCAACTCTACAACTGAATGCTTCTATTATATTAATGGGCATTAACTTAAGTTCTCTTTTTGTCTACTCTGAGTAGCACTTAGTTGGATATATCCCTTAACCTGTCATCTTAAAAAGACAATATTTGTGCCTCACAGATCTGCTTGGGAAGTTATTCCACAGACAAGGTCCAACACTGGAAAGGTTGCCTTTTTGATGGCCACCCTTCTAACCACTAAAGCCTGGCACACCTGGAGGGAGAATCCCTGAAGCAGATCTGAAAAACTGGGTAGGCACAACTACCTCTGTACTAAGCTGTTTAGAGCATTAAAGCTTCTTTAATTGTGCCTGGAGTAATATTGGAAGCCTGTGATGAGATTGGAAGACGGATGAGATATTTAGGCTGGCACATTCTAGTTAATAATCTAGCTGCTGTGTTCTGAAGCAGCTAGAGGTTTTCGGATAGTCTCCAAAGGCAACCTCCCCAACCACACTAGTAATCTAGTGTGAATAAATGTATAAAACATATATCTGTCTAGGAAGTGCCTGGCTGGTAAATGTGCTCGCGTCACTGGATTTGAGCATCTAGTGAAAGTGCTAGATCATATAGGATCCTGGAGATACATTGAGGCTTCCAACATGCTCTTTAAGGGTGAATGCAACTCCATCCAGAACAGGTCAGATGTCCTGTCCACAGCATCCCAATCTAGATTAAGCCTCAGTTTCTTAGACCAGGGCATTGTTGATTCTTGGCACCTGTTCATCATTTCCACTGCCTTTCCTTGTTCAGATGAAAAGGAGAAAAAGCATACTAATGGTCCCTTACTCCAAATCTCAGAAAAATCTCACCCAGCAGCTCCACCAACATTTTCAATATGATGGGGTCTGGACTAGAAGCCTGGGGAACACATAGCAGTGAACTTCTTTTCCTCAGCACCACTTTCTTGAATACACCCACCAGAAAAGAGTAAACATGAACATATTCATCCCAAAGAGGTGGTCTCGAAAGAAACCTTTCATACTGAGAAGCAGCTGCAGATTCACACCCCTGTCCTTATCCTTTTGCATGCCACCCACAGAATGACCAAGGTAGTTTCTGTGCCACATCTGAGCTGGAAGCCAGATCGAAATGGGTCCATGTAATTGGCACCATCTACAAATGCCTGGAATTGAACTGCTACCTTATGGCTGAGTGTTGTGGCCCAGAAGGAGAGAATTGCAACACAGCAGTTGTTGCAGTTGTCTAGATCCAAACTTCAGGGTTGTAGGCTACAGCTCTTTGAACACCTTGGCTATATCCTTCAAACAAATGCAACCTGATTTACTCCTGTAGAACCCTGTATTTGCACTGCATCAAACATCTAAAATAACATGGATCTGAGGCAAGCAGCGTTACCTGTAGAAAGGGGTTTTGGAAAGAATTTTGTGGTGGCGTGTCGAGGATTCTATTTGATCCACTCAAGTCTGTAGGGCACCTGTTTTCAAAACTAGTCCCCTGGAAGTCCTTGTGCATTCTTTGGTGCATTTACCTCCACAGAGTAGGCTCTAAAATGAACTCTAGCTTGTGTTCAGGCAGTTATTCTGAGTTTTCCGTTTGCAGTAAAGCCATCATTCCAATTGTTTCATGGATGCTAGGAATGCCAACAAGCGGAATGAACTCTGTCCAGTGGAAAGGGGAATTTAGATGTGATTGTTTCTGCAGACTGAATCACTTAAGCATTATACAGATTGACCTGGACCACCTGCCATATCAACAGGAAATTGCATCAGAGATGTTAGGAAACCCATCTGTGTGAACTTGTCTGCCACCCACTCTGTTATCCTTCAGGCAGTAGATGAAAACTGTTCTGTTATTCTAGGCTTAGAATGGCATAAAATAACTATGCTGTTAATGAATTGTATAAGCTACTATTTAGGTTGATGCTGTTTGGAGCTTGATTTATTTTGTACTTGTGCTGTACTTGTGTTAGTCTTATGTAAAAGCTTCTTGGAGACTGCTGATTGTATGGTGGAGCATGAATCTTTTTTTTGGAAAAAATTAATTCCCTCTGCATTTTGCCATTCTTACAGCCGCCTAAGAAAAGTAGTCTGAGAGGAAGAAGGGCTGCCTTTGGTTTTGCGTTCTAGGGCCATTGGAAATGTTCCTAGACTTAAAACCAAAGCAACTTAATGTGCTAGTGAGAAACTACATATCACAAATATTGAGGATTTTAAAATTAAGTGAGGCAAAGCTTCATTTGCAGGCTGGTTACAATTGTGAGGCATTCTACATTCAGCTTGATGTGTTTTAACTGAAGATTGAAATTATCTCTTGGTCTCTTGGAAAGCCCATTTTAATAAATAGTCCATTTTATTGCTGACTTGCCAGGTAGGCTGTTGTTGTTTTTAATGCCTTGGGACTATGATCCCAAATGGTGCTTTTCTTTTGCAGCAACTAAATTGGCTACAGTAAGAATTTATAGATGTTGGTATCAATATGTCAGCATTCCAGTTTAGAAGTGTGGTCCCAATTATTTCCAAGCAGCATTGAACACTTTGGTTTGCATTTTGAATTTGGGGGCTTTTGAGGATACCATTTCTTTTCTTTTCACAAAGACTACTTGCTAGAACAAGACCAGGCTTGTCAAATGAAAGTAAGAACATTTTACGTAAAAGGAAGTGTCCTTGATGGTTGTTTATGCTAGAAGTGATGAGCCTTGTTTTCAGAAGACCCAACTTCCCCAATCCTTTTTTTGTGGTTGAATGACTGTGAGTATTGTGAATGTTTGGCTGCATTCATTGTGTTTCCTAATACAGAGCGAAAGCATTTGGATATTTCCCCCACACTTATTGTGAAAGGCTGCTCAACATCACATTGGAGACTATTTCCACTGGCTCAGTTATGGAGGTTGTAGTCTTAACACCGTCCAAATTGGTAGCAAAGATCAGGTTCTTTCCTCCATTACATCTTTAAACCTAAAGAGTGTCTGATCTTTGCTACCAGTCTGGGCATGCAGAAAAAGGGAAGCTATCTGTATTTTTCCTTGCTACTCTAATATACATAAGTTTCTAAACTTATGTCCTTGAGGTTCATTGGAAAAAAACCTGAATTTTTGGCTGGCTCTATGAGCAGAGGGAGGTAGTAGGGGGACTCTACCATTTTAGACCGTGGATGGGAGAATTAGCCTTTTAAACATTCCCATTTTTAAAAAAAAGTTGTTTTTTTAAATCACAGGGAGGTTTCAACCTGTTCCTATTAGTAGTTTTCCACTTCCAAAGAGTTGAATCTTGCTAAAGTACCAAACCAGGTTTGAAAATGATGTGATTTGGATCTCCAGGATTTTCTGGTGTAATTTGGGGTTCAAGTTTTTCAGCATTTTTAAAAACTTGCTTTGTATTCCTGACTTAAAAAATTAAGTTAGGAAATGATTATACAATAATAATGGCAGCATGTATGTTGCTTGTTCAGAAGCTGGAGATGAAAAAAAACTAAATATTTGGAGCACATTAGCTGCACTGCTAAAATTGATACATACTTTGCAAGTCTATTCTTGTTCTCGTGAGACTTACTGGCAACTTTAGATTTTAGAAGAATGCAAGGCTCATTATAAATATTTATTTCTTCAGAGGTTCCAATAAAAAATACTAGAGGCAGGAAGAATATAATGTTTCCCATGTCGAGGTGTGCCGGGTTCCATTCAACATGGGGGAGGGGGAGATGTGCGTGCATGTGACATCACGTGTGCAGCATTTGTGATGTCACACAGTGGGAGGAGGCCCGATGGGACCCTGCACGCCTTCTGATCGGCTCAGCGGGGCCTGCCGAGGCTGCAGTCAAAGCAGTTTCCCAGGGTGCGGCTGCTGTGATATGCTGACAGTTTCTAGGAGCCACAGGTGAGAGAGTAGTGCAGGGTGGGGACCAAAGGTGGACAGACTACCCCAGAAGGCGCATGATGTGTTCCCCATCAGAGGTACTACCATCTCCCCTAACACCCAATACACTGCTTTAAGGACGTGGGTGGCGCTGTGGTCTAAACTACTGAGCCTCTTGGGCTTGCCAATCAGAAGGTTGGTGGTTCGAATTCCCGCGATGGAGTGAGCTCCCGTTGCTCGGTCCCAGCTCCTGCCAACCTAGCAGTTCGAAAGCATGCCAGTGCAAGTAGATAAATAGGTACTGCTGGGGCGGGAAGGTAAACGGCGTTTTCCATGCGCTCTGGTTTCCGTCACGGTGTTCCGTTGCTCCAGAAATGGTTTAGTCATGCTGGCCACATGACCTGGAAAGCTGTCTGTGGACAAACATTGGCTCCCTCAGCCTGAAAGCGAGATAAGCCCCGCAACACCATAGTTGCCTTTGACTGGACTTAACCGTCCAGGGGTCCTTTACCCTTTATCTTTACCTTACACTTCTAAATAAGGTTATATTCATTCAGTCTTAGCTGAAATCATATATGTCTTTTTAAATTCAGTTCATTCGACAGAGTATAATGAATACTATCAATATATTTAAATCAAATAACTCATAGAGGATATTCATCCAGTTCTTTAAAATCTAAGAAATCAAGACAGTCTGTTTCTTTGCCAAATCAGGTCACTAATGTTTCTTTCAATTTAAGTCAGTCCAATGTGTTTTAAGTAAGTTCAGAACTCACTCTATGTAGTCCAAGGTGATGAAATTTCTAACTCTAGCTTGTTCAGTCACAGCCAGTGCATGCCCAAAATGCTTAAACAGTCTTTCAAGTTCATTTAGATATGTTTAGTTTAATTGATTCAATGTGATAGTTCCTGTGTTTAGTGACAATTTTATCGGTGTACACTGTACAGTTTTGGCCTGGGGAAAAACAGAAGTTAGGTTGCACAGGAGTAATGCTTGCAAGGAGTAATGTCAAATATATTTCCCCAATAAGCTGTCAAATAGTAATCTTATTTCTATCAAGGTCAAGGCTACTTAAAGAGTTAAATGTCCATATCTACATCACAATCTCAGTTGGTAAGCTTTACTTAATGCTTCCGGTTTCAACAGAACTGTAATCCATTGTTTTAGGCAGTCTCCACATCCCTGACAGGTTTTATGTGTTTACTTAAACAGGTTTCAAACTCTCTTCTTTCATGCAGCCAAAGATCTTTCCTTCAGTGTCTCAAATGCTGCTGCTGCAGCAGCCTTTCCTTGCAGCCTCTCTGTTTGCCAAAGCGGCTTGCCAAAGTAGCAAGCCCTTCTAAATGTATTCCTCTGACAGTGCTGCACCCCAGCAGCTTCCCATACTTTTAATGCAGCCTCCCTCCCACTCTCAGGGTCAGTCCACATCCTTCTAGGTCCCTCTCTGGTTTCAGATTTGTGCTGTCAGTAACTTGCTGTGCTGTGCTGTGCTTGCACACACATGATGCTGAATTGAGTCCAGTACCAAAGCAAAAAAACCACACCCCAATTTAAAGGATTACATAAACATAATCTAGTCCATTGCTGTATTATTGTTGTTGCTATTGTTGTTGTCATTATTATTATTATTATTAATTGAATTTATATACCGCCCTATACCCGGAGGTCTCAGGGCAGTTCTCAGAATAAGAAGCATTCATATGGGAGGACCTTTTCATTTTCAGTTTGAAACTCTAGCCTGCATCAGTTGGGTAATGCAAATCAGCATTTAAAAGTACCGGTAACTTGAAATACCAAAATACTAGGATAAGCAGTATAATAATTTGGTTGAAGCAACTGTTCTGATCAAAGGTCGAACCTGTGTGAGACCATAAAGGTATGACCATAGAGCAATGAGGAAAGGGTTTGATTCTATTACTATTTTTAAAAACAACATTTCAAAAGCACTGAATTATACAGTGCTAGTGCAATGCAAGTCGCTCCACATTTTTCAGGAGCACAGATGTGAATATTCTGCCTGAACCGTATTGAACTGTAATGAAACCATTGCGTTCTCTGAATTACAATGAGCATCTAATGACAAATGAAGGATTGAGAATTGTGAATGGAAGTAAGGGGAAATTGGTGATGAAGTACCGAGTGGATCTTTTTAAGTACCACCAATTTGGGGGTATGTAACCCACCACTGTTAGTGTCTTAGCTGCAGGAACTCTCTGACCTAACTTTCTTTCTTTTCCAGTTTATCAGAGAAGATATGAAATATAAAGACGCTTCTAATAAGCACAACCATCTACACCGGGAAGACAAACACATCACCGTTGAAGATCTGTGGAAACGCTGGAAAACATCTGAAGGTAAGATACTGAAAGCTGTACTGGTCCCTTTTCTGCAATCTTTACTGCTCTCATTAGTGAACACAACAGACCATATTTAATTACTGTCTTGACCTAGGACTGGAAGCCGTGGGGAGAAGGGACCTGCAGGCAAAGGTCATGAGCTCAGTTGTTGGCAGCTTGTCATAGCAGGGTATTCTAGGCAATTTGGAGTCAGCAGGAGGTTGCAGAAAGGTCTGGTTTTGGAGAGGCAAGCCAGAGCTAACAAGGAGCTGAGTCAATGTGGTCTGTGGAGCAATAAAAAACAACAACAGATAGCATTTATATAGCAGGTTATAATGTGTAAAGCTCTTTGAGAATCCTTACAACAACTGTGCAAGGTACGACAGTGTTGTTGTTCCCGTATTGCAGATGAAAGGCTAAGCGAAATCTTCGTACATAATGAGATCGCAAATGATGCTAGATTTCAGTTTGGAACACTTCGGTTCACAGTTCATTCTTAGTCATTATGCTATATCAGCTCTCATCAGCAACTTTCTGCTCTGTTAAGAGTTGTGGTTTGTTGTGTGCCTACTTGCAGAAATTCATGTAAAGATTTAGCACATTGTGTAGTACATTTTGCTATGCATTGCTTTTGTTGCTTTGGGTTTTTGTTGTCAGGATGGTTTTGCACTATTTTATTTAAGTAGGATTTTGAGTCTTTGAACATCAGACCCCTCTTATGCTTTTACCAGTTCCCTTAGTTAAGGAAGTTTTTCTTACAGGCAATCCTCGTTTTGCATGGGGGTTAAGTTCCAGACCCCGTGTAAAGCGTTCTGCCCCTCCCCTGTTTCGCCCCTTTAGTGACGTTTTAGGGTAATTTACAGGTTCGGCGCCGTGTGTGCGTGTGCGATTTTGCGTCAGTTGGTCATTCCCTGTATTGCTGTTTGTTTGTTTATATATTTTTATAAAAAAAAATATAAATACATGCATTGTCTCTTTTTTCAAGTTGTGTTTTCTACAGATCAGTTTCATTTGTTGTGAAACATTAGTGTTGCATGCAATACAGTGGTACCTCTGATTAAGAACTTAATTTGTTCCAGAGGTCCATTCTTAACCTGAAACTGTTCTTAACCTGAGGTACCACTTTAGCTAATGGGGCCTCCCGCTGCCGCCACGCCGCCGCGTGATTTCTGTTCTCATCCTGAGGTAAAGTTCTTAACCCGAGGTACTACTGCTGGGTTGGTGGAGTCTGTAACCTGAAGCGTTTGTAACCCGAAGCGTTTGTAACCCGAGGTACCACTGTATTAGGTTGGGAAGAAAAGAGGGGGAGGGGGGAATGGTGAGGGGGAGGGGGTAGTAATGCTTCTATTCTTCTTAGTGTATGTGTGGGGTTTTGTGTCAGCGTCACTTGTATGGGTTCTTTTGCTATTTGCTTGTTGTATTTCCTTGATGGTGAGAGAGGTTGGGGGTGGCCGAGGGAGTGGTTGGCTGTCTTTGGTTGGCTGCAGTGAGATTTGTTCATGTGTGGGGTGTGTGTGTGTGCATATTTGGTTCAGGTTAACCAGATTGATTTGTAGCTGTGAACAGATTCCTCTTGTTATATTGTTGGACTATGTATGTGATAAAGGTGTCTTTTTCTATTTGTCCCCGTGTCAGTTTCAGTTTATTGGTTGGTTTTTCTATTAAGGCTGTTTCCCATACTATTTGATACCATTGGTCCATGTTTACTCCTGACAGGTCTCTCCAGTGTCTGGCTATGATGCTTCTGGCTGCTGAGAGTAGGTGGGTTATGAGCTCGTTGTGATGTGAGTGGGCATTATTATCTTGAAAGATGTTCAGTAGGGCCAGTTGTGCGGTGACTTCTAATACTTGCTTAGTTATTTTGCATATTTCTTGTATGGCTGGTGTCCAGAAGAGTTTGATTTTGGGACATTCCCACCACATGTGGAGATATGTGCCTGTGGAGATACAGCCTCACCAGCATTTTGGTGAGGCTCCTGGGTGTATCAGCGCTAGTTTCCATGGTGTAAATGAGTTTCAGGGTTAGTTCTTTTCTTTTATCTGAGATGGATTTAAAGGGAAGTTTAGACCACATTCTAGTCCATTGGGTGGGGTTAATCTCATAGCCTATGTCGTCCTCCCATTGTTTTTGGATTACATTGAGGGGGTTTGTGGGATTTTGGAGCAGTATTTTGAATATTGTGGATACCATCCCCTTGCCGTGTTCCTTTGTTGTTAGGAGGAGGTTTTTGAAGGTTGTCAAAGGCTTAGTTGCTGCTGATTTTACTACTGGATTGTTTAAGAAGGCATATAATTGGTGGTGTGTTAGCCAGGGCATTTGGTGTCCCCTAATTTGTCTTGCATTTCTTGTGTTGATGTTATTTTTGTAGAGGTCTGCTAGGTGGTATAAGCCTTTGGGTTGCCAGGTTTTTATCTGGGAGTTTTGTGCTGCATGGTGGAATAATGGGTGGTGACCCAGGGGAATTAGTGGAGATGGAGTTGGGGACAGTTTACCTACTTCTTCCTTCCATGCTTTAAGCAGGGTCTGTGTGAACCTGTTTAGTGTTGTGGGGATTTTCCTTAGGTTGTTTGGGAAGAATGGGTATGCTGTGGTGGAGGTATTTTTGATGATGTCTCTCTCCAGGTGTGCCCAATGTTTTGTCTAGTCTTCTAAAATGTATGGGATTATGTGGCGCACTTGGTTGACAATGTAGTATAGTTCTATGTTGGGGATTTCCCACCCTCCTACTGAGGAGGGGAGGTGTAGGTATTTGGGGTTTATTCTTGGATTTTTGTGTGATTAACGAGTGTAATTTTTTCTGCCATTTGCGGAGTTGGGTTGGGGGTATCCAGATTGGAAGAGTTTTGAATAGATAGGTTAATTTTAGGAGGGTGAGCATTTTGGTCATAACCATTTTGTCTGAGAGGGTGAAGTTGGTGTTGTTCCATTTCCTCGAGTCTTCTACCTGAAAGAACGCATTTCCTGACTGACTTTGTTTCATAAACTTTTTTTGTTTAATAAAACTTTTCTTGCTTGTTTGAATATTTTCCTCCTGAGACTAATCATTAGGTTTTGTCTCACACAAGTCCCCCGCTAGATAATCCATGGTAAATTGTAGAAATTATTGTAATTGGTGTACCATGAATATGATGCATAGTACACCTCTACCACATTGTCAACAGTTTTATTGCCTATTATTTTATTTTATTTACTTTGGTTTTCTAAATGAGATCTTCTTGTTCCATGAACATTCCAAAGTCATTTGCAACCAGATGGACTTAATTAACCTCTGGTTTAACTTTCAGGTATTAATCTGCAAACTGGAGCTGTAAACAAGTTCCCCTGGGGTGCTAAAAGCATGTCAGCCTTCTATTATGAATCTAATTGGACAGCTATATTTGCATAAATTCAATATTCTAGTTTGCAAAACAGGTCTGCATTTTGCTTTAGGCCATGCAAAAATAGGGTGGTGGAAGAGAGAACATAATTTTTAACTCTCTTGCCCTGTAATGTATGTTTGTCCTTAATGGCAACTTTAATTTGGTATTTTGTTCTAATTAAAATTGTGGCTTGCTTTGCTTTCCCAACCATTTGGTTAACTGCTGCAGGTTAAGCAAGTTATTGGCATGGAATTAAATGGATTTAAGATGCTCGTGTAAAGGATGGTGTCAATAACATCAACTTCCTTGAGCTTGCTTGAAAGGTATTTGTATGTCAGAGTCACAGGCCATAAATAGTACTGATCATGGCCGATTAAGCACCAAAGTAAGCCCTACCCAGAAATACTGCATCATGAGGTGCCTGTTCTTTGAGTAGGTTATGCCAAGGCATCAATTTAAGATTCTTTTTAAAAAAATAATGAAATTGTGAGACCATTCCATTGCAGCTTGTTCATAAGTTTTATTATTATTATTATTATTATTATTATTATTATTATTATTATTATTAAAATTTATATACTGCCCTATACCTGTAGGTCTCAGGACGGTTCACAAGGTAAAATTAGAATATAAATTCACAAAATACATAATCATAATCAAAACAAAAACAACTCATTAACACATTTTAAATTTTTTAAAGGACATAGGATGTCAATCAACCAAAGACCTGGTTAAAGTAGCCAGTGCAATCGGACCAAGATCGGTGTAATGTGCTCAGACTGTCTTGCTCCTGTGAGCAACCTGGGCTCTGAATTCTGCACTAGCTGAAGTTTCCGAACCATTTCAGAGGCAGCCCTACATATAACACATTGCAGTAATCTAACCTTGAGGTTATCAGAGCATAGACAACAGTAGTTAATAACAATATCAACAACAACAACAACAACAACAACAACAATTTATTATTATTATTTATACCCCGCCCATCTGGCTGGGTTTCCCCAGCCACTCTGGGCGGCTTCCAACAAAACATTAAAATACAATAATCAATCAAACATTAAAAGCTTCCATAAACAGGGCTTATCCTGTCCAGATAGGGGCGTAGCTGGGCCACCAGCTGAAGCTGATGGAAGGCACACTGGGCCACTGAGGCCACCTGAGCCTCAGGTGACACCAAAGGATCCAGGAGTACCCCCAAGCTACGAACCTGCTCCTTCAGAGGAAGTGTAACCCTATCAAGAGCAGGCAATCTCCCACCCATCCGGTCTAGGGAACCACCCACTAACAGTGCTTCAGTCTTATCTGGATTGAGTTTCAGTTTGTTGGCTCTCATCCAGTCCATTATTGAGGCAAGACACTGGTCCAGCACTTCCACTGCCTCACCTGCAGATGTAAAGGAGAACTAGAACTGTGTATCATCAGCATACTGCTGACAACGTACTCCAAACCACCCAGCAGTTTCATATAGATGTTGACCAACATAGGGGATAGTATCGAGCCCTGCAGACCTCACATTGAAGGCTTCACGGGACTAAAAAGCACTCCTACGAACAACCAACCAAGTAGGACTGGAACCACCACAAAGCAGTGCCACCCACTTCTAGTTCGGACAGCCGTCCAGAAGGATACCATGGTCAATGGTATCAAAAGCTGTTCATCTGTGAGAAGATGAGATTGTTAAAGCATTTAGCTGTTCTGGTCATTCTTCTATAATTACAGCTGTGTTTTATGTGCTATATTTGTGTCCTGTGTTTTGTACAAGAAACATAAAGAAAGGATGATCTCCAGGTGCCCAAGGAAAAAATAAGTTGCCGCAGTGTACAGGTGCCGGGCTGAAATCTATTGTTCAAAAGTGTCCCTGAGGAAGAACTTTGTTCAGAATGTGTTGGGCTCAATTAAAAATGAAAAATTATTGTGCACCTGGATGTACCCCTCCTTCCTTTCCCCTGTTGCTGGCACCTTCCTGATTTTCTTCCCAGCATTTTAGCAGTGCAACAACTCTGAGTTAGGCTGAAGAAGACTTGTCCAATATCTGCTGAGCTATGTAGCAGAATGGTCATTTGAGATTGCATTTTTTTCTGCAGACTTTACAATGAAACGGGCTGCCTACATACCATCAAATGAACTAGAACTATAGGGCCAGATTTAACTAACCCATTCTACTGTGTTTTTACACCCCATTCATAAATCTATAGCTCCTGATTTTTAACTTTATGATCGAAAGCTCCTTGTATTGAATAAATATGTTTTTTATTGTTAATATCTGTCATTTTTCTCATTTGTATGTTCTGTTTTATTCTTTAATAAAAATAAAATAAAACTATAAAAGGGAACAAAAGAAATACACAGCAAGATTCAGCTAACCTGTTCTGTTAGTGGAAGCCAGCGCAAGGTCTCTCACTAGGGCAGTGGTGCTTCCCCCACGCCCCGCCAAGTCCTCTCTGGTGGGTCGGGATAACATCAAGTGGACAGAGGAGAGGGGAGATCAGTTGGACAAGCAAAAATGCTTGAGCTGATAGAACAATTTCCTTAGCACTGAATTGAGTTCCACCCATAGCTTTGATCGCCACATCTTGCAAAATGTGTGTTCATAAATTAATGTCCTTCTCCTTTCTTTAAAACAGGTACATTTTTTTTACATGTGCTACTATGTTTCATTTATACAGGTGCATATGCATAAATCCCCTCCCCTCTTAATATCCCAAATGATAAATGGTTCAAAATGCTTTTTGCTTGAAACTATTACTGTTGGTGTTTGCATGTCAGAAGTGGGGAACCTCGGGCCAAGGGGCCACAGGCAACACTCCAACCCTCTATATTTGGCTCTCATGATTTTGTGCCCTCCTTGTGTGCTTTTTCCAGGCTGGAAAATATGCTCCTGAAGTGTGATAATGCTTCTTGCTTGCTTGGGTGGAAGAGGAAGAGATGTGTAGAAATGTCTGGTATTTTTCATGGCTGGAATGTAGCCTAGTGTACAAACATGAGTCACATCTGCCCACTTTTGTCTCTGGTCCCACTCACCAGTGGCATGTGACCCTTAGAAAGCCGCCCAGTAGGGATTGTGGCCCTTTTCACTCAGAAAGATTCCCCACTCCAGTCATAACTCTTGATGTTAACATATAAAGCCCGTGATAACTCCTGTTGCTGTGCGCGCACATGGTGGGTGGCATTCACTCTTGCTTTCTTGTCCTTGATCAAAGGCACAGTGCTCATCTGTACTACTTTGTGTTGCAAAACAAAAAGCAGGTTAGGAGCAAATTGCTCAAATCCAAAGCAGAACAAATTCTAGTGTTTCATCCAGAAAGGAATAAGAACTAACCACTGAGCCTCTTGGGCTTGCAGTTTGGAAGGTCGGCAGTTCGAATCCCTGTGACGGACTGTCCCAACTCCTGCCAATCTAGCAGTTCAAAAGCATACCAGTGCAAGTAGATAAATAAGCACCGTTGTGGCGGAAAGGTAAACAGCATTTCCTTGCGCTCTGGTTTCCGTCATAGTGTTCCATTGTGCCAGAATCATTTTAGTCATGCTGGCCACATGACCCGGAAAGCTGTCTGTGGACAAACGCCGGCTCCCTTGGCCTGAAAGTGAGATGAGCGCCGCTACCCCATAGTGGACTTTGACTGGACTTAACCGTCCAGGGGTCCTTTACCTTTAACAAGTTGTCAGGGTGCCTCAGGTAGTGAGAAAATGCTCTGGTTAATCTGCATTACTTGTGAGTTAGCCTTCTGGCACAGTAATTCATTCAGTTGAAATTGCATATGTGCAAAGAACTAATAGTGGAGAAACAGACCAACACAAATGTGGCGTGGGTACCATGTGACCATCTTCAAATAATGTTTCTAAGGCACTGTGCACAGCAGATGTTCTTGCAGCAACTGGGAACAAGTTGCATACCATCTAGAAATGTTATGGTTGCATTGCACATTCTTCATTATTGGCAGCCACGGGTTTTGAATAGCTAGACAGTGGAAATGAATGCAAGCCAAGCACTACTGGGGATGCAATATGTAACCTCAAATTCCTTTTCAAATAAGCCAATGCAGGAGTTCCAGATCCCCTTTCTTGGAAGCGCATGCTTGTAATGTTAAATTGTTGGTTGAATGTGAGTTTAGAGTAAACGTCACTGTTGTTTCATTATGTAACATCTTGGCATCAGTTTGAGCAGAGATGGACAACTTGGCCCCTTTACTAATGCTGAAAGGAGAATTGCCCAAGGCAAATTTAAGGTTCTCTTAAATTACTGTTAACTGTAAATAGCTGTTATTTATTCAGTATAGCTCGTAACTGTGATTGCTTTTCTACACACAGCTATTAAATTGGGGGGGGGGGAGAGGTCTTAAGCTTGCTGTTCCTATTTTGAGTTTCTTTCCTATTTTGAGTTTCACAGTAAATCTGGGGTTCTTGGAATTGCTTTAGATGTGAAGTTTCAGGTATAAACTGCAAACTTAGAAAAGTGGAGCAAAGTGATACTAAAGGAAGACAATGATACTTATAAGGGTTTTTAAAAATAAAAATAAAAGCCTGCTTCATGTGAAATGTATTTAGCCTAACATAAATGTTCCTGTTGCTGATTATTAATATGTGTTAGAGCCTCTTTAAAAGAAACCAAGTGGCACTCTGGAAAAGGAGGGGGAGAGTGAGGAACTGGGGAAGTTATACTATATTAGCAGTGCTTTTTTTCCTGGAGTACTCAAGGGTTTGCAGTACCAGCACCTTTTTTCCAAATGTTAAAATTGTGATACTTACTGTAACAACTTCATAGTGATTGCCAGTACCGTTTTTTTTCTTAAAACAACAGCAAACCACTGTGTATTAGAGCTTTGAGTGAATCTAGTAGTCTGTTAAGACCTCTGCTGTGTTGATGATAATGTTTTGAATAATAAAACTTTGGTTATCTGAATCTCCCTGGTCGGGAGTGTAACTCTCAAACAATATGCTTTACACACACAAATAAGATACTTTACATAAGAGGTTACATTTATGCTCCTTTTGGCAAGCATGGCAAAAGTCTGTGACCACATTTGGTGCATGATCCCCAACTGGCAGAAATCATATTCCCAGGAAAGAGGGGCAGCTTGAAAAAAAGGTTATCTACTTTGTTGCTGATTAATAGTATGTTTAGTGCAATGCAAGCTTGCAGGAAAGAGCTGTCCAAAATAATCAAGATGTGATAGTGTGCTTCATTGCTTTGGCACGCTTTGTGTTTATGGCAAGTTGTGTTTTGCTTTGAAGCTTTAGGTCATATATATATATATATATATATATATATATATATATATATAATCTCATATGACGAGGCATTGTTTCTGGTGTCATTTGGGTAGTCCACATGTTCCAAATCTTCTCTGGAAGCATACAGCTTGGGGCTTTCTATAGGAAGGTGTGTGTGTGTTCCCACTGACAACTCTCTGACTTTGGTAAAGCAATTTCTGGAAATGAGCCGTAGTGGGATTAGCATCTCAACAACACCAACATGTTAATCCTTGCAAAATCTCCCACCAGATTCCACAGGAAATTAATTTTGCGGTGAATAGAACCTCACTGTTAAGCTAAATAATGAGCTCCTGTTTTGTGACATTTTGTGACTTTCTCCAAGTTGCCTGCCACTACTTATGCTTTTAATTCGTAGTGGATTTTCTTTGAACTCCATGCACCCTTACTTCCCCCAGAATTCTAACAGTGAAAGCAACAAGACTTCGAGTTTATCTAAATCAGGAGTTGCCAGCCTACAGCAGCTAAATAATAATAATAATAATAATAATAATAATAATAATAATAATAGGTCAAATTTAAAAGCAGTTCACAAACTATGTATTGCTAAACTGAAGTCTAAAACAAAACCAGTCACACAGGCTTAGTAAAGTGTCTGGAAGAAACAGTTTGGAGGTAAGCAGGCATTAGTCCAGGGGGGCAAAGACTGCAGTTTAGGTGGATTCAGAAGTACCAAAGGCCTGTAGACCAGAGATTATGTTTGAGGAGTACAGTGAGAGGTGAAGTGGATTTCAAAGGTTGACGAGGGTATGGTATAAGCTTTTAATTTCATGTGGCACATAGTAATGCATTGGATTAAGAAGGTCAGGATCAGCAAGAAGATTAGGGCTGCTGTGACATGGGGGACAGGGAGCGGGCAGGTGTAGAGGACTCCCTGGTCCAGAATGGGGTAACTGTGCCCCCGAAGGACCAGGTGCGCAGCCTGGGAGTCATTTTGGACTCACAGCTGTCCATGCAGGTACAGGTCAATTCTGTGTCCAGGTCGGCTGTCTACCAGCTCCGTCTGGTACGCAGGCTGAGACCCTACCTGCCCGCGGACTGTCTTGCCAGAGTGGTGCATGCTCTGGTTATCTCCCGCTTGGACTACTGCAATGTGCTGTACATGGGGCTATCTTTGAAAGGGACCTGGAAACTGTAACTAATCCAGAAGCTAGACTGGTGACTGGGAGTGGCCACCCGGACCATATAACACTGGTCCTGAAAGACCTACATTGGCTCCCAGTATGTTTCCGAGCACAGTTAAAAGTGTTGGTGCTAACCTTTAAAGCCCTAAATGGCCTTGGCCCAGTATACCTGAAGGAGCGTCTTCACCCTCATTGTTCAGCCCGGACACTGAGGTCCAGCTCCGAGGGCCTTCTGGTAGTTCTCTCACTGCGAGAAGTGAGGGTACAGAGAACCAGGCAGAGGGCCTTCTCGGTGGTGGCACCCGCCCTGTGGAATGCCCTCTCATCAGATGTCAAGGAAATAAACAACTATCTGGCTTTTAGAAGGCATCTGAAGGCACCCCTGTTTAGGTATGTTTTTAATGTTTGATTTTTTATCACATTATTATTATTATTATTATTATTATTATTATTATTATTATTCTGTTGGGAGCCCCCCAGAGTGGCTGGGGAAACCCAGCCATATTGGCTGCATATGTATAATAATAATAATAATAATAATAATAATAATAATAATAATAATTACATGAGACTGTCTCTGAAGTGTTTCTAGAAGGCTTAGCTGGTCCAGATGCTTACGAGAATATGGCTTTTGGGAGCATGCTCTACCCATTTTAGAACAATTGTATTGGTTACCAATATGTTTCTCAGCACAATTCAAAGTGTTAATTGTTGCTTATAATGCCCTAAATTGCTTCAGACTGGGATACCTGAAGGAATGCCCCTTCTCTGCATTGATGCTTAGTTGGACAGGACATGTAAGAGTCTTTTCTGTGACCGCAGCCCAGTTCTGGAATTCTCCCCTGCAGGAAATTCAGCTGTGCCTCTCATCCTTTGTCTTTGCCAGACAATGTAAACTGATCTCGTTTATTAGCCTAAGCAGAGGGCGGTGAGGTGGGCCCCCGCCAGGGGCGGAGCCGATGGGGGGACACACGCAAAATTGGCTAAAAATATGTCCATAAACATAAATATTGATTATTGCCTCATAAGAAATGATTTTAAATAGAGGGTGAATTGAATGGGTGGAAGGGGGGGGTTGGAGGAGAGGTGGAAAGAAGAGTTAATTTGTCCATGGCTAGGGGCGCAATCTGGACGGTTCTGCCAGGGGTGCAAGATCACCTAGCTACAGCTCTGAGCCTAGGTATTTTTAAGACTGACTCTGGTATCCTCTGCCATGCGGATGGTTATCATCTGGGGGTTCGTGAATCATGAAACAAGAATGCCCTGCTTTTTGAGAGAAAGAAAAGAATAGATTGCGCTGGGTGGGAGCAAGCTCTTTGGCATGCTAAAAGCACTCTTAGTATTCCAGTGAGAATGTTTCTAGCTTGTTGTGATGGCATCATGCAATTCCTAAAGCTGTCAGCTGAGGCCAAGGTTACGGTTCCTTCTATATTTAAGCGATTGTGCTTTCTTGTCTACAAGGTCTTGAACGTATCCTGGCCAAGCTACTAGCTTTCACGTTAATAACCATTGCATGTGAAGATGAAGATAAACCCTTTAGCTGGGTGAACACTGAGCATTTTAATTGTTTTGTTATGTAGGCAATTAGCGGATGCAAAACGTTGCAGTGTGGAGTGCTTCTGTGCAGGCTTCGTCTCGGCAGCCACCCCGTACCATTCCCCTTTTCTCTCTCCCCTTGCCCACTGAGTATGCTCAGTCAGTGTTGGGTTTGGCTGGGAAGGTGAATGGACTCCAAAGTGTTGTCTTCTGAGACTTGGGAGTTCTTCTGAGCCTGCTGGTTGCTCCTCTTTGTTCATTTTGGCTACACTGAGGTCCAGCTCGAAGGGCCTTCTGGTGGTTCCCTCTCTGCGAGAAGTGAGGTTACAGAGAACCAGGCAGAGGGCCTTCTCGGTAGTGGCACCCACCCTGTGGAACGCCCTCCCATCAGATGTCAAGGAAATAAACAACTATCTGACTTTTAGAAGACATCTGAAGGCAACCCTCTTTAGGGAAGCTTTTTATGTTTGATGTTTTATCATGTTTTTAATATTCTTTTGGGAGCCGCCCAGAGTAACTGGGGTATAAATAAATTATTATTATTATTATTATTATTATTATTTATTATATAAGGAGTAGCACGGTTGAAATTGAGATTGATACCAGTCTATATGGTACTGTATTTTTAAGTTTTAAATATCAGTAGTATTTTAGGATTTGTATATTGCTTTCTTTAATTTTCTCATTGCCCAACTAGCATGCTCTCTCTGTCACCAAAATATCATGGACCCACATGATGTTCTACCATACTTTGACCAGAGATCTTCCCTTATGTGGGTACACAACCTGCTTGCATCCGCTTCGTTCCACAGTATGAGTTGAGGAATAACAGGATCAAGAACTCTGTGTACACTTCACTGGTCACAAGACCTTTTCTTTTTGAATCATGCCATGGAATTTTTAATAATGAAATATTTTAAAGAATTACTTCTTTATAATCTTTCTGTAATCTTGACTTGGATGAGCACATGATGAAGACGGCGAACCTGCCAATAACTTGCCGTTGCTTTTTTATTTGTACGGTTACTTTAATTCTTGATAATACAGCCAGTGTAAAATAATATTTGTGTTTGTGTTGTAGTTCACAACTGGACACAGGAGGAGACTCTTCAGTGGCTGGTAGAATTTGTTGAACTTCCTCAGTATGAGAAGACTTTCAGAGAAAATAATGTCAAAGGAACAACATTGCCGAGGTGAATTTTTCAGACCTGATAAGTTTTTGTACCTTTTTGGGTGCTCCTGCAGTGTTGAGCTCTCTGTGCAGAGCATGCTCAGTGAAATATATTAAACATTAAGATTAAACATTTCTTACCTCTAAAACATTGTAAGCCTAAGAAATCTGCTTTTTTGATGGTACATTATTGCACTTATACTGACATAGTCATGCAGTTCTGTATAGTTTCATGCTATATCAGTTTAAGCAAAGACATTATGTTAATGCCAAACTTGATGTTAGTTTGGTACATTAAAATCTACCATCTCTGGTTTAGTGTTCTACATGGAATTTGATAAACCGCACAATATAGTATCTATTTCTCAGTGACTTTGAGTTACTGCACACAATAGAATCTGCATTTTTTAGTTGTGTTTCTAACAGTTGCTTTCAGGACAAGGAACATAAAATCCCTGCTTTATTGTGTACAGGATAGCAGTTAATGAAGCTGCATTTATGATCTCTCAGTTGAAAATAATTGATCGGAGCCACCGGCAGAAACTACAACTGAAGGCCTTGGATGTTGTCTTATTTGGACCTCTCACACGTTAGTATTATTTTCTCTCTCTGCCTCCTCCCCATATACACACCTTTAAACTGCTAGCAGAAATAATTGTTCTGTTGAACTGTGATTTACGTTAATATTTAGGCTAGCTAATTCCTCAGGGATATGTCCAATGATACTATTGTGGGTATCCTTCAACGGGTGTTTTTTGAGTATAAAAATAAACCATGGTTGATCAGTACAGGAATAAGCCTAGGTAAGTCTTGGATTTGTGTGCTATTTTATCGTCTGGTGCAGTCGTAAGGAGTTAGGAAGCTTTCACTTCTGCTTTAGATGAACCACAATTTAGCATTACATCTAAATCCTAAACTATGAGTCATCTAATTATAGCTTGCTGAAACAAACCAGTTTCATCGCATGGTTTGAAGCTGCCTTGTTTCAAACAAACTGTAGATGCAAACCATCATTTCACTTGCTTGTTTTTAAGTGAAAGGAAATGGCAAGTGGGCAGTCAAATTCTGAATTAGCCTTTTTTGGGGGTGGGGGAGTGTAAAAAAAATAAATTTATTATTATTATTATTTATTGAATTTATATACCGCCCTATACCTGGGGGTCTCAGGGCGGTTCACAGAATAAAATCAAGATATAAAACCACAAAATACCTAATAAAAATAAAAACAACACAATGGTACTCATATCTTGATAAATTGAAAAATGTCTAGATCCCACCCAGCCCTTCTTTCTGTGCCCTCCCCCTTCTCTGTTGAATTTGTGATACACATTTTTATTTTGTATTTTATTATCAACTTTTTAATTGAAATTTGACATTTTATGGATGACATTAATTACTTTGTGTTAGAAAGAATTAAAAATCACGATTGGTGCCAAGGACATTGGAAGAATTTCTCTTTGACTTTTCCTCCACCTCATGCTTGCCATGGGAAGTTAGTGTAGTGTTCTGCTGGTCCTGTTTGTGGCAATCACACAATGTTGTTTTTACACACCCACCACGCCACACCCACCACAAACCCCGAGAGAGAGAGAGAGAGAGATGTTATCTTAATAACAGGCAACATTCCCCACTAACGGGGGTGGGGGACCCAAGATGGCCAGCTGCATTCCCTCTGACCTCTTATGTGCACACAGAGCACATGGGGAGCGGGTGGCGCTGTAGTCCAAAAAACTGAGCCTCTTGGGCTTGCCGATCAGAAGGTCGGTGGTTCGAATCCCCACGACAGAGTGAGCTCCCATTGCTCTGTCCCAGCTCCTGCCAACCTAGCATTTACTTACACCAGTGCAAGTAAATGGTGTTTCCATGCGCTCTGGTTTCCATCACGGTGTTCCGTTGCACCAGAAGCAGTTTAGTCATGCTGGGCACATGACCTGGAAAACTGTCTGTGGACAAACGCCGGCTCCCTCGGCCTGAAAGCGAGATGAGCGCCGCACCCCATAGTGGCCTTTGACTGGACTGAACCGTCCAGGGGTCCTTTACCTTTACCTGTGGTTTTTTTTTTACACAGAGCACATGCATGTATACAGAGCACAGACACATGCACATCTCTCTATGCGACTCACAAACATGCACTTCATGGATATAACTCCTCTTCGTCTCACACGCCACATATGCACACATAGCTCCCCCTTCTGTCTCCCACACAGGCCACACATAGATCTCTTCCTCTCTGTCCAGATGTACCTCTCTCCCTAGGAGACCTCACATGCATGCCTCCTTTTCTCTCTCATGCGCACAGACAACATATAGATCTCTCCCTCCCACCAAATGCCACAAAATACATCTCTTCCTCTCTCGCACATAGCCCCTCCTTCAGAAAGAAGGCCTTCCCTCGGGCAGAGGAAGCACCTGCCACCAGTTCCACACCGATGGCAGGCAACAGCAGCCTGTGTGTGTCGGGATACCACTGCTCCCCCCTAACCTTTAAAAAAAGAAAAGAAAGAAAGAAACCCCCAGCATGGAGTGAAAGAGGTACTTGTGGCTGGCTGGCAGGCAGTGTCAGCCTGAGTTTGCAGGAACATCCCCACTGCTCTTACCCAGCCACTTCCTCCATATCTCCAGCTAGCACGGGGTGAAGGAGGCACTTGCTACTTTAAGAAGGCAGTAGCAGCCACTGCCAAAGCATATGATGATAACTTCATTGCTCCCCCCCCCTTTTGTTTTTTTTTAAAGTAAGCCCCAGGGCAGGCAAAGGCTAGCAGGCAGCAGTGGCAGCCCAAGCGAAGATGTTGATACTCCTTTCTGGAATGTTTTGCAGAAAAAAATCACTGGCTGCACCAAAAAATGCTGCACATCAACCTTTTTCTCGGCGCCACGTGCAGCTATTTTCTACTGCTGCTGCAGTTAATCTTAGGTATGATTAGTGAAAACAAGCCAGCTTAATTTAACTTGGTTTGACCCTTTCAGGATTACAGTGACTCTTCTTTAAAACACATGTGCAGACATGTTGCCAGGAGAGAGAGCGAAAAAAATTGTGCTGAGCGCTAACCATACTTAAGATTAGCTGCAGTTTGTATTTTTTTTTTAACTTTGACAAACTGGTTGACCTAAAATGGAAGTGGAAGTTTCTGAACTCACAGAACCATGCTGGAGGGGAGCGTATGGGCTCATGGCTTGTCGCAGCTTGTGTAGCACTAAACCCTGGTTTAGCCTTGTATCCAAATCAGCCTAATCTTGTTAGATGATCTATCTCTTTAACTCATGTACAACTGCATTTTTCAGGACCGCCTCACAACTGGATGAAAGATTTCATCCTCACCATTTCTATAGTGATTGGCGTCGGGGGCTGCTGGTTTGCATATACTCAGAACAAGACTTCGAAAGAGCATATGACAAAAATGATGAAAGATTTAGAAAGCCTTCAAACAGCAGAACAGAGTCTGTGCGATTTGCAAGAGAGGTACGTGAAAAATAGACAACACTTTAGGGTGTTCCAAGTCCTTATGACAGCCTTGAAAGGCCATTTAGTGTGAAAATATTTCAGGACTTTGCCTATTCCACATAGTGAATTCATGGTTAAGGTGATGTATGAAGAGGAGACTACATTTAGCCACTAAGCTACACCAGCATTCCTGTTAATGTATGAGTTCTGATGTTCTTCACAAATTTGAATGTCCTCGCCTTATTATTATTATTTATTGAGTTTATATACTGTCCTATACCTGGAGGTCTCAGGGCGGTTCGCAGAAAAGATTACAATAATAAAAATAATAATAATTTATTATTTATACCCCGCCCATCTGGCTGGGTTTCCCCAGCCACTCTGGGCGGCTTTCAACAGAAAATTAAAATACAACAATCTATTAAACATTAAAAGCCTCCCTAAACAGGGCTGACTTCAGAATAATCAGAATAAAAAATCAGAATAAAAACAACAACCCAATAACACTCACACACCCTGAAAGGGGCCACATTTTAAAAAGGGCATAGGACAGTGATGGCTAACCTTGACACCCCAGATGTTTTGGAACTACAACTCCCATCATCCCTAGCTAACAGGATCAGTGGTCAGGGATGATGGGAGTTGTAGTCCCAAAACATCTGGAGTGTCAAGGTTAGCCATCACTGGCATAGGATGTAAATCGGATCAACCACAGGCCTGGTTAAAAAGGAACGTTTTTGCCTGGTGCCTAAAGGTGCATAATGAAGGCGCCAGGCAAACCTCCCTGGGGAGAGCATTCCACAGATGGGGAGCCATTGCAGAAAAGGCTCATCCTTGTGTTGCCACCCTCCACACCTCTTGAGAAGGAAGCACACAAAGAAGGGCCTCAGAAGATGATCTCAGGGTCTGGGTAGGTTCATATGGAAACAGGTGGTCCTTGAGGTATTGCAGTCCTGAGCCTTAGCATCGTAACTTGACAGTAAACACAGCTAAGTTTGTTGAGAGAGATGGGTAGCCCTTTGGTGTTCTTTTCACACATATTGAGAGGTTTAGTGAAATGTCGCTTGGCGATGCCACAGAATAGCTTAAATTATTTGTCCAGTCAATTGAGGCATGAACGGAACTGAACAAACACTATTAACTTGTGGAAAAAAATGTCTACTCTGAAGGCTTGAAAAAGCACAGGAGGAAAATCGGACTGTTGCTGTGGAAAAGCAAAACCTGGAGCGCAAGATGATGGATGAAATCAGCGACGCAAAACGGGAAGCGTGCCGGCTGAGAGAGCTGAGGGAAGGAGCTGAATGTGAACTCAGCAGGCTTAAATATGCAGAAGAGGAGCTGGTGCAGGTATTTGCAAATAAAATATACCATAGCCCATGCAGAGTTGTACCTTTTCCTTTTCCAGCCACTTAATGGCACTGTAGCATTGGAGCGAGGGACATGATGAAATCGTAAATCAGAGAAGCAAACTGAGATCAATTCCAGAAGGGTAGTTTAGACATACAAAGCTGAAACTGGTAGAGAAATGGGTGTAACAATCAGTAGAGGGAAAGAGCCAGAACTGGAGCCTTTGAGCTGCACACTGTAGCTGCCTAGCTTCATCAAGTGACGCTGGCACAAAACCCCACAGATACAGTGGTAACCCCGGGTTGCGCACTCAATTCATTCTGGGGTGCTGTTCGCATCCCGAACAGTGTGCAACCCGGGCCGTGCTTTTGTGCATGTGCGGAAGCGCGATATCGTGCTTCTGCACATGCGCGAACTGCGCAGACTGCTTCTGCGCACGCACGGTCCGCACTCTGTGTTGCACTTCCGGGTTTGCAGAGTACGCAACCCGAACGTACTCAACACGGAGCGTTTGCAACCTGAGGTATGACTGTACACTAAATAGAAGAATTAGAAGCATTGCCACCTGACCCCACTCACCATGCCCCCCTCTTTCCCCCTTTTTTCTTCCACACCATCAGGAATATCCCTCCCCATATCAAATTCCAAGGGGAGTTGAGTTGGCAGCTCTGCATCTATACACTTAAAAGTTCCTCTGGTAGCCCTTTTTTAACTACTGTATACATTTTGGAGTAACAGCTTGGCCCACTCTCTCGCTCTGGTTATCTCTCTCTTTCACACTAACTCGCAGACTTTAATCTTCCCCTCCCCAGTTGCATTAGCATCACCAGGGTGTCCCAAGGCTTAACCTGCACTTCCCAGCAATCCTGATGCAGCTGAAATTGTCCCCTGGTTGCTGTTCAGCATTGCAGGAACAGGAATCTTTTCCCCACGGTGCAGCTGATGACTGAGCAGTGTGGAAAGTGGGTGTGGCTCCTGGAGGCTTGGGGGCTACACCCATGGGTGCCCAAGGGCTGCCTGCAGGCTGCGGATCACCCACGTGCAGTCTAAGGAAATAGTAGGGAACGGAAACTGAAGCACCGCATTTGTTCAAGGACACTGATAGGGCTTACGTTCATAATTTTATTGAATTTTCTGTTTTACATTTTAGAATATTCATTTAAACAACCTTAAAATATCAGCGACTTCCCTTCTTCTCTTTCCATGGTTCATTTTGCATCACATAAATCCCTGCATATTTTATGTAAACTGAACCATCTGGTATTCCATTATTGGATCTATCAAAACTTATTTACACTGTTGAATTTATCTTAATGCTGCCCACGTTTTCAAATAAACACAATTTTCCTCCATATATTCAATAAACATTTTTCAATCTTCTTTAAACGTTCTCTTATTCTTTGTGCTAGGTCCGCAAATTGCACGTATTCCATCAGTTTAAGTTGCCATTCTTCTTTAGTATGATATGGCTTATGTTCAAGGGGGTCTTACCCAGCAAAATTCATCATATGAGTTTTAATTTATTCATCCTGCAATTAAAACTATATAAATCTGTATAAATAAAAGCAATAGTCCTGAAAAGAAGGAAGTGTGCCAACACCTTAGATAAGGCTTTCTGTCTTTTGCATGAGTGAACAAATGCCTCTTTAAAGATGGGGTCCACCACCTATGATTTCTGCATGTACTGGTGTTTTTAAATTAATTACAATAATCCTGAGAAATTCTGAAGTCTTTTATCTGGAACATCTTAAAAAAATTATTTTAGTTGATTAATCAATTAATCAACCATATTATATAGTAATACTCAGCGACTCATCGTTGATACAGAAGTGATAAGGGGCAAAAGCTGTTTTAAAAATATTTTTACACTTCAGGCTTAGGTGTCTCAATATCTTTGCATATCTCTTCTGGCTCCTAGGTCCGCATGGCCTTAAAAAAGGCCGAGAAGGAGTTTGAACTGAGAAGCAATTGGTCTGTTCCTGATGCGCTGCAGAAATGGCTCCAGCTCACGCACGAAGTGGAAGTGCAGTACTACAACATTAAGAGACAAAATGCAGAAATGCAGTTGGCAATTGCCAAGGACGAGGTATTGTGGACCTTTGAGTCCTCGCGATCAAAAGCAGTTTGTACTCTGCTGATTTCGTCACTGAACTAATACAATTTGGGATGTGGGATTGCAACTAGATGTATGTGTGTGTACCCTTGCCTCTCCTGCAAGTTTAAGTTTTGAGAAAAAAAGGACAGTTACAATTCTGGGGCATCACATTTTTGTCTCATTTTGTTCCTGCTACTGTATCACCACCCTCCTAAGAGCTGTGCCCCGCGGGGCAGCTGCTCCTGCTACTCTATTCTAGCCTGCCCACAGCTTTCTGAGTTCAGCCCAGCTTTAAATGTTTTATATTTTATAACTTTGTGCTTTGGCTTAAAGTCCAGGATAGATACCCTTTGAGGCAGCAAACATAAGTTACTCAGTTTAACGCAATACCCGCAAATTGTATTTAAACGCAGTTCATAAAGCATTTTAATAAAAGAAATAAATGAATGCTAATCTCACCTTTAAAAAGACGCTTTTGGTGTGTCTCTGGATTGAGGGAGTTGCATAGTTGTGGAGTTACCTGTTGAAAATACCTTTGACTATGCCCCTAGTTGTTCTCGCTTATGTAAAGATTGGAAACCTTAAGGGAGTTTTTGTTCTATTTTAGAGATTGTGATAGGACAGCATGTCTCTTTGGAAAAAGCTATTCCCAGGTCACTATAGTCTTCTTCTTTTTCTTCTTCCTCCTCTTCTTCTTCTTTGGTGATCACTTGTAGCCAAGTAAGATTGTCTTCCATAAACACGGTTTTAACAATGAGTCCGTAAGTGACTATGGAGGCCAATTCTGGATCCATGCGTCCTTCTACAGTGGGGATATAGGTTTCTGGGCAGGAGTTCATCATGGTGAGGGTTTGCCAAGCGTGCCTTCCTCTTAGCAGGTTTCTCCCTTTGGTTCTGAGTTTGAGCGTCTTCAAACCTTTGGTAAAGACTGTTCTCCAACTGGAGCGCAGGCCAGTTTTTCCCAGTTGCCGGTGTTTATACTACTTTTTTTTTTTTTTAGATTTGCCTTGAGAGAGTCACTATAGTTTGACTCACTATAGTTTAACCTCGTAACGTCTCCCAAATCCTATTGGCTAGATAAAAAAGGTATATATTCCTCTTTACCCATTGCATTGTATATGTAAACTTGGCTTCATATTTGTCCTTTAATAATAGGCAGAAAAAATTAAGAAAAAGAGAAGTACCGTCTTTGGGACGTTACATGTTGCACACAGCTCTTCTCTTGATGAAGTGGACCACAAGATTCTGGAAGCAAAGTAAGAGAACTGCCTAGTGGGTGATGCCCCTTGTGCTTAAAGCATAAACTTGATTGATACTATAGTGCTCAATATTTTAATGTTAAGATTGTTGTTGTTTTTTTATTGGGACGCGGGTAGCGCCGTGGTCTAAACCACTGAGCCTCTTGGGCTTGCTGATCAGAAGGTCGGCAGTTCGAATCCCCGCGACGGGGTGAGCCCCCGTTGCTCTGTCCCAGCTCCTGCCAACCTAGCAGTTCAAAAGCACGCCAGTGCAAGTAGATAAATAGGTACCACTGCGGCAGGAAGGTAAACAGCGTTTCCATGCGCTGCTCTGGTTTCCGCTGCTGTGTCCTGCTGTGCCAGAAGCGGTTTAGTCATGTTAGCCACATGACCTGGAAAGCTGTCTATGGACAAATGCTGGCTCCCTCGGCCTGAAAGCAAAATGAGCGCTGCAACCCCATAGTTGTCTTTGACTGGATTCAACCGTCCAGGGTTCCTTTACCTTTTTTTTTTACCTTTTAATGTGGGCTGCATTTTAAATTGAAAATACCAGATTCTATAACATAGCTGTTTGTACCTCCCGAAGAACGATAGTACTGTATACATTAATATGGCTGATCATAAATATCCCCAAATGCATAATTTGAAAAAAACAACCCAAACAAACCCAAACTTCTGTTGTTTCCTAGGAAAGCACTTTCTGAATTAACCACTTGTTTGAGAGAGCGACTCTACCGATGGCAGCAGATTGAGAAGATCTGTGGCTTCCAGATAGCACATAACTCAGGATTACCGAGTCTGACTTCATCACTTTACTCTGATCATAGTTGGGTGGTAATGCCGCGAGTTTCCATCCCGCCGTATCCAATTGCTGGGGGTGTAGATGACCTTGACGAAGACACTCCTCCCATCGTTTCTCAGTTTCATGGTATGTGGTAGTAGATCTAAGAAGACATTGAATGCCTGGAGATACACAGGAGTTTGGCAAATAACCACAGCCATTAGAAGAATTGGCAAAATGAAATGCCAAATGAAGCAATGGGTCAGAGGGGTTAGCAAGAGCAGAGCAAAGATGCTAGGAAATATGGAAAAGCAGAAACACTCGGCATATGGAACCCCAGCTATTTCATGTGTGGGAATGTTGAGGATAGTAGGCGAGGATATATTGATTAAATGTTATCCTTCTTCGCTCACGCTAGTGAGCTAGTAGGAGAGCACATTCCCTTGTACATATCAGGAAGCTAGTTGATGGATTCATTAGAAACATTTGAGTTAAGCAATCCAGTCTGGCTTGTCCAGATTGGACTGTTCCTGGTAAATCCCTGTGAGGGAGATGTGTGTCCTCCTCACGAGTAAACCACTCAAGAGTCCGTTTGACTAACTTAAGAGTTTATTTCACTGACAAGCATTACAGTTCCTCCTCCTCCTCCGATGAATCAGATCCTCCGAGTAAGGGCTTCCGCTTTTCCCCCCAACATAAAAGCTTAGCGAAGCTCCACCGCCTCCTCTCACTCCTCCTTTTCCGTTTCTTAACCCTATTAGCCCCGGCGCTGGCCCCTTCCCTTTCACTTTCGTCCTCCCTGGAAGTTGCTGTCGAGGCTCTCACAAGATCCTCCATCCCTTGCTCTGCCTCTGTCTCCATTTCCTCATCCCCTCCTATTGGCTCCCTCGCCACCTGCTTTTCCAACGTCAGCACAGGCGGCGACATCCCTTCACTCCATACCTCCTTCCCTGCTTCTGGCGACAACCTCGGCGCTGCCTCTTCCTCTTCCCATGCTCGCAATACCTCCTCCGGCGTGCATGGATGACAACTTGATGCCTCTGACCCTTTCGCCACCCCTCCTGGCTCGGGCCAGTCCCTGACAATCCCTTTTAGTTCCCTCTTAAAAACAATAATGACACAACAGTCTTCTTTTAGAAAGTAATGATAACATTCAGTTACATCCCACATAATGGACAGTATAAGAGCTTTGAAAATGAGAGTAAATTAAATTTATGGGGATAAAAAATAAGCTGGGAGGGAATCTTTTGAAAACAAAACATGTTCTTCCAGGAAGGAAGCAGAGAAGGTGTGCTCTTTTAGTCGAGTCCAGCTCTTCCCATTTAAAAGGCGGAGGGGAAATGGGACTCTGGAGGCTTGCTTCCTGGAAAGTGCCGGAAGCTTTTCCCTCCCAGCCGCTAGTTTCCCAGAAAGGAGAAAAGAACAGCCACACGCTCAGGGTTTCAAATTTTAGCACTGTGCTTCTTTGTGCACAGTGTGGTGCTTAAAGAGCTGCTTTCTCTCTTGCAGGCAGCCTGAAAATGCTGGCTTTGTAGATGGAGCTTTCTCCTTCCTGCTTTTGTAAGAAATAAAAGAAAGGGAGTTGCAACAGAAAGCTGCTTGTTGGGTACTCTTGTTTCTGGGAAGCCTTAAAGGAGTGAGTGTCTCAGAGATTAAGAGTCTTATTAGGGTTCTGCTGTGCAGAGGAGGACAGTTTTAATGCTGTTCCTTTTAAACTTCATTTTCACAGTTGATTCTAGACATCTTTTCTTCAAAACCTGTAAGACTATCACATTCCCCCCACCAAACTTTTCATTTCTATGACTGGCAAAACAATTGTTTCCCTCTACTGCCCTTCTAATCTTTTGGGATTCTTAGGGCTGTGTGATTTTACTCATAAAGCCTTTAAAAAAAAAAAAAACAAACACCACAATGCTTCCAATCTGCAGCAGTTGAAAATTATTTTGGTTTGGTTTACATATGATGTAATTGCTGATATTTGCAGAGGGCGACAACATCTTCTTCTTTGGCAGTTACTCGTACCCGAGTAAGATTGTCTTCCATGAATGTGGTCTTAACAATCTGTCCATAAGTGGCTGTGGAGGCCAATTCTGGATCCACACATCCTTCCACAGTGTGGACTTAGGTTTTCCAGTTCATGCTTCTTCAAAATCAATGACACATTTGGTAAAGGCTGTTCTCCAATTGGAGCATTCGCAGGCCAGTGATTCCCAGTTGTCAGTGTTTATACTACATTTTTTTAGATTTGCCTTGAGAGCATCTTTAAACCTCTCTTGCTGTCCACTGACATTACACTTAGCATTCTTATGTTGGGAATAGAGTAGTTGCTTTGGAAAACGATAAGTCTTTAAACCTCTTTTGTTGACCACCAGCATTACGCTTTCCATTTTTAAGTTCGAAATGGAGTAGTTGCTTTGGAAGACGATCATCAGGCATCCGCACAACATGACCAGTCCAACAAAGTTGATGTTGAAGAACCATTGCTTCGACACTGGTGATCTTTGCTTCTTCCAGTACACTAGTTTGCCTGTCTTCCCAAGTGATATGTAAAAATTTTTGGAGACACCGTTGATGGAATCTTTCGAGGAGTTGGAGATGGTGTTTATAAGTGGTCTATGTTTCACAGGCGTACAGGAAAGTTGGTAGTACAATAGCTTTGTAAGCAAGCATTTTGGTTTACCTGCAAATGTCCCGGTCCTCAAACACTCTGAGATTCAATCGGGAGAAAGCTGCACTCACAGAGCATAGCATAACTGTGATCAGGTTGATCTGGGCCTGAACAATATCCTGAAGTCCATAATCTAATCAGCAACACTCTTCAACTGGATAGTCATTCAATTTTGAAGTTTTTTGGTTCACATTTTAACTGTTTTCCACGGCTCCTTTGATACTGTTTCAGATATCATAGGTAACCTAAGGCTCTTTTCACAGATACAGTTTTTCTTGGTGGGCACTCTTGCTAAAGCTTTTAATAAACAAACCTTTAAAATTAATAGATGATGTTCATAGAATTCCTCTCCATCCATGCCATTGATCATAATACATTCAGTGAGATGTTACAGATTCCTGTTAAATATTTGAGTCAGGTGTTGCTGCCAGCATCATAAGTTTGTGACTTCCCTTGTGACCTTCTCCATTAAGACTTCAAAATGATAACCGAGCCTTCTGTGAAATTCAAGTGGAGGTCAGTTTTACACCTGCCTTGCCCTTGCCTGTCTCTTTTGCTGATGTATTTTAAGTATGGATTAATAGGAAGGGAAGAAGGAAGGAAGGATATATTATTCAAGATTAAAATGAAGTCTATCGTTGCTGCTGCTTCTACTCAAAATCCTTAGTCTGTGGGCTCGTGCAGATAGGACTGGTTGCAAATTCTGCCTGCCTGGAACAGTGTAATGGCTCGGTTGATAACTTAGAGCAGCTGGTTGATTTCTGAATAACATTGTTTTGTCGCTCTCAGGGTCCGTCGTGAAAACGAGCACCTTAGCAAGGAGCAGTAGCATGTGTCGCTCCCGGCGAAGCGTCATGCCGTCGTCTCCGCAGTCGCAACACACAGCACAAACACCGCATCCTCCACATGCCCAAGCTACTTTGCACTCTGCAGATCCAGACATCCTTTCCGTGTCCAGCTGCCCCGCTGCTTACCGTACAGAAGAGGAGGAAGAGGCAATTTACTTCACTGCTGACAAGCAATGGTATGGGCATTGGGGACGCTACCGTGACGGTTTCGGTTAGAGCTAGTTCCATGAAGTGTCTATGTTCCCTCGCTGTCCAGACTTGGACACACCAGATGGATTTGCAAAGGATCTTTTCCGTTTAGATCTGGAAGATTGCGATAAGACTGTTAACTCCCCTGTGCCCTCTGTGGTATGCAAGATGCAAGGTATTCAGGGCTTGAAATGCAGATTTAATGTGCCCTTAGAGACTCGTCTGTTACAGCAGGCAGGCGGCTACACTTGGCACGGTCTACAAGGGCATTCCCGACATAAAAGCTGCTAACAGAGATCTGACCTTGAGGTGATGATGTCATGGCTGACAATGAAGCCAGTGGAGGAGACTGTTCTGAGCACTGTGTTTCTTGTGGTGCCAGGGCCATCTTCGATTAGCAGAGTCTCTGTGCAGTGAACTGCTTGATGCCTTGTTTTGAAGAGAGATGGGGGGTGAACAGTTACACAATTTTAGAATTTTATGAATCCAGAGGAGGGTCAGATAAACAAGAATTGAGTTGGCTCTTTTAAAAAATCATTTTAGTGCTGAAGGAATGGATCGATTGTTTCCACATACAGTCGTACCTTGGAAGCCGAACGCCTTGCGAGTTGAATGTTTTGGCTGCCGAACGCTGCAAACCTGGAAGTGAGTGCTCCAGTTTGCAAACGCTCTTTGGACCCGAAACGTCTGATGCGACTTCTGATTGGCTGCAGAGGTTTCCTGCAGCCAATCGGAAGCTGCGCCTTGGTTTCTGTACGTTTTGGTAGTTGAACGGACTTCCGGAACGGATTCCGTTCGACTTCTGAGGTACCACTGTATAAGTGTTAGATTTTTATTGCAAAGGGGGTGTGTGTGTGTGCAATGAATTCATATTTATTCAAAGTAAGTCTGTCACTGTCTGTAAATCTCAGTTTATTGAATTTTACAAGTTGCCAATGAAGAAGTTGAATCTATTCGGTTTAATTTTTGCAAGTGAAACAAAATTGGCTCTAAAGAAAGATGCATATTTGAGTTGAATTGACAGCAAAGTGCATGAAAAAGTGATGGCAGAGCCTGACTTCCCTTCTTCCTCCTAGCATTCCTCCTTCCCTGCCAAAAGCGTCTTCTGAGGGTCACGGACCTGGTTGAATGGCTTTGGGCTGTGGAATTGGGCACTGAAGGGGAAGTGGTATCTCCTAGCACCAAGCAGAGCCACATTCTGTACCTCCATCCCGTTTTGGGAGGTGCAGAAGGTGCCTTTGCTTGATGTTGGCAATTTCCACTTCCCATTCAGCGCTGCTTCTCACATCCCAACCCATTCAACTGATTCACATGAGGGGCTTTGCAAGAGGCTATGGGGCTGACATGGGGCGGCGGGTGGGGAGAGGTTCCAGCAAATTTGGCTTCTACCAGCCTCCTTTTGTGCCTTTTCCTCTGGATCTGGCCCACGGGCAACATTTTAAAAGAAGCATTCCCTCCTATGTGTGAGACAAAGGGAAATGACCTACTTCATGATGGGCCTTGCCATTTGCAGTTTTTGTTTCCACTGCTGACAAGTAAAAGTTGTGTGTGTGTAAACTCAGGATTTGGAAGATTTAATGTAGTAGGTAATTTGATTATTGATAGAGAGATAGAGATAGACAGACAGACATACAGATCCTTAAATGGAACAGTCTGACACCTTACAATTGTCTCCTCTTTGCTGCAGGGAAGTACAAGATACAGTTTCTGAATGTGACTCCTTAAATTCTTCTGGAAGGAAACAATCTCCTCCTTCGAGCCTTGAAATATATCAACCTTTGTCACCTCAAAAAATATCACGGGAGGAACTCTCATTGGAAGAGTCGTCTACTGGAGACTCTTCTTCCCTGACGGCCGATATTTCCAGGGGCTCCCCTGACTGTGTTGGCATGACGGAAACTAAAAGTATGATCTTCAGCCCCGCAAACAAGGTGTACAATGGCATTCTGGAGAAGTCGTGCAGCATGAACCAGCTCTCCAGCAGTGCTCCCGTCCCCAAGCCTCGCCACACCTCTTGTTCCTCCACCAGCAGCGAAAGCAAAACGGGTCACGAAACCTCGGCTGTCCCTCGGATAAGTAGCACCCCACAGGACCTCTGCCAGAACGGAGAGCGAAACAAAAAGGCCTCCAAAATAAAAAGCCTCTTTAAGAAGAAGTCAAAGTGAGGCTGCCGGAGGAAAATGCGCAATTGTGGCATCGCTAGACTTGTTGTTTTCTTTTTTCTTTTTCTTTTTTAAATTAAGAATGTAGTTTGTTTTCTGAGCTTGGATGCCACAGCAGGAAAACCTCTTAGGTCAATTCCTCTTCTGTTTTAAATGACTTTATGGTAAAGTTGTGCCAACTGTCAATGAAAATTTTTAATTTCAAGACAGTTTACAGTCATTTGTCTATTTATTTCTGCTTTTTTTTTTAGTTTATATAAAAACCCCATTTTTAAAAAAAAACACCACAACACTTTAACACAAGCTTTAACGGACTAGTAAGCCTCTCTGGGCTTGCCAAAGTTTTTTCTTGTTTACTGAAGCATCTTCTTATCTTTCCACAGAAGCTATGGCATTTGCATTACTGGACATCAGTAACTTTTAATGAAGTAAAACTACTTAAATTGCACTACTGTTTTCCTGACTGGAAAGTATCTTTGCAAGTGAAACTGTTCAGACTTGTAAAATGATGGAAGAGATGGGTTGGTTCATTGTTATTTTTTAAAATTGTTTTTAATGTAGAAACTAGCATTTCTAACAATTGATTTCTGGAACTGGAACCTCGTTTCATCAACATAATGCTTCTTTAAATGCATTTATTAACCTAATGGGTTGGGTCCTGTTGTAAAAAATCATGTTTATCCAGGGCTTTCACTGTGATTTTACTGCATTGCACAGGCTGAATGGTTAAAAAAAAAAAAGACTTATTATAAAAAGAAGAGGCTCCTGATTCCATTCTCAAATGACAAAATTCAAAACTTGATTTTGAAGGACTTTTTAAGACATTCACAACCTTAAAACTGGGATAGGGACAACTGTGGACACTTGTTTACATACTTTGACAGACGACGGATGTTTGATTTGTGAATATTTGTACTGTGGCAAAGATAATAAATTGAAAATATTATTGTGCATTGCCTTGTTTTTAGCCATTCCAGCCCAAACCCCCCAAATTCTTGCTTGTTAGAGGTAATGGCCTGCCATGATTGGTACTTGCCATTATATTGTGGATGCCAGTATTTCATGTTATATATATTATTGGAGTGAGCATAAGTATTAATAATAGGTAAAGGTAAAGGGACCCCTGACCATTAGGTCCAGTCGTGTCCGACTCTGGGGTTGCGGCGCTCATCTCGCTTTATTGGCCAAGAGCCGGCGTACAGCTTCCGGGTCATGTGGCCAGCATGACAAAGCCGCTTCTGGCAAACCAGAGCAGCGCACGGAAACACCGTTTACCTTCCCGCCAGAGCGGTTCCTATTTATCTACTTGCACTTTGACATGCTTTCGAACTGCTAGGTGGGCAGGAGCTGGGACCGAGCAACGGGAACTCACCCCGTCGCAGGAATTCGAACCGCCGACCTTCTGTTCAGCAAGCCCTAGGCTCTGTGATTTAACCCACAGCACCACCTGGGTCCCCTATTAATAATACCGTATATACTCGAGTATAAGCCGCCCCGAATATAAGCCGAGGCACCCAATTTTACCACAAAAAACCTGGGAAAGCTCATAGGAGCCACTGCCTGCCTCACTCAAGTATAAGCCGAGGGCGGCTTTTTCAGCACAAAAAATGTGCTGAAAAACTAGGCTTATACTCGAGTGTATAGGGTACTTAATCCTATTATTGGGCAAAGTCAGTTTTGAAGCAAATTGTCAGTCGAGCACATTTACTTTTGCAGCAAGTCCCCCCGATTCGGTTAGATGTCATGCCAAACTGCTACACAAATAAGCCTTGTGCATTGTACACTTTCTCTTCCCCTCTTCTTGTTTGCCATTGATTCATTTAATTTGTTTTTCTTTTAGCATAAACCAAATGCTACACCAGAACACTACTACTTGCACCTTCCACTTTTCGAGACCAAGTTAATTTGAAGCCGGCTCACAATCCTGATTTGGAGGCAACGCGTGAACACCGAGGTCATTCACATAGCACCAAATACGTTGTTTGCTCTTAAGTAGGAATCAGCCATCCAGGTTCAGTGGGTCTTCCTTCCAAGCGGTTGTATAGAACTGCAGTCCTATCCTGCTACACCCCTTGGTTCTAGCAGAAAATCTCACGTATTTGCTTTAACTAGGTTGGGATCACACATGTATGTGTAAAGGTAAAGGACCCCTGGATGGTTATGTCCAGTCAAAGGCGACTATGGGGTTGCGGCGCTCATCTCGCTCTCAGGCCGAGGGAGCCAGCGTTTGTCCACAGACAGCTTTCCGGGACGTGTGGCCAGCAGGACTAAACCGGTTCTGGCGCAACAGGACACCATGATGGAAGTCAGAGCGCATGGAAATGCTGTTTACCTTCCCGCTGCAGCAGTACCTATTTATCTACTTGCACTGGCGTGCTTTCGAGCTGCTAGGTGGGCAGGAGCTGGGACAGAGCAATGGGAGCCCACTCTGTTACGGGGATTTGAACCGCCAACCTTCCAATCGGCAAGCCCAAGAGGCTCAGTGATTTAGACCACAGCGCCACCCGCATCTGCATGTATGTGAAATAGGAATCAGAAACTATGTGTGAATGACTTGGCAGCTTGGATGTATGAACAGACCATTATTTAAAAAGCAATGTGTTTGCAAGTTATTTGAAAGTTCTATATGTGGTGTTATAATTATAATAACCCTTTCAGATGTGATGGGTGATTTTGCAGCCAAGTGATGAACATACACATGTAATCCACCTCTCTATGCATGTGTCAGATTTGTATGATCTTATGCTGCTAGCTTAATGTAATTTTTAAGGGCCAGATGTAATTTTGTGTGTTAACTTAAAACTAAATATTGTAGTGCGATGTCATATTCTTATTCTTATTTTTAATTTTTTAATATACTGCTCTATACCCAGGGGTCTCAGGGCGGTTCACAAAATAAAATCAAGATATAAAATCACAAATACCTAATAAAAACAAAAATAACCCAGTAGCACCCCCCCCTTTCACAAAAAAACACATTTTAAAAGGGCATAGGATGTAAATCGGATCAACCAAAGGCCTGGTTAAAAAGGAACGCTTTTGCCTGGCGCCTAAAGGTGCATAATGAAGGCGCCAGGCGAACGCCCCAGGGGAGAGCATTCCACAGATGGGGAGCCACTGCAGAGAAGGCCCTGTTCTCATGTTGCCACCCTCCAGACCTCTCGAGAAGGCACACGAAGGAGGGCCTCCGAAGATGATCTCAGAGTCCGGGTCGGTTTATATGGAAAGAGGCGGTCCTTGAGGTATTGCGGTCCTGAGCCATTTAAGGCTTTATAGGGGAAAACCAGCACTTTGAATTGGGCCCGGAAACTAACTGGTAGCCAATGCAGTCGGACCAGGATGGGTGCAATATGCTCAAACAGTCTTGCTCCGGTGAGCAACCTGGCCGCTGAATTCTGCACCAGCTGAAGTTTCCGAACTATCTTCAGAGGCAGTCCTAGGTATAACGCTTTGCAGTAATCTAACCTTGAGGTTACCAGAGCATAGACAACAGTAGTTAGACTATCCCTGTCCAGATAGGGGCATAGCTGGGCCACCAGCCGAAGATCTTAGAATCTAAAACCGAGGTGAGATTTAGAAGGCAAGTTTTCAGATAAAAGCAGCCAATCTTTATGTTCAGCAAGCTTTTATCTTTTTGTTTGAATTTACAGTTCAGTAACAAAGGAAGCTTTCATAGTGAAATAGTGGCTGGTTGTATAAAGCCATCACCATTTTTATATTGGTCAAATAACGGCGTCTCTACCCAATTCCTTTTTGCTTAGCAAGAACAAATGATATTTGTAAGAAATATCCATATATTTCTTCACAGTAGGAATGGGACATGGTCTCAATGGCCATCGGAGATTAAGGGTCCAAGTGTTGACTGACATTCATTTGCATAACTGCATAGCAGAATCCGTTCCAGCTCCACAGAACTTTTCAGGAAGTTGGGAAGTTCTGGAAGATCAGAGGCCTTTCAAATTGAATCTTCCCCCAGCCCTTTTAGTTGTCTTGTCCCTGCCATTGCTACCCTGTAAGTAGATTGTACGTGTTGCAACATGGAGAATTCTCCCCTTAGCTTTAAATCTATTGTGGAATCAATACAGTTGCACCTTTTTATTCTCCCAGGCCTGCAATCTTACCCACCACCAACATTTCAACCATTGTGCAAACGTTCATGCTGTCACAGTAGGAAGAAGGGAGGAAGGAAGCTGGTGACAGGGCTGTGAGCATGCATGTATGTGTCTGCAGGCTGTAGTTGGGACACGGGTAGCACTGTGGTCTAAACCATAGAAGGTCGGCAGTTCGAATCCCCGCAACGGAGTGAGCTCCCATTGCCCTGTCCCAGCTCCTGCCAACTTAGCAGTTCGAAAGCACGCCAAAAAGTGCAAGTTGATAAATAGGTACTGCTGCGCTCTGGTTTCCATCACGGTGTCCCATTGCGCCAGAAACTGTTTAGTCATGCTGACCATATGACCCGGAAAGCTGTCTGCAGACAAACGCCGGCTCCCTCGGCCTGAAAGTGAGATGAGCACCACAACCCCAGAGTCGCCTTTGACTGGACTTAACTTTCCAGGGGTCCTTTACCTTTTTTTACCTTTATTAAGCTATGTGAAAAAAAAATGTGACTTCCAATGATGCATCCTTTTACGTAAAGCTCTAAAAAAGGCTCAGAGGGTGGTGGTGTCTAAACCACTGAGGATTGGGCTTGCCGATCAAAAGGTCGGCGGTTCGAATCCCTGCGGCGGGGTGAACTCCCATTGCTCGTTCCCATAAACTGCGTTTCCATGCACTGCTCTGGTGTCTGTGTTCTGTTGGGCCAGAAGCGGCTTAGTCATGCTGGCCACATGACCCAGGAAAACTGTGTGGAGTGGACAAATGCCGGCTCCCTCGGCCTGTAAAGCGAAATGAGCACCGCAACCCCAGAGTCGTTTGCGACTGGACTTAACTGTCAGGGGTCTCTTTACCCTTTACATTTTTTACTAAAAAGGCTTAGGGCTACAAGAATGCCTCAGGTGACCTACTATAAGGGGCAGATAGTGACTGACTGAGGAGGGGGATCTAGTGGGTTGTTCGGGAGCTGGGGGTGGAGATCTAAATGTGCTGCTGCAATACAGAGAGCCCAGTTTTAGCTTTACATCTGCTGCTGAATTTGGAGATGAAGCAGCCAACCCCCCCGCCCCCAAATTGCCCCTTGCAACGTTTGATGGTGCAAACACCGTGTTTCCAGGTAGGCCAAAATTGAGCCCTCAGCGCCCTGACCAGCAGGGCACAGTTCTCGCCAAAATTCCGACGTCATCCGATTCACTCGAAAATGGCGCCAAACACCTGCAAATTGCCCCCTGCAACATTTGGCAATGGAAACGCCGCATTTCTAGGTAGGCCAAAAAATGTGGTCTTGGTGCCCTGACCTGGTTCATGGTTTTCGCCAAAAACTGAGGTCTCGGTGCCCTGACCTGCGGGTCACGGTTTCTGCCAAAATTCTGACGACCTCCGATTCACTCGAAAACAGTGCCAAACACCTGCAAATTGTCCCCTGCAACTTTGTGTTAGGACGCCAACAAATTGGCGCGCTGAAGAGCAGCAGTCAGAGTCCGATAAAGCCGAGGTCAAACAGTCCGGGTCAGAAGCCAGTCAAAGTCAGGCAGTCACACAGGAGTCAGGAGCAGCCAAAGTCAGTTCAAGCCAGAAGTCAGGATGCTGAGGTCAGGATTAAGCCAGGAGTCAGAAAGCCGAAGTCAGAAAGCCGAGGTCAGGAAGAAGCCAGGAGTCAGGAAGCCGAAGACACGAACACAGGAACCAGGAACAGGACGAGCAAGAACAACTACGTGCTCCAGCACAGCAGTTGCAGGTGCTGGTGAGGGAAGCAGCCAGCCTTCCTTAAGTAGCCGGCTCATGACCACGCCTCTTACGAGCTGCAGCTGCCTCTAATTGTTCCCTACGTCTCTCAGCTCTACATTCTACAGCTGAGAAGGGAGGAGGGGAGGGGGTCAGCCGGCTCCTCTCCTCACAAGGGCCTGATTCTGGCTCGACTTCCTCCTCCTGTCCAGGTGTTTCCACCTCCCTATCTGATTCTTCCTCTTCTGAGGAGTGCTGCCACCAGTCTTCTTCAGGTAAGAATCCCTCCATTTCTCCGGACTCTTCCGTGGTTGCCGCTTCGCCTAGGGGGGCTTGCCACCACTCCTGCTCATCTGGTGCAACCCTGACACTTTGGGTGGTGCAAGCGCTGTGTTTGGGTGGTGCAAGCGCAGGGACCTATTCTAAACCACAGCACAACTCTTTTCCGTTTAGTTAGGTGGTGTTTGTATCAATCAATCAAATTTTATTACGGTCATAGACCAGCATTAGGTGGTGTTTGTAAATTTGCAATGGTTCAGAGCCCACAGCTTTGCGAGGGAGGAGGTCTATTGGGAGCCTACAACCACTGTACACAATTCAAATATTTCAGTAATATTAATAATTTTATTATTTATACTCCACCCATCTGACTTGGTTGCCCCAGCCACTCTGGGTGGCTTCCAACATAATAAAAACACATCAAACATGAAAAGCTTCCCTAAACAGGGCTGCCTTCAGATGTCTTCTAAAAGCCAGATAATTGTTTATTTCCTTGACATCTGATGGGAGGGCATTCAACAGGGCGGGCGCTACTTCCAAGAAGGCCCTCTGCCTGGTTCCCTGTAATCTCACTTCTTGCAATGAGGGAATGGTCAGAAGGCCCTCAGAGCTGGACCTCAGTGTCCAGGCTGAACGATGGGGGTGGAGATGCTCCTTTAGGTAGAAGATAAAGGTTAGGTAAAGGACAGTTAAGTCCAGTCAAAGGCGACTATGGGGTTGCAGTGCTCATCTCACTTTCATGCCGAGGAAACCGGCGTTTGTCCACAGACAGCTTTCTGGGTCATGTGGCCAGCATGACTAAGCTGCTTCTGGTGCAACAGAACACTGACGGAAACCAGAGCACACAGAAACGCCGTTTACCTTCCCGCCGCAGAGGTACCTATTTATCTACTTGCACTGGCGTGCTTTCAAACTGCTAGATTGGCAGGAGCTGGGACAGAGCAATGGGAGCTCACTCCATCGTGGGGATTTGAACCGCCAACCTTCTGATCGGCAAGCTCAAGAGGCTCAGTGGTGACAAAGGGTTTAATGGTCAGCACCACTGGCCATCAGAATGGAGCTTGCAAATCACAACTGGAGAATCTGCTCTTCAGGTACGTTGTGAGGTTTAGTATCATGTGGTGCTTGCTTTTAGTTCAGACAGATTTAAAGGATTAAAATAGATAAATGAATGGGAGCAGAGGTGGGTCAATGGCAATTAGCTGTAGGAACTAAACTGAACTTCCATGTTCAGAAGCACTAGCTCTCAAATCACTATATACTCAGGAGAATTGGCATCACCCTCATGCTCTGCTTGTGAAAACCTACAAAGAATGCTGCAGACTCACAATTCTCATTTCAATAAATGGGGAGCAACATTATTTCTATGCTGGGAATTTCAACTGTTTCCTGTATTCAAAAAGTCATGACGATTCTAAATCGGAATTGCTTGACATAGAACACACTCTTTCAATAATTATGCCGTGCGACTGAAATATTAATACAGGCATAATATGATCTGCTATAATTGCCTGACATTCAAGACTGTCATTTTATCAAGACAGACCCATCATTTTATTTGAGCTGTGGAAAAGGGAAGTGTCTGGTTAGGAAAAGTTTAGGCTACCTCATGCATTTGTCCTCTGGGTGGCAGAGTCGCACTGTCTATAAGACTCCTTGCAAAATTCCAAATATTTTCCCAGCCAACTGCTAATATGACTATTCCTGGCTTACATTTCCCTCCCGTGACTGTGTCAAATTTATTAGCAAGAGGATAGAAAAGCAAGATAGGGACTAAAAAGTGGTAATTCTCATTCTTGTAGGGATTGCCTGACTTGGTTAGCTCCTGCAGATGATAGAACAAAATATGGGCTTTGTGAGAAGAGAGCTGCTTGTCTTCTCTTCATGGGTATCCATGCTCTTAATTCTCTCTCTTTTTTGCACTTCAGCAGCTATAGAAGCAAATAACAAAAAAATATTTTTTTTAAAGTAGGGTTGGCGCTACCATGACACAATGTGGATTATTAAATGAATAAAATTGTGAACTATTTAATTGATCAGCTATGATTGAACTTGCCTGTTCAGCCTTCAGTTTGCTTGCAACAACGCAACAAGATATATCCCTTGAAACCTGGGGTACTATAACGAAATAGGCTGCTGTGCTTCAGGTTCAAATGCCTGCTCGATGTCAACACCTGCTTTTGAAATGCAGGAAAGAGAGGAAAAGGGATAGACGAAAACCTGAAGGAGGGTTACAGTTTTGTGAAAAGGAAGGTTCTCTCTCTCTCTCTCTCTCTCTCTCTCTCTCTCTCTCTCTCTCTCTCTCTCTGTGTGTGTGTGTGTGTTTGCATTGAAGAGTGAAATAATTGAGTAATTATTGGTGTGCATGTTCGGAGCACAACTGTGAATTTGAAGTCCAAATAAATTCCCTTGCATTCACTTCCAAGGGGCCAGGGAATGTGTAGAAGGCATTGTAGTGTAAAATGCCCTTTAAAGGTGGGAGTGTTGTAGATACTAGGAGAGGATATATTGATTTAATAGTATCCTTCCTCAATCACACTAGTAAGTCAGCAGCAGAGCGACATTCCCCAATATATAGCAGGAAGGTAGTTGGTAGATTCGTTTGAATCTCTTTACTTAAGCAGTCCAATCTGGCTTTGTTCAGATTAGGTTCAGTTCCTGGCAAGTCCCCTTTTATCCCTCCTAAAAAGAATAAAGACACAAGAAGCTTCTTTTAAAAGTATAACAGGAAGTTTACTCACATCCAGTTCACAGTTGGATCCCTGAAGGCAGGCTTTAGCTTAGAGTTACAGAAGAGGGTTTGAGTTCTTCCCATATGGCAGACATGTCCAACGTTTCGATTGCGATCGACGGGTAGATCCTGTGATGAATTCTGGTTGATCGCCCCCTGCTCCCTGCTGGAGACATTGGGAGGGGCTGTTTTGACGCAGTGTGTGCGCCCACCCCAGCCCCGTTGGCGCCCGCCAGCCCTCCCTGCACCCATCCCTGCCATGTCGGGGGAAGCAGCTGGCATCAGGGGAAATAGCCGGCATGCACCCTCCCTCCCTACATGGCAAGGGAAGCAGCCGGTGTCAGAGGAAGCAGGCAGCGCTTGCCTGCCCTGCACCCATCCCTGCTGCCCGCCCTGCTGTCAGGATTGTCCTACACATGAGTAGAACCTTGGCAGAGACACATGCCCAACTGGCATGTTTCCCTCCTGGGCAATCGTCCAGGAGCTTCATAAGCATTCCTCAGCCCGAACATCACAGTGACTGATGCCAAAAGACATCAGCACACTTAGGGAATAGCAGAGGTTTGCACAGTTGTGTAACAGAACTCAGCAACTCAACATTTAGGCTAATCTACTTTATTTACATATAAACACACATGGAGCACTTCAACATGTCTCCCTCTCTCTCTAGCATCAGGCAGCAAAGAGAAAGAACAAAGGACAATAGTCCCACTTCAGGGAACACAGTAATACAAACATCCTGTCTTCGTCACATCCCATTCCTGTGGAATCAAAACACACACCGTCATGTGATTGACAACAATCCTATGACTGCACACGGGGAATGAATCTCCAACATCCCCTGCCATGTTGGGGGAAGCAGCCAGCACCCGCCCACTCACCCACCCTGCACCCATCCCTGTTGCTCACCTTGCACCCATCCCTGCCCCCTCGAGAGAAGCAGCCAACGCCCACCCACCCACCCTGCACCCATCCCTGCCCCCTTGGGGGAAGCACCTAGCACCCACCCACCCTGCACCCATCTCTGGGTGGTAGATCACTGCCAGTTTTTATATTGGATCGTGGATCACAGTCAACTTCAAGTTGGACATGCCTGTCATATGGGAATGAGCCCATGTCCTGGTGTCTGAGAGCCAGCAGGCAGCAAAATACATCCGTATCAAGAGAGCATGGCATCAAGGAGGGAAAAAATGGCTGTGTGACCTTTTATGGGGTCTCCCAGGGTCATACCCACCTACCTGGTCACACACAGGGGGAGGATGCTCCAGACCAGGTGTGACAGGAAGTCCTCCTGGCTATGGAGCAACACCCCCCTGCGTGTCCACTCTGGGCAAACAGGAAGTGTTGTACTTGACTGCTTATGTTACATCCCACATCAACTAAAATCATAGAATTGTGGATTTGGAAGAAACTAGTTCAACCTTCATCAATGCAAGAATCTTGCAGCGCAGGAATTGATTGCCTAACATGGGGCTTGAACCGGCGCCCCTGAATTCAAGAGTCTCATGCTCTTTACTGAGTTATCTCAGGTTGGAAATCGCAAGGAAGCTTGCCCTATATCCTTACACGACCTAATTTTCTACTTGAGCTGATAACATCCGCTGAATCACCACACCCATTACTAGGGAAGGGGAACATAGCTGTCAACTTTCGGATTTGAAAATACCGGTAAGGGATTTTTTCAAACTTTCGGATTTGAAAATAAGGGATGCCGCGAGGGTGGTGCAATGGCACCAAGTAGCCTCGCCACCCTGCGCTCCAGAGGCTGCATCCGAACGGGTGAGCGAAAGAGCGAGTGCGTAGATGGCAGGCAGGCTGTCTGTCTGGTTGGGCGTGAGGGTCTGGCTGCACAAGGCATGCAAGCTCCGCCCCCAGTCGGTCTCAGACTCCTTATTGGCAGCCGAGCAACGCAGCTGAGGAGCCTCCCTGGCCGGCAGGGAGGGAGAGGAGCTGCTTCCTTGGAAATCCGGGAAATTTAAGGGATATCAACAATCCAATGCGGGAAACGGCATTGGAATAAGGGAGTTTCCCGCAAAAAGAGGGAGGGTTGACAGCTATGAAGGGGAAAGAACACCAAACTTATTATAAAGGAAACTTCAGAGCAAGGATTCTCTGGTATTCTGACTTCTTTTATTTGCATCGAAATCTTTTGGGCCCTCACAGCAGCTTAGAGCACATTCTCCCATACTGCAATTTTTAAAAATAAAATGCCTAGCCCATAATGGAGGCTGTTTGTGAACGGTTGAAATGAGAGGTGTAAATGAGAGTTGCTGTGTCAAGTGAACAGGTTTGGGTATTATTAGAAACAATAAGAGCTCAAGCAAATGTAAGGCTTCTCTATCTGCATCATTATATAAAACTTGTAAATATTGAGCTGCCAATGAATATTGCCAGAGGCATGTTAATTAGACAGTGCTTTGATAACAATTCCTCCCTGGAACATATAATTGCAATATTTTCACTGAGGTACATTAGATTATTCTGTGGGTGAACAGCGATATTAGAAGCTTTTTAAATCTTAAAACCCGTAAGATGGAAGCGCATTGCATGAAAGAAATCTCAAGTAAAAACCACAACATGTTTTCGTTATCATAACTATATTCTGTTGCTTAAAGTGTCGTCGCTTTGTTTTAAATTGCTGTTTATAAATGCAAATATCAATCTCTTTTTAAAAAGTTGACTGAACTGATTGTGGAAACTATCGAGGCATCTCTCTATTAGCTGCGGCCGGCAAAATTCTTGCAAGGATCTTAGCAAACCATCTCTTAACAATATCTGAGGTGACCCTTCCTGAATCTCAAAATGGTTTTCGGCCTTCTAGGGGGACAGTGGACATGATTTTCACCGCTCGACAGCTTCAAGAAAAATGCAGAGAGCAAAACCAACCCCCTGTATATGGCATTTATTGACCTGACTAAGGCTTTCGACACTGTAAATCGTAATGCCCTGTGGACTGTCCTTCTGAAAATTGGCTGCCCAGATAAATTTGTAAACATCATTTGGCTCCTCCATGATAATATGATGATAACAATCACAGATAACAATGGCTCTCAAAGCGAACCATTCACAGTGGGATCAGGTTGTTAAACAGGGTTGTGTTATTGCCCCAACTCTATTCATTATTTTTATTGCCATGATCCTACACTTTGTCGAAGGGAAACTCCCCACCAGAGTAGAAATCATATATCGAACAGATGGAAAGCTCTTCAATCTGAGCAGGCTGAAATCAAAGAGTAATGTTACCGTAACTTCCGTCATAGAGCTTCAGTATGCTGATGACAACGTAATGTGTGCACACTCACAGGATGACCTCCGAACCACCCTAAATATCTTTGCAGAAGCTTACGAGAAGCTTGGCCTATCACTCAACATCCAAAAAACCAAAGTGATGCACCAGCAAGTACAAAATAACCCCTCTGCAGTGCCACAAATCCAACTCAATGGTGTAACGTTGGAAAATGTCGATCACTTCTCCTACCTAGGCAGTTATCTTTCCACAAGGGCAAACATTGATGCCGAAATCAATCATTGCCTGAGCTATGCAAGTGCGGCTTTCTCCCAATTGAAGCGCAGAGTGTTTGAGGACTGGGACATTCACAGGGAAACCTAAAATGCTTATTTACAAAGCTATTGTACTACCAACCTTACTGAATGCTTGTGAAACATGGACCACTTATAAACGCCATCTCCAACTTCTCGAAAGATTCCATCAACGGTGTCTCCAAAAAATTTTGCACATCACTTGGGAAGACAGGCGAACTAATATCAGTGTACTGGAAGAAGCAAAGATCACCAGTGTTGAAGCAATGATTCTTCTACATCAACTTCGTTGAACTGGTCATGTTGTTCGGATGCCTGATGATCGTCTTCCAAAGCAACTACACTATTCCGAACTTAAAAATGGAAAACAAAACAAAATAAAAAAAATCATTCCAGTAGCACCTTAGAGACCAACTAAGTTTGTTCTTGGTATGAGCTTTCGTGTGCGTGCACACTTCTTCAGATACCTTTGTTTTGACTATGGCAGACCAACACGGCTACCTACCTGTAACTTAAAAATGGAAAGTGTAATGCTGGTGGTCAGCAAAAGAGGTTTAAAGACTGTCTCAAGGCAAATCTAAAAAAATGTAGTATAAACACTGACAACTGGGAAACACTGGCCTGAGAGTGCTCCAGTTGGAGAACAGCCTTTACCAAAGGTGTCATGGGCTTTGAAGACACTCGAACTCAGGACGCAAGGGAGAAACATGCTAAGAGGAAGGCACGCTTGGCAAATCTGCACCGTGATCAACTCCCACCCGGAAACCTCTGTCCCCACTGTGGAAGGACGTGTGGATCCAGAATTGGCCTCCACAGTCACTTACAGACTCATTGTTAAAACCGTGTTTATGGAAGACAATCTTACTCGGCTACGAGTGATCGCCAAAGAAGAAGAAAGAAGAAGATTTGTGGTGTATTGTAAATTGCCCCAGGATGCCTCACGGGAAGGAATTAATAAATGAAATTAATAATAATTGATGTAAAACTCTTAGGATTTTGGTTCGGGGTCCCAAAGGGGTCCGCTATGGTTGGCGAAGACGGGTGATGTCCGACCAAGGAGAGGAAGAAGCAAAAGGCTTTTTTAAAAAAAGCAAAGATCCTTTATTCGTTTGCAACCAGGTTCCCTACTGAAAGGTGACAAAAGGTATGAGGAACCCCGCCCAAATGTAAGTTCAGAATTTTAGACAGTCTCAATTGTGGGTGGTCTTATTTGTCACAGGTTTGTCGATTTTCAAGGTAAGGGGGAGGCATATGGGCGCAGGGTGCAAAAGGGAGATTCAGGTACAAGATACAAGGTGGGGTGTAAATCCTATCAACATGAGTAAGGTAATACCTAGAAATCGTTGGGTTCCATTCCTGGAGTGTTTTTACGTAAAAATATTACACAGATGTCACACTAGCGACAGGTAAAAAGGAAAAAAACATACCTTTAAAGATCCTAACCAATCGCATAGTGAGCAGCATGACATCACAATACTACATAGCCAACACCATTGTCAATGTGGTGACCTCACTGCTGTGATACAGGCTATACTGGGTCAGAGAGCCCAGGAGGAGGGAGAGAGGGGGGCCTTGGAGGCGAGGGCGGCTACCCCATCATTAGAAAGGAGATGTTTCTGAGGGAGGAAGAAGCAGCACACGGTAATTTCATTTCAATGACGAAGCGGGGTCGTGTGCGCGGGGGGCGGAGGCAGCATTTTCACCGGGAAATTGAAACGAGCCGTTTGTGAGGGAGGGAGAAAGGGGCCATTCGGAGAGGCATGGTCTGAGGGGGGACCTTGGAAGGGAACGGGGAGGCAGGTGGAAGTTCAACGGGGGAAGCTGTGGGGCGCCAGCAGAAAACGGGGGGGAGATATCTCTATATCTCCACAGGAAATGGAACAACCATTTGTATACCCAAAAGCATTGCAAAATTACAAACGTTCACAAAATGAGCCACAGCAACGAGTGGCCGGGTCAGCTAGTATATCTATATAAATAAAAATGTAACTGTCTGTTTGTCCCTAATCGATAATCTCCCAAATTACTGCACCCATTGCTTTGAAGTTTTGACACAACGTTGCTTTCAAATATAGGAGTGTTTATATGTAACTACAGTATATAGATGTCACACCAGCGACAAGTAAAACGGAAAAAACATACTTTTTTAGATCCTAACCAATCGCATAGTGAGCAGCATGACATCACAACACTACAAAGCCACATAGCCACCACCATTGTCAATGTGGTGACATCACTGCTGTGATACAGGCTATACAAGGTCAGAGACCCCAGGAGGAGAGGGAGAGAGGGGGGCCTTGGAGGCGAGGGCGGCTACCCCATCATTAGAAAGGAGACGTTTCTGAGGGAGGAAGAAGCAGCACACGGTAATTTCATTTCAATGACGAAGCGGGGTCGTGTGCGCAGGGGGGCCTTGGAGGCGAGGGCGGCTACGCCAATAGGCTATTGGCAGCCGACGACACATGCTATGCGAGAGCATACCCACGTCGTCAGAGGGAAGGCGCCCACAAACTACAGAGAGAGAGAGTCCGTGAGGAGAGAGGAGAGGGAGTGGGAGACAGAGAAACGGAGACACAGAAACGGGAGGTGACGGGGGAGTCTTGGGGTACGCAGGGAGAGTGCCTGGGCAGGGAACGAATCACGCCGCTTCGCGTGAAAGGAGCCGTTTCTGAGGGAGGGAGAAAGGGGGGATTGGGAGAGGGATGGTCTGGGGGGGGGAAGGAACCTCTCCGCTGGGAGAGGAGGCAGGCGGGAGTTCAACGGGAGAAGCTGTGGGGAGGCAGGCGAAAGCGGGGGTCGTGTGCACGGGGGTCGTGTGTGGAGCCAGCACCGGGAAAATGGGGAGGCAGGCGAAAGTCCTTGACCGATTGCTTTGAACTTGGGTTCCATTCCTAGCATTCCTGGCATGTTGCTATGTAAAACAAATGGGCCACAGCAACGCGTGGCCGGGTCAGCTAGTCTATATATAAAATTAACAAATACTTGGTGCCACTTCTTTATGTAAACCCCCCCCCCAGGATGACAGTGCCCCACATCAAAAGCAAATACTGCTTTTAGGGTAACTGTATCTTTGGTACAGAAATGAGATAGAACGTTGCCTTCCCACCATGCTTCCAGTATCCATGTGCCAAGGAAAGCTATCCGCTGAGTTTTTAAACTTCCAAAGGATCAGAAAGCAAACGCTCAACTTTCCTGCCAGCCTTGCAGCGAAGCAAGTGCCGAGTCATGAATCTGCTCTGAGATATTGGCTCCCGTTTACCTCCGATGATTACGGTTTGTTTTGACAGGCTGGCTCGCTCCTCTCGTTCTGAGCGGTTTAGACACTGTCAGATTAATTTAATGCACCATGTTGCCTTAATTATCTACCATTTCCACATCACTTTCTGAATTATAGATTTACATAGATGAAAACATCAGTAGCCTGTTTGTCAGCCTCTACAGGGCTTGCGAGGGAAGAAGCCCTTTGTAGTCCTCCGTCTGAAAGAAGCTGACAGAACAATTAGCCGAAAAGAGCAATCAGGGTTGAAACGGAAACTTGTCTGACCTTCCAGCATGTTTTGCATACCTCACTTTAAACTTTCCTTTGAATTATGTGGACGGTTGTGCATGCTTAATACATGGAGCCCTCGCTTTGTTTGAACAGCTCAGGCCGAAGTGGCCACGACGCCTGCAGCTTGAATTTCACGATGGAAGAAAAGTAGGATATAAATGACACAAACCAAGTCTAGGAGAAACGGCACCTGAGGATTTTCTGCTTCTCCTGCAGCTATGGAAGGCAGAGACTCCTTGGCCATTTTTCTTTTTTTAAAGTAGTGACACTATTTGTAGCTTTAGTGTCTATTGCTATAGATGTCAATGGATTTAATAGAGTCCCAGGGAAACCTTGTGAACAGCCCTGAGACCTCCAGGCATAAGGTGGTATATAAATTCAATAAATAATAATAATAATAATAATAATAATAATAATAATAATAATAATAATAATAAATAAATAACTGCAGCTCTGCGAGGTGGTTAAGCTGATTCGACATTTTTGACTTGCATTTATGCACATTAAAAGAAAAACTGCTCCCTTTCCCTTATGGGGTATTCCAGAGCCCGTATAGAGTCCTTAAGTGGGTTTCCCATCGGTAGGAGAAATAACAGAGGCCAACCAGAGTAAATTGAGAAGCAAAGCGGCTAGTAAGTCCGATCTTTATTAAAGGAACTGTTGCAACAGGGTTCCCACTAAACCCACGCAGGAGAACCCTGAACAATGGTGCGCAAGTCCATATATAGACTCTTGAAACTGCCCACCCTGTAGCCCAAGACTACCCCCCCTAAACATCATACATACCGGTACATCACAAAAGGAGGCGGTCTACAGCAGAAATCCGGCCTGCCAGGATACCTGATAATGGTCACTGACTGCATTACCTGGGCAGCCTGTCCATTCTTTTGTGGTTGTTAATACTTTAGTTCCTGAGTCCAGGTCACAGGCTCACCCTATTCATACACAAATATGCCCTTAAGACAGGATTTGCAAGAGAAAAGACAAGGCTCTCCCCATTTGCCTCCCTTACTGCAGAGGAATATTTGAGGTCTTTGGCAGAGTCCAGATTTTAGACATGTGTGCATTTATGAATATTTATTCTTTATTTGGGGACCCAGGTGGCGCTGTGGGTTAAACCACAGAGCCTAGGGCTTGCTGATCAGAAGGTCGGTTGTTCGAATCCCTGTGACGGGGTGAGCTCCCGTTGCTCGGTCCCAGCTCCTGCCCACCTATCAGTTCGAAAGGACGTCAAAGTGCAAGTAGATAAATAGGAACCACTCTGGCGGGAAGGTAAACGGCATTGCCATGCGCTGCTCTGGTTTGCCAGAAGCGGCTTAGTCATGCTGGCCACATGACCTGGAAGCTGTACACCAGCTCTCGGCCAATAAAGCGAGATGAGCGGCGCAACCCCAGAGTCGGACACGACTGGACCTAATGGTCAGGGGTCCCTTTACCTTTTATTCTTTATTTGAGACCTTAAAATTCTGATAACAAACACACACATAGAATCATAGAATTGCATGTCCAACCCCCTGCAGCTGTCCCGTACGGGGGATCAAACCTGCAACCTTGGTGTTATCTGCACCACGCTCTAGCCAGCCGAGCTACGCAGGATGGCAACAAGCGTAAGGCGAGTGCAGAGGTGCAGCAGTTCCCATTTGTATAAGCAAGGCGGAAACTGACAATTCACACTCAAGCTGCATGTCGCTTGTCTACACCGAAAGCACATCTGGGTAGGACATTTTGCCCTGTGTGAGGTGACCCACCGCTTTTGAGCATGGCCTTCCCACGCCGCAGATAAAAACTCTCTGCCACTGGCACTCCTTGGCCTACAGGCGTTGACATTTGGCTTAGCCACAGGCCAGTACTTACCCATTCATCCTGACACTGCAGACATCTCGCACCTGCAGTGGCAATTCGCACTTAAGCTGCACGTCTCATGCCTTCCACTAAAAGTACATCTGCGCAGGACATTTTGCACTGTGTGAGATGATCCTGAAGAGATTTTTTTTTTTTACTTTATTTTATTTTACTGAGAGGGTGTGCACATGCATCTTATTTTTTAATTAAAAAGCAGCAAACAGGTGTGTCAGGGCACTGTAGTCTATTTCAGCAGCAATTTATAAGCATGCGCATCGTTCACAATTTTTGAAACAGGTCGGATATTTGCAAAGAAAAATACCTTGGTCGCGGCTTCGGTTGATTGTGAACCTTGTGATCCTGGATTATTCAACCTGGTTTAATAATCTGTTGGGAGCTGCCCACAGTGGCTGGCGACACCCAGCCAGATGGGCGGGGTATAAATATTATTACTACTACTACTACTACTCCCAATCTAGCAAGGGACAGCTATATAGGCTAATGGTGTTGCAGCCCTTGTTCCCCAGCTTTGAATGTAAAAGTACCCCTGACCGTTAGGTCTAGTCACGGACGACTCTGGGGTTGCGGCGCTCATCTCTCTCTATAGGCCGAGGGAGCTGGCGTTTGTCCGCAGACAGTTTCCGGGTTATGTGGCCAGTATGACTAAGCCGCTTCTGGTGAACCAGAGCAGCACATGGAAACGCCGTTTACCTTCCCGCCGGAGTGGTACCTATTTATCTACTTGCACTTTGACGTGCTTTCGAACTGGTAGGTGGGCAGGAGCTGGGACCGAACAACAGGAGCTCACCCCGTCGCAGGGATTCGAACCACCGACCTTCTGATCGGCAAGCCTTAGGCTCAGTGGTTTAGACCACAGTGCCAATCTTGACCAGAGCTGGTGTGAGACCAGGGTCTGTTGAGTGGCATTTTCAGTTACAAGCTATAGTGTTATGGCAAAACTGTAATGCGGCAACTCGAGGCTGAGGGATTGCATGATGGCACTGGCAGAGGAATGGGGTAGGGTGGGGGGAGTGTACTGCCACCACACCATCGGGGAGGGGGTACCATCGCGGACCCCCCGGACACGTGCCATGCACCCCCTACCGCGCCGGGTACCACGCCCCTGCAGACGGCGCACCATGCCCCTAGGACGCATGCCACGCCCCCAGGACGCACATCACGTTCCCGCGGGTGACATGCCATGCCCCCGGGATGTGCGCCACCCCCCCGCCTGCTCTCCGCCCCCGGTGCCGGAGCATGCAGCTTCGCCACTGCATGATCAAATGCTTCTCTGTATAACACACCTCACCCCAACCCTGGATATTAGAACCGTGGATTTCAGGGAGAAGAGTTCTTGCTGGTTCTTCCTGATATGCTCCTTTTCTATAGGTTCAACCGTGTTGTTGTTGTTGTTCAGTCATTCAGTCGTGTCCGACTCTTTGTGACCCCATGGACCAGAGCACGCCAGGCACGCCTATCCTTCACTGCCTCTCGCAGTTTGGCCAAACTCATGTTAGTAGCTTCGAGAACACTGTCCAACCATCTCATCTTCTGTCGTCCCCTTCTTCTTGTGCCCTCAATCCTTCCCAACATCAGGGTCTTTTCTAGGGAGTCTTCTCTTCTCATGAGGTGGCCAAAGTACTGGAGCCTCAACTTCAGGATCTGTCCTTCTAATGAGCACTCAGGGTTGATTTCTTTAAGAATGGATAGGTTTGATCTTCTTGCAGTCCATGGGACTCTCAAGAGTCTCCTCCAGCACCATAATTCAAAAGCATCAATTCTTCGGCGATCAGCCTTCTTTATGGTCCAGCTCTCACTTCCGTACATTACTACTGGGAAAACCATAGCTTTAACTATACGGACCTTTGTTGGCAAGGTGATGTCTTTGCTTTTTAAGATGCTGTCTAGGTTTGTCATTGCTTTTCTCCCAAGAAGCAGGCATCTTCTAATTTCGTGACTGCTGTCACCATCTGCAGTGATCATGGAACCCAAGAAAGTGAAATCTCTCACTGCCTCCATTTCTTCCCCTTCTATTTGCCAGGAGGTGATGGGACCAGTGGCCATGATCTTAGTTTTTTTGATGTTGAGCTTCGGACCATATTTTGCGCTCTCCTCTTTCACCCTCATTAAAAGGTTTTTTAATTCCTCCTCACTTTCTGCCATCAAGGTTGTATCATCAGCATATCTGAGGTTGTTGATATTTCTTCCGGCAATCTTAATTCCGGTTTGGGATTCATCCAGTCCAGCCTTTCGCATGATGAATTCTGCATATAAGTTAAATAAGCAGGGAGACAATATACAGCCTTGTCGTACTCCTTTCCCAATTTTGAACCAATCAGTTATTCCATATCAACCGTGTACGTTTGTGTAAAGAGGATCTTGCGAAGTTTGATCAATATCTTGTGCTTCTCATTGGACGCGTTTTGTGAGGAAGGCCCTGTTGCCATGAAAAACACGACTCCAAAGCAGATTTGTGAAGCAAAGAAAGTTGTTGTGCTCATTGGGCAGCTTCCAGAGTTGATTTTCGTCTCCGAACAAATGAAGAAGAATTGCTCATGCTGTAGACAATTTGCAACATCATGCCGCAGCATTGTAGAAGGCAGCTGATGCTTTTAAGATTGCCCTGAGCTGACCTGCTGGCCGGTGGGTGGCCCACTTGAGAACTGCCTCTAGGTTGGGACTGTCTCGAGGAGGATAGACGCATTTGCCTGGCACGGCATCCACGAAGAGCATTTCAACATTAACTTCCCAGCTATGGCCTAGCAATGCGCAATTTCCTCATCTGCTGCGAATGGAGCAGCATAAGAGTAGCAGATGCAGGCACAGAAGGTGCCATCAAATAGCCAAGCTTATAAACCACGATAATGTGGAAACAAGGTAATATGGGAAGCCCTTTTCAATTGAAACATATGTGCCTGTCACCACAAAGCTTGAGGAAAGATAGGTTGTCCCTCTAAAGTTCGCAATGTATGTAACCAGGTTATGCAGGTAAGTTGACCCAAATTTCATGGTGCAGCTGAGGTGTCAACCCCCCCTCCCGCTTATTTCCAGTAGCAGGAATGTTTGTTTGTTTGTTTGTTTATTCATGCTTTTCAGGTTTATACATTTCACTAATTTTACAATCATTTTAGCATTTCAAAACTTGACTTCCTTCCCCCTCTATCTGCTGTTCCTTAAATTTATTTTTCATATCTTCTGCATATCCAAATTAACTTAATTTACTCATTTATTCATCTACTTTAAATATATACTCTTATAAAACTGCAGGTCATTACAATCATCCTGCCAATATTCTTATCTGTTTATAATTTATCTGTAAATATTCCATAAACCGTTTCCATTCTTTTATTAAAAAAAAGTTTGTTATCTTGATTTCTTATTCTTCCAGTAAGTTTCGCAATTTCTGCATATTCCATAAGATTTTGTATCCATTCTTCCTTTACTGGGACTTCTTCATTCCATTTTTGGGCGAGTAACATTCTTGCCACTGTGGTAGCATACATGAATAAGTTTCTATACTGTTTCAATAGTTCTGTTCCCTCCAGTAGCAGGAATTAGTCACTATCTGATCCTCAGTCAGCAGCTTCTCAAGAGTACAATAAGAAGAAAGAAGTTCTTTCCTGCTCTCATATTTTGATGTGCTTTGTGAATACCCCTGGAAAATTTGAAAAGCAAAATAGCTTTTTTTGCGGTGTTCAGAGCTAGTTGTGAAACTCTAAACCCCCCATCGCCCCCTGGGTTTGGTTTATGGCTTAATGCCACAAAAAAGAATAAACCCAAAAGAACAATGGCCATTTTCAAAGCAGCTCCCCCATCAATCACAGACAATCTCTTTTAGTGCATGGAAAGTAGAGGTTGCCTTTAGAAAGGCAGCTGATAATTAAACAGCAGCAACAACAGCAATAAAACCACTTTACTGCAATAGCCACATTAGAAATTAACACATTTTACACAACTTGAAGCATCTAGAGTCAGGGCGAGGCAAAGAGGAAGGGCAGAAAAAATTCACATGAGAGAACAAGATGCTTCTCTAGAGTTTTATCTTACCACAACAGACACTCCATTGTCTGAGAGGCTATTTTTGTGCCTCCCTACTGGGTCTGCACCCCCAATGTAAAAGGTAAAGGTAAAGGACCCCTGGACGGTTAAGTCCAGTCCAAGGTGCCTATGGTGTTGCGGTGCTCACCTCGCTTTCAGGCCGAGGGAGCCGGCGTTTGTCCACAGACAGCTTTCCAGGTCATGTGGCCGGCATGACTGAACCGCTTCTGGCACAACGGGACACCGTGATGGAAACCAGAGCACACAGAAATGTTGTTTACCTTCCTGCCACAGTGGTGCCTATCTGGTGTGCTTTCGAACTGCTAGGTTGGCAGGAGCTGGGACACAGCAATGGGAGCTCACCCCATCATGGGGATTCGAACTGCCGGCCTTCTGATCAGCAAGCCCAAGGGGCTCAGTAGTTTTAGGGCTCAGACCTTTAGAAGACAGCGGAAGGCAGCCCTGTTTAGGGAGGCTTTTAATGTTTAACAGATTATTGTATTTTAATGTTCTGTTGAAAGCCACCCAGAGAATCATTTTGTATGTGTGAGGGTGTGTTTCCTTGTATTATTATTATGATTATTATCATTATTATTTGTAACGATCACCCTAGAAGGAAGCTGATCAAGAAAGGGTTAACCATCTTTTGACAGTTTAGAACCCAAGGGGAGGGGCTGAGGCAAGGTATAAAAAGTGGGGGGAGTGTGTGAGGAGATTGAGTAGAGAGAGAGAGCTGAGAGGTGGTGGTGGTTTAGAGACTTGACAGTTGGTGATTAGACAGGATAGTGGTTTGAGAGAAACATTAGTTGTTATTTAGAGGTAATAGGCCGGTAATATATTTAGAGGTAATAGGCCGGTATAGGACATCTGATTTAAGCATATGAAAGATCAGTTTATTCTGTGACCACAAGCTTCTGTACATTCAATAAAGCAACTTGTTGTAGTTCCAAACCATATCCGTGTCTATATTAATAAAAAGGTACTAGCGAGAGTGCTGGTTGATGGCAGCGGGTTACCAATTGTCGTTGGTGCAGTCATCAATAGACCGTGAGACGTCCGGGGGTGCTGCACAGGTCAGGGGGACCGCGACATTATTATTATTACTCCCCCCCCGTTTTTTCCCCTTTCTCCCCTTTCCTCCCCTTTTTATTTATTTATAATTTTTTTTCTTCTCTTCTTTCTTTTCTTTTCTTTTCTTTTCAGGTATGGAACAAAACAAAAACGAAAGAGTGTAAACATTTCTGATTTAAGTGAAATTTATTGGTATGTTTTTATGTAATCATAAAATCGCTAATAAAAATTAAAAAAAAAGAAAGAAAGCCGCCCAGAGTGGCTGGGGAAACCCAGCCAGATGGGCGGGGTATAAATAATAAATTATTATTATTATTATTATTATTATTATTATTATTTATACCACAGTGTCAACCTCATAGGATGGCTTTGATAATAGGCAGTGAGCGATGACCATTCCAAAATCCTTTCCTCGTCGCTATCATTTTTGGCCTCTTCTTTTTGTGCTGTCTGCAAGAGATCATTTTGCTCTTCCTGTACCACGCGCCTTGTCACATTTTAATTGCGCTAATTATAAACGATGAAACAGAATTGCTGAAGCCTTATGTTCCCTTGGAAGATTTCTTTTGTGAAATCATCTTCGCAGAAGTGAAGTGCAGGAGAATTCTTGCTACTGTGACATCTAGCAGTTTGGGTGAGTTTTGGAAAAGTTGCCAATTCTTTCTTTTTTCCCCTTTTAAAAAAGTGATAGAATAGTGATGTGCTGAAACCCTGTGCTTTGCTTGCAAATTGCTCCTTGGCACAGAAATGTGTTTGTACTACAATGCAGAAGGCTGAAAATTACAACTTGTGTAAAATAAAGGGGAAACAAAATGATGGCTTGATTTGCTACAAGTTGCAAAGTATAATAATGTGTTGCGCTCGGTAGAAAAAGGCCACAGTAAGTGAATTTCTAGTTTCCACATGTTGTCTCCGTGTGGAGAAATAAACAGGGCCCTGTTCAAAGAGGTATTTTGTGTTGTGGGAGTTTAGAGTTCTTACTGTACCACTACCCATGTTGATACAGGTGCAAGAGGGACGTGGGTGGCGCTGTGGTCTAAACCACTGAGCCTCTTGGGCTTGCCAAAGGTCGGTGGTTCGAATCCCCATGACGGGGCGAGCTCTAGTTGTTCTGTCCCAGCTCCTGCCAACCTAGCAGTTCGAAAGCACACCAGTGCAAGTAGATAAATAGGTACCGCTGTGGCAGGAAGGTAAACAGTGTTTCAGTGCGCTCTGGTTTCCACCATGGTGTTCCGTTGTACCAGAAGCGGTTCAGTCATGCTGGCCACAGGACCTGGAAAGCTGTCTGTGGACAAACACCGGCTCCCTTGGCCTGAAAGCGAGATGAATGCTACAATCCCATAGTCGCCTTTGACTAGACTTAACCATCTAGGGGTCCTTTACCTCAGTGCTTTTTTCCTTAAAAAATGTTTAGGGGTACTCTCATTATCCTACTTATATTGAGATACTGCCCCCCATGAGGCCAAACTTAGATTCACAAAATGTTTAGGGGTCTGCATCCCCCCAGAAAAAACAGCACTGCTTATAGACACACCGTTAAGACCATATTCATGAAAGACAATCTTACTCGGCTACGAGTGATCGCCAAAGAAACAAATGAATAGGTATTGGAAGCAAACATAGGATTTTTTTTTTCAGTTTACAGAACCTTTATTTGTACTTCTGCAACACTTAAAGGTAAAGGGGCCCCTGACCATTAGGTCCAGTTGTGACCGACTCTGGGGATGCGGCACTCATCTTGCTTTATTGGCCGAGTGAGTCGGCGTACAGCTTCCGGGTCATGTGGCCAGCATGACAAAGCCGCTTCTGGCAAGCCAGAGCAGTGCACGGAAACGCCGTTTACCTTCCCGCCGGAGCGGTACCTATTTATCTACTTGCACTTTGATGTGCTTTCGAACGTCAACACTTAGAATACTACTAATTGGGTTTTTAGAATGATGGGTATATCTAGTCTAAACTTGATAGTGTTGTGGTCATCTATTCACTAGCATCTTGTTCCAGTCCTGGGCATCACTTAAGATCAAGCTGAGATTTGCTTCTCCTCTGGTCCACTCCATGACCAACTGCTCTGGGGGACACAATCACTTAGGGCAGGCATGGCCAAACCTGGCCCTCCAGATGTTTTGGGACTACAACTCCCATCATCCCTAGCTAACAGGATCAATGGTCAGGGATGATAGGAACTGTAGTCCCAAAACATCTGGAGGGCCAAGTTTGGCCATGCCTGACTTAGGGTACTTGGAACACGCAAGGCTGGAACACACAACTACCCAATCTACATTTACTCATTGCTACACCATTTCCTTTTGGGGATACCTGCTTGATTTTATTCTCCATCTCAGGATCACCCTGGGCCTTTGGCGTACTAGAATCTTGGGGATTAACTTAGAAAATAAGATGACAAATTGCATAGATCCTTTAAGCTCGGCACTGCATGCCACAACTGTGGGAAGCACGGAGCTCTACATCGAATTACACAAGCAGACACTGCTTGCTGGGGACATTATTTAGAGCTCTGATTTAAGTTTGACAACCTATATATGAATTGCTAATACTCCCAAAGATTCCAGCACTTAGCCTGATATCTGTTTGTTTTTCAAAAAAAAAAAAAAAAAAAAAAAGCTAAGTTGCTTCCTGCTGTCTCCATATTTATGTACATACACACCGGCTGCTGTCACAAACACCTTGAGTTTCCAGACAAACTCCCACCCACAAAAGCCAGACTTCCACATGTACACGCCAGATGCCAAGTTGCCTGGCACAGGTCTCGCAGGAGAGGCAAGAAGCACCACACCTTCTGTACTTCTGTCCTCTTCTTCCTGCTTGGCAAGCAAATAAATGAAGCTTCGCTCTCTCCCCTCCCCCCCAATATATTTTTATTTTGTTTTCAACATATCATAACGAAACACACTTAGAAAACAACTCTAATGAGTCAAGTGCACATACATTATATTATATTCTTATATACTGTATTTGTGCTTGGTTCTCCAGCTGCACAGCCAGGGAGAAGAAGGTATTTCAGAAGGTCATAACCACAGCCCAAAATATTATTGGTCATCCTCTCCCATCTCTGGAAGAACTATACAGTTCCCGTTGCCTTAAAAAGGTAAACAATATTTTAAAGGATCCATCTCACCCAGGATATAGTCTCTTTGCACCACTGCCTTCGGGTAGAAGATATAGAACAATTAGATCAAGAACAAATAGATTGAAGAACAGTTTCTACCCAAGAGCTATAACCATCTTAAATGCTGTAACCAGATAATATGACCTTGGAGAGCTGTGATGTGTGTGTGTGTGTGTGTGTGTGTGCGCGCGCGCGCACGTGTGGCTTTTTTTGGTGTGTGTGTGTTTTGTGCTCCCCCCCCCCTGGTTTTTACGGGATGGCATGCAATTTCGTTGCACTTGTATAGCGTTGTGCTTGTACTTGTGTAATGACAATAAATAAATAAATTATCTTAAAATTATCTTAAATACTCCGCCGAGTATTGTGACTTCCCTCCTTTCCTTCTCTGGTTTTATACCTTCACCTCATTCTTCCGCTATCCTAAATCCATATTTGTATTTACATAGTTTATTATCTATTTTAAACTCTATTATCACATTGCAAGCATTATATCAAAACCTGTCAGTGTATTCATGTTTTTACAATGATTTTTTAAATACTCAATAAATTTGCTCCAATCTAACTGAAACTTTTGGTCACTTTGATTCCTGATTCTTCCAGTCAATTTCGCTAATTCTAAATATTCCATCAATTTTATTCTCCATTCCTCAATAGTTGGTTATTCAGATGACTTCCATTTTTGCGCCAATAAAATTCTGGCTGCAGTGGTAGCATATAAAAATAATCTCTGGTCGCTTCTAGCAATTTCTCTTCGTTTCGTTTTCACTTCTCGGGGCCATGCAATGGCTCTGTGTCTACTGATGCCATTTTTATATCGGGGAAAGTGCTGTGGGTTCATAGGATGGTATGCAGTAGTCCACTGTCCTTCACAGCAAAGTTTGGTTCCTGGCTTTCTTGAAACTTTAATCCAAGGTCGGTTGCTGCAAATCATGAGGTGGTATCAATAAAAAGAAACATCACACTAAAACTATTTTTTTAAAATTAAAACCAGCACAGTCTTAAGACATCATTCCATTCCTAACTAGGGTTGCCATATTTTTTTTAAACTACCCCCTGCTCCTCTGCCTCTAACAGCAGCTTCATCTATAGACTTGAATGGATGGTGGGGCTTACATTTGTGCCTTGATAAACTGCATCAGAGGGTTTCTGATGCAGCTGCTAAAGTACAGGAGCAGGTCGGCCATTTTATTTCTCTCAGGAACCTGGAAATCCTATTTGGAATGCCTTCCGAAAAAGGAAAGTTTCCACCATCTTTTAGCAGGTAACTATTAGGCCAAATATGGGACTCGGGTGGCACTGTGGGTTGAACCACAGAGCTTAGGGCTTGCCGATCAGAAGATCGGTGGTTTGAATCCCCGCGATGGGGTGAGCTCCCGTTGCTCAGTCCCTGCTCCTGCCAACTTAGCAGTTCAAAAGCACGTCAAAGTGCAAGTAGATAAATAGGTACCGCTCCAGCGGGAAGGTAAACGATGTTTCCGTACGCTGCTCTGGTTCACCAGAAGTGGCTTAGTCATGCTGGCCACATCACGAAGCTGTACTCCGGCTCCCTCGGCCAATAATGTGAGATGAGCGCGCAACCCCAGAGTTGGTCACAACTAGACCTAATGGTTAGGGGTCCCTTTACCTTTACCTTTATTAGGCCAAATAGGCATTTGCCTTCCAGGTTCAAAGTTTCCATTAAGCAACAAAGGGTAATAAGCTAATAAAATCATATGCAGAAATCAACCACCGTTGCACATTCCCAAAAGCCTGGATGAAAAAGAGGGAAATGAACAACAACACTAATACAGAACGGGGAGAACAGGTGCTCCAGGTTTGTGGAATCTCTCGGAGGCTATCCAGCCTGCCCAAAAGATTTTTTTATTTGCCGACCACTCATAGCCGAGTAAGATTGTCTTCCATGAACACGGTTTTAACAGTTGAGTATGTAAGTGACTGTGGAGGCCAATTCTGGATCCACACGTCCTTCCTTCCACAGTGGGGATATAGGTTTCCGGGTGGGAGTTGATCATGGTGAGGGTTGGGGAAACATACCTTCCTCTTAACTTGTTTCTCCCTTTTGTCCTGAGTTTGAGCATCTCCAAAGTCCATGACGCCTTTGGTAGAGGCTGTTCTTCAATTGGAGCGCTTGTAGGCAGTGTTTCCTGATTATCCATTCTTATACTGCATTTTTAAAGATATGTCTCAAGAGCATAGCTGTCAACCCTCCCTTTTTTTGCGGGAAACTCCCTTATTCCAATGCCGTTTCCTGCTGCTATCCCGGATTGTTGATCTCCCTTAAATTTCCCGGATTTCAAAGGAAGCAGCTCCTCTCCCTCCCTGCCGGCCAGGGAGGCTCCTCAGCTGCGTTGCTCGGCTGCCAATAAGGAGTCTGAGACCGACTGGGGGCGGAGCTTGCATGCCTTGTGCAGTCAGACCCTCACGCCCAACCAGACAGACAGCCTGCCTGCCATCTACGTGCTCGCTCTTTCGCTCACCCATTCGCGCGCAGCCTCTGGAGCGCAGGGTGGCAAGGCTACTTGGTGCCATTGCACCGCCCTCGCGGCATCCCTTATTTTCAAATCCGAAAGTCTGGAAAAAATCCCTTATTTTCAAATCCGAAAGTTGACAGCTATGCTCAAGAGTGTCTTTCAACCTCTTTATTGTCAGCGGAATTCTGCTTTCCATTCTTAAGCTGGGAATAGAGTAGGTTGCTTTGGAAGATGATAATAGGGCATCTGAACAACATGACCAGTCCAACAAAGTTGATGTTGATTTCTTTATAAGAACTTTGACAAGTCTAAAGTCTTCTACCCTACTCCACTCACCATTCCCCCTCTCCCTCTTTCCTCCTCTTTTCTTCCCAACTTAATACTGCATGCAGCACTAATGTCTCACAAGAAATGAAAATGATCTGTGGAGAACACAACTTGAAAAACGAGACAATGCACGTATTTTGGTAAACTAAGAAATCTTTAATAAAAATATATTTTTTAAAAAGAAAAAGAAACATGTGGCCAGGGATATACACCTGTGCACATTGTCAGGCCTGGTGGTCTGAAGGCAAGCGGGGACAAGCAGTCAAGAGATGCGCTGGAACGCTGTTTGAGTATTGAAAGCTATATTACTATCCTACTCAAATCCGAGCCCTCTGTTTTGTCCTTGCTAAGGTTGCTAGGGTAGCATTGAATTACTACCATGAATTGATTGCCTAACGTTGTGACGGTTTTCTTCTGTACCGGTTGTTGTTGTTCTATTTTGCATTGTTAGTTGGTTTTGTCTCTTTTGCCTTGTTTGGCTGGTTGTTTTGTTTATATATGGGCAAATAGCCGTAATAAATAAATTTCGGGGACAAGCAGTCTAGGAGCAGTTCGGTGTGGCCGAGTGACTGAGCATGTGAGCCAGTTTACAGAGGCCAACAGAATCCCACTGACTCCTTGTGTGGCCCAATTCCCACGGAGTTAATAGCCGCCACAGCAGCACACCAGACATCAAGAAAATAGGCACACAGTGCAGAAAGTGAGACATCCGGATCCTGTGGCTAAAGCACATGCTTTGAGACTCCTGGTGCCTTGCACACAATTCAAATATTATGTGCCCTGTGGATATTGTGGACTCTGGCAGAGGTCTGCTGAGCTTTGTTAAGGATGTAATAGAGCTCAGCATTCAGCAGTAGATCTTAGCTGCAGCCACCGATATGGGGACTTGTGATGGACGATTATTCCAAGTGCGTCTGTGAATAATTCCGTTTGCATTGATGCAAATAATCTTAGTGAAGACCTGGGAGAGTTAATTCATTTTGTGGGGTTTTTTTTAAGGTGCTCTGGCTTTCCATTGATAGCACAAAGCTATAGGTAGGACAGCCATTCTCGTGATATTAATAATGGGATTACAGAATCAGGTCAGTTAGAAGAATAGAAGCTGACTCTGTGAGTGTATAGCAGTAGGCTGAAAGTGGAGATTAATTCCTGGGCACTAAATATCCTGCATTTTGTTACTGGGAGATGTTTCTATGGTGGATACGCTTCCGCTGTTAGTATACTGCCTCCAAGCAGATGAATTCAGTTGTGGCTTCATAGACAATTCTGTTGCTCTGTGAAAGGAAGTACTGTTTTTTGGGGAAAGGGGGCGGGCAGGTGTGGAGGACTCCCTGGTCCTGAATGGGGTAACTGTGACCCTGAAAGACGAGGTGTGCAGTCTGGGAGTCATTATGGACTCACAGCTGTCCATGGAGGCGCAGGTTAGTTCTGTGTCCACGTCGGCTGTCTACTAGCTCCATCTGGTACGCAGGCTGAGACCCTACCTGCCTGCGCACTGTATCGCCAGAGTGGTGCATGCTCTGGTTATCTCCCGCTTGGACTACTGCAATGTGTTCTACGTGGGGTTACCTTTGAAGGTGACCCAGAAACTACAACTAATCCAGAATGCGGCAGCTACACTGGTGACTGGGAGTGGCCGCCGGGACCGCATAACACCAGTTCTGAAAGACCTACATTGGCTCCCAGTAAGTTTCCGAGCACAATTCAAAGTGTTGGTGCTGACCTTTAAAGCCCTCCTAAACGGCCTCGGCCCAGTATACCTGAAGCAGCGTCTCCAACCCCATCGTTCAGCCAAGACACTGAGGTCCAGCGCTGAGGGCCTTCTGGCGGTTCCCTCACTGCAAGAAGTGAGGTTACAGGGAACCAGGCAGAGGGCCTTCTCGGTAGTGGCCCCCGCCCTGTGGAACGCCCTCTCATCAGATGTCAAAGAAATAAACAACTATATGACTTATAGAAGACATCTGAAGGCAGCCCTGTTTAGGGAAGCTTTTAATGTTTGATGTTTGATCGTGTTTTGAATATTCTGTTGGGATCATTAATGACCCTACCCAGTTTGTCTGCTTTGTTACAGAAACTACAGGTATGTGACCCACAATGTCTGAATTGAAATAGCTGCAACTTACTTTGGTTTTCTCTGACTTGGGGATGATGCTGCCATTCAGGTGCCTGTGAAGGAAGCTAAAGAGACTGCAACTTTCTTTCTTTTCTTTTTTTAAATAATTTTTTATTTGATTTTAGAAGAGTAGAATTATAACAATACAAAATACATATCCATATTTAGAGATTTCTCTGAATCTCTGGACTCCCCACCTTCCCCTCCATTGGTCTAATTGTCAACCTTTTTGACTGCATATTGTTCCATATTTTATATCACTCCATTTTGTCCATAGTATCTGCTACATTACAAGTGTTATTAAAATCCTGCTAATGTTCTTAGCTGCTTACAGTAGTCTCCCAGATAAATTATATTTTTTCCCCATTCTTTATTAAAGTTTGGGTCTTCTTGGTTCCTGAGCTTTCCGGTCAGTTTTGCCATTTCGGCATAGTCCAACAGTTTAGTTTGCCATTCTTCCCTGGTAGGGACTTTGTCTTCTTTCCATCTCTGGGTTAGAAGCATCAGTGCTTTTTATTATAAAAAAAACCCAAACACGTTTAGGGGTACTCTCATTCTCCTATTCATATAGAAATACTATGCGTACTCCTGTATCCCCCCAGAAACCCCCCCCCAATGAGTAGCATACATAAGAAGTATTTTCTACTCCCTTGGAATATCAGTACCTACAATTCCTAATAGTGGACGTGGATGGCACTGTGGGTTAAACCACAGGGCCTAGGGCTTGCCGATCAGAAGGTCGGCGGTTCGAATCCCCGCGACTGGGTGAGCTCCCGTTGTTCGGTCCCAGCTCCTGCCCACCTACCAGTTCGAAAGCACGTCAAAGTGCAAGTAGATAAATAGGTACCGCTCTGGCGGGAACGTAAACGGCATTTCCGTGCGCTGCTCTGGTTTGCCAGAAGCGGCTTTGTCATGCTTCTGTACGCCAGCTCCCTCGGCCAATAAAGCGAGATGAGCGCCGCAACCCCAGAGTCGTCCGCGACTGGACCTAATGGTCAGGGGTCCCTTTACTTTGACAATTCCTAATAGAAAAGCTTCTGGGTTTTTTTAAAAATAAAAGTTAAAACATATTTTTTTTTTGAGACTGCAAATTTCATACATATTGAGGACACAGAATGCTGAGCATGGATTATGTAAACCAGTGGAGAACCTCCAAGCTTTTCGGTCCTCTGCTGTTGGGACTCTGCCAAGGCTGTGAGCAGGAAATACACATTTATAGTTGACACCCCTGCATCTGCCAGCACCGATGATGATTAGCATTTCAACTGAGCATTCTTGGACAGGCCAAGTCATCTAATGAGTCCTTTCCAAAGCATATCTAGTTATTTTACAGGTACAGGCATGCACTGATATTTTACGGTTAGCTGGGCGACAGACTGAGTGAGGTGAGGGAGCAAGAAACAAAACAAAGGCAGTCTTAGGGTGGTATTTTCTTCTGCTGCAAATCCTTGTTGACTTCCCTGATCAGAGGTGAACATCAACATTCATATAATGAAACACAGCATCAACCTCAGAGTTTCAGCTGCATGCCTTGAGCCTAGAATTTAGCCCTGGAAGCTAGCTAGGTCTGTGCAGGCTTAAATTTCAATAATTTCACAATCATTTTAACATTTCAAAACTTGACTTCCTTCCCCCTTTATCTGCGGTTCCTTAATTTTTTTAAAAATATCTTCTGCATATCCGAATTAATTTGCTCATTTATTCATCTACTTTAAATACCGGTATATACTCTTATAAAACTGCAGGTTAGTACAGTAACCCTGCCAATGTTCTTATCTGTTTACAGTTTGTTTGTAAATATTCCATAAATCATTTCCGTTCTTTTATAAAAAGGTTTGGTATCTTGATTTCTTATTCTTCCGGTAAGTTTCGCCATTTCTGCATATTCCATAAGTTTTTGTATCCATTCTTACTTTACAGGGACTGCTGTTTCTTTCCATTTTGGGGCAAGGAACCTTCTAGTTGCATACATGAATAAAACTTTGTATACAATTTGGGTAGTTTTGCCCCTATAATTCCCCAAAGGATCTTTGAGCCTTTTCCAAGTGCAGAAGTGCAGTTCTCAGGCAACATGAAAACTTTGCATCCACCTAGCTGTCAGAAACCATTTGCCTGCTCTTTTCTCTCTGCAGAACCACATCTTTCTTTTCCAGCAAGTGAATTCTGGGACCAGGGGCGTAGCAACGGGGGGGGGCGGGTCGCCCCGGGTTCCACCCCAGAGGGGGGTGACACTTTTTTTTTACAAATTTTTTTTACAAATTTTTTTTTAATTTTTTTTTTTTAAATTTTAACTTCATTGAAAAAAAGAGATAATAGACACACACACAACCCCCACACCTCACAAAGTGGCACCATCAGAGGGGGGGGGCACTTTTTTATTTAATTTAATTTATTTTTTATTTTTATCATTTTTTTATTTTATTTTTTATTTTAACTTTATTGAAAAAAAGAGATAATAGACACACACACACACACACCCCCCACACCTCACAAAGTGGCACCATCAGAGGGGAGGTGACACTTTTTATTTTTATTTATTTTTTTACATTTTTTTTTTAACTTTATTGAAAAAAAAAGAGAGAATAGACACACACACAAAAAAAAACCCACACCTCGCAAAGTGGCACCATCAGAGGGGGGTGACACTTTTTAATTGTTTTTATTTTTTTAAAAAATTTAAGTGGTGGGGGGGGGTGACAAAAAAAATCCGCCCCGGGTACCACCTGGGCTTGCTACGCCTCTGTCTGGGACCCAGAGATGGACAACAAATTTTAGGCATCTAGATTTGGCTATGGCCACCTCTGACCTGGCCCAGGCACCAATCAATTAAGGGGAGAGCAATCCTCAATTAATTATTTTTAAGGTACATCTTTGAGCAGTGTGTTTTGATTTTTGAAAATTCAACTCATACTCATTCAAATGAGACTGTAAAAGACAAATCTCAGCTCCATCAGATTTACTCCTTTAAAAAACAACAACACACATTTGAAACTTTAAAGGATAGGCATAAACAAAGGACATACTTGTACTTTCATAATGTGCTTCATTACTCAAATATTTTCTTACTTTGGTAGCATGAAGATTAAACATACCTTGGGATGAAATACACAGGTTTTGTTCCAGTGCCGTGGCAGCATAATTAAAATTAAGTTGAAAGTCAAACATATTTGGAATTGCTCCCTTATTATTCTGTCTAGATGTTCAAAGTTGATGCTTCAAACATTTTTGAATGTGGAAAATACAAGTTATCCCTTCATTCGAGCCGTTTTTGAGAGAGAATGCTAGATGATCAAGATGCCTGATGATGCGAAAGGCTGACACTAATTACAAAAGGTCATATGAGCATCCAGTGTACTCTGGTACGTTGCAGATAACAAGGACTTGAGCTGCTATTGCAAAGAAGTATCCTTTCATTAAGAGGAAAGCTCATGTCAATCCCTTGTTGCCTTTCTCATGTCAACATTGTTTTTCACCATGCCAAAGTGTAAACTGTAAGCTTCTTGGGGCAGAGAACTCTAGCAGTGATGGAGAACCTGTGGCCCTCCAAATGTTGCTGCCTGACAGCTCCCATCAGCCATTGCCAGGGGTCAGCAACCTTTTGCAGCCGTGGGCCGGACCATGTGGTGGGCCGGACTATATTTTTTGGGGGGGAAATGAACTAATTCCTATGCCCCACAAATAACCCAGAGATGCATTTTAAAATAAAAGCACACATTCTACTCATGTAAAAACACGCTGATTCCTGGACTGTCCGCGGGCCGGATTGAGAAGGCGATTCTGGCCCACGGGCCTTAGGTTGCCTACCCCTGATTTATGCCCTGCTTTTTCACTTTTGGCCTCATTGCAAATAATCTTCCATGAATACACAGCCTCTCTCCATTACTCCTCCCAAAGTGTTATCCATGGTGCAGGCAGTAGCAATACTGTTAGAAAGGCAGGGGCAGGGAAACTAGAGAATAATACAGTGGTGCCTTGGTTCTCAAACGCCTTGGTTCTCAAACACCGAAAACCGGTTTTTTTTTGGAAGCCGTACGTCCGATGCTGCTGTCGGCTATTGTTTCAAATTGGGAAAAACAAATACAGTAAATGGTTATATGGATATTAAGATACATGGATAGCCTTAGAAGGGAGAGGAGGTAGTAGGGAAGGCATTGTTAAATTAGTAATGTGTAAATTAAATTATTGGATTATAAAAAATCAAGATTAGTATTTTTTTTGTATGATTATGTGAGGAAAAATGATTTGGGAATGTTAGAATATAATGGTTGGGTATATTTTATTTTAATATGTTAAGAACTTTGATAAGGAAAATTGCCAGAGATGATATAAAATGAAAATCAGAAAGGAGGGACTTTGGGGAAGTCCATTTAAGATGAATACTAAAATAAGGATCAAGAAACTTATAATTATATGTTTTGTTGTGTTGCTGTTTTGTTTTGTATGTTTTTAAAATCAGAAAATGAATAAAAAAAATTTGGGAAAAAAACCAAATACAGTAAATGGACAAAAGTACAATGATTCATAAAATGTTTAGGGGTATGCATACCCCCAGAAAAAAAGCACTGATTACATCCATCAAAACTTATTTACACTGTTGAATTTATCTTCATGTTTCCCACGTTTTCAAATATACAATTTTCCTCCATATATACAATAAACATTTCCAAATCTTCTCTAAACGTTTGTTCTTCTTGTTCTTCTTGTTCTCTTATTCTATATGTTAGATCTGCAAGCTGCGCTTATTCCATCAGTTTAAGGTGCCATTCTTCTTTAGTTGAGACTTCATTCATTTTCCATTTTTGCGCTAACAAAGCATGGGCCGCAGTAGTGGCATACATAAACAACCTTTTTTGACACTTGGGAATTTCAGTTCATTATGAATTATTTCCCAATACTCCTTTACCCTTTTACAGGTCCACCAAATATGAAAGGACGTACCCTCGACCTCATTGCATCTCCAGCACTTATCTGATTCAGTTTTATACATCAGGGGTGGCCAACTCCCAATAGACTGTGATCTACTCACAGAGTTGAAAACTGGCAGTGATCTACCCCCTTTTGGGGGGTAAGTTGTTAAGCTTTTTTTAGGGAGGAGCCAAAGTTGTTGAGCTTCTTTGGGGCGAGCCAGTGATCTACCAGTGATCTACCACAGACGTCCAGTGATCTACCGGTAGATCACAATCTACCTGTTGGACATGCCTGTTATACATCTTAGCAAGTCTACTCGGAGTTAGATACCATCTGTAAATCATTTTCAGGCAGTTCTCCTTCAAGGAATAACATGCTGTAAATTTCAGATCACTCTTCCAAAGTTTTTCCCAAAGATGAAAATCTATATTGTGTCCTATATGTATTGCCCAGTGTGTCAATGAGGCTTTGACAAGCTTGTCTTTGGTTTCCCACTCTAATAACAAGTTGTATATTTTAGATTAAAAAAATTCTTTATTTTGGACCAAATTGTGAGCTTTGGTCCAAAAACTCATTTTCATAGGCCCAGTTCTTTCAGGTTCCATTTCAAAACCTTAACTCCATCCATCTACTGCCTGGCTCCTGAAGACTAGAGTTACGAGTCACTGACCCCAATTTGAATTACAGTGGTACCTTGGTTTTCGAACAGCTTAGTTCACAAACAACTTGGAACCCAAACGCTGCAAACCCGGAAGTAAGTGTTCCGGTTTGTGAACTTTTTTTCCGGAAGCCGAACGTGCTCTGTTTTGAGTCCTACACTATTTCGCTTCTGCTGTGAGTGTTTCGTTTGTAAATTGATTCTGGAAGAGGACCCCGACCCCCCCATCCAAAGAATGACTATCACCAGTGCAGGTAAGAAAAATAAATCACATTTTCATTTAAAAAAAAATCAACAGTACTGTTTGATTGATTTTACAGTACAGTACCTTGTTTATTGCTTTCATTTTATGGATCAATGGTCTCGTTAGACAGTAAAATTCATGTTAAATTGTTGTTTTAGGGGTTGTTTTTAAAAGTCTGGAACGAATTAATGCATTTTGCATTACTTTCTATGGGAAAGCGTGCCTTGGTTTTGGAACGCTTTGGTTTTGGAACGGACTTCTGGAACGGATTAAGTTTGAGAACCAAGGTACCACTGTACTTTGTTTGCAACACAATCCGTCCCATCAGGAAACCATCAAGTCCTAACGCTGAATTTGGCATCATCCCATCAATACCTGTGAAAGTCAAGGCCTATTGAAACTGATCTCATATTCTGATCTGCAAGCCCTAGGCTCTGTGGTTTAACCCACAGCGCCACCCGAGAGCTGTTAGGAGACCCCTATTCCCCTCACAGAGCTGAAATTCCTAGTTTCCTGGGAAGAGGAATTGACTGTTAAACCCCTCTGGAAATGGTAGCTCTGTGAGGGGAAGAGAGCAAGGTCTCCTAATAACTCTCAGCACTCTTAAATTGCAGTTCCTAGGATTCTCTGGGGGAAGCCATGACTCCCAAAGTGGCATAAAGGTTCTTTAAAGGTGTGGTGCAAAAGAAAAAGAAGGTACCTTTTAACATATGTGGTGGATGTGTAAGGTAACAAAAGCATTCTGGGAAATGATATTTAATGAATCGAAAAAAATGTTTAAAATAACTTATTTTAAAAAAGCAGAAGCTTTTTTATTAGGAATTGTAGGTACCAAGATCCCAAAGGAGCAGAAAAGACTTTTCATGTATGTGACAACAGCCACACGGATGCTACTAGCCCAGAGATGGAAAGAAGATGAAGTCCCTACCAGAGAGGAATGGCAAACTAAACCGTTGGATTATGCCAAAATGGCAAAACTGACAGGAAAGCTCAGGAACCAAGAAGACTAAAATTTCAATAAAGAATGGAAAATTTTTGTAATTTACTTGAGAGACTACTGTAAGCAGATGAAAACATTAGCAGGGTTGCAATAATACTTGTACAGTGGTACCTCTGGTGACATACGCTTCAGGTTACAGACTCTGCTAACCCAGAAATATTACCTCAGGTTAAGAACTTTGCTTCAGGATGAGAACAGAAATTGGGCAGCGGCGGCACAGCGGCAGCGGGAGGCCCCATTAGCTAAAGTGGTGCTTCAGGTTAAGAACGTTTTCAGGTTAAGAATGGACCTCTGGAACGAATTAAGTACGTAACCAGAGGTACCACTGTATAGTTACAGGTATCTGAAGAAGTGTACCTGTACCTGCACACGAAAGCTCATACCAATAACAAACTTAGCTGGTCTCTAAGGTGCTACTGGAAGGAATTTTTTTTTTAAAAAAATTATTTTGTTTCGACTTGTAATGTAGAAGATATTATGGACAAAATGGAGAGAGATAAGATTTGGATGATGAAATAATATGCAGTTGAAAAGGTTTATAATAGGACCCATGGAGGGGAAGGCGGGAAGTCTAGAGATTCAGAGAAATCTCCAAATATGGATATCTATTTTGTATTGTTGTAACTCTACAATTGTAAAATCAAATAAAAATTATTTTTTAAAAAATGTATGGTGCAGATGGGCAGAGCATTTATTTAGTTGAAAGTATGCCTAAATTTTCAAGGGTACCCTCTCTTTCTAGTTTGAGGATGCCAAGCTCTCCATAGGCCATAGGAGAGAGAACATGTTCTGTTAATATTAATTGTGCTTCTCATTGCATTTAAGAAATATTGACATTTCTTTCCCGGAGAGACTATTAAATAACACTTCGTTTGCTGTACATGAGTATCATTCCTTTGCACAAATGGTTCTTGCCCCAAATGCAATAGAAAAGTCTTAATTGGGACTTAAGCCATTAGAACCTTTCAACCCACTTTGCTTTTAACCTCACTTGCTACTTTCTTTGCTATTTTCTTCCTTCAGACTCCCTTAAAAAACCGTAGTGTCTCAGTAGCGGCAGATTTTATGGACCAACAGTTGGGGGCGCTTCAAGACCAGTTTAAGGAGAGAGGAGCCCGTTTGAAAGTAAGGAATAATTCTACGGCTGCCTGAAATAGGTAAACAGTCTTGTACAAAACAAAATATAAAATATACATAAAGCAATTAAATATGTATTTAGCAGGAACTCGGATTCAATTTCTGTATCTTTCCCCTCAGAAGCTGCTTCCTGAAACTGGACAGGCAAGTGAAAATTACAATCTTGTTCTAAACAGATTACTTGGTTACCCGGTCATAGCTCCTAAGTAAATGGGGAGTGGATTTTAGCAAAGTACTGGGTATTCAGAGGCACTTATGAAATTTCCAACTGCAAATGCATATAATTTGAATATTGTGCATTCTGTTTCATAACAGGGGTCTCTATATTTCAAATATTCTTCTCTCGTTCTTTGTTTAAAACACCCACACAACAACGCCCTGTCTATTTAATTCGCCACACACCCAGCCCAGAAAACTGTATTGTAAAACAACGATAGCGACAACCTTGCTCAGTTGAGCATTAAATGCTTGTGTTAACTTTGCCAACAACATGGAAGTCCCACTGTAAAAGATCTTGAGGAAGATTCTGTTGTTGGAACTTGTGTGACCCTGAGGCAATTTCTCTTTGTAGGAGACGGTGGTTTTCCACCAAGGCTCCTTTGTGCCTGTGGTATTTCCTCGTGCTATTGAATTATGTAATGTGTAGGTCTATTTTATTTTAATGGGTGAAATAAACAACGTTTTCAGAAGGTGGATTTTAATCGGAAGTGACACATTTTAATTGGTTGGGATGCTTATTATTATTATTATTATTTTTTAGAATGCTTTGTTTTCTGATGAGTTCCTGCGATGAGGAATTAAATGGCAATTAGTGTGTGCGTACCTGATATTTGCACCACAACCCTGTGAAACTGCGACAGCGGACTTTTACTCAAAACATTCTGGCAGTCAGCCTAAATTTTCAGCTTTTACTGAGATAAATCTTGTCAACTGCTTCTGAAAAGCCAATTGCATTGACCAGGATCCCCTTCCCCCAGTTAGAACGGCAGCCTTACCCTCCCAGGACACCCTGACTTGCACAAATAGTTCCCTTTCATTACCTTGGGATCTGTATATTGTGCTTCCTATATGTTTGCAGAGCAAAGAGCAAACAAATAGGCTCAGAAAGGCACTTCCTTGCTGAGGGAAACTAGCTAACATATGCCCAGGGGGCCTGAAAACATACAAGACTGATGTACAAGAGGATTTTTATCAGATGTATACAGAACTGGGTTTGTGGCTCTGCAAATTTCATGGCACTCTCGCCTTTGAGGACACGCGATCATTTCACCAGTGGAAGAAGAAAAAGAGCTTGTCTTGGGATCAGAAAGCAGTAAACCTTTGTGAATCTCCCAGATTTTGGTGCTGACAGCAGTGAATCCTAGAATTGTAGAGTTTGGAAAGGCACCATGGGTAATCTAGTCCAGCCCCCAGCAATGCAGGAATCTTTTTGCCCAACGTGGGGCTCGAACTCACAACCGTGAGGTTGAGCCTCATTCTCTATTGACTGAGCTACCTTTCAAGCTTCCAGCTGTATCTGAGCAAGATTTTCTAATACCAGTACCCATCATAGAGGAGTAACTAGAGCAGTGCTGATATTTTGAGTAAGCCATTTTTTTAATTTAAAAAAAGGTTTAGATCCTTAATTTAAAAATAAATAAATAAATAAACAAACAAATAAATAAATATATGGAAAATAACTATAAAGTTGAAAACACTGACAGCACTATGATAAATTCAACAGAGTAAATAATTTTGATGGCTGTAAAAGTGGAAAACTGATTTGCATGGAAAATATGCAGGAATACTATGTAAAATGAAGGAGAAGAAGGGAAGTCATTGGTTGTTTTAAAGTTTGTTAATTGTTTATTTTGAAATGTAAAATTGAAAATTTAATAAAAAATCATTATTAAAAAAAAAAGTTTAGATAATTGTGTGGGTGTCCCATAGATATCAATTGCTTTCTTTATTATGCTGAATAATCCCCCCCCATTTTCCCCCCAGGCTTTCATCATTAACATCATTCAAACAATATTTAGACATTTGTGGGGTTCCCTGAACCCTCGGACTTCCCTCCTCCCCCTTCTGGTTTTCCACAGATACATTTTTAAAAAATGTTTTAACCGCATCTAATTCATATATCCAATTTTAATCAAATCCTTATTTATTCCTTTACCTATTAAAAAATTACAAGTGCTATATATCAATCCTGCTAATGTCTTTAAATCTTTTCATTGTTCCTTAACGTACTCTATAAATTTATGCCATTTTTTTAAAATTCACTGTCATCTTCGTGTCTGATCTTTCCAGTCATTTCTGCCATTTCTGCATAGTCCATCATAATTCAAATCAAGTCCTTGCTTATATTTACCGCTGGTTCTGTGTTCCATTTTTTGTTTAATAGTGCAATCTGATTCCTCCATAACATAAACTAGGTGTTTGTAGTGTCTCCCGGGGCTGGCCCAATACTTTTCGGCACCTGAGGCAAACCACACAATGGCATCTCCCTCCCTTCCAGGAAAGAATGGGTGAGCAAAGTTCAGGAACAAGGGATTGGGATCTGCTGCCCCTATGAAAGCTGTAGCCCTAGGCAATTGGCTCACCTTGCCTCATGGATGAGCCAGCACTGGTTTTCTCCATCTATCTTTTGTGTGATGCATAATGGATTGTAAGTGTTGTTGTTGTTTAGTTGTTTAGTCGTGTCCGACTCTTTGTAACCCCATGGACCAAAGCATGCCAGCCACTCCTGTCTTCCACTGCCACCCGCAGTTTGGTCAGACTCATGTTAGTAGCTTCGAGAACACTGTCCAACCGGCTTCCGGTTCCGGCGCCGGAGGGAGAAGTCGGGGGGAACATCGCTCTGATGTTCCCTGTCCGAAAAAGGGGTGAAAGGGGTGTCTGGGACAGCGCCCCAGCCCCCAAAACTCCCGGGAAGGGCGTCCCGGGACCGGTTGGTCTGGCAGTGGCTCGTTAACGGCTCTCCTGCTCCCGAGGAGACCCTAATAAGGGTCTCCGGGAAGCGGGCGGGGGGAGCCGGAGCCCATCGGATCTGATGACATCTATCCCCCTGACGGGCGCAGCTGCCGTGACTTCTCCTGTTCGTGCGCCGGGATTCCTCAACAAATTAGAGATTTGGACTCGGAGATCGTGAGTAAATTGAACGTTTTGGACCAATTTGAGAGCAAAGTATAGGGCTTAAAATGGAGGCCAGCCCTATCGTTGTTGAAGATTTAGAGACGGGAAATGGTAGCCGAGGCAAAAGCGAAAGTGGCGTTTGATCAAAGTTTAGTCTCAGCGCAACCAGCCCCTCTCTTCCCTCATGCCGGAGGAATCTGGCGAAGATCGCTATTTTGTAACTACAACTGTCGCAGTGAAGTAAACAACTGAAAGATTGTATCTTTATTTGACAAAATGACAGGCATTTCAAAGGCAGAGCTACAAGTTAACCTATTTCTACAAAGATTGCAAGAATTTAGTGATGCCTTTGATGCTGCCTCGGAAAGACTGGAGAGACGTTTGGACCAACTCATACCGGATGAACTGTTGCCAGAAGGTTTTCACGCTGATGTGTGTGAGAACCAGAATGAGGATTTAGTTATGGAACACAGTTTTCGCACCCAGCCGCGCATCAGTAACGGGTCTTCTGGAAGCAGGACTGTTTATAGGAAGACAAGGAAAAATAAGAATCCTAAGAGAAGGAATGCCAGCAACAAAAAGAAAGAACTTAAGAGATGGAATGTCAGCAAGAATGTCAGCAAGAAAAAGAGCTCGCAACAAGCACAGCAAGTAAATATGGCTTTCCTGGATTGTGACGCAGGACGAAGGCGAAGGAAGAAAAGAAGATTGCAGCAAATCACTTGGAAAGAAGCTCTGATGGACTACATGAACTGGACATTGGTGAAACAGCGAGTGGGTGTGGGTTGAGATGTTGTTATTGTTTTTTTTTGACTGATTTAATGGTTTGGAGACAAAAGTATGTGCTTTAATTTCTGGTATGAAAGGAAAAACGGACACTAGATTCTGGGGTGTGGGGGGAGGGGGGGGAAATTAAGTTTAAAAATTAGGATGTAAGGCCAAGGGTAAAACCAAGGTTTGTAAGGAGGATTAAGAGAAAGTTATAATCTAAGGTATTTTGAAGTTAAGAGGAAATTGTAAAGAAGCAGATATATTCAAGTTAAGTTAAAAAATAGATGATAAAGGTATTAAGACCAAGATAAGAACCCGTGAGCCAAGTATTATTTAAGAATTCAGCAGGGAGGGGCTGTGGAAGTCATTTGATAATAGTCAGAAATGTAGATGCCTGATCTGGAAGGAGATCAGGCCCAAGCAAAGTGAGGGTTGTGTTTAGATGGTTAAATGATCATTGTTTAAAAAATACCTCCGTGAGAGGGAGGGAAGGTATGTACTGCTTCCTAAGGTGGGAGATGGGAGGCAAAGGAAATTTAACCGGACTGTTATGTGCTTGTAAAATTTGGAAAATTAAATAAATATAAATTTAAAAAAAAAAAAAAAGAGAACACTGTCCAACCATCTCATCCTCTGTCGCCCCCTTCTCCTTGTACCCTCCATCTTTCTCTACATCAGGGTCTTTTCCAGGGAGTCTTCTCTTCTCATGAGGTGGCCAAAGTATTGGAGCCTCAGCTTCAGGATCTGTCCTTCCAGTGAGCACTCAGGGCTGATTTCCTTCAGAATTGATAGGTTTGATCTTCTTGCAGTTCATGGGACTCTCAAGAGTCTCCTCCACCACCATAATTCAAAAGCACCAATTCTTCGGAGATCAGCCTTCTTTATGGTCCAGCTCTCACTTCCATACATCACTACTGGGAAAACCATAGCTTTAACTATACGGACCTTTGTCGGCAAGGTGATGTCTCTGCTTTTTAAGATGCTGTCTAGGTTTGTCATTGCTTTTCTCCCAAGAAGCAGGCATCTTTTAATTTTGCGACTGCTGTCGCCATCTGCAGTGATCATGGAACCCAAGAAAGTAAAATCTCTCACTGCCTCCATTTCTTCCCCTTCTATTTGCCAGGAGGTGATGGGACCAGTGGCCATGATCTTAGTTTTTTTGATGTTGAGCTTCAGACCATATTTTGCACTCTCCTCTTTCAGCCTCATTAAGAGGTTCTTTAATTTCTCCTCACTTTCTGCCATCAAGGTTGTGTCATCAGTGTACTTCAGTCAAATCCACATTTAGGTGTGTGAGAGCAATCAGCTCTGCATGCTTTGGAAACTTGGGGGGCCTGTTGCAAATTTCCAGACTGTTATGCAGACAAAATTCTAAGCAGGGTGCATGGCAGTGGATTGGCTCTGTCTGTGCAAACATGCACCCCCCCCAATGTTAAAACACAAAGAGAGAGCAGAATAAATGAGGTACGCATATCCAGATGTAGACCTCAACCAAAATCCACTAATACACATAGCATCTTCTTCTATCCTTGGCTTATTTTAGAAATATTTGCAAAAGTACCTTGATTGCCAAAGAGGTAAACAAAGATCGCTAACAACCACTTTTGGCAAAAGGGGTCTGCCACCCTCAGCTTAGGTTAAACTCTGAAGCGATGGACCAGCAGAAACAAGGCTGACAAGATACACACACTAACTATATAGTGTCTTATTATGAGCGATACAGGCCATTATCTGTATGTATGGCTATTAATCATAATGATGCTCTCTTGCCAGGCTAAAGAGGAAAAACATATTTTCAGCATGAACAGTTTGCTCACTAGGGCTATTTTGAGTTATGTGTGTGTTCGTTTGCTTGAAGAATTCAGGCTTTGCAGTAGTATTCCAGAACAGCCACAGGCCCTAGGGCTGGCTATGTTCCATGTATCATAGTATCCAAGGGCCAAAATAGATGGTGTTTAAACATGTAACAAGCAGGCAGGATGCACCTGTCCAGTTCTGTGGGAACACTTTCAGTTATTGACTCCTGGGGATGTAAATGTTGGTAAAACGGTAAAGGACCCCTGGATGGTTATGGAACTACGTTGCTACCTTGGTTGTTGAACGTAATCCATTCCGGGAGTCCGTTTGACTCCCAGAACCATTCAAAAACCAAGGCTGCAGAAGCTGCTTCGGATGTTCGGCTTCCGAAAAATGTTCGCAAACTGGAACACTCACTTCTGGGTTTGCGGCGTCTGGGAGCCTATTTGTTCAGGAGCCAAGCCGTTTGACAACCAAGGTGCCACTGTATGGGGTTGCGGCACTCATCTCTCTTCAGGCCGAGGGAGCCGGCGTTTGTCCGCAGACAGCTTTCCGGGTCATGTGGCAGGACGAGACGGAAAGAGGAAACAGCCGTCAAGCAGAGGAAGCTCTGAGAAAGAATGGGCACTCTTTCTGTGGAATATGCTCAGGGTCTAAACCCTCTCTCTCTTCTTTAAACGGTTTAAAAACCCTTCTTAGAAGGTGTCTGCAAAAAAACAACACAGTGCCATTCTCCTCCCCACCCGGACCCCACTCCAGAGCCATGCCATAAAAAGCCGTCGGGTGCCCGATGCAGGGAAGGCTCCTCTGTGGTGGGAAAGGGAAAGGGCTTCCTTCCCTCGCCCTCCGCGCATCCCTGAGAGGCGCCTCTTCACCTCTCTTCCTGCCTTTGTCTTGGTTCCTTGGGGGGTGCGCCACACACTGCGGGGAGCGGCACTTATCGCACCTGAGCCTCGCGTTTCACCCGGGAGTGATGTGGTGGCTTGGGCGCCTGCAGGCTCTGCGCTGCCCAAGAGGGCACCGTGGCGCTTGCGTCTGCCCGCTGCCTGTGCTGGTCCCGTGGGGTATCCAATAGGCGAGGTCTAAGTCCGGTCCAAGGTCAGTGGCACATGTAAAGGCAGTCCGAAATAACTGAAGCAGGGTCCAGGGCAGGGAGTTAGGCGAAGACAGGAACGGGTGGGTAAGCAGGGATCCAAGGCGGGTCAGGAGCACAGGCAGGAGAGCAGGACAGGGATCAAGCAGTAACACCGGCACGAACTGATCAGCGACGATGTTGCTCCTGCAACTTGGGGCTGGGGCTGGCCGGCTTTTTTCTGCCCCGAGGCATAGGGCGGCTCCGATCCTCAGGTGACTCGCTTCTCCTGGCTTGGAGGCGAGCACTCCTCCTGCGGGAACTTAGTTCCCTTCGCCTCTCTGCCCTTCGCCTCTGCAGCTCAGGAGAAGCTGGAGGGTTACCAGACCCAGAGCTTCCCCTGACAGGGCGGGGAGTGGAGCACCTGCAGGCAATGAGTCCTCCATCCCATCAGGAGCCAGAGCAGACTCAGCAGATGCCTGCACCTGAGGATCCAGCACAGGTGAGTCCCCTTCAGACTCAGGCCCCAGCCCTGGCTCTGCTGGTTCTGGAGGCAGGGAATCCTGTGTAGGCTGGGATCCCTCAGTTTCAACGTCTGAGTCTGAATCCCAGGCCATCACACTGCCTCTCCCTCAGGCTGCCGCCCTACAGGTGCCCGACTCCCTGCAGGCTCTACGCCACTCGAAAAAGCAACGTGGGCCTGCAGGGCGCCGGAGCGGAATGCGACTCGGGCAGTGGGATTCTTGCGTGCCCTGCCCCGTCCTGCCCCGAGGGTGCAGCGCCCCGGCCCCCGGGCGCAGGAAGCCCAAGCAGCTAGCTACACAACTGGGGGCGGCGGGCACCGGTGACACAGAGGAGACCCCTCGGGAGCCGCTCCTGCTACGGGCGGCGACTGAGGTAATTCCCGCGGCCAAGGGAGAGGAGGCGGCAGCGGAGGAAGATGCCCGTCCTCGGCCGCCGCCTCACAGTCAAGGAGCGGCTCCTCGTCCTCCACAGGGCGCAATGGCTGCTCGCGCCACCATGGCGGGGTGCCGCCTTGTCACCCCCGGAGACATGTCACTGGGAGCGCACCGCCCCATCGCCCCCCCGTTGCGACGCCACTGACCAGAGTGCACAAAAACGCTGTTTACCTTCATGCCGCAGCGGTACCTATTTATCTACTTGCACTTTGATGTGCTTTTGAACTGCTAGGTAGGCAGGAGCTGGGACAAAGCAATGGGAGTCGTGGGGATTTGAACTGCCAACCTTCCGATCAGCAAGCCCGAGAGGCTCGGTGGTTGATTAAATGTCATATGGAAAAAAGGAAGCACAACAACAAAACAATATGAATCATTAGCAGCTGTAATCACCTTCTTTTTTAGGGCTAAGAGAATTCTAACTGCTGAGAAAGTATTGGCTTTTTTAAAAAAAAGTACATTCATAAGTAAGCAAGCTTTCTGTAGGACTTGGTGGCTTTGCTGTGAGAATCCTACTGAAAATTGCCTATTTTTAAAGCTATTTTTAAAGCTATGGACAAATCTCAAAAATAAATAGCGCAATTAAGGCTTGTTAAAAGAAAAGAGTTTTAAGAAGCATCAAATGCCACTTCTCAGCTCCACAAAGCAATCTAGGTGCGGTATCTGAAGAGAAACCTGATATTAGCTTAAAGAATCAAGCAAGAAACCTCTATTGTAGAGTACATCTTGTGCTGTTTATCATTCTCATTTTAATCCTTAGGAATGCAGCTGCTCAGGAAATGCTTTCTTGATGTTATTTCCTTTCCTTTCCTTTCCTCACCACCCCTCTTTTAGTACCACTGTAGCCTGAGATCTATTTAATTTGCTTCTGTAACATCTTTCACTCTAATCTCTCCCAGGGAAGTTTGTTGACTTTGAAAAGAAAATCTGCTTCAGATGCCTTTTGTGATAAGCCTGAGAATTATTTTTTTTACTTCCTGCACTATAGAAGTTTATCTTATTTCAAATATTTTATAGTGTTCTTTTGCCCAAATGTTACTGGAAAGAATTAAGGTTGTTCACAGAGTAGAACTGAGTGAAGTTGCAAGTTCATGCTTGTGGCCAACCTCTTGAGCTAGTGTGGTGTAGTGGCTAAGAGCAGTAGACTCGTAATCTGGTGAACCGGGTTCGCGTCTCCGCTCCTCCACATGCAGCTGCTGGGTGACCTTGGGCTAGTCACACTTCTCTGAAGTCTCTCAGCCTCACTCACCTCACAGAGTGTTTGTTGTGGGGGAGGAAGGGAAAGGAGAATGTTAGCCGCTTTGAGACTCCTTCGGGTAGTGATAAAGCGGGATATCAAATCCAAACTCTTCTTCTTCTTCTTGGTGACCCACTTTTGAGGGGTCATAGAGGGAAGTAGACCTGGGGACAGCAGAAGAGAACTGAAGAGTAGGCATAGCTGTCAACTTTCGGATTTGAAAACAAGGGATTTTTTAAACTTTCGGATTTGAAAATAAGGGATGCCGCGAGGGCGGTGCAATGGCACCAAGTAGCCTCGCCACCCTGCACTCCAGAGGCTGCGCGCAAACAGGTGAGCGAAAGAGCGAGCGCGTAGACGGCAGGCAGGCTGTCCGTCTGGTTGGGCGTGAGGGTCTGGCTGCACAAGGCATGCAAGCTCCGCCCCCAGTTGGTCTCAGACTCCTTATTGGCAGCCGAGCAATGCAGCTGAGGAGCCTCCCTGGCCGGCAGGGAGGGAGAGGAGCTGCTTCCTTTGAAATCTGGGAAATTTAAGGGATATCAACAATCCGGGATAGCAGCGGGAAACGGCATTGGAATAAGGGAGTTTCCCGCAAAAAAGGGAGGGTTGACAGCTATGAGAGTAGGACAGCCCACTTCCTCTATGGGTGCCGCTAAGTGCCCTCCGTCTCCAAGCTCTTTGCTCTCCTACTGTCAGGAGTGCGTGCAGGAGCCAGGCCCTGGGATCAGCAGGGCTTCACAGGACTGGGGCCCTCTTCGGCTTGTTCTGGAGAGGCAAGGCGCAGCCACACAGGTGACGCCGCTTGGTAACTCACTGCACCTGGTGGCAAGAGCCTGGAGGGATATAGGTAAGCATTTCCCTTCAGCTCTTTGCCACAGCAACGTGCTTCCTGCCTTGCTGTGTCTGGCCCCTTGTTTCGTGACCTCCTGCTTCTTGATCCCTGGACCTCACCTTCGTGACCTCCTGCTTCTTGATCCCTGGACCTCGCCTTAGTAACCCCCTGCTTCTCGACTCTCGGACCCTGGGTTCCTGGACTCACATTCCTGCTCCTACCTCGTCATCTTGCCCCCTGTCCTGACGTCCTCTGCCGGGACTTCGTTCACCAGCTGACCAGACCGTGACACCTACTTTTAAGGCTCGCCGGGTTCTGGGAGATGGTGGGTCTGGAATGCTTTCTAGTGACGTGTCAGCCAGCTGCTGCTCCGGCTCTGCCTCCTCCTCCTCTCCCATTATCTCCCAACTTTCCCCCTCATCTTCCTCTGAGCTGTGACCCCTTGCATTTTGTTGTATTAATGTAATTTTGCTGTCTGCTGGCTCTCAGCCAGCAGCACATGAGCTCAATCTCCACGTGAGATGAACTCAGATTGTTATGTAACTACTAACTCAAGCCTGCATTTCAGGGATCAAATTGTGAACTGAAATGTGAGTAAACTTCTTGTTACTTTTGAGGAAAAACTCCTGTGTCTTTATTCTTTTAAGAGGGATAAAAGGAATAATTCAGTCTGATCAAGCCAGACTGGTTTATTTAACTAAAGAGATTCAAACAAATCTGCAAACTAGTTTCCTGTTATAATGAGAGGAATCTGCTCTGCTACATCACTCACTAGTGTGAGTGAAGGAACGATAATACTTCTTAAATATACCCTTTCCTACTATCCTTGACATTCCCACAGACATTCTACTTCTGTTGATGCAGCCTAGAAGAGCATTTGCTCTCTTTTTTTGGCTGATGCACCACACTGTTGACTCATTGTAAGCTTGTGGTCTACTAAGATCCCCAGATCCTTTTCACATGAAGTCCAAAGCTGAGCTGAATCTTCAGCGACTACTGAATGGCTTTGAATTGTGACATTTGCTTTCTTCAGTGAGGACTTGGAAGAGAGCAGTTAGTGGGCGGTTTCAGGCTTCTCCCCTGACAAGTCTGACTTCATTGTTTGGGATCTAGTGGCTTTTCTTCTCCAGAGGGATCTGTGGGAGTTCCCCTTTCACCCAGGGGACTCAAGGACTCTAAGGTGTCCTGAATAGATAATCCTGGCTTGAGGTTATCATTGGAGGGAGTTGGCTCACAATACAAACATATTCCAAGTTTATTTAGATGTTTCAGGCTTAGTTTTGGCTCAAAACACCATGTTTCCCTGTGATGTTTTTTGTTTCTGCTAGCATTTATTTGTTGTTTTGATCCGTTTATGTTTTTATCAGATTTAGCTCAGGAAATGCCATTAAGGCAGGTTCTTTTCTTCTTTTCTGTTTAGGTAATCCATAGAACTTTAAAATACCCTCATAAACGAACTCAAAATGTGTTTCATTTTGCTGACACTGCTTGTACGCTCCTGTGCCTGAATGTAAAAGCAGGAAAAGGGAGGAGGAGAGAATCACCGAATTAACCTTGTGCAAAAACATATGAATAAATGATAGAGCAAATAATCCTTTCTCTATGTTCTAAATTCATGCTGTTTTTAAAAGCTGTACATCTTAGTAAGCTCAGCAAGAGACCGAAGGAAATTTTCCAGATTGATTATTGGGCTTGTTTTTAGAAGATGCCCGAGAGACCTTGGGCTATGTTCTGATGTCTCTCATTTTGCTAAGGCCAAAGTAACTGGGGTAATGTTCTTTTCAGTGGTCCCCATCTCTCAGTGGGGTGGGGAGAAAAAGGCAGGGGTGTGTGGAAGACTGGTGTTAGTCTAATTATAAATTTGCTCTCTAAAGCATCAAGATTTTTATGTTTAAAACCTTCCTAATCCAATTGGTTCCTGTGCGACGAGTTTTGCAAGCAGCAGCACCTACTTATCTCACTCGGTGTCTTTCGAACCAATCAAGGGCTGAGCTAATATCTAATTTTAGTTCTAACCTAGAAAGGTTTACTCCCTGGCTCTGCCTGGTCCCATTCACTTCTTGCTTTTCCCCAGTTAGCGCCTTTTAAATGCAGCTCTTAATATACTATACATAGAACCTCTTATCTGCCGAGCATGGCTGATGCATCTCTAACAGAGGCCTCACGCTGGGCTAGTAAATGCTGATGGGCAGGACGGTTTTGTAGGTTGTGCTTGGCAAAGCAGGGCTGCTATTTACCAATGCATTAAAGATTAATCTGCGCAGAATTTGTGCCATTTCACAGGACTGAAAGCTGGCTTGCCGGAAAGTGTATTTATTTGTTTGTTTAATAGCCCATCTTGTACGGAACATTCTCTTCAGAACTTAAGAATTTCTTATTTTATTTTTTTAGAGTGGGTTCCATTGAACAGGCTGGCTCATACAGGATTAAGCAGTGTCTGGACACCGAAGGCTGGTGTAGCAGCTAAGAGGGGAAGCTTTTTGCTGGGATGCTCCGGCTCAATTGTAAACTCAGCCTCCAATACGCTAGATGGTCTTTGGCAAGCTGTTGCTCTCAGCCTCCCTTCGTCATTGCTATTAATATTTGCTCATTGCTTTTTACACAAAGCATCTCAAAGAGACTTTCAAAGTATCATATTACAGATCAACTTACCAAACATTTTACGTGGAATACAGTCGTACCTCGGGTTACGAACCTAATCTGTTCCGGGGTGCTGTTCGCACCCCAAAAAGCGATATCATGCTTCTGCGCATGCGTGAACTGTGCAGAACGCTTCTGCGCATGCACGCGTGGCGAAACCCGGAAGTAAACCCGTTCGCAACCCAAAAAAAACGTAACCCGAAGCATTCGTAACCCAAGGTATGACTGTAAAACAGAAGATCACAAAAAAGAGTTCATCCATCAACAAAAATGAATTCTATCCCATGAAAAGAAGTGCTTGTTTAAAAATAATAATTTTTATTTGATTTTACAAATATAAAATTATAACAATAAAACCATGCACATCCACATTTAAAGATTTCCCTGAATCTCTGGACTTCCCTCTTCCCTTCCATGGGTCCTTTTATTAAACCTTTTCTACTGCATCTTTTCCAATAATCTATATTTTATATAACATCACTGTCTCCATAGTACTTGCTACATTACAAGTGTTATTGCAACCCTGCTGTTTTCATCTGCTTACAGTGGTCTCCAAGATAAATTACATTTCCCCCCCATTCTGTGTTGAAGTTTTGGTCTTCTTGGTTCCTGAGCTTTCGGTCAGTTTTGCCATTATTGCATTATCCAACAGTTTAATTTGCCATTCTTCTCTGGTAGGGACTTTATCGTCTTTCCATCTCTGGGCTAATAGCATCTATGTGGCTGTCGTCACATACATAAAAAGTCTTTTCTGCTCCCTTGGAATATCAGCACCTACAATTGCTAATAAAAAAGCCTCTTTTTATTATTTATTTACAAAAGTTAATTAGAACATTTTTTCCCCATCTCATTATATATCATTTCCCAGAATGCTTTTATTATCTTACAAGACCCACTAAAAGAAGTGTATACTAGAGGGGGATAATACATCACCTCAGCTAATCCTTCAATAGTCTTGTACGTGAAGCACTCTGGGTGCCTGAAATGCACTATATAAAGGTTAAGTATAGCTATTCTTCCAAAGAGCTCAGGATGCCATAAATAGGTGTCAGGGACTGGCAGGATGAAGAGGAGGGATGGGTGGCACAAGACAGGGAACCCCCTAGGGAAGCCTCGGAGAAGAAAGGCTCAGAGGCTGGGGAGAGGTGGTGAGACACTGAGGAAAGGTCAGAGGGGGAAGGAGGGAAGAAATGGCTGGATGCTGAAGAGGCGACAGGCTTTAGTGAGCAAGAGGAGCCAGGGGCAGAAAGCAGTTCAGACTCAGCTGATGAAGCATCCCAGGAGCTTTCCACTCCTCCTGTACTAAGCTCTCTGCTCCCCTCATCTCCAAGGACACGGAGGACAATTCATGGTGCAGAACAACAGGCAGAGATCCACATACACACATCGGGCATAGTTTGAGGGTGCTTGGAAAGTAGGGAAGTAGAAGGCAAAGACCTTCAGTCCTGGCAACCGTTTCATAGGGACCAGCCCTGTTTGTAGGCATTGCTGCCTTGTGTGCTGTTTTCTTGAATAAAGAGCTAACATTTCTGCTTGTCTCTGTGTCTCGAGTGCTGACCTGCATCTGAACCAGCCCTGTGAAAAATTCAGATGACCTATGATTGACGTATGTCTGTCTCCTGCATACCAGCTGGTGAAACCCCAAGTTGTGACCTTCAGAGGCAGAGCCATGAGACAGTTGCACCTGCGGTCTCAAAACACATCCCTTTGAGCCTTATGGGAGGGTCTTAGGAGCTCTAAAATGTGATAGTCTGAGGTCTAAACCACTGAGCCTCTTGGGCTTGCCGATTAGAAGGTCGGCAGTTCGAATCCCCATGATGGGATGAGCTCCCGTCGCTCTGTCCCAGCTCCTGCCAACCTAGCAGTTTGAAAGCATGTCAGTGCAAGTAGATAAATAGGTACCGCTGTGGCAGGAAGGTAAACAGCATTTCCATGTGCTCTGGTTTCTGTCACAGTGTCCCGTTGTGCCAGAAGCAGTTTAGTCATGCTGGCCACATGATCCGGAAAACTGTCTGTGGACAAATGCCAGTTCTCTCGGCCTGAAAGCTAGATGAGCGCTGCAACCCCATAGTTGCCTTTGACTGGACTTAACCATCCAGGGGTCCTTTACCTTTTACCTTTAACTAGTCTGAGTTTGTGCATGTGTGTCTGTTATATTCATGCTTTATCTTTCTTAAGGTGCGTGCTTTTCAAAATCTCAGGTGTACACCTATAAATATAACTTCAGAAGAGGTTATAAAATTCTCTAATTTGGCTGGCTTTTTGTAAACCTCAGATCCTGTTTCTGATGTTCCCTGTATGGCAAGGAACACAATAGGTTTAGATTCCTCATAATCTGAGACTGTAACTAGACACTATGGGAGATTTCTGGCTGACACTGAAAACAACAGCTCACATCTCCATCTCCTCCTCCTCCCTCCCTTAGTAAGAAGGAAATGGCAGAAAGGGAGGAGGACTTGGGGCTGCCACCATATATATCAAGTAACATCTAGGTCCATTCCTGAGCATAAATCTGCTTTCAGAGGCACAAAAATCGTGTCTATTTTCTGCTGTGTTCCCATTTGCATTCTGCTGCACAAGCAGGCAATATGTGTAACAGCTGACCTTTAAGATAATGCACTGTCATCTTCACTTTAAATCTGAAGTAGCTCCACATATAACCACAGACTGATTCGAGGCCACAAACATGTCTTGAAGCTACAGGACAGATTGAAAGGAAGGAAGAGAAAATCAGTAATCTGCAGCCCCAATCAATGGATGAAGTGTGTCTGCTGAACATCTATTGGGGGGAAAAGAAGAGAGGAAAATCAAACATGTCAATGGCAATCCTAAGTAGCTACTGTTGACGTTAAAAATTCAAGGATTAAAAAATGATATCTGCATTGAAATGCTAACAAGTGCAATGATTTAGGCTATGTGCTCTGCTGCTAATTATTATGCATAGCTTGCACATAACATAAATAGTTGTAACCTTTGTGCGAAGAGCAAAGTCAGGAAATGTTAATCCATGGGGAAGTGATCACTTCTTGGTAACTTCCCCAACAAAAACCTTTTAATTCTTTCACTTGTTCCTTAGTCCAAACAAAAGGATAGGAGGGGAAGACTTTCTGCAGATGTGCCTGTCCATTGCTTTATTAGGCTGTGTGGACATGCAAGCAAAATTGACTTCAGTAAGTGTTCTTATAGTTAAAGTTATGGTTTTCCCAGTAGCGATGTATGGAAGTGAGAGCAGGGCCGGCGCTTCCATTTAGGCCAACTAGGCAACTGCCTAGGGCGCCAAAATGGAGGGGGCGCTGGCCAGCCTGCCCACCGCCCCCTGCCGCCCCAACCAGCAGCAGAGCGAGCAGGTTGGGGCAAAAACCGCCGCGGCGGCGCCAAAATGGAGGGGGTGCTGGCCAGCCTGCCCCTCGCCCCCCGCCGCCGCCCAGTGCCGCCCCAACCAGCAGCAAAAATCACGGCGGCGCGGGGCGCCCGGCGCGCAGGGGGCGGGGCACCGTACGTCATTGCGCATGACGTACGGTGCCCCGCCCCCTCGCCTAGGGCGCCAGAAACCCTGGCACCGGTCCTGAGTGAGAGCTGGAACATAAAGAAGGCAGATCGCCGAAGAATTGATGCTTTTGAATTATGGTGTTGGAGGAGACTCTTGAGAGTCCCATGGACTGCAAGAAGATCAAACCTATCCATTCTGAAGGAAATCAGCCCTGAGTGCTCATTGGAAGGACAGATCCTGAAGCTGAGGCTTCAATACTTTGGCCACCTCATGAGAAGAGGAGACTCCCTGGAAAAGACCCTGATGTTGGGAAAGATGCACAAGGAGAAGGGGACGACAGAGGACAAGATGGTTGGACAGTGTTCTCGAAGCTACCAACATGAGTCTGACCAAACTGCGGGAGGCAGTGGAAGACAGGAGTTCCTGGCGTGCTCTCGTCCATGGGGTCACGAAGAGTCGGACACAACTAAACGACTAAGCAACAACAACAACAACAACAAAGTGTTCTTCCTTCATTAAGTAGATCAGTTGGCAATGTGGGGAGTGAGAGGGAGCAGTTTTCTTAAATCTGCTGCCAAAATACCCAAGAGGTTGATATAGAGAGCTCTCTCTCTCTCTCTCCCACCCCCATCCCCACCCCATCCCAGATATTTAGTGGCAGGTGCCCAGATCACACATTCCAGATAGACCAAAACACCCGTTTTTATTTCAAAATAAAACTGGCCAGTTTAAGCCATGACATAACTTCACATCAAATTCATCCCTCAGACCATGAAGTTACTGGTTTGAGACACGGAGCCACTGGCAAAATCCAGGCCCCCTCACCTGTGTTCTTCTCTTTCATTTGCAGTAGAAAACAAACAAAAATCCATCGTTCTGTTTTTGGTTGTTCTTGACAGCTTCTCATCTAGTTTCAGTTGTTCTTTCAACATTAGCACTGCTGAGATAATAAATTAGACGCTTTGTTTTGTATGCAAAATAAATAAATAAAAATAAAAGTAATTGTACACGGTTTTGGTAACAAGCTGGAAGGAAGGTGGCATTTATGCGAGGCTTCTTTGCAGTCTAGCAATCTAATCCAAATCCCCTAGACTGCTGTGCAATTTTCCCCCTACTTAGTCTCTACAATTAATAACTATGTTTATTGTAAGGATTTAAAAACTTCTCTGCAAGTAAATGAGTTCTGCCTGCCCTAATTTCCTATCTCTGCTCAGGAGCTGTGCTGATTAATGTCATTGAAGACAGTAACTGCTGTTCTCATGGTATTCTGAAGTTAGACAATGGAAGGCTTCTCATTCAATAGCTCCTCAAGCTTGGCATTCCTGCTGCATTCTGAGCTGATAAAGTCTCATTCTTTTCATAGTTACTTTCCACTTTTACTGTGCCAAGGCTATGCCAGAGGCCAGTTGTCATGAGCCAGAGCTATTAAGATGGGGAGCAGTGATTTGAGATCCGGTGCCACCATCTCCCTTGGCAGAGGACCCAACCTGGCTGTGCTCCACTCCAAAAGGGACGCGGGTGGCGCTGTGGTCTAAACCACTGAGCCTCTTGGGCTTGCTGATTGGAAGGTCGGTGGTTCGAATCCCCGCGACGGGGTGAGCTCCCAGTGCTCTGTCCCTGCTTCTGCCAACCTAGCAGTTTGAAAGCACATCAAAGTGCAAGTAGATAAATAGGTACCACTGCAGCAGGAAGGTAAACGGCATTTCTGTGCACTCTGGTTTCCGACACGGTGTCCTATTGCGCCAGAGGCGGTTTAGTCCTGCTGGCCACATGACCCGGAAAGCTGTCTGTGGACAAACTCTTGCTCCCTTGGCCTGAAAGCGAGATGAGCACTGCAACCCCATAGTTGTCTTTGACTGGACTTAACCATCCAGGGGTCCTTTACTTTTACCTTACAGGTCAAATTAAAACAAGCAAGCAAACAAACATCCTTTTTTCATACCAGGCCTCTATGGTACATAGCCCCTGGACTATGCAGTCTCCTCATTGTGTGTTTAAGATTCAAAGGTACCTCAAAATCTCACTGTTTTTGACATCAGCCTGGGATTAACCTCACCTCCCAGAGGGTTTATTAAACACTAGCTGGCCCGGCCACGCGTTGCTGTGGCTCATTTGGTGAAAGGAAAGTGCACGTTTCCCCCCTTTTTTGCCTGGCTTCTCCCTTTGAAGTCCCACCTGCCTCCTCTCCTACTTTCCCCCCGTTTTCGCCTGGCTTCCCACAGTTTCTCCTGTTGAACTTCCGCCTGCCTCCTCTCCTACTTTCCCCCCGTTTTCGCCTGGCTTCCCACAGCTTCTGCCGTTGAACTTCCACCTGCCTCCTCTCCTACTTTCCCCCCGTTTTCGCCTGCCTGCCCGCAGCTTCTCCCATTGAACTTCCGCCTGCCTCCTCTCTGTCTATCCCCCCGCCTTCGCCTGCCTGCCCGCAACTTCCTCCTGCCTCCTCTCTGTCTATCCCCCCGCTTTTGCCTGACTCCCCACAGCTTCGCCCGTTGTACTTCCGCCTGCCTCCTGTCTATCCTCCCGTTTCTGTTTCTGTTTCTCCGTCTCCCGTTTCCCCTCCCCCTCCTCTCTCCTCACGGACTCTCTCTCTCTGTAGTTTGCATGTGCCTACCCTCTGACGTCGTGGGTGTGATCTCGCATAGCGTGTGTCGTTGGCTGTCAATAGCCTCCAAGACCCCCCTCCCTCCCTCTCCTCTCTCCTCCTGGGCTCTCTGACCTTGTATAGCCTGTATCACAGCAGTGAGGTCACCACATTGACAATGGTGGTGGTTATGTGGCTATGTGGCTTTGTGATGTCATGCTGCTCACTATGTGATTGGTTAGGATTGGTTGTGGCTATGTGCCTTTGTGATGTCATGATGCTCACTATGTGATTGGTTAATATGTTTGTTCCTTTGTTCCACTCACTGAAGTGACTTCTAATTAATATTTTTATGTAAAAACACTCCAGGCATGGAACTCAACGTTGTGTCAAAATCTCAAGGCAATCGGTGCAGTAGTTTCGGAGTCCATTGGCGACAAAGAAACGACGCTACATTTTTATTTATATAGATTTGATGGTAGAGCATAATATGTGACCGATAAGAGGTGTACAGTATAACTCAGAGGGTTCCTATTTTGCAGGTCAGTCCTTTACCCTAAATGACAAAGGGAGATACTCTCTATGGATTATAGAATGTGAGCAAGACTTCATGTCTTCATTTTTATTTCTCTTTCATTTAAACATGCCCTTTGTAGCATGTTTTTGAGTTCCTTCAATAAATGCCTCTCTTGCTCCTCATTGGCACTCGAGCCTTATTTGTTAACTATTTTTCAGTTTGCATTTCACGATGAGCAGAGCGTTCTGACGCTACATTTTCATTTTTTGTGAGCTTCCTCTCTGAGTTATCATCTTTTCTGGATATCTCTGTTCCTGCCCACTTGTAGGAAAAACATCTCTCTCATATATCTGGATTCCTTGGTGGTCGTAAAAGGAGCAGCACTCCAACGACCTGCAAACTTGTAAATCTCATTGAAGTCAACAGGATTTACAAGTGCCTTCAAGATCATTTGCAATAGAGGGGCTTTTTTTAAATAGAAGGAATAAAAAAATGCAGAGAAAATATAGTGTGTGAGCATAAACCATGTCTGGAATAAAGGAAGACCTAGATTAGTGGATGTTTGGATAAGGTAAAAATTTATATAGTTTGGTATTATGGTTGGCTCTGTGAATTATAGTTTGTCTGCTGACTGCAAAAATGGAATAGTCCCTGATTTGATTATGCACAGAGCAGCACAGAATATACTCAAAACTTTTTTTCAGAGAAACTGGCAATTTTGATGTGGGAAAAAATATTATTGATAAATACCTTCATTGTGCGAATATTCATGGACACAACCCTGCTTGACATTGCTGTATATGGAGCCCAACACAGCTTCAGCACAAATGAAGGAATCTCAAGGGGTGGGGGGCAAAAATGCAGTTATTTCCCATGCCTCTGTTTTCCTGGCTAAGGGATGGTTGACATTGGAAAAGGAACTATGTAATTTCAGACCATCCAAGTGTCCCTATTTTCCAGGAACTGTCCCAGATTTGCAGAAGCCATCTTGGTTTCTAATTTGATCCCAGAATGTCCTGCTTTTCCTTAGGACATCCCTATTTTCATTGGAGAAATGTTGGAGGGTATGGAGTTATGCAACTCCTGAGCCAAGGAGATAGGTAACTAGATGGCCTTTAAAAGACATCTGAAGGCAGCCCTGTATAGGGAAGGTTTTTTTTAATGTTTAATGTTTTATTATGCTTTTATATATGCTGGAAGCCACCCAGAGTGGCTGGGGCAATCCAATCAGATGATCAGGAAATAATAATAATAATAATAATAATAATAATAATAATAATAAGAAGAAGAAGAAGAAGAAGAAGAAGAACCAGTGTGGTGTAGTGGCTAAGAGTGGCAGACTCGTAATCTGGTGAACCAGGTTCGCGTCTCCGCTCCTCCACATGCAGCTGCTGAGTGACCTTGGGCTAGTCACACTTCTTTGAAGTCTCTCAGCCCCACGCACCTCACAGAGTGTTTGTTGTAGGGGAGGAAGGGAAAGGAGAATGTTAGCCTCTTTGAGACTCCTTCGGGTAGTGATAAAGCGAGATATCAAGTCCAAACTCTTCTTAATAATAATGGAATAGGACAGTGATGGCTAACCTTGACACTGCAGATGTTTTGGGACTACAACTCCCATCATCCCTGACCACTGATCCTGTTAGCTAGGGATGATGGGAGTTGTAGTTCCAAAACATCTGGGGTGTCAAGGTTAGCCATCACTGGGATAGGATGTCCCCATTTTCATCAGAGAAATGTTGGAGAGTACTGTATGTAATTTTTCTGCTCATTATGGCTCTGCCATCTTGGTGTTATTGGAGTGCTGCAGGGCCGGTCCATTGAGAAGTGGCTTCTATGATGCTCTGGCAATGACAATTATGGTCCCAGGATGCCAGTGGCTGAAAGCAGGGGTCTTTCACAATGGTAGTTGCAAAGCAAAGCTTCCCAATATATAAGGAAGGAGGTTATTGTAATGCTTATGACAAACCCATTCCTTGGTCCAAACTAGTATTTCAGAAAACTCTGGGCTAAGACCAGACCACTCTACCCCAGAATTGGCAGAAGACAGGCAAAGGATAGGGAATTCTGAAAGGAACAACAGTAGCCTGAATGTAGTTGTATGGAAGGAAAGAATTCTAAAACAAACCTATGCATCTGTTAAGTGTAGTCTAAGTCCATATCCTTAGTCCTCAGAGTCTTGGGACTCTGAGCACCATAAAAGAGTGTTGGACTATGACCTGGCAAACCAGGGTTCGAATCCCCATGAAGCTCACTGGGTGACCTTGGGCCAGTCACCATTTCTTGGCTTCATAGTTATTGTGAGAAGAAATGGAGAGGAGGACAGGCATGTTATATAAAGGTGGTATATAAATTGAATAAAAAATAATGATTTCTCACATAGGGGCCCATGCTCTGTTGCAGCCTAGCTTTCCTAAAACTGTAGCAAATTTAAAAAATGCAGTAGATTTCGTGCCCATCCTCTTGCTGACAGCTGTCATCAAAACCGATGACATCTAGTCAAAGCGAACACGAAGAAAACCATGTTCATTTTGTGATGAAGTGCAGCCAGAGCAAAGTGATTTCAAAGTTTGCATGAAACTTACCTGTTTTGAAATTCAGTTGTTTTAAATTCTTTTTGCTCTGGGAAAAGTCATCGTTCTGAATTACTTTTTTGTACTCATGCATCTCATTCTTCTGGTTTTTTTTTGGGGGGGGGGGTTGGAGGGGGAACAGATGGTCACTAATTTTTTTTAGATGACTTTGAAAGGGGACCAGACAAATTTATGGAGAATAAGTCTATCAGCAGTTATTAGTTATGATGCCTCTGAATGTCAGTTGTTGAGAGTACCCCGCAGGAGAGGGCTGTTGTCTTCATGTGCTGCTTGCAGGTTTCTTGGGCTCATTTGATCCAGCAAGGCTCCTTTAATGTTCTAATGAGCCAGTGTGGTGTGGTGGTTAAGAGCAGTAGACTCGTAATCTGGGGAAACGGGTTCGCGTCTCCGCTCTTCCACATGCAGCTGCTGGGTGACCTTGGGCTAGTCACACTTCTTTGAAGTCTCTCAGCCCCACTCACCTCACAGAGTGTTTGTTGTGGGGGAGGAAGGGAAAGGAGAATGTTAGCCGCTTTGAGACTCCTTCAGGTAGTGATAAAGCGGGATATCAAATCCAAATCCAAACTCTTCTAATATATCAGTATACCTGAAGGAGCGTCTCCACCCCCATCGTTCTGCCTGGACACTGAGGTCCAGCTCTGAGGGCCTTCTGGCGGTTCCCTCACTGCGAGAAGTGACGTTACAAGGAACCAGGCAGAGGGCCTTCTTGGTAGTGGCGCCCGCCCTGTGGAACGCCCTCGCATCAGATGTCAAGGAAATAAACAGCTATCTGACTTTTAGAAGACATCTGAAGGCAGCCCTGTTTAGGGAAGTTTTTAATGTTTGATGTTTTATTGTGTTTTAATATTCTGTTGGGAGCTGCCCAGAGTGGCTGGGGAAACCCAGCCAGATAGGCGGGGTATAAATAATAAATTATTACTGTTATTAATAAGAGAATGCAAAGGATACTTCACATGCGTCTATTGTCCTATGGGATCTGCTTCCTTGTAGTGGGCTCTTGTGCAGCTTCAGTGTATATGGGAATAATACAATTGTGTGTGTGTGTGCATGCATGTGCTATTGATTGTGTGTGGGTCCTTCCTACCTAATTGCTACACATAAGGCGTGGGATGGTATTTGGAAGTAAAGACCCTGGTCTGTCCGTCTGTCTGTCTCTCTTGCACACACACACAAACGCACATCACAGATGGTGCATGTGAGCAGGGCAAAGATTGCCTCCAATTGCACAATTCAGTGGGTCCAACTGTGCTGAATAATGCTGTGTATTAATAGTATTATGAACGGGGCTAAATTTTCCCTCTGAAATAAGTGGTACTTAAATGTACTTAGCTTTTGCTGGACCATACACATTGTTCTAATGAAGCACATATCTTGTAGGGAGATCTAAAATAGCGAAATATCAGCCTATAGTGAGAGGTGTGTGTTTAACAGAAGAGTTAAATGCCCTGGGTAATGGAGGGGTAGATTATAATGGAAATGTTCTTTCCAGAAGTGCTGCTGTTATATAAACATCATTAAGTCTCCATTCTCATGGAACATTTGGCATAGAGAATATTTACATATATAGTACTATAGCATGTCTTACAGAATCCCTCCAGGTAACAGTGAAATGATAGTTTCATGAGGAAAATTATATGACATTATTTTAATATACCCATGCTGGATTAAGACCAGAGAAGCTAAAGCATATGATTGTCATAATACTTCTCTATATGATCTAAAAAAGCATTTGGGAGACGGGCAGTGGGTACAGAATTCAGAGGAGGTTTTGTGTGTGTCCCTTCTAGGATTTCTGCAGCCATACTAATGCACAGTTAAGGTTCATTCATTTTTCCCACTTCTGAAAATATAGCTGAGATTCATACTTTTAGAAATGCATACTTTTAAAAACTTAAAACAGTCCCCTCCCCCAAGCAGTCTTGTTTCAGCCATGCCTGGTACGAATAACTGTCAAGGTCAGGCAGCTGCCCAGGGCTTTCTTAAGAAGCTGTCCTTCCCCTTTGCTCAACCAGACAGAGAGTAGATTATGGATCATGGAAATGAGTGAGCAACGAATTCTTGCCACAGGGGAGGGGGCACAGGGAGGTCTCTTTCTGCAGGTCTTTCTGCTACTTCACCACTCCCATTCATCTGGGAGCAACTTAATCCTTTGAGAAGCCTCTCAGTTTCTTGGGAGCCAGCAAGCAAATGGGATCCTCTTTAATGAGGGTCCTGGTTGCACACAGGCCCCTGAGACAACCCCCGCCAGGTTGAAGGTGCTGGGGGCATGGCCCAGGACTTGTCTGTGTCGGGATCCACAGAATGCTGTGTGAGATAGTAAGTCTGCAGGCCTGAGTTTGCTAGTAAAAGTGAGACTAGCTGATGCAGCTGGCTGATGAAATTGGCCTGCAATACTTTCTATAGGAGTGCTGGGTCAGAATGACTCAGCAGTAATGTGCTGTCAGTTGATTGGCTGTCATCGGTATAAAAGGGCAACCTATCCAGCAGTGTGGTGTGGTAGTAGAAGGGTGTGGTCAGAGAGAGCGAGAGGTTTAGAGAGAAGTCTTCCTACCTGCCTTAAGGTGCAGCCAGGTACTCTGCTCATTTGTATGAACTGCTCATGTATCATAAAAAGGTAAAGGGGCCCCTGACCATTAGGTCCAGTCGTGTCCAACTCTGGGGTTGTGGCGCTCATCTCGCTTTATTGGCCGAGAGCTGGCGTACAGCTTCCAGGTCATGTGGCCAGCATGACTAAGCCGCTTCTGGCGAACCAGAGCAGCGCACGGAAACGCTGTTTACCTTCCCGGCAGAGCAGTACCTATTTATCTACCACTTGCACTTTGATGTGCTTTCGAACTGCTAGGTTGGCAGGAGCAGGGACCGAGCAACAGGAGCTGACCCCGTCGCAGGGATTCGAACCACTGACCTTCTGATCAGCAAGCCCTAGACTCTGTGGTTTAACCCACAGCACCACCTGGGTCCCCTTTTCATGTATCATAGCCTGTAGATATTTGTATATAGCTCACAATAAATATACTGCACTGAAGAACCTGGGACTCTGAGCATTTCTGCTAAAGCGCTGTGGAGGAAATTCATGACAGTCTGTACGGCCCCATCACACCAGGCCGTTTGAGCCAAATCAGTGCAGGTGGCGTGATTGGTGGGGGCCTATAAAAGTAGCATTGTGACATGGCTGAGGCACTTGCTTTGCACTGCCAAACACCCCCCTCCCGTCCCTATTTGTAGGTGTTGCTGCTTTGGCCTTGCTTCAGATATTGGTTGGTCGTCTGTTTTGGAACAGGGGCCGGGTAGGAATTTTTCCATTTGGCAAATTGGCAGTGGCCACTTGGTTTTCGCCTACCCCCTTAGCAATCGTCACAACTTTGTAAGGTTTGGCGGTTAGGCATTGAATCAGCAATGTGTGGGGAGGGGAGGTGCGGCCATCACCTGCCCCTCCATGAATAAGGGTATTCCGGTAAAGGAATCTGGGGGTCCTGGATTTCAGCCGAAGTCCGCTTGAGGGGCTAGGGCCATGCCAGGACCACAGGAACCCCGGGGTGAGCGTCGGTTGATTTTCATCGATGTTGCTCCCTCGTTTGGTGTTTACCCTTTCAGACTACCAGCCAGAGAGCAAGGAGTCAGTTATAGTCTGTTGCCAATGCCTAAGCCAATACCACTCACGTTGCTGTAATCAATAAAGTTGTGGCCTAAATTTTGCTCATTAACTTAAACCAAAAGTACGAGTCAGTGTGAAGTTATTTACTTGGGGAAGGGTTTGGGGGCCTCGGGGTGCAACCGCTCCCCACACCCTAGGGTTTACTTGTGCCTCACTGGGAAAGGCTTGGTTTCTTGGACCATGGTCGATGGTACCAAAATGAAGGACATTGTGCAGGAGATCAGGTGTATCTCACAAGAACTGGGAAGAATGTGTTTGGGTAATTACTTCTGTTACTCGTAGCTCAAATACTGCTCACTCTTTTGGGGGTAATTTTCATACAGCATGTTTTTAAAACGGTCAGAGCCTGGTTCAAGTCTGTAACATGGGAAGTGTTTATTTTGTCTCATGGTCTTGTTTCAAACTTGTCTTGGAACTTGCACATCAGTTTTTCAATTGTGTAGGAAGACGGCGAGCACATATCTTTCAGTATTAATGAGATTTCCTGGATCCTTCTATGTTGGTAGGAGAACTTCATAGGATGAGCATTTGAAACTTACAGTGGAGAGTTTGGGAACTCACCCCGGGGGATGATATTGTTGGTGACCTCTCCTTGGCAAGAGTAACATGTGCTCCAGTTTTAAGGAAGAACACCAATAGTTGCATATGCATGCATTAAAGTTTCCATGAAATTTTGTGTGAAGAGAAAACCTAGACCACATTTTGAGGTTCTAGCCTGGAGAAAACACCCCAGGATTTTCAAAGGAAAGTGATTGGTTAAAAGCAGTGCTTTTTTCTGGGGGTACGCATACCCCTAAACATTTTGTGAATCTAACGGGAGAATAAACTAATTAAAAAATAAATAGTTTCGTCTCTAGCACGGTGAATTGTCAGTTCCATTGCTATCCCCGATGGCGACCTCATTTCCTGTCATGGTGTTTCCCGAGTCTCAGATGGAAGCGAGCGTTTAATGTGTGAAGTAGGAGTTGGAATCTAGCACGGTGATTGGTCAGTTTTGTTGTTACCACCTCCAATGGCGGCTTCCTTTCCTTTTCCGGTGTAATGCATGTTCTTTGTACTTTTGTCTATTTACTGTACTTATTTTTCCTGATTTGAACTATAAAATGGTGGTTTTCTTGAGAGTACCCCTAAACATTTTTTTAAAAATAGAAAAAAGCACTGTTTAAAAGAAAGTGATTGGGTTTTTAGGGAGAGCCCCAGCCTGAGACACACACAAAAGCAAACACTTCTGTAAGTTGTTTGTTAAACTGCGCTGTGGATTTCATCCTCTACCTCTCATCACCACTGAATGTCCTATTGGGAGTCCAGAGCTTTCACCAGCTTTTGCTTTAAAAGGATATATTTCTGCTTCTATTTTAAGCCTTTAATACCATTCCAAAGCCATCCTATATTTAGAGAGACAGAGAACTTGCAAAAACGAACATGGTAAAAGACTCTCTGCAAACGACAAGGGCTCTTGCTTTCATAAGTTCACAACCAGACGTTTGGGAATCTTTATTTCGTTCCATTCTACTGTGAAAGTAATTTGCTGGGAAAAAATAATTGCTTCCCTTTAGAGCACTTTTAAAAAATCAAAACACACAGCAACTATTGAGGACTCTTCTGTAGAGTACCTGCTTCGACAAGAGAATGACATTTGAGTTAATTAATTTTGTGACAATATTGTTAGAGAGAAAGTGACTTTTGTTGAGGACTTGACAGCTTTCCTTGCATTTTGAAAATACTTTTCTGGAGAACAATCTGCAGTAAAATGCATTGCTATAATCAACCCCACCCTTAGCTAATCTGTTATCTCCCTTGGAGCTCAGAGAGCAAATAGATACATTGAATCTGAATGCTGTTTATTTTGAATTGTCAAGAACCAAATTATGAAGAACAAAACATAACTCTCTTGAAAGGAGAAGAGTGTGCTGTTTTTGTATCCTCTTACTTGCGGTGATAATTGCAAAATGGTCACTGGGCTTCCCTGTTTAAAATAAACTGTACTAGAGGTAAGAATGGAAAAAACCCAGAATCTGTTTGTTTCTGGTCCATGTCAGTTTCACACGTGTTCAGTTAAAAGCCTATTCTGTCCCATTTTCTGTCACTTTGTAAAACACACACAAATGCACTTAAGTTGTACACATTTATCTTAAAATATGCATTTTTGTACACAATTTTTGAGCTGAAAACTGTATTGCAAAATTCAGACAAGTGTGCAGTCCGAAGGATAACTGCTTATTGATTGAGGTTGAATCCTGACAAGACAAGTATTGTTTTGGGGGACAGGGAACGGGCAGGTGTGGCGGACTCCCTAGTCCTGAATGGGGTAACTGTGCCCCTGAAGGACCAGGTGCGCAACCTGGGAGTCATTTTGGACTCAAAGCTGTCCATGATGGCGCAGCTCAATTCTGTGTCCAGGGCGGCTGTTTACCAGCTCCATCTGGTACGCAGGCTGAGACCCTACCTACCCGCAGACTGTCTCGCCAGAGTGGTGCATGCTCTGGTTATCTCCTGCTTGGACTACTGAAATGTGCTCCACATGGGGCTATCTTTGAAGGTGACACGGAAACTACAATTAATCCAGAATGCGGCAGCTAGACTGGTGACTGGGAGTGGCCGCCGAGACCATATAACACCTGTCCTGAAAAACCTACATAGGCTCCCAGTACGTTTTTGAGCACAATTCAAAATGCTGGTGTTGACTTTTAAGGCCCTAAATGGCATCGTCCCTGTATACCTGAAGGAGCGTCTCCACCCACATCGTTCAGCCCGGACACTGAGGTCCAGCTCCGAGGGCCTTTTGGCAGTTCTCTCACTGCGAGAAGTGAGGTTACAGGGAACCAGGCAGAGGGCCTTTTCGGTAGTGGCGCCCACCCTGTGGAACGCCCTCCCATCAGATGTCAAACAGATAAACAACTATCTGACTTTTAGAAGACATCTGAAGGCAGCCCTGTTTAGGGAAGTTTTTAATGTTTGATGTTTTATTGTGTTTTAATATTCTGTTGGGAGCTGCCCAGAGTGGCTGGGGAAACCCAGCCAGATGGGCGGGGTATAAATAATAAATTATTATTATTATTAATAATAATAATAATAAGAGACTGCAAAGGATACTTCACATGTATCTATTGTCCTATGGGATCTGCTTCCTTGTAGTGGGCTCTCGTGCAGCTTCAGTGTTTTATTAATTAATTAATTAATTAATTAATTATATTACGGATCCATGTATTACGCTTGGAGGGGCAAATTAGGTCATATTGCTGAATTCTTCTACATCCTTCTACAGCCTCATCCTCTGTGTGATTGGGCCACAGGATTTAACCAATGGCTGTTCTGAGATGCTCTCCTGGCAAACTGAAGTAGGCTAAAGGCAGCAACGAAACCTGGAAATTCTGGGGGTATTTCTTCTGCTCCAAAGTTTTGGGGGGCATTTTCTTTCTTTCTTTCTTTTTTAAACCCCACCTCCCTGTATTCCTCACAAATTGTCAAAAAATTAAAAATGGTGGTCATTAACATTTCCATAACTAATTGAAGTACCTCCTTCCTTTTTGGGTTAAAAGGCTCATCTTTGCAATGTACATTTCTAGTGCCAATTATGAAAACTGCTACAAGAACAACCGGCACATCTTGGGACCCACCAAAACAAACACAGCCCTCTGTCCATGTCTTGCGGCCTGCCAAGTGCTCAGCAAGCTGCCTGCTTTTGCCGTACGAAGCAAGTAGTAAAAACAGGAGGTTTAGCAGTCCCTTGCAGGGCTGATATACATGGGTAGCAAGCTATATTTGGCTTGGTGAGTCTCCAGTTATGTATTAGAACAAGTGATTTCCCCCCCTCCCTTGCTGGAATAGCAGCATTTCATAAAACCTGCCACACAGTGAAAACTTTCCAGTATTGCTCTCCTGACAGCTTCACTTCCTCACTTTATAGCTGGCTGTTGCTCTTTCCGAGTTCGAAGTTTTAACCAGGTAGTTCTCATTGTACAGGGCAAACTGTAACAAGATAAAAATAGGAGTCTGGCAATCCATTAGAAAAGTTTTTGCAATGCATCTTAGTTTTTGTAATGGGTGACTTTCTTTTACAGGCATCAGGAAGTTAAGAACTTCTCAAGCTGTTGAGGAGCTTACTGTGTGCAGGAGACAATGCGAAATCTTTCAGATGACTTTTAAAGAAGACTGTTGTTTGATTATGAAAATGAAATGTGTGCACAACTTCTTAAATAAATTCTCCTAAACTGCTCATTATACCTGTGTCAACAAGGTGCTTACAACTGAGCTTCTATTTTTTATTTTTAGTTCAGTTACTGGCAGTGGGTAGGCAATGGCAGGCAGGCTTAGAAAGAAGGTGGCTATATGTCAGGGTTGAGCCGGACGAGGAGGAGTGGTGGCAAGCCCCCCCTGGCAAGGCTGCACCCACGGAAGAATCTGGGGAAATGGAGGAATTCATACCTTGAGAAGACTGGTGGCGGCACTCCTCAGAAGAGGAAGAATCAAATAGGGAAGTGGAAAGACCTGGATAGGAGGAGGAGGAAGTCGAGCCAGAATCAGGCCCTTGTGAAGAGAGGAACCGACTGGCCCCCTCCCCTCCTCCCTTCTCAGCTGTAGAACGTAGAGCTGAGAGACTTAGGGAACAATTAGAGGCAGCTGCAGCGTGGTCATGAGCTGGCTACTCCATTCACCAGCACCTGCAACTGCTGTGCTGGAGCACGTGGTTGTTCTTGCTCGTCCTGTTCCTGGTTCCTGCATTCGTGACTTCGGCTTCCTGACTCCTGGCTTCCTTCTGACCTCGGCTTTGTGACTTCGGCTTTCTGACTCCTGGCTTAATCCTGACCTCGGCTTCATGACTTCTGGCTTGAACTGACTTCGGCTACTCCTGACCCCTGTGCGACTGCCTGACTTCTGCTGGCTTCTGACCCGGACTGTTTGACCTCGGCTTTATCTAACTCTGATTGCTGCTCTTCAGCACGCCAACTTGTTGGTGTCCTAACACTATATTAAAAAACACAAGCCTCCATCCACTGCTCATCTTATGCTCCTGATCCAGTAGTGTAGCATGGGGGGGCATGGGGCAGTTGCCCCGGGTGCAAAATTTCAACACCTGGTGCTGCCTCAATACTGCTGTGCGAACCAGGAAGTAACCTCTCCAGACAATGAAATGACTCGTCTTATATCTGCGGTTGTGATTTGCTGGGTAGCGCAGACACCATTAGACAGTTGAATGCTCATGAGTTGAATGCTCATGCTGTCTATTTCCCTCCCTTTGTGTGGCCCCGGGCACTGTCAACCCACCCTACACCACTGTCCTGCTCAAAACCAGCATCAACACCCAGATCCATTCCTTCTCTTCTCAGTGAATATGCAGAGGCCGGCTAACTACATTTTTTTTTTTGCAAACCACTTGGAGATGATGATAATGATTATTAATTACAAGGAAGCGGTATATACTTTTTAAGAAACAAATAAGTAAATGTCTAAAGCCAAGATTATGTTTTGTGGATTTCATCTTTCAAATAAAAAATATCTTTTATTAAACAACTTGCCTTTATTCCTCACATTCAACACAGGAACTAATATCAGAAGCTCAAATTTGCATGGGTGTCAGTAGAAAGTGAGGAGGAAATTGGGGACGAGGCTGGCGGAGTCTATCCCACCACCTGCTCCCAGTCTGTTTGCTATACAGTGGTACCTTGGTTCTCAAACGCCTTGGTACTCAAACAACTTGGAACCCAAACACTGCAAACCTGGAAGTAAGTGTTCTGGTTTGCGAACTTTTTTCAAAAGCCAAACGTGCTCCGTTTTGAGTGTTACACTTCCAATTTGAGTGCCACACTTTCGTTTTGAGTGCCACACTTCCGTTTTGAGTGTTATGTTGAAGCCTGTCTGTTTTTGCTATTTATTTTGCGTTTTTGCGGCTCTTTTTGTTTTTTGTGACTGTGTGGAACCCAGTTCAGCTACTGATTGATTGATTGTGTGACTGCAGTACACAGTCCACAGTCCAGTTTATTGCTTTCATTTTATGGATCAATGGTCTTGTTAGATAGTAAAATTCATGTTGAATTGCTATTTTAGGGGTTGTTTTTAAAAGTCTGAAATGGATTAATCCATTTTGCATTACTTTCTATGGGAAAGAGTGCCTTGGTTTTGGAACGCTTTGGTTTTGGAACAGACTTCCAGAACAGATTAAGTTTGAGAACCAAGGTACCACCACATATACCTCTTTGAGGTCCTATGAGAAACTGGACAACTCCAGGCCTCACTATGCATGAAGGTTCTTTCTCCTGACAGGATTAGCCCTGTATCTGCAGGGTCTTCTAAGTGCCCAAAGGTACAAAGCAGGGGGCTTCAGATTATTATGCCATATCTTGGGGTTCTTGGTAGGCACATAGTACAACAGAGAGACTTAAGTCTCCCCCACTATTGTTATGAAATACACTGTTTCCTCTGATAACTTGAAAATGGAATAGAAGTCTTTCCCCCCATACGAGTTTATATATTCACCTCATGTGGAAGGAAGTTTCTCAGAAGCTGTGGGATCCACCGGTTCCCCAAACTACTGCTTGCTGTCATGCTAAGAAATTCCCCATTCTGCTCACCTTGCTTGCTCTAAACAAGGAGACAGCCACTGTCATGCTGTCAACCTCGGGGCAGCACATTCCCCTCCCGTTTTTTTGCCAGAGGGGATAAGGAAATCTCGCTTTCTCTGTTGTTGGCTGCTGTAGGTGTTTTGCTATTCAAACAGATGCAGTACTCTGCAATGCTAGAATTTCTTCTTAATGTCTCGTTTTAGATCTAGGGGGCAGGAGACTGGTGGCACAACTTCCTACTCTCTTTCTAGATGAGATACAACCACGGTAAAAAAATAAAATAAAGATATTAAGAAATTGAACGTAAGAGCTGGGGGAAGACATTTTCCCTCCGTGAAATGGTTTGGCAAAGGTCCAGTCTCATTATTGGCATGCACAATACACTTCCAAATACTTTGGAGATTAATAACAGATCCTTCCCAGGGCTTCGTTGTCAAAAACAATTCCCCAGCGACAGTTCTCTGAGCTTTGCCTTTCTGAAGTCCATAATTGAGAAAATAAAAAGCTATGTTTTGTTGCATCTTGTACAGAAAAGGAAGCATTGTATTGGCTGTGGCAGCAAGCATGGCGGTGATTTCTAGGTGCAGATGGCTGGAGCGCAAATTGATTTCAGAAAACTAGCCGTTTTATAGCTCCCTACCCCAAGATAATAAAGACATTCTGGGGGTTACTGAAGTGCTATGATGGCAATAAATGCTTTGCACAAAAGAGGGATGTTTGAAAACATTTCGTTTCTTTTTGGAATACAGCTGTGTAAAGGTTAGTGTCAGACAAAACCTTCCGTATCATATAATGTGGCATTTGTCAAAATTCCCTTGTTGGCTCCTTGTGTGAAGCAAAGCTTGTGAATGTTGCATGTGGGTTTATTTGTCCAAGACCGGGGTTTTTTGTTTACTTGAGCTCATAAGGCTTGTAAACTTACATGCCTGGTGTAACCTAGGATGTGTCAGAGTGCAGCCGTTTTGTACATAGTTTTTGTATCATTAAGAATATCCTAAAGAAGTGTGTGTGTGTGTGTGTGTGTGTGTGGAGGGGGGGACAATTGGATTGCAGAGAGAGGTGTTCAGGCTCTTTTTAAAAAGGCACGCTGAGCACTGAAAATTTGGTTTTTTTCAGGCTTAGTTCCCCATTTCCCTTCCATATTTTCTGCAGCTGTTATCAAAGGCTACATCGCTGCCTGTTCCTGCATCCCAGGCCAGCCTGACAGCTCAAGCAGTGTAAGCAGCCACTCGAGGCAGCAATAAAGCAGTGTTGGATTCCTTCCAGTATTCCAGCAGATGCCAGGGCTGTCTCAGACTCGGCAAGAGTGGCATTCTCTGCTGTGGCACTTTGAGGACTCCCTGCAGATTGGAAGGCACAGACGCTTAAGGCTTCAGAATATCTTGCACTAAGGTAAAAGGTAAAGGACCCCTGGATGGTTAAGTCCAGTGAAAGGCGACTATGGGGTTGCGGCGCTCATCTCACTTTCAGGCCGAGGGAGCCAGCGTTTGTCCACAGAGAGCTTTCCAGGTCATGTGGCCAGCATGACTAAACCGCTTCTGGCACAACGGAACACTCTGATGGAAACCAGAGCGCACGGAAATGCTGTTTACCGGCTTCCGGTCGGCGCGCCGGAGGGAGAAGGTCGGGGGAAATGTCGCTCTTGACATTCCCCGACCCGACCGGCTCAAAGGGGAGCTTGCGACGGCGACGCAACCCCCAAAACTCCCGGGAGGGTTGTCCCGGGACCTAAGATCCGGCAGAAGCTCGGAACGTTGCCCCAACTCCCCGGTAGACCCCAGTAGGGGCCGCCGTGAGCGACGCGGGGCGACGGAGCTCATCGGATCGCCATTGCCCGTCGGGTGGAAGCCGCGAGTCCTTCCCCCCTGAGCGCGCCGATTCCTCCAAAACAAAACAAGATCGGACGACTTAAATGTGAGTAATTAAGAAAGAATTTCAAGAATTTGGACTGATCTGGAACAGCATTGGGATGTAATTACGGAGGTCCGTCCCTTGCTACTGTGGCACTAAATCAGGAACTTTATTACCGATGCGGTTGAACTGTAATCGAATTTGGTTATACAACAGAGATTGGATCCTTTTGATACCCCTGATCAGGGGGGCACCTAACTAACACTCTTGATAAGTAGAAGATCTGAATCGGACCTGTTGGACTCTATTGCGGGAATTTGGACTTTGAACTTGGACTTGGTTCGGTCTGGAATATTGCAAAGCTATGTCTATGAAAATGGAGGATGATTTTGAAAATGGAGGCTGGAGGAGGGTCCTTGAAAAAATCTGGGAACTGAGAAAGGAATTCCAAGCGGAGACTGTAAGAATGAGAGGAGAAGTAATCAACACTGATGTCATGCCAGCTGCACAAAGGATGGAAGGGGGAGAAATCCCCCCCAAGGTCAAAGGCAAGCCTCGCCACAGGAAAATTTCTTCTCGGCACAAGATATTTAGACTGAAGAAGAGGAACAAGAAAACAACATTGGTAAAGGACTATTTTTTTCGACGCAAGAAGACACCAATAAAGAAGAAGAATTGGTTTAAGAAGTGGGAGCAGGAACAGCTGAGAAGTCAAAGAGAAGGTGAAGTCCAAGTGCAAGCAAGCACTTGGACTTGGACTGGGGAAAGGCGAGGGGAGGGTTGAACAGTGTAGGTGGGTAACCCCGGATTGATTAAATGTGTGGATTTTGAACATTTCTATCGGACATGGTCTTGAGTTATGATTATGTTAGGATCTTTCGAAGTTGGGAGCCTGAAGATTCAGGGGAGTTAGAAGGAAATTTATAAAAGATTTGGGAGGATGACGCTGAGGTTGGAATTAACAGATGATATGAAAAAAGAATGTAATGCTACTTTACTAGAGTTAGAACTATGTTTTGTTACAAAGTTAAAGATATGCTTAATGTAACTATGTACCTGAACTGGAGATATATTTTGTTTAATGCAGCCACTGGGGAGGTGCGGAGGAAGTCACTATGACTAAGTTTTGTAACTAAGAATGGTTTACCCGGTAACAGGGTTAGGCCGAAGTTAGATAATGATTGCTTTAAGGTCAGGGGAAATAATGAATGGGTTTACCTCTGTGAGAGGGAGGGTAAGATTAAATAACTCCCCAAGGTGAGAGGTGGGGAGTGATGAATCCTGACCGAAATGTAACGTTGAATATTTATAAAATTATAAAATCAATAAAAATTATTTTTAAAAAAAGAAAAAGAAATGCTGTTTACCTTCCCGCCACAGCGGCACCTATTTATCTACTTGCACTGGTGTGCTTTTGAACTGCTAGGTTGGCAGGAGCTGGGACAGAGCAATGAGAGCTCACTCCATCACGGGGATTCGAACCGCCGACCTTCTGATTGGCAAGCCCAAGATGCTCAGTGGTTTAGACTACAGCGCCACCTGCATCCCCGTTCAGCTGCCCATACCTGTCTGTTTTCTGCTCGTTGCTGCTGTCTACTTCTGGTTGTTCTCCACGCAAAGTTGATTCTTCCCCAGCCTTTTACAGCATGCCTTGGCCTCTCAGCCAGACTGGTACCATAAGAGTAGAGTTTTGGTCTCTTGCAGGACAGGCATTTTCATTAGGCAAGGTGTGGTGACCCACCTTCTGTAGCAGACTTTTGGGACGCAACTAAAGAAGGCTGGCCATATCAGTTTTGTAGTTTATGATTATATTTTTAGCACCATGTGAAAGGCACTCGTTGAATTTTTTTGCCTCAGGCACCAAAGTGTCTTAGACAATCTCTGGTGCTTCCAGTGATCATCCCTATGTAATGGATGGACTCCTGGTCTACTGCAGGCAAGCACATTCAGAAGTGCCTGTTTATCATCTTCAAATAAGACACTGGGTGTCAGAACAAAAGCAATAACCTTTGAAGATTTGCCAAGTATCTTAAACCTTGCCCATTGCGGCTTTCGGATGCATATATATATATATATATATATATATAGCAACGAAGAAAATTTCCCAGAGGACCTGACAAAAAATAAAATAGAAGAATGGCTTCAGAGTATATCACAAATAATTGTTATCTTCCTACTTTTCCAGCTAACACAGTGGTAAAGTTACGAATGGGCTGGTCCCAAAGCACGGCTCTCCTCCCTCTCTTCCTTTGCCTGCATTTCCACAATCGCAGCAAAGTGCATAAAACTCTCATCCCCAGGGGAAGGGGAGGACAGGTCCCATTTATTACTGGTGACATGAAAAAATATCTCAAGAAAAGAAAACCAAAATAGCAACATGAAAGTAGAGCAACATTAACAGCATGATCTTTTGTTATGTGCTTTAACAGTTTCAACAGGATTTCGGAAGGTACATAATATTACTTTGTAGAACTAAGGTATATATTTTTTATTATATCTAAATTAGCATAACAAGCACTGTGTGTCTGCAGTGGGATCCAATAACTGGGCGCCATGAAAAGATTCCTGATGAAAGAAAGATTATAAATTGGCTCCCCCCACTTTTTCCCCAGATAGCCCCAAAACACATTTCAGAGAAGGAACAAAGTTTCCCATCGCAAACGATGTTAATAATGCCTTTTTGTCTCAAACATGCATTTTTTTTTTAAAAAAAGTTAATCTAATTCAAAGGCTAGCCCCTAACAATGCACTTATCTCATCATAATGAACTACATAACGTTAATTTTCCTCTTCCTGTCTTAGGTAGCTGTTTATCAGTCATCTTTCTTTCTTTCTTTCTTTCCTTCCTTCCTTCCTTCCTTCCTTCCTTCCTTCCTTCCTTCCTTCCTTCCTTCCTTCCTTCCTTCCTTTTTCCTTCTTTCCTTCCTTCTTTCCTTCTTTCTTTGTTCACAAACTCCTTCTGGTCCTTCATTTGGTAGCCAAACTTTTAAACTAGCACCTTACAGACCCTCCAAGTGTGCCTATTTTCCAGGGACAGTCACAGATTTACAGAAGCCATCCCAGTTTCTAATTTGATCCTGGAATGTCCCGCTTTTCCTTAGGACATCTCTGTTTTCATTGGAGAAATGTTGGAGGGTGTGGTAGGATGTGGTAGGATGTCACTATTTTCATCCGAGATATGTTGGAGAGTATGAAGTTATTGCAACCCATGAGCAAAGGAGATAAGTAACTAGACAGCCTTTAGATGACATCTGAAGGCAGCCCTGTATAGGGAAGTTTCTTAATGTTTAATGCTTTATTATCTTTTTATATATGTTGGAAGCCATCCAGAGTGGCTGGGGCAACCCAGTCAGATGGGCAGGGTATTATTATTCTTATTATTGAATAGTTCACCCCTATTTTCATCACAGAAATGTTGGAGAGTATGCACCTATTGCAAGGACCATATACAGTGTTAGAAACAGAGATACGAAAGCTAGGAGCTAAATGGCACCTTAAGCCTAGGTTACGGGCACAACAACGGAATGTCCAGGTGCTCTTTTTATAACAAGAATACAAAGCTGAAAATGAATGAACTGCGGCTAAAATACTATGTTCATTTTTCATATGATCTAGTCCTTCCCATGCCCCATCCCCCTAATATTCTTTAAAAGGTCTCTTCTCCAGTCTTCAGAGAGTTGCCGTAAGTGGGGAGGCAGAAAAAGGTCCTCATTTCCTTCCACTCTGCAGTTTTAATCAAAAATCTTAGTCCCAGAGCTCAGAAACTGCTCGTGCTAATGAAATTCCCTGTTGCAAAATGCACCTAGAACAATGGGAGTTTTGAATGTTGACCATATAATAATTAATCTCCAACCTGAAATTGTGATACTGGCTTTGAGCTGCTGCCAATCAGTGTAGACAACAGTGAGGTTGATGGACCAATGGTTTGACTCAGTATAACGGAACTTCCTACGCTCCTGTGTTGGGAAGGAAACCAGGGAAAGGAACCTGGCTGACTCCCTGCTTTCCAGAAACTCATTGTTTCCCATTCTGGAGGGCTTTCTGTCTCCCTTGGACAGGAAAAGACTGCCATGGGGAGGGGAGAAGTGGGTCAGGGCACATGATCCAGGCAAGGCTAGTGCAGGTGGGACGCGGGAAGTCTGTGGAAGGGACAAGCTGGCAGGTGATAGAAGCAAGAGGTTTGAGTGAACACAGGGGGTCAGAAGAGGAAAGCCATTCCAGGGCCGGGCTGAGTTTTGAGGGTCGCAGTGTAAGCTCAGATTCTGACAGAGAGGAACCAGACGCTGCTTCAGCTGACGAAAAGCTGGACAGCTCCCCGTCAGCTAGAACTCCTCCTCCACTGACACCCAAAGAGCCTTGCACATTGCTGAGAAGCAGGCCAGAGGGAGATCCCCTCTACCAAGCAGTCTATGGCTGCTTGGGAGGAGTCTAGGAGAAGAGGGCTAGAGAAGGAAGGAGGGGCCAGGCACCAGTTTCAGCAACATTGTCAACTAGGGCAGATTAACCTAGATCAGGCATCCCCAAACTTCGGCCCTCCAGATGTTTTGGACTACAATTCCCATCATCCCTGACCACTGGTCCTGTTAGCTAGCGATCATGGGAGTTGTAGACCAAAACATCTGGAGGGCCGCAGTTTGGGGATGCCTGGCCTAGATGAACCCTGTTGTGTTTTTGCTTCGGTGAATAAAAGCTGATTGCAATCTGTGCCTCCAGCCCTTTTCCTGACCCACGGATGAACCTGCATTCCTGACAGCCCCTTGACAGTAGGCCTGCCCCTATTGCAGGAGACCTAGGAAAAAGCACTCTCCGTGTACACAAATGCAGGAAGCGCTTAAAAAGTGCATTCTTAGCACAAAATAGATTAGAAAATGCCCCAGCAGAATGCACTTTAGATCGATGGATAGTGTGGGACATGGGGATGATGTCATGTGTACAGCATCCCCAAAAGGCACCTGCACTTAATGCATGTTATCATTTTTTTTGCTGGGTAGCAACCTGGCATATTCATTTTCACTTGGCAGGATATGGTGAGCCGGGGTGATACATCTTGCGTGTGACCTGGCAGATACAGCAGGATAGGGGAGGACAGATCAATAGCAACAGATCTCTGCAGGGTAGCTATGAAGTCCTTTTTGAATCCAGTTCTAGTTACCTGCCAGGATGCAGTTTTATTGATCGGAACTGTAAAACAGCAGGGGCTTCTTTGGGCAAAGCTTGGATAGAGCAGGCAGGTCAAGCTTGGAAAGGGGAATGAAGGGAAGGTACAAGAGTGGCTTATTGGAGGAGCTAGTAATCCCCGATTCTAAATCTTTAAGAATGTCTTCAGGAAGGCTGCGCTGCAGTTTTCATTATCAGCTTCTGCATTTCAATGTCATCTAAATTCACTTGTTGGTATTAATAATGTATAGCTAGAGCTGGAGGTTTAACAGTGCTGGAGTGTGGAAAGTTAATGTGATGAATAACTGTCTATAAATGTAATAAGTCTGTAAATATTTTGCTAATAGCCCAAGTTCATTGTGTTCTTGAATTCCCTCCACCCCCGTGTGATACTTATGAATTAGAATATATAGGGGAAATTTGATGTTGGGTAGATCCCTGTGCATGCACTAACTTTCTTAGGAAGGATGTCTAAGGAACTGAGGAAAATTGTGGTGACAAGAGAAGAAGCCCTAGTCCTTGTTGTTGTTGTTTAGTCGTGTCCGACTCTTCGTGACCCCATGAACCAGAGCACGCCAGGCACTCCTGTCTTCCACTCCCTCCCACAGTTTGGTCAGACTCATGTTGGTCACTTCGAGAACACTGTCCAACCATCTTGTCCTCTGTCGTCCCCTTCTCCTTGCGCCCTCCATCTTTCCCAACATCAGGGTCTTTTCCAGGGAGTCTTCTCTTCTCATGAGGTGGCCAAAGTATTGGCGCCTCAGCTTCAGGATCTGTCCTTCCAGTGAGCACTCCGGGCTGATTTCCTTAAGAATTGATAGGTTTGATCTTCTTGCAGTCCAATGAACGAATAAAAAGATCCATTCATATAACAAAAATGACTAACTTCTTCCTAAGATCAGCTTGTCAACCTGAAAAATAACAAGTGGTCAATATAACACCATTTTTTTTTTTAAAAAAGTTTTTGTTCTTGGAAGGATCCAGGGAATTACAGGCCAGTTGGCTTAACTGCTCTGAGAAAAGTGGTGCAAAACATTATTAAAAATAGAGTCACTAAGCATATAGAATAACAAGTCAAGGTTAAGTGCTATCTAAGGGCTGATCTACACCTCTTATCCCAGGGAAAACTGTTCTTTAGCACTCAGTTGGAGCAAACAGCAGTTTTGGTTTCCCACACATACTTGCTCCTTCAAAAGAAATCCCTATATAATGAAAACAGGTTCAGTTTAGTCTTGCCATTGACAAGTGCTTTTCCAAGTGCAAGGGATTGTTGTTGGGAATGATTCAATCCTACGGTCATCTTCTGTATTCCCAACAGGTACAAACCAGGAAAATCTGTCATTCTACCAAATAACGCTACCCACATGCAATTATTCAAATGCTGCACTGATCATGCAAGGTAAAAGAAAAAGAAAAAGATAAAGGACCCCTGGACAGTTAAGTCCAGTCAAAGGTGACTATGGGGTTGCGGTGCTCATCTCGCTTTCAGGCCAAGAGAGCCAGTGTTTGTCCACAGATAGCTTTCCGGGTCATGTGGCACAACGGGACACCGTGACGGAAGCCAGAGTGCATGGAAATGCCATTTACCATCCCGCCACAGCAGTACCTATTTATCTACTTGCACTGGTGTGCTTTTGAACTGCTAGGTTGGCAGGAGCTGGGACAGAGCAATGGGAGCTCACTCCATCATGGGGATCCAAACTGCTGACCTTCTGATCAGCAAGCCCAAGAGGTTCAGTGGTTTAGACCACAACGCCACCCACAACCCTGTGTTGATTATGCAAATATACATGTGGACTGGTAAGCTCTGTTCAGCTGCAGCAATTGAGAGCATTGAAGCCACAACATAGGCATCTTTGAGATTGCAGACTGAGATCCATGTCACATGAATCTTCAATGTCCCTAATGAAATTTTGAATATCCCAAAGTGACCCGTCTAGGATACTTGGAAACTGATCAGCAGTGAGTTGATGGTTAAGAACTAGGTGTACTGTAAGCATTAATTCATAATTTGTTAACAGCTGCCAAATTAGTGATGGTGCAAAAACCAAAAACAACGTTTCTTCTTATTCTTTGGCGATCACTTGTAGCCGAGTAAGATTGTCTTCCAAAAACACGGTTTTAACAGTGAGTCCGTAAGTGACTGTGGAGGCCAATTCTGGATCCACACGTCCTTCCACAGTGGGGACATTGGTTTCCAGGCAGGAGTTAATCATGGTGAGGGTTTGCCAAGCGTGCCTTCCTCTTAGCATGTTTCTCCCTTTCGTCCTGAGTTCGAGCGTCTTCAAAGCCCATGACACCTTTGGTAAAGGCTGTTCTCCATTTGGAGCACTTGCAGGCCAGTGATTCCCAGTTGTCGGTGTTTATACTACATTTTAAAAGATTTGCTTTGAGAGAGTCTTTAAACCTCTTTTGTTGACCACCAGCATTACACTTTCCATTTTTAAGTTCGGAGTAGAGTAGTTGCTAAGCACCTTCGGAAGAGTGCTGGTATCCAAAAAATGTGGAATTTTTAGATAATGGACGAACTAATACAGCAAATTTGCCCTTCTCAAGGGGGACAGATATCTGATTCCAGACAGATATCTGGAAGTTAGGTGGCTAGTAATGGCATATTTAAAATTCAATTTGAGTGTGGTTTGATCCCTGTAAAGGACAGCTGTGTATTCCTGCATTGCAAGGAGTTGGACTAGATGATCCCTTCCAGCTCTTTGAATCTGTGCGACAAGGGAGGCATTCTACCGGTACCATCTCTAATGGGAACTCGTAAAATTACAAAACAAAATAAAATAAAAAAAATTCCTTCCAGTAGCACCTTAGAGACCAACTAAGTTTGTTCTTGGTATGAGCTTTCGTGTGCATGCACACGAAAGCTCATACCAAGAACAAACTTGTTGTTGTTGTTCAGTCGTTCAGTCGTGTCCGACTCTTCGTGACCCCATGGACCAGAGCACGCCAGGCACGCCTATCCTTCACTGCCTCTCGCAGTTTGGCCAAACTCATGTTAGTAGCTTCGAGAACACTGTCCAACCATCTCATCTTCTGTCGTCCCCTTCTCCTTGTGCCCTCAATCTTTCCCAGCATCAGGGTCTTTTCTAGGGAGTCTTCTCTTCTCATGAGGTGGCCAAAGTACTGGAGCCTCAACTTCAGGATCTGTCCTTCTAGTGAGCACTCAGGGCTGATTTCTTTAAGAATGGATAGGTTTGATCTTCTTGCAGTCCATGGGACTCTCAAGAGTCTCCTCCAGCACCATAATTCAAAAGCATCAATTCTTCGGCGATCAGCCTTCTTTATGGTCCAGCTCTCACTTCCGTACATTACTACTGGGAAAACCATAGCTTTAACTATACGGACCTTTGTTGGCAAGGTGATGTCTTTGCTTTTTAAGATGCTGTCTAGGTTTGTCATTGCTTTTCTCCCAAGAAGCAGGCGTCTTTTAATTTCGTGACTGCTGTCACCATCTGCAGTGATCATGGAACCCAAGAAAGTGAAATCTCTCACTGCCTCCATTTCTTCCCCTTCTATTTGCCAGGAGGTGATGGGACCAGTGGCCAAGATCTTAGTTTTTTTGATGTTGAGCTTCAGACCATATTTTGCGCTCTCCTCTTTCACCCTCATTAAAAGGTTCTTTAATTCCTCCTCACTTTCTGCCATCAAGGTTGTATCATCAGCATATCTGAGGTTGTTGATATTTCTTCCGGCAATCTTAATTCCGGTTTGGGCTTCATCCAGTCCAGCCTTTCGCATGATGAATTCTGCATATAAGTTAAATAAGCAGGGAGACAATATACAGCCTTGTCGTACTCCTTTCCCAATTTTGAACCAATCAGTTATTCCATATCCAGTTCTAACTGTAGCTTCTTGTCCCACATAGAGGTTTCTCAGGAGATGGATGAGGTGATCAGGCACTCCCATTTCTTTAAGAACTTGCCATAGTTTGCTGTGGTCAACACAGTCAAAAGCTTTTGCGTAGTCAATGAAGCAGAAGTAAATGTTTTTCTGGAACTCTCTAGCTTTCTCCATAATCCAGCGCATGTTTGCAATTTGGTCTCTGGTTCCTCTGCCCCTTCGAAATCCAGCTTGCACTTCTGGGAGTTCTCGGTCCACATACTGCTTAAGCCTGCCTTGTAGAATTTTTAGCAGAACCTTGCTAGCGTGTGAAATGAGTGCAATTGTGCGGTAGTTGGAGCATTCTTTGGCACTGCCCTTCTTTGGGATTGGGATATAGACTGATCTTCTCCAATCCTCTGGCCACTGCTGAGTTTTCCAAACTTGCTGGCATATTGAGTGTAGCACCTTAACAGCATCATCTTTTAAAATTTTAAATAGTTCAGCTGGAATATCATCACTTCCACTGGCCTTGTTGTTAGCAAGGCTTTCTAAGGCCCATTTGACTTCACTCTCTAGGATGTCTGGCTCAAGGTCAGCAACCACACTACCTGGGGTGTATGAGACCTCCATATCTTTCTGGTATAATTCCTCTGTGTATTCTTGCCACCTCTTCTTGATGTCTTCTGCTTCTGTTAGGTCCTTTCCACTTTTGTTCTTAATTGTGGTAATCTTTGTACGAAATGTTCCTTTCATATCTCCAATTTTCTTGAACAGATCTCTGGTTTTTCCCATTCTGTTGTTTTCCTCTATTTCTTTGCATTGCTCGTTTAAAAAGGCCCTCTTGTCTCTCCTTGCTATTTTTTGGAAGTCTGCATTCAATTTCCTGTATCTTTCACTATTTCCCTCGCATTTTGCTTGCCTTCTCTCCCCCGCTATTTGTAAGGCCTCATTTGACAGCCACTTTGCTTTCTTGCATTTCTTTTTCATTGGGATGGTTTTCGTTGCTGCCTCCTGTATAATGTTACGAGCCTCCATCCACAGTTCTTCAGGCACTCTATCCACCAAATCTAAATCCTTAAACCTGTTCTTCACTTCAACTGTGTATTCATAAGGAATTTGATTTAGATTGTATCTTACTGGCCCAGTGGTTTTTCCTACTTTCTTCAGTTTAAGCTGGAATTTTGCTATAAGAAGCTGATGATCTGAGCCACAGTCAGCTCCAGGTCTTGTTTTTTTTAACAAACTTAGTTGGTCTCTAAGGTGCTACTGGAAGGAATTTTTTTTATTTTATTTTGTTTTGACTATGACAGACCAACACGGCTATCTACCTTTTACTCGTAAAATTACAACACACACGCACATATACAAATGTGAACTGGATTCTCATATAGCAGTGTGGTTCCTGAATACCTGTCTAGTAACGATAAACAGAGTTTTGCAGGTAGGATAAAATGAAGCACCGCTAATACAGCAGCGTGCTGCCAATTTAAAGTAAGCCAAATACTTTAAATTGGCAGCATGCTGCTGTATTAACAATGCTTTATTTTATCCCACCTGCACAACTCTGATTATTATGGTTTAGCTGCAACAGGATTTACAGCTAAAAAAAGAAGTTGCAGGCCAAAGTGCCTTTTCAGCATAATATTAATGAGAACGCTACTTCAGGGTGTCCTAAATTAGTCTCTTGTTATGCTTATTAGATGTGGCTAGCTATCATGAACTATTGCTGCAGAAGAGCTCTCGATCAAATGAGATACCAATGGGGCCTGTGCTTTGTTCATGTTTGGTTAGGTTTACAAGCATGGCTCCTGTTGTGAACCCCGCTTTCTTCGCCAGTCACTCCGTTACAAATTTATGATTTTATTCAGGTGTGCAGGATATGACCTTATCCCCTCCCACCTTGAACCTCCGAGGTTCGACTTCGGACCGATCTCCCTTATAACTCTGGGCATCCCTGTAACGTGAGTGCTCCCGTCCAGCTGGCGTGGCCAGTTATATCTCCTGCTCCGGGCTATTGCGATGTAAACCCCCTATGCCTACAGTCCTGGGCTTCCTTTACTCTGAATCCCTCACTGTATCAGCTGCCTAGCCACCGCTAGCAACTCTGTGGCATGTCCAAGGTTTCCACCCTCTAGCCCCTCCTTAGTGCAACTCCAAGACACAAACTATCCCCCTCAGGTCAAGTTTTGCCTCCTCACTGAGTTCACCCTGTTGAGAGCTTCTATATAACGTGCTGGACTAATCAGACGATGATACCTCTTTGCACAAATAAGAACAAGATTTTATTTCACAACAAGCATAACGGTTTCAGTATTTCTTAGATGTTGAGCTTAGTTTCATTACAGCTTAGTTCTTCATCAGTTTCATAAACATCAACTAAACCTACCCAAAACCTCCCTCAGACTATTCTAACTCCTCCCTCTCCTGATCCTCTCTAACTCTCTCCACACACTCCACACAACCACCACGAACCAACGGCTGCTCCCCCCTTTTAAACCTCAGAAGGTTCCGCCTCCTCAGAGCGAGCCGCCATTCAAACAGTTCTATAACTTAACCCATCAAATGCTGGGGATAAACTAAACATTATTCCAGCCAGAAGGGCTGATCCATTACAGCTCCATATGAAATGGGCCCATTTCAGTTTGGTTTCCGACCCAGTTTGGGGACTGAAACTGCCTTGTTGCCCTGGTGCAGATGGGCTGTGTCAGGAGACGGACAGTGGAAGTGTGTTCCTGTTGGGTCCATTAGCATTCTCAGGGGCTTTCAGTACCGCCAATTACGGTATTGTTCTGGATCACCTTGGGATCACTGTATTATCGTGACTCATACTTCCTGGAGGGTTGATTCAATAAGGTGTTTTGGGAGGACCCCTGCTCAGTGCCTTGATCTTTGTCTTCACATGGAGGTCTGCAGTGCTAACATTTATAAGGTAAAAGGTAAAGGTAAAGGACCCCTGGATGGTTAAGTCCAGTCAAAGGCGACTATGGGGTTGCGGCGCTCATCTCGCTTTCCTCTCCAACATCCTGGCTGTATTGAAGGAGCCAAAGATGCGGGCTTTACTTTGTTATCAGTGAAGGCTGTGCTGAAATGGTGATGATCTAGTGCAGCTACAATTTCCCTAGCCGTCTTTGTGCTTCTCTTACATTTAAAGAGAGTCTCTGTGGCTAATAGGCAGTCATAAAAGGAGCTGCTGCCCCTTTATGAAGCCAATATCCATTTTAAAAGGCCAGGATATCATCAGGCTAAGTCTCTGGCAAGAATGTCATTGAAACAGGGAACTATCACAGGATCAATGTCTCCTGCCAGGAAAATAAACATTGTGATTTTGATTGGGCACTTATCCTCTGATCTTGCAGTATATTGACGTTAGCTGTTAACTAAGGACAGAGATAGTAAAATATCAGCTTTGTTTGGGATCTGCTTAACACAGTGTTTCCGGGACTTTTGATATCTGAGGACCGCTACTGATGCTGCTTTTTTCCTGAAGTGAAATTGGAGTCACACTGCAATCGTGCAACCAAAAGGGCTTAGTTTTACAACATGAAAGAGTAAGAATTGCCCAACTTAAGAAAGACCTGCTCCTAAACTACTGACTCGAAGGAGGCAGACTAGAGTTGTGACTCGTACAAAGACTCAAGGGAAGTCTCCTCTTGGGATGGGTAGAGGCATAGCATCCCATGCCTTGTTTAGCTGTTTTCGAGGGCTCACAGTTCTTACGTGGGTGGCACTGTGGTCTAAACCACTGAGCCTCTTGGGCTTGCTGATCAGAAGGTTGGCGGTTCAAATCCCTGCGACGGAGTGAGCTCCCATTGCTCTGTCCCAGTTCCTGCCAACCTAGTAGTTGGAAAGCATGCCAGTGCAAGTAGATAAATAGAAGGCAGAAGGTAAATGGCGTTTCTGTGTGCTCTGGTTTTTTTTTGAAGGAGTAAAGACCCGATTTTTGAATTTTCAGGGGGAACAGCCACTCACCAACGGATCGCCGGGGAAACAAACAGCCTCACTGAGTAAACTCCATCTTTTGTTATGCAGATTGCGCAACAATGGAGGGCAGGGCGAGGGGGCGGGACCAGATTCTATTTTACCAATGCTAAGGAAAGGGACCCAGCGATCGACCACGATCTACCAAAACATCCCAGGGATCTACCAGTAGATCGCGATCAACCTGTTGGACATCCCTGCTTTACGTGATTCTCTGCAATAGCGTGGCTTCTCCCATAAGCAAACATGCCCCACACAGTCTGGTTTTTTTTAAGATAATAATTTTAATTAGTTTTGAATTACAGTCCAATAACAGCCTCATTATAACAATGCCAAATTATAATACCATTACTAATATCAATCATTCAGATACCAAATTATATAATTAAGTGGCCCCTCTGCATGCTAGAATTGATGGTTTTAATATTTTCTTTATTTCTGCGTTCCAAAATCTTACTAATTTCAAGTACACTCCAGTCAAGATAACAATCTCATATACAACAACTGCAATATTAACAACTTCCCTTCGTATTGACACATTAAATGATTTAAAAAAAACTACAAGTGAGGCACTCAAACTATATCCTTACTCTTCCTGTGTGTGGCAATTATTCTGTCCGTGATGTTTCTTCCTGTCCTTGTAAAATGTTATGTCTCTCTTTTCCTGGTGGTTGCTGTTCTCCATCATGCCTTCGGCGGAGCTAATGTCCCATTGTTACCCCACACAGGACCTCTGCAGCCTACAGTATGTGTTTCAGATGCCGCATTCAATGGCATCTTTTAAAATAACTTTCCATAGTTTTGCCTTTCACTTTCCTTCCTTCGTAGGAGCGCTGTTACTTAGCTCACAAGGTTATTGATTCATAGTTCCTGTTTGACATAATCCAAACGAACACAGGTTCTTTTCTGAGTCTTAAGTATTTTATTTAGCATGAACAGTCAGATGTGAAAGCTAACCTTGATTGACCTGCCTGAGCAATTTTTGGACGTTTTCAATTCTGAGTTCCCCCCAAGTGGGAGAGGCTAGTTTGTTCTATCGTGGGCAAACAAATAACTAAAAATGCTTCATGTCAGTGGAATTACCATTCAGCGCTTCTGGAGAAGGAGCAGAAAGGGGAGAAAGGGAGATTGGTTCTCAAGAGAAAAGCAACCTTTTAACTACATGCTCTTGCCTGCTTTCCCCATTCTTGCGCCCTCCCCTACTTCTAAGGCTCTGAATATTTTAGGATATGACTAATGTGGCCAAGCTTTTCTGATTTCATACATTCCTCCGCCTTGTTATAGTAGGAAGTCAGCATTTTTTAAAAAAATTCTATCTCCTTACAAGCTTCGCCCTTCAGTCTTTGTAAGCAGAAACATTTCAGTTTGTTGCAAAGTAGTTTTGCAAACTCCTGGCTCAAAATAAACCAATGAAGAGGTGGAAATGGTGTGGGTTTTTTTTAACTGCCAAGAGGTGCTTCAGACATCAACTTTTTAATAAGTATCAGTAAGTGCGTCATAAAGCAAGAGTCCCATGGGGGACTCATGCATGCAGACAAAGCAGGCTGGGTGGTATAGGATTCACTTTATTTGTTTCAACCCTGCCTTTTCATGTAAGCCATTACAAGGAAGCTTTTAATTAAAAAAACATAAAATGAGTACAACAATTGAATTAAAGGAGCAGCAGAGAAAATGATTTCTGGGGGTAGCAGTAAAATCAATAAAAAAAACCTCAACAGTTTTGTTTTTTTAAAAAGATTTTTTGGCATACACTTAATGGCTGCAAGGGAGAAGACCAAACAGATTTCTGGTGTGGGGCCACCACTGAGAAGGCCCTGGTGTGTGTGTGTGTGTGTGTGTGTGTGTGTGTGTGTGTGTGTATGTATGTATGTATCTCCTCTTGAAAATTCACCAGCATTTTAGATGCACATTTTTATATGCCCCTACCTCCGTCCTCAACAGGAGGTGGCTTTGCAGGCGTCACAACTGACCCGCCTGCTGGGCTGGAAATTCAGCCGGATGCGTCAGGGGCTTTCCCGCCCACATCATCCTCTGGCCGACCAATTAGGTCGGTCTGGGGGCGTGTCCTGCTGCCGTTTAAGCAGGGAGCGGGCGGGAAATCCTCCCTTCTTCGCCCCGCTCCCCAGCTGTTAGGTCATAGAGCTGAGGAGGGGAGGTAGCGCCATCACCTGCCCCTATCTTGAAGGGTATTCCGGTAAACGGATTCCGGGGGCGTGGCCATATCCGAAGCCTAGGGAGGTTAGGGCCCGAGGCACGCCCCAACGGTGATCACGGGGGGGGGGGGTTCCATTCGATGTACATCAATGGGGCTCCTTACTGGGGATTAACCCTTCCCAGACTTCCAACACACGGGTTGGGATCCGATATAGCCGGTTAGGGTCCAATGCCTAAGCCAATACCGCTCTACATCCGTAACCAATAAAGTTGTGGCCTTCACGCCCATTAAAATTCATATAATGTGTCTGTGTCATTACTTCAAGGGGAGGGAGGGACATAGCCATGCAAGCATCTGTGGCTAGTACACTATTTTTGCATGCAATTTCCCTTCCCATAATGAAATTTTACCTGTTGTTATCACCAATATATGCACACTTTTCACTAGTATATTCATGTTTGAACATGCTAATTGTCTGGAAAATTGAGAAATTCAGGAGTGCATATTTCGGTGAATAACTATTTTGATTTGCATATTGTTTTTGAAACTGGATTAGATGAATTCACCTTTAAGTATGAAGCTGATCGAATTTCTCCCTCAGCCCTTTGCATGGGAATCATATTTCTAATGCTCCCGAATAACTTGGTGTTGTCTTGGTTAGACCTAAATGCAGAAATGTGCAAGCGAAAGTTGCCCCATTTATTATTGGTTCACATTAAGTTTAAATCAGTATTTTCCAAACTTTTGATAGGCATGGCATGCTTTTAAAAATTAAAATCGGAGGCACTTTCAAATCTAATACCTCAAAGGGTTTACTTTTAATTGTTTAAAATACCTTCGCAAACCTTTTCCACAACTCAGAGCAGCGCACACACATTGACAACTATTTAAAGTTGAGGTGATTTTAATCGGTTTTAGTATTTTAACTTTTGTATGCTTTAAATTTCACTGTTTTATCTTTTTTGTAAACCACTTTGAGGTTTTGGTTTGTTTGCTTTTTACAATCAAGCAGTACATAAATTTTATGAAATAAAATGAATGAATGAATAAATAAATATTCAATTTAAACAAAAACCATTCAAACAAAGACAAACTAAAACAAAATGACGGCACCAAAGTGCCTATGGAATAATATAGTACCGGAATCAAGTGCAAAAGTTGTATCTTGCAACATTTTCTAAAGGCGAGTAATAAAGTGGAGCTCTGGATTTCAGGAAGAAAAATGCTTCACAGCCTTGGGCTAATTCCTTTCGAGCGCCTGCTTCCAGTGTCTACAGTTCCCAAAATAACACGCTGCGGTTTGTGTTTTGTTAGCCCGAAAATGGAAAACTAAAGAAGATTGGCAACTTAAGCTGATGGAATATGCACAACTTGCAGACTTAACATATTGAATAAGAGAACAAGAAGAACATAGGTTTAAAGAAGATTGGAAAACGTTTATTGAATATATGGAGAAAAATTGTATATATTTGAAAACGTGGGCAGCCTGAAGATCAATTCAACAATGTAAATAAGTTTTGATGGATGGAATAATGAAATACTGAATGGTTTAGCTTCTATAAAATATGCAGGGATTTGTGTTGTGCAAAATGAATCATGGAAAGAGAGGAAGGGGAGTCATTGATATTTTAAGATTGTTTAAGTGAATTTTCTAAAAAGTAAAACAGAAATTTCACCCACCCACACCCACCCACACCCACACCCACCCACCCACTGACACACTGTTGGAATACACAGCAGGGCAGCGCTTTGGATGCAGCTGGTATGAGAGCTTGCATAAGGAGAGATAGTATCTAGGATATTTTAGGATATATTTAAAAGAGTAAGAATTAGCTGCCTGTTTGTGTCACCAAGTGTAGCACTGGATTTTGAAGGCGGCCAGCAACTCGGGCTGCAATCCTGCGCACACTTAAAACTGAACATAGTGGGAGATACTTCTGAACTTAAGCAGAGATGGTTAAGGCAGCCTTCCTCTCAGGATGGTTAATTCTGCTGTATTTCTGCACAGAGAGTGACTGGATGAGCCAATTGCCTGCACTGAAGAGATGCAGCAGATTTATCAACTTCACAGCAGAAGCTGATCGAGAGGAGACCAGGCCGAATCAGGAGGGAGCGTAATGTGCAGACTCCTCTGTCGATGAGCACCGGGGGCTCACAAGAGCCTTTAATTAATCATTTTCACAGCAAACAGTTTGGGAATAACTGGTTTAAACAAATGAGCGTCTGATCAATGGACTAAGGTCCTGGAAAACAGTCTGAATACCAGATGGATGAATTCATTCACAAGGTAGACCAATTAAAGAATGAAACAGCAACAACATCACCCGTGTGTTTTTGCTTTCCTTTTGATGAACTCGCATCGGTTTGCTTCTATTCGGGGCGTAGCAATACCTCGGAATATTATTTTCAACTTGTTTCCTCATTCTTTTTCTTGCAGAGTTCTCCTATGATGTGACTGACAGTTAAAAATCAAGCTTGGTGAAAAATTCATTAAACCATGAAAAGTTTAAAGTTTCATTTACATAACCTGAGATAAAAAAAGATGAAATATTATAATTATCTCTTCAAGTTAAATTTGCGCTGCCATTTAAAATTTAATCTATGCAAAGATAGGTTGAGCTACAGCGCTACACCTTTCTCTCTCCCCCCCCCCCGGTGCCTTTCTTCCAAGTTGGAAATGAAGGTTTATCTGTATACTGGTCACACAATTAACCATTGTTAAGCTGAGCTGAACAGCCCAACTTTAGAACAACCAACTTAGAGAAGACTAAGACAAAAATATATCAAGCAAAACTTTAAAAAAATCAGCTACATTCACAGCTACTACAAATCAATAACTGGCGTGGCGTTTGCAAGCGTTCTTCCTTTTCAGAATATGTGACAGCTTGGCAGTGCTTGAGGGAACTGAATCCTGTTCTAAACTGATTGACAGCAATGCCGCTAAATAAATCCCAGTGAAACCAGTGACCGAGGTAGTCATTTCACTCCGAGTTGGAATTAGTCATGGGTACCATTGCTGGATGGTGGCGCTGTGGTCTAAACCACAGAGCCTAGGGCTTGCCGATCAGAAGGTCGGCAGTTCGAATCTCTGCGACAGGGTGAGCTCCCATTGTTTGGTCCCAGCTCCTGCTAACCTAGCAGTTTGAAAGCAAGTCAAAATGCAAGTAGTTAAATAGGTACCGCTCCGGCGGGAAGGTAAACGGTGTTTCCGTGCGCTGCTCTGGTTCGCCAGAAGCGGCTTAGTCATGCTGGCCACATGACCCAGAAGCTGTACGCCAGCTCCCTCGGCCAGTAAAGCGAGATGAGTGCCACAACCCCAGAGTCGTCCGCGACTGGACCTAACGGTCAGAGGTCCCTTTACCTTTACCGTTTACCATTGCTGGATTAGGGTTGGTCATCATGAAGCATTTTGGAGCAAACACGTGTGCAACCCAATCCTATGTACTTTATTTAGAGGGTGATTTGAAGGCGGGGGGACATTGACATCAGTCCCTTGTCACGGTCAACTCACTTCCTGTTGAGATTTAGGGTGTCAGTACCTTTCCCCTCCGCAGAGGCGGGGAACCTATTAGGAAGGTCTGGCCTCGGAGGCTGATGGATTCAGTGGGAATCCAAATGGCTCTGGGGTTTCTCCCCTAGCTGATATGACCAGTGCTCCTGTCAAAGCCCTGGCCGGCCTCTGAAACACCCAAATGGCCTGGGCTATTGATACAATCGCCCCTGAGCCCCCTCTCTTACTTTGTGGAGCCCGATTGGTTCCCTGGTATACTCCAGAGCTTAGGACGAGGAAGGAAGCTGGGAGACGGCTTGAATGCAAGTGGAGGAAAGATCGGAATGAATGCAACCGAACACTGGTAAGGACTCATTATTGAACCTACCTAGTGGTAGTGAAGGCAGCAAAAAAGGCATACTTGCATCCTCCGGCAGAGCTTTTCTGGGTTGTACGGGGCCTTTTACAGGCTGGCCCAAAGGAGGTGATAGAACCAACGGTAGCTCACTGCGACTTGTTTGCATTTTGCATTTTGAGGATAAAATCGCTTGCATCCACCAAGACCTTGACTCTGCTGTTATAGCAGATGAATCTCAGGCGGTGTCCAGGGCACAGTCTAGTCCTGTTGTGTTGGATGAGTTGGTAAGGCTCAAGGATGTGGACAAGATGCTCAGATCAGTCAGGGTAACCACTTGCGTTCTAGACCCTTGCCTCTTTTGGCAGATAAAATCCAGCAGGGAGGGAACAGCGGGCTGGGCCAGGGAGGTGATCAATGCCTCTTTACAAGATGGGGGTGGTCCCTGCCTGTTTGAAGGAGGCAGTGATAAAACCACTCCTTAAGAAACCTTCCCTGGATTCAGAAAACTTATCTAACTAGTTAACTAGCCAGTTGCTAATCTCCCTTTCCTGGGCAAGGTTCTGGAGCGAGTAGTCGCAGACCAGATCCAGGCGCTTTTGGAAGAAACCGATTTTTCTGGATCCATTTCAATCAGGGTTTAGGCCTGGTTTTGGCACAGAAACTGCTTTGGTCGGCCTTTAGGATGACCTCTGTCGAGAGAGAGACAAGGGAAACATGTCCCTGTTAATTGTTCTCTATCTCTCTGTACTTTGTGCAACCCAGTCCTGTGTACTTTGAGATGAGTTCTGTGTTTAACCAAGCACTGAACATTATAACTTTCCTTCCTTGTAGGAAGATACTTGACTTGGCATTTGGCTACAGGCTTGTGGGTTATACAGAAAAGTGTTATATCTATGTGTTCACTTGTTTCTTTCTTGGTGCTCTGCTTCCCTAGAGATCTGCCTGTTAATTCTGTGAAGCTCTTTCTGTGATCCTCCGGTTTAATGTTTAGGGGAGTTTTTAATGTTTGATGTTTTATTGTGCTTTTAATTTTGTTGGGAGCTGCCCAGAGTGGCTGGGGAAACCCACCAGATGGGCGGGGTATAAATAAAATAATAATAATAATAATAATAATAATAATAATAATAATAATTGGCAGCTGGAGGATTGCAATGGAAGGGAATAACCCAAAGATTTGGGACAGGTTGTGAGGAAACCCGCTGCCCGCTTCTTCGCCACACAACTGGAGAAATTGACACACTGCTGGAGCCAGTTGGTGTGTAAACACATTCAACTTTATTTATTAACCTGAGAACATGGATTTCACCTGTATCTTAAAGCACTTTACTTTCTTTGTAAGACACAGACTTGATAACACATTCCATCCCTCTAAACCTAACCTCTAACCTCCTCTCTCCCTCCTAACTCCCCAACTGTCCTCTCCTCTCAACTGTCTCCACCCAACTTTCCCCCTTTTTTTGTCTTCCCACACAATCTAGTTCCACCTCCCAGAGAACACCTGCCTATCATTGGGAGAGATATTTTAACCCCCAATGTACCGGAAACCTCAGCAGGCGCTAATCCACCACACAGGTCAGTATAATTTTGTTGGTTCTTTGCGGGGGCAAGTTCTATCCGTTTTTGAGCAGATGTGATTGCAAAAGGTAATGTTATCCCATCTTGCCATATGGAATCAAGAAATCTGTAAATATAAAGTGAATATTGAATATTTTATATTTTAAGTGGGATTTGTTACTGCTACCAAAATAAAAAGGGAAAGGAATGATATCGGCTGAAGCAGAGAAGTTGTTTTTGTAGAGGGGTGCCTTTTGAATTTGAATGGAAAATGTGATAAGTTGTGTGTGTGATAGAAATGTGAATGTTATAAACTATGATTGTGAGATAAAAGTCACACTTTGATTAATAGGGGAAGAACAGCCTAAAAGAAGGGTGGGCTGGGAGAAAGAAGAAGAAGAAGAAGAGTTTGGATTTGATATCCCGCTTTATCACTACCCAAAGGAATCTCAAAGCGGCTAACATTCTCCTTTCCCTTCCTCCCCCACAACAAACACTCTGTGAGGTGAGTGGGGCTGAGAGACTTCAGAGAAGTGTGACTAGCCCATGGTCACCCAGCAGCTGCATGTGGAGGAGCGGAGACGCGAACCTGGTTCCCCAGATTACTAGTCTACTGCTCTTAACCACTATACCACACTGGCGGGACTTCATTACTGATGTTATTCTCTGCAGGTGGAGTTCTTCACTAACCCACTTCTGGTCCACAGAGCACTGAAACAAAAAAAGCAAGTCAAATATTAAAAAATTGGGACCCTCAGTATAGCTGAAAATCAAGACATGCATTTTGCTGTCTAAGATGTGCGGTGGTTGTGCTTTGTTTGGTGGGAGCAGAGATGCGGAGAGATGAAGAAACCATAGCTACCAGAACTGCACACTTAAACAACGTTGTTACTTGAGGCAGCCAGCAAATGCAGGCAAATTTGGAACAGTCAGCAAATATTTAAGCTATGTTTGTAGATGCTCTCCCCCCCCTTGAAGTAACCCCAAGCTCTGTGGTTTACAAGATTTTTAGATGTGGGATAAATATTAAAAGCACTTTTAGTAATATAACTTCTAGCAATACAGTGAGGGGGTCATTGGTGGTTCTGTACAAGAGTGTGAATTCAAACCGTTACCCTTTACTCAGGATAGGACAACTCTGTTCTAACTGTTGAAACGGACTTTAAAAAATGCATTATTGCAAAAGTTCCCACTTCTTCTGCTTTGAAAATCCTGTCACGGTCGCCAAAGGGGGTGTCCCACTAATGGGATATCCCACTGATATCCACTACTTTATAGGCCGGAAGCTACGGAGTTATTGGAGTTTGAGATTTAAAGAATTAGGAGCGTAAAGCTCTTTGAAATGTTGCCCTTGTAGTTCTGGGTTGCTGAAATGCCTTACCCCCAGTCCAGGTCTTGAGAGGGTCAAAAGCAGCAGGCTTCATGGAGAATAATGAAAAGAGGAGATGAAAAAGACCTATTAAACCTACTAACTCATATTTCTGTTGGGGGAAAGAAAGGGCAGTTGTGGGTGTTGTGCCGAAACAAGGGTGGCAACAGCCCCAGAGAAGATAGATTAATTGCTTCTCTATCAGGAACCAGAAACAGACTCTTTAAATATTTTATTAAAGGAAACCTTTGGTGAAATAAATTAATTAGCGCTTTCCAAATTTGTATCTTAGTCTATCATCCTACTTTTACTTCTCAGATTTAGAGATACTTTAAATAATATTTTTCCACCTTTAAGTACAAGTGGAGGAAAAAAATACCTAGGGGTTCTTCGGAATCAAAATGTGCTTGTATGGCACACAGTTTTCTACACAGCTCCTATATTTTTTCCTGTTCTAAACATCATTCCAGGGATGCGGGTGGCACTGTGGTCTAAACCACAGAGCCTAGGGCTTGCCGATCAGAAGGTCGGCGGTTCGAATCCCCGCAACGGGGTGAGATCCTGTTGTTTGGTCCCAGCTCCTGCCCACCTAGCAGTTCAAAAGCATGTCAAAGTACAAGTAGAAAAATAGGTACTGCTCCGGCGGGAAGGTAAAGGGCGTTTCCGTGTGCTGCTCTGGTTCGCCAGAAGCGACTTAGTCATGCTGGCCACATGACCTGGAAGCTGTACTCCGGCTCCCTCGGCCAATAAAGCGAGATGAGCGCCACAACCCCAGAGTCGTCCGCGACTGGACCTAATGGTCAGGGGTCCCTTTACCTTTAAACATCATTCCAGGGTTCCCAACTTTCTCATTGAAATGATTTGAGTGCTTTGAGCTGAATAGTTGCGATCTATCTTCGGGCTAGGAAGCATTTTTATTTTAGGAACTTAAAAAATGAGTGTGTGAAGAAATTATGCAGGGCGATTGTGGATTAGCTTGCTTTTCCAACATTTAAAAGCGCTCTCCGCTTTTTTCAACATATTGCAATGGCTTTTAGTTTTAGTAAAATTGAATTTCAACACTGGAATGCAGAGAAATAGACTCAGAATGGCATTCGGTAGCATTCTGAGGCTCCTTTTTGCCAGGAGGCTAGTGTGGGAGGTTGTCCAGAAATGTGGATGAGTTGTGGTGCTATTGTAGTTCTCACCCTTTAGATTCCAAAATAACAGAAGCAGCATCCTACATAATGAGGGAGAAACAAAGACAAAATAATATAACTTCAGGGATGCAATAAAGGACACCAAACTTTTAAAAAATAGACCAAATAAAATAAAAACTGGGAGAAGACTCCCTGGAAAAGACCCTGATGTTGGGAAAGATGGAGGGCACAAGGAGAAGGGGACAGCAGAGGACGAGGTGGTTGGACAGTGTTCTCGAAGCTACCAACATTAGTCTGACCAAACTGCGGGAGGTAGTGGAAGACAGGAGTGCCTGGCGTGCTCTGGTCCATGGGGTCACGAAGAGTCGGACATGACTAAACAACAACAACAACAACAACAACAAAAAGGCAGTGATTTAGCTTTCGCAAATAGTGTGCAGTCCAGTGGAACAGCATATAAAGGATTTCTTACGTACGTTGTTCTGCCTTCTTGATATGAACACATTTTAAATGACTATAGTAGCAATGATACCTTCAATTTCAACGGTTGAGCTCATGTTACGATTGATATACATCCCCTACAAAAGAAGAAAGATTGGAACATGTTTATTGAATATATGGGAAATAATTGTGTACAGCTGAAAATGCTGGCAGCATTAAGATTAATTCAACAGTGTAAATTAGTTTTGATGGATACAATAATGGAATAGTGAATGGTATAATTATTGTAAAATATGCAGGGATTTATGGTATATAAAATGAACCATGAAAAGAGAAGAAGGGAAGTCATTGATATCTTAAGGATGTAAAATGAGTATTTTAAATTGTAAAACAGAATATATATGTGTGTGTGAAACACATACCACCATATTACAAACTTTTTTTTTTACATGTCTCTTGGTTGGAAAAAGAAAAAGAAGGAAGGAAGGAAGGAAGGAAGGAAGGAAGGAAGGAAGGAAGGAAGGAAATTTAAGAATCACAAATCCAAAGCTACCCCTGGAAAGGGGAACTTAAGCTGGTTTTATTTTTTGGATCTAGGCCACAGAAGACTTCCATGTTAGGGATAAGGCTTACAGGCTAGTCTGGAAGAAGAAGAATACCCATTTCTTCTTTTGTAGGGGATGTATCTCAATTGTAACATGAACTCAACCATTGAAATTGAAGGAATCATTGCTATTATAGTCATTTAAATGTGTTCATATCAAGAAGGCAAAACGACATACGTAAGAAATCCTTTATATGCTGTTCCACTGGACTGCACCCTATTTGCAAAAGCTAAATCACTGCCTTTTACTAGACCACCTGCCTTGTGTTGCATTGGCTCCGTGGCTCGGCTCTTGACTTTACAGAATGCTACTCTGTATTTAATAGTAGGTGAGCCTTCACAGGAGAAGACGAATATTCTAAATTAGGCTCAGTAGGGTTTAAGATGCACGGGGCTCTTTTTCGAAGAACACTTTTGTACATAGCACTTGGCACCTTTGCTTGGTAATGTTATCCTAAGGCATAAATACTGTACACACTGTCTCTACATGCAGGTGGGCATGTTTATGCAGTAGGGTGTATCAATATTCTCTACTTCTCTCTCCTCAATTAGTCTATCTGTATCCACTAAGCGCTGCCAGAAGCAACACCTTGCTGCACCTGCACACATACAGTTTCTTCCTTTTTGCTTTAAAAATAATACACACACACACACACACACTCGGAGTTCAATAGGAGAGGGGGAGTGACATCACTAGGTCCAACCCAACCGGAGGCGACCTACGAGAAAGCTCTTTCGTGGAGGCAGTAAGCTCTTGAGAAGTACATACTCAGTACAAAGCAAAACTTAACCTTACCTGAAAAATGCAATTTAACTCAACCAGTATTGTGGGAAAGGGATGACTTGATGATGATGTCATGTGAACAGCTCCCAAAGAAGCTGTCCGTCTCCAGCACTGAACACTTATTATCATGCCATGTGTACACAACCTTTGTTTTTTCCACAAGGGTATAGAAAGAGAAATCTGTTGTTGTTGTTGTTGTTGTTTTGTTATTATTATTAATTTTATTAAATTTTCTGTTTTACAATTTAAAATACTCATTTTTACATCCTTAAGATATCAATGATTTCCCTTCTTCTCTTTCCATGGTTCATTTTACATATCATAAATCCCTGGATAATTTACAAAAACTATACCATTCAGTATTCCATTACTGCATCCATTAAAACTTGTTTACACTGTTGAATTTATCTTAATGCTGCCAGTGTTTTCAGCTGTACACAATTATTTCCCATATATTCATGGGAAGTTTTTAATCTGTGACTTTTAATGTATTTTAATATTTGTTGGAAGCTGCCCAGAGTGACTGGGGAAACCCAGCCAGATGGGCGGGGTACAAATAATAAATTATTATTATTATTATTATAAAAAAATGAAACAGAATATTAGACTTCAGTGGGAGGAATCACTTGGGTGTTGCAGTCATGACTTTTCTCTTTTTATACTCCGTATCATTTCCAAAATGCGATCCTAACAACAAATAATAACCTGCAGAAGTCATCCCAAAGCACCTTCAGGTTACTGAGAACAAACTCTGCATAGGCAGAGTGGTTTTTATTGGAGAGAAAAAAATGTTTTCAAGCAGATGTTTCAATAAAACTAAGAATAGCTAGGGCTACAAAGAGACCCCTGAAGAACTAAAAATGAGTGTTTACCACACTGCCAATGTGAGAGTGTGCTATATTTTACTTACAAGGAAATTGGCTGGCTGAAAATGTGCAGTAAAAGTGCCTCTTAACACTGATATATTATAATATATAAACACTGATGCACGCATATCAAGTCAAGCCATAGTGCTGGCATAACATTTATAATGCCATGGTTATATTGTGCCAGCATCTCGGTCTGTGTGTATCCAAACACTCATTTGTAGGTACCTCAAGTCAAAGACAGAATACAGGCAACGATTTACCTAGGGGTAATTTGCCACAACATGCATAACATTAATGCCTTTTAACGGTGGCGCAGTTGCAGATATTCTCAAATGAATCTGATGACAGACCCATTCCCATCTGGATTCAGACCAGGGTTTGGGACTGAATCTGCCTTGGATGACATTTACTGAGAGAAGGATGGGGAAGTGTCATCCTCTTACTGGCTTTTGATAGCATTGACCATGGTATCGTCTGTGGTTTGGGAGGCACTGTTCTGCAGTCATTCTGGTCTTATCTCTAGGGATGGTTCTAGAAGCTAACATTGGATAAGTGTCACTCAGCCCCTAGATCGTAAGCTGGGGGGGGGGGCGTCACAGGATATTGCCTTGTCTCCAATGCTGCTTTAACATCTATATGAAGCTGTTGGGAGAGAGTGGTCACCAGGAATTTTGGGGTGAGGTGTCAGCGTTCTGCTGATGATAAAAGGTAAAGGTAAAGGGACCCCTGACCATTAGGTCCAGTCGTGTCCAACTCTGGGGTTGCGGCGCTCATCTCGCGTTACTGGCCGAGAGCCGGCGTACAGCTTCCAGGTCATGTGGCCAGCATGACTAAGCTGCTTCTGGCGAACCAGAGCAGCGCACGGAAACGCCGTTTACCTTCCCGCCAGAGCGGTTCCTATTTATCTACTTGCACTTTGACGTGCTTTCGAACTGTGAGGTGGGCAGGAGCAGGGACTGAGCAACGGGAGCTCACCCCATCGCAGGGATTCGAACCGCCGACCTTCTGATCAGCAAGCCCTAGGCTCTGTGGTTTAACCCACAGCGCCACCTGGGTCCCTGTTCTGCTGATGATACCCAACTCTATTTCTCTGTCACATCTGAATTGAAAATGGTATTCGCAGTTCGTATTTAACTCCGAGTAGGCTTGCTAAGATGTATAAGACTGTATCAGATGAGTGCTGGAGATGCAAAGAGGTGGAGGGAACGTTCTTTCATATGTGGTGGACACATGCTGATTATAATAAGAGGCCAGAAGGAACCTGGGTTTCACTTTCTCTTTCTATCTCTCTTCCTTCTGGTGTGGTGTTCTGTAACACTATGCTTAGTGTTAAGGTTTAGACTTATTATAAGTTATTGTAAGTTTAAGTTAAGTCTGCTGCAACTGGATTTCTTATGGACAGTGCCAATCCTGTGTGTATTGGATTTGTGGCCATGATGCTCATTTGCAGTAGCAGTAAAGCTCTGCTGGATGAAATGCAATATTGTGGCTAGTAGCCATTGATAGGGACCCAGGTGGCGCTGTGGGTTAAACCACAGAGCCTAGGGCTTGCTGATCAGAAGGTCGGCGGTTCGAATCCCTGCGACGGGGTGAGCTCCCGTTGCTCGGTCCCTGCTCCTGCCAACCTAGCAGTTCAAAAGCACGTCAAAGTGCAAGTAGATCAATAGGTACCGCTGCAACGGGAAGGTAAACGGCATTTCCGTGCGCTGCTCTGGTTCGCCAGAAGCGGCTTTGTCATGCTGGCCACATGACCCGGAAGCTGTACGCCGGCTCCCTTGGCCAGTAATGCGAGATGAGCACCACAACCCCAGAGTCGGACACGACTGGACCTAATGGTCAGGGGTCCCTTTACCTTTACTAGCCATTGATAGGGCATTTTGGTGGCGCTTTTCACAGTGGCATAGCATGGGGCGGGGGGGGCTAGGGCATCGTCATCCCTGGCTGCAAAATTCTGAGGGGTGCAGCCAGGTGTAATGCCCACACACCCTGTCCTTAGGCTGGCAGAGCCACAAGGCAGAGGAGCGGCCAAGCTGAGAAGTTGCATGGCCACCGCTAGCAGTCATGTGCCATGTCCCCCCCCCCGTGCATACCTCCACCCCAGCTGCCCAGTCCACCAGCCCTGCCCCGGCAGCCCACGCTACGCCACTGCCTTCTCATTTCCAGCATTCCAAGTGTGGTTTTAGATGAGTTTTGTACAATGGCATTATGAATGATATTGTCAACGCTGTTTTAATCTCTTCCTAATGACCCCCAGCATGGAATTCACCCTTTTCACAGCTGCCACATCCCAGTTCTTTTTGCCCCCAATGTGCATCATTTCACACTTGCTTACGTCGAACTGCATTTATCATTTTTATACTACCCATTCTCCCAGTGTGGAGTGGTCCCTATGGAACCGCTCGTAATCCCTGGGTTGTTTTTTTTACCACCACCCTGAAGTCATTTGTATCTATCCCACCAGCATCTCTCTCTAGGGTCCTCAGACTGACTTACAACAAATCAAGTATAAAAACAATACAATTCCATTTCTGTGTAATAAAAATGAAAATACCGAACTAGCTAGCAATATAGTATAAGTGCCTAAAAACAGTAATAAAATGCATAGCAATCCAGCTTTTCAGCAGCTGATAAATTACTTTGTAAAACCACACAGAGCAATTCCTCCAAAGCCTGTTCTTTTTCTTCTTCTTTTTAGAAAAAAGTTTCGCTTGTATTTATTTTAAATATTACCATTTACTGCCAGGTGTGTATATGATTGCAGCCTCACTCATTAAAAGGCTTGATACTGAGGGTGAATACAGCCCCACATTAGTTAACTATTATTTCAAGGCAATGAAATCATCTTGTTATGACTGGACGAACTGAGAAAGATAACACACTTTTCATAAAAGAATGGAAATTGTTTACTGAATATTTACAGATAAATTGTAAACAGATAAAAACGCTGGCAGGATTATTGTAATAACCTGCAGCTACATAAGAGTATATGTTTAAAGAAGATAAATAAATGAGTAAACTTCGTTAATTTGGATATGCAGAAGATATCAAAAATAAATTTAAGGAACCGCAGAAAGAGAAAGAAGGAAGTTGAGTTTTAAAATGTCAAAATGATTGTAAAATTCATAAAATGTATATATATCTGAAAAGTATAAATAATTTTTTAAATAATAATAATAAAAAATGATACCACTTTATTTATTTACTTATTTACTGCCCTTCATCTGTAGATCTCAGGGTGCTTTACAACATAAAAATACAATATATATATTTAAAAAAACATAATAAAAGCAAGAACAAAACCAAACCAACAATCCTTGCTCCTTTATCCTAAGATGTGACCTTCGGCAAGCATAGCATCCTCTAAAAGGGTAAATTGGAGACTTGTCAGTAATTAGTCAGTTCTGGGAATCTATATATGGTATTCATTATGTTCAAATAAAGAGGTGTGATTCCACTTTTCACAGATGGCACAGTAATTTCTCCAAAGCTGCTATGGGTGAGGTTGGGCTGTTTTTTGCTCATTACGCCGTTGTTTTTAAGGCACTTCAGGAATGAAAGGTAAGGGAGTCAAAAGCGGCAGTAATGTGAATGACCCCCCTTGGGTGGGTTGTTACGATGCAGCTGCCGGCAATTGAGGCCAATGTTTGCGCAACTCTTTCTGTGTGCGTGCATGGGAACGATCACCCAAAGTTTAAGCGCCGTTCCGTATATTATTTATGCTAACAATGTAGTAACATGGTAGGATATTTACAAAGATTGTGCCACTGGGCAGCATTTCCAAGCTGGTTGTTCATTAAATTTTGATTCCCTGACTTAAATGGAGATAGGTGAGTTTTTGAAGTAAAAATGTACTCCAGGCTTTTCGGGTTCTTTAACTGAAAAAAGGATTCTTGTGATCAGTTCCACCTTAACCCCTCGGGCTTAAAAAGCTTATGAGCTCATGGAAATATTTTTTGCCACCAGTACATTAACTTGGTTTCACCTACAAAATAGCTTCATCTCAAAGATTTCAGAGCTCCTGCAGAGATGCCACCGTTATAGCAGTCCTGGCTTATCGTGAGTGTCACACGTTTATAGTCACACAGAGTTTGCTCGCAAAGGGATGCTGCAGACCCAGCCTGTGATAGTTTGCATACTATTTTTCAGTTTACAACATGCTCCTGCTTAATAGATAAATGTAAGAGAAGAGGCAGAGGAAATAAGTTCCATTCATTTCCTTGTTGAAAAAAACAAACCCCTGTGAGGCTGCCTCTGTAGAATTAAAAGAAAAGTCAGTGAAACATTCAGCCAGTTCAGGTTTTCGGGTTGGAATGAGATGTTATACCAGACAAATGTTGGCTTTCGAAATGGTTATTGCATGCCAAGGTCTTCCCTCTAAGATTTAGAGGTATTGTGACAGCATCATGTGGTGTATAAATGTGTGGTGTAGTGGTTAAGAGCGGTAGACTCGTAATCTGGGGAACCGGGTTCGTGTCTCCGCTCCTCCACATGCAGCTGCTGGGTGACCTTGGGCTACCGTCTTCCCCCCTTTTTAAGGCACCGTCTTATAATATTTTTCCTCAAAAAAACACAGGGTGGCTTATTTTCGGGGGATGTCTTATTTTTATTACGTCAGTATGGTACGGTACAGCCTCCCCCTGCGCGCTGAGCAGGCGGGGCAGAACTCCGCAAGAGGCGCGTTTCCCCCCGTGCCTCTCGCTGGTTCGCTGGCTCCCTGCGCACGGGGAACAGGCGGGGCAGGAAGAGGCGTCTTCCCCCCCCACGCCTCTCCCTGCGCGCTAAGCAGGCGGGGCAGAACTCCGCAAGAGGCGCGTTTCCCCCCCGTGCCTCTCACTGGTTCGCTGGCTCCCTGCGCACGCAGGAGGGGCTGAGGAGACGACGGAAACAATGGCGGCACCACGGCTTACTTTTGGGGTACGTCTTACTTCTCACAAAGGTAAAAAAAACCTGCCATGGCTTACTTTATGACTACGTTTTAAAAAAGGGGAAACAGGGTAGTCACATGTCTTTGAAGTCTTTCAGCCCCACTCACCTCACAGAGTGGGGAAAGGAGACTGTAAGCCGCTTTGAGACTCCTTCGGGTAGTGATAAAGCGGGATATCAAATCCAAACTCTTCTTCTTCTAGTGTAAACACCAACACCTGGGAAACACTGGCCTGCGAGCGCTCCAATTGGAGAACAGCATTTACCAAAGGTGTCATGGGATTTGAAGACGCTCGAACTCAGGACAAAAGGGAGCAACATGCTAAGAGGAAGGCACACTTGGCAAACCCTCACCGTGATCAACTCCCACCCGGAAACCTATGTCCCCACTGTGGAAGGACGTGTGGATCCAGAATTGGCCCCCACAGTCACTAATGGACACACTGTTAAAACCATGTTCATACAAGATAATTTTACTTGCTATGAGGGATCGCTGAAGAAGAAAAGTGTGTTTCCTCAACCCCAGTAGCGACAGCCGATGATGTGAAATGGGAGTTTGAGGGATGTAGAATATCATGATATTGCAATGTGAATACAGAATGGAAGATGGCAGGACCCCCAAGGATGTGCTCTACAAAAAGCTGGCTTTGGGCACCATGCCCGTTGGCAAAGCAATCCCTACGTTACAAAGATGTCTGCAAACATGACATGAAGGCTGTCAATGTTAACCCTGTGCTATGGGGATCCCTTGCAGATGACCGCAGTGCCTGGAGACAGACAGTCAGATTGTGTATCCATGGCGCTGTGGTCTAAAGCACTGAGTCTCTTGGGCTTGCAGATCAGAAGGTCGGTGGTTCAAATCCCCGCAACGGGGTGGGTTCCCGTTGCTCTATCCCAGCTCCTGCCAACATAGCAGTATGAAAGCACGCCAGTGCAAATAGATAAATAGGTGCCGCTGCGGAGTGAAGGTAATCAGCATTTCCATGCGCTCTGGTTTCCATCACGGTGTTCCATTGTGCCAGAAGCTGTTTAGTCATGCTGGCCACATGACCTGGAAAGCTGTCTGTGGACAAACGGCGGCTCCCTCGGCCTGAAAGCGAGATGAGCGCCACAACCCCATAGTCGCCTTTGACTGGACTTAACCGTCCAGCGGTCCTTTACCTTTACCATAGCAGTGGCCAGAGTAGGAATGACCTCTGGGAGAAGCACAGAGAGAAGAAATGCCATGGTGCATCTGCAGCAGCATAACTGGACACCTTCATCTGCCCCATCTGCAACAGAAAATGTCTCTCCTGTATTGATTTCTACAGCCAGAGCACTGTAACTCTCCTTGGGCTTGTGCACTTTCCCTGTTTTCTCTGTTTCAGTTTTAAGGAGGAGAGCAAACAGTTGTTGTTGTTTTTAATTAACTGCAATTTACCGGTACAACTACATTGGAACCCTAAACTGTGGATATTTGTAATGTTGCTTCTTGTAACAAGCCAGCTTCATAACCCATGATTTGAAGTTGGCTTGTTTCAAACAAACCGTAACTTCAGTTAGTTGGATTCAGATGAAATGATAAATTGCAGTTGAATAAAAACAGAAGCAAAAGTTTCCAATCTCCTCTGCCAGAGGAAAAAGAGGGGGGAACTCATTCCGCAGCTTCTTCTGATCATGATAAACCATGGTTTATCACGGCTTCTGAACCAGCTCATTGTTATCTCATTCTATTTTTCTATTTCTTATGCTGCATTTTCTCTCCCTTGCTACCCTCTGTTTTGCATGGTACATGTTGAAACTGGCAGCTTATGGTTGTCTCTAAATGAAAATGTTATCTGTTTACTATTCAAATGCAATTTTTAAACAGTTTTGCTCAGCACATTTGATTTTAAAATCCTATTAAAGCTGCAATATTCCTCGTCTACCTTGTTCCTCCCTCTGCGCTGACATTGAGTTTCTTCGTTTTTAAATAGGGATATAATATTGTATGTCTGTTCGGGGTGATGCAATTTCCTGCATTGAATTACGAGTCATTGGGCAAGGCTGTTCACCTTCCCTATCATGGAAATTTTGTGCTCATACACATTTTCTCCCCACATTTACAAAAATGTATTATTAGCTTGGCTATCTTGCAATTGCTCCACAGCCACACTTTCATTTTAAATCTGCAAAGCTTATCACTGTGCCTCTTACCATCTGATGGAAATCGTCAGAATTGCTGAGTTAAGATAAACACCCTCATTCTGTGGCACGGAGGGATGCGGAGGAGGGGGTGGGGTGGGCATAAGCAGCAAAAATGCTAATTTGTTTTAAAGTTTAAAGTCCTGACCTATGTACTGAAGATAAGCATATCCAATTTTAAATCTTCCATATCTTTTTGTAATGTCTAATTGCATAGTTAAATGAGCTGTAAAACCCAGAAATGCTGCCGTAACCTCTAAACAATTTTGCACAGTTCTAGAACATTTGAGATAACAAGAGTAAACCTTAGGAGAGCTTTTGCTTTTCTCCTCTATTAATATTCTGTTTTAGAGGGCATTGTTTAATCAACAGGAGATTCTTTCTGCTTGGACAGTTTTTCCAATTTATTGTTGGGCTTGCTTTATGATCCTGGAGGTGATCAGATTGTATGTTGCGTTGCATAGCGCGTTCAAGAAATGACTTCCAAGAAATGTCCGTTAGTCCTTCAGAGAACCACGGCAGAGGAGATCTCATTGGAGAAGCCATAAGTATATGCATTTATTTAGAGACACGTATATCTAAGTGTGAGTTAAATCGACAAACCATTAAGAGCTATGCAGATCTAGCATTGGGTTATCGGACTATGCTCTGGTGAATTCTCGAGCTTATCAAAGAATTCTTGGTTAGACTATTAGTGTTGTAACTGAAGCAAGATCACCTCCATATTTGTTACGTATACCTGAAGGAGCGTCTCCACCCCCATCATTCAGCCCGGACACTGAGATCCAGCGCCGAGGGCCTTCTGGCGGTTCCCTCACTGCGAGAAGCAAAGCTACAGGGAACCAGGCAGAGGGCCTTCTCGGTAGTGGCGCCCGCCCTGTGGAACGCCCTCCCAGCAGAGATTAAAAGGATCAACTACAACATGACATTTAGAAAATACCTGAAGGCAGCCCTGTTCAGGGAAGTTTTTAATCTGTGATGTGTTAATGTATTTTAATGTTTGCTGGAAGCCGCCCAGAGTGGCTGGGGAGACCCAGCCAGATGGGCGGGGTACAAATAATAAATTATTATTATTATTATTATTATTATTATTATTATTATTATTATTACTATTATTATTATTATTATTATTATTATTATTATTAGTGAAGCAAGAATGGTGGCTCTTCAAGCCATCACAACAATTGGGCTGCTGTATGGACGTTGGGGGGTGGTTTTGCGACATTTTCTGGCTGCACGGTATTTTTCGCCAAGCAGCTGGTGGTGTTGAGCTCTTCAGAATAACTGCTCATACAGGGACAAATAGAAGAAGACACTTTCAACCCGGAATGGTTCCCCTTTATCACCTACATAGCCCAAAATGACAACAAGAAGAATCTGCCGACAACATACATATCAATCTGGCTAACCTGATCCAAAACCCCACCACCACCCCACACATAAACAAATCTCACTACAGCCAACCAAAGACAGCCAACCACCCCATAGGCCACCCCAACCTCTCTCACCACCAAAGAAATACAACAAGCGAATAGAGAAGACACACAAGTAACAGTGACACAAACCCCCCCCCCACTAAGTAGAAGAATACAGTGGTACCCTGGGTTACAGACGCTTCAGGTTACAGATGCTTCAGGTTAGAGACTCTGCTAAGCCAGAAATAGTACTTCGGGTTAAGAACTTTGCTTCAGGATGAGAACAGAAATCACGCAGCGGCAGTGGGAGGCCCCATTAGCTAAAGTGGTACCTCAGGTTAAGAACAGTTTCAGGTTAAGAACGGACCTCCAGAACGAATTAAGTTCTTAACCCGAGGTACCACTGTAGAAGCATAATTGCCTGACCGCACCCCTTACCATTTCCCCTCCCTCTTTTCTTCCTAACCAGAAAAAGAAAAAGAAAAAAGCATAGGAAGCCTTAAACAAACAGATCCAAGCAGTTTTATCCTGTTTCCACTTGCTGTTTTTAGTTAATCCACCCCACTTGGTTTATTTAAACCAAGGACTTGTACATTGACCATTAATAAGGAATTATGTGTTGTAGGTATTATTGCCAATTTATTATGCTATATTCGTGTTGTACAAATGACATTGGAAGACTTGGTCTTTTTATTTATATCTTTCATTATTCCTATGATCCTTGTTTAGAATAACTGCTCACAATTGTGCCTCTTCATCAGGCACTAGCACTAAGCCACATTTATGGCAGGCATCGGAGAAGGCAAGGAATAGTTAAGAGAAGTTAGAAGAAGAAGAAGAGTTTGGATTTGATATCCCGCTTTATCACTACCCGAAGGAGTCTCAAAGTGGCTAACATTCTCCTTTCCCTTCCTCCCCCACAACAAACACTCTGTGAGGTGAGGGGGGCTGAGAGACTTCAAAGAAGTGGGACTAGCCCAAGGTCAACCAGTAGCTGCATGTGGAGGAGCGGAGACACGAACCCGGTTCACCAGATTACGAGTCTACCGCTCTTAACCAGTACACCACACTGGCTTTCTTGTTAGGAACCACAAGAAAGTGGGGCCTGTTTTGGGTGTGGGGAAAGGAATGATGGACCACATCAGACCTGCTCCCCATTTGGGAGCATAGCACTCAGGGCTTTTTCTTTCAGCCGGAGCTCACTGGAGCTCGGCTCCGGCACCTCTCAAGTGGGCGCCATTGCCATTCCAAGAGGAGAAGTTGATTATGGAAGCAAGACTTTTATACATACCAAAGATGGAAGGACTCATCACTACCAACAATGGAAGAATGGCTGTTAAAATTATCGGACTTAGCTGAGATGGCCAAATGGGCACGCTTAATCGGATAAAAGTCATTGTTAACATTGACTGGAGATTGGAAACCTCTCGTAGACATTTTGCGTGAAAAAGAAATAATGACATTTGGATTCCATCCATGAGGATGGAAGATGTTTGTTTATAGAAAGTGACTGTGTTAGACTGGAGTGGTTAAAGTGAATATTGATTATATACAGCTGTCAGATGAAGAATCAGAAGTTTAATTTCTGAACTTTATTTCTCTCAATTTCTTGTCTATTTCTTATTCTCTCTCTTTCTATTTTTCCTGCTTTTCCTTCTCTCTTTTCCCTTGTTTTTATTGTATTTAGATCAATGTTTCAGTTTTGGACAAAAAAAGATATTTGATATTAAGCTTTGTATTTGCCTTTATAAATCCTAACAAAATTTATTCAGAAAAGGGGAAAGAAAAAAAAGGGAAATAGGACTTGTAACACTGCCTTAGAACTAACAATCCACTGGCTTCCTTTAACCAAAACTAACTAAAAAAGGATGCGGGTGGCTCTGTGGTCTAAACCACAGAGCCTAGGGCTTGTCGATCAGAAGGTCGGCGGTTCGAATCCCCGTGATGGAGTGAGCTCCCGTTGTTCAGTCCCTGCTCCTGCCAACCTAGCAGTTCAAAAGCACGTCAAAGTGCAAGTAGATAAATAGGTACCACTCCGGCAGGAAGGTAAATGGCTTTTCCGTGCGCTGCTCTGGTTTGCCAGAAACGGCTTAGTCATGCTGGCCACATGACCCGGATGCTGTATGTGGGCAAATGCTGGCTCCCTCAGCCTGTAAAGCGAGATGAGCGCCACAACCCCATAGTCGTCTTTGACTAGACTTGACAGTCAGGGGTCCCTTTACCTTTACTAACCAGGAAGTAACAGGAACCTCCATCACTTTCTGGACTAGTTACATTGAGGGGAAGCTGGAACCAACACGAAAGCCTTTCTTTTATCTGGAAACCACTGTGGGTTTATCCTCCTGCATTCACAGCTAATGGTTTAATGTATTTGTTAAGGAATATGGGGAGTGGGAATGTAATTATTGAGGTAAATAGATTTATAAGAAATAAGGGTAGGAATGTACAGCTGAAAACGCTGGCAGCATTAAGATAAATTCAACAGTGTATATAAGTTTTGATGGATGCAAGAATGGAATACTGAATGGTCTCTGGTTCAGGTGATAGGGATGGGGGAACGCTCTCGCCACCCCTAGGCGAAGGGTATTCCGTTAAAGGAATCCAGGGGCTCAATGGTTTGGTCAACCCTGAGAGGGGTTGTGCCCGTGCCTGAGTCCAGGGGGACATCTGGGCGGTGGACTAGCATGGCCCCTGCTTCCCGCTATTCCAGGTGTTCACCCCAGGCTGACCTTTGCTGGTGCCCTGGGTCAGCAGAACCAGAGCCTATGCAACCACTCACTCACTGTAATCAATAAAGTTGTGGCCTAAATTCTGCCAAAAACCAAACCAAAATTTTAGTCTTGACTGAATTTATTTATGGGGGAGGTTTAAAGGTCTAAACACGCAAAACCACCCAAATTGTAAAGCACTGGTCATTTTAAAATTAAATAGAGCCCCCACTCCTCATTTTTATATCACAGTACATGACTGTGATTACTCCGTGAAACAACTGGACATCACTTCCTGGGTCTATTGCAAAATGGAATATCACATTTTCTCAAGTGTTTTAAGCTTCCTGCAGGCTGCCTCTATTTGCTCACCTCTTTGGCCATGAAGCTTGCTGATTATAATTAACAAGAGATGGAAAAGGGGTTGTGTTATTTATTCTTTTGTTGGTCTCTTGAATTTGTAATCAACCGAACCAAGTTACCAGGGGGGTCACTACCTGAATTAATAACACTTCATGCTTGGGATTGATTACATCTAAATGTTAATCAATTCACATTAAATACTTGGTGTTGGTTCTCTCCTTTTTCAATTTTCTGTTTGTTTGGCTTCATGTAACTGACAGAAGTATTAAATCCTAATGTCATTTGCTTTCCCAGTAGCTTCTCCTCCCAAAAAACTAATATTTGATTGGAAAGATCTAGACTTACTATGTATAACAGAGTTATAAAACTTTGGTTAAGGAAAGATGAGCTACATGGATACACCTTGCTAGATCCTGATATGATTATTCTTTGCTTACAGTCTTAGCACAAATTTCTTCTGTCTCCAGTTTTCGTAGTTGATGACAAACTGAGCCAACATTTCTGAATCTTGCTTTAGTGATGAACACCAAAGCAACAACTTGCGAATACTACCTTCTTAAGACATCTGCCACAAAACCGCTTTAGTAATAAGAAGTCTAATTGATCAGTTACAAACAACTGGAATTCATAGACTCCTGGCTCCTTCATTGCATATCTTTAGGCACCAGGCAAAAACATTTCTCTTTAATCAGGTGTTTGGCTGACTACTACTACTACTACTACTACTACTACTAATAAATTTATTTATACCCCGTCCTCCCCAGCCAAGACCCAACTGAAACTGTTCTTAACTAGAGGCATGCTTTCGATAATGGGGCCTCTTCCTGTCACTGCGCTGCCGGCACACGATTTCCGTTCTCATCCTGGGGCAAAGTTCTCAACTCGAGGTAACTCTTCCAGGTTAGCGGAGTTTGTAACCTGAGGCGTTTGTAACTCGAGGTACCACTGTACTGCAAAAAGCTTGAGAAAAACTGTGACCAGCAAAGTGAACATATGCACATGTCTTGGTCATGTCCTGTTGCATCACAGTTTTGGAATATGATATTTGCATTACAGAAATGATACAGCAGCGATACTTCAACAATTTGGGGAGAACAACCTGAGAAAGTGACATCTAAGGAGCTAATGGTATTTATGTGTTTTCCGTGTATGTCTGCAGGGTAAGGAAAACAGGTAAAGGACTCCTGGACGGTTAAGTCCAGTCAAAGGCGACTATGGGGTTGCAGCGCTCATATCACTTTCAGGTCAAGAGAGAACCGGCTTTTGTCCTCAGCTTTCTGGGTCATATGGCCAGCATGACTAAACCGCTTCTGGCGCAATGGGACACCGTGACGGAAACCAGAGCACACGGAAACGCCGTTTACCTTCCCACCACAGTGGTACCTATTTATTTACTTGCACTGGCGTGCTTCTGAACTGCTAGGTTGGCAGGAGCTGGGACAGAGCAACGGGAGCTCACCCCGTCGCAGGGATTTGAACTGCTGACCTTCTGATCGCCAAGCCCGATAGGTTCAGTGGTTTAGACTACAGTGCCACCCGCATCCCTGCAAACACCTGGGAGCCACTGTTGTTAGTCCACCCCAAAAGCCAAGGTTTGGGAGGGATGTGCTACCGAGGCCCACCTGAAAGTGGGCTGAGACCCCCTGGTAGCCCTTGGCCTGCTGTTTGAGGAGCAATGCTCTACAGCAGTTGTAGTATTAATGTAGCACGAAGGTGAGAAGCAACGCTTCACCTGATTTCTTTCCATCTAATCACAATCTGTGTAGTTTATTAAAACTGTGTGAAAAAGACTTGGCGATAGCAGGTGTCTTCTAAGAGCCAGATATTAACAGCAGCTTTTGCACTTAAAATTTTAGCATTTACATTTCTAAAGCAACTTTCTCATTAGCATACAGGAGCACCGTACAGAGTTCAGTGACCAGAAGCTCTAAGCGGTAATTAAAAAGAAATTCTCAAATGACATCTAATTAAAAATGGTTTCGGGCAAAATGAATTATGAACCTAGTCTTCAGGTTTCTTCCTTACAGCATCCATCCTCCTGATGTCAGATGGAAGTTAAGTTGCAAAAGTGACTATTGGAACAGTAGAAACCTCTGGCAGTTGCTGACTTCAGAAGTTAGTAGAGAACAATCAGCAACAGTCTGTAACTTTCGGATTATCTTACCATTTGGGTATCGCAGCCTAAGAAGTCTTCTACTAGCAAAGAATGCAGTACAGTGCTTTTGAACAAGTGATGAACTGCCTCTCTTTAACTTAATAAGTATTTCATAAATGTTTTATTGGTTTTACATAATTTTATACATTTTAACTTTAACCATTTCAAAACATTAAAATAAAAGGTCATTTAAAACCTTCAGAACTCCTTCCTTCCCTCCATGGGTTCCATTTCCAAAGAAAATATATTCTTTTCTTTTTCTTTTTCTGCATCTTTTACTGTTATCTATCTGTTATGTATTCATAGTTTCCAAAGTTCATTTCACACTACAAGTGTCATTGTATCCCTGCCAATGATTTTAACTGTTTACAGTGGTCTTTTAAGTATTTAAAAAAATTATTCCAGTCTTTTAGAAATACTTGAACTTCCTGGTTTCTGATCTTTCCGGTCAGTCTCGCCATCTCTGAATATTCCATTAACTTGGTCTGCCATTCTTCTCACTTCTCCCTCCTTCCATCTCTGGGCTAGAAGCATTCTCGCTGCTATCATTTTGTACATGAACAATCTCTTATCTTCTTTTGGTATCTCTTCACCTATTATACCTAACAAAAAAAACTTCTGCTTTTTTAACAAAAGTTTTCTTAAACATTTTCTTTAACTCATTTTATATCATTTCCCAGAAAGCTTTTTACTACTCCTCAACTTCATAATTATTAACTTTCTTGAAGAGCATTACCTGGTGGGCAAAGAACTGGTCCATTTTCACATAATTCTCTACCAGCTGTGTGCCAAAGGTGATCTTATTGTATTGACCCCTGGGAATCTTAGTACATAGCATTAGCCATAGTGGAGCACCACTTGAAAATCCTTTCCACAGTTCAAAGCATGCTCAAGGTGGCTTGCAACATGAAAAAAAATACATAACTGCAAGAAAACAAAAGTAGTCACCAATAATAAAGAAAGCACCAAAGAATGCACAACCAAACTGAACAATTTCCAGATAAATCACAAGATCTAAATTACAGATACAAAAAACCCAACAGCTACAACCCCACCAACAACCCCCCTAAACAACACCCCAGCCCAAGGATCTGCTCAGTAGCCTCAGCTTTCGTAGCTGGAGTGGTGCATGCTCTGGTTATCTCCCGCTTGGACTACTGCAATGTGCTCCACGTGGGGCTACCTTTGAAGGTGACCCGGAAACTGCAACTAATCCAGAATGTGGCAGCTAGACCGGTGACTAGGAGCGGCCACTGAGACCATATAACACTGGTCCTGAAAGACCTACATTGGCTCCCAGTACGTTTCCGAGCACAATTCAAAGTGTTGGTGTTGACTTTAAAGCCCTGAACGGCCTCGGCCCAGTATACCTGAAGGAGTGTCTCCACCCCCATCATTCTACCCGGACACTGAGGTCCAGCTCCGAGGGCCTTCTGGCGGTTCAGGCAGAGGGCCTTCTCGGCAGTGGTGCCAGCCCTGTGGAATGCCCTCCCATCTGATGTCAAGGAAATAAACAACTAGAAGACATCTGAAGACAGTTCTGTTTAGGGAAGTTTTTAATGTTTGATTTTTTTGTGTTTTTCATATTTTGTTGGAAGCTTCCTACATGGGTGGGGTATATTATTATTATTATTATTATTATTATTATTATTATTATTATTATTATTATTATTATTCTGGGCTCTGCCCTCTCAGGCCAGGTGGGAAAATGCCTACAAGGCAGGGATCTGGGCTGGATCTACACACAGGGAAACACCTCCTGCTATAAATAAGTCATGAATTAAATCATCATAACAAAAGGGGGGAAAAGACCTCTATGTAAAATCGCATAGACAAAGTTATGTGCTCTACAGCACCATCTGGTGTTGCATGTTTATAATGCAATTATAGTGTTGTAACACGGCTAATGCAACTGATTCCCAGGAATCTCTCGATATGGCTAGATATGGTTTAGAGAAGCAACCATATACATTTTGTCTAATAAGCAACTTAGGATCCAAGCCACTATTTATTTATTTTACGTCAGATATTTTGTTAAAGAAGGACCATAGCCAATTACGGCAGAAAGTGTCCTTTAAGTGAACAGGAATGAGCCTTGGAAATTCAGACTTTTAATAGTACCTTCGAGAATTTTTCTCTCCTTGTACCATTGGGTGTGACCCATTTTTAAATAATAAAAAGAGTTACCTGCACAAGAGCTCATTCATCCAGTTACACTTTCTAACAGAATTGATGACAGTGTTGAAATTTTGCAGAATGCAAAGGATGTAGTCATTTTCTTTGTCCACGGCTCTTTAATGGGTATTTTTCAAATTGCCTAATTACTGTAGCTAAGAGCAATATGTCGACATCAATAGTGGGGCGGTGGGGAGGAGGGGGAAAGGGAATCTAATGGAGCCTAACAGTATTCGTGCCACACAAATTAAGGATTAAAAACTGACTGCTTGAGGCAGCACAGAGGAGAACGGTTGCGCTTAGACCAACACAGAATTCCAGATGCTCTGTTGGAATCCCAGGATGAGCAATGTCAACTGATGTCAAATGCTGCTGGAAGATCTAACAGTAATAAGCCCAGGAAACAGGAAGTCCCTGCAGAAAGCAGGTGATTAGTGATTCTCCACAGGGCAGTCTCCGTGCTGCAAAACAACTTTGCAAGCCTGAAGGAAATTTCTCTGCAAGGAGGGGAAGCGAAATGAGCTTGGATTGCATTCGACTTGAAACTGTGCAGGCAAAAGTTCTGCTTTGCATGAATCTCATCTTGGAAGTATTCTTTAGGCAGGGCTATCATTATGGGTGGCACATTACAGAGCAGCACAGAGAAATAAAAACAGGAAAAAAATGGGTCCCTGCTCTAATGAGCTTACAATCTATGTTAGAGACCAGGGTAATGATGGGTGAAAATGAGGAAATCTTTCCTGGGCATGGCCTGAAGGAGTATGAGACAGCAACCACACTGAAGCTAAGCCAAACCTAAATCTTTTTGTTTAGCCAAAGGCTATCACCTTTAGTAGTACAATAAAAATAATAATGAGATGCACTATTTACGGTATGACTGAAACATGACCTAATAACACAGTCAGTTACAATATCCAGGACATATCCATGACTTTTACAATAATAAACATCTGTCACACTATTTGCCAAAATTGACTACAACAGAACCTGACCCATCATAATTTAATTCAACAGCTTCTTACAATATATAGCACCCTTCCTGCTCCTTCATCCTGGCAGTAAATTTCAGCCCACTTCTTTTTAATAGACAAAAAAGGCACTAAAAACTAGAGCAAATATTATTCTGTGGGTCTGATTTACCAGGACACAGACCTATAGGTCTACTCAAACCCAATCTCTTTTGTTCCCGAACTGCTCAGCTATAGATTTCTGACTAGGGGAACTATTTGTACAACTTGATTTGATCTAGACTGTCCGCACAGATACCTCTAAGAGAACCCCTCTGACATAACTGCAGTGGGAAAGGTATTTACTATTACCATACGATTACTCTGATCCTTTGGGGATGTAACACCAGGTACAAAGTCTCACTCCTGTCAGCAATCAGACTGCAGCATTCTGCATTAACTGCAGCTTCCGGTTCAAGAGCGAGGGACACCCAACATAGAGCGCATTGCGGTAATCCAGTCTTGAAGTCTCTCTTCTCTTTGGCGATCCCTCGTAGCCGAGTAAGATTGTCTTCCATAAACACAGTTTTAACAGTGATTCCTAAGTGACTGTGGAGGCCAATTCTGGATCCACACGTCCTTCCACAGTGGGGACATTGGTTTCCGGGCGGGAGTTGATCATGGTGAGGGTTTGCCAAACGTGCCTTCCTCTTAGCACGTTTCTCCCTTTTGTCCTGAGTTCGAGCGTCTTCAAAGCCCATGACACCTTTGGTAAAGGCTGTTCTCCAATTGGAGCGCTCGCAGGCCAGTGTTTCCCAGTTGTTGGTGTTTATACTACATTTTTTTAGATTTGCCTTGAGAAAGTCTTTAAACCTCTTTTGTTGACCACCAGAATTACACTTTCCATTTTAAAGTTCGGAATAGAGTATACTTTGGAAGACGATAATCAGGCATCCACACAGCATGACCAGTCCAATGAAGTTGATGTTGAAGAATCATCGCTTCAACCCTGGTGATCTTTGCTTCTTCCAGTACACTGCCATTAGTTCACCTGTCTTGATGTAACCAACACATAATATACCGGTACATTACATTATCAATTTTTTCAGTTCTTCTCTCTTTTCAAACCTTGGAAAATCCAACTTTTGGGGGTGCTATCCACAGGGTAGCTTGCTTTAGTTATCTACACTTTAGTGATTTATTCCTGCTAATAGTCTGATCAGTGATATATTTCTGCTTATAATTCTTCAGTCTTTTTAAAGAGGCATATGCATTTTGACATGTGTAGGGTGAGCCTGTTAGCATTCATCTACTAGGAACCATTCTGGAAGAACCCAGAACCGGAGCACTCTGACAGAAGGAAATAAATGTTGTGTTCACCATTTAATATTTAAGCATAGCTCTCTGTATATTATCTAAATCAGCTCAGGAGTTTTTAAATAATGCCTTCTATATTTGCTCAGATCATGAGAGAATTTTGCCTAATTGCTTTTTGTAACTAGAGTTTTCTGGGTAAGAAAAACCTGTCTTGAGATATGGCACCCAAGGAGGACTGTATCACTCTTTTCAGGCTTATATTAGGAGTGGATTACTGAATTGCCTTTTTCGTTTCTTAATATAATTTCTTATTAGAGTGGATTAATTTATCACATTTTCCTTTTTTTAAATGCAACTTTTGACATAAGAACAAATGATTATGCGGTGTAGCATTTGCTGCTATTTTCATCGGCTTTTTTTTTTTTTTTTTTTTGCTTTTCAAATACTGTTTCTCCGGCGATGCTGAAAATAAAAGCAGATGGGCAATAATAATGAAAAAGAGAGCATATTCCGCTCTAGTCAGACCTCACCTGGAATACTGTGTCCAGTTCTGGGCACCACAGTTCAAGAAGGATACTGACAAGCTGGAACATGTCCAGATGAGGGCAACCAAAATGGTCAAAGGCCTGGAAACGATGCCTTATGAGGAACGGCTTAGGGAGCTGGGTATGTTTAGCCTGGAGAAGAGAAGGTTAAGGGGTGATATGATAGCCATGTTCAAATATATAAAAGGATGTCATATAGAGGAGGGAGAAAGGTTGTTTTCTGCTGCTCCAGAGAAGCGGACACGGAGCAATGGATTCAAACTACAAGAAAGAAGATTCCACCTAAACATTAGGAAGAATTTCCAGACAGTAAGAGGTGTTCGACAGAGGAATTTGCTGCCAAGGAGTGTGGTGGAGTCTCCTTCTTTGGAGGTCTTTAAGCAGAAGCTTGACAGCCACCTGTCAGGAATGCTTTGATGGTGTTTCCTGCTTGGCAGGGGGTTGGACTGGATGGCCCTTGTGGTCTCTTCCAACTCTATGATTCTATGATTCTATGATAATCGGGGTGGGTGGGGGCATAAAAACTGAAGGGAGCTCTTGCCTTAGAAAGGAATCAGGTTAAATACGGATGGGAGTATTGTCGAATCAGCCAGGCGAGGGCCATAATGTTTCCTATGTATGGCTGATTAGTATAAGAAAGGAAATTGCTCTGCACCAGAGGGCAAATGGGCTGGTAGTGAGAAGAATTATGGTCAATGTGTATGAGAGAGCTGGCTAGAAGCCTAAGAGTGAGAGTCATGCGATTTTGAAGAGATAAGGGGTTTACTGACTGATTGGCTGCAATTCCATCAATTAAACGATATTTTCAAGATAGATAAAAAGAGGGGTTTCAGTTACAAGACCTCAAGATTCGAAAAAGATTTGTTAGAAAATAATATAAAATTGTTGTCGAAAATTATCTGAAATTCTCAGCATGCTGTACGTTGAAAGAAAACTATATGAAAATGATGTACCTGTTGTGATGGCCTGGGATTCAGGCTCGGACTCGGATCCAGAGGAGTCTCAGTCTGTACAGGATCCTCTGTCTCAGACATCGTCTAAACCAAGTCTGGGGCCTGATTCTGAGGAGCCCCAGTCTGCACAGGTTCCCCTACAACAAGCACCAGCTGAGCTGAGTCAGGGGCCTGAGCCTGTCCTGGCTCCAGGTGCGGAGAATACCTCATTGCCGTCAGCAGGGCCATCACTGTCAGCTGCTTCACTACCTGCTGGGTCAGGAGAGTCTGAGGCGGCCCCTGGGTCTAGTAACCCACCGGCGTCTCCTGAGCTGCAGAGACTCAGGTCTGAAAGGAGGAGAGACCTGAGTACTCGCAGGAGGAGTGCTCGCCTTCGGGCAAGGCAGGGTGGTGAGTCGTTGGGGGATCGGGACCGGCCATTACCTCGTCAGAGATAAAAGGCTGCCGGACCCCACCGGGAGCAGCATTGCTGTTTGCCTGATCCTGCCTGTGTTCCTGTACCTGACCTTGCCTGGTCCCCTGCTCCATTCCCTGCCTTGATTCTTCTGGACTGACTCCTCGCTGACTCTTCGAACCCTGGACCGGACCCGGACCTCACTTCCCAGATACCCTCAAGCCAGCACACCTGTGGTATTTGACTCCTAGTAAGTTAGCGAAAATGTATAAGACAAATATTTGCTGGAAATGTAAAGAAAAAGAAGGCACCTTTTGTTATACGTGGTGGACGTGTAAGGTAATAAGAGCATTCTGGGAAATGATATATAATGAATTGGAAAAAATGTTTAAAATAACTTTTATAAAAAACTAGAAGCTTTTCTATTAGGAATTGTAAGTGCTGATATTTCAAAGCAGCAGAAAAGACTTTTTATGTATGCAACAACAGCCGCACGGATGCTATTAGCCCAGAGATGGAAAAGATAAAGTCCCTACCAGAGAAGAATGGCAAATTAAATTGTTGGATTATGCTGAGATGGCAAAACTGATTGAAAGGCTCAGGGACCAAGAAGACCAAAACTTTAACAAAGAATGGGGAAAATTTATAATATATATTGGAGACCACTGCAAGCAGATGAAAACACTAGCAGGGTTGCAATTAACACTTGTGATGTAGGATATAATGGCATTAGCGGAATTTAGCCAGAGGTTCCTCATATTTGGGTGGCCTTTATGCTGTGCTTCGAAGATGGCTAGTTGGCCAAATTGCACTTCCTTCAATTAATATATTCTGGTCAATCAGGCCAGAATTTTTCTTCTCATTTCAGTAGCTGATCAAGTGTGAGGTTTTCCCCCCCTTATAATTTATTTAATCTTACCAATCTATTTTCCTTAATAATGGATGCCTTTTGAAGAAGTGAGCTATGCTTTTGGTAATTACATGCTGCTAAAAATCTATTTCCTTTTATTCATTTTAAATTGACTGCCTTTTAATTTCATCAAGAGTGTGCTTGCCCTTGTGTAGTGAGAAATAGAACACGGAGAATTGGCCTTTATAAGACTTTGCCATTGGACACACTGTCCAGTCGAGGGTTTGCATATGCGTGCATATGGGGTGGGAGAAAAAGAAATGCAGAATTCCCCCCCCCCCCCAATATCCCTGTATCTAATCATTAGACTTGGAAAATTGTGACCTAGGTTTGCAGAGGCTTCTTTTGTCCACTCACACATGAAAGTTTTAAATCTGGCTCATGTTTTGAAATGACGGACTGGGAGACCATAAGGTAGCAAAGGTCATGAGCTTCAGGCAGCTGGTTTGGGGTATCATGAAATGGCAGCACCACACTGTTTTGCATGTGTCAGATTCTCTTATCGGTTGTTCAATAGACATGCCAAGCCATCTTGTCTTTAAGTCTTTTTATTAAATGCCAAGCTATTTACAGTGCAGAGCTCAGTTTATCATGTCTGCTCGGTCACTAGCAGAATCCGGAAGTGCCTCCCTCCTGTTTTGGCGCCAACACCAAAACTTTGGCATCCTAAATTGCTGCCTTCTCCTCCTACGTGAGATATGCGCCAGAACTGACGCCTCCCCCTCCGAGCGAGTCTGCTGGGTGGTGCCAGGTCTCCCAGTAACTCCCTGGACACCTGGCACTCCCTGGCTCCCAGCCACTAACTGCTCCTCCCCCGAAACAGGACTGCCAGATTCACTCGAAGATGAATCTGTTGTTAACACAGGTTGCGGCTCTCTGTAAACACTCAGAGCTGGACTGGCAGGGGCGGGCAGATCCCTGACAGCATGGAATGCACATTTTGAGGTGCTTTCAAATATACATGCAAACAGATGCATGCTAACAGCTTATATATTCGTCTTGGGTTGGGGCATAGTTGAGGGTTTTTTGTTGGAGGGGGTATTGTGACTTTTGATACTAATATTTTGTATCTTTATTTTGGATTTATGTGGAAATAGTTCAGTTTGGTTGTGTACTTTCTGAATTTTGTTTATTATTTATAACCGCTATTATGTTGGTAGTTATGTGGTTTTTTATACACCGTAAGCCGCCTTGAGCTTAGTTTTAACTTTGGAAAGGCGGCATACAAGTAAAATGATTGATTTGATTGATTGTATGTTGTTTAATTTAAGAAGATAAGAAAGGCTTGCTGGGTCAGGCCAATGACATTCTGTTCTCACATGCCTATGGGGATCCCGGAAGCAGGACTCAAGTACAACACAACTCTCCCCAACTTGTGATTCCCAGTTTCTGTTACTCACAGGCGTATTGCCTCTCAACGTGAAGCTAGAACCTAGTCTTCATGGCTGGTAGCCATTCATAACTTAACTGTATCCTCCATGAATTTGTCTAATCCTCCTCTAAAGCCATCCAGGTTGGTGACCATCATCACCTCTTGTGGATAAATTACCATTATTTTTGTACTAGAGGCTGCCACTCCTGCGTGTGTTGCTTGCCAATCCCACCTGCCTGCCACCTACCTGTCCTGGAAATTCTACTCAATATTGATCCAGAGCAGATTCCAAATATATAGTTAGCAGAGTATAAACTTAAACACGTTGCAGGATCCCCCCCCCCCCAAAAAAAATAGACCAGAGGCAATTGTATTTCATCCAGCAGAGCTTTACCGCTACTGAAGGCGAATGAGCATCATGGCCACAAATCCAATACATTCAGGATTGGCACTGTCCATAAGAAATCCAGTTGCAGCAGACTTAACTTAAACTTACAATAACTTATAATAAGTCTAAACCTTAACACTAAGCATACTAGTGGGGAGCCAGTGTGGTGTAGTGGTTAAGAGCGGTAGACTCGTAATCTGGGGAACTGAGTTCGCTTCCCCGCTCCTCCACATGCAGCTGCTGGGTGACCTTGGGCTAGTCCCACTTCTCTGAAGTCTCTCAGCCCCACTCACCTCACAGAGTGTTTGTTGTGGGGGAGGAAGGGAAAGGAGAATGTTAGCCGCTTTGAGACTCCTTCGGGTAGTGATAAAGCAGGATATCAAATCCAAACTCTTCTTCTTCTACTATGTAAAGAACACCACACCAAAAGGAAAAGAGATAGAAAGAGAAGTGAAACAGAGGCTCCTTCTGGCCTCTTATTCTGACTTTGACAGAAAGAGATAAGAGAACCAGTTTAAGCCAGCTGTACTCAACTTCTCTGAAGGAATAACCCAAACATCGGGAACCTTCTGCTTCTTTCTTTCACACAGAGGAGCTTCCAGAACCCTCTTGAATTAAGTAGAATAGGAAAGACCTCTACACACCAGATCATTACTTTCTATACTAAGAAATGCAAACTGACACGACCATCAACACCCTCCATCCCTGCCAACCCCGAACCACACACCGCTCCCCCCAACTCCCCATCCCCTCACAGCTCACACAATGCCTCCCCCTTCCCTTTTACACCTCACTAAATCTTCCCCCTCTGTTTTCAACTTGCAAATAATGACGACAATGTCTATTTATGTCCCTTACTCAAAATGTTCTGTAGCCCTAGATTTTCAAAGACCTGACTCAAAGGGAATCAGACTTTTATGATCACGAGGAGGAGATTGGAAGCTTCTGCTGTTAAGCAGGCTGCAGTTTCCCGTGACATCTGAACTCAGAACTGTGGCATATTTAAACTTTGGTTAGTCAGAATGAATGGAATCAAGCCATGGTTTTATGTCATTGGCCATAGCTCAAACAAACCACATTATAATTTTTCTGTTAATAAGAATAAAAGAGTTATGAATTATGACACTCGTAGATGTTCTCACATGTGGATCCACATTACTCCACACACATCAATATGGGGATTTTTCAAATAGGTAGTGCACTTTCAACCTTAGTTTTGTCATTCTGTTGTGTTACGCTGGAAACATGAGCTAATGTGTTACGCTGTAACATGAGCTAATGCTTCTTAAATTAACAATATTTTCAATCTTATCAGATAAATACGTGTCTATTTAAATCAACTTTCTTGAAATACAACAATAAATCAGCCTATTAAATCGATCTTTATGTTTGCTTTTTAATATGACTAAACTGTTTTCATTGCCATCTGCCATTTCCATCCGATTCTTTATCTGAGCTACTGGGAGACTTGGCGAGAAGGAATTTTGGAAAAGAAATTAAATTCAGACCTTTGTGACCTCTGAGTCTGTAATCCTGAGGTCATGGGCGATATTATTCCAAAGGGCTTCTACAGCTGCGATTGAAGGTCATTGGTCAGCTGCGATCATTTCACAAAGAGCTACAGCGGTTGTGTCTCTGGGGGTCACCAGAAACATTGGCCTGTGGTTTTGTGCATAGTTGAAGCCGAAGTAAATAAACAATTAACTAGAAGCTCCGTTGAACATAACAGGGCTCACTTCCGAGTATGCATGGTTAAGGATGGTCACCTTATTTTTTGAAAAGAATTCATTAACTACTGATCCAAACTCTCAAGGCAGCTTTCCGAAAAATAGATGAAAATAGATAAAAGATTTATGTAGCAGATAACATAACTGATAAACAAACTAGTCAGGTGAACCAAAAGCCAAACAAAGAGAAGCATTCTACATCCTGCTCTACAAAGCCAATGAATTGGAAATTGTGCACCTCAGGAGAAAGTTCATTCCACTGCCTTGGGCATAGTTGTTACTTGAAGCAGGGCAATGTGGGGGAGAACAGCAGAAGGAGATTGGATCATTGTGAGATGCTGCTGCTACTGGCAATGTGTGGAGGCATTGCTTAGCAACCAAGCAGAGTGTCATAATATTTGTTGTAGCAGCACATGCCCTGATTGGCTGTCTAGTTCTGAGGGAGTTTTCCTCTGTATGTTTGGTTGAACGTCTCTCAGGTATCTGCTAGAGTAAAAAAAAAAAAGACAAAACCTCTCTGTTCATTTCTCCTCAGGTGACACATTGTTTTTGTTCAGTTTTCCTTGGCAAAGCGTTACCAGGATTTCTTTTTGCTCTGGATTCTACCTGCATTATTTAAGTGACTTTGCCAGCAGAACTTTCTAGATGTTTCAAGAAACTTTCTGCAAACGCCGCAGAGTGGATGGAGTGGCTTGACAGATGGATTTGCTTTGTTCTGCGTGTGCAGGCTAAATTGGGAGAGCTCCTTAAAATGTATTCTGCACATTGCCACACAACAAAGTATGATCACCACCACTGGGCTACTCTCTTCTGGCCATATCACCACAACAGATGAACTTTCACCTGGCATGTTCCTGAGCTTTGTACACTAAAGTAAAATAAAAATAAAATAAAATTCTAGTGTAATTTACCCTTCCGCATTCAATTTTCCTGTTTTAAAAAACCACCACACCTTAGCTATATATCGGCACAACACATCTCTACACTGTGATAAAGTGTAGCGAATTGCATTTGTTTTGCAAGAAAAGCAAGATCAACGTGGATCTAATCTCAGAAGCAAAATGTGCCAGGCTATGAATCTTTAAAATCAAGGTTCTGAATCCCTAGAGCATGCAAAATACTGTGATTTTGAAGATGCTGCAGGCAGTCATGCAATACAGCATTAAATGGAACAAAATGCTGCTGGTTGTATGCATAGCAGTTCCTCTCTTCCTTTCTTCCCATTCCAGTTGATCAAAAGAGACACAGAGGCACAATGCTCCTAAAACAGAGAGGCTGGGTCTGTCTGGCGAAGCAACGGAGCAGCGTTCAAGTACTGACAGGTGATGAAGGTGGAGGAAGCTGTCATGAGACAAAGGTTATTGAGAGCAGAAGCAGTAAGGCCTACAAGGCGTATACAATCATTCAAGCCTGCTAACTGCTAACTGTTAACAGCAAACTGCTAGGTCACTGTGACTTGTGACTCATCTTGGGTGATGACTCATGATCCCTATAAAAAGTAGCCAACCTCTCTGTGCGCCTCAGTCTGTCTCCAGTTCAGAGTGTCAGTGTGTGCCTGTATATAATTGTTGCAGACAGCGTAGCTCCAGGACTCCAATTAGGTAAAGGTAAAGGGACCCCTGCCCATTAGGTCCAGTCGTGACCGACTCCGGGGTTGCGGCGCTCATCTCGCTTTATTGGCCGAGGGAGCCGGTGTACAGCTTCCAGGTCATGTGGCCAGCAAGACTAAGCTGCTTCTGGCGAAACCAGAGCAGCGCACGGAAACACTGTTTACCTTCCCGCCACAGTGGTACCTATTTATCTACTTGCACTTTGACGTGCTTTCGAACTGCTAGGTGGGCAGGAGCAGGGACCAAGCTCACCCCGTCGCTGGGATTCGAACCACCGACCTTCTGATCGGCAAGCCCTAGGCTCTGTGGTTTAACCCACAGTGCCACCCGTGTCCCCTAGGACTCCAGTTAATCAGTAACTAAGACTTTGCCTCTGTGAAGAGTCAAATAGCTGCTATGAGCACTCTGTGTATGCTCTTTAACTATGCTGTTTATGAACAAGTTTATTTTCTTCAGTAAAAGTTTTATTCTGTTTATAAAGAAGACTCTGCTTTGATTAATTTACCGCTGCACGACAGAAGCATCATTGTAATGATCAGGATTAGAGGGCCTGTGATGCAAAAGACATGAGTCTATGCAGTATTACAGATCTGGGGTAGGTAAATAGGTAAAGGTAAAAGGACCCCTGGATGGTTAAGTCCCGTCAAAGGCGACTATGGGGTTGCGGCGCTCATCTCGCTTTCAGGCCAAGGGAGCTGGCATTTGTCCACAGACAGTTTTCCGGGTCATGTGGCCAGCAGGACTCAACCGCTTCTGGCGCAACGGGACACCATGATGTAAATCAGAGCGCACAGAAATGCCATTTACCTTCCCGCCACCTATTTATCTACTTGGACTGGCATGCTTTCGAACTGCTAGGTTGGCAGGAGCTGGGACAGAGCAATGGGAGCTCACTCCATCACGGGGATTCGAACCGCCGACCTTCCGATCAGCAAGCCCAAGAGGCTCAGTGGTTTAGACCACAGCGCCACCCGCTGGCATAACAGAGTTTGGAGGTGCAAGGGCACCCATAATTGCTATAGTTAGTGCATGTTAGAAAATAATAAATGGTAGACTTTAGATAATATTTGGAGTACTGTATTGACGGGAAGATGCCAGACCAGTGAAAAAACAATGTATATGAGTAGTTTCTTTTCCTGGACAGGGACTCACCTGGGATTGAAGTTGTTAAGACTGATAAAAGGAATCAAGTCTTTAATCCATCAGTGGAAATCATCAACGAGGCAGGAGGCTTTGCCAATGAGAGGAAAAGGTTTCCAAGGGGACGGGCATGATGTCACGGGAAAAAAATGTGTCATTTTGAAATGTAGAGGTTGAGGAAGAGAGGGGAGGACTCTAGAACCATTTTGGTGGGCTTCCATTTGGTCATGACACCATTTGCCCCAGGAGAAGGGTTCTTCCCCTTCTTTGCATATATGTCACTCTCCTACAAATGCAGACACCGAGGTTCCTAACCTGAGCTCCCCGTGCCTGCCTATTAAAAAGTAAAAAACCAAACATGTCTAATTAGGGCCTTTATGCCATCTGTAAGTTTCCAGAAAAGAATAAACCCAAACCAAACCTTTTGTTATCAATGCAAAACATTAACAACAACAACAACAACAACAACAACAACAACAACAACAACAACAACAACAATATTTATACCTTGCCCATCTGGCTGGGTTCCCCCAGCCACTCTGGGTGGCTCCCAACAAAATATTAAAAGCACAATTAAACATCAAACATTAAAAACTTCCCTAAACGGGTTGCCTTCAGATGTCTTCTCAAAGTCAGATAGTTGTTTATTTCCTTGACATCTGATGGGAGGGTGTTCCACTGGGCATGCACCACTACCGAGAAGGCCCTCTGCCTGGTTCCCTGCAACCTCACTTCTCACAGGGAGCGAACCTGAAAAATATCCTCGGAGCTGGATCTCAGTGTCCGGGCTGAACGATGTGGGTGGAGACGCTCCTTCAGGTATACTGGGCCAAGGCTGTATACGGCTTTAAAGGTCAGCGCCAACACTTTGAATTGTGCTCGGAAATGTACTGCGAGCCAATGTAGATCTTTCTGGACCAGTGTTATATGGTCTCGGCGGTCACTCCCAGTCACCAGTCTAGCTGCCGCATTCTGGATTAGTTATAGTTTCCGGGTCACCTTCAAAGGTAGCCCCACGTAAAGCGCATTAGTAGTTCAAGCGGGAGATAACCAGAGCATGCACCACTCTGGCGAGACATGGAGCTTCAACCAAGCAACTCTCCCTGGATGTTTAAATGAGAACATTTTAAAGACCTATTCTTTGACTAATAAGCAATCACATTAAAAAGAGCAGCAGCAGAGGACTAATAGGTTGGCATGTAATATATAATGGTGGTTTTTCAAAGTTGGTTGGCAATGTTTCAGGCTTTAATCTTTTGACTCATTAAAATGTATGTAAGATGTGAGAGAGACATAATGTGTGCACTGTTTGATTTCTCAGACTGTTTGCTATTGTTTTAATGCGCACATCAGCTAGCTGAACACATTGAAATTAACATTTGATGCCTTTTTATTTATATATCTGGCATTTTTATGAGGAGACCGCAATAAAGAAGTCAGTTGGGGCTATTAGAAACATTTGAGAAGAAGGAATGCTGTGCATCTCGACTTGGATTATTAAATTTTAAATTGTGGCTGTTCTCACTTTGAATGCCAATGATGAATGTTGCCAGATGGAAACCTTTCACTGAGTGTTTCTTTTTTTCTTGAGGTTAGCCATAAATTTGAACTAAGTGACTGTTTGCGTGAACTATGTTGATTAAACGCTTTCTGTTTCTATGGGTTGCAATATTATCGGTACCTCAAAGTTAAGAAACTCATAATTAAAGGTCTGTTTATTTTCCCCACAATTGGACTCCTGACCAGCACAAGCTCTCCTTGATTGGTTTGCCTACAACAGACATCCCCAAACTTCGGCCCTCCAGATGTTTTGGACTACAATTCCCATCATCCTTGACCACTGGTCCTGTTAGCTAGGGATCATGGGAGTTGTAGGCCAAAACATCTGTAGGGCTGCAGTTTGGGGATGCCTGACCTACAACATTATTGTTGATTAGAGCTGTGCATAAAATAACTCTCTCAAATCCTCCACCCTATTTTGGGGCCTAGAAATGGGATAAACCGTTTCACCAAATTTCTTCCTGGGATGGGAGTGTAATTGTCCAGTAGTTTCTCAAAGGTGGACTCACCATTTATAATGGCGGAAGCAAAACTTCTTTCTTTGTCCTAGAGACTTGTGGATTGCTTACATATTGTGGTGCAAAAAATGGGTAATCTGAAGTTGCTAGGATGTTAGGGGATTGACAGGTTGATGGGAACATTTACCTGTCAAGCTTGGCTTATGAGGGTAAGGGTGATATAATGATGTCTGGCAGGCAAGCAGCCTTATAAGCAACAAGGACTCTCCGTCATGTAAGTTTATTTTCAAGAAAACACACCCAGAGCCTGGCATTCCACCTGCTCTCATTAACATTAGTTGCTCAGTCTGACTCATCGTCCCTCCCCCAACAGGAAGAACGCCAAAATCCTGCCTTTCTTCTCTTTCCCTTCCGTTGCTCTCTGAGCTTCTCCAGTCTCCTCGTACAGGGACTGAACACCTGGCCTGTCTCTTCCTCAGAAGACACAGCCTCAGACTCTGGCTTATCTGCTGGTTGCCTGGCAATGCTTTGGCCGACTTCCAGGTCTTCCTCTCCTTGGGAGCTAACAGCTTCTTCCCTGGGAAGGAGGGGGGCCGAGCTGTCCTCTCTAAACTCAGACAGCTCTCATCTGCAGAGTTGGCTCCTTGCTCACTCAGCTCAGTTTCTGAGGCTGACTCTTCCATTGTGCTGGGGGGGGGGCACGTTCCTGATGGATGATAAGAATCTGGCTCCCTGTCTGGATCCAGTTCTCCACCCAGACACTAAATCATCCAATCGTGTTGGATTAGAAGCTGGGAGCCCTCTGTTTAAATCCCTACTCAACCAATGAGCTCTCTGTATGACCTCAGGCCCAGTCATTATCTCTCAACCTAAATTAACTCACAAAATGTGAAGACAAAATTGTTGGGAAACTGCATGCCACCCCCAGAGTGCCTTGGAAGAAAGTGGGATAAAAATCTGACATGGTTTCATAGTGATGATGCTCAGCCTTGTGAATATTCTGTTTGTAATATGAATTTTCGCTTTTCATTATTACTTGCTTACTCTCCCCCTGATTCTGGAACATGTGGATTTTAGGTAATGTCAGATGCCCTGAGAAAACTACATTTCCCAGAGCCTGGCCCCCAAAACATTGCCACAGCAGTGATCCATTGCCAGGAGAGGAAGGAGAGAATGGGGAAAGGATTTGAAGGGCTGGGAAGGGGAATTTGAGACCCAAGAGGTGGAAACAATCAGTGTATTTAGAATTGGTGGTGGAACATACCATTTCCCCCCCTGAGAGTTCCCCCAAAACTCTTGCTATTGGCAGCTACAGTTTAGCTTGTAGGAGTTTGCCCATCGCTGTTGTTTTACTGTTTACGGAGTGCCACCTTAACAGCTTTTTAAATTTTTATTTTTATTTTTATTCTTGTCAAATGGTAAGGGAAATAGAGAAGAAATGCTGATTATTTGAGGGCAACATTCATGCTGGCAAAACCAGTGATAAATGGAGAAACAAGTTGCAGAACTTTCTGCAATGGGATGGAATGATATATGAATCCACATAAGGATGCTCAGGGAGGAAACAAATAATTAAGCATTGGCAAGTATTCCCAGCATTAAGTAATGGAGCCCCTCCCTGCACCTCAGCTCAGCTATTGAGTTATTTACTCGCAAGCTTGTTTCTTATTGATTTGCTTCAGCATTAATCCTAAATGCCATAAAAATGCTTCCTCTGTTATTGCTGAATTAGGCATTGTGCTTCTCTGTCGGACCTGCTTTCTGTGGAGTTTCGCCAAAGGGAGATGAAACTGAAAGTGGCCCACAGACTGCAAGATCAAGTCTCTTTCTTTTTTGGGCCACTGTGGAAGACTGGCCCTGAAGTCTTAATAGGGGTCAAAGAAATTGAATAACAATTTGCAGAGCTGACCTTGCTTAGCTGGTCTCCTAGCAATATTCTTTGGGCAATTCCAGGTAACCGGAGCATAGCTTAAGCCTACTGTTCAACAGGTCACCTGTTTTGACCCATTGTGGGCTTACATTCTTTGCAAAACAGATCAAAACAAAAACTTAAAATCATTATCAGATTATAAGAAAACAATTAATGCAACAGGCCAGGGTTTCTCAAGCTGCCGTACACCTTCATTTTCTGTTTTGAATTTTTTTGTTTGTTCTGCAAGGAAACCGCTGTCAAAACAACATTGCGACAGGACAAAAGGTATCAAATATATCAAATGGCGAAGGTGCCAAGGAAAGCATTTCAAACAGTTCCAATAATTCTTTTGACATGGTCGTGGTAATTAGGGTATTTCATTTGCAACAACTAGTCTGTAATTAAACCTGACCTTTCATTTAATTATGTCTTGACATTTTTTATTTTAAATGCGCTTTCCCTACGGTGGTGATGTGTTATGTGCAAATGCAAATAAGCACTTTCCGTAACGAAAGCAAAAAAAGAGGTTCGGTTGCTGCTGAGAGTGCAGGGCAATCTATTGTCAAAGAACCTGAGCTAAGGATTTCAGAAGGAGCAGACATTTGGGGCTCGTCTGGTGAGAGCCACCAGACATCTCTTGAGGTACAAAAGACAGTAGAATTGTGTAAATGTGTGCATAAAACCAGCTTCTATGATTTTGGGCTTTCTGTTTTTAAGTATTTGTATCAGGTCTCCCAGAACTTTTTTTACTACATTTTTAAAGATTTGCCTTGAGAGAGACTTTAAACCTCTTTTCTTGGCAAATCTTAAAAAATGTAGTATGAACACCGACAACTGGGAAACACTGCCCTGCGAGTGCTCCAATTGGAAAACAGCTTTTACCAAAGGTGTCATGGGCTTTGAAGAAGACTCAAAAATATTACACATACACTATGTAGAAGATTGAAAGTTTACTACCCTCCCCGCCGCTCTCTCTACCCACCTCTTCTTCCCCAACTTTATACTGTCTATAACATTAGTGTCTCACATCGAAATCGAATATGAATCATCTGCAGAAAGAGCTAAAAGCAGAGACACCTTTTGTAATTTTTGGAACCCAAGAAAATCTTTAATGAAACCCGCTTAAAATGAAATGTGAAATGTGCCCACTGGTCCCAAAAAGTTGGCAACTCCTGAGGTAAGTAATGGCATATCATGCATTTCAAGCCCACAAAGCGTGTTCTCCTTCATGGTGAGCACGTGTTGCGGTGGGGGCCAGCAAGTCACCCCTCTGGTGCTGGGCGGGATAATATGGATGGCCACTGTTGTGATTGGACCCTGGGTATTGTTGGGGAGATTTGTATGTTGCAATTTGTTGGACAGCCCAGCGGATATATATTGGTTGGTATGCAACGTGATCTCCCTCTTGGCTGCGTGCTTCAGATCACCCACCCTCCCTCCCTATATTTTAGGCCTCTGCGTTGGCCTTGCTATGCCTGTCATGGGGTCGTCTGCTGTTGGGGCAGGGGCTTGGTAGGAATTTTTCCAGTTGGCTGATTGGCTGGTGCCATCTGGTTTTCGCCTATTGCATAGCAATTAGTCACAACTTGTAAGGTTGGCGGTTAGGCATTGGTTATTATGTTGGTTGGAGGAGGGGTTATGATTGACTGTGTCTGCCCCTCCAATTGATGCTGGTGTTAGGGGAATTCCGTTAAAGGAATCCAGGGACTCGATGCTTTTTGTCCGAACCCCCGGTCGGGGGCTAGGGCCGTTCAAGAGCCCTGGGAGCCTGTGGGGAGAGGGGAGGGTCAGAACACCCGGTTCCCTTTATCTCTCAAGAGTGTTTTCCCCTTACTGATGGTTGTCAGTTCTGTCCCCAGTGGGACAGATAGTCTAAACCAATGCCTAAGCAACCACTCACATTATTTGTATTTTAATAAAATTGTGGCCAAAATCATGCCAAAAACCAAAACTAAAATTCTGCCTGATGTGTGAATTATTTGAGGGGTGGTTTTGGGGACCTCGACACGCAATATATATACCTGAAGTGCAGGCACTCTACCTGACAAATAGGTACTTTTCCTCTGTACCTTCTTAATTCTTTCTGGGATGGCTTCTAGTTCACTATGCAAAACAAGAGCTTGCCAGTCTGGTTTTGGCAACGGAACACTGTCTAGTTGTGTTTAAGTGTATGCAGCACAAACCCGATCTGGAGACATTTGACTACACTAAGTGTGTGCTGCTGTTGCATTCAGATTAGCAGGCCTGAGTCTAGAAGTTAATAGCTAAATTCCGATTGTCTGCACTGAGTCAGGCCTGGGACCCTGGTCAGGTGAATGCTTCCTACAGCAGTCAATTAACTGCCTTGTAAGTAGAAGAAAATAGAGCGGCAAATGCCCAATTATCTATGCTGTTTATTGACATGGCTAGTGCAAAAGCCTACATGCAGGCTCCTTGAAACCACTTCTCATTTAGAAGCTACAATTATTAAATTCATTTATTTGAGGATTGAGAGCTAACTGTTTATTTACTCACAGAGCCAAAAGCTTCTCCTGACCTGTATCATTACGGATTTTATTTTTTTTAAAGCAATGGAAAGTAGCATCTTTCCTGAGCTCTTCGCTTCTGCTCTGCAATAATAGTAATAATAGTAAATTGCAGTTTTCTTTTCTTTCTTTTTCTTTTAAAAAAGAAACACAACATTTTTATGGAAGGGTCGCCTCTGATGAGGAAGAGGTCAGAACAAATCGCTGTGAACTTGAATGGCCTAGTCTTGCTGAGACTCTACAGACCCTGTTGGCTGACCTATGCATTGACTGGGTTTTCTAATTGGGATGCTAGATGCTTTTCAACTGACAGTGCAAGGCTGCTAAGCGCTTGTTTAGTCTGAACATGAAAATCAATCTGCCAGCATTTCTCTAAAAAAAGGGGGGGGAATAGCAATGCCATCCCTGTACTGTTTGTTAGGCTTTGGCATTTAACAGATGCTTTGTTTGAACTGTTGCAACAAAGTTTTCTAGATGCATTTCAGATCATTACTGGCCTGTAGGTGCCGGTTTGGTGCCTGCAACATCCTTCTTTTTCATCTCCTTTGAAAAAAAAGAAAGATGTTGAACGTAAAACAAGCAGAATGCACTTACAGAGGTTGTTGACTAAGTGATGCCAATTCGCTATAGACCTCTGTGGCTTTGCTTTAGGATTTTTATTTTTTATAACTATGGCATGCTGTGTTTGTGCACCCCTTTGGACTCCCCTCTTGCCTGAGGAGCTTTAGAGAGCCAGTGTGGTGTAGTGCTTAAGAGTGGTAGACTTGTAATCTGGTGTTACTGCAAGATACTGATTCGACCGTATCCTTGCAAGTGGCAAGATTTTTAACCTCTGAGTTGTCTTATAAGAGGCGAAATGGAATGCTACAGGAATTTTGAAAGTTTTTTTTAAAAATGTATATGTTTTATATGCATATATTACTGGTTGTATCTACCCAATACTGGCTGTGTCTATTTTGTATGTGCATATGAGCTTAAAGCTGCAGTAAACCTGATTGATTGATTGAATCTGGTGAACTGGGTTCGCGTCTCCTCTCCTCCACATGCAGCTGCTGGGTGACCTTGGGCTAGTCCCACTTCTTTGAAGTCTCTCAGCCCCACTCACCTCACAGAGTGTTTGTTGTGAGAGAGGAAGGGAAAGGAGAATGTTAGCCGCTTTGAGACTCCTTCGGGTAGTGATAAAGCAGGATATCAAATCCAAACTCCTCCTCCTCCTCCTCCTCCTCCTCCTCCTCCTCCTCCTCCTCCTCCTCTTCTTCTTCTTCTTCTTCTTCTTCTTCTTCTTCTTCTTCTTCTAGAGCTTTTGGGGCTCTAAAGTTCTCTGTGTCAGAGCCGGCACACCCATTGGGCGGAATGAAGCAGCCGGCTCAGGCAGGGAAAGCGCAAGAGTTGACACCTCCATCCACCCCTCTCTCTCTTTGGCGATCACTCATAGCCGAGTAAGATTGCCTTCCATAAACATGGTTTTAAAAGTGAGTCCGCAAGTGACTGTGGAGGCCAATTCTGGATCCACACGTTCTTCCACAGTGAGCCCCATTCACAGCCTAAACAGGAATTAAGTCTCCAGATTCTGGTGTGTTTCAATCAAACCATCACTTTGCACAAAGTCTTTAATGGTGGGCTCTCATTCAGGTACGCAGAGGACATCAGGGAAGCAGATCTGTTTACCTTTGAACCGGCTTGTGTGGCAGAGGTCCAGAGTATCAGGAAACATTAATTGTATTCGTACTTAAAAATAAATGTCAAGTACAATTACCACAACTGTTTTCTGGTATTTTCTTGAATTTATTACAGTAAAGGCCAGATGATGCGGGGGCATCTGAAAGCTGTTGCTGACATAAAATGCATATAACCTTGGCATAGCTTTTCTGCTGCTACTAAAGAGCATGGGGCATTTTTTCATTTTTTTCCCTTCTTCAGCTTAGTACTGCACTTAAATTGCTGACTCTCTGATTTTTGCAACTAATTATATAAATACATTTTCTAGCAATAGATTTGGACAACATAAAATGAATGCTAGATTTGGTTTTTTTGAAAGTGTGTGTTTAGCAGCTGTTACTATAATCCCTGTTGTTAAATTTAGTCAGAGTTTCTCTTATCACGTATCCTTTTAAAAATGCCTATTTCCCCAAGTTTTTTATTACATATTTTTTCTGTATGACTTTGCAAGAGTATTTATTTATCATATAGCTCCTTCTGTGCTCTGACACTTTACAAAAAAGCAATATGACTTTTGAGTGCCATTTTTTAATGCATGGTTTCACGGAGTGATTTACATCTGCCAAAGTAAAGTTAAACTACATTATGTGCCCCTGCTTTTCTGATACTTTGAATATGGTAACCATAGGTATCTTGAACATTTGTGTTAAATTAAACTGGACCGCTCGTAATAGAGAAGGCAGTCAGCTGGAGACTGTGCTTTGACACTTAAGTCGGCTTGTGAAGTTTCGTGACTTTTGCCATGTCGCCAAGGATATTTTGCATTGTGGCAAACTGGTTCAGTTCAGGGAGTCTCAGGGATTCTCTGACTTTTCTCCCTCCATGTCAATAATCTGCAGGGTGCCGTCCTTTCTTTATCACGTAGTTCTCTAACTCCAGTTGCTCGCTGATTTGTTGGGAATTGAGGTGGTGTCTAAGGATCGATTCGAACACAAGTCTCCCAAACTGCAGAAGTTCAGGTGCCTTGCACGCGCTTGCTCTGGCGGGGTTGCTCCCCCAAGCGAACGGCTGTCGAAGAAGAATAAAAGTTACAAACCTGGGATTTGTGTGTGGTGGAGGCAGCACCAACAAAGAGGTAGAGCCAACCTCTGCAAGGGAAAGAAGTGCAGAATATTGTTGCACACCACCCCAATCTCCAAGCAGTGAGAGATTTCAGGGACTCCAGGCACTCCAGAGGGCCAGTGTGGTGTAGTGGTTAAGAGCAGTAGTCTCGTAATCTGGGGAACCGGGTTCGTGTCTCCGCTCCTCCACATGCAGCTGCTGGGTGACCTTGGGCTAGTCCCACTTCTTTGAAGTCTCTCAGCCCCACTCACCTCACAGAGTGTTTGTTGTGGGCGAGGAAGGGAAAGGAGAATGTTAGCCGCTTTGAGACTCCTTCGGGTAGTGATAAAGCAGGATATCAAATCCAAACTCCTCTTCTTCACCCAGTGTTCAGGTTTCCTTTTGGAATAAGGCACAGTGGAGACTATGATGTCTTTATGATACAACAACAACAACAAAGTTTATACCCCATCAGAATATTAAAAACACGTTAAAACATCAATCATTAAAAATTTCCCTAAACAGATGTCTTCTAAAAGTTAGATAGTTGTTTATTTCTTTGACATCTGACGGGAGGGCGTTCCACAGGGCGGGTGCCACTAGCGAGAAGGCCCTCTGTCTGGTTCCCAGTAACCTCACATCTCGCAGTGAGGGAACTGCCAGAAGGCCCTCAAAGCTGGACCTCGGTGTCTGGGCTGAACAATGGGGGTGGAGACGCTCCTTCAGGTATACTGGGCCGAGGCCCTTTAGGCCTTTAAAGGTCAGCACCAACACTTTGAATTGTGCTCAGAAATGTACTGGGAGCCAACTTAGGTCTTTCAGAACCGGTGTTATGTGGTCTGGGCAGCCACTCCCAGTCATCAGTCTAGCTGCCGCATTCTGGATTAGTTGTAGTTTTTGGGTCACCTTCAAAGGTAGCCCCATGTGGAGCACATTGCAGTAGTCCAAGCGGGAGATAACCAGAGCATGCACTACTCTGGCAAGACAGTCTGCGGGCCGGTAGGGTCTCAGCCTGCGTACCAAATAGAGCTGGTAAATGGCTGCCCTGGAGACAGAATTGACCTGCACCTTCATGGACAGCTGTGAGTCCAAAATGATTCCTAGGCTGCACATCTGTTCCTTCAGGGGCACAGTTACCCCATTCAGGACCAGGGAGTCCTCCACACCTGCCCGCCCCCTTTCCCCCAAAATCAGTACTTCTGTCTTTCAGGATTGAACCTCAATCTGTTAGCTGCCATCCATCCTCCAACTGCCTCCAGACACTCACACAGGATATTCACTGCCTTCACTGGTTCAGATTTGAAGGAAAGGTAGAGCTGGGTATCATCCACATAGGCCTACTGGTGAACACCTAGCCCACACTCCCTGATGATCTCTCCCAGAGGCTTCATATAGCTGTTAAAAAGCATTGTTTCTTTAAACATATATACAACCTGAACCTATAATGGAGGGGTTCACAGGATCAACAACCCCAAAAGGACTTGTTTCTCCCATAGACGCATCCTTGGCTTCACATAGACATCAATCATTATTCTCAAACGTTGCTCCAACTCTCCTGATTCCTGCTTTACTTCTCGGTCAAATCACCCCCAGCTCTGCTCTCAACTCTGACTTTGTCTATTAAAAGAGGGGGGCCCACCTATTTGCCATCTTGCACAAAGCCCCCATCACCTCACCAGGAAGCTAGCCAGGTTATTTCCCAGAATGAGAAGGCTTGATTAGATTTTAACATTTGCTGGACCCCAGTTTCTCCCCTCCCCACCAAACTCATAACATTGTAAGTGCTGTCAACTGATGTTTATCCATTTGGGCATGTTAGCAGGAAAGCCAGCAAGAATTCTCTCCTTTTCTGATGGCTTATATGGGGGAAAGATGCATTCTGTCTCCTAAGGCTGAAATGGCTGTTTATAAAAATGCCCCCCAAAGAAAATAATATTGGCATTCAATAAAAATCCCACTCACTAGGACTGAGTTTAAAATAGGAAATAGGAATGTGTCAGGTTAGTGTTGCTTTCCAATCTGTAGCTGAATGCATAAGGAAACACAATTTTAAAATACCACAGTGTCTTGTTATTTGAAGAGCACCTACAACATGCCTGGTGCTTTGCATAGTAATGTAAACAAAAATGCAGTTTTCTGTCCCGAGAACCTTATAGTCTAAGGCTGCAGTCCTAATCTCACTTACCTGGGAGTAACCCCCATTGAATTCAGTGGGACTCACTTCTGATTAGAGATGGTCTGACCATGTCTGGTGCACATATAGTCATGTACTTTTTGAACTTTCAATAAAGATGGTTTTTAAAAAAAATCTATGGCCTGTGAAAGTGTGGGAGAGTGGACTGTTATTATGATGACTGTTTTATTATTAGGTTGTCTGTCCGTATTTTTTTTATTATGTTTTTATTATGGCTTTATCATTGATGTTCTGTAATGTGTTTTTAATGTTGTACACCGCCCTGGGATCTTCTGATAAAGGGTGGTATATAAAATTAATAATAATAATAATTAATAATAATAATAATAGTTACAGGTAGATAGCCGTGTTGGTCTGTCATAGTCAAAACAAAATAAAAACATTCCTTCCAGTAGCACCTTAGAGACCAACTAAGTTTGTTCTTGGTATGAGCCATCAAATGCCAACAGTGCCCTTCAGCTCTCTATATTGGCCAAACAGGCCAAACCCTACGCCAAAGGATAAATGGACATAAATCTGACATCAGGAATCACAAGACAGAAAAACCAGTAGGAGAGCACTTCAATCTCCCAGGACACTCTATACAAGATCTCAAAGTAGCTGTCTTATTGCAAAAGAATTTCAGAAATAGGCTGGAAAGAGAAGTTGCTGAATTGCAACTCATTACCAAGCTTAAAACCATGGAAAGACCTGGTCTGAACAAAGACATTGGATTCTTATCTCACTATACATGACAAAGCTTTTTTAATCTTCTCACCCCTTGCTTTTTCCTGTAAGACTAATTGCAGTCGTTAACAGTCATCAACAGGTTTACCACAGCTATCAGCCTTTCACCCATTCCCACCACCCCTCTGAGTAATACCCCTCCCCACCCTCTCACTATATATAAGGGTCTGGTGACTTCTGTTTCAGTGTATCTGAAGAAGTGTGCATGCACACGAAAGCTCATACCAAGAACAAACTTAGTTGGTCTCTAAGGTGCTACTGGAAAGAATTTTTTTATTTTGTTTTGAATAATAATAATAATAATAATAATAATAATAATAATACACTGACTATTCTTTCGGAAAACCCATGTCCTGAAGTACAGCCCCTTGCAGAAGAGGAGCCATGGTCTCACACATGTTTATAGCCAGTTCTTTGTCATTTTCTTAGAACTGACCCTTACCTTTAAAATTAAATATTTGAGAGGAGATCATGACAGGCTTTGGTAGAGAAAGTGTGAAGCCTGGTGTTTCTCAGTTTATCTAGAATTTTCATTGTCCTCTCCGTGAAATTTTAACAAACCAGTGTGCAAATGAGTCTGGTGTGATGGAGTCATAACTCACAAATCATTTCCTGACACTTCTGTGCTTGAATGGTTATTAATGATTTCTATGTAATTCATTCATGCAGAAAGCGACTAATTTACAAGGATGAAACATCTCATGCCGGCAAGTGACTTATTAGAACGAGGTGAATCCTAATTGTTTACTGTGTAGTGCCTTCAAGAATACTTACCTTCTCAAATAATTGTATTCTCATAATCGAGTGGAAAGAAGGGTTTGTTTCGAAAAAGCGAGTTACGAGTTGCTTCTAAAATTTGGGGGTAAACGTCACAGTTAACTGCCCTCAATTTCTATATCTGGTCATTGTTTAGGGCAGGGATGGGGAACCAGGGATAAGTGTGTGTTTGGAGGGAGGCTGTATTATATTAAGACCTTGCAACCACCTGCTCCCCCTCCACCAGGTATGAAGAGTGAAGGGCTGCTTGAGACAGCGCCTTGGTGATGCACCAATGGAGCTGACTTGGAGTCATCTGGGAATCTAGAGACTCTGCCGTATCCACACCTGGGATGATTTCACTGCTGCCCTGGAAGCCCTCGGTTAGTCAACATGTTTGTTTGGACTGACAGGCAAAGCTGAGACATGGAGGGGACAGGAGACACTCAAGGCATAAAGGATTGAGAGAGGAAATATGATTTTTCCTTGTCATCTGGGCTACTAGCCCAGAGATGGAAGGAAGGAGAAGTACCAACAAAAGAAGAATAGCAGATGAAACTGATGGAGTATGTGGAGATGGCGAAACTGACAGGGAAGATCCGAAACCAGGAAGATCAAGTATTTCCCAAAGACTGGGGTAAATTTGTAATTTATTTAAAAGACCACTGTAAACAGTTACAATTTTTGGCAGGGATGTCATGACACTTGAATTGTGGAATTATTTATGGTAATTATGGTTATATAATAGATGGATAATGGTAAAAGATGTGATAAACTTAGATTTAAATGTAGAACTCATGGAGGGAGAGAAGGAGGTCTAAGGGTTCGAAAGAACTCTGTATTTTATTGTTTGGAATGGTTTTGTTTTATATGTATAAACTTTTTCAAAAACTTAATAAAAATTATTAAAGAGAGAGAGAGAGAGAGGAAAGATGAGAGCTGGGAAGGTCTGCCATTTTCTAAGTGGGGTTGAGATTAAGAGAAGATTTTGTATCTGTGCACAGTTTCTGTGTTTCTCCTTTTGCTGATTTTCTCCTTTGTTTTTATGCTGCTGTTCTTAGAATCTGTTTCTTCCTTATGTATTTTTTTATTATTAAAATTGTATTCCTCTAATTCATATAATTGTTTTGCGTGTTGAGGTCACCAAGCCACCCCCCAAATAATTCACACTTCAGACATAAATTTTTGTTTGGGTTTTTGGCATATTTTAGGCCACAACTTTATTGAAATACAAATCACGTGAGTGGTTGCGTAGGCATTGGTTCCGACTAGCTGTCCGACGGGACAGAGCTAACCACGTGTCAGCGAAGGGAAACCAAACCGGGGAGAGTTAACGGAGACTGGGGTCTTAGACCTCCCTCTCCCCAGGGGTCCCAAGGGGCTCATGCGTGGCCCTGCAACCCGACTGGGTTCGGACAGCATATCGAGCCCCATGGATTCCTTTAACGGAATTCCCATCACACCATCATCATTCATAGGGCGACCGCCCATCCACCAATGAACCAATGCCTAACCGCCAACCTTACAAGTTGTGACTAATTGCTATGTAGTAGGCGAAAACCAAATGGCCCAGCCAATCAGCCAGATGGAAAAATTCCTACTAGGCCCCTGCCCAACAGCAGACGACCCCATGACAGGCAACAGCAAGGTCAATGCAAAGGCCTATACCAGGGAGGGGGGACGGGAAATCCGAAGCACGCAGCAAAGAGGATCGTCACATGGCGTGCTGAGGAATATATAGGACGCTGGGCTGTCCATCAAAAATTGCTACATGCAATTTACCCCAGCAACTCACTTTAACCACTCCCAGCTGTGGCCATTTGCCCACTCCTCCCCCCGAGCTACCGGGGGAAGGAGGAGGGGGTGACTTTCCTGCCCCCACCACAATACGTGCTCTCCCTATAGGAGAACTCGCTTTGTAAACTGCGGTCTTTTGATGAAGGCCCTGCGGTCTTTTGATGACAGCCAGTATATAAATTTAATAAATGCAATGAATGAATGATCAGGGTCAACCTTATGGGCCACATTTGACAGGTGGGCAGGGTAGCTGCCGGCCAATCCCATTACATCATTATGATGCCACATGATTGAAAGGCAGGTTGTTTCACGCACCTGTCAAAAGCCGTTGCAGAGTTTCCAATTTAAAAATGCAGACTTTCCCCCCCTCATGCTAAGGTGGGGGAAACAGTTTGTTGACTAATTTAGTCCCATAGAATGTAATAATTGGCACACCGTGCCCTATATTGTAGGCAAGTATATAGAATATGAAGTTGTACAGGTTAGGGACATAGTTTGAAGATATGTTTGATTCTCCTTTATATGAGGAGCCCAGATCCAAAAGAAAGTGTGTTTTTTTTAAAAAATGCACAATGCTGTATTCTAGTATCTCAGTGTGAACAACAAGTGTGATCATCTTCAAAGCTTCCTGAGTTTGCATCTGATTGTAATCTTCTGATTAGAGTTACAAATGCAGATGTCATCTGTATTGGTAGAAGCAGAAGTTTCAAGTTGCTAAGGCTGATTGTGAGATGCTTGGAAAGTGCCGGAAAGGGTGTCTCTGCAGGAGCTTGATAAAAAGGGGGCGAAAGCTTCCGAAAAGTTGGCTGATAAGGAGAATGTGAAGACTGTGAAGGATCTGGCAGTGGGCAAGTAAGACACAAGTAATTTCAGAAACAGATTGGAAGTTTGGAAATCTCATCTTTCAGCTTTTATTCCATATTAAACAATATCTTATTAAACCATAAGCTATTGGCATCATATTTCCAACACGATGGATATGTTGTTGTTGTTTTTTAAATGCTCATTTAATTTGACCTGAAGTTTAACAAGTCTCTTACAGGAACCTGGTCAGAATTATGTCTTCCTCCACCATGGGACGCGGGTGGCGCTGTGGTCTAAACCACAGAGCCTAGGGCTTGCCAATCAGAAGGTTGGCGGTTCGAATCCCGCGACGGGGTGAGCTCCCATTGCTCGGTCACAGCTCCTGCCCACCTAGCAGTTTGAAAGCACACCAGTGCAAGTAGATAAATAGGTGGTGGGAAGGTGAATGGCATTTCTGTGCGCTGCTCTGGTTTGCCAGAAGCGGCTTAGTCATGCTGGCCATGGTGACCCGGAAGCTGTACGCCAGCTCCCTTGGCCAGTAAAGTGAGATGAGCGCCGCAACCCCAGAGTCGTCCGCGACTGGACCTAATGGTCAGGGGTCCCTTTACCTTTACCTTTACCACCATCCTTACTTGTCTCCTTGTGTCATCTTCACTGTAATCATGCCAAATTAATGTTCACAAGGTGATATGACTAACAGGATGCATGCCATAACTGTGCTATTTAAAGAATTGTCTTTATGGTCAAACTTACAGAAATGGAGGCAGTTTTCAGTGACTTGTTTCTGGATCAGGCACCGATGTCTTTCCGCCAATTGTGACATAAACTGAGTATTGTGACGCCGGAAGAAAAACCAGTTTCCCAATGATATCTAACTTGTATTATTAAATGATACCCTACCAACTCTTTGATACATTAGGGCAACACTGTAATTGTCAATTCTGAAACTGGCAGTCATGAAAGTCTAATCAGTTTGCTTTTAAGAGGCAAATTCAAATTAGTACTGAAATTGCATCATTAAGCATTTGTCAGAGGAATCAGTGTTATTCATCTGAAAGTCTGTATATAGTTTGATGCAGAACAAAAGATCAGTTAAGTTCTAAGATGTTTCATATTAAGATGTTTTGAACTGGGAGCAGAAATCAAATAGTTTGGTGGGAGTTGGGGTTAGATATGTTGTGTTAAGTCACTGACAATGGGTTGCTTCTGGTAGTCTTGTGATGTCTGCCATGTTGATTTAAACAAATCTTGTCAATTTTGATGCTAGACTCTTACTGCAAAGCTAACACTTCCTATGATGTATTTATTTATTTATTGCTAGGGCAGGCTTGTCTTGTCTGTCAAATAAGAATTGCCAGCATTCTCTGCCCGTCTGCAGCTGATAAGATGTCTTAGGAAGCTCACAAGCAGAGCATGAACAAGTTAGGTATCTGCTGCTGTTTACCAAACAGTATATCTAGTCTGCCGATGGGATGTGGGTGGCGCTGTGGTCTAAAGCCCTGAGCCTCTTGGGCTTGCCGATCAGAAGGTCGGCGGTTTGAATCCCCATGACGGGGTAAGCTCCCGTTTCTCTGTCCCAGCTCCTGCCAACCTAGCAGTTTGAAAGCACGCCAGTGCAAGTAGATAAATAGGTACTGCTGCGGCGGGAAGGTAAATGGCGTTTCTGTGCGCTCTGGTTTCCGTTATGGTGTCCCGTTGCGCCAGAAGCGGTTTCGTCCTGCTGGCCACTCGACCTGGAAAGCTGTCTGTGGACAAACGCCGGCTCCCTCGGTCTGAAAGTGAGATGAGCGCTGCAACCCCATCATCACGCAAAAATTGGAAGACTGGAGAAATACCATCAAAAGAACAATGGCACGAAAAATTGATGAACTACGCAGAGTTAGCAAAGTTAACGGACAAATTACGAGAAAAAGACAATAGCGACTTTGGAAAAGAATGGGAACCTTTTACAACATACAGAAAAAACAACAAAAAATGGAATCAATGGCAGGATTTAAATAAACATTTACAATCTTAATTACAAAGAACAAGAAGACTTAACAAGTTGACAAAATATTATTATAAACAGCAGAATGTAACATTTTATGTAACAAACCAGAAATAGAAGCTGATGGAAGTTAACAGGGAGGGGGGGAACTGGAAAATGAATGTTATTGATAATGGATATTTGTTATGAGAAAAAGAAAATTAATAAAAATTATAAAAAAAGAAACCTGTGCTCTGCAGCCGAGTGGAGAATGGCTAATAGGAAGCCATTAGCAGCATTGTTGTAACTATTAGCAGGTGGCAGAGCAAGATGACAAGCTGAAATGATGATGATGATGATGATAATAATAATAATAATAATAATAATAATAATAATAATAATAAACTTGGAATGGGAAGGTTGGTATGAGTCAGAAAAGGCATGGTAATGAGAGAAGAAAAGAGAGGGAGAGGAATGGGCAGCTAACACTACACACACGGACCAGAAGGTACTAAGAGGCTGAACTGTAGGTCAATAGCATTATACACTTAACTCTAAAATCAAAATTCATGTCCATTATATCAGTAGTACAGGTGCTGATCGTCCTTTAACAGAAGTGTTTGGAAGAAACCTCCTGGAAAAAGCAAAATCAATTTAATACGTCACATTAAGTTAACTTACTGGGTGGGGTTCTGAAGTCAGTAATTTACCTGTGTGAGCCTGGAGTTAATTTATTTAAATCGAGAAGGTTTATTTTGACCTCAACTCTCACTTTCTTTCAATGAGTCTAACTACTGTCTCTCTGTGATTCATTGGTTTATTTGGATGAAAGAAGGGTCACCATAGGCAGCGATAATTTAAAATAAGAAAAATTCAAATACTGTATAATTAAAGCACATTTGATAGTCTTGCATGTCTGATGTCAAATTGAGGCGGCATTCCTTTTAATTGCTGTGCTCTGTGAATAGAGTCTTGATAGATTTTAATCATGTAGCCATAGCAATAAGGCGGGTCTGACCCAACAACAAATGGGGACAATCAAGTCAAAATAATGGGTGGTGATGGCCATCTTAGACTGGAGCAGAAATGTGCATGGAAATAAATAAAAAAAGGACCTAAGAGACTTGAGTAACAGACCTTGATCAAAAGAACTGCATTGCTCTCTGCATCATCCCAAACACTACCTTCAAGCTGCTGTCTTTGTTGCTTGTCGCCATTTCAAACTGCGACTGGGGATTGAATGTTTGAATGCAATCAGAGGCTGTGCCTGCATGGAGCCTGTCTTTGCTCCTACCTTTTCATACCTCTTCTGGTTCAGGGAGTCAGTGGCAGGAGGGGAGCTTGTCACAACAGGAGGGGCAGACACCCATAACTCCTGCACCAGCCTGACTTCCCTCTGCCACAGACTCTCCCAACTTCTTGAGCCCTGTTCCTGAGCCTTCAGCTTCTGACACCTCCTCTCCCAGTCTTCTGCCTCTTCTCCTTGTGACCACAGATGGTTGTCCCATCACCACTCCCTCCCTTGCCAAAAGCAAGGTGCTTCTTTAAAAATGAGATTCAGAAGTAATACAAAACACAAGTGGGTGAGAAGATTAAAGATGTTATTCTAAACAGCAAGCAATGCACACCCACCCACCCACACACACACCAAGCAAGCACTTCAATCTGTCACTTGGAAGCCCTCAAGAAGCAGTGAAGTGACTCCCCCAGGTAGTCTCAGTTTGCACAGCCCCGCGGCCGTCAGTCTGTGCATGAGCTTCTCAAAAAACCTCTGCCCACAGCCATCTGATTTATAGATAGCTAACCTGTGTGGTTTGCCCAAGTGACTACATGCACATCACTAGCTACATGCAGATTATTCGTTAGCCACCCTCTCCCAATACCTCACTTTCTCGAAACAGTGTGTCAGGGTTGAGCCGGACGAGGAGGAGTGGTGGCAAGCCTCCCTTGGCGAGGCTGCACCCATGGAAGAATCTGGGGAAATGGAGGAATTCAAACCTGGAGAAGACGGGTGGCGGCACTCCTCAGAAGAGGAAGAATCAGATAAGGAAGGGGAAAGACCAGAGCAGCAGGAGGAAGTCGAGCCAGAATCAGGCCCTTGTGAGGAGAGGAACCGGCAGGCCCCCTCCCCTCCTCCCTTCTCAGCTGTAGAGTGTAGAGCTGAGAGACATAGGGAACAATTAGAGGCAGCTGCAGCTCGTAAGAGGCGTGGTCATGAGCCGGCTACTTAAGGAAGGTCGGCTGCTCCCTTCACCAGCACCTGCAACTGCTGTGCTGGAGCGTGTGGTTGTTCTTGCTCGTCCTGTTCCTGATTCCTGGGTTTGTGGCTATGGCTTCCTGACTCCTGGCTTGTTCTTGACCGTGGCTTCCTGATTCCTGGCTTGGACGGGGCTTAGGCTTCCCCGACTCCTGAATCAAACCGACTGCGACTACTACAGACCCCCTGTGCGGCTGTCTGTCTCCTGCTGGCCCTGACTCGGACTGTTCCTGACTTCGGCTTCTCCTGACCCCGGTACTGATACCTGACCTCGGCTGGTTCCTGACCCAGACTGTTGGACCTGGGCTTTATCTGCATCTGACTGCAGCTCTTCAGTGCGCCAACCTGTTGGCGTCCTAACACAATGTCCAACATCAAAGAAGGTACTCATCACTATAACTTCCTCTCAATTGATTAGGACATTAAAGGCTGTTCTTGTGCCATCAAAGAACTTAACAAGAGATAAGAAGGCGAAGGAACAGAGGCAGGAAGGGCAATCATGTTAGATCACTAACTCCATGATACAATTTATCTTCTGGATAGATTGCCTATATACTCCCCAGGCTCTGAGCCTTCTTCCCTTGATGGTTCCCCAGCTAGTTCGTCCCACCATTCCTCTGTGTCCAGCTAGCCCTTGATGTCTGATTTAAACCAATAAGATTTGACTTTGTCCTCCACCCAGCGTTTGCCAGTTCTGAACTCCTGCTGAATGCTAGGAAAAATATGATTATAAAGAATGAGTGGGATTAGAGCAGATTGCAGTACTCTATAAATAGCAGCCCTGGATGGTTTTAGGAGAGCAGACATGCCGGCAAGAGAGCTCTGTATTTTCCAGCCATCATATAGATAACTGCTATCCTCAATGAACTAAATGCAAAAGATAAACTGGAGCCCGTGTAGTTTTCCAAGTTAGAGCAGATTAAAACCCAGTGTGTGCTCATGATATATGAGGGCTTCACACTGGCAGAACAGGTGTTCACGCATGTGTTTAAAAACAAACGCTAATGGGAAGATACAAGTGATTACAAGAGATCACTGTGTGAATTGCAAAAGGATCAGTAGGAGCTAGAAGTCGTCACACAGGACAAAGGCAATGCCCTTCACTGGAAAGTTAGAAACGAGAGCCGTGCGCTTGAGCCAAATGGTGACAAATGTTTAGCAAAGTGTGCGCGAGAGGGATAGCACAAGTTAGCCCTTTTGAGCACACGAGAGAAGCAGATGGCAGGTTTTCACCCACAAAGGCGGCAACCTGACTCAAAGCATGCCGTGATTTTCCTTCTACACCCTTCATTGTGCCTGTTTGCTAATGGAAACTAAATTAAAGAATGATGGAGCTGCCAAGAGCCTCTTCTCAGAGGTCTGGCAGTTTCTGTCAATCCGGCTGCGTAACGATATTATAAAACTCTCCTTAACTTTACTCGGGAGTTTTTGGTATGCACACATCAGAAGAAGATCTGTGGGGTCTGATTAATCACGCCAGAGATGAGCTGCGACAGCAGGGGAGAGAAGCAAGAATACATCTTGCTGCCACAGATGAACGTTCCCAAAAGATTTATATACTTGGGAACTGTATCCGTAGTACCTTAATAAAAATAATGGCCAGTGCCTTTCGCTTCCAAGTGTGACCATCTAAGTGAGAGCCCATGATGAGTGGGAAAGAGGGCTATATTTTAGTTTTTGAAGAAGTCCCCCTTTCTGTGGAAGAGCTGTTTCCATAAATGTAGCCCAAATTATTACAGGATGGTGACTTGAACTCCCAACTTGCTTGCTATTCAATGTTGGTAGAAGTGAATTTGCCCCAAGCTTTTCATAGCCATTAATCTTTATATAAACTCAACCGTAAAGATGCTAAAACAAAACAAACCTTGCCCAGACAATTGAATTGGATGGTGGGGGAGAAGAGAGAGTACTCAGAATGGCTCGGAATCCTTAACTTCTCAGTAAAATTACTGCTGATGTGCTGAACCAAAACAGACAGCATGTGTAATTTCTTTCTGCATCTAATAATGTATAGAAACATTCTGCTGGAGAAAATGAAAGGTCTTGATATATGTGTGTGTGTGTGTGTGTGTGTGTGTGTGTGTGTGTGTGTGTGATTCCCCAGTTGCTATCTGAAGCAGTTCAGTCTGGATAAAACTGCAGTGGGTCATTGTATTTGATATTTGCTTCTGTTTTAAGGGCCACTTTATATGCCAGAGAGAATCAGGTGGTAAATCCCCCCCCCCAAAAAAAATATACCACTTGAAGCTGCAGGTTAGGCATTGTACATTTGGCTGTTTGTCAGTTCTCTCCCAGACATCCATGCACATCTCTTGCCATACATGTAGAATATCAGCACGATTCATCTGACAGTGGGCCTTAGACTCCAAAATTAACCCGTAAGTCTTTTTAAGGTGTCACAGGCCTCATAGTTGTTTCTGCTCTACCAAACTAACACGGCTGCTTATTCCTTGAGCAATTTGAAGAAGGAAGGTTCAGCCTAGCCATCTATCTCTTGCATTATTTCCCAATATGCTAGAATACTTCCCCACCACCACCACGGGGAGCACTGAAACATGAAATCTACATCTTTATTCTGCAGTGTTGCAGTTCAGGAAATGCTTTACCATTTTATTCTGTGGAATGTATAACCCTGAGATATCTGATGAAATAGCTACATTCTGTAACAGGCAGTACAGTCCAAAAATGCAATCTATTTCCAAATCTCAAATGTGCCCAGAACTTGATGGGTGGTCTTAGACAGCTCCCTATTTTTCAGTCTACTCACCTTGTTGTTGTGAAATCATTACAGGCAATTTCCCTGCTAAAAGACTCGTGCAAGCCTTTCTTTCCATTGTATATGTCTAGTAATAATAATAATAATAATAATAATAATAATAATAATAATAATAATAATAAATACAGTAATAATACAGTAATAATATATTTATACCCCACCCATCTGGCTGGGTTTCCCCAGCCACTCTGGGCGGCTCCCAACAGAATATTAAAAACAATAAAACATCAAACATTAAAAACTTCCCTAAACAGAGTTGCCTTCAGATGTCTTCTAAAAGTCAGATAGTTGTTTAGTTATTATCAATTGCCTCAAATTCCAGTGTACTTTCCACCCACAACTTGTTTCCCACAAAGTTGGGTCAATGATTAGAAAATCACTGCGACACTGCAGGAAGAAGTATGTACTTCACAGAGTCAGAGCTGCAAATGATCTGTCTTTATCAACCCACTGCTAGGGGTGGCAAAAGTGATAACTTGCTTCATCCCATACAAGTCACAAGGTAAAGGACCCCCGGCCGGTTAAGTCCAGTCAAAGGTGGCTATGGGGTTGTGGCGCTAATCTCACTTTCAGGCTGAGGGAGCCGGCGTTTGTCCACAGACAGCTTTCCGGATCATGTGGCCAGCATGACGAATCCGCTTCTGGCGCAACAGGACACCGTGATGGAAACCAGGGCGCATGGAAATGCTGTTTACCTTCCCGCCGCAGCAGTACCTATGTATCTACTTGCACTAGCGTGCTTTTGAACTGCTAGGTTGGCAGGAGCTGGGGTAGAGCAACGGGAGCTCACTCCATCGAGGGTATTCGAACCACCGACCTTCTGATTGGCAAGCCCAAGAGGCCCAGTGGTTTAGATCACAATGCCACCCGCGTCCCTTTACCTTTAAGTCACAAACAAGGCCTTAGATCAATATACCCCTTCAGTGGTTCTTCTCCAACGTGGACTCTATGTGGCCCATGGACCTAGCCTTGACCATTGATGAGGGAATCTGGCCGGCAGCATGTGCCACCATAGTTAAAGCATCTGAACTTGCTGCCAATCTACTATTGAGGCAGCTTCGAGGTAGAAAGTACAAAATCTACTTTCGCAAACCAATGAATTCAAGTTAGAAAAAAGGAGATTCAGACTAAATATCTGGAAGAAGTTTATGATGACAAGAGGTGCTTGACAGTGGAATGGACTCCCACGGAAGGTGGGGGACTCTCCTTCCTTGGAGGTTTTTCAGCAGCAGTTGTACGGTCATCTGTCATGGATACGTTAGTTGAGATTCCTGTATTGCAGAGGGTCAGACTCTTTCCTCCTCCTCCTCCTCCTCCTCCTCCTCCTCCTCCTCCTCCTCCTCCTTCTTCTTCTTCTTCTTCTTCTGCAATCCCTCATAGCTGAGTAAGATTGTCTTCCATGAACACGGTCTTAACAGTGCGTCCGTAAGTGACTGTGGAGGCCAATTCTGGATCCACACATCCTTCCCCAGTGGGGACATAGGTTTCTGGGCAGGAGTTGATCATGGTGAGGGTTTATCAAGCATGCCTTCCTCTTATCACGTTTCTCCCTTTCGTCCTGAGTTTGAGTGTCTTCAAAGCTCATGACACCTTTGGTAAAGGCTGTTATCCAATGCGAGCACTCGCCGGCCAGTGTTTCCCAGTTGTCGGTGTTTATACTATATTTTTTTACATTTGCCTTGAGAGAGTTTTTGAACCTCTTTTGTTGACCACCAGCATTCCGATTTCCATCTTTAAGTTCAGAATAGAGTAGTTGCTTTGGAAGACGATCATCAGGCATCCGCACAAAATGACCAGTCCAATGAAGTTGACGTTGAAGAGTCATTGCTTCGACACTGGTGATCTTGGCTTCTTCCAGTACACTGGCATTAGTTCGCCTGTCTTCCCAGGTGATGTGTAAAATTTTTCAGAGACACCGTTGACTGAATCTTTTGAGGAGTTGGAGATGGCGTTTAGAAGTGGTCCATGTTTCACAAGCATGGTGACTCTCAGGGTCCCTCCCTGTGAGTTGAGTGGTCATTGGGGATAGGGCCGCCTTCACACAGGTTCGATTTATGGAACTCTGTAACAGTAGTCATTCCTCTGGCACCGAGCCTGATGGTTTTGAGGCACTGGGTAAAAAATATATATATATTATGAAGGCTTTTAATGCAATTGCTCTTAACTGCGGTTGGCGATGTGCTATTGTTATCTGGTCCTATTTTATTGGTATTGCATGATACATAATGTCCACCTTGAGAATCAAAGTTCAGAGATGAAATTAAAATAACCAAATTTGGTTAAAATAACCAAATACATGCAGCTTGTTTGGTGGACAAGTGAAACAAAACAGAAGCAGGTTTCTTTAGTTATTTCTGATCGCATCCTTCCCCACATCCCAACTATGTTTACTTTGCTTTAGGATTAGATAGATTTTTTGCCTTTAGAAGATTAGCAAAGCACTGTTTACAGGAACAGAGTTAAATACTGGCAGAAACTGATATGCCACATAGCTGTGATGATAACACCATTTAAAGTGTGTTCCAGAAAAAAGGACTAATTTGCATAACTAACTGCTGCAGCTGTGATTTAGAAAAAGAAAACATCGGCATATATATATATATATATATATGCACAAAATTAAAGCCAAGAATAGGTCAGTTTACCTTTTTATGTAACTCGAATGAAGCTTTTATAGCACACACTATTAAGAACGTGTTTTCCATGGTGGTTTAATGAAACTCTTACTCTGATAACCTCAGCAGTTGTATTTTCAGAATTCAAATTCTGGGTGGCTCCCAACAGAATATTAAAAACACGATAAAACATCACACATTAAAAACTTCCCTAAACAAGGCTGCCCTCAGATGTCTTCTAAAAGTCAGATAGTTGCTTATTGCCTTTACATCTGATGGGAGGGTGTTCCACAGGGCGGGAGCCACTACCAAGAAGACCCTCTGCCTGGTTCCCTGTAACTTCGCTTCTCGCAGTGAGGGAACAGCCAGAAGGCCCTTGGAGCTGGACCTCTGTCCGGGCTGAACGATGGGGGTAGAGACGCTCCTTCAGGTATACTGGGCCGAGGCCATTTAGGGCTTTAAAGGTCAGCACCAACACTTTGAATTGTGCTCAGAAATGTACTGGGAGCCAACGTAGGTCTTTCAGAACCGGTGTTATGTGGTCTCTGCAGCCACTCCCAGTCACCAGTCTAGCTGCCACATTCTGGATTAGTTGTAGTTTCTGGGTCACCTTCAAAGGTAGCCCCACGTTGAGCACATTGCAGTAGTCCAAGCGGGAGATAACTAGAGCATGCACCACTCTGGTGAGACAGTCTGCGGGAAGGTAGGGTCTCAGCCTGCGTGCGAGATGGAGCTGGTAGACAGCTGCCCTCGATACAGAACCATGTAACATGCAAGGCAGTAATCCAGTCCTGACAATACCAATTCTGCAGGTTTCTGATTCTGGGCCAGAAGCCAAACGTATTTTTAAAAGCATGGATCTAGAACAAAAGAGTTTTAAGGGATGAGAAGGCACGTTAATGATATTAGGAATTTCAAGTATATCTGAAAGAAAACGAGTAATTTATTGATACCAGCACTGAAGAAGAAATCGGCTTAAATTATACAAAGGACTTTTTGTTTAAATAATTGGGTGTGTGTGTGTGTGTGTGTTGAACTTCTAAGATACAAGAACAGTTTAGTAAGCTGTAGATGCAGTTGCCACCTCCCCCCCCCCTTATGTGTGTGGTACGGAAGCTGTACTACCCAGGACAGGATGGGGTTGTGCAGAGTTGTTAAGGCAGCAGAGAGCATTGTTAGCTGCTCGCTCTCCACCTTAGAGCAGATTTATGCCATGAGGTGCCACAGAAAGGCACTGGACATAGTGAAAGATCCATCGCATCCTGGTCACCGTCTCTTTGAACTTTTGCCATCGGGACGGAGATACAGGACGATGACAACAAGAACAAGCCGCCTTAGAGACAGCTTCTTCTCCAGAGCAATCGCAGCCTTGAATGGGAAGCCTGGACTTTGAAGTCATCTAATCTTACCTGTTATGTTTTATCATTGTATGGTTTTAATCAGTGTGTATGGTTTTAATCAGTGTTTTTGTAGTTGTTTTGTTTTTGCGTAGAGTGCCCTATCTGGGTGGATGGAGCAGCCAAGTAATTTCGTTGTCCCCAAAGGGGACAATGACAATAAAATGTATTCTATATTCTATTCTATTTGCTGGGCAGATGTGCTTTTTTACAGGCAGAAATTCAGCAGGTGTTTTTCTAAGCCTGAGCATGACAAAAGCACCCAGGGTTGATTTGTGCTGGGCAAACACCTGTTCATAACACCAGAGCCTTACCAGAAAAAAAGAAAGAAAAAATGCTAGAATGGATTAGGAAGTTTTCAAATTTCTCTGCTTTGTGATTTTAAAAAAAGGTATAGATAGCTCTAAGGCATAAAACAGCCCATCTTACCATAGGGAAAGCAGACTCAGTGATTCTGCAGATACCTTACAGCTACTATAAGAACCTCTGAGCTTCTTTGCACTTAAAGAATGGATGCTGTTATTTCATACCTCAAGTTTGAAATTTAGAATTATGTCTTTGCACCACAAAATGTGAGTGGTTTATGCTTTTTGACATACTTTGATTGCTCAGATGTGATGCATGATTAAACCGTTAACTGTCAGATGCTAAATACAATTGTTGCATATTATCTGTTGAATGCCAACAGATATTAAGAGCACAATCATAAGCATGCATACTCATGGTAAGTGTACCTCACTAAGTGTACAAAGGACTGCAGCCGAAAAATCGTTGAATGTCAATAGATGGTCAAATGTTAAATATTGTCAAGTTAGCTACCAGCTACAATGAAATATCAAATGGAATTAATTGCCATTGCCTGCCAGGAGCAAATGTTGCCAAGGAAAATATTATTCTGCATCAAATATTAAAATCAAATAGCAAATATAGATAGCAAATGCAACGTTGATATGGGAAGAATATCTGCAGTGCCGGATTTACGTATAAGCTAAACAAGCTATAGCTTACCCCAAAAAAATGTAAAGGGAAAAAATATGGATGTACATTTCTATAATATAAGATAAAAAAACAAATAAAATAAAACTTACATACAGCAACAGTGTATGTAGCCTGCTCCCTACAATATCACTGGTTTGCTCATTTATATATCTATATATCTATATCTATACATCTATACATCTATACATCTATACATCTATACATCTATACATCTATATCTATATCATCTATATCTATATCATCTATATCTATATATCTATAAGGTGCCTACATTCTGCATGGACTGGTTGCATGATCCATATAGCATATATTCAACACAAAAAAAGTGACAATTTGTTGTTGACAAGGGACAGCAGGACATATAAAGGGCCCCATTATCTTCAGTAGTTTAGGGCCTCATCAAGCCTAAATCCCGCCCTGAAAATCTGGTAAACGTTTCCGGGTGAATATTTCCAGAGGAGGAGATTTTGGGTAGCAAACTTGCTTTGATGCTCATTTGAGCTTCTCCCTCTCTTACGTTCTTCTGGAACCGCAGGGAGGAAGTGGGAACCAATACTTCAGACACAGTCCGATGATAGATGTGAATTCCCTACTGTGGACACCGTTTTGCTCCTTTAAAACGGTACCACCGTCCTGCCGTTGTTTAACTGCGTTTTTGAGCTGTGCCCTAGGAGAAGTTGGAGAAATGTCAGCTTTGTCAGAGTGAGGGCTAGGCCAGCATGCCTGCAGATGGTTAGATTCTTGCCTCGCATCATTTGAATGAACTCTCTTAAGGCTCCTAGGGGCTAGCTGTGAAATGAGTTCTCTGGGGAGACTATAATCACCTCATTGAAACTCCTGAGTTGCATTAATATGCACCTAGAGCCATGCTGGCGGTTTCCAGAGAGCAAATTACTGAGTTTCTCTTTCACACATCCTGCAGGAGTCTGGCTCATTGACATATAAAGTGGATGTTATTAAACCAAGACAGACATCTTTGAACTCTAAATTCCAGCCTCGGCAGACGTTGTGGGTCCTGCTTGGGGAATATCAGAAAGAAAGTGTTTGCTTTCCACTTTGGTTTCCCCACCCGCGCTCCCTGAATAAAACCGAGAAGGGAAAATGTTACTTCGGACAAATCTAAAAATCAATATCTCTTCTAACATTTCTGTATCAGGGGAGAGAGCAGGTTACTAGGGAATACTTGGCATTTTAGGTAGTATTTGGACAGGTTTAAGAGGAGCTGTCTCATGAAGGTCTTTTAAAAGTAGTTTCTAATTTGGATTTCAGTGTTCGTAATGCTTTCTTAGAAGCTTGGGAATTAAATCTTTTCTCCTTTCCTTGATGCCCAGGGCCCACATGTGCCAGAGTGCCAGAACTTAGTTTCCATGAAGTCGATGGGTGGGCTCGAATGAATTCAAGGATTTCCCCTGTCTCATATTCTTATGCCTGTTTCCCCAACTTCTGTTACATGACATATATTGTCCCTGGATTACAACTGGAGGTGAACTTCGCTCTTCAGTCCAGAGATGTATGTATTATCAATTATTTCTTAGAGCAGGCATGTCCAAAGTCCATTTCGGAGGCCTAATTCGACCCACCGGTCGATTTAATCCAGCCCCCATGGCAGTATATGTCCTGGGGTAAAATCCTAAAAAAAGCTCAGCAACTTCAATCCTAAAAAAAGCTCAACAACCTTGGATCAGCCTTCATGCATATTCACTTTGAGAGCCAGTGTGGTGTAGTGGTTAAGAGCGGTGGACTTGTAATCTGGTGAACCGGGTTCGCGTCTCCGCTCCTCCACATGCAGCTGCTGGGTGACCTTGGGCTAGTCACACTTCCCTGAAGTCTCTCAGCCCCCTCACCTCACAGAGTGTTTGTTGTGGGGTAGGAAGGGAAAGGAGAATGTTAGCCACTTTGAGACTCCTTTGGGTATTGATAAAGCGGGATATCAAATCCAAACTCCTCCTCCTCCTCCTCCTCCTCCTCCTCCTCCTCCTCTTCTTCTTCTGTCTTAGAGCAATGGGCAGTTGCAATTCTAAGATACTCCAGTAAACATGATCATCATCAAATCAGAGTTTGAAGGGACCACGAGGCTCATCTAACCCCCTGCAAAGCAAGAATCTGTTGCCTAACGTGGATCTTGAGTCCACGACCCTGAGATTAAGAGTCTTGTGCTCTACCAACTGAGCTATGCCAGATACCTAGTATCCCAGCTCATATTCCTGGTATCAGTTGGTAGGTGTTCAGGGATGGCGTTATTGTTTTGGGGCAACGGTGTTATTTTGGGCAGGCATAGAAATTTCCAGAGTACAGTCAAACCTCGGTTTTCGAAAATCTCAGCTGCCGAACATTTCAGAAGCCGAAAGCTGAAAACCCAGAAGTGAATGCTTCTGTTTTCGAACGTGCCTCGGAAGTCGAACGGCTTCCGAGGCATGTTTCTCAATTTCCCCCATTGAACTTGCTGGCAGCCCTTTGATCCTCGGTTTTTGAACTTTTCAGAAGTCAAAAGGACTTCCGGAACGGATTACATTTGAAAACCGAGGTTCCAGTGTACTCTTAGGCTGCACATTTGTAGCATACCCTACTCCTTGAATATTGGAAACAGGAGTTTGTTAAGGTTCTGGGAATTGTAGCTCTGTGAGGGGTGAAGTCCCATTTTGAAAAAGGGTCAAGTATCCAGGAGACCCAGTTGCGATTGAGGTAGTGCTCATATGTAGGAATGTCTGAGATCTTCCTGAACTCTATGCCATTCCCAGCCCCGATAGACTCTATTTTTATAAGAATTTAAGGTTTCAAATATATAAATTAAATGTTCATAAATTTACAAGGCAAACACATACATACTATAAGTATATAAACCACATGTCTGAAAATTGTACAGGAGAGCAATCCTGAAACCATTTTGACTCTCCCAAATTGACCTCAAATGTTTCTCTGCAAGGAGGAAGGAAATAGGAAAGTCTCTCCATTGTCTTTTGCTTACCTGTCTTAAGGGTGTATTTGTGTGTGAATAGGGTGAGCCTGTGACCTGGATTCAGGAATTAAAGTATTTACCATCACAAAAGAATGGCCGGACTGCCCAGGTAAAGCAATCAGTGGCCATTGTCAGGTATCCTGGCAGACAGGATTTCTGCTGTAGACTGCCTCCTTCTGTGATGTATGTATGATGTTTTTGGGGTGGTCTTGAGCTACAGGGTGGGCAGTCTTCTTGGAAGAAAAGCAATGACAAACCTAGACAGCATCTTGAAAAGCAGAGACATCACCTTGCTGACAAAGGTCCGTGTAGTTAAAGCTATGGTTTTCCCAGTAGTAATGTATGGAAGTGAGAGCTGGATCATAAAGAAGGCTGATCGCCGAAGAATTGATGCTTTTGAATTATGGTGCTGGAGGAGACTCTTGAGAGTCCCATGGACTGCGAAAAGATCAAACCTATCCATTCTTAAGGAAATCAGCCCTGAGTGCTCACTGGAAGGACAGATCCTGAAGCTGAGGCTCCAATACTTTGGCTACCTCATGAGAAGACTCCCTGGAAAAGACCCTGATGTTGGGAAAGATGGAGGGCACAAGGAGAAGGGGACAACAGAGGACAAGATGGTTGGACAGTGTTCTCAAAGCTACTAACATGAGTCTGACCAAACTGCGGGAGGCAGTGGAGGACAGGAGTGCCTGGCGTGCTCTCGTCCATGGGGTCACGAAGAGTCGGACACGACTAAATGACTAAACAACAACAACATATAAAGCCTTGCACACCATTGTTCTGGGTTCCTCCTCCCTCCTGCATGTGGTGAGTGAGGACCCTGTTGCAACAGTTTAATAAAGATCAGGCTTACTAGCTGCTTTGCTTCTCAATATTCTCTGGTTGGCTTCTTGGTATTTTCTCCTAACTGATAGGGAACCCACTTAAGGACTCTATACGAGCTCTTGGATACCCCATAAGGGAAAAGGAGCAGGGGGTTTTTCTACGTCACTATGCTACCTCTTGCCTCCAATAAAGTTGAGGGCAGTATGGCAGGGAGGGATCCGTCCAAGCTGGGAAGGGACAAAGGTTTCAGAGAAACTTGCATTAGAAAAAGCATTGCCAGTTTATTATCGATCCCATTAAGAATCGGAGACATCCTCTTAACTAACCCATTTTTAATAAATCCACAATATTAGGTCACCCATTTCTAGATGTGAGACATAAACGCACCCGCAAAATTTGCACAATTGTGCAGGCAGAATTGCACAGCTCCTCATTGTAATACAGAAAGAAGTTCCCTGAACACTGTTTGTGTGGACCTTGTAATGCGCATGACTGTGTACATACAGATGTGGCTTTGCCGACCATGTCTGCTGGCATGAGACCCCAAAGACAAAAAATAAAATAAAATACACTTACCTGTGCCTGTCATTTCAACAGAGATGAAGATGGAGGCATTTCTAAAAAGGATTCTTCGAATGTTCTGCTTCCACTTCACCTGATGAACTCAATACTCAAGTGATTTTCAAAAGGCCAAATTTCAATCAAAGTATAAAAATAAATACCTATATCCTCGAATTAAATGTTGCTTTCTTAATGTTCAGAGTATCCTTAATGGCGTAATCTCCTTTTCCCTTCATGGATATATTGTTGCTGTGACCTATCAAGTTCCCCTTTAAATGCTGCACAATTATATTCTTAATTAGGCTTATAATTAATTTCCCAGCAAAAGAAGCAAACTCACTGTTCTATAATCCCGTTGATTACCTCTGACTTAAAAAAAATAATAATATGTCAGCAGTACATCATATGAACAGTTTATTATGTTCCTTGGTCATATTTGCAGTTTTCAGAATGCAATAAATAATAAGTTGGGCATGCCTCACCCCCCCCCTCATAATTTTTTTATTTGGTTTTACATATTTAAATTTACAATCATACCACAACTCATCCCAAAGTACAAGATTCCCACAAATCTCTGGACTTCCCACCTCCCTCTCCGTGGGTTCCATTATTAAACCTTTTTCTACTGCATCCTTTTTTTAACAATCCAAATTTTTATAACTCCATTGTATCCATAGTTCTTGTTACATTACAAGTGTTATTGCAATCCTGCTAACGTTTTTAACTGTTCAAAGTGGTCTCCAAGATAAATTATAAATTTCCCCCATTCCTTAAAGTTTTGGTCTTCTTGATCCTTCCGGTCAATTTTGCCATTTCAGCATAGTCCATCAACTTCACCTGCCATTCTTTTCTGGTACGGACTAGCAACATCTGCACAGCTGTTGTCGCAAAGAAAACCAGTCATTTCTGCTTCCTTGGGATTTCAGCACCTAGAATTTGTAAAAGAAAAGCTTTGGTGGGTTTTTTTAGAACAAGTTATTTTAAACATTTTTGTTTCCAGGAGGAAATGATTAACAATAGTATTAATAGAGGCTGAAAAAGGGTTAAAGATGAAAGAATATGAGGAACTAAAGATTTTTTTACAAAGTTGGTTACATCATAGACAATTAAACAAACAGTTTAAGGAAGACAATAAGAAAGGTTTCAGATACACAGTGTCAAACTTTCAAAAAGAGATAATTGAGAGTGATACAAAATTACTCAAATTTCCTGTTATATGTGGAAATGCTGGATGAAATGGTAAAGTCAGCACAAATAAAGTGGGCCCAGGATTTAGGTCACAATATAGAACTTGAAGAATTTAAAATTTACAGATTGTATTTTATTGAAAGAGAATGATATGAAAATGATATATAGATGGTATATTATGCCAGAGAAAGTGGCAATAATGTATAAAAAATGATCTAAAATCTGTTGGAAATGTAAGGAAAAATATGGTACATTTTATCATATGTGGTGGGAATGCAGAAGGGTTAGAAATTATTGGGAAATGATATATAATGAATTGTAAAAAAAGTTTTAAAAGACTTTTGTTAAGAAACCAGAAGCATTCCTCCTAGGAATTTTAGATCAAGATTTGAAAAAAGAAAATGGGACATTATGTATGCAACAACAGCGGCAAGAATTATATTAGCACAAGCTTGGAAGACAGAAGAAATACCAACGAAAGAACAATGGCAAGGGAAACTTACGGAATATGCAGAACTGGCAAAATTAACAGATAAATTACATGAAAAGGATAACAAAGACTTTAAAAGAGAATGGGAACCATTTACAACATATATAAAGAGGAAACATAAAGAATTGGACTCATTGGCAGGGTTTGAATAAATAAACACAATTGTATATAACGAAAAGTAAGACTATATGTATTGGGAAAATTTTGGGAAACAACACGCAGGGTGAGTAATATGGAAAGAAATCAAAATGGGAATATGAGGGAAGTCCAGAGGAGGAGAAGGGAAATATGGAAAATTGTTAGAGAAATATTGTTAGAGGATGTATACAGGGAAAAACCAATAAATATATTTTTTTTAAAAGCAACAACGTTAGGACCCACAAAAGGGGAGGAGTCCAGGAGATTCTTTGGAATCTTGTTTTTATGTTGTATGTTCAATATATGATTGTAAAACTTTAATCTGAAAAACCAAATAAATAATGTTATTTTTTTTAAGGGAATGTCCCTTGTCTGAATCTCTGGACAGATGCTGTCAGTCAACGTACACAATGGTGTGGCTTAGGATAAAGCAGTTCTATGTTGCATTCAAAAGGAAGGACGAAGGGCCTTCACACCTAAAAACTAGTGCCCGTGGCTTCCAGATTCCTATCCTAAATTTAGCATTAAGGCTAAATAAATCCATGTGTTTGTATATAAGTCTCTCGAAAAGCACAGAAATAGGGGATTTCTACGCAGCACATGTTTTTTTATAGCTCAGAACATGCCTCACATAAGCTCTTTCATTCATCTCTAGGTGATTCAAGGTTTGCCAAAAATATGAATGTTCCACTGAAATATTAATATATTCATCAGCCATGTCCCTTAGAAAGTGCATTACTCTCGGTAGTATTGCCGGAGGGCGGAATAATCGCTGCTATGTCCATCTTGCTTTTGTGGCAAGATGTCATTCCAAACTTCAGCGAATGCAGTAAAACCCAGACGGCAAAAGGATCTCTTAATATGAATGCTAATGTCATTTCTTTTCAGGAACGAAATAATGATGCAGCAAGTCACCTGTGTTTATGGACTATAGTTTATTCGGTGGACAAATTTGTAATTATGCCAGAGTAATGGGGTGGTCAGATTGTGTTTCATATCTGAGTAGCCACCTCCCCCCCCCAGCAGTGGTACCTTGGTTCTCAAACACCTTGGTACTCAAACAACTTGGAACCCAAACACTGCAAATCCGGAAGTAAGTGTTCTGGTTTGTGAACTTTTTTCGGAAGCCGAACGTGCTCGCTTTTGAGTGTTACGCTTCCAATTTGAGTGCCACACTTCCATTTTGAGTGTTATGCTGTTTTTGCTATTTATTTTATGTTTTTGTGGCTTTTTTGTGTGTGACTGTGTGGAACCCAGTTCAGCTACTGATTGTGTGGCTGCAGTATAGTGGTACTCTGGTTTACGTACCTGATCCGTTCCGGGGTGCCGTTCGCACCCCGAACAGTGCACAACCCGGGCGTCCATCTTGTGCATGAGCGAAAGCGCGATATCACGCTTCTGCGCATGTGCAACCTGTACAGAACGCTTCTGCGCACGCACAGACTGCTTGGACCACACGGACATGCGCAGAAGCGTCCACGTGGCGAAATGTACTTCCGGGTTGCTGGCGTTCGCATCCCATACGTACACAACCTGGAGCATACGCAACCCGGGGTATGACTGTACATTGTTTACTGCTTTCATTTTATGGATTGATGGTCTCGTTAGATTGTAAAATTCATGTTAAATTGCTGTTTTAGGCGTTGCTTTTAAAAGTCTGGAACGGATTGATCCGTTTTGCATTACTTTCTATGGGAAAGCGCGCCTTGGTTTTGGAACGCTTTGGTTTCGGAACGGACTTCCGGAACGGATTAAGTTTGAGAACCAAAATACCACAGTGTGTGTGTGTTGCAAGTGATTTATTCCACCATCCTGGAGGCAGCGGTGGAAGGAAGCTCATGGAGTCAAGGCAGCTCACACTTAAAATAACTGAATAATTCAAATATCAACATGCAATTCTTGCATCTTTTTCTCCTGTTGCTCCTTTTCAATTAAACACCACAGATGTGACAATTGGCTTGTTCAACCTATAAATACGTTTAGACCACCATTGTATGACAACTTGCTATTTCGCAGCACGTCACTACAGTATTTCTCATCATCTCTTTTTGTTTTTGTTTTCTCCCAAGCAATTACAGATTAACTGGCTCTCTGAGCGTGTTGGGCTATCTTTCCCCTTGTCTTGAAATTGGACTAAGAGAAAAACCATTTTTTTTTTTTTTTTTTTTTTTTTTGCAGACATGCTGTAAATGTCCGGAAGCTTGTTTCTGTGTTTTGGAATGCTTGTGTGCTCCCGAGAATGCTTTCCTTTCATGTTGGGAAATGAAAACAGTGTGTATTGCTTGCACCCCTAGGCACCCCATGTTCATATAGACCGGAACTGGCTAACCCTTTAACCCTTTTAGAAGCACGGTGAACCCTCTCGCGGCTGCATTAACGGGGTGGGATGCAATTTGCACCCACATCGGAGCACTGAGCTCTGCCTTCCACTGCTTCCAAAATTCGTTGGTCAGGGGGTCAAGAAAAAGCATTGGGGCAGGCAGGCAGATCAAACCCCCAAACTGGACATTAGTCACCTCTGTTATAAACCAAGGCCCAGCACGCTTAGAGGAACAGAATATATAAAAGTATGCTTTTTTTTTAAAAAAAAGAGGTAAATCATACAATCGTTTTGATTAGGCTGCAATATTCTCCCATCATGCACTTCATTGGCTGGGACAGGAAATATAATTATTCTGCAGATGCGTAAATTTTGCATTTCAGTATCTCTTTTAACATTGCGGTATTAATCATGTAGGAAACTGAAGTGTGGAGATGAGAATGGGTTCCGTTAAATGAGCAATAAAATGAAAAATAAAAACAAACTAACTGACACGTTCCTGGGAAGCAGTTACTCACTGGAGTGACTTGTTATTTCAGTCAGACGGAAGGAAATAAATGTTTTAATAATATGTATAAAGGAGCAACCAAACAGCTTTTGTGGGTCTGCAGTCCAAATGCAGAAATTACATTTTTTCACTTACTCAGCCTCTTTGATCTGACAATCTGTAAAGACTTTCTCTGGAATCGAATTATTTTACAGTGGTACCTCGGTTTTCGAACAGCTTAGTTCACAAACAAGTTGGAATTCGAACGCTTCAAACCCGGAAGTAGGTGTTCCGGTTTGTGAACTTTGCCTCGGAAGTGTCGAACGTGCTCCGTTTTGAGTCCCGAGCTTCCGTTTTTATTGTTGCGCTGCTAATTTGTGTCCCCCCCCCAGTAACTGAAGGCTTCCCTCCCAGCCTTTACTGTTCCGCTGCCAATTTGTGTCCCCCCACCATAGTAATTGCAGTGTTCTGAGGAGAGTTTCACAGCCCAGCTGGTTTGAGGAGAGAAAGAGAGAGCTGCTTTTTTTGGGGGGGGGAGAGAAAGGGTTGGCTTGGGGGGGGAGAGAGCTGCACGCCTGCCCACCGCTGCCCCCTCGGGGGAAGCAGCCTACGTGAAGTTGGACATGCCTGATCTACAATACTGTCTTATTTATTTTATAGTACAGTACATTGATTATCACTTTCGTTTTATGGCTCAATGGTCTCGTTAGATAGTAAAATTCATGTTAAATTGCTATTTTAGGGGTTGTTTTTAAAAGTCTGGAGCGGATTAATCCGTTTTGCATTACTTTCTATGGGAAAGTGCGCCTTGGTTTTGGAACACTTTGGTTTTGGAACGGACTTCTGGAATGGATTAAGTTTGAGAACCAAGGTACCACTGTATTTATTCTGAACCAAAAACCTTCCAAGCATGCCCCCTTCAATCTGGGATCCATTTTTTGTGTGTGATGTGGGAGCCATTTTTGTAAGATTTGTCCTGCAGAGCTGTAGTGGTACTTGAAAATCCAGAACCACATGAACAGGGCAAACTGCACAGATATTTTTCACACGGTTGGCCCCTCCAAAGTGGTCTTGGTCTTTTGAACACAACCGCAGAAGCATGGGATCAAAGGATGGAAGTGTGGCTACATATAACATATAAGGAGGCTGTATATTTCATGGTATCTAATAAAAGGCTCTAGCGAAAAATTTCTAGTACATCCACGTTTCTGCAGTACGCTGGTTTTTATCAGGAAAAACCTTCCCTACCTCAAGGTTACATTTGTGAAGTATTGGTCTATTAAGCCTGACTATGGCTCAATGCATCTCCTGGTTTTAAAATTGCAATGCCAGATATGACCTTGCACAGATATCCCTACAGTAAAATCAAACATTACCCCAGAATCCACAGGATGCTCGGGAATCGCAACCACTTTATTTAGCGTTTATTGTTCCTTCTCGCCGATGAATAGGTCTCTCCGTTTTTTAAAATCCCCTAGATGGCACTGCAGAATGCATTATTTAAAGCTTTTATGTAACGCTCTTAAGTGGGCAGTGTTAAATAATTGCTCCTCTAATCCTCCCTGCCCCTTCAAAACTAATATGAACGAGTTGTTTAACAACAGAATGGATGCATGTGCTTGGAGGAAATAACCCGGTGGTGTAATTTTTTAAAAAATCTATCACCTGGAATAATTAATAATATGTTTGTGGGGAGGTGTATCGACACGATGCACATAGCTGTCAACTTTTCCCTTTTTTGTGGGAAATTCCCTTATTCCGAATAGGATTCCTCGCAAGAAAAGGGACGATGCAGCTTTTTCTTAGAGCAGTCTTTCCCCAAGTTCTGAGCACCAAAGTGCACTTTTTTTTCTCAATTAAAATTGGAGGCAAACTTCATTATTGTATATTGTATATATTGTTTCTTTTCTCATATTCTTCGCTCACCAGAATATATTAAATTACTGTTCAAGTTGCTCAAAAATACAAGTCCAGTTCCTTCCGAGAATGTCTAATCTCCGCCATGTTTCTATTAGCACATACTGTATATAGCAGGTGATCTATGCCACCTGATACATGCTACTTTTGAGTAGTACCTTAATGTATGAAATGTAATGTGTCTATGAGGGATCTTTTGTTGCATCCAGAATCTAGCACGACTTATATTGGTTGCTGTGGCCAGTTAGGACATTAGCACTCTGTAATTATTTGCTATAGTATCAATATGCTTAAGGGCAAACCACAATTAAGTTAATGGTGTATACTGAAATGGCTAAATTAACTGGGAAACGTAGAAATCAAGGTGATAACAAATATTAAAAAGAATGGGAAATGTTTATTGCATATTTACAAAAGCAATGTACACAAATTAATACATTAGCAGGATTTTTTTTAAAAAAAACACACTTGTAATATTATAGACAATGTACAAAAATTGGAAGTAATCAGAGATAAAGATTTTATTGACATAAAATATGATAAAGGAACCAAGGGAGGCAGTGGAGGGAAGTCAGGGGATTCAAGTAATCTAATCCCATACTGTGGATTTAATATGGATTATATATATAGTTGTTTTAAATGTTTTATTTTATTGGGTTTTTCTTCTTATAAGTATTATTTTTGTTTTTTGAAAATTAATAAAAATATTATACAAGAAAGAAAGAACAAACCACAATGTATCCAGTCGTCTAGGCTATCCTAATATCTTTCCCATTATGGTTTTAACCTCCACTCTCCTGTGCAAACTCACCAAATAGGTTCAAAACCAAACCAAACTCTTTTGACATGTCTACCACTTTGGGTTGTAATGGTGGTCGATTTCATTTAACCTGTAGAGATGCATCATCTAACAATCATCTCAATACAGTTTTCGCTCGTATCCATGATTGAGATAAAACTACGATTACTAATCCTCCAATATTTTCTGTCAGTTTCACGCATTCTTTCACTTGTTCCGATTCACAATTCTGCTCTTTTCCATCACAGAATGTTTCTTTTCCGTTAAGAGAATATATCTCCGAGCTTCCAAGTTTTGTTTTAATTGGAAAATGAATTGCTCTTAAAGTAGTATTTTAAAGGTTTTTAAAGAGCTTTTTTCCTGCACTTTTCAGCTGTCTGCTGTGCTTGGTATTCAGTTGTGTTTAAAATGCCAAATGAACGGAATGATGTCTGTGAGCCTCTTTCCACTCTTCCACTCTCTAAATATTTGCCTTGCGTTATTCAAAGTAGGTAGCTTTCAAGCTTGGAACATCCCTGGAACAATCTAACAGTTCAGTATACTCACGAGCATATCTTTTGCAGTTGGCATTTCATTGTCAGCTGATCCCCACAGCAACTACTGTAGTCGATCGTTGAAGAAGAATGGGAGAACATTGCCATCTGCAACTACAGCTTGCAAATTGCAGCTTGCAATTGCTATCTATTAAATAAAGACCTATTTAACAATATTTTGGCATTTCCATTAGCAGCTGATATCATGCAGCCACACCCCAGGAACGGCTTTGACTGGCTGGCTAAATCAAATGAGGGTCATTGATGGGTCTCAAACCCTTGGTGATTAAGGGGCTTCCCCTGCAGGTTTTAGCCGATTGAGCAGACAAGACCAATAGTGGGTCCAACAGTCAAGAAGGCGATTTCTACTCATGCTGGAGAAGAAGAAGAAGAAGAAGAAGAAGAAGAAGAAGAAGAAGAGGAGGAGGAGTTTGGATTTGATATCCTGCTTTATCACTACGTGAAGGAGTCTCAAAGCGGCTAACATTCTCCCTTCCTCCCCCACAACAAACACTCTGTGAGGTGAGTGGGGCTGAGAGACTTCAGAGAAGTGTGACTAGCCCAAGGTCACCCAGCAGCTACATGTGGAGGAGCGGAGATGCGAACCCAGTTCACCAGATTACGAGTCTACCGCTCTTAACCACTGCACCACACTGGCTCCCAGTGGAAGTGAGGGGCAGATGGGACTCATCAACATGGGAAGGTAGCCCATCCAGGAGAATGAAAAGTCTCGTCCTAAGCCTCTGCTGCCTTGTAGGACATCTTTGGGAGAAGAAGAAAAGGCTAAGGAGTAAACCCTACACTAATCCAGAGTGGAGTTCCCAAGATGGTTGGATGGCATCTTGTTTGCCTTTGTCTGTCAGCTCCTACGGCCAAGCTGGTGCTAAATGTATTGCTCCGCTTTCCTTTGGACCATATCTGTGAGGCTGGTGTGTGTGTGTGTGTGTGTGTGTGTCTTGTCGTCTGGGCAGCCCAGGACCTCCAGACACACTGCCTAGGCTTGCGCCCTGGGGAGGTCACTTCAGTGCTGCTGACACAGCGGTTTGGCTTCATCCCTGGAAGGACACTCCATTGTCTCTCAAGACAGATGGATGCCAACAGCCTTCTTTTTTATTTTAGAACAGAAAACCTAATGCAAAACTTACCTTTGTTTGGAACAGCCAACACACCCACACCCACCCACCCACCCACACCCACACACACCTCTGTCCCTGTCTCTAAAAATCAACACATTTCATGTGGATGTTTCAGCATGTATCTCCCAACTATAGAATTGTAGAGTTGGAAGCGATGCAGAGAGTCATCGAGTCGAACCCCCTAGCCCAATGTTCTGGGCGAGGAAACCCTCTAGAATAGGAACAGATGCATTTTGCTCTGCCGTGCATGTTAGGAGTGGGAGCCTTGGAGGTTGCTGGGTGCTATTCTCCCCCCTTCTAACCATAAAATTGTAGGGTTGGAAGGGACCACAAGGGTCATCTAGTGCAACCCCCTACGATGCAGGAATCCTTTTGCTCATCATGGGGCTCGAACCTGCAACCCTGAGATTAAGAGTCTCAGGGAGCGGAGCAGGGGCTGAACTAGTTTGACACGGTGTGGGTGGCAACATTTACACGAGCAGAGGGCATGTGTGGCCACGATCCATTGAATGCAGTTCACTCTGTTGGCTAAGCTTTCTACTCTCCCTCCCTGCCTGTCCCTCTCCTCATCTGCCATTTTAAACTAAAGCCTAATGTTGAGAGGATTTGAGGTGAGGAGGGGCAAGGAGCAGAAGACCTATGCTGTCATCTTCATTGATTGTAGCATTAGACAAGAAAAAAACAGGGTCTGCCACATCTGGGGAAACCCAGCCAGATTGGCAGGGTATAAATAATAAAATTATTATTGTTGGTATTATTTAAAAAGGTAAAAAGGTAAAGGACCCCTGGACAGTTAAGTCCAGTCAAAGGCGACTATGGGGTTGTGGCGCTCATCTTGCTTTCAGGCTGAGGGAGCCGGCGTTTGTCTGCAGACAGCTTTCCGGGTCATGTGGCCAGCATGACTAAACCGCTTCTGGTGCAATGGGACACCGTGACGGAAACCAGAGCACACGGAAATGCTGTTTACCTTCCCGCCGCAGTGGTACCTATCTACTTGCACTGGCAGGAGCTGCGACAGAGCAACAGGAGCTCGCTCCATTGAGGGGATTCGGACCGCCGACCTTCTGATCAGCAAGCCCAAGAGGCTCAGTGCCACCCGCATCCCGCACATTATTATTATCATTTGTAGTTAGGATGCGTGTTAAGGAATGATATCGATTACAGTGCTATTTTCACATACTACAGCTGAAGTAAGGGTTTAGGATCATTCTGTCTCCAAAGCTAACCATTAGCTGGAAGGAATCAGTGCAGTAGGACAGGCGACTGTCAAACATAGTAAACAGTCGGTGGAGAAGAGCCTTCTGCGATGGGTGGTGGTCCACATAGCCGGTGATGCTCAGTGCGTTGGGATACGCTAATATGTTTGCTAAATATATTTGCAGGTTGAGTTTGACTCCTGTAGCCGCACCAAGGGCATTGTTCAGTTTGGCTGAAACCTTTCTTTTCCTTTCTATAAATGCAATTAACATAATTTGTTCTCTCTCTCCTCTGGCACTTTAGCAATTTCTGATGACGAGCGAAGGAGTAGTATACTAAGCCTTCCTGGCTTCCATGTGGGTGAGTGCGCAAAGTGTGTGCACACCCATACTAAATTAATGGGCTCTACAGCAGGGCTCTGCTCATTGGACCTGATCGTCTTCCCTTGGGCTGGCTTGAGGCCACTTTGTTTTCTGGAATAATGCAGAGCCGCTTCAGGCTGTGCTCAACAGCTTGACAAGAAAAGCATCCCTCACGTTCAGCATCTCTGGCTCCCGGGAATTGCGAAAAAGACAGCATCTGGCAACCTGGCTTTATCTGTGCTAAAGGGCATCATTTCAAACGGACTTTGTGGTATCACTGATGACATTTTGCAGTTGTGGGGTTTGGATGAAAACAACGTGGAGGTTATGGTTCTTGTAACTTTGCAAACTCTTGTGGTCAAAAAATGTTCACCTTGAAGATATCCCAAGGCACCGATTAAATCCTTTGCATGCACATGCACACCCACACGCATTCTTGATTTCTTGATTTACCCTTTCCAAATTTGGATTTCTTAAAAAAATAAATAAATTGCAGCTAGTCGAAAAAACTAAAGCATTTATACCACACGAGCTAAGTTCCAAATACAGTGGAACCTTGGAAACTGAACGCCTTTGAACTTGAATGTTTCGGCTCCCGAACGATCGAAACCTGGAAGCGATTGTTCCGGTTTTCGAACGATTTTTGGAAGCCGGATGTCTGGCGTTGCTCCCGCAGCTTCCGATTGGCTGCAGAATGCTCCTGCAGCGAATCGGAAGCCGCGCTTTGGAAGTTGAACGCTATGGAAGTCGAACGGACTTCCGGAACGGATTCTGTTTGACTTCCAAGGTACAACTGTATATTATTTGCAAATTAAGCTAGAAAATGAAGTCATTTCTCTGACAAGACCTCATAGCTTTAAGCTAAGAATGGGGAACTGGGGGCATTCCAGTTGTTTTGTAGCATATCTTGTTTTCTCCTGCTTTGATGGCTGAATTTGAAGTGGGGGTTGATGTATGCAGAGGCAATCTATTAAGGTAGCAGGGGTCTAGGCCACAAAAAGTTTAGAGCCCTTAATTGGGAATTATCATCCAGTGCACCTGATATTTTATGGGCTGAATGTGGCTGCAACTCCCAGCATCTGTGAGAGGTACTGTGGCATTTTGAGTTAGCTGAAGTTTCTGAGCTTTGGCCAAATCAAATAAGTCTAGGCAATGTAAAGAGAAAGAATGTTCTTTATATCATATGTGGTGGTCTTGTAGTAAGGTTAAAGCTTACTAGGAAATGATATATAATGAATTGAAAAAGATGTTTAAAATAGCGTTGGTAAACCCCCACCCCCCGAAGTTTTCCTTTTGGGAATTATAGGGACAGAACTACCCAAACTGTATAGAAATTTATTCATGTATGCAACTACAGCGGCAATAATGTTATTTGCCCCAAAATGGAAAGAAGCAGAAGTCTCAGCAAAGGAAGAATGGATACGAAAATATATGGAATATGCAGAAATGGTGAAACTTACCGGGGGGGGGGGGGAAATCAAGATAACAAACTTTTTATAAAAGAATGGAAATGGTTTATGGAATATTTACCAACAAACTCTAAACAGATAAGAACATTGTCAGAATTATTGTAATCTGCAGTTTTATAAGAGTATATATTTAAAGTAGATGAATAAACGAGCAAATTGAGTTAATTTGGATATGCAGAAGATATTAAAAATAAATTTAAGGAACTGCAGAAAGAGGGGGAAGGAAGTCAAGTTTTGAAATGTCAAAATGATTGTAAAACTAGTGAAATGTATAAACCTGGAAAGTATAAATAAATAAAAAATTATACTTGTGGAACCAGGGTCAAAAATGAGCAGATCTAGAACCAAAGGCAGCCAATGACACCACCTTTGTCTTTCTCCATTTCCACCACTTCTTTCCTCCTTCATGAAATTGAGGCAAGGGCCACAGGCCCCTCATCCCTCCTGTGAGAGAATGGAATGAGAGTCCCAAGACATCAAAAAGATCCCTCTTGACCAACTTCACATTTTAGCCTGAGATAGAAAATCCCCCAGGGTAACCAAGGCTATTTTTGTCTCATCTTCAAGCCCAAAGCCAGGCTTCCTCAACCTCGGCCCTCCAGATGTTTTTGGCCTACAACTCCCATGATCCCTAGTTAGCAGAACCGGTGGTCAGGTATGATGGGAATTGTAGTCTCAAAACATCTGGAGGGCCGAGGTTGAGGAAGCATGCCCAAAGGCAAACTGGGAAGGAGCAGTCAAGGCACCCTCAACACTTAACCTTTTCACCCCCACTCACTCACTCACCCCCATGTAAGCTTTTGTTCTGCTCCAAGACACCATATGGTATCCTGGGAGTTTTGCTTGGTGGGTCAAGGGGTTATCCTCTCTTGCATTTGGAGGAACAAACTTATCCGATTCTGATCTCTTCACTTTGGCCCAAGGGTCCTATTGAAAGGTACTACTTCTGAAGATAGCCCACCAGTTGTTCCTTGTGATCTGTTGAGAGCTCTGAAACCATGTTTGCAGTACCAGATAGGTGACCAAAACAGGCTCAAACTTCTGCTTGGCGACCATAAAAGGTAAAGGTAAAGGGACCCCTGACCATTAGGTCCAGTCATGACCGACTCTGGAGTTGCAGCGCTCATCTGGCTTTATTGGCTGAGGGAGCTGGCGTACAGCTTCCAGGTCATGTGGCCAGCATGACAAAGCCGCTTCTGGCGAACCAGAGCAGCGCACGGAAACGCCGTTTACCTTCCCGCTGCAGCGGTACCTATTGATCTACTTGCACTTTGACTTGCTTTCGAATTGCTAGGTGGGCAGGAGCAGGGACCAAGCAATGGGAGCTCACTCCATCGCGGCGACCATATATATGGTTAATGGGCACAACTTGTTCCCAAGCTTTTCAGGCCTTTGTGACTCAAATTTACTTTGGGAAGTTCCTGTGACCGACCGTGACTCACTTGCTCTCTGCAGCCAGAAAATGAACAGCCAACTGATTTATGGCTTGCTGAATATACAAAATAGTAGTACTCTTGAGAATACACCTCTCCAACTGGCTGCTAAATTTATTTACACTAAAGAACAGATCTTACGCTGTGTGCTGAGTCTTTATTTCTGCATTCTATTATGCAAAGTGGCTTCCATGACACTGGTGAAGCACCTGCTTCCTACAATAATATACCTGCCAACAGGCAGCAAACATATTGTCTAGCAAGATTTATCTGTCCTTAAAGTGTGGAAGTAAAAAATCCTTTAGGATGCTCACTGATACCCATGATTTCAAAAGTCTAAGTCGCCAATCCCCAGTAGTCTCTCAGTGGTCTACCATCTGATCCCTGGTGTCAGCTTTCCGGCTGTGGTGATGTTAGTCCATCAACATATTTGTTTTGCCGTGACAACAAAGATTATGGAGCAAAGAGAGAAGCTGCTGTTTCTGCCACCGCTGCAGATTCTCAATAGTTGGTGAATTTGAAATGTCGGTAAAGAGGCATTCTGAGCTTGGCCCACATACCCTCTGACATGTTGCTGCGGAAAACTCCCGCAAGAGTGCGGTGTCCCAAGACACATGTTTTGGGGCGCTGCAATCTCAAACTCAGGATGAAAGGGAGAAGTGTGCTAAGAGGAAGGCACGCTTGGCAAACCCTCACTGTGATTAACTCCCGCCTGGAAACCAAAACCTAAATTTTACTGCATGTACAGTATTGAAAGAGAATGTAATGAAGATGATGTATCGTTGGTACATGACACCAGTCAAACTTGCAAAAATGTATAGGATGAGGAATAAGCTATGTTGGAGATGTAAAGAGAAAGATGGTGAATTCTTTCATATGTGGTGGGTGTGTGATAGGATCAAGATCTTTTGGGAAGCAATTTACAATGAGTTAAAAAAGATGTTGAAATATACATTTCCCCAAGAAGCCAGAGGCGTTTCTGATTGTACTGATGGGGGAGGAAATCAAAAAGAAAGATCAGAGATTATTTATGTACGCGACCACTGCAGCCAGACTGTTAATTGCCCAAAAATGGAAATCACAGGAGGTACCAACAATAGATGATTGGCAGCAAAAAATGATGGATTACGCCGAATTGGCAAAGATGACGGGCAAGATCAGAAACCAAGACGACCAGAGGTTCACGAACGAATGGAGTAAATTTATAGACTATTTAAAAGAAAATTGTATAAATTTAAAAACACTGACAGGACTTAAGTAATTCCTATTTTGTGAGAAACAAATAACTTCTGACAGAAAACTTTGGGAAGGGGAAAAATAAAACAGGTCAGAGGTGGGAGAATAACAAATGCGCTAGAAACAACAAAGATATGAAAACCATTGAAGGGAGGGAGGGAAGTCATATCTCGCCAGAGAAATAAGGTTAATGTATGTAATATTATATGAGAAACAAATGTAACAAGAAACTAATAAAAAGCATGTTAAAAAAAAACAAAAACCTCCCGATACAGGGCTGCCTTCAGATGTCTTCTAAAAGTTGTGTAATTCTTTATCTCATTGACATTCCGAAGGAAGGGCATTCCACAGGGAGGGCGTCACTACCGAGAAGGCCCTACACAGCTCCATCCTTATTCCAGACATTGTCTATTGCGATGTTCAGCTGGTGATGCATCACAATGTTGAAAACCGGCTATCACTCAGCCCTACTACCTGCCTGCCCCTCTGCTTGCAGGGTACAGCACCAGGTAGTTCCCTTCTGCCACTGGGAGGGGGGGCACCAGCCTGGCTTGCCCTAGGAGAGGAAGCCGGCTGTTCTCTCTAAGTAGGGGGCAAAGTCCAAAACATTGATTTCATGTCAGTTTCTAATTTTAAATAGGCTTCATGTCAGGTTTTGGAAAGTTCTGAATTCATGATTTTCCCCAGCAACTGATAAGAGCGAAGTACCGTCTGCCGATTCTCATGGACGCAAATCCATATCATTGTGAAGCAGAAGGGGAACTAGAGCACTACCATGGCTTTGAGAGAAGGATAAGCTAATAGACTTTGGTAGCTTTGGAGTAGACTTTTACATGCTATTTGATGATAATTGGAGCGGCTGTTTAAACTCTGCCATTATCAGCGCATTGCGCTGTTGATGGAATGTAGAGTATTTCTAGGCTTCTAACCTTTTTAAGCAGAGCTGCCTCAGAACTGGAATAATCTTTCGCTGGGTAAAGCCACCGTTTAAGCTCCCCTGGCGTTGCCTTTTCACTCCCCTGAAGAAGATAACATGGTAGGTTGAATTATCTGGTAGAAAATTGCCTAGGATTATTTTCTCAATGACAGCTATTGTTAGCGACCCGCGACAGTTTCTGAAAGACTGATGAGCATTATGCAGCGAGCAGGAACACTATCTCAAAGCAGGAATTAGGCAAGTTATGCAATTTGCAAACTCTGTCAATGGTCTGAAGGAGATCTATAATATCATGTTTTGTGAGCCATGCGCCCGCCCGGGCATTATCGCGTTTGTCTCGTGGCAGCTATATCACAGTGGAGGGTCCAATTTACGTGTGTCCTTTTGCTTAACTTTGAATAATGTGTACCCAATTACAGGAGCTAAGAAAGGTTAGGTGAGCTATCATTTATTCCATGTGCCTGCTTTATTTACCCCATGGTGCCACCTAATTGTTTCTCAAATGACCTTATCAAGCTTGCGAAAATGATGCACCCTACCCAATTAAAATTACACAAATTCCATGGGTTTTTGGTCATTAATCCTTGCATGCAAGTTGCTCGCAAATGCTTGTTGCAAGCCATATTTCCAAAGGACCTACTGTGTTAACTGCCAAGCCATTAGAATACTTTGCAGTCTGGTCCTAAACATGCTTACTCATAAGAAAGTCTCACTGAGTTCAGGGTGCTTTGTTGTTGTTGTTGTTGTTGTTGTTGTTGTTAATAATTATTAGTGGCCCGGAGTGCCTTCCATCAGCTTCTGCTGGTGGCCCAGCTATGCCCCTGTGTGGACAGGGGTGGCCAAACTACTGTTATCTATGCTCTGGTAACTTCAAGTTAGATTACTGCAATGCGTTATAAGTAGGGCTGCCTCTGAAGATGGTTCAGAAACTTCAGCTGGTGAAGAATTCAGCAGCCAGGTTTCTCACTGGAGCAAGACGGTTCGAACATATTACACCCATCCTGGTCTGACTGCACTGGCTACCAGTTAGTTTCTGGGACCAATTCAAAGTGCAGGTTTTGACCTATAAAGCGTGTTCTCCTTCATGGAGAGCACGTGTTGTGGTGGGGGCTAGCAAGCCACCCCTCTGTTGCTGGGCGGGATCGTTTGGATGGCCACTTCTGTGATTGGGCTTGGTTGTCGTTGGGGAGATTTATATGTTGCAATTTTGTTGATTGACGGCACAGAGTCTATATATTACCCTGCTTGCAGGGTGTGCGCCCTCTTGGCTGCGTGCAACGGATCTCCCGCCCTCCCGCCCTGTGGTTTAGGCCTCTGTGTTGTCCTTGCTATGCCTGTCATGGGGTCGACTGCTTTGGGGGCAGGGGCCTGGTAGGAATTTTTCCATTTGGCTGATTGGCTGGTGCCATCTGGCTTTTGCCTACTGCGTGGCAATTAGTCACAACTTGTAAGGTTGGCGGTTAGGCATTGGTTATAAATTGGTTGCTGGAGGGGCAGAGTTGGCTGTGGTTGCCCCTCCAATGCTAAGAAGGGGCTGGGTTGGCTGTACCTACCCCTTCTATGCTGCTGCTGCGTGGGGGAATTCCGTTAAAGGAATCCAGGGGCTCGCCATGCTAGTCCGTAACCCCCAGTAGGGGGCCAGGGCGCACGCAAGGGCCCCTGGGAGCATTTGGGGAGAACGGGCGCACAGACTCTCCCCAAAGTGCTTTCTCCGGTACTGACTTCACAGGCGGGTGGAGATCAGTTCTGTCCCCAGCGGGACAGATAGTCTTAACCAATGCCTATGTAACCACTCACATATTTGTATTTAATAAAGTTATGCCCAAAATTATGCCAAAAACCTTAAACTTAATTTTGGTGTGAAGTGTGTTTTATTTGAGGGGTGGTTTGGGGACCTCGACATGCAAAGCCTTAAATGGCTGAGGACCGCAATACCTCAAGTACCGCCTCTTTCCACATGAACCTATCCATACTCTGAGATCACCTTCTGAGGCCCTCCTTCGTGTGCCTCCTCCTCAAGATGTCCGGAGGGTGGCAACACGAGAATGGGCCTTCTCTGAAGTGGCTCCCCATCTGTGGAATGCTCTCCCCAGGGATATTATTGCAAGGAAGCTGGTAAAATGTGGTGTTGAACGAGAGAACTGTTAGGTGGATTTGTAGCTGGTTGACTGACCAAACCCAAAGAGTACTCATTAATGGTTTCTCACCATCTTGGAAAAAGAGGCTGATGAATAGTCAACCTACTGGGGTCCCTTTCTGGCATTCAAAGTGCACTTGCGCTCAATCCTACTCTAGAGCTTATCCAAAGTGATTAAACTTTGTTGGGGTGGTTCAAAAGACCTACATTGCCCCCCCCAGTACATCTCCAAGCACAATTCAAAGTGTTGGTGCTGACATTTAAAGCCCTAAATGGCCTCGGCCCAGAATACCTGAAGGAGCACCTCCACCCTCATCGTTCAGCCCTGAAACTGAGGTCCAGCTCCGAGGGCCTTCTGGCGGTTCCCTCACTGCGAGAAATGAGGTTACAGGGAACCAGGCAGAGGGTCTTCTCGGTAGTGGCGCCCTCCCTGTGCAATGCCCTCCCATCAGATGCCAAGGAAATAAACAACTGACTTTTAGAAGACATCCCAAGGGAAGTTTTTAATGTTTGATGTTTTATCGTGTTTATAATATTGTGTTGGGAGCCGCCCAGAATGGCTGGGGAGGCCCGGTCAGATGGGATGGGTATAAGAAATAAATTATTATTATTATTATTATTATTATTATTATTATTATTATTATTATTATTACTAGTGGACGTTCAGCCCGTTAAATTAACAGGCGCTAGAACATATGTGGTGAAACATTTTTAAAAACAGGACTTATTTCCCTCAGGCAAGTGGGATTAGGACAGCAGCCTTCAGGTAAGGCAGCCGGGCCTCATCCTGCGGCGCGTCCGAGAGAAGCTGTGAGGGAAACTGGCCCCTCCCGTTACATAAAAGTCCCTAAAGCGTGCGGCGGAGGAGGGGGAATCGGCTCAAATCCCACGTACTGGGGGGGGGGGGTCCGGTTTCCCTCCGTAAGCAAACTCCGTGTGGAAACGGCCATGGCAGCCCCCGCCTCTCTTTGCCCTTTTGGCTCCCAGCCCCTTCATGAACCACACCGAGTTCCTGTACAGGGACATGGCGAGGATGGGACGGGGGCTGCTTTGAGCCCCTGAGGGAGGGAGGCCGCCTCCCGGGCAGGGCCGTCGGCCTAGGGCGGGCGTGTGAGAGGAATCCTTGTGTAACTCCCATCACTCACACACACAAAATGGCCGCCAGCAACTTTCTTTGAGTGCAGGGCGAGGCAGCCCCTCCCCTCCCGCACTTCCGATTGGCGGCCTCCGACCGTCTCATCTGCATAGAGTCTCTGCGCTCCAATCCCTGTGTCTGTGGGGCACATGCCCAGTTGCGAATTCCACTGACACACGGAAAGTACGGACGGACACAGGCACTTTATTATATAGGATTATTATTATTATTGTGTATGGAATCCTTTATGCATACCAGGACCACTGCAAGGAGATTTGTGGGGGAGGGGGCAGGCACCCACAGCACTTAAAGCATGCAACATGAAAGATTGGTTGGCAGGACTGTGCAGATGGCAGCTATCTGTTTAGCATGTATCAACAGAGCGTTGCCACTCTACTAATAGTTTCCTCCACTGCTGAAATTGAGATGGTAAGTTTCCCTGGGAAGGGACATTCCTTTTTCTGTTTCTTTTTTTCATACGTTGCTCTGCATGTCGATGGTATTGTACATATAAACAATGTTATGTGTGACTAAATTAATACAATGAAATAATTAGGTACCATCCCCGAGCATCAAATGAGACTTTTGTCCATGCGCATTCATGTGGAAAAGTAGAAACCTGCCTTTCATATGAGAACAGCCTCTTGTGTTTCCCAGAGCTGTGCAAATCAAGCTCCCTTTTCATCTGGAATTCTTTTTTTCTTCTGCTGCTACTGATTCATTCCATTAAAACCCTTTCTTCTCTATATTCATGAACTGTTTGCACAGAAACGTTATGGTTTATAACATCCAAAACAGCAGTGATCCAAATTGTCACTTGCTATTTATTCATAACCCATGCATTATTAATAGATGAAATATCTCTGTACTGTGTGGATGATAATGCATGCAATTCCCCACCCCCAACCCCAGTCATCGGCCAAAATGTTTGCTGTCTTTTTTTGTTATCAGCCCCGGAGCATAGCTTGAAATTGCCGACAGAAATGGGACAGATCTCTTCCATTGCTGAAGCCAGGGGTCTGTGGAAGAGCTCTGAACGCTTCTGACTGACGTGTATGACCCTGACTGTACCTTGAAGTTCGTTGTTTTGATAATGTTGTGAACTGTCTGGAGGACCAGGTTAATAGGCGGTATATAAATGCACCAAAATAAATATAATAAGCAACCCTCCCTCTCTTGAAAATAAAGTTGAGAGAGAGAGAATAGGATTGTGTGTCAAGGTCCCCAAGCCACCCCCCTAAACACTACACACTAGGTTGTCCCAGCCACTCTGGGTAGCTTCCAACATATATAAAAACTTAATAAAACATTAAACATTAAAAACTTCCCCATACAGGGCTGCCTTCAGATGTCTTCTAAAGGTTATATAGTTACTATTTCCTTGACTCAGGGTTCACATAGCTCCATACCCTCCAATATTTCTCTGATGACAATAGCGACATCCTACCATACCCTTCGAGGGACGCGGGTAGCGCTGTGGGTTAAACCACAGAGCCTAGGGCTTGCCAATCAGAAGGTCGGCAGTTCGAATCCCCGTGACGGGGTGAGCTCCCGTTGCTCGGTCCCTGTTCCTGGCAACCTAGCAGTTCAAAAGCATGTCAAAGTTCAAGTAGATAAATAGGCGTTTCCGTGCGCTGCTCTGGTTCGCCAGAAGCGGCTTAGTCATGCTGGCCACATGACCCGGAAGCTGTACACCGGCTCCCTCGGCCAATAAAGTGAGATGAGCGCCGCTACCCCAGAGTCGGTCACGACTGGACCTAATGGTCAGGGGTCCCTTTACCCTTACCCTTACCATACCCTCCAACATTTCTCCAATGAAATCAGGAGCATCCTAAGGAAAAGTGGGATATTCCAGGATCAAATCAGAAACTGGGACAGCTTCGGTACACCAGGGAGTGTCCCTGAAAAATAGGGACACTTGGAGGGTCTGAAAAGGTGGACAGACTTGCAGATATCTGAAACCTCATTATAAAAGATTCACAGCATATATAGCACCTTTTCTGAGTGTTCAAAGTGCTTCACAACACATTCACAGTCATACTTGCAACCTGTCAAGTAAGGCGGTATCATTATCACTGTATTGCACAAGAGGGCAAAGCTGAGAAGAAACCTCAGGAGGTCTGAGGTCTCCCGGTGTTTGCAACTCTGGTGACATTTGAGCCAGTTAGCCCTTCTTAGCTCGGATTCAATTGCAGAATTTCAAAGGGTCTCGAGAAAACCAAGATGTATTCTTAAAAGGAAAACCTTGTATTTCTGAACCACTTGCCAAATTCTTAACCGAATTACTTTGTCCCCCACCCATTTCTGAAACAGCAGTCAACAAGCTGGTTGTATAAAGAAACCCCCTTTTTCCTTTGGAAAGCTCTGAAAATTAGATTTTCGTGGAAGGCCCTCCCTTGCCCTTGTGAGCAACTGTTAATTCTTTTCATTTTGCAATAAAGCCACAATGACTGCTTATTTCTTTTGCTAATCGAGTAACTTTTAAGTAGAGATTTACATATTTTAACAGATGAGCATTTTTTTTTAAAGTGTCATTTGTTTGTTTGTTTGTTGTGGAAAAGAAGCCAAACTGAAATGTTTTCTGGGCAAAGAGATTTCTTTTAGAGCAAGCCAGAACCAATGGGATAACAAACAGCTGGCCAGGATTCAAAGAGATACTTTACACTTCCCAAATGAATGCTGTAAAAGGGTCCTGAAAGAATTAAGCCAACATTTTAGACGGTTTGGCTCCTCTGTGCCCGTTGGATTGCAGCATTTGTGGCAGGTTACTTTTGATTACTTTTAACCGGTTACGTAAGCTAATCAATGGGTTTCATTTAAACAAATCTGTATAGAATGAATCGGCAACAAAGGTTGCTTCTTCAGATTGCAAGGAAGTGTGAGAATACAAGCAATTTAATAAGCAAATGAAAGCACGTTTTTAGAAGAAAAGGCAATCTTGAAATTGTTCCTCCCCTCACTCTCTGCTCATAATACAGCAGAACCAAAGCAGGTTCAGAAGCCAAGTGACCTTTAATTCTCAGCCTTACCAATTCTTAAGATTTGCTTTCACTGACACAAAATGGACACATCCTTAATCCATGAATTGCTGTTTTAGTTCAGAAGTGGTTAATCTATGGTCCTCATATATGTAAATGTTATAAATTTGTATACTGCCCTTCATCCGAAGATCACAGGAAGGCTCACAGCATAAAAATACAAAATGAGAGCACAGAATACCCATCTGGCTGGGTTTCTCCAGCCACTCTGGGCGGCTCCCAACAGAATATTAAAAACATGACAAAACATCAAACATTAAAAACTTCCCTAAACAGGGCTGCCTACAGATGTCTTCTAAAAGTCAGATAGTTGTTTATTTCCTTGACATCTGGTGGGAGGGCGTTCCACAGGGCGGGCACGACTACCGAGAAGGCTCTCTGCCTTGTTCCCTGTAACCTCACTTCTCGCAGGGAGGAAACCGCCAGAAGACCTTCAGAGTTGGACTTCAGTATCTGGGCTGAATGATGGGGGTGGAGACGCTCCTTCAGATATACTGGGCCGAAACTCATCCAACTCAACAGGATTAGACAGTTATATGGACACCTCTGAGATGTCACTGAACTTATAGTTCCTAATCAGCTCCAGCCAGCATGGCAAATTTCAAGGAGTGATGAAAGCTGTAGTCTGTAGCACCTGCAGGGCTGTAGTTGATTGATCTACCAGTTTTTAAAAACCAATTTTCAGTTTTTTGTACATTTTTTTACAAAAACAAACCCAATTTTAGCTGTTTTAATGATATACCTGTAAATTACATTGAGACGTATGTATAAAAGATGATTCCTAAATTTGTTGTTGTCGTCATTAAGCTTGAAACTCTATCTAAAATGATTTGGGATTGAGAGGAATACCAGAAGTGAAGGAGAAGGAAACTGGAACAAGAGAAGAGGTCTGGTCTCCATGTAATATAATAAATACATCCAGCTCAAATGAGCTGTCATTTGACCACTTAATTGTCTTTTTGTTGTCCTTTATTCTCCTCTCTTCTGGTTCCCATTTTTATTTTGCGGTCCCTCTTGCTTTCCAACAACATAATATTCAAAAAGAGCATGTCCCTCTGTTTCTGCTCCGTTGCCAGTAGCCATTGTTCTGCCTCCGTGCTGCTAAGCTTGCTGAGTTCCTCTTGGAAGTGGCTCAATGCCCTATCTGTAGCTCTGAATGTATTGCTACAACAAAGAGCGGGACAGAGGGAGCGACGGTTGCCAGAAGAGGTAAGAGACATTTTAAAACAGGAAGCCTGCATTACTGCCATGTTAGGGCCTCCAGAAGTATTTAAAGACCTTCTGATATTCAACAATTCAGCAACATGCCACTTATAGGTGGGGTGAGAGGTGAACTGTGTGGAAGACTGTAAAAATGGAGAATAAATCTGATAATAAGGGCCAGTTGACACATTATGCTTTCTGCACCAATGGGACCACAATGTTTGCCCTGGCACGCCCTTTTGACAATTGACAGGGCGCATTCTGGGAAGGTGCACTGGCAATCTTCACCAGGGATGTGTTGGGGAGAAGCTTTGCAGGAAAAGGTGCTGAGGGTGATCTCAAAGCAACTTGCGTGTAGAGGTCACCAAGCCACCCCCCACCAATAAATTCACACATGAGACGTAATTTTTGTTTGGGTTTTTGGCATAGTTTTGGCCACAACTTTATTGAAATACAAAACACGTGAGTGGTTGTGTAGGCATTGGTTCACGCTGTCCGATGGGACAGAACTGACCACTTGTCAGCGAAGAAGACTAGCTGTCCGACGGGACAGAGCTGACCACTTGTCAGCGGGGGGAAACCAGTCTGGGGAGAGTTGAATGGAGGCTGGAACGCAGAGACCTCCCCCTTCCCCAGAGGTCCCAGGGGCTCATGCACGGCCCTGCAACCTTACTGGGTTCGGACAAGCATATTGAGCCGCTGGATGCCTTTAACGGAATTCCCAACGCATCATGATCACTTTTGGAGGGCTACCGCCCTCCCATTAACCAACACAACCAATGCCTAACCGCCAACCTTACAAGTTGTGACTAGTTGCTACGTAGTAGGCAAAAACCAAATGGCACAGCCAATCAGCCAAATGGAAAAATTCCTACTAGGCCCCTGCCTCAAAAGCAGACGACCCCATGACAGGAACAGCAAGGTCAACGCACAAGCCTATACCAGGGAGGGGGGGGCGGGAGATCCGAAGCTCACAGCAAAGAGGAAGGTCACCATGTGCTGACCAATTTAAAGGACGCTGGGCTGTCCATCACAAATAGATACATGTGTTTTTCCCCAGCAACACCCTGGGTCAATACTAGCTGTGGCCAGCAAGCCAAACCCCCAGCTACAAGGGGAGGTGGCTTTCCTGCACCCACCATAACACGAGCTCTCTCTGTAATGGAGAACTCGCTTTGCTAAAGGGCCTGGACGGGTCTATGCCTCGCATTGGCAGGAAGTGGGTGGACGGGGATGGAAGGCCGAATTGGCCCGGGCGGGTTCAGGGGCAGTATCACATGCACGTGATGCCCCCCCCAAATGGCCTAGGACCCTCGTACTTATGGGACCGCCTCTCCTGGCATGCCCCGCGGAGGACCTTATGGTCCGCAAATAATATCTTGGAGGTCCCTGGCCTCAAGGAGGTTAAAACTGGCCTCAACCAGGGCCCAAGGCCTTTTCGGCTTTGGCCCCAGCCTGGTGGAACCAAAATACATATCCATATTTAGAGATTTCTCCAGACTTCCCACCCTCCCCTCCATAGGTCTTACTGTCAACATTTTAAGTTGCATATTATTTCATAATCCATATTTTGTATCTCTCCATATTGTCTACATTGATTGTCACATTACAAGTGTTATTAAAATCTAGCTATAATGTTTTCATTTGTTTACAGTGGTCTCCTAAACAAATTACAATTTTTTTCCCATTCTTTCTTGAAGTTTTTGTCTTCTTGGTTCCTGAGCTTTCCTGTCAGTTTTGCCATTTCAGTATGGCCCAACAGCTTGGTTTGCCATTCCTCTCTGGTAGCGACTTTATCTTCTTTCCATCTCTGGGCTAGTAGCATCCGTGTGGCTGTGGTCGCATACATAAAAAGTCTTTTCTGCTCCTGCTACAATTCCAAATAAAAAAGCTTTTTTAAAAAAAGAAAAGTTATTTTAAACATTTTTTCAATTCATTATATATCATTTCCCAGAATGCTTTTATTACCTTACACAACCACCACATATGGTAAAAGGTACCTTCTTTTACTTTATATTTCCAGCAGGTATTTGTACATTTTTGCTAACTTCCTAGGAGTCAAATACCACCGGTACATCATTTTCATATAGTTTTCTTTCAGCGTACAAGATGCTGAGAATTTCAAGTCAGTTTTTCATAACCTTTCCCAATTTGAAAGTTGAATAAAAAGGTAATGGTAAAGGGACCCCTGACCATTAGGTCCAGTCGCAGACGACTCTGGGGTTGTGGCGCTCATCTCGCTCTATAGGCCGAGGGAGCCGGCGTACAGCTTCCGAGTCATGTGGCTAGCATGACTAAGCCGCTTCTGGCGAGCCAGAGCAGCACACGGAAACACCGTTTACCTTCCCGCCGGAGCGGTACCTATTTATCAACTTGCACTTTGATGTGCTTTCGAACTGCTAGGTGGGCAGGAACAGGGACCGAGCAATGGGAGCTCACCCTGTCGCGGGGATTTGAACCGCCGACCTTCTGATCGGCAAGCCCTAGGCTCTGTGGTTTAACCCACAGCGCCACCCGCGTTGAATAATTATGCCCCAAATCCCTCATGATGATGAGGGTGTACCCAGAGGGTGTACCCAATGATACCCAGTGTATCATTACAGATTTAACCTGTTCATCTTTTGTATGCCATTCCAAGGCATTACTCATTAGTCTCATTGAATACCCTTCCACTCATCTGGCTTAATAGACAGTAGGCTTCCCTCTCTCTCTCTCTCTCTCTCTCTCTCGTAGCTTTCTGTGATCTAGCTATCTCTTGTAAGCATATGGTGAAAACAGGCGCCCGATCCAGCGATGCTATCTATTTCCTTCTGCAAAGCCCCACCAGCTTGTTTAAGCACTCCATTCCAAAGGGTATCTGTCTGAGCTTTATGAAAAGCTGCTTCAAAAATCCCTTCCTCCAGTTTGTTGTGCTCTCGCAAGTCCTGCTTACCTGCCTCACGCTGTCATTCCTGCGATACAACTCTGTCAATAACAGAGAGCACCCCTTCCCCCATGATTAATCTCTGGCTTTACGCTGTGAGGTGGTCGTGATAAGATTTTTTTAACTTTCTGAACTCTGCACTTAAGGGTGAGGACCTTTCGTAACCCTCACGTCGGGCACTCTGGGGTAGAGGGCTTTTGTGTGTGCAACTAGCATAAAAGGAGTAGCAACCTGAAGGTTATTTCTGTTGTCGCGTCTATCAAATTCTCATGATCTACGTGAATTATCACAGCAGGGCACAGCTGATCTTTATGTTATCTCGCAGGGAAGGAAATGGGAATGGAAAGCCAATGTGTAAATTATAATGGCAGGCTTTTGCAAGTAGCAAAACTCTATGAAGGAAGAGAAAATGGTGTATTCTCCTTCTGCAACTCTTAACAGAGGAATCCAATGGTGAAAGGATTTTATGGAAAAGTGAATCCTCTATTGGTTCAAAGGTGGTGTGTGTGTGTGTGTGTGTGTGTGTGTGTGTGTGTGTGAGAGAGAGAGAGAGAGAGAGAGAGAGAGAGAGTACCATGCAAACATCTGCATATTTACAAACCTTGATGGCACGCTGGTGGCACTGTGGTCTAAACCACTGAGCCTCTTGGGCTTGCTGATCAGAAGGTCGGTGGTTTGAATCCCTGCGATGGCGTGAGCTCCCGTTGCTCTGTCCCAGCTCCTGCCAACCTAGCAGTTCAAAAGAGGGAGAGCTCCGGCCGCGCACCCACTTAAAAGCAGCGGGGCCCGCCCTCAGAGCGACCTGATTGGTCGCTCAAGGGTGTGACGCGGCCGGAATTCCCCCAATGGCTCCGGGGATGGACAGCCATCCCCTGAGCACGTGAAGGGGTCGTGACTCCCGCAACCACTTTTCCTCCTAGGGCGGAAATGGCTTTATAGAGACTTTCTCTAATTTTGCTGTTTTCCTCGTTTGTATTTGATGCTACAGAGACTTTTTCAAACTTTGCTATTCTGCTCGATTGTACTTACCGGTAATGTTATTGCATATCATTGTCATTACAAGAACTTTTCAAGAATTGATATTGTGCCTTCGCTCTGGGTCTCGTGTTGCTCTGTTTGCGTGTTGAGGACACCAAGCCACCCCCCAAAATAATTCACACTTCAGACATAATTTTTGTTTGGGTTTTTGGCATATTTTGGCCACAACTTTTATTAAAATACAAATCACGTGAGTGGTTGCGTAGGCATTGGTTCTGACTATCTGTCCATACGGGACAGAGCTGAACATCGGCCAGCGAAAAGGGGGAGACCAACTGGGGAGAGTTAAGGAAACTGGGGGTGTAGATCTCCCTCTCCCCAGGGGTCCCAAGGGGCTGATGCAGAGGCCCTGCAACCCGACCGGGTTCGGACAAGCATATGGAGCCCCTTGGATTCCTTTAACGGAATTCCCCTCACACCATCATAGCTGTAGGATGACCGCCCATTCGCTATGAATCAATGAACCAATGCCTAACCGCCAACCTTACAAGTTGTGACTAGTTGCAATGTAGTAGGCGAAAACCAACTGGCTCCAGCCAATCTGCCAGATGGAAAAATTCCTACTAGGCCCCTGCCTTCAAGAAGCAGACGACCCCCATGACAGGCAAAGCAAGGTCAACACAGAGGCCTAATAAAAAAGGGGAGAGGAAGGGCGGGGAATCCGAAGCACGCAGCCAAGAGGCTGTCCCACTGGCGTGCTGGGGTTTAAATAGGACCTGGGCTGTCCATCACAATATTGCTACAAGCAGTTTTCCCCAGCAACTCCTTGCCCCCTCCCATCCAAGGCCAGATGTCCACTCCTTCCCCTAACTACAAAGGGAGGAGGGGGAGGTGCTTTCCTGTCCCCACCGCAACACGTGCTCACCCCATAGGTGAACTCGATTTGTTGGTTCTAAGTTTGGGGAAGAGCCTGAGAGAATCTTAAGGGCTGATGCGCCGTCTCCAGTACTGTTTCTCAGAACTCATTCACTTAAATGGGGAAAAGTATGGTGGTGCGCTGGGAAATGAAATGACGATGAGAACAATAATAATAATTCTTTTGGGAATTATAGGGACAGAACTACCAAAACTGTATAGAAACTTATTCATGTACACTGCTACAGCAGCAAGAACGTTACTTGCCCCAAAGTGGAAAGAAGCAGAAGTCCCAGCAAAGGAAGAATGGATACAAAAACTTATGGAATATGCAGAAATGGCGAAACTTTAACTGGAAGAATAAGAAATGAAGATAAACTTTTTATAAAAGAATGGAAATGGTTTATGGAATATTTACAGATAAATTGCAAACAGATAAAAACCTGCAGTTTCATAAGAGTAAATATTTAAAGAAGATAATTAAATGAGCAAATTAAATGAATTTGGATATGCAGAAGATATGAAAAAGAATTTTTTAAGGAACCTCAGAAAGAGGGGGAAGGAAGTCAAATTTTGAAATGTTAAATTGATTGTGAAACTAATAAAATGTATAAACTTGAAAAGTATAAATAAAAATTAATAATACAGTGGTACCTCCGGTTACGTACTTAATTCGTTCCGGAGGTCCGTTCTTAACCTGAAAACGTTCTTAACCTGAAGCACCACTTTAGTTAATGGGGCCTCCCGCTGCTGCTGCGCTGCCAGAGCACAATTTCTATTCTCATCCTGAAGCAAAGTTCTTAACCTGACGCATTATTTCTGGGTTAGCGGAGTTCTTAACCTGAAGCGTATGTAACCTGAAGCGTATGTCACCAGAGGTACCACTGTACAAGTATTATTGCAATCCTGCTAATGTTTTCATCTGTTTACAGTAGTCTCTCAAGTAAATAACAATTTTTTTTCATTCTTTATTGAAGTTTTGGTCTTCTTGGTTCCTGAGCTTTCCTGTCAGTTTTGCCATTTTGGCATAATCCAACGGTTTAGTTTGCCATTCTTCTCTGGTAGGGACTTCATCTTTGTGTAGTATTGGCAGGATGAACCTAACTCATATGTCTGTATAATGCATTGGTACCTCAGGTTAAGAACTTAATTCATTCCAGAGTTCTATTCTTAACCTGAAACTGTTCTTAACCTGAGGTACCACTTTAGCTAATGGGGCCTTCCGCTGCCGCCGCGCGATTACTGTTCTCATCCTGAGGTAAAGTTCTTAACCCGAGGTACTATTTCTGGGTTAGCGGAGTCTGTAACCTGAAGCATATGTAACCTGAAGCGTATGTAACCCGAGGTACCACTGTAATAATAATAATAATGGAACTGGGGCCAGGTTTTGCTCCCTTTCAGTCAAGTCCCACATTGCAATCACTTTCTTTTGTCCCATAGAATTTACTGGAAACCATGAGAATTCAGCTAGCTCGTCTCTGCATCTTTCCAGTCCTTCGCAGGTATACCGGTATCTTCCCTGCATTTCTTTCTTTCTTTCTTTCTTTCTTTCTTTCTTTCTTTCTTTCTTTCTTTCTTTCTTTCTTTCTTTCTTTCTTCTTTTTTTTGGGGGGGGGAGGAATAAGAAGCTGACAGTAAAAGTGCGATTGAACTGTATTGGTAGTTAAAGTGCAAGTGTGTGATATGATAAATGTTTCTGTTTATTGATGAAATGTTTATTGTGCTGGAGCTTTTGCCGTTTTCCTGGATCTCTTATGGGGTCTTGCAATGGTTTTATTGTAATATGGATAAGATCAAGTTTTGACTTTCAGATCATTATACACTCAGTAAGGCGAATTCATGGAGGCCCAATCTCATGATTCCATTTGGTTTTATTGGGATCTTATACGGTGCTTTCTGAGAAGCTGCAGTAAATGGCAGGTAAAACACTCTTGGTAAACCAATAAACTGAACTCACTCTTAAATATGAAGCTGCTTAAACAAAATGGAAAATTAGCAGTTCCTACAAACTGCAGAAAAAAATAAAAATATTAGCAGCTTACATGACCTCATTAATTTGCTGAATGCTCAGCATATATTCTGCTGAAGGATAAGATGAAATATTTTTAGCACTAATAAATCTGAGGTAGATGGGGGGGAAATATCCTACCTTTGAATTACCATGACTATATTTTTGCACTCATCAGCCATATTTTAGTAAATTGAAGAAATATGAATACTGAAGCTTTAAATCTTAATTCCAAATGTAGCCAGCAAGCTGTCTTTTAACTTCAGCACGGCTCCAGGTAGCAAGGCTCTCAGTGCAGGGATTTTTCAAATAGGTGTCTTTAAGGCTAGGTTAGAAACATTCTTCCTGATATGCTTCCTTTCCGTATGAGATGAGGGAACATGAACAAAATTTGATCCTCCACATGCATTCTGATGGGGGGGGCATCTCCCTAAAAGTCTCAAGATGCTACTTTTGATCTACGTTTTTGTTTTGTTAACTGGTACCAAAAGAAAAACAATTTCATATCTTCTGATAAAACAGTATCCACCATTTTAGTACAATAGCTATAATCACAATCTTTCCTGTGAGGCTTGAAAGTCGGAATTACCAGTGAAAATATTGCTTTCCTCCCATCTGTCTATAAATTTATTCAATAGCTGTCATTCTTCCTTCATACTGAATAAGTCGGTTTTACTGGTTTCATAATCTTCCAAACTTGTAGCAACCAAAAATTATCTTCAGCAGTTTTCTATCTGCGAGTTTTTCCCCCAGAGCACAATTCTTTATGATATGGGAGCCACATGAATGGGATATTGTAAGTGAAATGCAACCGTGCGGCTGGATTGAGCCCATTGTGCTGGAGGAGAACTGTTTAAACTCATATTCCTCTGAAGCTTGTCTCCGTCCTGCAAGGGAAATAGAAAGGTTCCTAAAACAACAAGGACTCTTGTAGTGCCTTGAAGACTGATGAATGGATAAAAAAACCCTATGGAATATGCAGAAATGGTGAAACTTACCGGAATAATAAGAAATCAAGATAACACACTTTCTATAAAAGAATGGAAATGGTTTATGGAATATTTACAGATAAATTGCAAACAGATAAAAACATTAGCAGATGATTGTAATAACCTGCAGTTTCATAAGAGTATATATTTAAAGTAGATAATTAAATGAAAAAATTAAATGAATTTGGATATGCAGAAGATATTAAAAAATAAATTTAAGGAACCGCAGAAAGAGGGGGAAGGAAGTCAAACTTTGAAGTGTTAAATTGATTGTAAAACTAATGAAATATATAAACTTGAAAAGTATAAATAAAAACTTGAAGACTGATGAATTTATTATGGAAAAAGCTTTGTGAATTATAGTCCACTTCATCAGATGCACAGTGCTATTCTGATACACACAAACAGAGTTATAATGGGGTCAAAAGAAAATGAAATGCAAAAAGTATAGACAGTGATAATTATGTTATTAACACCGGCCATTAGAAAAAAACTCACACAGATGTTGAAAACACAGCCGTCCTGCTAACAGTAAACCAATTAACATTTGTAGTGTGATTACCCTCCCCACAAAATAATATTTGTGCCAATTCAGTTCACAACTGCTAGCACTGAACTTTTTTTTTTTTTTACGAAATCTAATCCTGTGGTTCATGTTGCAGTTGCCATTTGAAGTTTCTTCATACAAGGATAGTGACTTTAAGGTCAGTATCCATTTCTCAGGAGCTTGAAACAGTTATAGAACTGACACAAAAAATCCGGGAGCTAAGAGGAATCCCTATTTCACGAACAGTTCCCCACCCAAATCCAGGAGCGATGGCTTCGCCTATCTTGTAAACAAATCCTGAATCCTAATGTTCAGGAAGAAGAGCAGACTATTAGGTTATGCTTTCCTACTTCCTCTTCTATTTAATGCGGATGATCAGAGGGATTTCAGCTTCTTTTGGAGACCTTGTGTATGCATTCTGTAGGATCAGGGCTGCACTATCCTTTGGGGTAATACATATGTTTGGCCAATTGACCCATTTGCAACTAGAGTACCTGTTGTGGGTACCATACACATTTGGGACGTGCGTGGCGCTGTGGTCTAAACCACTGAGCTTCCTGGGCCTGCCGATCGGAAGGTCTGCGGTTCGAATCCCCGTGATGGTATGAGCTCTCATTGCTCTGCCCCAGCTCCTGCCAACCTAGCAGTTCGAAAGCACACCAGTTCAAGTAGATAAATAGGTACCGCTGCAGTGGGAAGGTAAACAGCATTTACATGTGCTCTGGTTTCCGTCACGGTGTTCTGTTGTGCCAGAAGCGGTTTAGTTCTGCTGGCCACATGACCTGGAAATCTTTCTGTGGACAAATGCCAACTCCCTTAGCCTGAAAAGCGAGATGAGCGCTGTAACCCCATAGTTTCCTGTGGCTGGACTTAACTGTCCAGGGGTCCTTTACCTTTACCTTCTACCACACACATACTGCAACCAAGCACAGACCACAACCCATTCTATTGGCTTTAGCAGAACAATTATTTAAAGTCTAATTTTAGTGAAGAAGAAGAAGAAGAAGAAGAAGAAGAAGAAGAGTTTGGATTTTGATATCCCCGCTTTATCATTACCCGAAGGAGTCTCAAAGCGGCTCACAATCTCCTTTCCCTTCCTCCCCCACAACAAACACTCTGTGAGGTGAGTGGGGCTGAGAGACTTCAAAGAAGTGTGACTAGCCCAAGGTCACCCAGCAGCTGCATGTGGAGGAGCAGAGACGTGAACCCGGTTCCCCAGATTACGAGTCTACCACTCTTCACCACTACACCACACTGGCTCTGTTGGCATATGTTCTCCCATGCCATCACGTTGACAATCCAGGTTTTGAGACAGAACAACAGCAAAATTATTGTGTCAGAGAGAATGTAATGTCCTACCACAAAACTTATTATAGCCAATACTTTTTTGTTGTTGTAAATATCTATTGTTTCTCCCCTGCACCTCCACCATCTGGTCTAATTTCTTTTTTAGATCTTATTATACTAAGCAGAAACTTTTAACATTCTACAATAGATGCAGATTTATGTGCCTACACACAGAAGACTAACCTTTGCCTAAAAGAAATCTGTTGTACGATAGACAAAGAGTGGTGTGTTTTGTTCTCGTGGCCTTTATCCAGATTGGAGACCTGAGTGGAGGGGTGTATTTGTATAAAGGAATACCGGTAATAAGTCTCAAACTTTTCAAAACATACCACAGATTTAACACAAAGTGCATGAAGTGACCAAAGAGAAACTATTTTTTCTTATTTTGGTGTCATCGTGACTCAGAAGGATACTGTTGCAATCTTAAAAGAGGAAAAAGGCTGCTGCAGATTATGTGCCAACATGCCCAGAATGAAATGGCCCAAAATGCTCAGTCCCATAATATTCTGAAATACAGGCAACACCATTTAATTCTTTGGATAATGAAAGCAATTTAGTGCATTATAATTTAGGATGTGGATGTTAGGAAATCGGAAATCAACAAGAGCACGCGTTGCGGTTGGGGCCTGCAAATTCGCCCCCTCACTGTTGCTGGGGAGTTTTTGGACTGTGGCCACAGCTCTGATTGGCCCTGGGGCTGTTGTTGGGTAAAAGTAGATGTTGCAATTTTGCCTGGGCTTCTTGGGGTTTATAACTCCTGTGCACGCTGGGTCAGTTCCTCTTTGCTGCGTGCAACGGATCTCCCACCCGTCCTCTCCCTATTTCTTAGGCCCCTGTGTTGATCTTGCTATGCCTGTTATGGGGCCATCTGCCGTTGGGGCTAGGGGCCTGGTAGGAATTTTTTCCAGTTGGCTGATTGGCTGTTGCCTTCTGGTTTTTCCTACTACATAGCAAATAGTCACAACTTGTAAGGTTGGCGGTTAGGCATTGGTTCCTTGTGTTCGTTGGTGGAGGGGATAAGCCTGGCTGTGGCTGCCCTTCCAATGGTTGGTGATGCGCGGGGAATTCCGTTAAAGGAATCCAGGGGCTCACCTTTGCTTGTCCGTATCCCTCGCTTGGGGGCCAGGGCCATCACAAGAGGTCCTGGGAGCATATGTGGGGCAGGTTATAGAGTCATGACCCCGCTCATAATCTCAACCCCAATGAGTGCTCTCCCATTCTGACGGCTGTCAGGTTCTGTCCCTTAGGGGGCAGATAGCTTGAACCAATGCCTATGCAACCACTCACATCAATTTGTATTTCAATAAAGTTGTGGCCAAAATCATGCCAGAAACCAAACCATAAATACTGTCTGTGGTGTGTGTTATTTTGGGGGGGTGAATGGGGGACCTCAACACGCAATGCAATCGGTGCCATATAAGTGCAGCACAAAGATAGTATGAAACAATGGCCACACACCAGAGAAGTGTCTGTGCAAAATAGAGGTTGCCAAGGAGATGGGGGGGGGGCTGAGGTAGCAAGAAAAAAGTGCCCTTTCACAGGAGGTTTTGTTTTTTTTGGTGAAAGGTGTGCCAAGAAGGAGGAGAAGGAGGCAGAACTCCATGCAGCGCTGGCAGGAGGAGGCTGCATCAAGAGACAAGGAGCCATGATTGAATCCAGCAATTCCTTGCCCTGCATTTACCTCTACAGTAATTAAGGTCAGCTGCAGTTAAAAGTAAGTGAAACTCCTCTGAGAAATGTTGCGAATGATTCTGAATTTCTTAATGAAGTTCCTCTGGCATTTCTGCTGATATTTAGCCTGAGCAGGGTCCTCCAAATCTGCTCAGAAGTTCGATTTAGGTTAATGCTCTGACTGCTCTTAGATGCCAGAGCATCATGTGCTGCTTTGGCACTTGACTGTTCAAGTGACAATACAGATTGGGGAATCTTTTCACCAGGCCATAAATGTGAGGGACAGTGCCAAAACAGCTAGTGGTGTGCCTGTGCCGCTGTTAGAATACTGGACTAAGACTGAGACATCAGTTTAAAATATGGAAGTATGAACCTACCTGGATCCTGAGATCATCTTCTGAAGCCCTTCTTTGTGTGCCTCCTCCTCGAGAGGTCTGGAGGGTGGCAACACAAGAACAGGGCCTTCTCTGTAGTGGCTCCCTGTCTGTGGAATGCTCGTCCCAGGGAAGTTCGCCTGACGCCTTCATTATACACCTTTAGGCACCAGGCAAAAACGTTCCTTTTTAACCAGGCATTTGGTTGATCCGATTTACATCCTATGCTCTTTTAAAATGTGGCTCTTTTTTGGGGGGGTTGTTTTTGGGGTTGTTGTTTTTATTTTGGTTATACAGTGGTACCTCGGGTTAAGTACGTAATTCGTTCTTAACCTGAAGCACCACTTTAGCTAATGGGACCTCCTGCTGCCGCTGCGCCGCCAGAGCACGATTTCTGTTCTTAGTGGAGTTCTTAACCTGAAGCGTACTTAACCTGAAGCTTACTTAACCCGAGGTACCACTGTATACAGTGCTTTTTTCTTAAAAAAAAAATGTTTAGGAGTACTCCCATCTTCCTACTCATATTGAAATACTGCCTCTCAATGAGTCCAAACTTAGATTCACAAAATGTTTAGGGGTATGCGTACCTCTGTGTCCCCCCAGAAAAAGAAGCACTGGAGATATATATATTCAAAGAAATAAAATGTCACGGGCCAGGAGTCAGCTTCACCTGCTGAACAGCAGCCTGAAGGGGGAGAAGGCGGAGTGGCTTCACCTGCAGCCAATCAGTCTTCACAGACACAGAGGAAAAGGTACTGATGAGAACCAGTTGGCTTCAGCCTTCTTAAGCAGAGCTTCCAGCAGCAGTCAGATGCTGAAAATCAGGGGTCAGCAATCTTTTTCAGACCATGTGGAGACCGGATTATATTTTGAAAAAAGAAGAAGAAAGAACGAATTCCTATGCCCCACAAATAACCCAGAGATGCATTTTAAACAAAAGGACACATTCTACTTGTGTAAAAACTCGCTGATTTCCAGACCGTCCTTGGGCCAGATTGAGAAGGTGATTGGGCCACACCTGGCCCCCGGGCCTTAGGTTGCCTACCCCTGCTGAAAACAATGCTTGTAGTTTCTGGACCTACCTTGCTGCTTCCTGCTTGCCTTGACCCCCTGCTCATTGGAGTCCCTGACCGCTGGACCATCTGACTACATGGATTGCTGTTCTCCTGACCCTAAGACTGGACCTGACTTTGAATGCTGACTCTGCCTCCAGGCAACTACACCTCAGAAACACTTCTGGTTGGCTGGCCTCCCACTCCACTGAGCTCTGCATGTGGTTGCTCAGCAACGGGACTATGACATAACACAGGGAGCCCAGCAACTCTTCCCAGTAGACATGAGGCAGTTGTGAGGGCTGAAGGTCCCTGTCTTCCCAACAGTTCTTGGGAGGTCACATCTTCTCCGGGTCCTTCCCAGACAATCTGAGACTTTGGCACCATGTCTATCTCAGCTCTGCCCTCTTTAGACCACTTCTGGTTCTGGGAGACCAGGGGGGAAGGGAGTTGGTTACAGCAGGAGAAAGAGCAGCCTGCCTGACCTCTGCTTCTTGGCCCCCCTCCTCTCCAGCCTCTTCCTAACCATCAAACCTGCTACTTCTTCAGCTTCTGACACCACCACCTCCCAGTCTCCTTGGACCACTCCTTGTCATCCCACCACAAATCCCCTAGCTCTGAGACGCCTTCTCTTAGGAGTTCTCCAGTTGGTGCCTCCCACCAGCCCTCTGCATCCAGCCAGTCCATGATAACCTGTCTCACAGATTTGTTGTGAGGATAAAATTGGGGTGGGGGGATAACTATGCACTCTACATTGAGCTCCTTGGGCAGAGGGAGACCAGTAGCCAAAAAAACCCTGCTGGTTGCTCAGATCATTGTGGGCAACCATGTATGGTCTTGTTCCCTGCCTTTCATGGCTGGTAAGACCTAGTAAAGAGGGGGCAGCTGGCTGGGCCAGGGAGGTCATTAATGCTTCTGTATGAGAGGGAGTGCTCCCTGGCTGCTTAAAGGAGATGGTGGCAATGTTACTTCTTAAGCAGCTACCTCCAGATCCAGAAAATTGAATGACTACTAACGGATATGGAAATTTCCATGAACATTCATTTTCTCAGAAAGAAATGGACCACAGACGTTGGGAAGAAACACGTATGTCAGGCTTCTGTAACAACAACAACAACAACAACAATTTATTATTTATACCCCGCCCAACAGAATATTAAAAAAGACAATGATCCTTACATAACCTTGCAGGTGGCAAGGTTCTTAAACTCCGTTTTGTCCCAAAAAGGCGAAATGGCCAATTACATAACTACTAAAGGTCTTTCGCCATTTTATATTGCAGTTTTAATATCTCTGGGGGATGGTTACCTTTGACGGCCGTGGTACGATATTCTGCTACTGTGGTATCTCCGTATTTCTGTGTTATATGGGTTGTTTTATGTATGTTTACGCTTATATTGATATTTTTATATGGGCTTATAGCTACAATAAATTTCTATTTCTAATATTAAAAACATGATAAAACATCAAACATTAAAAACTTCCCTAAACAAGGTTGCCTTCAGATGTCTTCTAAAAGTCAGATAGTTGTTTATTTCCTTGACATCTGATGGGAGGGCATTCCACAGGGCGGGCGCCAATACTGAGAAGGCCCTCTGCCTGGTTCCCGGGTAACCTCACTTCTGGCAGTGAGGGAACCGCCAGAAGGCCCTCAGCGCTGGACCTCAGTGTCCGGGCTGAATGATGGGGGTGGAGATGTTCCTTCAGGTATACTGGGCCGAGGCTGTTTAGGACTTTAAAGGTCAGCACCAACACTTTAAATTGTGCTCGGAAATGTAGTAGGAGCCAATGTAGGTCTTTCACCACCAGTGTTATATGGTCTCAGCGGCCACTCCCAGTCACCACTCTAGCGGCCGCATTCTGGATTAATTGTAGTTTCTGGGTCACCTTCAAAGGTAGCCCCATGTGGAGCGCATTGCAGTAGTCCAAGCGGGAAATAACCAGAGCATGCACTACTCTGGCGAGTAGTTGTCTTTCAGTTGTTTTTGGACAAGATATTCCACCAGCTCCAGCCAGCATGGCAAATGGTCAGGGATGACAGCAGTTGTAGTCTAAAATATTTGGAGGACACCAAATGGAAAACTACATTATTTCCATTTCTTTTTAATAAACAAAAGTTATTTAAAACCTGAAATCTGAAACTTATTTATTGCTGTCAAGACTGTCATATTTTTGATTTAGGGTAGGAGTCAATAGCAATGCGCAAAAGCAATCAAGCAGGAGTAGCTTTGATTATGTACAATCTTGGCAAATGAAGACCTGTGTAGGTGGATACACTTGAAAAGTTCTGGTTCATAAACTGCCCACAGGGACAGTTTAATATTTCAGGGTTGTAGGTGTGCAACCTAACAAATATATAACTTTCTTTTCAAAAAAAGGAAGGGTACATTGAACTAGCCTTAATTTAATTAGTTATTTTAAGGTGACATCTGAAGTGGTGTGAGGTTTCTTCAAGCAGAATGACACAGGCAAACGATTCTGGGGATAATAACTTACTGTTGAGTAGCATTTGCTGTTAATTCTTTGAATATTTCCAGTGAGGTAACTGGAGTTCAGTCCAGTAGATAAGCAGGGCCATACTTAGCATACGCGGCACCAGGGGGCAGCTCAGAGTTGTTGAGCTTTTTTTTGGGGGGGGGCACACAACTCTCTCCCATGCCGCTGTGGGTGGAGGGAGGAGAGCAATCCCCGCAGAGGCTTGGGAGGGAAGCTGTGTGCCTCATGTGAGCTGTCGGCTGGCCTGGCTCTTCAACCCCCAGACTCCAAATCTCGGCCCCGGACTTTCAGCCTGGCGCCCCTAAGAGCCCGGCGCCCGGGTGCCCCGCACCCCTAATGCCTATGGGTAAGCCGTCCCTATAGATAAGTAAAGGGGCTGCAGAGCATCCCTGGACTATGTGCTGCTATGAATCCTGGGTTTGTCTGTAGACACAGTTACTGGACAAAAATGAGAAGGCCTCTCTCACATTTTTCAGGCAGTTATGAACCAAAAACAGTACAGTGGTATCTCGGGTTACAAACACCTCAGGTTACAAACACTTCGGGTTACAGACTCCGCTAACCCGGAAGTAGTACCTCGGGTTAAGAACTTTACCTCAGAATGAGAACAGAAATCGTGCACTGGCGGCAGGGCAGCAGCGGGAGGCCCCATTAGCTAAAGTGGTACCTCAGGTTAAGAACGGTTTCAGGTTAAGAACGGACCTCCGGAACGAATTAAGTTCATAACCATAGGTACCATTGTATCTCCTGTGGGCCATTGCTGACTGATGTTTCTCTTTTTCTTCTTCTTTGTTAGCCTTTTGTCTAGGGATGGGTGAAGATTTCACTTTTGGTTTATCTCAGTGCCTCATTTTTTCCCAATTTTAAGTTTTCCACATTTCCATATCAGTTTGCATTTTTAAAAAGTTCTCGTGAAACTTCAGCAGTGTTTCTTTGTGCAAATTTCTCCTACTATACTCATTTTTATACACAATTATGCCTAATGTACACATTTCTGCTATTTTCCCCAATATAATATGTTTTGTAGGCTAGTTTCACCAATGTATGTGTCATGCGTTCATATCCACCTTTTACCCTGATATGCTTTTTTTTTTTTAAAAAATCCACATTATGTGGCTGGAGATCTGCATTGCAAAATTCAGAGAAGGGCAGATTTCAAACGATGGCTATGATTGTGCTCAAGCACTATTTCTCTCTATTGAGTAATGAAGAAAGAAAAGTTTGTGGTGGAGATTCTTCACTGCATCTCCTGACTCTGATGCCTAGCCCAAAGATCACATTTATTTGGACTAAATGACCATCAGGGTCCCTTCCAACTCTTTAGTTCTATGATTCTACATTGTCCCACAGAACATCTTTTTTCCCCTTTTGGAAATACTTTTTATTTGATTTTACAAATGTAAAGTTATAACAATACCAAATACATATCCATAATTAGAGATTTATGTGAATCTCCAGACTTCCATGGGTCTTATTGTCACATTTCAACTGCATATTATTTCATAATCCATATTCTGTATCTCTCCGTATTGTCCATAGTGTTTGTTACATTACAAGTGTTATTAGAATCCTGCTCATGTTTTCATCTGCTTACAGTAGTCTCCTAAATAAATGATAAATTTTCCCTGTTCTTTCTTGAAACTTTTGTTTTCTTGGTTCCTGAGTTTTCCAGTCAATTTTGCCATTTCGGTGTAGTCCAACAGCTTGGTTTGCCATTCCTCTATGGTAGGGACTTTGTCCTTTCCATCTCTGGGCTAGTAATATCCGTGCGGCTGTGGTCGCATACATAAAAAAATCTCTTCTGCTCCTTTGGAATGTTGGTACCTACAATTCTTAATAAAAAAGCTTCTTCTTCTTCTTCTTCTTCTTCTTCTTCTTCTTTTTCTTCTTCTTCTTCTTCTTCTTCTTCTTCTTCTTCTTCTTCTTCTTCAATAAAAGTTATTTTAAACATTTTTTTTTCAATTCATTATATATCATTTCCCAGACTGCTTTTATTACCTTACTCAACCATCACATATGGTAAAAGGTTCCTTCTTTTTCTTTGCATTTCCAGCAGGTATTTTTACTTGTCTTATACATTTTTGCTAACTTAAAGGGACTCCTGACCATTAGGTCCAGTCGCAAATGACTCTGGGGTTGTGGCGCTCATCTCACTTTACTGACCGAGGGAGCCGGCGTACAGCTTCCAGGTCATGTGGCCAGCATGACAAAGCCGCTTCTGGAGAACCAGAGCAGCGCACGGTAACACCGTTTACCTTCCCGCTGGAGTGGTACCTATTTATCTACTTGCACTTTGATGTGCTTTCAAACTGCTAGGTGGGCAGGAGCTGGGACCGAGCAAGGGGGAACTCACCCCGTTACAGGGATTCGAACCACTGACCTTCTGATCGGCAAGCCCTAGGCTCTGTGGTTTAGACCACAGCGCCACCGGCGTTCTTTTTTGCTAACTTACTAGGAGTCAAATACTACCACCACAGAACATCTTATTTGGCATCTTATTTGTGGAACTCCCTCTCCCAGCATACCTATATGGCAAAACCTTCCTTCTTCACTGGGAAGGGCTTCAAAAATTAAAAAATAAACGGAGAAATAGCCATCTCCTCCAGAACCCTGTTGCCAATTTTAGCATCTATAAATCATTAGTGCCATATAACAGTTATTTTTAAGTTCAAAAGCTTTTACCTCTTTGTAATGAACACCTTCCTTAAGTCAATAGTATGTTCTAAAGTTATCCCTTACTCCCTTTAAGCATCCTGCCATGCTCAGAGTCACAGAAAAGGGATTTTTTGGGAATAATTTAAGTATAATAAATGAGATAATGAGCTTGGGAAATCGAAGGGATCCTGGTGGTCAAAGCTGGATGGGTCAGATGGGTGCAGTTTGAAGCAATATCTCTTAGCCCAGAGAGATCAGCTGCCACTGGCTTTTTTTAACCAGACATTTTCACGACCAAATATTCACTCTCATTCTTTAAATGTCACAGATTTAAAAGGGGCAAATCATTCTTTCAACGTGCGTGCATGTGCTACCAGAACTCTTCTGATTTTTCAGTGTGTTAGTTTAGACCTTTTCGGACTTTGGGTTTGCTGGAAAATTGGTGCACTTAAATTATTATTATTTTTGTCGATGATGCATATTTTAGATTCTTGACAGCTGATTTTAGTGGGTTGTGATTTTTATTTCATCGGAATTGATTGATACTGTGGATTTTACAACACAATATGTTGCTGCTTTGCTTTGTGAGTTGTTCTGGGATCCCAGATTGGGTTATGAATGTGGGGTGCAAATTTGAAAAAAAACCACACCATGTAAGCACATGGTTGGCTGTGAGTCACTTTGGGTTGCCTTGGGCAAGATAAAGCAACTAACACATTTTTTTTTAAAATCATCTTCATCATGGGAGGTATTGTGACTCAAACCTGCTGCTCTTTCCATAGCTCCACCTCTTAATCTGGTCAACCCCCACTTTGGTTTTTCATTTTTTTAACATGAAGTTAAAGTGTTACAGAATCTTAGAAGCTGGATTTTACAGCCATAGATACCTTTGGAATACTTCAAAATGTGTAACTGGGGCAAACTCACTTGGCTACTTGTTGGCATTGGTCATGTCAATATCCTTTATTAGGCATAACAGACCACATGTTATCAAACAGACTCTGTATACAAATTGTGCAAAATACGAGCTTGACAGAACAAAACTTGTATCAATCGAATCCTTAACTTCAGAATTCCCGACTCGTCCACAAATGTAACTCCGAATTTCTCCCAATGACCCTTTGTTAAAAAACCAATTTGTGTATAATACAACATTACCACTTCCCGATCCAATTAAAAACCATTAAATCTCTTTGTAATGACCCAGTCTTTCTACATGGACAGCACTCAAAAATTCAGCTACTATAAGAGTAATTTGATCATTACTGTCCGAAAGCAGGTCCTGTACCGTTGGAGGCATAGAAATCAGCCTGTCGCGTTGTAAGGTCTCTCTGTATTGGTCATGTCTTTGTCCCACAGTCCAATTCAAACTAAGACCCACCAGGATGAGATAGTTGGGTTCAGTGGATCTTGAGCTTTACCGGCTAAGCCAGGGACCACTTGGGGCTATGCCAGCACAAGCCCCACAGATATGCCAGTGCAAATCTTTCACCCTGGCTCAGCTGGGGCTCAGCTGGCAGAATTTATATTGGCAAAACTTGTGCTGGTGTAAGTCCCCCTCCCCACCCCCCAAAAATGGGATTTGGTGGAAGCAGGACAGGGTGACATATGACTTAGCAACCAGGTGGTGAAGGTCGAATTCCTCCTGAATGGGGTTTGGAAGAAGGCCAACGTAAGCTGGTGTAATGTACTCTAATGTACAACACACCAGCTTTTTATAGTTTGGATGGCTCTGCTAGCCTAATTCAATGTTTAGAGAAGAGCCTAGCAGGGCCCTGCTTTAGATAAGCATTTGCTTACAACTGCACATTGGGAGCCTCATTTAACTTGCTTTAACTTTCATTTGGGGACTTCTAAGAAGTGAGCAACATAATTTAATTTCCCTTGAGAGTTTCTTAAGAGGAACTGGCAGCCCGTCTTGCTTTGGGAAGGAATCTGGCATGACAAACCTATTGATTATACGGGGTTGTCATTCTTCTGTGGAGAGAGACAGTCACATTCACCATTAAGTGCTTAGCCTAATGGCAATTTGGAAAAGGGATTGTTGAAGAATGAATGAAAGCTTTTCATTTTGCATGAAAACAGAATGCTTTTCAATAATAATAATAATAATAATAATAATATTTTTATTTGTACCCCGGCCGGAGCCGGGCTCCGGGCGGCTAACATCATAAAACTAACACAGTATACAAAGAACATAAAAACAGGCAATCAATTAATTAAAATACATCTTAAAATTATTTATTAGTATGAGCTTTCATGTGCATGCACACGAAAGCTCATACCAATAACAAACTTAGTTGGTCTCTAAGGTGCTACTGGAAGGAATTTTTTTATTTTGTTTCGACTATGGCAGACCAACACGGCTACCTACCTGTATCTTAAATTTAGTTCAGAACAAATTAAAATCTGGACAGATGGCAGTCTACGGGTAAAATTGAGAGTGGTTAATATTCTCTAGGGTCAACTGTTACCAAGTATGACACAGACTAGTACCTTGTGGGTTTAAACAAACCTCAAAGATAATCATAGAATTGAAGAGTTGGAAGGGACCACGGTGTGGGGTTCAAACCCATGACTCTGAGATTAAGAGACTCATGCTCTACTGACTGAGCTATCCAGCAGAGGAACTTTAATGCAGCTTTTATCAAATAACTTGATCTGAGCTGCAGAACTTTTATTGTTAAAGAAAATAAAGTTTATTGTTCTAGCCAAAGACCCTCATAAACTTATATTAAGCAATACTTTTAATAAAATAACACAAAACATACATCCATAATATGAAAAACTGCAAAGACTTTGCCAAGTTCCTGAACGTTAAAACACAGTTTCCTTTGTGCATCTCTGACAGATCCAATTCTTATATTATTTTGCTTTTTTAAAATCCAATTTGCCAACATCCATGAATACCAGAGAGACAAGTTGCCGGAGACACTAACAAACTCAAATCCAGCTTGATTTCACTTTAAACCTCTGAATCACCACAACAATTTACAGCAATTTTATCCAATTCCTTTTTCTGTTTTTTTTCCTTCCCAGCCAGTGCATAGAGGGCCACTCTCTGTGTTATAAGGCTATTACTGTCACTCAAAAAACCCAAATCGTTTCTGCCAGGGTGTACCTGCTTGCTTGTGAGAACAAAGGTTTCAGAAAGTGATCTCTTGGGTCTCTATATAAGGGGCAGGCTAAAAGATAATGAGTGATGTTGAGCACAAGTACAAAGAGACTGGGGTTCATAGTTCACATACAGGTGAAACTCGAAAAATTAGAATATCGTGGAAAAGTCCATTTATGTAAACAATTGTTTTCATTAGCTACTGGAGTTTAATATGAGTTAGACTCATGACATGCAAAGTGAGATATGTCAAGCCTTTATTTGTTATAATTGTGATGATTATGGCATACAGCTGATGAAAACCCCAAAGTTGAAATTGTTAATTTGGGGTTCTCATCAGCTGTACGCCATAATAATCACAATTATAACAAATAAAGGCTTGGCATATCTCGCTTTGCATGTCATGAGTCTATCTCATATATTAGTTTCACCTTTTAAGTTGAATTACTGAAAGAAATGACCCTTTCCACGATATTCTAATTTTTCGAGTTTCACTGTAAACTTCAGATTCAGGCCTGGTCTGAACCCAACACACTTCTATACCTTCCAACATTTCTCCAATGAAAATAGGGATGTCCTATTCAATAACAACAACAAGAAGAACAGCAATAAATTTAGTATTTGCCCCAGCCACTCTAGGTGGCTTCCAACATATATAAAAACACAATTGAACATTAAACATTAAACTTCCCTATACAGGGTTGTCTTCAGATGGCTCGGGGGTCAGATAACTTGATACCCTCCAACATTTCTCCAATGAAAATGGGGACACCCTAAGGAAAAGTGGGATATTCCGGGATCAAATCAGAAACCAGGATGGCTTCTGTCAATCTAGGACTGGAAAATATTATTAATATTAATATTATTAATATTAATATTGTTTTATTATTTATACCCCACCCATCTGGCTGGGTTTCCCCAGCCACTCTTGGCAGCTCACAACAGAATATAAAAAACACGATAAAACATCAAAAACTTTCCTAAACAGGGCTGCCTTCAGATTTCTTCTAAAAGTCAGATAGTTGTTTATTGCCTTGACATCTGATGGGAGGGCGTTCCACTGGGCGGGAGCCACTACCAAGAAGACCCTCTGCCTGGTTCCTTGTAACCTCACATTTCACAGCAAGGGAACCGCCAGAAGGCCCTCGGAGCTGGATGTCAGTATCCAGGCTGAACAATGGGGGTGGAGATGCTCCTTCAGGTATACTGGGCCCAGGCTGTTTGGGACTTTAAAGGTCAGCACCAACACTTTGAATTGTGCTCGGAAACATACTGGGAGCCAATGTAGGTCTTTCAGGACCAGTGTTATATGGTCTCGGCGGCCACTCCCAATCACCAGTCTAGCTGCTGCATTCTGGATTAATTGTAGTTTCTTGGTCACCTTCAAAGGTAGCCCCACGTAAAGCGCATTGCAGTAGTCCAAGTGGGAGATAACTAGAGCATGCACCACTCTGGCGAGACAGTCTGCGGGCAGGTAGGGTCTCAGCCTGCGTACCAGATGGAGCTGGTGCACACCTGCCATGAACTTCCATAGGCTCATTCATGTTCTGATGCAACTGTTCACACATAGACACCTTCTTAAATCACAATTAGTGCTGTATTGGGATATATTTTTGGAAAAAGAATCATTTGTTTTACTACATAGTTATATTCTTCTCTGTTTAAAATTGTTAATATTAGGACTATTGCCTGACCATTGCCTGTTAAGGAGATTGTTAATACCCCAGTACAATTGTTGTGTATTTTTTTGGGGGGGGATCTGATGTTTGGGAGAAAGTGGTAACTTCCTTTGTGTGCCTGAATGAGGGAACCATCAGTTTAAGGAAGATACCAGCCAGCTAAGAGAGGGATCCTGCTGGAAAGTCTGCATGTGTAGAGTTCAGAGCATAGCTTTACAGTTAGAGAGGAGTTTTGCTGTTTCTTGAATTTCTTGTTGCCTGGGGAAGTGGAGAACTCATAATAATATATAAAACATTAAACCCGTATTTAGAAAAAGAACACAATAAAGTCTAGAAAATTATTTTTGAAAGCTGTGGTGCTGTTTATGAAATGATAGATAAAGCTGCAAACGAAGGCAAATCTTGAGCACATTTTTCAGGCCTGAGTCTATTCAGCTCTGGAGATTTTCATATCAGCTCTAAGTTGATACCTCAAAAACTTTGCATCAATCTGAATAATGCTCCCTGGCTTCTGCTGTGCTGGTGTGTTCCCAGTGGTTTGTATGCATTTTTTAGGTGCTCATTAAAATATTCTTACCCCCCCCCCCCCAACCTCGGCATCTGCCACCTTTTCGCTGTCAAAATGTGGAAGGCTACCATCAGGGTGGTGCTGTGGGTTAAACCACAGAGCCTAGGTTGGCGGTTCGAATCCCCGCAACTGGGTGAGCTCTCGTTGCTCGGTCCCAGCTCCTGCCAACCTAGCAGTTCGAAAGCACGTCAAAATACAAGTAGATAAATAGGTACCGCTCCGGTGGGAAGGTAAACGGCATTTCCATGCACTGCTCTGGTTTTGCCAGAAGCGGCTTAGTCATGCTGGGCACATGACCTGGAAGCTGTCTGCAGACAAACGCCGGCTCCCTTGGCCAGTAAAGCGAGATGAGCGCTGCAACCCCAGAGTCATCCGCGACTGGACCTAATGGTCAGGGGTCCCTTTACCTTTACCTTTTACCATCAGAATGGGACAACAGTAATATGCACAAAATGGAAAATGTAATTTGGCTTGCATTAGAGCTCACCAGGAGCGCTAGAGCTGATGATCTGAAAGGGTTAGCTGTGAATTACAGGTATCGACTGTTAGCCTGGTGGTAGATATAATGTCAGAGCAGATCAATTTCCTTTGGCAGCCATTTTGTTGGTGGCTTAGGAAAATTACAACCAAGTGATCTACAATCCTCTGTGCCAAGTTGAGGGAGAAGGTTGGGTAAATACTCTTCAATACTGAAGAACTCCCCCACCCATTTGCCCTCTTATTTCCATCACTCTTTTGTGAAATCTTAATATCGTAGATTGTAATGCAGAGTCTGGAGAACAGCCGTGTGAGGAGATTGATGTTGTTCCTTGCTAAAGCTTTCAGACTGATTAGCACCTGCATAGGAAACTGTTGGGGAGAACGACATCAGTTGCTGCGACTTAAGGAAGACTGGGAATCAAATTAAAATAAATAATACAAGCTAAATAAGTAACAACAATAACCTTTCCAAAGCTGATTTCTACCTGAAAGCCCACAAAGAGGGTAAGGATTAGGGCGAGAGTTCTTCAGTTGCTTATTCATTAGTCCATTTCTTAATGAATCTGAGTTGCTGAGAAAATGTTAGAACAAGCATAGGCAAACTCGGCCCTCCAGATGTTTTGGGACTACAACTCCCATCATCCCTAGCTAACAGTAATATTGATTATTAGTGGCTTTAGCTTTCCTAGACATAAGAAAATAATTTGGGTTTAGACTGTCATCATCTAAAATGGACAATGATTTCAATATAGACATTAACAGCTGCCTCCCTGTTGAGTGTTCTGTATTTTAAAGTGTGTACACTAGTGGCCAAAATTGTGGAAACCATTTGGAAAAAGTGTATTTCTGAGGTTTGGTGGCTCATAACACCTGATTGGCTCTCTAAACACTTATGCTCATTGGCTACATTCAAATGAAGGAAAGCTACTGCATATCAACCTAAGCAAGTTGTGCTTCCTTTTTCTGGTTATTTGGCTATAACGTTTGATGAAATACAGATAATTGAACAATAAAAACTGATAATAATAATTGAAATTGTTGCATTACATTCTTCATTAAATTATCTTTCCATTGATAGATAATTTTATGGTATTACTAAAATAAAAGTGGCATTATGAGCCATCAAACCTCAAAAATACACTTACTTTTGAGCATACAATTGTCACAAACCTTGCTTATTTGTTTGAAAGGCAATATTATGTAACACAATATGATGTCATGCAAAAAGGGAATTACTGCCTCATCTGTCTTTGCACACCTGCTATTATCACGGGGAAAGCAGATATATTTGATTTATTTATGTCGTGTACACATTACCATTCAGTCTGGCTCCAGCATTCTTCCTTTGCTGATGTTTGAAGCATAGGGCACATGATGTTCACCCCAATCCATACGTATCCTGCAGTTTCTTGAGAAATACCCCTATTTGGTGGGTTCTTCCTCAAACCAGCTTCCTACCAAATTGAAAACATGAACTGCTCTTAAGTTGAGGTGTGTCCTTTTGAGACAGCCGTTGCACATGCTCAGATGACAGCTTCACTGAATAGGAATTTGGTGTGTGTGTGTGTGTGTGTGTGTGTGTGTTTTCACATGTGGGTAAGCCAAGCAAGTAACACATATCAAGTAACATCATCCCCCCCCCCAGCACGTGTATAGAGCAACACAAAAAACGCGACTCGAAACACATCAGGGGAAACAACCTCAGTGCATTTTAAGCCACTAATGTGTACCTAGCCTAAATCAAGAGCAAATGCTTTAAGTTGTTTATAGGCAGCAACCTCAGCAATTGGGAGTAGCGGTACAGCAAAGGGGAAAACATTAATAAGATCATTTGTCATCTAATCATTCTTTCCAGTTTGTTCAAAATTAGATTTAAAGCTGCTGGCTAATAGGGGGATTATACAGTTTTCCATGCATGATTTGAAGTACTGTTTGTTCAGCTCCTTAAAAATAAATACATCAGGGATTCATCAATATAGTTTGGGACAGCAAGGATATCCAATATCTATTAAAAAGGATTGAACAATCTATCACAGGGCTTCTTGATACGTGTATTGTAGCCCAAGCTTAATAATTCTCAATGTTCCCGCTTAGCCATAGAAGACGGTATTATGGTTGCTTGTCAACCGTTTTTAGCCTAATAGCTCAGAAGGCTTGCCTGATGGGAGATAAGAGTTGGGGAGATATGTTTGTCTGGCAGTTGAGATTCGTCTAAATATAATGCCCCAAAGCACTGAGGAAGTTTGCACACGCACCAGCAGAAGAGAATTATTGCATGTGTGTGAAAAACGAGAGCTAGCAGTCAGCGGCGGAGAAAGCCGATTGGGCGCCTGGGGCGGCGCGCATGCCCTGCGCCCAGGGGCTGGGCGAGCCGGGGCAGGACACTCCGCGGGGCCTCCGAGGAGTCTGCCTGCCTCCTCCCACTCAGCCGCCCTACAGCTGAGGGGGAGGCAGCGGGCGGACCGTTTGGGGCAGCGCGGAGCCTGCGAGCGCCCAAGCCACCGCGTCACTCCCAGGAGAGACGCCTGCCTTGGGCGTGCTGCAGACCCTGCGGTGAGTGCCGCCCACCATTTTGTCACCCCTCTCAGTGGTGACACCCGGGGCGGCCCGCCCCCACCGCCTCCCTTCCTCTGCCCCTGCTAGCAGTCAGCCCAGAAGAGAGAGAGGCAAGGGCAATAATAGGTATATGCAATGTCTCTCTCGTATTTTTTCATGTAACATTTTTACACATTAGTTTCATTTGTTGAGACATTAGGAAGAAAAGGGGGAAGGAGGTGGGTGGGGTGGGGAGATGGGTGGGGTGGGGTGACGATGTTTCTATTTTACTTGATATATGTAGGGTTTGGTGTCAGCATTGTTTGTGTAGGTTCTCTGTTGTTCGCTTGTGCTCCTTTGGTAGTGAGAGAGGTCTGGGTTGGCGTAGGGTGTGATTGTTCATTTGTGGTTGGCTGTGGTGGTCTTTGGTTCCCTGTGTGAGTGGGGTGGGTGAGTGTTTTTGATCAGGCCAGCCATATTGATTTGTATCATGTCGGTAGATTTTTGTCTTTTTGGGCTGTGTGTGTGATGAAGGGGAACCATACCGGGGTGAAGTCGTCTTCTTCTGTTATGCCTTGCCTACTTTTACACAGACTGCTGAAAGGGGAAGGGGCGTTGTGGTGGAGTTGTGGTGGTGACACAGTTTTGCAACTCCTTCTGTTTAAAGGCTCATTTGACTTAATCTTTGCATTCCTTCTGGTTCACGGCTTTTCCAGGAGGCTTTGGGAATGCTGTGAAGAGACTTGCAAAAGGCTCCGTTCCATAGCATTTTAGCATAGTCTGCATTTTGCTGTTTTATTGATGTTGCCTTGATCAATTTGTAATCCACAGTAAGCCTATGTTCCAGAAAGAGAAGGGTAAGCAACAAAGTATACGAGTAATAAAAATTTAGCGGGTGTGCCCCTGGTGTGAGGCATTCTGTATTATGTAGCAAAACACCACTTCCCTGGCAGGAGTGAATGATTCACACTTTATCCTTTATTATCTGCAAAGGTGAATGCGCAAATAATATTGTATATAAAGTTAAATAACAGAGGAAGCCAGACTTTGCCACTGCAGAGTCTGCAAGGGATCAGAGTCTTGGTACATTAATTGGCACCTAATATCCCTGGCAGAGGATAAGGGCATGGGATCCAGTCACCTGGTTGCAGTTAAGCAGCATTGGGCACTTGGGACCTTTGGAGATGGTAGAGCAGAAGACAGGCCAGCAGAACCAGAGCCAACTAATTCTAGTTTTGCCACCATCTTCCTCCAAGCTGAATTTTACACTAGCAACACTGAGACGCAGGGGGAGGAGGGAGGTGAAATCCAGTGCTGCTACAGTGATACCTTGGTTCTCAAACTTAATCCGTTCCAGAAGTCCGTTCCAAAACCAAAGCGTTCCAAAACCAAGGCATGCTTTCACATTGGAAGTAATGCAAAACAGATCGATCCGTTCCAGACTTTTAAAAACAACCCCTAAAACAGCAATTTAACATTAATTTTACTAACGAGACCATTGATCCATAAAATGAAAGCAATAATCAATGTAAAGGTAAAGGTAAAGGGACCCCTGACCATTAGGTCCCGTCGTGACCAACTCTGGGGTTGCGGCGCTCATCTCGCATTATTGGCCGGGGGAGCCGGCGTACAGCTTCCAGGTCATGTGGCCAGCATGACTAAGCCGCTTCTGGCGAACCAGAGCAGCGCACGGAAACACCGTTTACCTTCCCGCTGCAGCGGTACCTATTGATCTATTTGCACTTTGACATGCTTTTGAACTGCTAGGTTGGCAGGAGCAGGGACCAAGCAATGGGAGCTCACCCCATTGCGGGGATTCGAACTGCCGACCTTCTGATCGGCAAGCCCTAGGCTCTGTGGTTTAACCCACAGCGCCATCAAAGTACTGTACTATAAAATAAGTAAGGCAGAATTGTAGTTGATAAAAATTATCATCCACACAGTCACAAAAAACAAATTAACCGAAAAAGCCTTGGAAACAAAAATGCAAAATAAATAGCAAAAACAAAAGCGCCAAACTTAATCTGTTCCGGAAGTCCATTTGACTTCCGAAATGTTCAAAAACCAAGGCGCAGCTTCTAATTGGTGCAGGTGCCTCGGAAACAATAGCCGACAACTGCATCGGATGTTCGGCTTCCGAAAAACGTTCAAAAACTGGAACACTTACTTCTGGGTTTTCAGTGTTTGGGAACCAAGGCATTTGAGAACCAAGGTACCACTGTACTCCCGTTACTGGATGTAAGATGGCACCTGGGTTGGGGCTGGCGGAGGGTGGACCAACCATGGTGGGACTTTGTCCCATTTATCTGAATGGACCAGCCTGCACTGCTAAGCCAGTCTGGATTTATTCAATGTCTGATGGGAGATAGGTCAGGAATGCCCTGTGCACTTCTTTCCCTTTCATAAGGGAAGAAAAGTCTCTATGGCACACTGGGCAATAGATATAGGGCACAATATAGATTTTAACCTCTGGGAAAAACTTTGGAAAAGCGATTTGAAGTTTACAGCATGTTCTTCTTTGAAGGAGAACTACTTGAAAATGATTTGCAGCTGGTCTTTAACTCCGAGTAGCCCTGCTAAGATGTATAAGACTGAATCAGATAAGTGCTGGAGATGCAAAGAGGTGGAGGGAATGTTCTTTCCCATGTGGTGGAGTTGTAAAAGGGTAAAAGAGTATTGGGAAATAATTCATAATGAATTGAAAAAAATGTTTAAAAGTACTTTCCCAAAAAAAACCAGAGCCCTTTTTGTTGGGGATAATTCAGACGAAAATTCCCAGGTGTCAAAAAAGGTTATTTATGTATGCCACTACTGTGGCCCGTGTTTTGGTAGCCCCAAAATGGAAAATGAGCGAAGTCCCAGCTGAAGAAGAATGGCAATTTAAGCTGGCAAAATATGCGCAGCTTGCAGATTTAACATATAGAATAAGAGAACAAGAAGAACATACGTTTAGAGAAGATTGGAAAATGTTTATTAAATATATGGGGGGAAATTGTGTACAGCTGAAAACATTGGCAGCATTAAGATAAATCCAACAGTGTAAATAAGTTTTGACGGATATAACAATGGAATATTGAATGGTTTAGTTTCTGTAAAATATGCAGGGATTTATGATACACAATATGAACCATGGAAAGAGGAGAAGGGAAGTCATTGATATTTTAAGGATGTTTAAATGAGTATTTTAAATTGTAAAACAGAGGGTCATTTAGTCAAAGCCCCTGCAATGCAGGAATTCTGCCACAGCCATCCCTGGGTGGGCTCAAACTGACCCATTGCTCCACAGAGGTTTGGCCATGAATAATTTCTGAAACATATGCCGTTCCCACAGGAGCCCACTATTTAGAGTGACCAGCTTTATATAGACCAAGAACCTTAAATCATTTTACAGAGAGCGCAGAACTACGGGTGATGGCATCATGTTCCAGGTTCTCCTGCCCTCCGTGCTGCATCGTTGACTACTTCTGAGGGAAAGCACACAAAATGGCGGTTGATGTCAGGGGTAGGGAAGAGAAAACCTGACATGGGGCAGAGTGTTTGGAGGCAAACTCTGTTTTTTTAACCATTACTTGTAATTCTGCCCAGAGGAAAATAGAAAAACTGAATAACAGAAATTTTAATAGCCCCCTCTGCCTTTAACTCCAATGTTTTTTCTGGCAGTTCAGATAACGGCGGCGGCCAAAAGGCGAAATCATTTTCAGACGTGGTTTTCATTTCATCTTGTATGGCTGAGCCTTTCTGGCCTGGCTCCTTACCTGATGCAAATTGGAAGCGTGCTCAGATCTGGCCTGCTAAACTTGGAATGCCATCTGTCAATTGTCAGAGTGTTGCTTTCTCCCCGCAGTCAGCAGTTGAAGCCGTAATTAGGAAAAGCTACGAACAGAAGGCATAAAAACGGCTCCCTCTTCCCCAGTTGAAAAGATTGGTATCGCCATCCACTCAAGGGAGTGCTGAGAAAGCATGATACCTCAAAAGAAAGCTGTGATTTGCATAAAACCCTACCCTATTTATTTGCAGAAGCTGGGGATTCTATCACTTATTCATAATGGTGGTTATGAACCAGGAACATTTAGTGTATAAAATGCAATCAACCCCCCCCCCCAAACCTTATTTATTTAGCTTGTCATCACGATCTTTTTTTGGGGGTGGGAGAAAAATGACTTCTCCTTACATCAGCAAGCCTTTCTCTGGGTTTTTTTCTCTGCAGATAGGAGAAAATGAGGGCAGGCTTTCCATTGTTATCAAACAGCTTCAGAAGGGAAGTCCACCATGTGGATATGAAACATGTGCCTTGACGGAACCTTGTGATGGAACAATGTGATGGAACCTTAAAGAATCAGCAGCTGGTCTAATTCTGTAACATGATATGGCCCAAGAATTGGATCATGTACTGTACTTCATGGTCATTGGCATCTATCTGTCTTGAGAGACCTCTGGGGATGAAGTCAAAGCCGTGGAGAATCACAGCGCCTTGCTGTGACTGCAGAGACCGGTAACTCATAACTGCTGCCTCCTGGGTTGCTTTTGCTGCATCGCCAGCACAGATGTGACCTTTCCGGGGTGCCCAGGTGACATGACCCCCCTCTCAGCCTCGCTGATGTGGTCCAAAGGAAAGCAGAGCAATATATTTTATTAAATTTTCAGTTTCACAATTTAAAATATTTATTTTACATCCTTAACATATCAATGACTTCTCTTCTTCTCTTTCTGTGGTTCATTATACATATCATAAACCCCTGAATATTTTACAAAAACAATACCATTCAGTATTCCATATTGCATCCATCAAAACTTGTTTACACTGTTGAATTTATCTTAATGCTGCCAGTGTTTTCAGCTGTACACAATTATTTCCTATATATTCAATAAACATTTTCCATTCTTCTTTAAACACATGTTCATCTTGTTCTCTTATTCTATATGTTAGATCCACAAGCTGTTCATATTCCATTAGTTTAAGTTGCCATTCTTCTTTGGTTGGCACCTCACTCGTTTTCCATTTTGGGGCCGCAGTAGTAGCATACATAAATAACCTTTTTTGACATCTGGGAATTTCAGTCTGAGTTATCCCCAACGGAAAGGACTCTGGTTTGTTTTTGTTTTTTGGGGGGGGAGTACTTTTAAACATGTTTTTTTCAATTCATTATGGATCATTTCCCAATACTCTTTTACACTTTTACAGGTCCAGCACATATGGAAGAACGTTCCCTCCACCTCTTTGCATCTCCAACACTTATCTGATTCAGTCTTATACATCTTAACAAGCCTACTCAGAGTTAAATACCACCTGTGAATCATTTTCAGGTAGTTCTCCAAAAGCAGAGCAAGATGTTTGGCACCAGCCTGGCTGCAGGAGTTGCCAACTGTTTTAGGGACTCAAGGCAGCAGGTACAGATTTTTCCTCAGGGTTTACTCCCAAAGCCTTTCTCATGAATTGAATATAGTCACAAGGCAATGGAAGTTTAGGATCAGGGTTTTCCTTCTCCAAGATGAGCTGCCTTCCCAGGCTGAGGAGCCCCATCTGCCCCTTATACACTTTCGAAGGGGTCACCGACAGTGGGGTCTCTTCCTCTAGCTGAAACTATATAAAATGAAGCATTCTATTTTAACCAAACAAACAGCTCATGGTGTGTACTTGGTTGCAGTCTATTGTTGTCTGTGTCAGTTTGCAAATGTGCCCACAGTTCCTCAAAGGTTGGTGACCCCTAGTCTAGCAACTTAATTTTTTAAAATAATTTAATTTGTAGGTAAATACATCTTCTCCTCTGAACTGATGTATTTATATTTATTTATTACACCTGTATGCCAGCTTTCCTCCACGTTGCTCAGAATGATGTCCTTGATTCAACTCTCTCAGAAAAATCTTTTGAGGTAGGCTTGGTTCAGCAACCCGGGGCTGAATTCAGGTCCGAATTCACTTCCATTCAACCTTTGCTATGATTTCAAAGCTTGCAAGTGGATGCCCGGACCCTCAGTTCCACAGAAAGGAGAATCCATATAAGCATTAGCTTGGCCTGATTATCCTTTTGCCCATATCTGATCCATAGCCTGAATCACATCTGCTGAGCATGAGCCACATTCTGTATATGCATGGCAATTATGTCGACAGCTAACCTTTTCAATATCCCCCCCCCCCTCTTTTGTCATATATTTTTCCTGATCTCTCTTAAGGCCCCATAATCATTTCCCACACGGCTAATCTTTTTCTTCACAGATCTCATTCTTGCATTTAATTTTAACTGTGGATTCATGTACTTCCTAAATTCCTTAAATCACTATATCATTAAGCAGAGCACCTTCCCTTATTTCCTAAAGTACAATTACCAAAGTAGCTTTTTATCTCTCTTTAATTTGTTCGTGCTAAAATGACCAGATGAAATTGAAGGAACAGACTGTATCTCAGTACATTTGCCACATATTTGAGAGAACAGAGCACTAGACTTGGGCTAGCCAGATGTGGGTTCAAATTCCCAGTCATCTATGAAGAACCCTGGACAAATTATTATCACTCAGCTAGGGGTTGGCATTTTCAACTTATCCTAATTTCTCACTTTCCCTTTCTTATGTTCAGTTCTTCACATTTCCACATACATCTGTAATTTTTTACAAGTTGTTTTGAAAATTCATTGGCAGATAATTTCCCCCAATATAATGTATGCTAGTTTCACTAATATATGCAGTAATACCAGACCCTCCAAGTGTCCCTATTTTCCAGGGACGTCCCTGATTTAGAGAAGCCATCCCGGTTTCTGATTTGATCCCGGAATGTCCCATTTTTCCTTAGGTTTTCCTATTTTCACTGGAGAAATGTTGGAAGGTATGGAATTATCTGACCCCCAAGCCATCTGAAGGCAATCCTGTATAGGGAAATTCTTTAAATGTTCAATGTTTTATTATGTTTTTATATACTGTATGTTGGAAGCTGCCCAGAGTGGCTGGGGCAAGCCAGTAATATGTGTGGGGTATAAATAGTAAAATTATCATTATGGAATGAGTCGTCCCTATTTACATCGGAGAAATGTTGGAGGGTATGTAATATGCATAATTTGCCCCAGGACGCACATTTTTGTTCACTGAACTGAACTGAAAAATATGGAGAATGTCAGTTCTGAAGGGTACTGTTTCAGTAAATGTGAATTAGGTTAAGTTTGCCTTTAAATGCAAACTGAAAAAAATTCTGCCCCATTCCTACCCTCAACCCAACTGACTTTAAAATAACAGGTATGTTGGTCTGCCGTAGTCGAAACAAAATAAAAAAATTCCTTCCAGTAGCACCTTAGAGACCAACTAAGTTTGTTCTTGGTATGAGCTTTCGTGTGCATGCACACTTCTTCTTTGACTTTAAAATGGTTGTTGTGGGAAATACAATGAGACCTTCATATATGCAGCCCTGGCTTTTATGACAGTAACTCAAATCTAGAAAAACTCAAAATGTTCCACAAGTGGTATTAGTTAGAGAAGCTGTGGCATAAACCACCGAGCCTCTTGGGCTTGCCAATCAGAAGGTTGGCGGTTCGAATCCCCACGGCGGGGTGAGCTCCCGTTGCTCTGTCCCAGCTCCTGCCAACCTAGCAGTTCTAAAGCATACCAGTGCCAGTAGATAAATAGGTACCACTGCGGCGGGAAGGTAAACGGCGTTTTTCTTGCACCCTGGTTTCTGTCACTGTGTCCCATTGCGCCAGAAGCGGTTTTGTCCTGCTGGCCACATGACCCGGAAAGCTGTCTGTGGACAAATGCTGTCTTCCTCGGCCTGAAAGCGAGATGAGCGCAACACCCCATAGTCGCCTTTGACTGGACTTAACCATCCAGGGGTCCTTTACCTTTACCTAGTTAGAGAAGCATTTTTGGAGAGTGTCAAGTAAGAAACAGAAATTTAGAACAACTGTCACAATATCTCATTATTGTAAATCGAGTTCACCTATGGGGTGAGCACGTGTTGCGGTGGGGACAGGAAATCACCTCCTCCTCCTCCCTTGGTAGTCAAGGGGAGGAGTGGTCATTTGTCCTTTGATGGGAGGGGGCAAGGTGTTGCTGGGGAAAACTGCTTGTAGCAATATTTTGATGGACAGCCCAGGTCCTATTTAAACCCAGCACGCCATTTTGAATGCCTCTTGGCTGCGTGCTTCGGATTCCCCACCCTTCCTCTCCCTTTTTTATTAGGCCTCTGCGTTGACCTTGCTTTGCCTGTCATGGGGTCGTCTGCTTCTTGAAGGCATTGGCCTAGTAGGAATTTTTCCATCTGGCAGATTGGCTGGAGCCATTTGGTTTTCGCCTACTACATTGCAACTAGTCACAACTTGTAAGGTTGGCGGTTAGGCATTGGTTCATTGATTCATAGTGAATGGGCGGTCGCCCTACAGCTATGATGGTGTGATGGGAATTCCGTTAAAGGAATCCAAGGGGCTCCATATGCTTGTCTGAACCCGGTCGGGTTGCAGGGTCGCTGCATCAGCCCCTTGGGACCCCTGGGGAGAGGGAGGTCTACGCCCCCAGTCTCCTTAACTCTCCCCAGTATTGGTCTCCCCCTTTTCGCTGGCCGGTGTCCAGCTCTGTCCCGTATGGACAGATAGTCAGAACCAATGCCTACGCAACCACTCACGTGATTTGTATTTTAATAAAAAGTTGTGGCCAAAAACATGCCATAAACCCAAACAAAAATTATGTCTGAAGTGTGAATTATTTTTGGGGGGTGGCTTGGTGTCCTCAACACGCAAATGACCAGGCTATCGCAGCACTGCTCATCTCTGAATTTGCCCTCCCTGTTTCCAGGATGTCCCTAGAAAAAACATGTCATTTCATGTTTATACCTTATCCTTTATTCAGTGTGAAACATTATCACCAATGCTTTAGATGATATATATATCATCTAAATATATATATATATATATATATTGCAAAGGAAGCCACTCATCTCATAGTTCGTTATTTTGCCTCTTTCAAGATATTTCCCCTGTGATTAAATCCTCTTTCCATGATTTCTGCAAAGGTGGTGATAGATAACAGTAGTTTGGGGTTTCCAACAAACTACTTCTTCTTTTCTTGCCTACTGAGGGAAAATAGCTTTTGAGTGATAATTAAGTGAAATAGGCAGAAGGGATTTGATAAGCATAACTTCTTAATACTCCAACATAATTAAGTTATATGAAATCTATTGCAAATCACAGCCTTTTTCCAAAGCAAAGATAGCAAAACTTTTTAAAGGGTTTAATTTTACAGGTGCTCAGGATACAGGACCGCAAATATTTATTGACATATTCCTTCCAGTTTTATTTTTTTTAAAGTAACAAGCATAAAGGAGATTGAGAGAAGAAATCATAATTGAAGATCAGGAAATTGCTAAGTTTCCTTTCCTTCCTTCATTTAACTGACTTACTGGCAGACAGTGAGAAATAATTGTAAGAGCTAGCAGCTACTTTTAAGACATTACAATGAGTTCTTAAAAAAAGAAAACCTGGGGAAAGTGGAAAAAGCATAAACAATATTGGCACTAAGAATGGATTCAGCACTTCTGTTCATTGAGAGGAGGCTGTTGTGACAGACCTAAATACATTATTCTTAAGCCTCCACCATGTTAATATATTTAGCATTTTAAAATACTTTGCATTGGTGGCAAGGAACTTTTTATATAAGTGCTGCAGAAATCAAATGTGTGAAATCTTTAAAGCATTTGAACATAATGTAAGATGGAAGGCAGGTAAGGAAATTATTTTCTGAGCTGACCCGCAAGATGGCACAGTTTCAAGGGATACTGTGCCCCCCCCATTTATTATGATCTCTTTATTTGTCCCCTTATACATCTTTCCCTAATTCCTTTGATCGTCGAAGGGTTTCTCTGCTTTGCTTAATTAAGCGACATGTTTCATTAATGTGCAGGCTGTGAAGATTTGGAGTTCAGATGTGAAGCATATTAAATAGTACCACTGTATTCCGCTCTGGTCAGACCCCACCTGGAATACTGTGTCCAATTCTGGGCACCACAGTTCAAGAAGGATACTGACAAGCTGGAACGTGTCCAGAAGAGGGCAACCAAAATGGTCAAAGGCTTGGAAACGATGCCTTATGAGGAACGGCTTAGGGAGCTGGGTATGTTTAGCCTGGAGAAGAGAAGGTTAAGGGGTGATATGATAGCCATGTTCAAATATATAAAAGGATGTCATATAGAGGAGGGAGAAAGGTTGTTTTCTGCTGCTCCAGAGAAGCGGACACGGAGCAATGGATTCAAACTACAAGAAAGAAGATTCCACCTAAACATTAGGAAGAACTTCCTGACAGTAAGAGCTGTTCGACAGTGGAATTTGCTGCCAAGGAGTGTGGTGGAGTCTCCTTCTTTGGAGGTCTTTAAGCAGAGGCTTGACAGCCACCTGTCAGGAATGCTTTGATGGTGTTCCTGCTTGGCAGGGGGTTGGACTGGATGGCCCTTGGGGTCTCTTCCAACTCTATGATTCTATGAAATGACATAGATTTAGCCACAGCTGAACTGAAATGAAGTTGCCTAAGTTCTTGCTAAAAGAGGATCCACCTCCTGCCCCCACTTCAAAGTAAACATAATTCCAGCAAGTTGATGCATGTGCATTACGTAAAAGGGACCCCTGACCATTAGGTCCAGTCATGACCGACTCTATTTATTTATTTTTGCAAATATTTTTATTTTTCCAAATAACACAAAGAAATACATCTAATCACATATATTCCACATTTCTATACAAATACCCCACCGAGCTTGTGACTTCCCTCCTATCCTATTCTGGTTTTCTTAGTTTCCCTTCCTTCTTCAACTTTCCTAAATTTATCTCCGCCTTTTAGCTGATCCTAAGTTTATTTAGATTTTAGGTCAGAGATTCTTTCTATTGCATTACAGATATCAGATCAAACCTGCCAGCGTCTTCACATTCTTACAATGTGTTTTCAAATATTCAATAAATTTACTCCAATCTAATTGAAACTTCTGGTCACTTTGGTTCCTTATTCTTCCGGTCATCTTTGCCAACTCTGCAAGCGAAATTACGAATGTTTACTTGGTTTACTTTGTGGTCGTAGTAGCGAGCAGTGTGTTCCGCACACTATCCTAATGTATTACATGGGTCCCTCAATCAAAAACGGTTAAAAGCAACCATCTTAGGCAATAAATAAATAAAGGTAAAGGGACCCCTGACCATTAGGTCCAGTTGTGGCTGACTCTGGGGTTGCGGCGCTCATCTCGCATTATTGGCCGAGGGAGCCGGCGTACAGCTTCTGGGTCATGTGGCCAGCATGACTAAGCCACTTCTGGCGAACCAGAGCAACGCACGGAAACGCCGTTTACCTTCCTGCTGCAGCGGTACCTATTTATCTACTTGCACTTTGACGTGCTTTCAAACTGCTAGGTTGGCAGGAGCAGGGACCGAGCAACGGGAGCTCCCCCCGTCACGGGGATTCGAACCGCCGACCTTCTGATCGGCAAGCCCTAGGCTCTGTGGTTTAACCCACAGCGCCACCCGCGTCCCTGCATGTGCAGTGCCCAACCATAAAAAATCTGCCATAAAGTGAAGGGGAAATCTATGCCACGCATAACACCACAAGGTTAGCCATCTAATGTGTATCAACTGTAGCTTAGGCACGTGAAGGTAGAATGTATCTCATATCTCATAGTAAGAAGCTGGAATTGCACAACAGTAGATATAACAAGCTTGTGGTTATACTAGGACAGGGGTCGGCAAACTTACCAGGCCCCGGGCCGGTTCCTCCAGCATCGATTACGCGGCGGGCCAGAAGGCGGGGGAGCGCGCGCCCATACGTGTGCGCACACACTATTTCCAGCGCACGTCCAGGTCGGCGGAGCACCAGAAATAGCTTGTGCCCGTGCGCACGGGCCTCCTCAGACCCAGAAGTGCGCCGGAAATGACGCTTGCGCACGCACACAAGCTATTTCTGGTGCTCCGCCGACCCGGAAGTGGGCAGCCATGCCGCGCCGCACTGGTAAGAGCGGCCGGCAGCAGCAGGTGGCGGGGGTTGCCGGGGGCCGGATAAATGAGCCCCTCAGGCCGTATCCGGCCCCCGGGCCATAGTTTGGGGACGTCTGGACTAGGACAATTGTCTTCACCCTTTCCAGATCTTTAGCCTAAATGCCATATATATATTTTTTATCATATATTTGTTTGGTAGCAATACAGCTGTTTCAACCAAGTTGTGGGGTTCTGATGCACCAATAAAAGACAACAGATTAGAGCAAGGATGGGGGGGGGGAAATTACGAAAGCCTTGGTTTTCTTCTGAATGACTTTCTAACGGGGTGTGTATAACCACTAAGTCAGTCCCATTGTTGGATAAGTTCCTTGGGATTACCAGTGTTTTTGCACAGGCAATGAAAGTTCCGAACTGTTTTTATACTTTTATACGTTTTTATACTTATTTATACTTTTCAAGTTTATACATTTTACTAGTTTTATACATTTCACTCATTTTACATTCATTTTGACATTTCAAAACTTGACTTTCATCCCCCTCTTTCTGCGGTTCCTTAAATTTGTTTTTAATATCTTCTGCATATCCAAATTAACTAAACTTACTCATTTATTCATCTTCTTTAAATATACACTCTTATAAAACTGCAGGTTGTTACAATAATCCTGCCAATGTTTTTATCTGTTTATATTTTTTCCCCTGTAAATATTCAATAAACCATTTCCATTCTTTTATAATAAAAAAACGTTGTCTTGATTTCTTATCCTTCTGGTAAGTTTCGCCATTTCTGCATATCCCATAAGTTTTTGTATCCATTTTTCCTTTGCTGGGACTTCTTTCCATTTTGGGGCAAGTAACATTCTTGAATAAGTTTCTAAGAAAGAAAGCTATGAACTTGCTCCTTTGAGGAATATCATCTGTTATAAAAAAAGGTAACAGAAGTAGAATTGCTCACCTCAAAATACCTTCGTAAAAGATGCAAGATAGCAGGGTCAAAGAGAATGAGAGAAATCTTTTTCTACACAGCTTTCTGCACATACAGTAGTTGCGTGTTGAGGGCGCCAAACCACGCCTCAAAGAACTCACACCTCAGACAGTAATTTAGGTTTTGGTTTTTGGCATAATTTTGGCCACAACTTTATTGAAATACATGATATGTGAGTGGTTGCATAGGCATTGGTTTAGACTATCTGTCCCATTGGGGACAGAACTGACGACCGTCAGTAAAGGGAAAATACTTAGGGGAGAGAAAAGGAGGCCGGGGGTCAGACCCAACGTCTCTCCCCAAATGCTCCCAGGGGCTCTTGCATGGCCCTGGCCCCAACCCTGACCGGGGGATATGGACAAAAGCATGGCGAGCCCCTGGATTCCTTTAACAGAATTCCCTACACAGCAGCAGCATTGGAGGGGCAGACACAGCCAATCTTTACCCCTCCACCAAAGAACAAAATAACCAATGCCTAACTGCCAACCTGACTAATTGCTACGCAGTAGGCGAAAACCAGATGGCAGCAGCCAATCAGCCAACTGGAAAAATTCCTACCAGGCCCCTGCCCCAACAGCAGACGACCCCATGACAGGCATAGCAAGGTCAACACAGAGGCCTAATAAAAGGGAGAGGAAGGGCGGGAGATCCATTGCACGCAGCAAAGAGGAACATCACAGGGCGTGCCAAGGGTTATATACCCGCTGGGCTGTCCATCACAAATTGCAACAATTAAATCTTCCCAACAACAACCCAGGACCCAATCGTAGCTGTGGCCATCTATCCGATCCCGCCCAGCACTGGAGGGGTGATCTGCTGGCCCCCACCGCAACACGTGCTCTCCATGAAGAACACGCTCTACAGAAAATGTGAAGGGGGGAAAAACCCTCAGACTTAATATCGTCCTCACAGGACAACATTATTAGCATATCCTGATGCCTGACAAAAAGGCCCCACTTTGTGTGAGGTTCTTATAAGTGTAAGAGGGGAAAAAATCTAAGACAAGACATGGGCAAGAAAGCCAAGAAAACGAACCATTTTAATAAGAGTCACAGATACCATCTGGCTGCACAGAAAGGACAGTCCAGGTTTCTGTTCAGAGATATCCTCTTGCTTAAAATGCAGAACACATATAGGATAAAGTACCGAAAAAAAATCTTGCTTCTCTAAGGCCAACTTGACAAGTGAATGGCAGTCTTGCATTGCATCCTCTGTGCCCTAGTTAAATATGGAAAAGTTATTGACTGGAGTAGCAGGATCACATCCAAGGGCAGTTGGAAAGGATGCCCTTTATTTTACCCGTGTAAGATCAGTGTATCCTCAGCCTCCATCGCCATTTGCTTCAGTGCTTCCCAGAGTGCAACTCAATGACCAAAAAGGGCAGCCATGTGATGAACAGGCCATGGGTTTGCCCCCTGGCTGCTACCAATCACAAGTACACACAGAGAGAAGTTTAACCTGGAATCTTACAATTTAATGGGGATATAGGGATTTGACTCTGTCAGAGAGGGCCTAATTACAGGGTCGGCAATTGGGGTTCGAACTATCAGGGTGGAGTTGGCTAGGCAGAGCAAACTGGTTTGGATTTCCTCAAGGGAAGGTAAAGTCTATAAGGGGTTGAATGAGTGTTGCTGGTTGAACACTGATAGTCATTCTAGGTCAGTGGTAGGCAACCTAAGGCCCATGGGCCGAATGTGGCCCGATGTCGTGACCCGACTAGACACTGATAGACCGGGGTCCGCCAGGGTCGCGCCATGCGGGCGCCAGGAAGGGGAACCATGCAGCGGGCCAGAGAAGGGGGCGACTGCGGAGCCAGGCGCGCAGGGGTTAAACCGAGCGCAGCAAGGCCCGACCTCGCCCAGGCATGCCCCGCGGGGTAAACAACCCCAGAATGGGCGATAACGACCGCTAACGAGCCATCAGCAGCGGGCGTGGTGGAACCGGCAGCATCGCAATAACAATGCAAAAAGCACCCATGAATGGTGCAGGTAGACCAGAGCAGTTAACTCTTTTGTCCAAGCCACCCTGGGTGGGGAAGAGGATTACCCCCGGACCTTTAGGGCAGAAGGGAGGGGGGAATTGGGAGTCACCCAGCAAGGTGTACATAAGGGGGATTCTGAGATGGCCTCCTCAGAATCCTCACGGACTTTCCACGTTTCTCTGTGTGCTGTACAATAAACTTCAAGACAACTTCCGCTGACTTCTCGGAGTGGCGTGCGTTCTTGACAGCTAGCTACAGTCACCATTGGGGACACGACACCCAATTGCCTTCTCAATCCGGCTCACGGATGGTCCAGGAATCAGCGTGTTTTTACATGAGTAGAATGTGTGCTTTTATTTAAAACTAGCTGACCCGGGCCACGCGTTGCTGTGGCTGATTTTATGCTTATTACCATCAGCAGCAGCCGCAGCCAAAATAAACCCCCACCTACCCCCGCCGGCGTCGTGTGCACTCTGCACGCGCTCAGGTGCCCTCTCGCGGCCTGTGTCAGAAAAAGCCAAGGAAGGAGGCCTCTGACGCCGTCTGAGGGAAAAGCACTATGGAAACGCACAGATAAAAAACACACATCGGGAGATCACTGAGGGACGATCACGGTGGCCATTTCCCGGCGTGCCTTGCCTGTGGCCTTTTCAAGGGGAAAAGTGCTAGTAACCCTCTACAGAGAGGATTTGATTCCATTTCCCAGAGTGCCTTGAGTGAGCAGTTGGTTGGGATAATAAGCCCACCGTTTCCCAGCATGCCTTGCGGTTTGGGCGAAAGAGCTTAGTTCACCTACAGGGCGCCTTGACTCCATTTCCCAGCATGCCTTGCTGGTCCGGCCTAGTTAACTGCGAGAGGCAGCGGCCTCCATTTCCCAGCGTGCCTTTGACAAAACAGATATTTACATTTCCCTGTATCCCAGCCAATTTAATCACATCCTTGTCTTGCACTCAGGTACCAGGAAGCCACTAACACAATCAACCCCTCCTTCCTTGCAGAGAAACAGTTTGTCAGTTTGGGAGTGAAAATGGAAACAGGCCTGCCGTTGCTAGAGGGCGAGGTTTTGCTGTGATGTCATACGTAAGCGCAAATTTCTTGCTTTTTTAGCTGTAGTACCAGCATAGCCGTCGCTAGAGGGCGCTGTTTTGCTGGTGGTGGGACAGAATTTTTTGCGGTTTTTCTTTATTTTAGGTATGACAGGTGTGGTTTTTCTGAATTTTTATTACGCCAGATCCTTCCTTGATGGTCATGCTACGATGTGTCCTAAATTTGATGCGATTCGGTCCAGCGGTTACGGAGCACGGTGGGGTCCGCCGCGCATGCAATGGGAACATTTTTTTTTATATAGATGCATCTCTGGGTTATTTGTAGGGCACAGGAATGTGTTCATCTCCCCCCCCCCCAAAAAAAATAGTCCGGCCCACCACATGGTCTGAGGGACGGTGGACCAGCCCACGGCTGAAAAAGGTTGCTGACCCCTGTTCTAGGTGGTAAAAGTCTTCTAGTCAGCCTAAGAGGTGCAAATGATTGTGGAATAGGGATATAAAATTTATAGCATGCTATGGTTTAAGAGAAAATGATATGAAAATGATATATCGATGGTATCTAACACTGAGTAAACTGGCAAAAATGTGTAAAACTAAATCAAATAAGTGTTGGAAATGTAAAGAGAAAGATGGTTCTTTTTATCATATGTGGTGGTCTTGTAGTAAGGTTAAGGCTTACTGGGAAATGATATATAATGAAAGGAAAAGGATGTTTAAAATAACGTTTGTAAAAAACAACCCAGAAGCCTTTATTCTGGGAATTATAGGGATAGAATTACCTAAACTGTATAGAAATTTATTCATGTGCACGACTACAGCAGCAAGAATGTTACTTGCCCCAAAATGGAAAGAAGCAGAAGTCCCAGTAAAGGAAGAATGGATACAAAAACTTATGGAATATGCAGAAAAGGTGAAAATTACCAGAAGAATAACTTTTTATAAAAGAATGGAAATGGTTCATTGAATATTTACAGATAAATTGTAAACAGATAAAAACACAGGCAGGATTATTGTAACAACCTGCAGCTATATAAGAGTATATAAATAAAGAAGATAAATAAACACGTGGGTTAAGTTAATTTGGATATGCAGAAGATATTAAAAATAAATTTAAGGAACTGCAGAAAGAGGGGGAAGGAAGTGAAATTTTAAAATGTCAGAATGAATGTAAAATCAGTGAACTGTATATATTTGAAAAGTATAAATAAGTAAAATGTATAAAAAAGAGGTGCAAATGAGGCCAGTTTAAGCAAAGCACATCTCAAGCATTCCTAATAGAAAGCCTTTTCTATTATACTCTTATGAATTGGCAAAACAGCCCAGTGCATTCAAAAGCTGCAACCTTCACGGTGCAGGAAGGGAAAGAAGAGTATGAATTGGGGCCACCGTACACTAGGAGAGAAACCTAAAGACCCTCCAAATGTCCCTCTTTTCCAGGGACAGTCCTGGATTCACAGAAGCCATCCTGGTTTATTATTTGATCCCAGAATGTCCCACTTTTCCTTAGGACATCGCTATTTTCATCAGAAGAACGTTGGTGGGAATGGAGTTATGTGACCCCCGAGCCAGGGACATAACTATACAAGTATTTTTAAATGTTTTATTATGTTTTTATATATGTTGGAAGCTGCCCAGAGTGGCTGGGGCAACCTAGTCAGATTGGTGGGGCATAAATTATACACACACACACACACACACACACACACACACAGTGATACCTCTGGTTGCGAACACGATCCATTCCAGGGTGCCGTTCGCACCCCGAAAAGTCCGCAACCAGAGTGGGGCTTTTGCGCATGTGCAAAGCGCAATAGAGTGCTTCTGCGCATGCACGAAGCGCGCAGAACGCTTCTGCACGTGCATGCGCAGCGAAACCTGAAAGTAAACACTTCCAGGTTTGCCGCGTTCTTAACCCGAAAAAACGCAACATGAAGTGTTCGCAAGAAGAGGTATGACTGTATGGAATAGGACATCCCTATTTTCGGAGGAATGATGGAGTTCTGGCTAAGGCAGTACACTTCTGGCTAGGTGGAAATTCTACTCCAGTCTATGTTTGTAGGTAATAATGCCTTTCCTTCCAGAAGGCCCATTTGCAACATAAGTCAATGACTCCTCTTGAAATGCAACTGGAGTGATGCTTCTGTAAAATCTTTTTGCTCTGATTTACATCATTTGGCAGTCTCATAATTATCTGGGCTCTAACTGAGTGCAAAATCATGACACACAGAGACAGTCCTAATCTTTGTATATGCTTTCTCTAAAAGGAAACATTTCTTAGCAGTATGCATCATTTTAGAAAAGCGTTATTCTTCCACTAAGCTGTTTATAGGCATTAAGTAGGAAAAACACCATTGATCACTTTTTTTTCTTGGGTAGATGAAGCAAAATGTCCTTGTTAGTTAACAGGGTTTGCCTTTTGCCTGCTGCTTTCAGCTTCCCTCTTCAGTACAGCTTTCTACAATTTTGTGTGCAGAAGTATAAAATGTATAGCCTGTCAATTGCCCCTGTGCCACTCATGGGATTAGGAATCTGCACAAATATGGGACAATAGATTAAAATGTATCTGTGATGGAATATTATAGCTGTGGAACTGTTACCTCCACCACCCCGTGTCAATTTCCAGATATTTCTTAAGTGGATCAAATTTAGAAACACAATAAAAAGAAATGGGATATGCCACCATTTGACTGTTCTGTTGTCGTTTAGTCGTGTCCGACTCTTCATGACCTCACGGACCAGAGCATGCCAGGCACTCCTGTCTTCCACTGCCTCCCGCAGTTTGGTCAGACTCATGTTAGTAGCTTCGAGAACACTGTTCAACCATCTTGTCCTCTGCTGTCCCCTTCTCCTTGTGCCCTCAATCTTTCCCAACATCAAGGTCTTTTCCAGGGAGTCTTCTCTTCTCATAAGGTGGCCAAAGGATTGGCGCCTCAGCTTCAGGATCTGTCCTTCCAGTGAGCTAGTCATCGCAATTGCAAGTAAACAATGTTCTTCCATGCTCAAGTATAGTGAATACTAGCGTTTTTGAGAAATGATCTGGGGGTGGGGGGTGAGGAAGGTTTTGAAGCCTGATAGGTATTCATTGTGTTCTGAGGTCCCCAGGTGCCTGTAGCAGCTGCTATAGTCAGATCAACGAGCTACAATAAGTCCCCTTCGAGCACTTTGAACGCAACCATTTACCACCTCTGCTCACCCACTCATCTTCCAACTGCACACCTTGGCTTCTTGAAACAATAGACATGAACAAGAAAGTCATAACAAAGGGAAGTTATAGTAATTTCCTTGTTTCCCTTGTCACAGCTAGGGAGAGGAGAGTTAATCATTGCATAACCTCTGCTGGAATCTCTGTTGTGCAGCAGTTAGGCTTGAAAACAGTCTCCCATCGCTGCCAATGGGAGATTCCTTCAGGGGCGTAGCAACGGGGGGGCGGGCGCCCCGGGTTCCACCCCAGAGGAGGGTGATACTTAATTTTTTTTTTTTTTAAATTTAACTTCATTGAAAAAAGAGATAATAGACACACACACAACCCCCCACACCTCACAAAGTGGCACCATCAGAGGGGGGGTGACACTTTTTATTTTTATTTTTATTTATTTTTTTACATTATTATTATTATTTATTATTTATTTTTTATTTTAACTTTATTGAAAAAAAGAGATAATAGACACACACACACAAAACCCCCACACCTCGCAAAGTGGCACCATCAGAGGGGGGGTGACACTTTTTAATTTTTTTTTAATTTTTTAAAAAATAAAGTGGTGGGGGGTGACGCCTCTGGATTCCTTTCAAATCTAATTTGTTCATGAGGGGCATTTGAGGTGGTTTACAGCTATGGAGGGAAGAGTTAACCCTCATACACTGTGGACCTCCCCCACTGCCCCCCCATTTCCCCCCTGGGTTGTTTCCCTGCTGGAAAATGCTGCAATTTCTTCCTTTTCGCCCCATTTTTTATTAGTATGTGACTAAACAAATGGAAGGGGAAGCGGGTGGCGCTGTGGTCTAAACCACAAAGCCTAGGGCTTGGAAGGTTGGTGGTTCGAATCCCCGCGATGGGGGTGAGCTCCTGTTGCTCGGTCCCAGCTCCTGCCCACTTAGCAGTTCGAAAGCACGGCAAGTGCAAGTAGATAAACAGGTACAGCTCCGGCAGGAAGGTAAACGGTGTTTCTGTGTGCTGCTCTGGTTCACCAGAAGCGGCTTAGTCATGCTGGCCACATGACCCGGAAGCTGTATGCCAGCTCCCTTGACCAATAAAGCAAGATGAGCGCCGCAACCCGAGTCGTCCACGACTGGACCTAATGGTCAGGGGTCCCTTTACTTTTACTAAACAAATGCAAAATTAGAGCATAAAAAAATAGCCAATGTACACACAAACTCATTTTTCAGTATACTGGATAAAATAACGACACAGAAAAGGAACCTAAATAAGAGTATATTACATAATAAACTGCAAAAAGGGGGGTTCACAGGTTGATTTTGTGCTTTCATTTATGGCCAGTCCTCAGTGGTGCAGCACATAGCAGGGAGGACATACAAAGTGTCAGAGCCTTGGGGCACATGTTTGAATATACAGGAAGCCATTGTACCATTTTCACTCACTTGCTAAACATTTGACTTCAACTGTAAAATTGTTAACTTTTGATGGATTTATTTGGGCCAAAGCATATTTTGTCTTGTTATTATCATTGTCACCTGAATTTACCGACTGTGTGTTCACTTCTATTTTAATACACTTGCACTGTTTTGGAAATTTCAGGTTTTAAAAAAGAGAGAGGGTTAAACTTTTGATGAATAATAATAATAATAATAATAATAATAATAATAATAATAATAATGATGATGATGATGATGATGTCTGCAATTTTTTTTTTTTAAAATGAGTATATTACATCATGTCCTGTCCTGTCCTGACTGTACTCATCTTCTCCCCAGTGTGACATGAGAAACTGGTCGGATGACTTGATGTGAATTTCAAAGCACCGCAATTTCTTCCTCATGCAAAAGAGTTGTTACTTTTGAATAAGAAAATCTTGGGATAAACATTGGGAGATGTCGACTTCTGAATCCCACTTATCAACGTAGCTTGAAAGCCCCAGAGTCTTAATAAGCTGGCAGCTGATGAAGATGAGCCGGCTTGCAAACCTAAATTGGTCCAGTTGTGGGACATTGTGAAAAAGTTTGATCCACAGACGTAAAGAGAACCGCCGCACTTTTTCCTCTGAGGGTTAGTCAATAACCTGCTGGCGATGCAGAGGCACACTGATGGGGGATGTGGAAAGATGACAGACCTACTGACCTTGGTAAACGTTCTCTCTCTGGAAGTACGTGGAAGGTTGGAAATAATGTTGAAAGGGGACAGCTCCCTGGGAAAATGCAAGCAGCCAGTGAGAGGGGAAATTTAGCGAATGATCTGAGCTGAAAGTACAGCTGCTGGGGTAAGCAGGTTGGAGAGGAGGGACTGAGCAATGTGTCTCCGTTGCTGACAAAGCTATGATGTTCAAAATGATCGCTTCATCAGCTAAGCCGAAATTGCAGGATCTTGTCAAAATGTTCCCGCTGATGGGAGAACATGGCAGCTAAATGCAGCAGGCAAGAAGCAGAATTAAAACTACTAGTTTTTGACAAGTTTTTCTGTCAGCTGCCGGTATCAGATTAGGGATCTAAGAAACCTGTCCCTTTGTTTCCATGGATATCTTCATGTTCCCAAACATGCTGGCATTGCATATGTGGGCCACTTGCTCTCCATGCGCGAGAAGCAAGAGTCCAGGAGCTAATATCACACAGAGGCAGGACTGGGGAAAGCAAGGCCACATTTTTATTACCCCTAGTTACAGTCATAATCAAGGTTGACAATGGGGTCGGTCAGGGACTGTACAATCGGTCAGCTTGCCTGCTGACTAAGGTCTCCCTCCCTAGCTTTCTGGCCCTCTAGATTGGGGTCCCTCTAGATCAGGCGTTGGCAACGTTATCCGGCCATGGGCCGGATGCATCCCACGGAGCTCGGCCGTGGGCCAGACATGCGCAGATGCGATGCCGGAAATTGCATCTGCCCATGTCCCTCGGCGCCAGAAATCGCTTCTGCGCATGCCCAGACGCCTGCACAGATGCGATTTCCAGCGTCTGCATGAGTCCCCGCGCCGTGCCGGTAACCGGACGGTTCGTGGGCTGGTTAAACGGCCTCCATGGGCCGGATCCCATGGGCCGGAGGTTGCTGATGCCTGCTCTAGATGGCTATTGATCCTTGGTCATGAAATGTGACCAAGTAGGAAGTAGATCTCATTGCTATGGGGAAAGTGAAAACCTTACTGCAAAAGGCCATTTATGCAGCGAGTAAAGGTCCTTCCCAAGTGACTATGTCCACAGCAAGAGTGGACATCTACAGAAGTCTAGTGTCCAGATCAAAGGAAGTAACAGTCCCGCTCTATTCTGCCTTGGTCAAAACAAGAATATTGTATCCAGCCGGAAGATAAAATTCCTACCAAAGAAGAATGGTTGACCAAGTTGATGGACTACGCTGAACTGGCAAAAACGACTGGAAAAGTCAGAAACGAGGAAGATAAAAACTTTAATAAGGAATGGGGAAAATTTATAATTTATCTTGGAGAACACTAAACCATTAAAAATATTAGCAAGATTGTAACAACACTTGTAATGTGACAGAACTAAGGATATAATGGAGTTTTTTTTTTTTTTTAAAAAAGAAAAATGGAGGACAATATAGGATTCAACGGAAAGAGGTTAACAAGAGAACCCACGGGGGATGGAGGGAAGTCCAAGGATTCGGGGAATCCTATATTTTTGTGATGTAAACTCATATTTGAATTGTAAAAGCAAATTAAAGATAAATGGGATACTGTATCCAGTTCTGGGCACCACAATTTAAGAAGGATGTTGACAAGCTGGAACATGTGTAGAGGAAGGGGACCAAGCTGACCAATGATCTGGAAACCAAGCCATATGAGGAACGGTTGAAGGAGATGGGCATGTTTAGCCTAGAAAAGAGAAGGCTGAGAGGAGCTATGACAGGCATCTTCAAGTATCCTAAGGGCTATCATATGGAGCAAGCTTGTTTTCTCCTGCTCCAGAGTAGTAGCGCTTGAACCAATGGCTTCAAATGAGATTCCAGCTAAACATCAGGAAGAACATTCTGACAGTAAGAGCTGTTTGACAGTGGAACAGACAGTGGTGGGCTCTCCTTCCTTAGAGGTTTCAAAGTAGAGGTTGGATGGCCATCTGTCATGGATGCTTTAGCTGAGATTCCTGCATTGCAGAAGGTTGGACCAGATTCTGCAGTTCTATGATCCTATTCTATAAAATGAGGGTGGCTGGGGAAGAGCTAAAATGTTTGTTTTTTCTACTGTGGGAAGTTGAACCAGCAACCTCTGAGCATGCTTGCACCTGCTTTGCAGACTTCAGAATTCCCTTGCCTGGTTTTATGTCTCTCTCTTTTTTCAACTGGGGGCTTGGGAAGGGGATAAAATGTTCTGTTCATGGAGGGAATTGAATTAGCAACTTCCTGTGTGTTGAAGCTGAGGCTCCAATACTTTGGCCACCTCATGAGAAGACTCCCTGGAAAAGACCCTGATGTTGGGAAAGATGGAGGGCACAAGGAGAAGGGGACGACAGAGGACGAGATGGTTGGACAGTGTTCTTGAAGCGACCAACATGAGTCTGACCAAACTGTGGGAGGCAGTGGAAGACAGGAGTGCCTGGTGTGCTCTGGTCCATAGGGCCACGAAGAGTCGGACACGACTATATGACTAAACAACAACAAGTGTGTTTTTGTTGTTACTTTAACAGGAAGCACTATGTGGTCCCTTGGCTTTAGGCCCATGACTGCTGCCTAGTTCTCTGTGTTTCTTTCATTGTTGGTGGCATGCCAATGTGACAGATGCCCCATTGGTGTGACCTGCATGAGTTGGGTGCCCTCCATGTCTGTAGGACAGCCAGGGCAGCTACTTTGCTCTCCTGCCTTCTCAACACTGTGCATCACTCCCAGTTACTGAAAGGTAGAGGAAACATGTATGAGGACCTCAGTATAGTGTGGGCACAGCATCAGGGGTTTCGGATTGGATTATTGTTGTATTATTCCAGTAGGAACACCCTTTGGGACTTTTCGTAGTGGGAAGCAATATAGAAGCGTAATAAATGCACTTGCATTTTGTAAAGATTTAGATTATCCTAGTACATTTCAATTGCACCTCGGTGAGAACCATCCATCACGGAATCAAAGCAGGAAATATTCTATATGCTAAAATTCAGAACCCAAAACAATGACTTGGGGTTATTTTATGAACGATCTATAAAGTCCTCTAAGTGCAGATCTGTCAGAGCACTGAAGACAAACAAGATGCTGGGGCTGTATTGCTAAGGAGAGAGACAGAAATAATCCCACAGCTATTGATTTATATTCTATCGAGAGTGGCAGTTACCCCTCACCTTGAATCCAGTATAAAATGTTGCTGTTCTGTTACCTAACAAAGTATACAATTGACTTTGAGAATACAGAATAAGCCAGGGGTAAAAGAAGGAGATCAGGCTTCAGGGATTTATGGTGAAGAAGAAAGGTAAAATAGAATTTATTTACACCAAATTGACAACCTAGTGAGGGTGGAAGGCTTTATTCCAGTATGACACCAACACCATTCTCTGTGACAGATACATTAACTACTTCATCTGTTTCATTTGCAAAAATGCAACTTTATTTTCAGGAATTAAGGAGCTGAATGTTGAAAACTTGAGGAGAGATAAAGTATTTCTTCAAGCAGCTCATAGTTAACTATGGAACTCGCTGCCACAAGAGGCAGTGATGGCTCCCAGCTTGGATGACTTTAAAGAGGATTAGATAAATTCTTGGAGGACAAGGCTATCAATGGCTACTAGCCACAACAGTCATGTTCCACCTCCATGGTCAGAGGTAATATGCCTCTGCGTACCACTTGTTAGGAATCACAGGTGGATACTCATGTCCTGCTTGCAGGTTTCTCAGTCATCCGGTTTGTGGTGCTCCTGTGCAAAGTTTACAGTATAGTCTCGCTCAGAGCTTTCCATACTGTTTATCATGGCGCATTAGTGTGTCAGCTGCAGTGTGTTGCATGAACGCTCCCCGCGCTCCTCCCAGGGCTGGAAAGGGGTTAGCTGTCAGGGAATAAAATGAAGAGGCAGAGGGATGGTGGGGATCTCCTTCTCCTGTAGCTGACATGGAGGAGAGAGACAGTACAGTCGTACCTCGGAAGTCGGATGGAATCCGTTCCGGAAGTCCATTCAACTTCCAAAACATTCAGAAACCAAGGCGTGGTTTCTGATTGGCTGCAGGAAGCTCCTGCAGCTAATTGGAACCCACGGAAAACATAGAACCAGCATCGGATGTTTTGGAACAGGAAGCTTAATCTTGATACTAAAAATGGGGGTAATGTAACAGGTGTATTTTCTGTGAGCACAGTGAGTTTTGATCCAGTGGCCCCCTCCACAAATGGAAGAGAAGGGGGGAAAGGGGGGAATTTTTGTCTGCTCACCCTCCTTCCTGCAGCCGTCCAGTTCTGGAGGGTGATTCTAATACTCTCTGGAGCTTATTTTTTGGGGGAGGGGGGAGGGTGCTGCAGTGGGGAGGAAGAATCAGCCCAAATTGCCAACCTTCTTATTCTGGGAGCTGAGGTAACCACTAGATCCAAAACCACTCTCATAGGCACAAATACATCAATTGGATCCCAATCATACTTGGCTGATACTTAACCCTACCAAGGCGAGTGGAAGCTATTAGCTAGCATTCTGATCTATATCCATGGCAAACTTGTTTGAAAAAACCAAAAGTTGTTTATTTTACAGGAAATGTTGAGTTTTCATCTTTTTGTTCTATACTTTTGAGTCTGCAGAAAGCTATGATCACATGCTACAGGTTCAACACTTCAGAGGTGGTTTTTTTTCACTTTATGGACCATAAAGAAGGCTGATCGCTGAAGAATTGATGCTTTTGAATTCTGGTGCTGGAGGAGACTCTTGAGAGTCCCATGGACTGCAAGAAGATCAAACCTATCCATTCTGAAGGAAATCAGCCCAGAGTGCTCACTGGAAGGACAGATCCTGAAGCTGAGGCTCCAATACTTTGGCCACCTCATGAGAAGAGAAGACTCCCCGGAAAAGACCCTGATGTTGGGAAAGATTGAGGGCACAAGGAGAAGGGGACGACAGCGGACGAGATGGTTGGACAGTGTTCTCGAAGCTACCAACATGAGTCTGAGCAAACTGCGGGAGGCAGTGGAAGACAGGAGTGCCTGGTGTGCTGTGGTCCATGGGGTCACGAAGAGTCGGACACGACTAAACGACTAGACAACAACAACAATAAGAACCTTGTAAAATATAGTTTTAGGGTTTTCCCCCTCCCTCCTCTATTTTCCCTTCTATATGTATTTTCCCTTCTACATATATATTAAAAAAGTTTATGCGCAGAATTTTATTTCCCATGTAGTTTCTTCATTTCAGCGAAGTTGCTGGAGAGATGGCCATGTGCATTGCACCTGCCAGTGTTTAGGGTATTGTGATCATGATTGGTCAATTACACCGAGGCAGCTGTTTTTGCCACAAGGATGCACATATGATCAGTGCTCCCACTCTTCCAGAAGGTACACCTTGGAAAGGCACAGGGAGCTACTTCTCTCTCTCTCACACACACACACCCGCTGGCCACATGGAACTGCCAACACCCTGTTATGTTTTATGCATCCACTCCTGCAGCAGTTTGCAAGTCTGAACTGGGCCTTGTCTGAATGACATTGTGTATGGTCCAGTCTGTCACTGTTGCCACTCTACCGAGGCAGATGTGACACAGCGAGTAAATCAGCTAGCGTGGTTATGACAAATGGACCTGCTAATGAGCATTTACAATTGCCACTAGCTCGCTACTAGACAATTTGCAAGGATTAATTGGAGCCATAAGGAAGTATTCCAAAGAGACAACACATGCACACCTTGCTTAATTCTCCCAATTCTTTATGAAGCCTGATATTTGTGTAGCAGAGAGCAAAATGTGTATTATCAGATGCTAATGAAAATCTTTCGGCAGAAATGCTGGAATAACCCTTAAATTAGTAACTCTGCCTCATAAACTGCGGAAATGGCAATTTTCAAGTATCCATTTGCCTACAATGGGTAGCATTCTTTTAAAAACTAACTGTGGCTAGGTAGTTAAACTGTATGGTACTAACAGAGTCAGCCACTACAATCAATATTTGTATTCTAAAATATTCCCATATCCCAGAAGCCATTGCTCAGCTATGAGAAGACCAAAAAATTTCAATTCCACTTTGATTGATCACAATTTCGTGTGTCACCTAAATCGTAAACTCTGCTTAATCTTAAGGCTTGCTGGGAAATGATATACAATGAAATGAAAATGATGCTTAAAATAACATTTGTTTTAAAAAAACCCAGAAGCCTTTCTCTTGGGAATTATAGGCATAGAACTACTTAAATTGTATAGAAATTTATTCATGTATGCGACTACAGCGGCAAGAATGTTACTTGCCCCAAAATGGAAAGAAGTCCCAGTAAAGGAAGAATGGATACAAAAACTTATGGAATATGCAGAAATGACAAAACTTACCAGAAGAATTAGAAATCAAGATAACAAACTTTTTATAAAAGAATGGAAATGGTTTATTGACTATTTACAGATAAATTGTAAACAGATAAAAACACTGGCAGGATCACTGTAATAACCTGCAGCTACATAAGAGTATATATATAAAGAAGATGAATAAATGAGTAAGTTAAGTTAATTTGGATATGCAGAAGATATGAAAAATAAATTTAAGGAACCGCAGAAGGGGGTGAAAGAAGTGAAGTTTTAAGATGTCAAAATGATTGTAAAATCAGTGAAATGTATATATCTAAAAAGTATATATATATATTTTTTAAAAAAATCTTAACTATGGTTAGCAGAAATAATCCAGCTTCACAAGCCATGGTTTCAAGCTGTAGAGAGTTTTATTATTTAAATAATAAATAATGCTATATCTGGCCCCAAGGAATCCTGCCACTATTTGGTGACAGTGCTTGTCAATCAAATTCCCAGAGTTCCCTAGAGAAAGGGAGGACGTCTCTTGAGTAGAACAATATGGTCTATGAAACCTGACTGGAAGCAGTATGGCCACATGAATAGGAAGGATATAATTAAACACGTAATTTTGTTCTTCATTTATGAGATAAAAGAACCACTCACTGGTTTACTTCTGCCTGGATCTCTTGTTTTGCACTTTAGAACCTTGTTTCACTGAGAACATCCAGGCTAATCATTGCGTGGTTTTTTTTGTGGTTTTTTTTTAAGGGCTGTGAACTGGAAAGGACAATGCACATTAGTTAAATAATCTAACAAATTATGTTCTTTAGTTCTACTTAGGAATCTGCCTTCCACATTAACTGGAAAAATTAGCTTGACATTTAAAGTTTAAATAATACACAGACTATTTCCAAGACATTGTTCTCCAATGTAAATTAAAATGTTAACATTGTGCTAAACTGTCTAATGTTAAAAGGAATGCTCCTTGGGGACTTTTTTTTTATTTAAATGCAGCTCACGCACAAATAAAGAAACTCAATAATAAAAAGAACCCACATCCATAATTAAAAACTCTACTTTAAGATTGGAAAAATGAGACCTGAGAGAATCAAAATGGGAAGACTCCCTCATTCCTGGTGATAGACCTGAGAAACGGGTGTCTGGTGTTGGATGAAACTGTGACAATTGGCTGTAGGTGGTTTTCAGATGAAACCATAACTAATTCAACAAGAATGGGAGATCACTGGGGCTTCTGGTTTTGTGGCCTATTTCCTCAAAGTATGTAGAAATATGCTGTTCGCCAGTGTGGTGTAGTGGTTAAAGGCGGTAGACTCATAATCTGGTGAACCGGGTTCGCGTCTCCGCTCCTCCACATGCAGCTGCTGGGTGACCTTGGGCTAGTCACACTTCTCTGAAGTCTCTCAGCCCCACTCATCTCACAGAGTGTTTGTTGTGGGAGAGGAAGGGAAAGGAGAATGTGAGCCGCTTTGAGACTCCTTCGGGTAGAGATAAAGCGGGATATCAAATCCAAACTCTTCTTCTTCCTCTTCTTCTTCACTCACAGGGCTGCCCTGTCTCCTCACAGCTGTGCTGGACAGCAGCTCGCCTCTTCCAAGTGTCCCCAAACACTGTTATGCCACCAGACGCAGAAAGACAGAAATAGCCATGGAAATGAAGGGACAGATTTCACACATTTCTCCTGCCAAATTCTGGAACAATATTTATACCTTTGCTCAAATGAATTTGTCAGTAATAATGTTTCTCCCACATAATATCTCCCTCTTGTTTTTTTAAAGCTTCCAAAAGTTGAGCACAAGCATTGTTCAGATAATAAGGAAGAAAAGTGGTGTGACAGATATTTACCGCCGAATGGCACAGCGCTGGAGGAGTCTTTCACAGTTGCCTCATGCCATATGTTCGCATCCTCCAAAGTAAGTTTGCTACAAAACCACTAGCACTAGGACGTGCCCCTGCGAATAACTTTATTGTTCTGTCATCAAATTTGCTTCTTGCCCTCCAAGTCAACCGAGCTACTTTATCACATTTGTTTCCTCACGGCAGACACCAAACCTGCCCTTCTATTGCTCTGAACACCTGTTCTCCCACACCTGTTTCAATTTATAAACCATATGCTGGAGTCACCGACTAGAACCGCTGCAGACAGGATTGTGCTTTCACATAAATATTCCGTTAGCTTACTGCCGCACTTTGGAAATCACCAGAAGCAATTGATTTTGCTGAGAATCTTAAGAGACGAGGGGATCCTCACTTGTTACTGCCATTTGCTCCTTCGGTAGAGAGGGCGGAAATGAGCTGAGTCAGAAGGCGACCCCATATAGCACAACAAAGTGGGTTCTCCTTCATGGAGAGCACGTGTTGCGGTGGGGGCCAGCAAGTCGCCCCTCTGTTGCTGGGCGGGATCGTATAGATGGCCACTGCTGTGATTGGGTCCTGGGTGTTGTTGGGGAGATTTCTATGTTGCAATTTGTTGATGGACAGCCCAGTGACTATATACTGCTTGGCTCGCAGCGTGATATTCCTCTTTGCTGCGTGCATCAAATCTCCCGCCCCCTCTTCCCTTTATTAGGCCTCTGTGTATGACCTTGCTATGCCTGTCATGGGGTCGTCTGCTTTTGGGGCAGGGGCCTGGTAGGAATTTTTCCATTTGGCTGATTGGCTGGTGCCATTTGGTTTTCACCTACTGCGTAGCAATTAGTCACAACTTGTAAGGTTGGCGGTTAGGCATTGGTTATGAATTTGGTTGGTGGAGGGGTCAGGATTGGCTGTGTCTGCCCCTCCAATGCTGCTGCTGCACAGGGAATTCCATTAAAGGAATCCAGGGGCTCGCCATGCTTTTGTCCGTATCCCCTGGTCGGGGGCCAGGGCCACGCAAGAGCCCCTGGGAGCATTTGGGGAGAGGCGAGGGTCAGACCCCCGGCTCCCATTCTCTCCCCAAAGTGTTTTCCCTTTACTGATAAATGTCAGTTCTGTCCCCAGCGGGACAGATAGTCTGAACCAATGCCTAAGCAACCACTCACATATTTTGTATTTTAATAAAGTTGTGGCCAAAATCATGCCAAAAACCTTAAACTTAAATTTCTGTCTGAAGTGTGTTTCATTTGAGGGGTGGTTTGGGACCTCGACACGCAACAACACTGACCAGCAATAACTAGATAACTTCAAAATGACTGATTGTGTGGGGAGGAAAGGGAGATAAAACTTTGTTCGTTGGTGCTCATGCGGAGAACAAAATAATAAGGCAATGGATGCTTAGTGCAACCCTTTTCTAAAAAGGACAGGGCTTCTCTCTTAGCTCTGGCAAAGGTTAAAGGTAAAGATAAAGGGACCCCTGACCATTAGGTCCAGTCGTGTTCGACTCTGGGGTTGTGGCGCTCATCTCGCTTTATTGGCCGAGAGCCGGCGTACAGCTTCCGGGTCATGTGGCCAGCATGACAAAGCCGCTTCTGGCGAACCAGAGCAGCGCACGGAAACGCCATTTACCTTCCCGCCAGAGCGGTTCCTATTTATCTACTTGCACTTTGACATGCTTTCGAACTGCTAGGTTGGCAGGAGCTGGGACCAAGCAACGGGAGCTCACCCCGTCACAGGGATTCGAACCGCCGACCTTCTGATCAGCAAGCCCTAGGCTCAGTGGTTTAACCCACAGCGCCACCTAAGTCTGTGGCAAATCAGAGATGAGGCTTGCAGAAGAGAGCTCAGGTGGAGCTCAGGTGATGATGTCAGTGACATCTGGGTGTCGGAGTTAAGGCTGTTGTAGGTGCTAAGGCCTCTGCTCCAAGAGCAGCATGGAAACTGGTTCCTGAAAAGGTTGGCAAAGTAGTTCTCTTCAGAAGAATGGCACCAGCCCATAGAATCAGAGTTCAAAGGGACCCTGAGGGTCACTGTAGCCTTAGCAACAATTAGCAACAATACCGGGTTCAATGTTGCTCCTGAAGTGAGGGAGAGAGGAGAAAAAAACATCGAGGTTTGGTTCAAAAGAGAAAGGTTTATTCTGCTTTCCGGATAGCAGAAGGATCCTGCCTGGTCATCCAAAGGCAGGAACAAGAATAATAAGTTTAAACAAGACTTATATACCTTTCAGAGCACTCTCTCCCCCTCCCAAAAAGGTCTATGACCATATTAGGAGAATCCTTCCTGCTACCATGTAAAGACATGCATCATGAGTCTGGTAAAGCCATATAAGGAGTTCCTTCCTGTGAACTTTCTACAGGGCCCTTTGTGCGTCATGGTGGTAAGGACATTTGCACCCTGTACAGACTTTCTGTCTGTACTTGGTCGATGCCATCCTTTCAGACTGGCAAGGCCATGCTGATAAGAGGGTACGCATGCTTTGCCCTTGAACTGTGGTTCTGAACTTTCATTATGCAGTCTTCTGCTGCTGCCGGAGACTTTCCTTATGAATTGATTTAGGGGGATGTGAAGCCTCCCACAAAGAGGTATTTGTGAAATAGGAATTACAGGTTAGCCCTGTAACATAGGAATTTGAGGTTTGGTTAAGCTAACCTCCTCCTTCAATCCCTACTCCTATTATGGACCGTCAGACAATCGTTGTCTGACGCGTCCCACGGCGCTGTCCCATGGAGTTGTTCCGCACGTAGCATGGCTATAATCTAGGGTCTGATCACCTTTGACATATTACGCATCACTACAAATGCTGAAAAAAAAAAAGCAGGGGATACAAAAGCAGAGCATAGGCAAGATCATTAAGCACCACACAAACTCCTCTAAACCATCCTAAATTCGACAACCAGCTGGTTAATCAACCAAACCCCCTCCCTTGTCTGGGGGATCTCGGGGTCTTGGCTCTAGCAGCAGCTGGCTCCCCATCCCTGGGTTTCCTGGTACTGTTATACCCAACATATTATTCAGGGAGACTCAAAGCAATCGTATTTAAACTTCTGGTGCCAACCAGGCAATTGGTTTCTCCCTCTAAATCCAGCATCTCTTGGTTTCCCAATGTCAGGGATAGGTAGATGACAAGTAACACGCACTACCCTGCTGTTCCCTGTTCGTCCCCACATCTGGTGTCTCCATAGATAACAGACCCCACATAAGAACCCGAGGTCCAGGAGCATGATGACAAGTCCCATATCCAACTGCCACCGTCCATGCTCCCTGCTCATCAGGGAGAAAGATCAAAAGTTCTTATCTCCCTCTGCTCTGTGCTGACATGTTGTTGCCCGGCCGCGCGTCGAGGTGCGGGTCATCTGGCAAAGGGTCTCCAGTCATTGTGGGATGATGCCACAAGTCAGTCCCCTTTCCGTCTGGAGAGAGCAGGAAACAGTTCCACCTTCACCCAAAACAGAACCCCAAACACAACTGGTGCTTTTGGGACAGGCCTTCTTCAGATGCCTGCTGAAGGCCCACTCTGGCTGTTGGCCTCCTTAGCCTGGCACCAAACTGCTGTTTCAGCTTTTTGGGAACAAGACCACTGCTCTCCCTTCCCACAGTCCATGCCTGCTACTTCCACGCAGTATCACGCTAGTAGCACATGAGTCAACAACCACAGTCCTGGTAAACTGCCATGGCATGAAATCAACTTTCACTCTCTGCCGTTCTCAAAAGGAGCTCTCAGAAGGAGAGTAACTTCTGATACCATTGGGGATCGATGATGTTTTCGGGAACTGATGCCGGTCTGAGGATGGACGGGCGACGTCATTTCGATGTCGTGGGTCTGCTGGAGGACTCTATCTCGGAGGTCGAGAAGCGAAAGCGGAAGCCATATCTAGGGCTCAGGTATCAGAGGGTGCATGGTGCAACAGCCACTCGAAGAAGTGCTCGGCAAAAGCCTCTCACGAGTCGACAGGTGCTGAAGTCCCTGCTGAAAGGTTGAGGTTGAGGGTGACAAGAAGAAGAAACTCCGAGGTCTTTTCGAGGAAAAGCAAGCTGGAAGACCGGTTCCTTCGCTCCCTGCGATGTGGGTGGCGATGGAACTGCCCATCCCCCCGTTGGTCACCTTGTAGGCCCAAGGTGGACTGCAGCATGCTTCAGAGAGGGCCGGTGGACGGGAAAAGACCCTTCAGTTCAGTCCAAAGGGGATGAGTGTGTGGATGGCAGGAAAACAACTTAAAACTTGCTGATGCAAAGACTGAAAATACTGGCACAGGAGAAGCAGATGGTGCTGCCATCGGGGTGCAGCCCCAGCAGGGGTGGGTGGTCACCTAGATGATGAGTCACAGAAGCTGGTGCAAATCATTTGACACAGTTCAATTGCACATATGGCGGACCCGAAGAATAAGGCTGATGACTCAAAAACTGCGACCGTGGATAGCCAAATGATATCGTAACTCAGGGATATGAGTTGCTGCTGTGCAAGCTTCTTGTACAAACGTAGTCCAGAAGGAAAAAAGCAAGAGTCCTTATTGGAAAATGAAGAAGGGCTAGTTGGGGATCGATGAATCAATGATGGGGTGATCAATATTCTGATGGTGAGGGATAAAGCTCCCCCTCTCCCTCTCGTGCTGCTTGCCCACTCTGCCAGGCGGTTGTCCCTAGCCGAATCAGATGCCATCTGGTGGTAAGGCTCCCATACAAGTCAGAATGTCGTCGAATTGAGGATGTCTTCTTCCACACACAGGATCATAAACACATAAACACATCTAGCACATCCTATGTCTCTCAACCCAGAATCCACACACAAAACCATAACATAACATAAACACAGTGGGCGCTCTGCACACCTCTCATGCCCTTCCCAGGGCATTCAATGGGGCCTGGAATGCATAGACTCGACCTATGCACAGGGGTTCAAGCATGGGTCCACCTGTTCAAGGAGGAAAAACCTTGGGAGAGCAACTGCAAATAATTTCCAACATCCAAATCATCACTAATCATGGAGATGGGTTATCATGTTTACATAAAGTACAGGTGGTTTGAGGTGAGAGTCTACAATACACCTTCAAACAGTCTAATCATTCTGGCTGGATCCCCTTCAGAAAGAAGGATTCTGGTTTTCTATGGGTTGCACACTGAAGGTGCTTGCAGCAGCAGCCCAACAAACCAGAGGTTGGGTTGCTCTGGGGGTTGCTCTTAACAAAGCAGGACCATCATCAAGGGATACAGTCCCCGAGCTCCTCCTAAAGCCTTTCTTTGCTTTATATACCAATCCTCATTCTTGCAGACCTCCTTTTTCCTTTTCTGCAACTTGTCTACTTTAAATCCCCATCTAAGTTCCTTCTGAATGCTCCAATTCAATCAATCCTCCTCACTATCCTATCCTTCTGCCTCTGTGGCAGTAACAACAAATGCTGGCTGATGCTCCTCCCTTTCTGTCCATTCCTCATCTTCACCTAACTCTGCCCAAACTCTCCCATCACTAATTCCTCATCTCTTCCTTCCTTCTTTACTACGTTCACTTTCCTTTCCCCCTCTCTACAACTGAGCCTTACCTTCATCCACTTTCTTTTTCCCTCTACTTCCAATCCTCTCTGTGCAGGGGTTAAGCCACACTCTTTCTTCCAGCAGCCTGATGTCAAACCTAGTTGCTACTAATCAATTCTGCCAACACATTCTTTGTGGGTTCACCTTTCTTCCCCCTGCACATCGCCAACAACACATACTTTTCCTGTCAATCTCTATAACTCTTCACACCAACTCCAAAACACCTTTTTCCTTCCCTTCCTTTTCCTTTCCCACACAGCGGTGGTGGTGGGTCTCTCTGGCACATCCTAGAGCCCCCTCTCTGTCTCTCTCTGCCTGCAGTTCCTCTTCACCACCACTACTGATCTCTCCAAGACCCGATCTCTCTCTTTTCTCTCTCTCAAAAAGAAAACACACACTCTCACTTACTGGATTTTCCCTACATGCTTCAATCCCTCACTTTACACCCATGCGCTTTCAAAAAAAAACAACCTCCCAGACATCTTGGATTTACCTTTGCTCCTTTCCTCTGTCTCACCGTCTTCCTCATCTCCGCTACTGCTGAGCTGCTCGGTCCCTGATCTTTTTCACTTTGCTTGCCTGCCTCTTGAACTCCCCCTCTTCAAAACGCTCTCTGAGTTATTGCTCCATTTCTCACTTGCCCTCCTAGCTGCCTTGTGCATTTTCCCTTCTTTGTCCAACTTTTGCCTCCTGCCCTGTCTGAATCCTTCCCTTTGTCTGTATGCCGATACCTATCAAGAAAGCCAATAGCTTTTACCCTATACAAAACAAAATACACAATGAAAAAGAAAAAAAACTTCCAGAAAAACCTCTAAAAATATCATGAAAATTTTAAAGTCTGGGATATCACCAAATTATTCCTAAAGCTATTAAAGGGGCACAGCCATAGACCACACATTTTGGCACACAGGAAAAACACACCCAAATGCCTTATTTCACCCCATATTCAATAGGACCCAAGACCATTTGTTTCTGACGAGGCTTAAATCAAAAAAAAACAAACCACTGAAGCTAGCTTGAAAGACACACTTTTCCCTTTTCCAGGATAAACTGCCACCAAGACGGAGAAGAAAGGGTTAGGGTTAATCCAAAAGCCAGAGCAACCAAGTCTTGGCTGCAGAAAGCTCTGGCTGCACGGAAGGGGCTTTAGAAAACCGGATTAGTAAACCAAAGATCACGGGTTTTTGGAAAACACACACACCTAGACCAAATTAAAAGAGGACTCAGGAAAGAGGGGAAAAAACTGCAGAAGCTTGCAATAAATACCCACTCTCAGAGAAAAAGGGGAAAAATAAGAGGAGGACTTTTTGGACCTCACAATTCAAAAATACCTACAAGCTGGAATATAGACAAGAGGAGGGCAACATTAAATCTGTTATCCTAGCCAACTTTAACAATAACAAACAAATAATTGGAACACATTAAAATAGCTTTTTCTTCTTAGAATGGTGAATTGCAAATATTTTCAGCCACAATTTCTTACTTCTTTACAATATTATTACCAAATACAATCAAATAGTTTCCAAATCATACTTTTAAAAGTCATACTTTGAATTAAACATTCCTCAAGAAAAACTTAAAAACCCAATACTGACTTTTCAGGACACAAGAGACTTTCCATAGGTGTCTTTAGCATGGAAAGCCAAAGCACTTCAAAATTACCACTCAGTTCTGAACTGCTTTCAGACAGACACCGTGTTCCCATCACTGCGTGCCTCCTGCTACCTCAGGCAGAACTCACACTCTCAGTTTTCTACACCTTTTCTACACCTGTGGAGCCACCTGTCCTCTTTCAGATCAGGCTTCATCAACCTTCAGGAGTTTCCTCCTCCTAAACATTCCTCCTTGCTATGGGGCACAGGGCAGAGGCAACCAAACTATACCCTCCAGGGGCTGGCAAAAAAATTAGTTTGATTGTAGGTAATTCTGCTTGCCTCTGCTCTGCGCCCAATTTTATCTTCTCAACCATAAGGGTTTTTTTGTTTTTTCAGGTTGGAAGTCTTTCTGCCTTTTGGTTTAAAATCCCAATCATCCCCTTTGTTGGCATCCAATTGTCCAGAAAACACTGCAAGGAGGGGTTGATTTGCTCCCCCCCTATATTTGGAACACTCTCACTCCTAGTAATTTTCCACACTCCCACACACTCTTCACATGCCTCTCACCAACACACCATTCATTAGAGTGTCCCCATACACCCGGTTTCCCTCCCCCCTTTCTCCGAAGTTGGTGGCACGCTTTCGCTGCTCACTACCAACCGTGCTAACGGCAATTCTGCTCACGGCTAGCAACAATTTTGCTAGCGGCACCTCCGCGTACCGCCAGCAAAATTTCGCCAGCGGCAATTCTGCTCTCTGCTAGCACTGTAACAGCCAGCGGCTCCCTTCGCTCACTGCTGACCGGCGGCTTTTTGAACAGCACACTGCCGGTGGGTTGATCAGACCCCCTGTTTACTACTATACTTCCCCTGGTTCCCTGGTTCCCCTGCAGCTGCTGTCCCTTTCTCTCGTCCTGCAGCGTCTTCACTCAAGCGCAGGGTGGTCAGTTCCTCATACAAACTGGTAGAGGTGCGCACTTGAACTGACAACCCCGAACAGAGCTGTTCGCCTTGCAGTGACGCCTCGAACCTCCATCCCTCAACCTTAGGGAACTTCGATTCCCGGCCAATGCACCAAAATTGTAGCCTTAGCAACAATTAGCAACAATACCGGGTTCAATGTTGCTCCTGAAGTGAGGGAGAGAGGAGAAAAAAACATCGAGGTTTGGTTCAAAAGAGAAAGGTTTATTCTGCTTTCCGGATAGCAGAAGGATCCTGCCTGGTCATCCAAAGGCAGGAACAAGAATAATAAGTTTAAACAAGACTTATATACCTTTCAGAGCACTCTCTCCCCCTCCCAAAAAGGTCTATGACCATATTAGGAGAATCCTTCCTGCTACCATGTAAAGACATGCATCATGAGTCTGGTAAAGCCATATAAGGAGTTCCTTCCTGTGAACTTTCTACAGGGCCCTTTGTGCGTCATGGTGGTAAGGACATTTGCACCCTGTACAGACTTTCTGTCTGTACTTGGTCGATGCCATCCTTTCAGACTGGCAAGGCCATGCTGATAAGAGGGTACGCATGCTTTGCCCTTGAACTGTGGTTCTGAACTTTCATTATGCAGTCTTCTGCTGCTGCCGGAGACTTTCCTTATGAATTGATTTAGGGGGATGTGAAGCCTCCCACAAAGAGGTATTTGTGAAATAGGAATTACAGGTTAGCCCTGTAACATAGGAATTTGAGGTTTGGTTAAGCTAACCTCCTCCTTCATCACCAAGTCCAATAGCCTGCAATGGAGGAATCTCAACCAGATCATATGTGACAGGTGGCAATCCAACTTCTGCTTAAAAACCTCCAACGCAGGAGAGCCCACCACTTCTTGTGGGAGTCCATTCCACTGCTGAATAGCTCTTACTGTCAGAAAGTTCTTCCTGATGTTTAGTCGGAATCTCCTTTCTTGTAACTTGAAGCCATTGGTTCGAGTCCTGCCCTCCAGAGCAGGAGAAAACAAGCTTGCTCCATCCTCCACGTGACAGCCCTTTAGATATTTGAAGATGGCTATAATCTCTCCTCTCAGTCTCTTCTTTTCCAGCTAAATATTCCCATTTCCCTCAACCATGGTTGATGCTCTGCTGAGCATCTTTTCATCCTGGTACCTTCAGGCAAAGCACAAATGTCTGCAGAGAAGGTATGTGGTCCCATTTCTCTCCTCTTTTCCCTGTCTCTCCCCTCTTCTGTCCATCGTTTGTTACAGCTTTGAGATTTGTTGAGTCCTCAACTGTATGGCTGAATTCTCTATGCACCAGGGGGGGAAAGAAGAAGCTTACACAGTTAATTGCCCCTCTACTGGCTGGCTGCCTCACTCTTGCCCTTTATAACGCATGTTGAATCTGAATTCATTATCTTGCATAGGAGTAGTGAATCATCATGAGTGACTTTGTTAATGCAAAACTGAATGTTTGTTAATTAATGGTTGGGATAAACCAGAGCTCCATCACACCCTTTGCCTATTATTGTGTAAAGAGCAGCAGCTGCCAACATTTTTAAAAAGCCAATTATGTTCATAATAGCTGGTGCAAAATTGATGGGCTGGTGGAAGGGGAGATCATCTTTCCTTTTCATTTTAATCCTCTAGCCTCTGTGGTGCTGTTGTCAGGTGACCCTAGTTTCAAGGGAATTAATCTTAACCCATTTAATTGGTCTTCAGATTTAAGAGTTTGTGATTTACATGCACACAGACATTTTGCGACCAAACCAAAGCAGACGATAACTGATGAGCTTGAGCCGCCTTGATTTCTTTACAGGAGTTGCAACTTTTGGTATTTTGTCTTGAGATTCCTTTGTTCTGCTTGTTACACGCAAGGACCTTCAAAAGGTGGCAAGAAGCACAGAAGTCCTTTTAGAGCTTTTATAGATTCGCTTTACCATTTGGCATTGCAACCTCAAACACTTTAGTAGTCTCTCCCAGTGCTTTTTTCCTAGAAAAATAGGTGCTGGTACTCCCCACGAAGTTGTTACAGTAAGTGCCAAACTCTTTAACAACAAAAAAAGAGAGGTGCCAGTATTGCGTATGCTTGAAAAGAAAAGAAAAGCACTGGTCTCTCCAAAATCTATCCACACTGGAAAGGAATTTGCAAGCCTGTTTTCCAATTTATTCTATTTATGTGTATACTGACTTGAGAGGTTTAGCCTATTGACATCTTGTGAAGGGGCCTAGATTGAGAGATAGTTTGCTGTGTTGTAACATGAACAGTCTGCGTACCTCCTTAGTAGCTCTGCAGTGGCAAAAGCGAGATGAGCGCTGCAACCCCAGAGTTGTCCGCGAGCAGGGACCAAGCAACGGGAGCTCACCCCGTCGCAGGGATTCGAACCGCTGACCTTCTGATCGGCAAGCCCTAGACTCTGTGGTTTAGACCAAAGCGCCACCCGCATCCCTTTATAACATAACATACTTAGTCCTGAGTGAATTGTTTGAAAGGATGGTATTGGCCTGCCAAGATGCAGTCTAGAGCCAGAGACAGACTTCCTCACATGAACCCTTTTTATTGTTCTCTCGGAAGGACTTCTATCATATCCCTAAAGAGCGGACATTTGATTATACCTGGGTTTATATACCACAACACTGTTGAAAAACAAATCCACAAATCAGTACTTTAATAAGGCTGAAATAATTATATTTCATGTCTTCATGCCAGTGGGAGAGATTGGCCAAAGTGGTGACTATTTTGCAAAAAGGGAGGTGAATCTGCATCTGCATTTGATTACCCTGTAAAGTCTTTGAAATATAGGCTAGTGATATACGACGCTGTGGTTTAAAATTCAGGATTCAGTCTTTGGCTATGCTGTTCACTCAAGCTTCCCATTGCCAGCCTCTCATGACAATATGTTGGTAGGGGATAGATAAGAATTTTTTAAATAATAAACAAACACACACACAGTTGAGAGAAGTGTAGGAGGGCAAAGGAATTGATTTAGATATTATGCGGTGTATAATTAAGCAATTGATGCTGACATTGCCGTATACTTGGAGAAGAATTCTTAAAAGAACGGAGAGAAAAACACACTCGTTCCCTTTTGTAAAGCTGGCTGAATGCATACGGAAGTATGCTGAGCCTTAAATCCTAAATCCATTCTTGTGATAATTTCTCAGTTGTAATCTTATATTCATCCGCAAATATCATACCTGGGTGCCTAGTAATTCCCTTAAACTCTGTAAGGCACATCGCAGCTACATGGTTTAGACGGGATTCTGCAGTACTGATATTGCTTTGGATTAAGCAGCAAATCCTCAGCCCCACTAATGGAGAGAATGTTCAGAGAGGAATAGTCAGAAGACTGCAGATAAAGATTGTGGATTTGCTGTGCCACCATCAATCCAACATTTGGGGAGGGCAATTCGGGGCACCCCCATCCCGCTTACCCCCTTCCTGCCACTGACCCCTTCCTTGCCCATTCGTCCCTCCCTCCCCCTCTTATCTTTCCCACTGCCCTCCTCCTCCTCTGCAGCCTTGGGGGAGCTTCAGGAGGTGTCACGTAGACTGGTGTAACCTAGAGGAAGGCTGCACCGGCCCGTTCATTATCGGGAGACAGCGCATGGGCCCACATGGCCTCCTCTTTCTCCTGCGCTGCAGACATACTTCCGGAAGCCGGATTCTGGAAGTGCCGCAATGGAAGGAGGAAGAAGAGTCGTGATGCACAGTGGTTTTTCTTCTGTTTTTTGGTCCCACACAGCACTGAATCCAAAAATGTCTGTGCTTTTGGTCCAGTGCTCTGGGAACCAAATTGGAACACCCCAGATTGGGATCAGAAGCTGGGACAGCGTCTGTCTGACAGTTTGCATTTCCTAGTACAGAAAGTATTGATGTGATTGTTGGGGAATTTCCATTCCACCTTAAGTTGCAGACGTGTGAGATTGTTACATGTCACATGTCTGTTTACATACCAGCACAGATTGCTGGGAACTTCCGTTGTGTATAGCTTTTGTTTCTGAGACTCTCTCTTGGAGCAGACAGAGAGAGACGACATGTTTTCTTTGTCCTGATTTATGGGTAATAAATCCGTAGCTTGTTAGTATGTTTCCACAAGCCCCATACCTATTCTGTTTGCGCCATTGGCTCTGCAAATATAGTGTGCTCAGGCTTTGAAGTCTGAGTCGCTGATTTACATCGCACCAGAGATCGGGGGATCGTCGCGGCTGGAAGGGCATGATCCAGCTGGGGGCTAGCCAGCTGGCGTCCCGACCCCCGAAGGATTCCGACAGTGATGTGTAGAGATCTTTCCTATTCTGATTAGTTCAAGTGGGTTCTAGAAGGTTTCTTCTCTTTGTGAAAGACCGTTTTATTACTACGTGAAAGAAACAGGAAGAAGGTTTCTGTTGTTTGGATTATTTCTTCTGGGAAGCTGAGTGCAGTTGGTTTAAACTGGTTCTGTTATCTTTTTGTCAAGGTCATATTGACTAAAATAATAAGACCAGGAGGAGCCTGGGTCTCACTCACTCACTTTCTCTTTTCTGTCTCTTTGTTCTGGTGTTCTGATCTGTATGCTACAGTGTTAAGGTTTAGGCTTATTATGTTTGTAAGTTTTATTGTAAGTGCTGCAACTGGATTTTTATGGACTGTGCCAATCCTGAATGTTCTGGATTTGTGACCATTATGCTCATTTGCCTTCAGTAGCAGTAAAGCTCTGCTGGATGAAGTACTTAAAGTAGGACAGTTGGAGGGTAAGTCAATCTCTATCAGCCTCTTCTGTCAGCTGTGTTCGTGAAAAATGGTGCCAGGTCAGTGACATTGTGGCACATCCTAGACCCATGGTTACGGTTGCAAATGTTTTGGGTCTCTTTCAGTCCCTACTCCTGCTATTATAACCTGTAGCTAGGTAAAGGTAAAGGGACCCCTGACCATTAGGTCCAGTCGTGTCCGACTCTGGGGTTGCGGCGCTCATCTCGCTTTATTGGCCAAGGGAGCCAGCGTACAGCTTCCAGGTCATGTGGCCAGCATGACAAAGCTGCTTCTGATGAAGCAGAGCAGCGCACGGAAACACCATTTACCTTTCCACCCAAGCGGTACCTATTTATCTACTTGCACTTTGACGTGCTTTCAAACTGCTAGGTGGGCAGGAGCTGGGACCGAGCAACAGGAGCTCACCCTGTCGCAGGGATTCGAACCGCCAACCTTCTGATCAGCAAGCCCTAGGCTCTGTGGTTTAACCCACAGCGCCACCTGGGTCCCCTAACCTGTAGCTAGCAGGCGCAAATTAATTAGGTAGATCTTTTTCCCAACGCGGAGATAAAATGGAAAAGACTTCACCTGCCAAGTCTTTTCACATCAGGCTTCTGTTAAAGGCATAGCGATGTGGCCAATAAAACAGCTGGTGACTCTAATCTCAGTTCCAGAATGTTCCAAAGAATTTACACAAGGCCCCACCATGCAGATTTCCAACACTGCTGAGAGGTATATTCAGTCGGTTAAAACAAAGAAACCCAATAAAGGAAGGTTCCATTTTTGACACCCACTATAGCTGGCACTAAAAACACATCAGTCTACTTTCCTTTCAAATAAAAGCATTAGATCTTTAGTGAGCCCTGCTGTTTCTTGAACACAATTGATTAAGCAATAAATAAGTTAAAATAATCACTCAATTGTTACCAGGCACGAATAAATCAGGGAGCAAATGGAACAAAATGCAGAGTGTATTAGAAAAATCACAGTATATAGAGCCCTTTATGGATTCAGCATACTGTATGAAAAAGAGCAAATCAATTTAAGATTTGTTTCCTAATATAGGATGAGTGGAGGAAGGCAATGTACCCTGCTGAAATCTTATAATGAATTTTTGAAAAGAAGCAGCACGGAAGACAAATATTGTCTCGCTGTCGGAGGAGCTATTGTGTTCACAGTTTCTGACAATTTCTGGGGGAAGTGAGAACAAACGGCAACTGTGCCATCACTGTGCCATTTGGCTGTGCAAAGTGAACAGATGACCATCACTCTGGGCTTTGGGTCAGCCAAGGTGCTTGTTTAATGGGCTTTGGTCATTTGAGGTTCTTCGTGCCCGGGATGCGAGTCGCAGTCTTCTGACCGTGCCGGTGTGTGTGTGTGAAAACCTGTAGGGTGAGGAGAATTGTGGCACTGTTAGCAGCGATGAATCTAGGAAGAGAAATATGAATTCAGTAAGCACAGAGGAGGGGAGGGGGACAATGAAAATGAAGATGCAGGCATAGCCCCTGTGGCTGGTCGGATCGCCCATCGCAAGTTGGAGAGTGAATGTTTAAGCCTGGGCAGCTATATGTGTGGAGGCTCCTGGCATGTTGTTGTTAAAATTAGTACACTACCCTATACCCTCAGGTCTCAGGGTGGTTCACAAGATAAAATCACAATATAAAAACACAAAATATATACAGTCGTACCTTGGTTTTTGAACAGCTTAGTTCCCGAAAGTTTTGGCTTCCAAACATCACAAACCCAGAAGTGACTGTTCAGGTTTGCGAACTATTTTTGGATGCCGAACATCCGACAGGGCTTCCGTGGCTTCTGATTGGCTGCAGGAGCTGTGTTGCCCAGGAAGTTTTCACCCTTCTGTTCTTGAACTCTCGTGATATTTAACCATTCCATGCTGCCAACTCACATTTAATCTCATGACCCTTTTACACCAGACCACAAGCTCATCAAATCCTGCAATGTCTCATTTTGTTCTTGAATCTTCCTATGTTGTACAACTTCTGCCCCACTACAAATCCCATGTTGCATTGCAAAATCAAAATACACATGCATATGTCATATTAAAACAGCTTTCTACCAAAATCAATTGATGCTGTTTCCCATGATAACAAATATGACATGGTCACATAGGTCTTCACACCCTGACAACAATTTGAAAGTTTCCTGAGGAAATAAACTAAGTAATTCTGGATCAGAGGAACCTGCCTTAGATTTCTCCAAGGGGATTTAAAATAGCACCTGTATGTAGACATTGTGAGGTGATTAAAAAACTGCACCCAATTTTAGCTTTTCTTCTTTGCTTATACTTCATTTATGCTACTTGAAACATTTGTTGTGGTTTTAATCCTAGAAAACAAGAAGAAATGAATAAACGTTAACTTTGAGATCTATCATTGTGCTAGCTAATGTTTTAATCATTAGTTGCTAAAGCATTTTCTCTCTTGTTTGACATCACAGTCCTTAACATGTTTCTCCTTTCAGAATGAAAGCTAATCCTTTGTGTTAAACAACAAAAGAAGCTTAAAATACAGGTGATAATTATTATTACTATTTTAATGCTTTTATTCAGGGGAAGTAAAGAACCGGTAGACATAGAAGACATTTCAACAGTATTTCCGAAGTGCTGCACAACTTGTAAATTAGATACATCTTATGAGCGAGACTGCAATCTTTTGCACACTTATTTAGATGCAAGTCCCCTTGAGATTTGTTGAGTTCCCTGCTGCTTATGCAACAGGTACTCTTATTACAAAAAAGTTTAGACTATCTCCATCCCTTGTGATAGGCCACATTTTTAGCAAAAGAATGCAGTGAATTTGAGTTCAAGGAGTACGTCTCCCAACACATCATTGGTTCAGCACCTTACCGTTGCATTATTTTTATTATTTTTATTTACTATTGTTTTTACCTGCGCTATTTGCTTCTCTGAGTGGTAAGAAGTTGATGTGGGCAACACCGCCTGGGCTCAGTTTTCTTTTTATGAGAGAGCACTGGAATTTTAGCAGGTGAACCTACACTCAAACATCACTGGGGAGGGAGAAAAATTCCCTTTTCATTTCATTATATATCATTTCCCAGTAAGTTTTAACCTTACTACAAGGCCATCACATGTGATAAAAAGAACCTCCTTTCTTTCTCTTTACATTTATTTGATTTAGATTTATACATTTTTGCCAACTTACTCAGTATTAGTTACCATCGATATATCATTTTCATATCATTTTTTCTTAGACCATAACATGCTGTAAATTTTATATCCATATTCCACAATCGTTCCCATGCTTCCATGTCTATATTATGATAAATATCTTGCCCAATGTATCACTGAGGATTTTACTTGCTCATCCTTTGTCTCCCGTTCCAATAATATCTTACACATTTTAGACAGCACTTTTACATCAAATTCCAACAGGTCTCTCTCCGGCTGTGATATTTGTTCCCCAAACCCTCGTACCCTGTCTCTCTTAAATACTTCATTAGATGATGATATTGTATCCATGTTGTTAATTCTCCTGATAATTCCTTAAATTGAAATAATTTAAGAGAGAAAAAAATCCCATTACACCGGGGCAATGGCACAAAACTGCATATGCTCAAAACACCACCACCACCACCAATAGAGGGATAACCATGACCATATCTCTGGTGCCCATGGGAATGCTGTCAGTGCTCTCCACATTGTCACCCACTAAGGAGGGAGCAAATGGGTGCATGGGTGTCATCGCAGACATACTGTAAGGACAGGTTCCTGCATATATCCAACAACAACAGTGCGAAAGAGTTCTCCACTCGCAAGAGTTCCTGTGGCACAGGCTGCAATGACATAACTGCCGCTAACCCCAGGCAACCTTGCAGCCAGTAGTTCATATCCCCTTATACCACACACTGCTGACAAGCACTGCCTTTGAATTAGGGATGTATGTCGGCATCACTTTCTGCTTGCCCCCTATTTGTCACACGCAGCACTGCTTCCGTTCCGCTGCAGTTTGCCTTCCACCAAAAACGACATTATGTGTCTCGCTGGCCGCTGTGGCAAGATTACCTTGCCATTACATTATCCCACCCCATTCATTTCAGTGCAAGGGAGGGGGGCAGGAGAGATGTAATCAATTATGTACCGTTTGTGGACTGAAAGCAACGACAACAACAAGGCCAAATACTGAATGTATTCACTAAGTTGCATTCCATTTCAGACATGGGATGAGTAAGCGAACACTGGCAATTTCTGCTCCTGTTTCCAATTTTGCTGGAATTCCTCTACATCCCTACTTAAAGTACAAGACAAACAAAAAAAGGAGAGTTACAGGCAGGTAGCTGTGTTGGTCTGCCATAGTCAAAACAAAATAAAAAATAAAAAAATTCCTTCCAGTAGCACCTTAGAGACCAACTAAGTTTGTTCTTGGTATGAGCTTTCGTGTGCATGCACACTCACGAAAGCTCACACCAAGAACAAACTTAGTTGGTTTCTAAGGTGCTACTGGAAGGAATTTTTTTATTTTTTATTTTGTTTTTTAAAAAGGAGAGGCTATATAAGATTGGGGGGGGAGGGTAAAAAAACCCACCGAAGAATAAGTGCCTTTGCTGAACACTTGATAGGGATAGTGATTAGGATGGGGAACAAAGGAAGCTACAGGTGCATTTTGAGAGCAGCAATGTCCAGAACTTCATTGCATTGGGTATGGATTTCAAAATATGATAAACAACTTCAAGCCCCATCGTGACAAAATGGGGTGGGGTGGGGACTGCTCCACCCAGCTTTTGGATGTCAGGGTGGAGGAGAGAAGGGACTCCCAGGACTCTAATCCACACTGCCAATTAGAGCTTGCCCCAAATATCCTCTCAATTCTTCGTAAGTTATCTTCAGGGAGAAGAGCTGTTTTACAACAGTTTCTTGAGGGCAGGACTCCCCATTAGCCGCAGTGGCTGCATGAAAACAGAGACATGATTCTATTGACTCATGTACTCGGCCGTGGACCAGGCTACTCTCGCAGCCGAGGCCAACAGCACTGGTTTCCCGAATGGTGGACAAAAAAGTCCTAATGAGAGAAAGAGAGGCGGCGAACTCAAGAGAATTATAGAGAGGTACTTCATTATCCTTCCCTCTCTTGGGTAGCAGGGGGGGGGAAATAATTAGAACAAATTTAACAATTCTCTGTCAAAAAGGCTCTTAGTGGAAGTGAAATGGCAAAGATTAACATGGGAGATTAGTCTTAATTTTTGGAGGACTTCAGCTTGGTGGTTGCTGTATCCAGGGCGCATAGAAGATTCCTGGCAAGCTCTACATGGTGGATTGAAATGCCTGTTTCTTCAGCTCTGAGCACAGGCTTCGAACACTTGACTTAAAATAGAAATCCATTACCCAGCACTTAGCCTGCACAGGAGTTGTTGGAACAGAAGTGGAATGAAGCGCATAAGTCCTTCAAGCCTGAGCCCCTTGAGATATGCATAACTCTCATCAACATAAATGTGTTTACGACGAGGGCCTGCCCGGTGCTTTTGTACAAATGCGCCTTTCTGTTGTGTTATAATTCATAAATGAGAAGGGAAACTTTTCTGCGTACGTGGAGGATATTTTCCTTTGAGCCAAAGCCCGTAATTAATTACTGTGCACCTGTGTTTTCCTTTTGGGGAGAAATAATAATTAGCCTCATCATGGAAAGTGGGAGCAAATTAAAGAGTCGCTGTCACCAGAAAAAGGGAGCACACAGACCTCTAACCACTGGTGATTACATGGTCTGCAGGTGGAAAACAAATGGCAACGGTCAATATGTGCTACCTGAATTTCTATAAAGGGAAGCCGTAAGCATTCTGCGTCCAGGGCAGCTGTCTGCCAGCTCCATCTGGTATGCAGGCTGAGACCCTACCAGCCCGAAGATTGTCTCACCAGAGTGGTGCATGCTCTGGTTATCTCCTGCTTGGACTACTGCAATGCGCTCTAAGTGGGGCTACCTTTGAAGGTTACCCGGAAACTACAATTAATCCAGAATGCGGCAGCTAGACTGGTGACTGGGAGTGGCTGCCGAGACCATATAACACCAGTCCTGAAAGACCAACATTGGCTCCCAGTACGTTTCCAAACACGTTGGAAGTGTTTGTTGGAAGTGTTGGTGCTGACCTTTAAAGCCCTAAAGGGCCTCGGCCCAGTATACCTGAAGGAGCATCTCCACCCCCTTCGTTCAGCCCGGACACTGAGGTACGGCTCCGGCGGGAAGGTAAACGGCGTTTCCGTGTGCTGCTCTGGTTCGCCAGAAGTGGCTTAGTTATGCTGGCCACATGACCTGGAAGCTGTACGCCAGCTCCCTCGGCCAATAAAGCGAGATGAGCACCGCAACCCCAGAGTCGTCCGCGACTGGACCTAATGGTCTGGGGTCCCTGTACCTTTACTAAAGTTTCTGAAAACAAGGGGAGAAAAGAGTTGTGTGATTTTAATAGAATCAGTGTGTCCTTGGGACAGCAGCAAGGGGGAAAGGATTAACCCATTCCCTGAGTGCGGTGGTTTCAGCACAGATTCCTGGGCGCTATTTGCAATTATAGAAAGATTCACACAGTTTAGGATGTGATGTGTCTAGCATAATGTGCAGCTTTGTCCTGACTTTGGTTGCTACCTCTCCTGACACAAATGGTTTCAAACTAGCAAAAACTTGCATTGCACAGATAGAGAGGGAGGGAGAAACTGTGAGGCTCTGTCAGCTTTTGGATCTCCATGCAAATTTGTTGCTACCTGCTGTGTAAAATATTGTTGACATCAATTTGCAATTGTGATGTTTTCTGCCTGAAGTGACTCAAGGAATTTGCATTATTAAATGGCTGTGTTCCACATATAAAAATATACTTTCCTTTCTTCATGGTTTCTGAAGGAGACTTCTGTGCTACTTTGCAATCGAGTGCCGGAAGATGTTGGGCCAAGAAAAGGTAGGATCGATCTTAGCTACATTTTTGTGCTGTTTCTTCTCAAGTGCATGGCTTTATTTTTCTTTCTTCCTGGATTTCATTATTCCATTCTTTCCTCCATACCTCTGAACTTGAGTGTACAGGAAGCTGAACCTGATTATTTGCCTGTCAGGCTCTGTTCAAGTGAAGTGGCTTGAATGGCTGCACAACAAGCATAGACTCGGGAGGTTGGAATATAGTCCATCTGGACTCTCTGAATAAGTCTATAGCTAACTGCTGATGCCTGCCAGACAGCAGCTTTTCACTCAGAATTTGGAGTAAATAGAAGGCCAAACACCACATAGTGCAGGAGATCTGTAACTACATCCCCTGATTTCTAGATTCAGATGTTTTTGGTAATGTTGCATATCTGTCAGTGGGGCAAGGATAGCATACACCCCACTGATAGAAATGCATTAGCAGCACCAAAGTGATCTCTCTGGGGCGCAAGCCAAGGCAGTTTGGATAGAGGTTCTGGACTGTCCAGATGATAAGACTCTTGGCCTCACAAGGGAAAGTAGAGCAATACATTTGGCACCAGCTTGGCTGCAGCAGTTGCCAGAATGAGGCGTCAAATAATAATAATAATAATAATACTAAATAAATAAATTAAATTATTTATTTATACCCCGCCCAGCTGGCTGGGTTTCCCCAGCCACTCTTCTTCTTCTTCTTCTTCTTCTTCTTCTTCTTCTTCTTCTTCTTCTTCTTCTTCTTCTTTGGTGGTCACTCGTAGCCCAATAAGATTATCTTCCATAAACACGGTCTTAACAGTGAGTCTGTAAGTGACTGTGGTGGCCAATTCTGGATTCACACGTCCTTCCACAGTGGGGACATTGGTTTCCGGGTGGGAGTTGATCATGGTGAGGGTTTGCCAAGCATGCGCGTTTCTCCCTTTCGTCCTGAGTTCGAGCGTCTTCAAAACCCATGACACCTGGTAAAGGCTGTTCTCCAATTGGAGCACTCGCAAGCCAGTGTTTCCCAGTTGTTGGTGTTTTGTTTACAACAATACTACATTTTTCTAGATTTGCCTTGAGGCGTCGAAGGCACCACCCAACTGTCTTAGGGACAGTTTGTGTAAGGTTTGCTCCTTAGCCTTAGATGTCCCGCAAGGCAGCGGGTATGGATTGTTCCTTGGAGTTTACTCCCAAAGCCTTTCACCCCTGTCTCAGAGCCTTTGAAGCAAACAAGCTGGAAGATTTGCATGGTCCTCAGTCTATGGTAGACCCCTGCATCACAGTCCCCAGGACCCTTCGAGGCTGATGGTGATGATATGCATAATAGCCTTACCTAGGAAAATGTAAAAAAAAAAAAAAAAAGGATGTTCTTAGGGAAGACCACTGGGGTGGGATCTAATCCTATTCTCTGCTTTTCATTACCCAGGCCACTTGTCCTGTTAACTACAATGTGCTGTTTTGTATCTAGCCCATGAATGGAGTATTAGGAACTGGCAGACGTTCAGGTTTTGGCCACACCAGAAATAGTTGGAATTTGTTGTTGTTTAGTCGATTAGTCGTGTCTGACTCTTCATGACCCCATGGACCAAAGCACGCCAGGCACTCCTGTCTTCCACTGCCTCCCGCAGTTTGGTCAGACTCATGTTGGTAGCTTCGAGAACACTGTCCAACCATCTCGTCCTCTGTCGTCCCCTTCTCCTTGTGCCCTCCATCTTCCCCAACATCAGAGTTTTTTCCAGAGAGTCTTCTCTTCTCATGAGGTGGCCAAAGTAATTATTATTATTATTATTATTATTATTATTATTATTATTATTATTATTATTATTTGGCCATGAGCTGGCCAAAGTATTTGAGCCTCAGCTTCAGGATCTGTCCTTCCAGTGAGCACTCAGGGTTGATTTCCTTCAGAATGGATAGGTTTGATCTTTTTGCAGTCTATGGGACTCTCAAGAGTCTCATCCAGCACCACAATTCAAAAGCATCAATTCTTCAGTGATCAGCCTTCTTTATGGTCCAGCTCTCACTTCCATACATCACTACTGGAAAAACCATAGCTTTAACTATACGGATCTTTGTCACCAATAACATTTATTCATGGATCACTGCCTTGTTGTGGCGAAGGGGCTTGAATAACTCAGAGAAGCTGTGAGCTATGCTGTGCAGGGCCACCCAAGCCGGACAGGTCATAGGCAAGAGTTTAGACTAAATGTGATCCACCTGGAGAAGGAACTGGCAAGCCACTCCAGTATCCCTGCCAAGAAAACTCCATGGACAATAACAACAGGCCTTTTATATACAGAGATACTATTCCTCTTCTGTGAAGTGTGGGTGGCCAGTTCTTTGGGAAGCCTTTTCCTCCCAATAAATCCACATGGGAATGGTAACATTAATGAAAGCACAGCGCTCTGCCTTTGACCCTTTCACCACCTCATCAGTGTCCTCTTTTGTACTAACACAGATAGACAGCCTTTGATGAATTCTCTGCCATCTGAGAGAGACAGAAAGTCAATCTGATGTTCTGCTTCCCAATTTTGCAAGATAACAATTAGCGCTAATGGTTTGTCAACAGTTTCCTAGTACAGGGCTGTGCACTGGTGGTCAGGCAGAGCCTAGCAGGGACATCAAAATGAAAAGAAGCCGGTGCCTCATCGATGCCATGGGGGTCAAACACAGACCCCAATTCTACAGTGAAGATAGAGAGTGAAGAGTGAGTTTGCCTTTCTTAAAGATATAGATCATGGGATGCAGGGTGGCAAAGCAAGGTCGTTTGAAAGTTCTCGTGAAGTGGAAGCCTTAGAAAAGACTTAGGGCAGGTCTACACTCGTTGTTTTTAACATTAAGAAAGGGTTAAGGAATGGTTTTCATAACGTAGATGGACACATGACACCCTACTTTTAACATGCATAATGCGTTATTAAAATGCGACACCAGAGCAACCAGTAACTGGCATTAAGGAAACAGCGTTCTGATGGAGAAAACAAAGGTAAGAAACGCTTTTAATTTACAAGTATGCCCTGTGACATTTTAGAACAATATATCTAATAGCGTTCTAATAATGTTAAACAGGTCAGTGTAGATCCAGCCGTACTGGAACTTCATATGCAGAAGCTCCATTTAACGTAAAGTGAGCAAAAAAGAAACACATGGGTTTTGAACAATGCCCATTCACTTCTCTGGGACTTTCAGGGGATTTATAATTCCACCAGCATCCGCTCCCACAAAATAGAAGCAATCTACCATAAGCCTAGTGCAACCTTTTTATCTTTTTGAACTGAATGAATTTTCCATTTGCAACGTGGCCTGTTAGTGAGAAATGACGAAAGCCCAATTGGGCACGACCAAACCCTTCTGTTACTTAAAATAATTTCATAAGCTGCAGCCCCTATGCCTCAGTTGCAAACGACCCTTCTCCTCATGAAAACAACATTTCAAATGGATTGTAGAAGTTGAATTTTTGGATAGCAGTGATGTAGCCTGGTTGGTCCAGTTTAGGAACAATTTTCCCACTTATGAGGCTTTTGGTCCATGGAAGCCTTCATAAGTTAGCATCAGTAGGGAAGACAAACAAGGCCTTTACAGTGGTTGCTCTGGTTCTGCACAACTTTTTTCCCAAAGAAATATGCTGTTGCTCATCTTTGCTTGCCTTTCAGGTGCAAGCTTATAACTTGTTGCTTTAACAAAGCTTTTTAAATATGATTTGGCTTTGACTGGTAAATTGTGAGGTTTTGTGCATACAAGCACACACGTTTATGTTTCTAAGTTATGGAAAGAAGATTTTAAATATTTTAAATAAGTAAATAAACAATTTAAACAAACAGGAAACACTTTTCTCTGGAGTAAGGGGTTCTCACTTGCATGTTAAAGGTAAAGGGACCCCTGAACATTAGGTCCAGTCGCGGACGACTCTGGGATTGCAGCGCTCATCTCACTTTATTGGCCGAGGGAGCCGGCATACAGCTTCCGGGTCATGTAGCAAGCATGACTAAGCCGCTTCTGGTGAACCAGAGCAGCACACGAAAATGGCGTTTACCTTTCCGCTGGAGCGGTACCTATTTATCTACTTGCACTTCGTGCTTTCGAACTGCTAGGTTGGCAGGAGCAGGGACTGAGCAACGGGAGCTCACCCCGTCGTGGCGATTTGAACCGCCGACCTTCTGATTGGCAAACCCTAGGCTCTGTGGTTTAACGCACAGCGCCACCTGCACCCCTTGCATGTTACACCTTCATAAATGTACAGCTGGCTATATATCAAGTTTCTTTGTCTTCCCCCATGCAAGACTTCAACTGAGGGTCTGCTTCAGTCACCATAGACTAGGGAAACTTAAAAAGCGTGTGGAAAAAAATCCAGGAATTTTTATGGTGGTCATCATTGTGGAAATCCCTACCAAACAGGCCCACCTTGTTCAGTTTCTTTTAAACCACTATTAAAAGATCCCATTGTAATCCCAGTGTAAATTTTTGTATGCCTGTTTGGTCTTTAGGTGTTTTAAGTATGGATGGTTTGATGCCAATAAATTTCAGAGGGTTACTATATTTATCTGTAGGACTAAAAAACTTCAAGAGACTTGTAGCGCCTTACAGACTAGTCAACTCAAATAAATAATGCAAAATAGCTAAAAAATACAGAATAAATCATATGGAATTGGACATATAATGCAAATTTGCTCGGTTTTCATAATTTACATGCCGGGGGTTTTTTTGTGGGGAGGTGGGCAGAGTTCACACACTCGTGTAATAAGGTACATTTCAAAAAGCTAACTCAGAAATCTGTAAATTTTGTCCTGTGAAAATAGGTATACAATAGATACGGTGATGGGGCATAACAAACAAGGTAGACAGGCTTTTTACTGAAAGATTAGGAAATGGCAAACAAACATTTGACAAATACTGCATTAGTATTCGTGCAGGATTTTATCGGGATCAGGGTATAATTGTTCCTGGCAGTGTACAAGATGTAATGAACATTGCCCCAGAGATCCTAGCCCTAAAACTGGGGTCAAGTTGCAATCTGGGGACAGGAACGGCAACAGGTAGAAGTGAGAGTAACAGGAGAAAAGGAATTTGTATACACACTGGTACTTATTTACATTGTGGGTGTTCCACTGGGCTCTTTTCTCCCTCAGACGAGTGGACAAGGGACAGTAATTAATCGCAAAGACGTTCTGAGATGTTAATTAATCACTTGCAGGCCACCTGCCTTGTCAAATTAAATGAGAATAACAATCCTCGGCTATGTGGAAATCAGAATTTCTTTGCAACTATTGTATGAAGACTGCTTTGTGTAGAATAGAAAATAAGAGGAAAATGTAAATAAGGGCGCACAACTAGAAGTGGCAGAATCTAGGTCAGGTCGTGCTGGTTTAATATTGTTGCTCACCACCCCAATCTCTGAGCGGTGTGAGATTCCAGGGGTTCCTGGCACCTATGCAGGGTTTGTGTTTCCTTTGGGGAATGAGGCACAGTGGAGATTGTGGTGTCTTTAGGATATATGGTTTATTTACACATTTATACAACCTGAGCTTATGATGGAGGGGTTCACAGCATCACAGCATTAGCAAGACCCCAAGAGGTCTTCCATAGCCACAGCCTTGGATTCCAACAGAAATCAAGCATAGCTCTGTCTCCCAGCTGCCCAGCCTGCAGCCTAGCTTCTAGCTTGGACTCACCCAACTCTCAACAACCCTGCCTTTGTCTTTCTAACTGCCTGTGAGTTGAGGCACAGAACCACTTCCGTTTTCCGCTTAATGGCTGGTATATAGAGGGCCACTGCCTCACCAGGTATGGGACGCGGGTGGCGCTGTGGGTTCAACCACAGAGCCTAGGGCTTGCCGATCAGAAGGTTGGCGGTTCGAATCCTCATGGCGGGGTGAGCTCCCGTTGTTCAGTCCCTGCTCCTGTCAACCTAGCAGTTCGAAAGCATGTCAAAGTGCAAGTAGATAAATAGGTACCACTGCAGCGGAAAGGTAAACGGCGTTTCCATGTGCTGCTTTGGTTCGCCAGAAGCGGCTTTGTCATGCTGGTCACATGACCTGGAAGCTGTATGCTGGCTCCCTTGGCCAATAATGCGAGATGAGCGCCGCAACCCCAGAGTCGGTCACGACTGTACCTAATGGTCAGGGGTCCCTTTACCTTTTTACCTCACCAAGTAAAGGCACTGTGGTCTAAACCACTGAGCCTCTTGGGCTTGCTGATCAGAAGGTCGGCAGTTCGAATCCCCGTGACGGGTGAGCTCCTGTTGCTCTGTCCCAGCTGCTGCCAACCTAGCAGTTCAAAAGCATGCCAGTGCGAGTAGATAAATAGGTACCGCTGCGGTGTGAAGGTAAACGGCGTTTCCGTGCACTTTGGTTTCCATCATGGTGTTCCGTTGCACCAGAAGCGGTTTAGTCATGCTGGCCACATGACCCAGAAAGCTTTCTGTGGACAAACACCAGCTCCCTCGACCTGAAAGTGAGATGAGCACCACAACCCCATAGTCACTTTTGACTGGACTTAACCGTCCAGGGGTCATTTACCTTTTTACCTTTTACCTCACCAGGATGCTAGCCTGGCCATTCCAAGAATCAAATCTGTGCTGGATCCAGGAATTAGAAAGGGGCTCTATACAGCCTATCTCAGCCCCCCCCCAAAACCCCTCATAGTAATATAAAGGAGAGTGGATTTGTTTAAAGGGCATCAGAAGAGGGGCACACACATGCTTTCCATCCTAAATCTAAGTGTGTTCACCAGCTACAAGAATTGCCTCTCATCCTCTGTCATTGGGAAGCAACCCAATCTGTTTCCTCAACTTGTTATTCAGGTCTGAATCAGAGCCTGCTAAATATGAAGCTCTTTTCTTCCTTTGACTATAACAAGGAACATAAAAATGTCTATAACTCTTTTCCTTTCTAACAAGTGGGTGAAATGTTCAAGCAAAGGATCCACTCTAGAATCCCCTCTACCTAAGTGCAGGCAGATCCACCACAGATCCACCAGGAGTGGTTGTGCAGGGGAACTTTGAAGTTGTTGTTGTTGTTATTTTTTAAAAAAACCTTTACATATTATTTTATGCCAGAATTGGTTGCGATTTGCAGGCATGGTTGTCCCTTGTGAAGGGGTGAAGTCTGTCAGCTGTCGGAACAATTGATGCAGTGGATCTCTCACAGGGGCAGAAGGGAACAGGTTAAATCAAGATCACTTGGGTAAGTGAGTATTAATAATCTGGCTATAAACGACACAATTGGAACGTTACTCAAGTAGGGTTAGCTTAGTGAATCAGTAGGGAGTGCCAGGCATAGAGGGAGGAGGGGGAAACTTCCATAAAAATGTTAATGTTACTAGAGAACCATAATTCAATGTAATGAAAACCAAAGAGAGGAGGATGAAAATTTGGACTAAACGCGGGCAGAAGAAAACAACAGGAAAAGAATAATAAAAAAGAACAATTAGGCATGCACATGTAGAAGTGGGTGGCATCTTAAGAAACGTTTGCACAAACCTAAGGAAAAATAAGAGTAAACAAATGAAATGAAAATTAAATAATGAAAGTTTTTTTTAGAAAGCAGAAAAGCCTTAGAATACAAAGGAGCACATAAATCACATGCAAACTCTACAACTGAACTGGGGGGTGGGTGGGAGTGAAATGCCCCCATAATGCAAACTCGCCTAAAGTTTTTCAAACTAAAAAGCAGGACAATTTTTGGATTGTGGGAGACTGTTTTATGAATTGGGCACATCAAGCCATTTTTTAAAAAAAATATCTCCCTTTTCTTTTCAATAAGTTACCTCTTGTTTTAAGAAATGGGATGGAATAAGCTTATGAATAGGCACATGGAAAATGGGCACAGACCAAAAATAGACTGATCTGTCCATCACCACCAATGACCTTGAATGTTATTCCAAGTTATAATCCTTAATTAGTACATAGGTTTGCCTTTGAGTTTTGAGATGGTTAAATAAATTATGAATGTTTACTTAGTTTACTTTGTGGTCGTAGTAGCGAGCAGTGTGTTCCGCAGACTATCCTAACGTGTTACATGGGTCCCTCAATCAAAAAGGGTTAAAAGCAACCATCTTAGGTAATAAATAAAGGTAAAGGGACCCTGACCATTAGGTCCAGTCGTGACCGACTCTGGGGTTGCGGCGCTCATCTCGCATTATTGGCCAAGGGAGCCGGCGTACAGCTTCCAGGTCATGTGGCCAGCATGACAAAGCCGCTTCTGGTGAACCAGAGCAGCGCATGGAAACGGCGTTTACCTTCCCTCCGGAGCGGTACCTATTTATCTACTTGCACTTTGACGTGCTTTCGAACTGCTAGGTTGACAGGAGCAGGGAACCGAGCAACGGGAGCTCACCCCGTCGCGGGGATTTGAACACCACAATAAATATACTGTATATTTCTGCGTATAAGACTACTTTTTAACCCAGGAAAATCTTCTCAAAAGTCGGGGGTCGTCTTATACGCCGGGTCGTATTTCTTATACGGCGAGTGTATCCCAAACTCTATATTTTAACTGGAAATGTTGGGGGTCGTCTTATACGCCCAGTCGTCTTATACGCCGGAATATACGGTATATCCAATATAAAGCAGAGATGGCAGAAACTTGAAGGCCTTAGGAAAGTCAAGGTGGCCAGGAACCCAGCAAGGCTGCATTTTACATATGAAATGGAACTTATCAGCCAGAACTTTTGTTGCCAGGAAACTAGTGTGAAGTATTATGTGCTATAGTTGATGGCGGCTTTTGACTCAGTTGACTAAGAGCAGATGAACTATCACAATATATACAGCCCTGGTGACAAACATGCTATTCTGTCCATTTTCCTTCCAAACTTTTAAAAAGATCTAAGCCCAATATTATTTACTTTGCTTCAAATTGCATCAGTTATGAGTTCCCAATCTTGGTCCTTCTTGAGGATCAATAGACAATTTGGAAAGTGCCTGTAATTTATTCATCAGGCATTTCACACATACTGAAGGCACATTACACCGAGGAACAAAAAGCCTGTATCAGTATTGATCCATATTTTGTAATGACATCCAGCCTATTAAGAAATGAGCCAACAATGACTTTTTTGAAAGCAAACTCATCACCGAAGCCATGGGACAAAAGTAAAATCCTAATGAACCCAATATGAATAGCTTTGGCTGGAAATGTTCTATGTCTATGAAGTTTTTGGTTTTCAAAAACGTATTCTTCAGCCTATAATACATTATCTTAGAATTCTGGTTACCAATGATATTTCTCGCAAATTTGCTTCTTCTCAATTGCTGGGTGGACAAAGTTTCTCTCTGAGGTCAAGATAAAAAGTGAAGAAGCTGGCCACAATCAGGCTTCAAGAAAGTTTGCCTGGCCTTAGTAGTCAACTAAAATGTTGTGGTTGCTTGGATGCCACCCCTCCTCCAAAGAGTGGGTTCTTATCCAATATAGTTTATATATATATAATTTTTATTAAATTTTCTGTTTTACAATTTAGAATATTCATTTAAACAACCTTAAAATGTCAATGACTTCCCTTCTTCTCTTTCCAGGGTTCATTTTGCATATCATAAATCCCTGCATATTTTACATAAACTAAACCATTCAGTATTCCATTATTGCATCCATCAAAACTTATTTACACTGTTGAATTTATCTTAACGCTACCAGTGTTTTCAAGTGTACACAATTTCCCCCCATATATTCAATAAACATTTTCCAATCTTCTCTAAACGTATGTTCTTCTTGTTTTCTTATTCTATATGTTAAATCTGCAAGCTGCACATATTCTATCAGTTTAAGTTGCCATTCTTCTTTGGTTGGGACCTCGCTCATATTCCATTTTTGGGTTAACAAAACACAGGCCACAGTAGTGGCATACATAAATAACCTTTTTTGACACCTGGGAATTTCAGTCTGAATTATCACCAACAGAAAGAACTCTGGGGTTTTTTTTGTGGTTGGTTGTTTTTTTTTTGGGGGGGAGTACTTTTAAACATTTCCCCCCCCCCAATTCATTATGGATCATTTCCCAATACTCTTTTACCCTTTTACAGGTCCACCACATATGCCAGAACATTCCCTCAACCTCCTTGCATCTCCAGCACTTGTCTGATTCAGCCTTATACCTCTTAGCAAGCTTAAAGGTAAAGGGACCCCTGAACATTAGGTCCAGTTGTGACTGACTCTGGAGTTGCGGAACTCATCTCGCTTTATTGGCCGAGGGAGCCGGCATACAGCTTCCAGGTCATGTGGCCAACATGACAAAGCCGCTTCTGGTGAACCAGAGCAGCGCACGGAAATGCCGTTTACCGTCCCGCTGCAGCAGTACCTATTTATCTACTTGCACTTTGACATGCTTTTGAACTGCTAGGTTGGCAGGAGCTGGGACCGAGCAACGGGAGCTCACCCTGTCGCAGGGATTCGAACCGCCGACCTTCTGATCGGCAAGCCCAAGGCTCTGTGGTTTAACCCACAGTGCCACCCGCATCCTGAGTTAGCAAGCTTACTCGGAGTTAAATACCATCTGTAACTCATTTTCAAGTAGTTCTCCTTCAAAGAATGACAAGCTGTAAACTTCAGCTCATTCTTCCAATTATCCAGTATACTTTATGTTGGACACACAGTGCATGGTCATGGACAATATCCCACCCTGGAATCAGACTGTGCTGCTGGGTCATTCCAGCTCACTTAGAAGCACAACACAAAAACTAGCTGCAGATATCTTCTCTGGGTCATGCTGGGCCTGTAAGAACCTTCAAACTTTCAAATGAAACACAATGATTTCTCATTATTGTTGTTGTTCAGTCGTTCAGTCGTGTCCGACTCTTCGTGACCCCATGGACCAGAGCACGCCAGGCACGCCTATCCTTCACTGCCTCTCGCAGTTTGGCCAAACTCATGTTAGTAGCTTCGAGAACACTGTCCAACCATCTCATCTTCTGTCGTCCCCTTCTCCTTGTGCCCTCAATCCTTCCCAACATCAGGGTCTTTTCTAGGGAGTCTTCTCTTCTCATGAGGTGGCCAAAGTACTGGAGCCTCAACTTCAGGATCTGTCCTTCTAATGAGCACTCAGGGTTGATTTCTTTAAGAATGGATAGGTTTGATCTTCTTGCAGTCCATGGGACTCTCAAGAGTCTCCTCCAGCACCATAATTCAAAAGCATCCATTCTTCGGCGATCAGCCTTCTTTATGGTCCAGCTCTCACTTCCGTACATTACTATTGGGAAAACCATAGCTTTAACTATACGGACCTTTGTTGGCAAGGTGATGTCTTTGCTTTCTCATTATACAGTCCCCTAACTGCTGGGCAATGGAGTCTGGATGAGCATTACTATGCATTTCTGCATTAGTTGTGCATGTGGGACGATTTCTTCTGTGCATGGATCTATCTTATTGGATCAGGATGAATGTGCCTTAACTAAAGCTGCAAGGTTTAATTCGTTCAAAAACTAGTTTAATCAACTAAGGCTTTGGTGGATTAACTCATGGGAGAAATGTTTAATTGATGCACGCATATTTTAATCAGTAGGCATAAAACTGAATTGAACATGTTTGCTTTTTGAAATGAATGTGTTACTGGAATAGGAAATGAAAAGGAAAATGTTGAATATGGCTCTGTTATCTAGTAATTAGTGTGCTTTTGAAATTTCGCTCTTCCAAATGTCTCCCTGGATTATGGAGTTCTGAATTATCTGGTCCTGTATATGTTTATGAAAATGAAATGAATGATTTAGAAAATCTCGATTGTTAGGATTGTTGTAAATCTGCAGTTTCCCCACAACTTTCAGTTCTACTGGGTTCTCTCTCTCTCTCTCTCTCTCTCTCTCTCTCTCTCTCTCTCTCTCTCAACGTATACATTTCTGAAGCAGTTGAACACACCATTTCATCAAGATTCATTTGTAGGGGGTTCTACTAATGTGTGTATACACTTGTGCGCATGAATTGCGCATGAATTGATAAACACCACAAGAAAGCAATCCAGATGTTATTGTGTGTAGGGTTGAATTAAGATTCTTTTGTGTGGTGTTTCATCAGTCCATGTGTGTGCACTGCAAAAACACTGCACAAAAAAACCCTTCAGGAAATCCTAATTGTCAGCAACCAGAATATATCATTCTACCTGAGCAGCCTTTCTGTGTTGGTGTGAGCAGGTATCTCACAATTATGCTGCACAAGGCTTTTTTTCCAGCTGGAACCTGCTGGAACAGTTCCAGCACCTCTCAGGTGGGCGCCATTGCAATTATAAGAAATTGTGTCCTCCCTCAAAGAGGTTACATGTTGCGGTGAGACCTTGCAACAAAACCCAGTGTTGTGGGTGGGTATGATTGGATAGCCACAACACCCTATTGGTAGGTCCCTTGATGCTGGGTTTAATCAGGCCAATGGGACGCTAGCCAAATGGATCAAGGGACCTATATATGCCCATGCACGTGACCCAGAGCTTCCTCTTTTGGCTAGTGCATTGGAACACCCGCCATCTTCTCCCTACATTTAGGGTTTGCACACCTGACCTTGCTATGCCACCGTGTGTCGTCTGTCGTTGGGACAGGGGCACGGCAGGAATTTTCCCCACTTGGCTGATTGGTTGTTGCCATTTGGGTTTCGCCTGCCGCGTAGCAAATCATCACAACTTGTAAGGTGGCGGATAGGCTCTGGTTCATGTGATAGGGATGGGGGAATGCTCTCACCATCCCTATGTGAAGGGTATTCTGTTAAAGGAATCCAGGGACTCAATGGTTTGGTCAACCCTTAGAGGGGTTGTGCCCGTGCCTGAGTCCAGGGGGACATCTGGGCAGTGGGCTAGCATGACCCCTGCTTTCCGCTATTCAAGGTGTTCACCCTAGGCTGACCTATGCTGGTGCCCTGGGTCTGCGCTACCTGCAAGGGTGCAGGGAGCTAGTCGAACCAGAGCCTATGCAACCACTCACTTGCTGTAATCAATAAAGTTGTGGCCTAAATTCTGCCAAAAACCAAACCAAAATTTGAGTCTTGACTGAATTTATTTATGGGGGATGTTTAAAGGTCTAAACAAGCAAAACAAGGGAGGTGATCATGGTAAGTTCTGGCACCTATTTTTCTAGAAAAATAGCCCTGACAGCACTGCTTTTCTTCTTGCAAACTGTCCTCCAAACTCTATTAAAAGATGAGTAGCAGCCATCTCACCAGTCCTTGGTCTACCCAATGCCATCTGCTGCTTGAAGATTCCAATCTTTAATTTGAGGTGAGCTACAGGAAAGCTGTGACGCTTTGGCAACCCCAATGACCACAACTAAGGGCAAAATGTGTGTGCAAATCAGACTGCAACTTGCATTCTACAGATTAATACCATTAATACCATGGGGCTGTAATCCTATGTACAGTTGCATGAGAGTAAGCCCTGTTAAGGTTGGTAGGCTTGCTTCTGAGTAGACACATTATAACATTGCACTGTAAGATACGTTAGTGCAGATGTGTAGATCTTTCATGTCGATACCATAATTTCAATATATTTTTTGTCACATCTCCCCTTCTGGTGATCCTTTATTGCAGTGTTCTGCCTTCCTGTTGAGAAGACAGGTTGTGATGTCACTCCAGTGCTGCAATCAATGAACATTTTGGGTTTGAATGGCAAGGGAAATTACACACTTTCCTGATCTAAAAGCAGCAGAAAATATATATCTTCCATAGGGGCTAAAGGAGCAAGCCTTCTCTTGCCTTTCCCTTACAAGTTGGGATGCTTGTTTTGTTTTTTCATGAGTTGAATAGTGCTACTCAGTTAAATGGATGGCAGCCTTTCTTAAGGGTTTTATCTCCTGTTAGCATTTATGTCTACTGTTTAGTAATCAAAGCAGATATGCACCAATTTTGCCTCTTTTGAGTGTTGCATAGAGATAAGAAAACTCTCAAGCAACACACGGACTGGAATTAAACTTGAAAGTTGCAATTGGTCATTATTCTCTGTGGAAGTTGGCTGGCACGCTATTTCTGGTATCTCATTGTTCAAAGTCACATATGTCTTGCATTGTTAATTAGAGTGGCCAATGAGTTCAGTGCCAATAAGTGCCAATACAGTGGTACCTTGGTTCTCAAACGCCTTGGTACTCAAACAACTTGGAACCCAAACACTGCAAACACGGAAGTAAGTGTTCCAGTTTTTGAACTTTTTTCGGAATCCGAACATGTTCTGTTTTGAGTGTTACACTTCCAATTTGAGTACACTTCCGATTTGAGTGTTACGCTTCCGATTTGAGTGCCACACTTCTGTTTTGAGTATTACGCTTCCGATTTGAGTGCCACACTTCCGTTTTGAGTGTTACGCTTCCAATTTGAATGCCACTCTTCCATTTTGAGTACCACACTTCCATTTTGAGTGTTATACTGAGGTCTGTCGGTTTTTGATATTGATTTTATATTTTTGTTTTTGCAGCTCTTTTTTTGTGACTGTGTGGAACCCAGTTCAGCTACTGATTGATTGATTGTGTGACTGCAGTACATTGTTTATTGCTTTCATTTTATGGATCAATGGTCTCATTAGATAGTAAGATTCATGTTAAATTGCTGTTTTAGGGGTTGTTTTTAAAAGTCTGGAACGGATTGATCCGTTTTGCATTACTTTCTATGGGAAAGTGCGTCTTGGTTTTGGAACGCTTTGGTTTTCGAATGGACTTCCAGAACGAATTAAGTTTGAGAACCAAGGTACCACTGTATAGACTTCAGTGGGACTGTCACCCACTGCTCAAGTTACAAGAAGGATTGTCTGAATGCTGAGGAAAAAGAATACCTTAGCATGAAAAGAAAATACTCAGTGACTTGTTTGAAGACAGTGCTATCATGGAGCCGCTCGCAATCATAAACCCAGTCACAAAATTTAAGTTCTGTTCTGTTCTATTCATGTAGTACCTTCCTTTCTCCAGAGCAGTCCGCAAGTGGATAGAGCAAAACCTGGATTTTCTTTCCATAAATGATTTGGAATCCTCAAGTGTGATAATTTGTATTGCAGACCTGCTCAAATTGCAGCTTGCCCAACTGAACAATATCTACACGCCCGTGCATTTTCACTACTAAGTGATCGGCGATCTCTCTCTTTTTGTAACCCTGGTAGAAATAGCAGGAGGTTGATTGAATTCCTGGCAAACCATAGTGGCTGGTGGTCTTGCATTTGGCTTGGTAAATCGCAAATTGTTTGGGCCTGCATGTGGCCTGGCAACTGCCTTGTCAGAAAGCAACAGATTTTCAATGCTCTGAAAATGACTCCAGTCGCTTCAGCTTTTAAGTTTTCTTGGGTGGCTGTAAAAAGTCAAACATAAATGATCACAGAATCTCTGGTACAGCTAGCGTTATTTTATATAAGCTGTAAGGCATCGCACCTTCCTGCACTTTCCCCCCATGTTGACTGGCTGGCTTTCTACTTTCCCTCCATTATAAGCATTTGCTGAAATGTTCAGAAAAGAATGGTCAGCAAATAAACAAGAGAACCAATTACAGCTCTTTCAGCTGTGAAATGCAGAGGGCCCCAGAGACAAATCAGGACTCAGCCCTGCTCCCACCGAAGCTATAAAATCTGCCTGCCGTTTTAGATATGTCTCCAAAGGGGAACAAATCCCAGCAGCTGCTTTTAAAATGCTGAGACGGAAAAGCTTTCTCCTCCCTGATTGTTAGGAATGCACATGCTCAAATATGCACTTTAAGGCTAGAATAAGGCATTTGCAAATGTTTTGAATAACACATAGAGCCTCCTTTTTACAGTTGGAGCAATTGTAGTAGCAGCATCTGATTAATGGCATTACAGGTAGGAGTGTGTGTGTGTGTGGGGGGCGAACTATCCTTTTATTTCCTTGGCTATTTCTGCTTTCTCGCAGGAGACCTGAGAGACAAGAGATAATGCCCCCCCCCCATATTATTGTTCTCCATGCAAGTGAGTGGTGTGCATTCACCTTTTTAGGGTGAAAAGGGGTGGGATCAATCTGGGAAACCTTTGTTGAAGCAGACCCCTTTGCTTCCATTGGAGAGCCAGTGTGGTGTAGTGGTTAAGAGCGGTAGACTCATAATCTGGTGAACCGGGTTTGCTTTCCCGCTCCTCCACATGCAGCTGCTGGGTGACCTTGGGCTAGTCACACTTCTTTGAAGTCTTTCAGCCCCACTCACCTCACAGAGTGTTTGTTGTGGGGGAGGAAGGGAAAGGAGAATGTTAGCCGCTTTGAGACTCCTTTGGGTAGTGATAAAGCGGGATATCAAATCCAAACTCTTCTTCTCCTTCTCCTTCTCCATTGACAAGCTGGAACGTGTCCAGAGGAGGGCAACCAAAATGGTCAAAGGCCTGGAAACGATGCCTTATGAGGAACGGCTTAGGGAGCTGGGTATGTTTAGCCTGGAGAAGAGACGGTTAAGGGGTGATATGATAGCCATGTTCAAATATATAAAAGGATGTCATATAGAGGAGGGAGAAAGGTTGTTTTCTGCTGCTCCAGAGAAGCGGACACGGAGCAATGGATTCAAACTACAAGAAAGAAGATTCCACCTAAACATTAGGAAGAATTTCTTGACAGTAAGAGCTGTTCGACAATGGAATTTGCTGCCAAGGAGTGTGGTGGAGTCTCCTTCTTTGGAGGTCTTTAAGCAGAGGCTTGACAGCCACCTGTCAGGAATGCTTTGATGGTGTTTCCTGCTTGGCAGGGGGTTGGACTGGATGGCCCTTGTGGTCTCTTCCAACTCTATGATTCTGTGATTCTGTGATTCTGTGATTCTCCTTCTCCTTCTCCTTCTCCTTCTCCTTCTCCTTCTCCTTCTCCTTCTCCTTCTCCTTCTTCTTCCTCTGATGACCTTGCAAGTAAGTAAGATGGTCTTCAGCTGAAATAGGAAAATCTCTGGGCTCACTTGGATTGCCAAACAAAGACACCAGCCAGGAAAATAGCAAAACAGCAGCCTATAGGCTTGATCTTTTATTCAAAAGACTGTTGCAACAGAACTTCCACCCACCACATGGGAGAAGCAGGAAGAAGCCCTGAACAAAAGGATGCTCTTACTTTTATAAGTTTCCCCTTTTCCCCACAACACCTTTGGTGAAGCATCATGCATACATCATAGACACGTCATACATATGTCACAAACAGGGAGGGGTTTTCTGGCAGAAACCGGTTCATCAGGATTGCCCCCAACGTCCCTTGCCCACCACAATACACCCATCAAGTGGTACAATAGGAAAATTTACAAGTTCCTGGTTTTCCAGTCAGGTAATCACACTCCTTTGTTCTGACCGAGGACCTAATCTATGGGTAGGCAAACTAAGGCCCGGAGGCTGGATCTGGCCCAATCACCTTCTAAATCTGGCCTGCGGGCGCTCCGGGAATCAGCGTGTTTTTACATGAGTAGAATGTATCCTTTTATTTAAAATGCATCTCTTGGTTATTTGTGGGGCCTTCCTGGTGTTTTTACATGAGCAGAATGTGTGCTTTTATTTAAAATGCATCTCTGGGTTAGTTGTGGGACATAGGAATTTGTTCATTCCCCCCCCCCCAAAAAAATAGTCTGGCCCCCCACAAGGTTTGAGGGTCAGTTTGAAAAAGTTTGCTGACCCCTGACCTAATCCATTCCTGGATGGTTTGCCATTGTCCATGGGATGTCTGCCTGTCTGGCACCCATTTGCCAGGATGCTAGTGATTATCTCTTGTGCAAGAGGCTGCTGTGTACATGATCCCAGGTTTCAGGGATTATGGCTGCCCATATCCCAGACTCCCCCCCTTGGTAGCCATTCCTTTCCTGAACAGAACAAAGTTGGAATGGCGCAAATCCATACTGGAGCAATTTTATATGACTTTCTAAAGTTTTCCCAGTGAGCCAGTACATAGATACATTTTTCAGTGAATTGTTGCATTTGGTAATGTGCTGCGGAGGCCCTTTAAATAGAGATAGAAAAAAACTGTGATGAAGTGTTTTGTGGGGACATTTGCAGGAGTGATTGTGTTGAGTTTGGTAGTTGGTGTGTGTGTGTGTCTACTGGAGGGGCAACCCCCCCCCACCTTTACATAAATTCCTGTAACACAGCATAGGACAATTTCCTTATGAAAGGGGTTCCAAACGGTATTATGAATTAATTGATTGGTTATTATTAATTAATTAATTAATTAATTTTAATTTCATTTATGGGTTGTTTCCCACGAAGCATCTTGAAGCAATTTGCAATATAGCGACGTATATAAAAACAGTCAAAAGCAAATGCACGTTAAACAGCTTTCAGAAACAACTATAAATATAAAAATTTTAGAACAACAACAGATAGCATAAAATCTGTTCAGATCCAAGACGGATACCGACTTCGATAAAGATTTTAGAAGGTTTATTGAAAGGGGAACATCTTTAGCAAGTGCGAAAAAGTCGATAGAAAACACTAACAACTCTTACAGAACACACTCCATTCTCATACGTGTATTTCAGAAACCTTTTTATATGTGTGTGAGGGCACTTGTTTCCCACTGAAGAACTTATTGATCCAAAGGCTAGCACAAGAAGCAAATGCTACTTCCACATTATGGATGTACAAAAGTGCCTCAGTCCATTTGCACTTTCACCTGGTAGGTTCCATTCTGCTGCAATTGGTTTACTTTGCACAAGACTTTCTTCCATTTCACTGTCTGATTATGAGCAAATATACCTAATTTTTATTTTTATTAAAATGCACAATAGACATGCATATTCTAGCCATCAACAGATATTTACAGATCAGTTGCTTCCCTTGTGTGTTCCCTTTCAAAGATAATGAATTGCCAGAGGAGTAGTTCTGTTTGTTTTTTTCACGGCCAAGACAAGAAAGAGTCATGGCCATTTATAGCTGCAATTCTAACCATATCTACGGTACTCAAAAGTAAGAGCCATTCAATTCAGTGGGGTTAGGACTGCAGCATATCTTCCTCACTTAAACACATATAAGTCCTTTTTTATTGCAACAGTTTTTCCATAAATGTGTATATTACAGAGAAAATTGTCGTGTCTATGTGTTTCTACTGAAACATGATGCTCAAGTTAATTTACATTTTAAATATTTGCAGTAAACATAATTTTGTGTTTGACAGCTTTCAAACCCCTCACAGCCACAGCAGTTGCTGTAATCTCTGACAGTTGAACCCAGAGGCACCTCCTCCATTGTTACCAGATACAGATGGATGCCAACCATGTGTGACCTAAGGACAAAAGTAGTGAAAATGTTGACGTGCCTGCAGCAAGTTGAGGATGCTATTTCACCAGGAGGAAAGGTGCTGTTTTGCCTTGGGAACAAATTCCCTTAGATTATCATAGCATTTGTGTTTTAAGGTGATGGTTTCCTACCTGAATATGTGGCCATAGCTGTCAACTTTTGGATTTGAAAATAAGGGATTTTTTCAAACTTTCGGATTTGAAAATAAGGGATGCCATGAGGGTGGTGCAATGGCACCAAGTAGCCTCGCCACCCTGCGCTCCAGAGGCTGTACGCAAACGGGTGAGCGAAAGAGCGAGTGCATAGACGGAAGGCAGGCTGGCTGTCTGGTTGGGCGTGAGGGTCTGGCTGCACAAGTCATGCAAGCTCCGCCCCCAGTCGGTCTCAGACTCCTTATTGGCAGCCGAGCAACGCAGCTGAGGAGCCTCCCTGGCCTGCAGGGAGGAGGAGGAGCTGCTTCCTTTGAAATCTGGGAAATTTAAGGGATATCAACAATCCAGGATAGCAGCAGGAAACGGCATTGGAATAAGGGAGTTTCCCGCCAAAAAAGGGAGGGTTGACAGCTATGATATGTGGCCATATTTGTAGAACGATGCTTAGCATTTTGAGTTTAAATGACTCAGAGCACTGAAACATGCTGATGCTTTCTGTTCTATTATCAGACAATGGTCAGCCACTTTTCATGGTAATTTAACAGGGAAGTATTGGCAGGTATAATGTGACCGTAATCAAAGAGTGGCTTAGAAAATCTTAGTAGTAGGCCCTGACTGCTATTGATGCAGAATGTGACATTTTGCAGATTTTTAAAATGTAACCGGGGACCATTTTTAGAATTCAATGCGCTTCTCTCATGGTCATCCTTGAAAATGACAAATAGAAGACTGACAGTATACATCTGCCTCCCAAACAAATGTACATTGGACCACCCTAGCCTAGGTTAAGTTCATTACTTCAAACAAAAAGTGATCACACTGCCCCAAGGCTGGCAGCAGGACATGTTGGGTTTGTAACTCTTAGGGTCCAGGCCATTAATAGACCCATCTGCTTAGAGCCAGTGATCTCCTGCTTCTTTCCTGTTTGGGGGACTCTGAGGTATAATCTCAGTTCAAGTCCACATTTAGCGCTGTGGTCTAAACCACTGAGCCTCTTGGGCTTGCTGATCAGAAGGTCGGCGGTTTGAATCCCCGTGACGGGTGAGCTCCCGTTGCTCTGTCCCAGCTCCTGCCAACCTAGCAGTTCAAAAGCACGCCAGTGTAAGTAGATAAATAGGTACCGCTGCAGCGGGAAGGTAAACGGTGTTTCCGTGCGCTCTGGCACTTGTCACAATCCTCTGTGTGTCAGTAGCAGTTTAGTCATGCTGGCCACATGACCCAGAAAACTGTCTGTGGACAAACGCTGACTCCCTCGGCCTGAAAGCAAGATGAGCGCCACAACCCCACAGTTGCCTTTGACTGGACTTAACCGTTCAGGGGTCCTTTTACCTTTTGTCCAGGGTAGAGGAGATAGGGTACCCCAGGGTGTCACAACAATTTGGTTAATGCTTTTATTTTAATTGTTTGAACTCTGTAAGTCACTTAGTATATATCTTCAGCTATTCAAAAAGAATGACCAAACCCAGCCACTGAGTTACTTCACAAACCTTCTTAGGAATGTAGTCAGATTAAATCAAATAAACAAGGGATATTTGGTGTTATGTTGGAGAGGATGCTAGGAAACATGGAATATGTTCACATGTGGTGGGAGTGTAAATATGTTTTTAAAAATTGGCAAAGGGTGTTTAAGGAGATAACAGAAATCACTGGGTTAAAGCTGACCGAAAGTCCAGAGGTAGCATTATTATCAATTTATGATGGGGTGGAGGGTTCACAGGCTATGAAGGACTTGCTCACAAATTTATTGACAGCTGCACAAATTATTATATAGCCAGGAAGTGGAAGGGGAAAGCAGAATATAAAATGGAAGAATGGTATAAAGAGGTGTGGGATATAGCTATTAATGATAAATTAACATGTGCCATTAAGGTAAAATGGGGAATATGCAGGAGAAATGATTTTGAGGCGATATGGAGGCTGTTTGTAGAATTTGTACTGTTAAAACGGAAAGGGGTCAAACCATTGTAAGAGGTGTTGAAATTTTGGGAGGTTGCATAGTTACAATGGAATGGTCTCAGTGGTGGGGTGCACATTTTTATTATTATTTATGATGATTACTTTCTAAATGAATGAATGAATGTAGTTGTCCATTTCAGCCAGGATAGTCTCAGAAACCTTCCCAGTGGGTCCTACCTATGATCTACAGAGAAAGGCGAGATGCAGGGGTTTAAAAGCACACACACACACCCTTTTCATGACAAGCTGCCTTGAAAACCTCAACCACCTCCTTTTCTCCTTTTCTCCACTAGTGCTAACTGTTCCTCCAATTCCCTGCTTATAATTTTATTCCATATTAAACATGGGGAACTGGGGGGATAAACTCCAGACACATCTATTTATCCATCTTCAACTGCATCCATTTAGAGGCAAATTATCTCACTGCATTTATAAATGAAGTAATTAGAACTCTAATGAGTATAATTGTGGACACAAATAACTGTGCATCATGGTAATTAAACGTGCTGGGCCTGGTTCTTAGTTGTTTCAATTAGCACAAGTTCCATTCTACATAGCCGACCTGCTTAAAAGCTTCCAGAATGTACCCCAAAAAAATCCCAAAAAGGGCAACTTACATATGGTAGTATAATTTCAGTACAGTATGCTTACTTACCCCTGAGCTTTCTCGGAATATGTTTACATTACTTAAATAATTAAATCTGCATTACTGAATTACTTCCACTCTGTGCTTTCTTTGTGGTAATGTATTTTAAAAATACGAAGCTTATGGAGCGTAATGTGGCAAACAGTTTTCCGAAAATGTCTAAATTAGATTCTAAAAGGCTACTTTATGTCAGGAGCTGACCACTCCTTCTGCTGGGAGGGGCTAACCTGTGATGGTGGTGTTGGACTCTGGCATCCATCAGCTCCAGCCAAGCAGAACTGGAGCTTCAGGGATGATGGGAACTGTGGTCTTGCAACATCTGAAGCACATCAAGTTGCCCACCCGTGCCATAAAACATTTACATAGCAACGTTTCTCAAACTTGGGTCTCCAGATGTCGCTGGACTACAACTCCCATAATCCCCAGTTAGCAGGTCCGGTGGTCAAGGATGATGGGAGTTGTAGTCCAGCCACAGCTGGAAACCCAAGTTTGAGAAACACTGACATGGCGAGACAGTGCAGTGTAGCGCCCTGGTCTTCAGGAGGGGACCCACAACTGGACTGAGATCTGGGACGGGTACATGATCATATTTAGCTTCTAGTGCTTTTTAAAGAGAAAGCTAGAGGTAAAGAAAAAGGAGTGAGCTGAAGAAAGTGACGGTGGAAGACTATTTTGCATCTAGGGTACAATTCAGTTAGCTGGATTTTCACTGCAATCCTATACATGACTACCTAGAAGTAAATAACATTCACTGGCAGTGCGGAGGGAGCGGTAGGGTGCCATCGCCACGGCCCCCCGGACACGTGCCGTGCACCCCCCCACAGGGCACCACACCCTCACAGGCGGCGCATCACTCCCCCAGAAAGCGCTCCGCGCCCGGGTGCCCCGCACTCCTAGTGGGTAAGATGGCCCTGATGCTGCTGTTGTCACGTTCATGAAAAGTCTTTTCCAGCAGGTCTTTGTACTTGTTTTGTACTTTGTATTTTGTACTATACAGTTTTGCTAGCTTACTAGGAGTCAAATACCACAGGTACATCATTTCCATATAATTTTCTTTCAGTGTACAACATGCCGTAAATTTCAGATCTGTTTTCCATAACCTTTCCCAATATGCAATCTGAATGCTATGCCCCAAATCCTTTGCCCAGTGTATCATTACGGATTTAATCTGTTCATTTCCACCATCTTCATCATTCTAACCTTCCAACATGGGGCACAGTAGGATCATATTCGTACATGTTTCACTACGGTGAGCGATATGACACCTCTAAAATTGGTTTCATGTGGGAATCACCCCTTTCAAGCTGGTTTTAAGCCAAACCAGCAGGATGGGAAATTTCCTTCAGCGAGCATACTTGCTCTCTAACTCCACAACACACATTTCCGCCCTGCTCCTTAACTTTTTCAGCAAGGTTTTCTCTGATGTAATACTCCTGTGTGCTTTTCGTTCTCAGAGAGAGCAAGCCAGACCCTGCTCCCTCCCTTCCTGCTCCTCTGAACTTCTGACTCCGCTTAAATATCTCATCTGGGAGTGATTGTCCCAATTAATTCTCTTTCCCAAAGGATAAGCTGTTCAACAAAGATATGGGCTAATGCTCTGTTACAGAACAGAGGAAATTAACACATGCGGCCAGATCGTCAACTGGTTTAAATTGCTACTGCTTCATTGGTTTCAAAGAGGGACTCTGGTGAAGATCTGGCCCTATGATTCTGACTATGTATGTGCCTCTACAGCTCACTTTTTACATTAGGAAAAAAACCTTACAAATCAGAAACAGCATATTCAGGTGGCTGCTGCAAACTCTTTGGAAATAAACTATATTTCTTTTGGTTCATGTAATGTTTAAGATACAGTGGCTGATTTCTTTTAAGAGGGTTGCAACAAATTTTGACCTATTATGACATTCCAGATGATTTTGAGGATCTTTTTTCAAGTCTAAACATTAGCAGAAAACCCAAGCGGAGTGCAAAGAACTCTAGTTTTATATATGCCCCTGGAATTTCTGAAGAAGGGCATTGTTATGTACTGAGCTTGGATCCTAGAACAATAGGCAGGTAGGATCCTAGAAGGCAGCAACCTGATTGGTCTGCAGGAGCCGCCCAATCCGGCTCCAGGAGAAAGTGAATCAGCAACCTGATTGGCCTGCAGGAACAGCCCAATCCGACTCAAGGAGGAAGTGAATCAACAACCTGATTGGCCTGTAGGAACAGTCCAATCACCCTCATTAAGAGGTTCTTTAATTCCTCCTCACTTTCTTCTATCAAAGTTGTGTCATCTGCATATCTGAGGTTGTTGATAGTTCTTATGGCAATCTTAATTCCGGCTTGGGATTCATCCAGTCCAGCCTTTCGCATGATGAATTCTGCATATACCCTGTAAGTTAAATAAGCAGGAAGACAATATACAGCCTTGTTGTACTTCTTTCCCAATTTTGAACCAATCAGTTGTTCCATAAAAAAACAAATACTTTTTTTTTAAAAGGGAAAGGATAAAACGACTTAAACACTATGAACCATCACCTCACATCGAGAATACAATAGCTATTGGTGCTTCCCTTTGAAATTAAAAACATAAGTCAATATAAGCCTCCAGATATCCAAGCAGGTATTCACATGGAATCAGCTTTGATAAAATACATGTTCAAATAGTGGGAAGGGTGTTGAGGTCCTCAGACTATTGCATAATGAATGGTGGGTGGGCAATTATCCTTCCAGGCTGGAAGTATAAGCCTCTTGGCAACCATAAGGACTCACAACATCCACTTTTGTTGTCCTGCTGCTAATTTCTACACCGTAGGTACATGGACGTCTGCAAATATCAAATATTTTGCCAGTGCAAAACTGATATGGCAACAGCTTCGGAACAAAAGGAATAAATCACTGGTGGACATGGCCAAAAATTATGCTTTAATTAGGCCTTTTCAGCAGTACACCCATGCAGACAGTACATTTTAAATATTTTATTAGACTTCCAAAGCTATACATCCTAGGAGGATAAAGGGTAAAGGGGACCCCTGACCATTAGGTCCAGTCGTGTCCGACTCTGGGGTTGCGGCGCTCATCTCGCTTTATTGGCCAAGAGCCGGCGTACAGCTTCCGGGTCATGTGGCCAGCATGACAAAGCCGCTTCTGGTGAACCAGAGCAGCACACAGAAACACCGTTTACCTTCCCGCCAGAGCGGTTCCTATTTATCTACTTGCACTTTGACGTGCTTTCGAACTGCTAGGTTGGCAGGAGCTGGGACCGAGCAATGGGAGCTCACCCCGTCGCAGGGATTCGAACCGCCGACCTTCTGAGCAGCAAGCCCTAGGCTCTGTGGTTTAACCCACAGCACCACCTGGGTCCCTTCCTAGGAGGGGTGCTAGCTAAATCATTTCTAAAATTACCCATGCTGGTGTATTCCTGGAGGATAAACTTGCCCACATTTTTCATTTTGAACAGAGCCAACGTATTAGAAAGCCCAACTTGTTTCCTGTAAATGTGAGACTTAGCTCCGCCTTTATGCTGGTTTCTGTGTCACCTGATTGTCTTACAAGCACTTGCCCTGATTCCTGCCTGGGCCGGTCTTGTGTCTATCTCTGCATCTTCCATCTACCAACCTCTCCCCCTCCCCCCCCCCGCTGTAAACAAACTGTCACAGCTGATTCATGTCATCCTCTCTAGCCAAATAAATCCATAAACAGAAAGCAGGATGTCCGTATACACCTAAATAGCCAAAATGGTCTGATCACGAACTCGACTGTTGCTTCCAGGCTACAGAAGAAAAAGACAGGCTGAAAGACCAGGGGAAATTGCGAGTGGGGTGCAAGCAAGAGCCGTATGTGAGATTTGCAGAACATGTTTATTGCTTACATGGTCTTGAAGTCAAGGCAGGCACCTTAGCTTACTTTTTTTGGTGCATGGGTGAAGCATGCTTTCTTTTCGAACAAACTGATCATTTTCATCTTGAATTTTATTTGCTTGCACATATGCACATTTCGGGAACCTGTCAGCCAAAAAGCAGGATATAAACTGAATTAATAAGTGACAAAGCATCCATTATGTGTCATAGGAATAAACACCTGGGTGTGATGTCAATCATGTATATTTGCAACACAAACACAGAGTGTCTCATATTGTCTTACATTGAATTGGGGTCATTAGAATCATAGAATCATAGAGTTGGAAGAGACCACAAGGGCCATCCAGTCCAACCCCCTGCCAAGCAGGAAACACCATCAAAGCATTCCTGACAGGTGCCTGTCAAGCCTCTGCTTAAAGACCTCCAAGAAAGAGATTCCACCACACTCCTTGGCAGCAAATTCCACTGTCAAGCAGCTCTTACTGTCAGGAAGTTCTTCCTAATGTTTAGGTGGAATCTTCTTTCTTGTAGTTTGAATCCATTGCTCCGTGTCCGCTTCTCTGGAGCAGCAGAAAACAACCTTTCTCCCTCCTCTATATGACATCCTTTTATATATTTGAACATGGCTATCATATCACCCCTTAACCTTCTCTTCTCCAGGCTAAACATACCCAGCTCCCTAAGCCGTTCCTCATAAGGCATCGTTTCCAGGCCTTTGACCATTTTGGTTGCCCTCCTCTGGACACGTTCCAGCTTGTCAGTATCCTTCTTGAACTGTGGTGCCCAGAACTGGACACAGTATTCCAGGTGAGGTCTGACCAGACAATGGTACTATTACTTCCCTTGATCTAGATGCTATACTCCTATTGTATAGCATCCTATTGATCATTGCCAACTGCATCTCATGTGTGTATTTGAAATTGAGTCTATTTGATTCCAGTGTTTGATGAATAATTCTTTTTTACAATTCTTTTTTACAAATGTAGGAGACAAAAATAGGTAAGATTAGTCATGGAGGTGGAGAGATGGGTGTCGTTCCATGCAACTCTTTCTGATCTTAAGATGCTGCCTAGAACTTGCTGATTGAGAATAAATAATAGAGCGCCTTAGTGAGATATATCCAATGGGTTTGGTGGAGGGCTTCTGCTGGCAAGGAGCCAGTTGTATTTACTGCCTTTTTGTTTGTTGTCAGCATCTTAGTGCTCAGCATGAACTCCACAATTGCAAACTGTCGGAATAAGTTATTTTGAGTCTGTAATGAATGCATCTCTAACATGTTATTATTGAAAATAGCAGGTTTCAAATGTGTGACCGTATGGCATACACATTCACTTGTTTCTTCAGCAAAGTGTGGACTCTTCTCTTCCCCACCTCAAGCCCCGGTTTTTAAAGCTCAGAAGACGTTTGAGCAGTGCTGTGTGAAAGATATGGCTAATGATCGGGTTCATCATATACAGATAGGGAGAGATATATATACAGGACATCACATATAATAGCCTTGATGATATACATAGATTTATTTCATATGAACTGTACCCAAGGCATGTACTTGACAAAGTCTTTTTTTAAAAAAAAAAAAATGTAACAAATTCATATTCCAGGCAAGTTTCTCTCACTTTTAGTACACTATGAAAGAGAGGCGAGATAAAAATAAAGCACAGATAAAGCATATTCCCGGTGGGCTTCATTAATTCTTTCTCAATTGTCATTCTTTTATAACTGCGATTGCTAATTCTAATGACGTTTGCCCACACTTATTTTGTTCCTAATATTGTTAGGAAAGGGGGCAAGGTAGGAAATGGGTTGTACTTAGAGCCTTCCATAAGGGGGTGCTTGGAAATGCTGGCATCAGTGCAGAGAGAAGACTGGATAGAAAGTGACTTGAGGTCCCTTGGATCAGATGTGGGGTGGGATGGGGGTGGGAGGAGAGAATCCCACATACCTCAACTTCCCCTCTCTCCTCTCTCACCAACTTCCGTAGCTTTAGAAACCACAGTAAAAGAGGAGGCAGTGAACAGAGATGCTCAAGTTCTCTGGACAATGCTACTTGAGTGTAGTGTCATATTCCCTGAAAGCTTCATGTTATACAGTAGTGTCAGGGCTGGAGTCGGGCATAGGTCGGCAACAAAACAATAAATCACCCGAGGCCAGTGACATTAACTCTTTGGCGCTGTGGTCTAAACCACTGAGCCTCTTGGGCTTGCCGATCAGAAGGTCGGCGGTTCGAATCCACACAACAGGGTGAGCTCCTGTTGCTCAGTCCCAGCTCCTGCCAACCTAGCAGTATGAAAGCACGCCAGTGCAAGTAGATAAATAGGTACTGCTTCGGCGGGAAGGTAAATGGCATTTCTGTGCGCTTTGGCTTCCGTCATGGTGTCCCATTGCACCAGAAGTGGTTTAGTCCTTCTGGCCACATGACCCGGAAAGCTGTCTGTGGACAAACACCGTCTCCCTCGGCCTGAAAGCAAGCTGAGTGCCGCAACCCCATAGTTGCCTTTGACTGGACTTAACTGTCCAGGGGTCCTTTACCTTTACCTTATTCAAGGAAACAATTCACAGCTCTAACCCAATGCTCTCAGCAACTCTTTCTAGGAGGTCTTGCCCCAGTGAAGCAGTTGCGAAGAATGAAGGTCCCTGCTTTCCTAGTGCCCACTAGGACTTCTCCTATCCAGGGTCTTTGCCAGCCATTCTCAGGCTTATTTTGGAGTAGACAGATCATTAGCTTAACCTTCTTTGCAGGGTTGTTGTGCAAATGAGGGATGATCACCAGGTATGCCACCTTGGGAGGGGCAAGATAAAAAAGTAATACATAAATGGAGTGGAGTCGAAAGAGGTAGGATAAGCTTATTTAAGGCTGATGAATCCTTTCATTCATTGGGTTAGGAGGTCTATGGCCTTTCTATTTAAATTCTAGAAACAATGTTGTTACAAAAACCTGGTGTCTGTTTCTCTCTCTGCCGAGTAGTGGCTAGAGCCTATGGGGTCTCAGGCACCAACATAGGGTCTGTGTCCCTTTGGAGAATAGAAGGCATTTTCCATTCTTGGTAGCATGGTTGTAGTGATAGAGTCCTTTAAATTCCTGGGCTCTATAATTTCTCAAAACTTAAATTGGTCAGGCAACATCAATATTATTATTAAAAAGGTCCACCAGAGATTGTATTTCTTGCGACAACTAAGAAAAACTAATTTGCCCCAAGAATTGTTGATCCAATTTTACAGAGGTCCCATTGAAACTATTCTCTGTAATTCTATTACTGTCTGGTATGGCACAGCCTCTAAGCTGGATAAGAAGAGGCTCCAACGAGCAGTAAGAATTGCAGAGTGGGTAATTGGTGTTAGTTTGCCTCCAATAGAGACGCTTTATGCTGCTCGAGCCAGTTACTTGAGCAGAGAGAATTGTCGCAGATCCTTCGCATCCTGGTCATTACCTGTTTGATTTGCTTCCATCCGGACGTCGTTACAGGACTTTATACACAAAAACCATCTAGGCACAGGAATAGGTTTTTTTTCTTGTGCCATCAAACTGTTGAATTTGTAGTTGTGTGTGGAAGGGAGATCAGTTGGTGGTATGGGGTTCCTTTGTTGTGCTGTTGTAGCGTGAGGGGAATAGTGTTTGTATGAGGTACGTTTTCTTACATTGCAATGTAGTCAAAGCAAAATTCCAAATATGATTGATACTTGGCCAATAAAATTATTCCTTATTTAAGAAATATGGTTTATTCGCCTATTTACACCTTCAGTCTGCATGGAGGTCGTTCAGATCTTACAGCATAGTCATTCCAAGACGCACCAGCATCAGCTGCCTGCAGCCAGCACTCTCCAAAGATGGATCTCACCCTTCTCCCTCCTTCTGTCTCCCAGAAACCCCTGCTCAGAAACACACCCCATCACCTTGGCGCCCCTTCAAATGCCTTCCTCCTTCCCTCAGGGTAGGAGGGAAGTTCTCTTGCATTGGCAATGACTCTCAATGGTTCTCTATTGTCCCCTTAGCTTAGCCCGGCTGGTTTGCATAAGCCAGCCCAGGAATTCCCCGAATTCCCTGTCTGGCACAGTTTTGCACTTTAATCCATATCCCACTTAATCAAAACCCTGGCACTTATTAATTTCTACCCTAAATCTATAACACCATAAATGACAGCACCATTGGCAGTTATGATAGTTTCGCTTAAATGAATCCGTGCCCATGTGGGTAAATTAGTCCCTGTGCCAACTAGCTGCTACAAATGCCACTCGTGGTGAATCCATCTGTCATAGGGCCTCAGCCACAACGCATTTAAATTCAAGTAATCCTAAAGCGACAAGCCCTCAAGTAAAAGCCAACCAGCAAACCAACGCGGAGTCAGATAGTCAAACCCACCAGCGAGCAGTCATCAAATAAGATGGCACTTCCTATGGAAGTTAACTTTGTTTTTTGGGTCTAATTTCTAAGCGTCACTCTGCACCCATGTCAGAAAAGTGCCATCCTTAGCAATGTGATTAGTTGTTTTGCCCCCTGGCAGTGCTCGAGTCTCAGGAAGCTGGGAGTTCATTAGGAACTCAGGCTTCAGGACTCCGTCTTCTGAGAGTGGCCTCAATTTCTCCCGACTACTTCAGTGCCAAAAGGCTGGCTCTGAAGGGCTAATCTGTGAGGAAGGTGCTTGGCATTTCCAGCTAGATTTATTTTATTGTTTTTTTAAAACCACAATAGCAGGATTTCCCTGAAGCAAGATGATAGAGGAAGAAAGAGCCTGGCTAATTAAACTTAATTGGGTACGTCTAGGTTGGGCTATCATGATAATTGGTTTGCCCCAATGTTCAAGCTGCCGAGGGGTGTATTTCTGAATGCATTATTCAAAATTGGTACGGTGGAGGGGGTAGGGGGATGAGGAGAAATGTAAGAGGGGAAGAGCATTAGTTAATTGTCCAGGAACTAATACTGTATGAACGTCTATCAAAGTCGTGGGGCAGCTGGAGATGAATGGCATTGACCAGCCAACCCAAGTCCTCCTGTGGTCAGTTGGGAACTTGAAGTGCAGCCGGCAGAAAGGGACTGTTCCATTTAACCAGGCAAGGGTGTGGTTAAACTATGCTTGAAGAGGCCTCTGAGGCCTCAGCACATACCGTTCCCGATAAATCACAATGCGTTTTTATTTACCGTATTGGCCTGAATATAAGCCACATTTTTTCTTCCAAATTCTGACCGTGAAAAGTTAAAGTGCGGCTTATATTCATGACCTTACAAAAATTGGCTTGGAGTGGGCTTGTCCCCAGATGTTGCCTGTTTTCGGCTGGGCCGGCTCCTGAGATGGCGGCGAGGCGAAGGGGTCCCTGAGGGAGCCAGAAGGCAGCGAGGAGGAGGAAATGAGGGAGGAGCGTGGACGACAGAGCGAGAAGGTCTGCTAGGAGGAGGAACAGGAGATGCAGCTGGTGTGCTGGGACTGGCGCTAATCTGAGGTGCTGCCTGGCTTTAACTCGCTGAGGTGCGCATGAGTCCTGCCAGCTGCCACCTCTCTCCGCCCGTCCCATTGGGGGGCCATGGTGGTGCTGACCCTCTGGAAGCGCTGCTGCCCACCACCGCAGCCGCCATGGCCGGAGTGAAGGCACTGCCTCCTTGGCCCCCCTTGGCCCCTGCTCCTCCTCGGGCATTGACATTTCTCCCCCCCCTAATTTTAAAGGTGTGGCTTATAATTGAGTGCGGGTCATATTCAGGTGGCTGGATTTACATGTAAGCTAAACAACGTGGGTGGTGCTGTGGGTTAAACCACAGAGCCTAGGGCTTGCTGATCAGAAGGTTGGCGGTTTGAATCCCCACGACGGGGTGAGCTCCCGTTGCTCGATCCCAGCTCCTGCCAACCTAGCAGTTCAAAAGCACGTCAAAGTGCAAGTAGATAAATAGGTACCTCTCCGGCGGGAAGGTAAAACGGCGTTTCCGTGCACTGCTCTGGTTCTCCAGAAGCGGCTTAGTCATGCTAGCCACATGACCCGGCAGTTGTACGCCAGCTCCCTCGGCCAGTAAAGTGAGATGACTTTAACTATGTTCAATTGTCCACCTCACTGATACCGTCACTGTGTGTCATGTGATGTTTGACGCACGCGGCCGAAGGCACGAATCCCACCGTGATTGATTGATTGATTGCCCCGTGCAATTTATACACTTGTCACTCGCAAAAAAAGCCCAACAACCTTCAAAGCGGTTACAAAGAGATAAGTTAAAATACCTGCAGTTTGATAAGAGTATATTTTTAAAGCAGATGAATAAATGAGCAAATTAAGTAAATTTGGATATGCAGAAGATATTAAATACAGTCATACCTCAGGTTACGAATGCTTCGGGTTACGTTTTTTCGTGTTGCGAACGCGGCAACCCCTGGAAGTGTTTACTTCCGGGTTTCGCAGTGCGCGCATGCGCAGAAGTGTTCTGCACGGTCTGTGCATGCGCAGAGCATTCTGCGCAGTTTGCACATGTGCAGAAGCGGAATATCGCGCTTTTGCACATGTGTGAAAGCACTGCTCGTGTTACGGACTTTTTTGGGTGCGAACGGCACCCTGGAATGGATTAGGTTCGTAACCCAAGGTACCACTGTATAAATTTAAGGAACCGCAGAAGGGGGGGGGGGAGTCAAGTTTTGAAATGCTAAAAAGATTGTAGAATTAGTGAAATGTATAAACTTGAAAAGCATAAATAAGTTTTTTTTATTAAAAAAACTAAAATACAGTACAAGGAAGTATTTCTCCACACAGCACATACATAAAACAATGGAACTCCCTGCTACATGATATAGTGACAGCCACCAGCTTGGATGCCTTTTGAGGTGGAATTAGACAAATTAATGCAGGATGCAGTTATCCGTGTGTCTGTTAGCCATGATGGCTGTAGATAATGTCCAATGTCATAGCAATACGTCTCTCAGCTGCTGCTTTTTGTGTGACAGAGCAGTAGAAGACTTCTGTATTCGTGTTTGGGCTTTCCATAGACATCCAGTTTGTCACTGTGGGAACAGAATCCTGGACTAGATGGGCATTGGGTTTGATCCAGCAGATCCTCTTCTTAAAAGGCTGCTCAAGAGGAAACAGCAGTTCCACAGAGTTTTAAAATGACCAAGCAGTGGCTAACTCCATGCCATCCGTGTTTTCTGACCGTTGCCACCGTGCACAAAATCTTTAGATGTGTTCCAGCAATCTGCCCATCACATGGGAAAAGCAGCCTCTCCAGTCGAAGAGCAACGCCGAAATTGTAAATATAGCTTTTGTGTTTGAGTACAGCTTCAGAAGCATTTGATCATTACTAAATTGCGAGTCTTTGTACGAAGCCTCCACCAGTGACACTGCGGCAGTTACAACATATACTCTGAACTCCAGGGTTGGGGCACCTGCATTATGTTATATATAATTGGATTTAGTACATGCAATTAGAATTGAAATTTGTGCCACTGCTGAAGCACTGCAGTGCAGCTTTGGCTTAGGAGCTAGCGAGAAGCAGTTAGTTCCCCCCCCCCCCCCCTTGCTTGGAAAATCTGCCATCCCAGGTCTTTATAACACAGCCAATTATCAGGTATGCTGTTTCACATAGTCTTTCAGAACCCAATTTAAATAGAGACAAGTGACAATTCTTTCCGCAAAAGTCACCATAATCAAGGCATATGTGAAGACCTCACACAGTTATCAAGATTAAGTTGAGAAACAGGGATTTCAGGTTTCAGTAAACATATGTTGTGAAGATGCAGTGATTAGCTTTCAGACTCAAGTGGCAAGTAGATATTAGCACTTTCCTCTAAAACTGGGGTGGGTGTGTTAGTGTGTGTGTAAACTATGTCTGCAGTGGTGGAATTTGATATAGTTCAATACTAGAGTCCCATGGACTGCAAGAAGATCAAACCTATCCATTCTGAAGGAAATCAGCCCTGAGTGCTCACTGGAAGGACACATCCTGAAGCTGAGGCTCCAATACTTTGGCCACCTCATGAGAAGAGAAGACTCCCTGGAAAAGACCCTGATGTTGGGAAAGATGGAGGGCACAAGGAGAAGGGGACGGCAGAGGACGAGATGGTTGGACAGTGTTCTCGAAGCTATCAACATGAGTCTGACCAAACTGCGGGAGGCAGTGGAAGACAGGTTGGACAGTGTTCTCGAAGCTACCAACATGAGTCTGACCAAACTGCGGGAGGCAGTGGAAGACAGGAGTGCCTGGCGTGCTCTCGTCCATGGGGTCACAACGAGTCAAACACGACTAAATGACTAAACAACACACCTTTACCTTTAGTATGAAGGTGGCCTTTTGTTTTTTTGAGAGCGGAAGAAATAAAAGGGAAAATAACATGTGTCAGGATGGGATCTCCTGGCTTATGTGTTAGGGCTCTTGGTGATGAGGCGAAATGGGCTGTAGAATGCCAGGGGAACCAGACCAGCCACCAGCCCAAGACAGCTTTGCTGTCATAGGAGCAATGACAAAAAGATGGGAGGGAAAGGTGGAGCAGTGGTGAACATCAATCAGTTGCCCCAGAACCTGCCACCTAAGGCAAGATATCCAGCTTACCTAATGGAAAGGTTAGCCCTGAGTGGAAAAGGGAGGTAATCTTCTCTCCACCACTGCTGGTTCTTCCTGACTTGAATTGACTATAAATATTTCCAGGCCAGCAAACAACTGTCAGATTTAGGACTTGCCTCCCTGGCTTGCTATTTTCATTTATACTGCCTTCAGTCTACTCAACATATCTTGGTTTGACCCCAGGCAGTGAATGATTTAGTCTCCGCACAGTCTGTTTTTGAATGAAGTTTGGGTCAACAGCTACTGAATCTCCCTTCTCATGAAGCTTCCCTCCCCGCCTGTTCTTATAGATATCCAAACTTGTCTTGGCTGCCTATGACTAAATGCTGGTAATATTTTACCTTTCTTGTCCATAGTTTTCTACCTGAATAATAAAATCTAAATTCTGAAGTCCACAGAGGTCTACGGTGAATACAGTGTCGCTGATATTAGCCTTGTTCACATTTTCCCAGTAATCCAAACTTGGTTATACTTTGTGGTTTGTGAAGAGAGAGTTTAACCACAAGCCCAGATTTAGATGGCACGTTAAACCATATCTTGACTCAGCTCAGCATGATGCAGGAGTAAAAAAAAAAAAAAAATACCAGAGAGGAACGAAGTGGCTGCAGACCTCCTGTGGTCCCCATGGTTTGGCTCACAGTGATGTATAAAGCAAGCCAATGTATTTACTCAAAATTGGTTTATAAACTAATTTACAAGGCATTATTAGTCTCATTTGAGCCTTGATGCATTTTTAGGAAGATGGACTTCCTAAAAAAATACAACAGATAAAAATAGAAATCAATAATGGGAAAAAAGATTGTATGACTGATGCTGGGTGGGAGAAAAATTGCTTGGCCAGCAGCCCAAATACTTGAATGGGCATTTTCCCAATAACTTATATGAACCCTCATCCATTTATGTTGACTGCAGCTAGGAAAACTGCATCTTCAGCAAAGCTGCACGAGAGACCAACACATTAAGGAAATGCATTTCGAAACTCATTGTCAATTTCTCTGCTTTCTTATATAGATATAAACTGAAATCATCAGATGCTTATTCCGAAGCAGAATCTACTGGTTCCTGACAAGTTGGAGAGGCTCTCTCTGATTATATCATAGGCTTTAGTTATTTGAAGATCTTGCCTTTATTGGGTTTTTACTGTGCTTTGATGTCTAGGTGACTCACTCCCGATTTTCACTGTCTTCAGTGCAACCATCTGGAAATCCAAGTTGCTAAAGGTGAGATTTCCATAACATCTAAATTTAAACGTTTATTATTGTCACAAGAAGGGAAGTTACAATTACAGCACGATTAAAGATTCCTGGGAATAATTACTACTCATTCCCCTACCTAGTTCTAGATTTTGTATGTTTGTTTACTGTATACCTTGTGGAGTTGTGAAATCCCATACTTTTAGTAGATCAACATATTCATTGGTGGTAAAGCTGAAATGAAGGTGTTTTTTTAAACAACAACAACCCATCGATTCTTTGGCGATCAGCCTTCTTTATGGTCCGGCTCTCACTTCCATACATCACTACTGGGAAAACCATAGCTTTAACTATACAGACCTTTGTCGGCAAAGTGATATCTCTGCTTTTTAAGATGCTGTCTAGGTTTGTCATTGCTTTTCTCCCAAGAAGCAGGCGTCTTTTAATTTTGTGACTGCTGTCACTATATGCAGTGATCATGGAAAACAAGAAAGTAAAATCTCTCACTGCTTCCATTTCTTTCCCTTCTATTTGCCTGGAGGTGATGGGACCAGTGGCCATGATCCTAGTTTTTTTTTGAAGTTGAGCTTTAGACCATATTTTGCGCTCTCCTCTTTCACCCTCATTAAGAGGTTCTTTAATTCCTCCTCACTTTCTGCCATCAAGGTTGTGTCATCTGCATATCTGAGGTTGTTGATATTTCTTCCGGCAATCTTAATTTCGGTTTGGGATTCATCCAGTCCAGCCATTCACATGGTGAATTCTACATATGTTAAATAAGCAGGGAGACAATATACATATCCATATTTAAAGATTTCTCTGAGATTTTTTCTGCAAAAAAATTAGTTTCATCCCCTAAAATGACACACCCTATGGAACCTACGTGCCTGGTAATTCCTCCAATAATCCAGCCGGTCATTTTGAGATGACATCAAACAGCAGCCAGGATCCTTGAAGGATAGATTCTTGCCCTATGCTGCACCAAGTCAAGGATGTGATTTTAGCAATAAAGTTATGACCACGTTTAACCCACAGTCTTGTCTCTTTCTCAGCACTGGTTCCAGACCCAGCTCCATTACATGTATGACCTGACATGCAACTATCAGTTTTTGTAATCTGCCTTGAATTAGCTAATAAAAAGTGGCAAAGAAATGTTCCAAATAAAAACAAAATAAAAAGTATGCTCCAAGACTGGAGTTCTATGCACACTTACCTGGAGAAAGTCCACTAGGACTTACTTCTGAGTAACTGTGCAAAGCATTGAATTGTAAAATAGAGAGCTGGGCCTGATCTGCAAATACAGCAGAATGTGGTGTGGTTTTGAGGTTGTAAAATAGACCACACGTCTTCAGACTGCAGGGGAGAGACTTGTATTTTTGAATGTCTCCCTGCATTTAAAAATTCTCCTTGTGGGTAGAAAACTATTGAAACAAGAAAGGGGATGATTGAGAACCTTTATTCCTGATGCTCTATATTTTTTTCTAGGTTTATTGTTTGTTTACTTTCAAGAAGTTTTTGTTATTTTGTAAGTGGTTCCAAATTTTGGAAGTGCACTTAAAAATGAAGGAGAGCTATATTCCAACATTTTGGGAACAAATCTCGGTTTACTGAGTTCAATTCCGAACTGAGCTGTGGGGAGCTGGCAAATCACTCTAAAATATAATTGCACCATGCCACTGTCAAATGCTGATGCCAGCTGTCAATATCAATCAAATATTGAGATCAAATATTGCCGTATGTCAGAAGCTGATGCTGAATATCAAATATTTGCTGAATATACACACATCCCTAGAACATTCAGAGTATATTTGCCATCAAGATTTACATAGTTGAATTGTTTGGGGCAAATGTATTTCAGGTCTAACTGATTGTGCCTGGTGTTGATTCTATCCCATCAAACACATTTATGGGTTGTTGGCAGGACCCCAACATTTCCCAAATAATTGCTTCATATTTATAGTGAAATAAAGTGTTGCTGAACGGAATATTAACACAGTCTGTGAATATTACCTGTGGTGTAACATAGGAAGTTGCTTGAGAGAAGGTCAATCCATTAGTCTTATCTGTTGACTATTCTGGAACTTGCTTTGTTTGACCACTCTCTCAGACTGAGAATTTTCCCACCATCTAAATATTTCTGCTAAGATTTTCTAGGATTGATGTATGAGTTGTGGCCACAATAGCTATTTTTAACAAAGTAATTAAAGCATAAATCTTAAGTAGGGGCACTTTGGTCCTTGTGCACTAGAGATTGTACCAATGAATATTCCATAAGGAACAGTCATTTGATTTTCTAGATCACAACTATATTCACACCTCATTGTAATGTGCCTGCAACAGAATTATAAATAGCTTCATCTAGCATTCATTGTTCCATTAATCAATTATAGAGTATGCTGTAATCTTAATGTCTCACATAAACTCAAACTTTCCGCACACAGACATATATCTCTGCATGAGCATTGCTACTAAAGTATCTGTGTCTATCTCAATCCTATTGTTAAATGTCCTGAAAGAATCAGATTGGCTTGTTATCCCCATAACAGGCCGTTTGCAGTTTGAGGTTTTCTTCATTCCCGTGGTTGCTTTCTAAAAGTTAATTAGATCCAAAAATGACGTGAATTATTGTTGTTTGGAAACTCTCCTGATGAGTCTTTTCTGGGGTTGCTATTTCCGCCCCTCCCCCCTTGACACACAGAACTGTAGATGATGGAGCTTTTCCTTCCATAGAGATAACTGTCAAGAAGATCTTCACCAGCTACATTTTTGTAACTCAGGAAAAGAGGTAAGAGGAATACTAGACTGAACCAGGGTTCATAAATTCAGGGTTGGGTTTTTGTTAATAACCACAAACAATTGTGAAGGCTTCTTGCCTCATTGGTGTCCCAGAAATGGGATGACCGTCACCATTTCACCATAATTACTTTGTAGAAGACTGTTCATGTTTTGAGAGTCAAAGTGAGCCTTTAGCATTTGACTCTATTCACCTGATGCCATATCTTTGTGTGTGTGTGTGTGTGTGTATTTTTCTCTGCAACAATAATTTTTTTTAAAAAAGGTTGTCACACTTTTGCCTTACAGGAAGATGTTGCAGAGAAAAACACACCATAATTATGGGAGGACCCATCATCAAAATACACCATAATTTATCTCAACCCTGCCTTCTGCTGACTGGAGACATGTAATGTTGCTTATCGCCAACAATTATCTGCCCAACACAGAAATTTCATTTCTGGAAACCTACAGTTGCCATTCTTTAGGTTTTTCTCCTAGGTCTCCATCAAATACACTTTTGGGTTTTCTGCCAAACTCACAAGCTCTGCCCCTTCTTCTCTCTCTCTCCTGCATGAAGCAGCCATGAAGCCAAAGCCATCCAAATATGAAGAAACTGCAAATAAAGAACCAGGTGTTTTTTTCTTTACCAAGGGGACCTTTGTGTATTTTATTTACTCTTTTTAAGCAGTGCTAGTGATGGGTGGTGGAGGACTTCTAAGCTATTAAACCTGCTATAGATCAATTTTGATGAGTTATTCGAGGAGATATTACAGAGGTGGATCAAGGAAAAGGTTCATTAGCAACTAGGAAGATTTGGTGGCCACAGTTTGGTTGCATTTCTGAAGCTCTGAGGATTAAACCCTGTGCCTGAGAATACCCTCCAGCCCCATCTGTGCAAGGGTGTCTGTGCTCAACTGGCTGCTTCTTTCTCACATCCCATTTACTTGTACACCATGCTTCTTTCAGGAAGGATGAAACATTGTCTAGTGATATGGCCCCTCCTTCAATAGAGCATTGAAATGACATCTCAATTGGAATAGTCAGCAAATGTATACATTGAAACCTCTGAGGCTGTGCTTTAGATTATAATGCAATCTACCCAGATTAATACTAACTGGATTCTGGTCACAAATCCCAAATATCACAGAATATTTTCAGCTATCAGGACAGAGCAAGATACAGATTTCAGCTATCTCTACAAGATACAGATTTGGAATTTGAGAAGAGCTAGCTGGGGAATGGGATGGGTGGAAGTTGATGCAATTCTCTTTTCCAAATAAAAATAAAATAAAAATCCACCTGGTATGCTTGATCTCTCCATATTCATTGACCTTTCCCAAATTCCTTATTTCCACTTGGTAGGGACACAAGAATATGTTGAAACCCTGGCAACTGACTTGTATATTTAAGCTGAACCTATTTTGCAAAAGTTCAGTCTTCTGTTCTTCATCTAAAAAGTAGCAAAAAAGGCAATTTCCCTGTAAAAAGCATTCCCTCTCCCCCTCAACTGGTAATTTACATGGTCTCAGTAGAGGATTCTGTCACTGCTCGTATTAGTCTCACGCTACCACTCTGTAAATTTACTAGCAAACCAAATCAGGATTTAGGCAATGTTAATGGTTACATTCCTTTCATGAGGGCTGAAATTATAAGTTGAAACTACAGCTAAGTGAGTTCTAATAGTCCTAATAAGAGCAACGTTTTTAAATGTCTGCAGTGTAATTAAGAATTATAGCTGCCTGACTGGCTGTAGGCAATTGTTTCTTCTTCCTCTGGCAGAAGGATGCAAAAACTGTCCTAGTTCCCGAGTAAATTACATCTGCGGGCCCACTTTTCTTGGGGTAGTTACATGTCTCAGAGTTTCAGAGCAAAAGTCATTTCTTTGCAAACTGCATTTGTTTAAGGATGTAGATAATCCATAAATACTTGTGCCACAATGTCCTTGCGGTTTAAAAGGTTTTAACGGAGCAACGTTCTGAATAGAGGGATTTTGTTTCGGAGACGTCGCAGCTCATGTAGAAGCAGTGGCAAACGGAGACGCTTGGCCACCCAGAGCGGCAAAACCGGGGGCACCCCCTGGGGGTGGGGCACCGCTCTGTAGCGTGCACGCGTCGTGAGTCGTGACATGGCTTGCTGAGCAGGTTTGTGAGCAAGCTGCGGAGCGTGGCTACCTCGCCGTGGCTTGCAGCGGTGCCGCTTTGTAGCTCGCATGTGCCGTGCGTCACAACGCACAACGCATGCATCACGACACACAACGCATGCATGCTATGGAGCAGCGCTGTGCATGCTCGCTACGGGGTGGACGGAGGCGAGGGCCCGCCCCTCGCCTCCGCTCCAGCCGGAAAAAGGAAAGCGCACGCCGAGTAGGTTTGCGAGCAAGCCGTCAGCACCTGCTTTTTACCGGGCGGTGGGGCTTGGCTTTGGCGTCATGGGGGGGCACGCTGAGTGTCACCCCCCTCCAGGGTGGCACCAGGGGTGGACTGCCCCCAACGCCCTGCCCTTGCTCCGCCCCTGTGTAGAAGGGCAGAGTTTCAATCCCCTATAGGTAAGGTTGGGGAAGAATTCTGTCTGAAATGCTGGAGAATGGCTGCGTCAATGTAGACAGGAAGGGGCTAGATGGAGCAATGGTCTCAATCTGTAGAAGGTAGTTTCCTATGTTATTTCTATTTCCTTTTCTTAACTGGCTATAGAATAATTGTGACATCTTATTCCACAACTTTTATCCAAGTACCATACCCTCCAACATGTTAGACCCTCCAAGTGTCCCTATTTTCCAGAGACATCCCTGATTTAGAGAAGCCATCCTGGTTTCTGATTTGATCCCAGAATGTCTAGCTTTTCCTTAGGATGCCCCTATTTTCATTGGAGAAATGTTGGAGGGTATGGTAAGGTAAAGGTAAAGGGACCCCTGACCAGTAGGGCAAGTTGTGACCAACTCTGGGGTTGCGGCGCTCATCTCGCTTTATTGGTCGAAGGAGCCAGCGTACAGCTTCCAGGTCATGTGGCCAGCATGACTAAGCCGCTTCTGGCAAACCAGAGCAGCGCACGGAAATGCCGTTTACCTTCCCGCTGCAGCGGCACCTATTTATCTACTTGCACTTTGACGTGTTTTCAAACTGCTAGGTTGGCAGGAGCAGGGACCGAGCAATGGGAGCTCACCCCGTCGCGGGGATTCGAACCGCCGACCGGAGGGTCCCTATTTTCACTGGATAAATGTTGGAGGGTATGGTGTTATCTAACTCCTGAGCAATCCTGTAGATGGAAGTTTTTTTTAAAAAAAAAAATGTTTAATGTTTTATTATGTTTTTTAGATATGTTGGGAGCTGTTCAGAGTGCTGGGGCAAACCAGTAAGATATGTGGGGTATAAATAGTAAAATTATCATTATTGAATGAGATGTCCCTATTTTCACTGGAGAAATGTTGGAGGGTATGGCATGTTGATTTCTGAAACTGGGACATGCATCTTCTTGGCTGTGCCCCCATGTGAGTCATGTGACCCTTGTGAGATAATGAAGCCTAAAAGATGTGCTTTTTTGGCGCCACAAAATACATTTTGAGATGCCGCATGATATTGTGGCCCTGAAAAAGCACTTTGGGGACAGCGAGATGGTGGCCGCTGTGCTCTCATGTAGTCCAAACCATATCACTAGATTTCTGTCACTAGATTTCTCCTAATGCAACATTCACAGCAAATGTACAGGTTCCTTTGGCTTCGTCTAGGGAAATAAACATATATGTTGATAAGCCAGTGGAATTGTTTTTTGGGGGGAGGAGGCTGGGAGGTTCACAAATTCTCGAGTGTCTCCCAAAATACCAGTGGGGTCTCCATACCACCGTTTCCGGTTTAGCTTGATGAATTCTGGGAGAAGGTACCTCCATTTTCCCCTTCTGCCTTCAAGCCAAGATTACATAATGCAAACAATTTATTCATCGTTCCATTTTCTTCCCTATATTTACTGACACCCCAAATTAAGGGAATATGAGCAGACTTTAGAAAGCAGTTGTGGGCTGAGATGTAGGAAGAAACATTCTTTATGCAAGGCATACGTTTTCATCCCGGGGAAGTGTAATTTCATGGAAAGGATTGCTTAACATTGGCTGAAGGTTTTATTAAAGCCATTACAACTCCCACTTCTCTTTTCTGCCGTGAAAGGATCAAACGGAGAAGTTCCTTTTTGTCTAGAGAAATGAGGGGGAGGGGAGAGAGAGAGATGGGAAAAAGTAGTACTTGGATCTGTAGTCTGGAGGGTTGATGGACAGGTAAAAGAGCAGAATTGGAAGGCAGAGGAAGGGAATATATTAAGTTTCAGGAGGCTGTAGGGGAGACTGTGAAGGACATATTACTGAAAAAGAATGAAATGTTCCGTGCCGCAACTTTGCGACTAGAACAAAGACAAATGTGTGCTGTTTAATAATAAAAAAGTTCCCATCAAAAATTATCTTTCCCTACTTGCATACATACTTGGGAAAAGGGCAACCATGAATTGCTTGTATATTTGAAGGAGACAGAAGTAACTTTCCCTGTTTATAGTCTCTTGTCTTCAAGCAGTTGGTGGGGAGCTGCTGTTATAATATTTAATTTGCGGGACAGGATGTGCTAGCAGCATTCAGGGTGGCACAAGAACATTCTGTCTGAAAGAACTGCTGAATACCGGAGGGCAACTTTTAAAATCTCCAGGCAACAAAGTGTAACTCGGTCGTCCCCCCGCAAAGGGTTGTGAGCTTTAGAAATAGAAAAAAATAGAAATACTTTATTGTCACTGTACCACATGTTTACAGTGAGATTAAATGACCCCCCCAATCTCTCAGTTCTTGTTACACTCTATGTGCTGTCATACAACCACCGACCCTGAACGTCAGCTGCAATGTTGCTGTCTTCCATTCAGCAGCCTCACGGCCCACGGGTAGAAACTGTTCTTTAACCTGTTGGTTCGGCTTATCGTGCTACTATATCTCCTGGCAGGAGATTAAAAAGGTGCTGGCCAGGGTGTGAGTCATCCCTGAGAATGTTCCTCTCTCTTCTGAGGCAACGGTCTTCTGCGATAACATCTAGCGGACTCAGGGGACAGCCCATGATGTCTTGTGCTGTCTTCACCACCCTCTGTAGGGACTTTCTGTCCACGGGTGTCAAACCAGCGTACCACACCGTGATAGAGTATGAAAGAACACTTTCTAATTAGTAGATTAATCAACTAAAGCTTTACAAATCAATCCCAGCCATGTCTACTCAGAAGTAAGTCTTGTGGCATTCAATAGGACTGGGGATGGAGGAGAATTTGAGTTCGCGTTGAAAGGCTATCCTACCTAACTTGCTCTTTCTGTAACGAACTGTGCACTGAAACAGCCATCTTCTGAAATTCAGAAGGGGAATGTTGCTTTTTCGAAAATGGGTGTATGAGTTGAAATTTCCACTAAAACGCTGAGGAATTATCATTAGCACTTTAAAAGAAATATTGCAAACTGATGTGGATATGCATAGCACTGAATTTAAGATTGAGAAACTGAGAGGAACTACCCATCCCTGTGGAGTTTAGGATTTCAGCCTTACTTCATGAATCAGTAGGGTTCAATTTTAATTGGTGGAGCTGATTATTTTCTTGAGTTTTGTGAAACTGTGAAACTGAAAGGGGGAATAAAAAACAAGGCATTTCTAACAATGAATGACATTTGTTTCCAGTTCTCTCCTGTTCCCCATTGTATCTTGTTATCATTCTCTCCCTTATTATAATTTTTTTGCTTTTGGATGCTGCATGTTGTTTTAAGTAATCCTGTTATAATATTGGAATGTGGATTTTTTTGTCTCTTTTTGCATTTTTGTTTTGCTACGTTATTATGAAATTGTTTTTGTGGTCGCTTGAAATGCATCTCTGTTTCTTTGTTCTAAGCCATATTGGACATGATCTCTTTTGTGGAAAAGCAGCACACAAATAAAATGACTAAATGAATAATATACGAATTCATCATGTGCACGATTAATTGTCTAAAACTTATTTAATCTGCTGAGAGCCCTTGTTTTCAGAGAAATGGCAGTATTTTCCATGCAAAGACAATACTATTTATCCAACTGTGGGTTTTGTTTTGTTTGTTTGTCTCTTGTAGGTAATTATAGTGTTTCTTGCGGTACGGCATTAAGCTTGCCCTGACCTCAGAGTCTCGTTACTTAGCAACATAGCTTTTGTTAACCTGCTGCTTATGTAACCAATTTTCTTAAATGGAAATCCAGATTAAAAACAACTCTTCCCCGCCCTAGAATTTAGTGTGTTCTACTATTGGGTTCCTGAGTAAAAAGAATGAGCAACAGGCTACAACACAAAATATGATTCCAAAGCTGAACTCCAACCCAAATATGCTGCCTTTATGTATGCTGGATGATGGAATCAAAAAATAGTAGAGTTTGAATTTTTTTTGGGGGGGGGCAAGTCAAAGTCGTTGAGCTTTTTTTTAGGGGGGCAGCTCAGATTTGTTGAGCTTTATTTGGGGGGCACGCAACTCTCTCCCATGCCAGAGGGTGTGTGAGCAGAGTGCGTGCGCTGGGGGGGCCTCTCGATGGCCCGCCAATCCCTGGCGCGCAGAAGGGTGGAGCCGGCTGGCTGCCTCAGTGCATGCAGCTAAAAAGCCTGCGGCACTCCAAAAGGGTCTGCTCCACTCGGCAGCGGCTATCGGCTGCCCTGGCTCTTCAATCCCCGGACTCCAGATCTCGGTCCTGGACTCTCGGCCTTACACCCCAGAGAGCCCGGTGCTCGGGTGCCCCGCACCCCTAGCGCCTATGGGTAAGCCGGCCCTAACCCCAATGGTCGTCTAGTCCAACCCCCTGCAATGCAGGAATCTCAACTAAAACATCCATGACAGATGGCCATCCAGTCTCTGCTTTAAAACCTCCAAGGAAGGAGAACCCACCATCTTCTGAGGGAGTCTGTTCCACTATCGAACAGCTTTTACTGTCAGAAAGTTCTTCCTGATATTTAGCCAGAATCTCCTTTCTTGTACCTCGAAGTCATTGCTTTGGGTCCTAGCCTCCAGAGCAGGAGGAAACAAGCTTGCTTCATCCTCCATATGACAGCCCTTTAGATATTTGAAGATGGCTATTTCCTCTCAGTCTCCTCTTTTCCAGGCTAAACATACCCAACTCCCTCAACTGTTCCTTATAAGGCTTGGTTTCCAGACCCTTGATCATCATGGTCACCCTCCTCTGCACATGTTCCAGTTTGTCAACATCCATCTTAAATTGTGCTGTCCAGAACTGGACACAGTATTCCAGGTGTGGTCTGAACAAGGTAGAATAGAGTGTTATTATTATTTCTCTTCATCTCAAATTCCACAATCCACATCACCCTTCTGGTGAGCCATGGTGCTTCATGTTAAACCAGCCAAACTTTAATTTCCTTCAGCTTCCCAGTGTACCATTTAGATATGACAGGCCCTGTGGAGTTCACACAAGGAGAGTTGAGCGTTGGGTACTCTGTTCCCGAAAAGTTTTACACATTACTTGGGAAGACAGGCAAACTAATACCAGTGTACTGGAAGAAGCAAAGATCACCAGTGTCAAAGCAATGATTCTTCAACATCAACATCATTGGACTGGTCGTGTTGTGCAGATACCTGATTATCGCCTTCAAAAGCAACTACTCTATTCCAAACACAAAAATGGAAAGCGTAATGCCGGTGGTCAACAAAAGAGGTTTAAAGACTGCCTCAAGGCAAATCTTAAAAAAAATGTAGTATAAGCACCAACAATTGGGAACATTTGCCTGCGAGCGCTCCAATTGGAGAACAGCCTTTACCAAAGGTGTCATGGACTTTGAAGATGCTCAAACTCAGGATGAAAAGGACAAATATGCTGAGAGGAAGGCACTCTTGGCAAATCCACACCGTGATCAACTCCTGCCTGGAAACCAATGTCCCCACTGTGGAAGGACGTGTGGATCCAGAATTGGCCTCCACGGTCACTTACAGACTCATTGTTAAAACCGTGTTTATGGAAGACAATCTTACTCGGGTACGAGTGATCGCCAAAGAAGAAAGAAGACCCTGTTCCCTGCACAAGTGAGAGTGCTGGTCATAGAAGGGAACTTCAGGCCCCAAAGGCCAGAATCCTCCTGGTCTTGCAAACCAGGTGACATCAGATATCAAATCTCAATGACACTGTTTTATAGAGCAGATTTCCCAGATTGGCAGCTTTTTCACAGCTTGAGCAATGTGCTGCTTAGAAGACTATCATATTGCCAGACAAACATTACTTACCTGTCACTGACTAGCCTGTCATATACCTGCTTTTCTTCCATCTGCTTGCTGTTCTGCTGCTAGTCTTTCTCTCCTAAGTACTTGCTGGCTAAGTACTCAAGTCCCTGACATACTGTCAGTGCAATGTATATTATTTTCAGCTAGTTGTTGGGTGATAACTATAAGTGATTTGCTGACCGGACAAGAGAGATTTCTCCCCTGTGGTCATTATCCTGTTGGGTGAGCTTTTTCATCCTTTGAATGGACCTGTTTACTAATGAACTTTAGGATTATCCTCAGTCTAGGGGCCAAGAGATTGGCAGAGGAATTCTATGCTCCAATTGGCACCCAGTGTGAGCTCAGACCGGACAAGAGGGTCAAACACAGAAGAAAGAAGAATAAAATGGTCTCTCCCACATTCTTGGCAACCTACACAGCCCTAAGCAGCCCAGGATCAGGAAACTCAAAGGGCCACCTGCTCCCATCATTAAGATGTTGGGAGCTAGTGTGGTGTAGTGGTTAAGAGCGGTAGACTCGTAATCTGGGGAACTGGGTTCGCGTCTCCGCTCCTTCGCATGCAGCTGCTGGGTGACCTTGGGCTAGTCACACTTCTTTGAAGTCTCTCAGCCTCACTCACCTCACAGAGTGTTTGTTGTGGGGGAGGAAGGGAAAGGAGAATGTTAGCCGCTTTGAGACTCCTTCGGGTATTGATAAAGCGGGATATCAAATCCAAACTCCTCCTCCTCCTCTTCTTTGATGCATCTGATGGTTAGTTGGGTTGTTATTATCTTTATTGTTCCAATTGCTGATATTGTGCTTCAGGGATGTGGGTGGTGCTATGGTCTAAACCACCAAGCCTCTTGGGCTTGCCAATCAGAAGGTTGGCAGTTCAAATCCGCTCGACGGGGTGAGTTCCTGTTGCTCTCACCCAGCTCCTGCCAACCTAGCAGTTCAAAAGCATGTCAGTAGATAAATAGGTACCGCTGTGGTGGGAAGGTAGACAGTGTTTCCCTGTGCTCTGGTTTTCGTCACGGTGTTCCGTTGTGCTAGAAGCGGTTTAGTCATGCTGGCCACATGACCCGGAAAGCTGTCTGTGGACAAATGCCGGCTCCCTCGGCATGAAAGTGAGATGAGCTCTGCAACCCCATAGTCGCCTTTGACTGGACTTAACCGTCCAGGGGTCCTGTACCTTTACCTATTGTGCTTCTAAGTGCATTCTATTAAAAAGTACACATACGTAATTTGACCATTCTATTTGTTTTAAAATTCATTTTTGTGGCTTTAATTGCTTTTTGTAAGTCTCATTGTAAAAGTTTTGCCCTAAAAGGCAGCATATGAATTATTTCAAGGAATAGATGGCTTTTAAGTGAGAAGATGGGCATAAATCTTTTAATTAATAAAATTTAAAAATTAAGCATGGTGAGAAATTAGGGGGCAAGTGTGTGCAGTGTGATCCATATTCGATGTATTTCTCAAAATGTCTGATAAAAACGAGGTGTTTTTTTTAAATATCAGAGAGGGCAAGGGGCATAAAGGTTGTTTGGTTGCAATGCCTTTTTATTTTAAGAAAACACTGATGGTTTCAGTATAAACTAGATCTGTGTGAAACCTTTTCTCGTTATTTCTGAAGCCGTTTCTGCCATTCTGAAAAGTGTCATGTTTGGGACATTTATGTGCAAAACATATATGCAATGATTGCAAGGGTAGACGTCTTCAAAAATTGTTTGATTCGTAGGCTAAGTCTGCATCTTTTCCCATGGAAAATCTGTTTGGCTTGCTACCATGCACGATGCTGGCCGGTTGCCCAAAGACAGAAATGCTGTGATGTCCTTTGCCATTCTGTGAAGCTGCCTTAATTGAGAAACATATTGCACAGCAAGGGATCACTTTTTAAAAGCAAATTTCCCCTGCGGATCTAGAGTCACTTTTCTGAAACCTGTTGCTTCAATCAGAATGCTTGTAAGCCATGCATGTGCAGCTTTTGCTTCAGAACACCTACAGGATGGAAATCTTCAACATGGGCTGTGGCACCTAGAACTTGGCTTTATCAGAGTAAAGACTTATGTGTCAGGCATGGGCCAGCAGCTGGCTTGATAATAGCACACAGTACGTAATTAACTGGTAGATTTATTGCAAGCAGCAATTAGTCTCCGACCGCTTTATCGGAGAGTCCATTCATCACAGTCAAGTTGACCCTTCTGAAGAGTCCTTCCGGTTTCTGCAGAATACCCTGAACTTCCGACCCTTACGTTTTGGGGCTTGTTTTCTTTCTAGGACTTTCCCTATTCACCTAGTTTTGGGACTAATGGTGTTAGCTGCCTCCTCTTCCTGTGAGGAACTGCTCACTCTCCTTTGTGCCGGGCATGACTGTGCTTCTTGCGAGAGCTGGCTGCTCTCCAGTCCGCTCTGCCAAAGCAGATAAGCTGCATTCCTGCCAGCTCCCGAAAGAGGAGGGGTTGACAACCCCCCTGTTTCAACTGTCTGAGAAGTATGCAAGCCTCTCTGCTCTCTCTACGTCTGCCTGCTTTCTATTTCAGGCAGTACGTCTTGGCTTTGGGCTGGCATGTTCACAGCATTATGTTACCCCCCCCATGGGTAATGAGCTATGGCTATCAGACTTGTGCAATAGCTTGAAGAGTTGGTTGCACATGTGAGTGGTTGGGTTGCGAGTCACGCAAGAAGGGTTCAGCTTGGATGGCGTTTAAGGCATTGGGTAGGATCCGTGGTAGTTAATTGGAAGTAGGAAGGTTGTACGGCTTTGCCTTACTCTTCCAGAAAGTGGGGTATCCCATTAAAGGGATCCTAGGGCATTGCAACCTTTATTGGTCCCCAGGGCACATGCACACCAGGAAGGACTGGACATGATGGTGAATAAAACCTGCCATGCCAGCCAAACCCTCGTTGCTGCTGCTGCTGCTGCCATGCACGCATGGAGCACAGAGGGTTCAATGGTATCATGCTGCTTGGCCTGCCTGCCTAACCATTCAGGGGGAGCCCAGCCAGCTGACATGGCCTTTGATGAGCAGGCCAGCCGCCCCATGGGCCCTGAGACCCCCAGTGGTAGGCAGGATGGAGATCCCTGCAGGGGGGTGACTGGCTCACACCCCCTGACAACCATGCACCCAGGGCTATGGCCCCCTGGCTGTCAGGCTCCAGGGAATCTGCTCTCTCTCACAGTGGCAGCCAAGAAGCAGATAAATATGAAGAATTCAACATGTTAGACCCTCCAAGTGTCCCTATTTTCCAGAGACATCCCTGATTTAGAGAAGCCATCCTGGTTTCTGATTTGATCCCAGAATGTCTAGCTTTTCCTTAGGATGCCCCTATTTTCATTGGAGAAATGTTGGAGGGTATGGTAAGGTAAAGGTAAAGGGATCCCTGACCATTAGGTCCAGTCGTGACCGACTCTGGGGTTGCGGCGCTCATCTTGCTTTATTGGCCGAGGGAGCTGGCGTACAGTTTTCAGGTCATGTGGCCAGCATGACTAAGCCGCTTCTGGCGAACCAGAGCAGCGCACGGAAACGCCGTTTACCTTCCCGCTGCAGCGGTACCTATTTATCTACTTGCACTTTGACGTGCTTTCGAACTGCTAGGTTGACAGGAGCAGGGACCGAGCAACGGGAGCTCACCCCGTCGTGGGGATTCGAACCGCCAACCTTCTGATCGGCAAGCCCTAGGCTCTGTGGTTTAACCCACAGCGCCACCTGAATTATTCAATATTCACAGTTACAGGTAGGTAGCTGTGTTGGTCTGTCATAGTCAAAACAAAATAAAAAATAAAATAATTCCTTCCAGTAGCACCTTAGAGACCAACTAAGTTAGTTCTTGGTATGAGCTTTCGTGTGCACGCCAGGTCCTGGGAGAGGGGGAGGGGGTCAGGAATGCATTCTAAAGACACTCATCTGTCTCTCCCCTGGTGCTTCTTCTTCTTCCTGCTGCCCCTCTCCTGATATTTCCCAGCTTTCCCCCTCTGCCGCCTCTGAACTATGACCTTCTGCAAACCACTGTTCTAAATCTATACTGTCCTCCTGTTCTCAGGAAGGTTCAGGAGAAAGGGGGGCGGTCCCCACCATTCCTCCTCAGTCCAGTCCCTGACATCGACCCTCCCCACGCTACGCCCCTGCGTAGGGGAGATGATTTTGTCCATAGGCCCAGGCAGCAGCTGAAGGCCATAGCACTCTCAAATCAGCGATTCTGCTGGCTTGGTCCTATTTGGTGTAAGTCATAGGGCAATCCTACCCCAGAATTGTGCCTCCTATCAGCAGGCGGGCAGACAAAGTGGGGAATCACCCAATGCCTGAGCCACTTACATCTGTAGTCAATAAAGCTGCGACCTGTTTTGATCCAAGAGCGTTGTCCCGTGTTTCTTAATCACGTACACAAGAGAGCAGGCAGCAGGTTGACTGAGCCTGAGCACATAACTTGGGTTTATCAGAGTAAAGACTTATGTTCTATCAAGATGCAGCAGATGGAGCTGATGTGCTAGAATGTACCACTTTATCTTTTAGGGCTGTTCACTGATGGGCATTCTATAAGGAGGTGTGGTGCAAGGTGTTTTCTTTTTTTTTAAAAAAAAAAGATTATTGTGTCTAAGACACTGTAAATGGTATTCATAATTCCCACCTCATCACTAATTCATTTGTATTCATTATAACCTAATACATTCATTTGGTATTCATGAGAATGTCACAGCATAGATACCTCCGCCAAATCATGAGGCTGGTGTAAAGATATATCTTTAATTTAATACAGATTCCATGAATGAAAATGGGCAAAGCGGGTCTCTTAACCACGGAGAGCCTTTAGTGTTTATGGATTCCGCCCCCCCCCCCCCAATAAGCTGTGTGTCTGTGTCTCACCGTTTTCTGGCTTGTTCAGCTGACTCAGTCCGATGGAAGGTGATCTCTCTCCATGTTGTTGTACCATAAAAATGCTAAAAACATATCGCTGAGCTGGCCAGTCGGTAATGGTAATGCCATTATGTCTGCTGCAGACCTATCAAATTAATTGCATTCCTTTCTCCCGCTTCTTGAAAGGAAAGAAGGGAATTTGGGGGGTGGAGGAGAAAGATAACTCCTTATCTTTTTTCCCCTCTCCCAAAATACCGGTACCTTTTTTTTTTTTTTAAAGGGGGGAAGGGAAGCACCTTCAAATTTTGTACGTGGCATTACAACCCTCCCGGAGTTCAGGAACCACATCTTGAAAATTACAAAAAAGGGGGTTCTTAATAATGCATGTAATGCATCCATAGACTATCCAGCCGGCAGACTGCAGGCCTTCGTTCCCTGACTGATGAGGCTGTTAACGCATAGGTGGCTGTGTCATAAGTAAAAATAATAGGCCTAGCAAAAGCTTTAAAATGTTTACCTTCAACATGGCTCCCATATCTCAGGGTCATAACTCCCATTAATGGAGGCGTGATGAAGTTTGCCGTTTCGTGAAGCCTCCAGAACCTGCCCCCTCCCTCTGCGAAGGAAAAAGCACCGTCACCCCTCCCCCCACTGACCCCCTTTTGGGTTGTATCAAAATGATCCACAGATCGTCGGGCCTCATGCATCTCCAACACGTAAAATCCATAGCAAACAGATCTATAGCAAACAGACCTATAAATAAGCGCGCACTCCTCCATCCTTGTGAATTCATTGTCATGTGCTTGACAACTGAAACCTATTCTGTAGCCTCCAAATATTTTAGTAATAAGCTGTTGCCGGATTGCTGCAGCCCCCGGAGGGAAAGATGAGAGGAGTCTATTGTGCTGTCTCGAAAAAAGGAAGGAGAAGAAGAAAGCCTGTATCTACATTTTGGTTATATAGAGCATTTCTGCGGATAAATCAGGGTATTGTTTTCTAACTGTAGATCCTTCATACATGGAGCTTTCAGTGCCATGCAGTCATGTTATTCTGTAACAAGCAACTGGAATCAGGATGGTAATTGTGAACCCATGAGGAAGTTATTTTTCTTGCGAACATCCCAGAACGCTCATCCACATTTCAAATGCATCAATGTGTGGAAAGGTATTGCGGGAAGCATATCATCACCGCTGGTTTTCTTCTTTCTTAGAAGGACATGCCTAAAAGGGTCACTACATGATACATTTTTTTTTGTTATTTATGTGCAGTTGGACTTCCATCCTTTTTTGGGGTGTGTGTGTGTGCACTAATGCAAGCAATGCACTTTTGCGAGATGGCAAGTGAAAGGTGCGGAAAAGGGCATTTTCACTCAGCACATCATTTTCTGCATTTCCACACAGCTCCCTGCTTTGCTAGTGTAAACTGGTCAGGACTCTGATGTGATACCAGTGTGCTCTAGTGATTAGAGCCAGTGTGGTGTAGTGGTTAAGAGCAGTAGACTTGTAATCTGGTGAACTGGGTTCGCGTCTCCACTCCTCCACATGCAGCTGCTGGGTGACCTTGGGCTAATCACACTTCTCTGAAGTCTCTCAACCCCACTCACCTCACAGAGTGTTTGTTGTGGGGGAGGAAGGGAAAGGAGAATGTTAGCCACTTTGAGACTCCTTCGGGTAGTGATAAAGTGAGATATCAAATCTAAACTCTTCTTCTTCTTAGAGTGTCAGACTAGGACCTGGGAGGCCAGGCTTCAAATCCCCACTTGGCCATGAAGCTCACTGGGTGACCTTGGGCCAGTTCGAATCCCTGCTACGGGGTGAGCTCCCATTGCTCGGTCCCAGCTCCTGCCAACCTAGCAGTTCGAAAGCACGTCAAAAGTGCAAGTAGATAAATAAGAACCACTCTGGCGGGAAGGTAAACGGCGTTTCCGTGTGCTGCTCTGGTTCGCCAGAAGTGGCTTAGTCATGCTGGCCACATGACCTGGAAGCTGTATGCCGGCTCTCGGCCAATAAAGCAAGATGAGCGCCGCAACCCCAGAGTCGGACACGACTGGACCTAATGGTCAGGGGTCCCTTTACCTTTATGGTATGCAAGTGAACCATGGAAAGAGAAGAAGGGAAGTCATTGATTTAAGGTTGTTTAAATGAATATTTTGAAATGTAAATTAGAAAATTTAATAGCAATTGCATACAAAAAGAGAACTGTCGTTTGTCCAAGGTACTGGATGATGTTCCCACGATTCTTTAAACATTCTTTCCACATGTGGTACAGACATAGGCGCTAACTCAATGCTGCTGTGGACAGCTCTGTCCCCCAAAGAATGTGGGGGTGGGGCTTAGCCCCCCCCAATCTTGAGAGTCCAGGCTCTGCCAGGCCTCTCCAAGGTGGCGGAGGGCCTCGCTTGCTGGGCCTTGCTGCCTCCTCCTGACATGCATGATGTCACACGTGTGTGTCACATGTGACACCACACACAAAAAACAAGCCCCACCCCCGATGTCATGCAGAATTCGGCACCTCTGGGTACAGATGTGGCCCAAGTGTGTGAGAAATTCCCAGTGCCCAGAAGTGAGGTTTCCATGGGCAACATTGTGCTCAGGAAGGAATTATGCAGATGGAAGAACTACAGCGCTAATCTGCATAATTTACGCATGCCATCAGATTCTTCTCTTCTGCATTCTTGCCATGGGATTTAATGGTATTTTATGTGCAAAGCACACGGCGCCCTACGTATATGGCTATTTATTGCCCACGCGGAATGCGCACACCATTTCTGCCGTTCTGTACGTGCTTCTTTTCCCAAGTTATTTCTCTGCCTTTGTGCTATGAAATCCTTGTTAGTGCTGGACATTGATTCTCTCTCTCTCTCTCTCCTCCAGCCCTTTCCTTTATTTACTGAATTTCTAGGCAGCCTGCTCTGGCTTAAGAATCTCCTGAGCAAGCTGCCTGGAAATTCAGTAAACAAATGGGAGAAAATTTGAGATAAGCAGCCGAACTGTTCAGCAGAAACAAGGGCTGTACATAGAGGAGATGGAACTAAATGCTCAACAGTATGGATTTTACACAGTGCACAAGATGCTTTTTGCATAGGCGCCGAGTGTTTGGCTAGACCTGCTATTTTTCATAGTGTATTCACAAACACAACAATGCTGCAGAAAATGTAGGTATCAACAGTAAGTTAAGCTTGCTGCTAAACACCATTTATCAGTGGCCATAAACTTGTTATACCTTCATGTTTCACTGACAGAAGTTTACCTTGCACTCCTTTGTCCGTTGCTTCTTAGATGTTGCTTTTCCCTTTGGTTATAGAAAAAGCACTCCGTTGCTGTCAGGCAACATAGTGATGCTGGAGTCTGCAAACACCAAACACAAAGCAGAAGGAAGAAGCCCTTTCTTATATACAGTGGTACCTCGGGTTAAGAACTTAATTCGTTCTGGAGGTCCGTTCTTAACCTGAAACTGTTCTTAAACTGAGGTACCACTTTAGCTAATGGGGCCTCCCGCTGCCGCCACGCTGCTGCCGTGCGATTTCTGTTCTCACCCTGAAGCAAAGTTCTTAACCTGAGGTACTATTTCTGGGTTAGTGGAAGAAGAAGAAGAAGAGTTTGGATTTGATATCCCGCTTTATCACTACCCGAAGGAGTCTCAAAGCGGCTCACATTCTCCTTTCCCTTCCTCCCCCACAACAAACACTCTGTGAGGTGAGTGGGGCTGAGAGACTTCAGAGAAGTGTGACTAGCCCAAGGTCACCCAGCAGCTGCATGTGGAGGAGCGGAGACACGAACCTGGTTCACCCGATTACGAGACTACCACTCTTAACCACTACACCACACTGGCTCTGGGTGGAAGTCCCATTGCAACCCGAAAACACGCAACCTGAAGGAGTTGTAACCAGAGGTATGACTGTATATCCATTTTTACCATAGTAGAGCGCACAGAAACACCTTTTACCTTCCCTATTTATCTACTTGCACTGGAGTGCTTTTGAACTGCTAGGTTGGCTGGAGCTGGGACAGAGCAATGGGAGCTCACTCCGTCGCAGGGATTCGAACTGCCGACCTTCCGTTCAGCAAACCCAAGAGGCTCAGTGGTTTAGACCACAGCGCCCCCTCCCCTTGAATTTTAAAGGTGCGGCTTATATTCGGGTGCGGCTTATATTCGGGCCAATACGGTAGGTAAAACGATATGCAAAAGAAATATTGATGCAATCACAGCAATATTCTGTTTGCTGCAATGCACACACAAGTGCCCTGAGCATTGGTGAAATGACACACCAAAGGAATCTTGATGCAATCGTGTGCAATCACATCAATAAGGATTATTATTATTATTTTTGGTCAGTGCATGATACGAAGTGAAGGGACCGAACACTTCTGGCTTCCCTGTAGTTCTCTCCTTTGGCCAGAGCATGATGGTGATACATGCTGAATCGCCGCCTCTTGTCAGCTCGAGTCCTAACACCAGACAAGCCTGAATGGCTACAACCCATGAAATGAGGAAAACATTACTTTAGCAGCAGCAGCAGCAGCAGCATAAAAACAGATACAGTTTAAACTCCATGGCTGCATTCCTGCCTACAGTTATGGACACGTAAATCCCACTAAAACCAGCGGGATGAGCTTGCTCCCTAGCAGTGTGTGGAACTGCAGCCTAAGCATTTTAAACATTGTTACGAGCATGATTAATTCTACATCATTTGAGCATAAAACCTTAGTAAATGGCTTACACAGCCAAAGCAGTTAACTTCTGCATGTTCGTAAGGTGCAGATCTGTAATTCTGAAGCAGAGAAAGGTACATTAGTTGCACTATCATACATTTTTAAAAAAAATAAAGCTTGTTTCCCCAATTACTCATTATGAAACAGGGCTCCCTAATGGGAATAAGCCGAGCTCATAAACTGCTTCTTCAGCAATTTACATTCACGTCTGAATCCAGTTGTGACAATGAGATAAATCATGCCCCGATACTTTCAGGGAGCAAAATTACAGGTACATTCGAATCGCCTCCTGAAGACTGTATTGTACAACTATGACTGTGCTGGTTATTCAGATCCTTTTTCACCCAAGTATTTCAGCATAAAAACCTGGGGCACAATCCATCGTTTATTTCTCCTGCTCAAGGCTTTTTCAGATGATTGGGGACCATGCAAGATTGAGGATGTTCTACTGAAACCAGCAGGACTTGTGGATCATGGACATGAACAGGCCTTTCCCCCCAGCCAGAACTCTCCGGAACTCAGTTCCGGTGCCTCTCAGTTGGGTTCCATTTGCATTACAAGAGAACAAGGGAGGTGTTCATGGTGAGTTCCAGCACCTCTTTTTCAAGAAAAATAGCACGGGACAGGACTAATTTTTGGATCAGACCGTAGGCCTTCCTAGTCTGAAGACAGTTTGGAAACTTCAGCTGGTGCAGAATTCAGCGGCCAGGTTGCTCAAGACGGTTTGAGCATACTACACCGATCCTGGTCCAACTGCACTGGCTACCAGTTAGTTTCCAAGCCCATTCAAAGTGCTGGTTTTGACCTATACAGCCTTAAATGGCTCAGGGTCCCAATACCTCAAGGACTTCCTCTTTCCATATTAACCTGCCCGGACCCCAAGATCATCTTCTGAGGCCCTCCTTCGTGTGCCTCCTCTTCGAGAGGTCTGGAGGGTGGCAACATGAGGACAGGCCTTCTCTGCAGTGGCTCCCTGTCTGTGGAATGCTCTCCCCAGGGAAGTTCACCTGGCGCCTTCATTACACACCTTTAGGTGCCAGGCAAAAGCATTCCTTTTTAACCAGGCCTTTGGTTGATCCAATTTACATAAGATAAGATAATCTTTATTTTCATTGTCCCCTTGCGGGAACAACAACATTACTCGATTGCTCTATCCACTCAGATCCACTCTACATAAATTTAAAATAACTACAAAACACTAATTAAAACAGTACAATACGATACAATATAACAAGTAAAATAGGATGACTTCAAAGTCCATATGTTCCATTTAAGGCCGATCTTGCTCTAGAGAAGAAACTGTTCTTGAGACGGCTCGTTCTCGCCTTCATTGTTCTGTATCTCCCGTCCCGATGGCAGGAGCTCAAAGAAACGGTGACCAGGATGCGATGGATCTCTTGATATCTCTAGTGCTTTTCTGTGGCACCTGGTGATATAGATTTGTTCTAAAGTGGAGAGTGAGCAGCCAATAATGCTCTCTGCTGTTTTAATAATTCTGCACAACCCTATTCTATCCTGAGAAGTACAGTTTCCATACCACACACATAAACCATAAGTGAGCACGCTCTCAATGACACAGTGATAGAAGGCAAGCAGCAGCTTTTGCGGAAGATGGTTTTTCCTTAGAATTCTCAAAAAGTACAGTCTCTGCTGCGCCTTCTTCACAAGCCCCCTTGTGTTGACACTCCAGGACAGATCCTCATGTAACTCAATGCCCAGAAATCTGAACGTTGTTACCCTCTCCACGCAGATTCCGTCAATCAAATGCCCTTTTAAAATGTGTGTTGTTTTTTTGGAGGGGGGTTATTGGGTTGTTATTTTTATTTTTATTATTTATTTTGTGGTTTTATATCTTGATTTTATTCTGTGAACTGCCCTGAGACCCCTGGGTATAGGGTGGTATATCAATCAATCAATCAATTCTAGCATTCTGTTCTCACAGTGACCAACCAGATGCCAATGAGAAGCCCTTGTGCAGAACATCAGTGCAATAACCTTCTCCCACTCTTGTTCCCAATGAGATTTACTGGAGGCAATGTACAGCCATATTGGTTGTAATGGATAGCCTTGTCCCCTCTCACCCCCTGAATTTGTCTAATCTCCTTTTCAAGCCTTCCAGGTTGGCAGCCTTCCCTACATCTTGTTATCTGGTTCTGCTAAGAATCCTAAATATTTAATGCCCCTTTCCCCGCAAGAGTGCTGCTAAATACCAATTTTACTTATCAGTCATATCATTTATATGCAATCCTATAATTTTGGATCTGCGCTCGTTTCATTGATAGCCTGCCATCTCCAGTAATCACATCTGTTTTTTATGGATGTCGGCGAGTCAAACACGGAGAACCACAAGCCAGCTGTTTTCACCAGGCAGGGCTGCCAGATTCCCTCACAGAGCTTCAGCAAAATTAAGTGAAAATCAGCGATTGCTCGCAGCACAGTGAGAGAGCAAATTCTTTGCATGCGGAAGGTTCCAGGTCCACTACTTGGCATCCCCATGTGCAGTTAGGAAACCCACTCATCTGAAGCCCTGGAAAGATGCCACCAGTCTGTAAAGATAATCCCAGAAGACTGTGTTTGGGTACAAAGCAGCTGTTCACTACGGAAGGATTTGCCCATCTCTTCACCATGTTTCCAGATGCATTCCCAACACTTCCATAATTTAAGGCTCTTGGCACGTGTGGGAAATATCCCAAGCCAAGAATCGTCTTTGAGGTGCCATTTAGCGAAAGGGAAGATGTTCACGTTTGGTTATTCCTCATTTATATTTCATTGCCAGCTCACTGGTTCCATTGCACCGGGGAATTATATTTGCCTAGGGCTTGCTGATCAGAAGGTCGGCGGTTCGAATCCCTGCAATGGGGTGAGCTCCTGTTGCTCGGTCCCAGCTCCTGCCCACCTAGCAGTTCGAAAGCACGTCAAAGTGCAAGTAGATAAATAGGAACCGCTCTGGTGGGAAGGTAAACGGTGTTTCCATGCGCTGCTTTGGTTCGCGAGAAGCGGCTTAGTCATGCTGGCCACATGACCCAGAAGCTGTACGCCGGCTCTCGGCCAATAAAGCAAGATGAGCGCTGCAACCCCAGAGTTGGACACGACTGGACCTAATGGTCAGGGGTCCCTTTACCTTTACTTATCAAGTCCAGACCGGTTACACCCCTGTGCACGATGGTCTTGGGGCAAAGCAATGCTGTGGTCTGCCTCTTTGGGACTGAGGGAGTTATTTCTGGCCACCAGAAGCACCAGCTCAGACAGGAGGGATGTTACCTTTTCTAATTTGTTGTTAATTTCCTCCACTGTTCTTGCGGTCAGCAGACAGTGGTCCACAAGTATATCCGCGTAAAGCTGTGCCCCCTCAGATATTAGTTCATGAGATATTTTATGAACATTAGCAGTGGTGAAGTTTCTATCGGTGGTTGCAAGAACCAATGATCCCTATTCCTAAGTCTGAACAAAATGCTTGTGTAACCTGAAGACGGGCTGTCGAAATTGTGTACTGTTTTGTAATGAATTGTTGGGTCTCTGGACCATAATAAAGATTGTTGTTGTTATATTTGCTCTAGCTAATAAAAAGGTAAAGGACCCCTGGACGGTTATGTCCAGTCAAAGGCGATGATGGGGTTGTGGCGCTCATCTCGCTTTCAGGCCCAGGGAGCCAGCATTTGTCCATAGACAGCTTTCCAGGTCACGTGGCTAGCACGACTAAACCGCTTCTGATGCAACGGGACACCGTGACGGAAATCAGAGCGCACGGAAACACCATTTACCTTCCCGCCGCAGTGGTACCTATTTATCTACTTGCACTGGTATGCTTTCGAACTGCTAGGTTGGCAGAAGCTGGGACAGAGCAATGGGAGCTCACCCTGTTGCGGGGATTCGAACCACCAACCTTCCGATCGGCAAGCCAAAGAGGCTCAGTGGTTTAGAACACAGCACTACCCGTGTCCTTCTAATCCCATCTAATACAGGTGGGCCACTGTACATGCAAGTGGGCGCAAATTTTTCCAAGAAACAGTCCTGTGTTGATAACTTCGATAGTTATTGCTGTTCCTGAAATCTAGCTTTCTCTGTGCGCACTAGGGCTTTTGAGGTTTCCGCTTCTTCCTGCAGCCCCCTCACACACTCTGAAAAGGCAGCCCAGAGGCATCTCCAAAATGTCTTGTTTGGATAGAAGTGTGTGTGTATGTGGGAAATCTGTGGTTTGAGAAAATTGTTATTTTATCTTTTAAAGAACACATTACCTCTGCAGTGTGAAATATCCCTATGATCAACGCTGTCAGGTTTTATTATTATTGTGACAGAAACTAATAAAAAAGTAATTTTTCTTTCATTTGGAGTTAAGTGTTCAAAGTGCACCAGCTATTCAATTTGATAGATGGTTTTTCAGACTGTTGAAGAGGAACTGCACATTTTAAAATGCAGGTTGTATATATATATATATATATATATATATATATATATATATATATATATAGTTTTACACATCTTCACACTTCATGAATGTTATCCTAGATCATTATTTGGAGAGAAGAGCTCCACCGTGTTTCAAAATAGAAAAGATTAGATATGAGACCCACCATTATGGATGGCAGGTTCACGGCTGAGAGGGTGCTTGTGACTAAGAGTTGCACACATAACAGAAATGCCCACCTGTGAAGGCATCTCGTACTACAACAGCATGGAAAGCAAAGAGTGGAACATGGCAGAATCATATTTTCTATGCAACTCCTAAAGCTTGCACGGGGTCTAGATGTGACAACCTAATGGACTTCTTTGAGATTCTCTTTGGGTTTCTCTTCATAGATTACATTTTCATGGTTTCTACCTAAAAACTAAATGTATGAATGTGAGAAACAGGTGTTTGAAAACTTACATATAATATTATTTTAGGGCCATACTATGTGAGATGAGAATTGCCTATAAGTCTCAACTCAGTAATACAATGTCCACATCTAAATCTGAGAAGCAAGACCCATGTGCCAGCATTTGAGAAGTCCTGTTGTTAGTGTGAAAGACGACACTGAAATTGTTCATGCAATTGACCCCTGGATGGTTAAGTCCAGTCAAGGGCGACTATGGGGTTACGGTGCTCATCTCGCTTTTCAGGCCAAGGGAGCCGGCATTTGTCCACATATAGCTTTCCAGGTCATGTGGCCAGCATGAGTAAACCACTTCTGGTGCAATGGAACACTGTGACAGAAACCAGAGCTCACAGAAATGCTGTTTACCTTCCTGCCACAGCGGTACCTATTTATCTACTTGCACTGGTGTGCTTTTGAACTGCATGGTTGTCAGGAGCTGGGACAGAGCAATGGGAGCTCACCCCGTTGCACGGATTCGAACCGCCAACCTTCCGATCAGCAAGCCCAATAGGCTTTGTAGTTTAGTCCACAGCGCCACTAGAGATGTTGCTTTTACCATCTGCCTTTTGGAATAAAATTAATTTCCAGGGCACTAAAGCTTCCATCATAATGGATGTGCACTGTATATCCAAACACATTTCATAGACTTTAAAAAATATGTTTTCATAATTAGCTCTCCTGCTGCAATAGCTGTGAACAATTCTCTTTTTTGCTCACACAGCATCTCTCTGTCTCCCTTTCTCTCTCAAAGGTTGTGAATAGAGGGTAGAATGTCAAATAATTCCACATATGGAGAGGTTCTCTGTGTTTGGTGTCACAACTGCAGTGCTATTTAAACACAGGAGGGTTATACTTAATTATAGATGGGGCAAAATTCTTTGACAGCTTTAATGGATTTCCTTTTTCTCATTTGAATATCGGCACCAGGAATAATGCTCTCGAAATGATCCTAAAAACCAAGCAGACTTCTTTTTTTATATGCCTAATAGCTACCTTTGAAGAAGAATACACCATGTTGAGCTTTAAAAAGTTGACAATATTTATTTAAACCACAAAAGAGCTTATGTAGCTTTGTGATTACGGACAGGAAAGAATATTAGGGAAGGAAAAAGTTAGGATGGAGGGTGGGAGGAAGGGGGAGGAAGCTTTAAAGTAAGCAAAAAAAACCCCACACACAAATGTGTCAGTCACAGACTTTAAAGCTGGCTGTTCTTAAACTCCAGCAGCTAAGCCATGGGCGGAAACAAGAAAATGATGAGGCAGGGAGAATCAAATCCATATGGATGCTAATGTTCAGCAACCTTTCGTTGAGTTAAAAACACAAATGATGGCTTTAAACTAAGAAAGAGAAGGAAGTTGGAAATGAATTAAAACAGCCTGAAATATGCTGAATTTCATGCACACGGGGGAGAAAAAATGCATCTAAATCCAGACAGTGTTTTATATTTAAATGTGTTTTTAAAGTGTTCTATCAGAGATGTGTCTTTAACACGTACCTTTACATGGAGCACTAGAAGAGTTTTAGATCCCCCACCCTCAAATGAGAAGCCAGCAAGGGTGAATCAGAGGATAAATTTAGCAGTTTGGCGCAGAGAAAGCATCACGGCCACCAGTACAAAGCTTTGCCAGCACATTCGCTTTCCGATGATTGCTTCCTGCTTTTTGCAGAGCTCCAGATATGAACCGGAGTCCTGAATATCCTCTTGCTGAATATTGCTGGGATGGCAAGTTGATTGACAATCTTCATTAGAAAATCATTATTGCAGTGTCCTGTGTAAGCAACATTTGGGAAAAGCCATTGGTCCTGCATGACTAGAGTGAATGGGGCTTACATCTGTGAGGAATAAAAACAGGTGGTATATGTACTTGGGGCTTGCTTTCAAGGGAGTGTGCATATAACTGTTGCCTTACATGCCAGTATTTTCTAGGAAATTCAATTAGATGTGCAGCTTAATCCTTTGCATATTTACTTGGAAGTAAGTCCCACTTATTGCCCTGTTGGATTACCATATTAATTTTAAATCCAATAACCAGTGACTCCCAAGCATCCCTGCCCCTCCAGAATAAGGGTTTGTCCTACAAAATGTTCCACTGTGTATGACTTACAGTAGGGAAGTCTCTGCACACATTTCAAAGGGACTCTTCTTCATATAGATAGAAGGGCTTACATCCACACTGAATGTTGCTGCAGTTCTCAGGGTGTGTGGACACTAATCTGGAATCATTTACGCTCGTCCTCAACATGCTGTTTCAAGCTAGATTGATTCTAGATCCTGCCATCTACAAGGCTGTGTGTAGTTACTTGACACACGTTTGAAAAACCTCCTATTGATTAAGTTAGTCTTGCTTTTTCCACCCTGCACATGCCCCCAGATGAATGAAGAAGGAAGGGACGATTGCATTCTTGGTATACAACCACCGGCAATGTCATTGGGCAGATGAGGACACACCCTCCATTGATGGGTGTTTTCATCTGATTGCAAATGGACACACAGCTGTTTTCATCTGATTTCAACACTGCAGGATAATGCAGAATCCATCTGCAACAAACTTTTATTTTGAATGAAACCAGTTTTTCAAGAAGCAGTTTTTCAAGAAGCAGTTTCAGGGGCAAAAATTGGGCGTGGACTATGTAGGAAAAACAAAAAATCTCCATGGATTCCAGAATAAAATGTGTGTTTGCAGCCTCAATTTATAAAACAAGACTCATGTGGAATTTAAATTCACAAGGAACCTTACATGTACCACCTTTGTGTCTAGATGCAAGAGGACATCTTTGTTTGCTCAATTAACTTTAAGACTGACCACAGGGGCCCTGTTTGCAAGATTTCTGTTAAGATCAGTTAGGTTGTCAGGCTCAAGAGAGAAGAGCATTTAAGTGTTGACCCCTAGATATAGAACTCCACCTCAAGGGAGGTGCATTTGGTCCAGGGATGAAATAACTGGTAATCTCAAGGAACATGCAGCAGCAACAGGTAGGAGCAACAGATAGAAAGATGCTTGCTCTGCTGATAATGGCAGCCTGCAATAATGGCACTTGCATGCCAAGGCCCCGTGACCCACAGTTCCCGAGTGATTAATAAACACACGGGCACAAATATTTAGGTTTATGGATTCAAATAGGCCACAACTTTATTGGTTACAGATGTGAGCGGTTTGGCATGGGCTATTGGGTGAAGCCAGGCTATATCTCAACTCCCGCCCCTCTGCAGAGTCCATCCAAGGGTAAACCACTGAGAGAGGGAGCCCTATGACTTGCATCAAATAGGGGCACCCCAAGGGGTCCCCGTTGGGGTCATGGCATGGCATGGCATGGACACGATCCACCCCCCCGAAACCCTTTAAGAAGAGGTGCGGGCGGAGGCTACAACCTCCCCTCCATCCAAACAGAGGCTTACCCAATGCCTAAACTCACGTTGTGACGATTGCTACAAGGTAGGCGAAAACCAAACTGTAGTTTACCTTGTTACCCTAACAACACATTATTGGGGAAGAGGAAATACTAGGGATGGACAGAATAGTCAGTTTCCATTCCTTGCCAGTTTTGCTTTTATTAATTCATAAGTTTGATCCATCCATCATTTCTGCAATAATCTGTATGCCCATTTTTATATTTACCTGTATTTTTCGCTCCTTAAGACGCACCTGAACATAAGACGCACCTAGTTTTTAGAGGAGGAAAGGGGGAAAACCCTGTTTTTTTGAGGATCAGCTCAAAGTGGTGCAGCTTCTTTTGCAAAGGGAAAAGCCCTGTTTTTTTGAGGAACAGCTCAAAGTGGTGTAGCTTTTTTTGCAAAGGGAAAAGCCCTGCTTTTTTGAGGATCTGCTGAAAGTGGTGCAGCTTCTTTTTCAAAGAGGAAAAGCCCCATTTTTATGGGGTTCAACTCACAGTTTGCAGCTTCTAGTCCTACAGGAAAGGGAGCCATTTCTACAGTTTCCAGACAGATAATCTAATCAGCCAGTCGCATGTCGCTGGGGAAACAAACAGCCTCCCTCTGCATTCAACAACGGAGGCCTGGGCAAGGGGGCGGGACTGGAAAGGGAGCCTTATCTCTCTCCCCTATCGCTTGCTAAACAGCTGTTCAGCGGCTTCCTTTCAACACCCTCTTCTCTCTTTGTAAAAAAAAAAAAAAGAGCACAATCTGCTTTTGGCCCCTAGGCAATTTGGCTCCAGGGACCATGCATTCGCTCCATAAGACGCACAGACATTTCCCCTTACTTTTTAGGAGGAAAAAAGTGCGTCTTATGGAGCGAAAAATACGGTATATAATTTTTATAATTATATAATTATAATCTCCTAAAAAAGCTCAACAACATTGACCTGAACCCCTAAAAAAATTGGTAGATCTCTGCCACTTTTTTGTTCTGGGAGTAGATCGCAGACTCTTGGGAGTTGGATGTCCCTGATCTACTCCAAACCCCTAAACTGCATGAGTCTCAACTAAAGCATCCATGACAGGTGGCCATCCAACCTCGGCTTAAAAACCTCCAAGGAAGGAGAGTCCACCACCTTCAGAGGATGTCTGTTTCAGCAACATGATTGCTCTTGCGCTGTGCACCAGCAGCATATAAGAAAAAAAGAAAGGCAGGAAGTGAAAACGGCAGCAAATGTGTATGTGCTAATTCTGCAACTATATTTAGGAATAAACCAAGTTAAACTGGAATGCAGGAAGAATCGCATGCAAAGCAAAACGTAGCCAGAAGAAGAAGAAGAGGAAGAAGAGTTTGGATTTGAAATCCGGCTTTAACACTACCCAAAAGAGTCTCAACATTCTCCTTTCCCTTCCTCCCCCACAACAAACACTCTGTGAGGTGAGTGGGGCTGAGAGATTTCAAAGAAGTGTGACTGGCCCAAGGTCACCCAGCAGCTGCATGTGGAGGAGCGGGAAAGCGAACCCGGTTCCCCAGATTACAAGTCTACCACTCTTAACCACTAGACCACACTGGCTCCAAACTGGAAGCCAAGAACAAAAATCAAAGGGGGGAAATCTGATCATTCCTAGAAACGACAATACAGGGAGAGAGTGAGATGGAAGCCGTGACACCCTTCTTTGCTTCACAAACATCACTTGAGTTGGGTGATACAGGAAATGATCATGCCATTGGTCTTTCCCATGAGTTTCCTTGAAAAACATGCTCATGCAATTATACCAGGGAGAAGCAGCTCTCACACTACTGTAGATAGATATGGATGTCCTAGGAGTTCACAGCAACAACAAAGAAATATTCTATTCTCATTTTTTTTTATGTAGATGTTTAAAATCCCAGTACTAAAAATAATCCTGCCAAATCTTGATGCTGGGTTCAGTTTCAGGGGCCAGGGCTAATCAGAAAGAAGATTATCAACTATCAATTCCTTGGCCATTAGCACTTACTTGCAATAATATTACTCTGCTTCTATAGCTTATTATCATACTCTTTAAACAAGTTGGCCACCAAAGCACCCAAATGCTTTTTCTATTTTTGGAAAAAGCTGTGTTGCAGGTAAGGAAGGGTAAGAAATTTGATTCAATTCACATTTAAAGGTGAACCTAATTAATTTTGCAATTTCCCATAGCAATCTATGAACTGAAACAGCCATCATTTAAAACCTGTACTCTGCCGAATTTTGCAGTGCAATGCTCCAGTCAATTAATGTGTACAAAAATGCATATAATAGGGGAAAGTGTGCATTAATATGCATATATCCATGTAAACAGCAGACAAAATGCATTACATTAGGGGACATTGCTTTGCAAAAATGCGTATATTAGGGAAATCCATATGCATTTATGTATACATTAGGAGAAATGGACTGGTGAACTTTAGTGAAGCCTTAAAAAAATGCAAACAGATGTGGAAAATGTGAAGAACTGAACTTAAGGAGTGACAAACTGAGAGAAAGCAAAATGGAAAGATTTAACCATCCCTTGTAAGAAGAAAGAGAGACATCAGATCGAGCAGATGGGAACGAATGATGGACAGAGGCATGCATTACTGGTAGGTTTTAAAACTGTGGTGTTGTTGTTTTGCAAAAGGCCATCAAATACACATTTCAGCATTGGTTAATTCTCTCAAGTGGAAGCCATTCCTGGCCTTTTTTCTCTTTCCCGCAACAGGCAGGCCAAAGAAACAACCAGGAAACAATGTGGTGCCATGTGGGGAACCTTTGCTGTAAAAGCAAGTGACTATAATGTCCAAAAGGCCAGTGTGGTGTAGTGGTTAAGAGCGGTAGACTTGTAATCTGGGGGACCGGGTTCGCGTCTCTGCTCCTCTGTGGGGGAGGAAGGGAAAGGAGAATGTTAGCCGCTTTGAGACTCCTTCGGGTAGTGATAAAGCAGGATATCAAATCTTCTTCTTCTTCTTCTTCTTCTTCTTCTTCTTCTTCTTCTTCTTCTTCTTCAGAAAGAGGCTGAAAATGATTCATTATTCACCACCATCAGTGTGTTCTCAGCAGCACCTTCCTGTTGTGAGTACCCACCCCCTTGCCTGGTTTCAGACATACATAATATATTTCCCAATTCTCCAACTGACAAATGGGTGGGTTGGGGGATGAATCTTTGCAATCATGTATCCTCATGTTTCCTTGCTAAATGATGTGCTGAACCTGTACAACATGCATTCTGTTATGAAAGAGCTAATGTTGCTTCCTTATAACGGATCGACCACGTTAATGACTTTCTGTGACATTCATGAATTATGGCAGCGATGTTGTTCCTTTAATAGCACATATATAAAATTCATTAATTGGCTAGCAGAATGACTAATATGAAACGGACATTGCTAATACAAATCATCTCTCATTACATCGCCCCGTTCTTCTGTCACTTTAATGGTGACTTCTACTACATTATTCAGCAGAGAAGTCACTAATTATTTGTATCCCGTTGTATAATGTTTTTTGTGATGTCAACTTTCTAGGTTTTTCTCCCCCTCAGCACACTCCTTTAAAGCGGGGAACCTTGTTGAATTTTTGATGCCCATGGAAATGTTAATAAGTAAATGATTGCCTTATTATTTGGCTTCTTTTGTGAAACGAGCTGCTATAAAAATGTTCAAGGAGGTGGCAGACTTAATTTTTTAAAACATTCCTCTGGAAGGAGCTCCTGCTGGGGCAGGGCTTCATATGTAAATGGATGTCTTGAAAAATGGCATTGTTTTCCTTGCATTTTTATGTTATAAGTGATACTCTGACAGATTTGCTGAGATAGAAATTGCATCTCAAATTAACCTTCTTTTTCAAGATACAAAATTATCATCATCAGTAATACTGCTTTCCCAGATGTATAGAGCACTTCACTTTAGATGCTTTTCATATGCAGGGATGATTTTCCGGATAAGAGCCTAGTAAATATTTGCTATGAATGGCAGTGACTAACAGAATTGTTAGTGCTCCCCAGCCCAGTGCTCTCCTAATGGTTTGGACCACAACTCTCATCAACTATGACCAACATGACCAATAGCCAGGGATTATGAGTGTGGAAGTCCAAACCATTTGGAAGGCACCAGGCTGAGGGAAGCTGCATTATCATTGTGCGTAGCTGAAATAGTGCAATGAGTTTCATATAGACCACCCCCCTGCCTTCCCCTCAAGGCTACCAAAACAGCCATATCTGAAGGTTGTGTATGTGCTCTGTTCTGGCACTGAGAGGGCAGAAGAAGACAGCAAGTAGGAGAATTCGCACACAGGTAGACCACAGATATCTGGCTCTAAAGATAAAGGTAAAAGACCCCTGACAGTTAAGTCCAGTCGCGAACGACTCTGGGGTTGTGGCGCTCATCTCACTTTACTGGCCGAGGGAGCCAACGTTTGTCCACAGACAGTTTTTCCGCGTCATGTGGCCAGCATGACTAAGCTGCTTCTGGTGAAACCAGAGCAGCGCATGGAAACGCCGTTTACCTTCCCACCGGAGCGGTACCTATTTATCTACTTGCACTTTGACGTGCTTTTGAACTGCTAGGTTGGCAGGAGCTGGGACTGAACAACAGGAGCTTACCCCATCACAGGGATTCGAACCGCCAACCTTCTGATCGGCAAGCCCAAGGCTCAGTGGTTTACACCGCAGTGCCACCAGCATCCCATTATCTGACTGTACCTAAGCTCAATTCCATACTTCTAGCTAATGGTGTGAGAGCCTGAGGGATGCTACATTGGTCCCTCTGTCACCCAAAATTAAATAAATACCTGGTGGTGGAAACTGGGTTTCTTCTGAGTCATATTATTCCTCTGTCCATTTCATGTTCATTTCAGAGGCATTGCCCCTGGGGTCTGCAGATCACCAATTGGGAACTACTGGTCTAAAGCTTTTAACAAAAGGACATGTGAGAGAACGAAGATGAACTAGAAATCATTCAAAATGAACTTAGCTCATGTTCTGTTCACCTGGCAATTAGGGGAACCCCTTGCAGGTGAATGTCAGAGATTTTTCAACTTATTCCGGGAATGACATTAAACCAAACTAATTCATTCCAGGCGCTCATATGATGGGATGCCAACCCTGATGTGGAAACTACATTGCACAGAAACCCCTCACTATGCTGTAGAATAGTGATAGTTAAAGGTAAAGGGGCCCCTGACCATTAGGTCCAGTCATGTCCGACTCTAGGGTTGCAGTGCTCATCTCGTGTTACTGGCCGAGGGAGCCAGCGTACAGCTTCCGGGTCATGTGGCCATCATGACTAAGCCGCTTCTGGTGAACCAAAGCAGCGCACGGAAACGCCGTTTACCTTCCTGCCGGAGATACCTATTTATCTACTTGCACTTTGACATGCTTTCGAACTGCTAGGTTGGCAGGAGCAGGGACTGAGCAACGGGAGCTCACCCCGCCGCAGGGATTCGAACCGCCAACCTTGTGATCAGCAAGCCCTAGGCTCTGTGGTTTAACCTACAATGCCTCCTGGGTATTGATAGTTAATCACTATCAATAGGCTTCATCCATGTGGAGAACCAAAAATGACCAAACAGCCACATCTGCTTTGAAAACCAGGGACATTTTAAAGCAATTACCATTTGATATATGGCCAACTGTATCCAACTAGTGATTTTTTTTTTTATTGTAGCATTTTCCTCCGTGCTGCTGGGCTCATGTATGCAATGGCTCTCTGCCATAGGGGCTCACGTAGAAGCTTGGCAGTCAGATGCAGAATTGGAAACGATGTATTAATGTAGGTCATTGAAAAGTTTGTTTCTTGTAAGATTGCTGGGACTTCACTGTAGAGTCCATATGCCCATGTGTCTATATTTTAGACCCTTGAAGGGGGATTGTGAGTCCCCACTCCAGTTTTGCCTAATATATGTATTTGTTTTCAGTCCCTAAGACAATTCCTTCCCAAGGGCTCCTTGTGACACTGAGATCTCCCAGCTTGGGGCCAAAAGCACTCTTAACCCTCATTTGATATGGTTCCCAGCAGAAAAAAATATATATGCCAAAAGCCTGGAGCAGTCCCTAAGTCAACTTATTATTGTCAGCTTCAGCTACAAGAGCAGAATTGCCCTAATCTATTGTTGCTGTCACCAAGAAATGTAGTACACAATATCCTTTGAAATAAAGAATACAGAAAGGAAGGTTTTAACGTTTCGGAATTAGTTGAGCACTGAACATGAAAACACACAAAAAAAATACCTAAAGAGAACTTTGATTATTGCAAAAAGAAAGTTCCACATGAACAATAGGACACGAACTGACCTAGACACAAAACAATGGGGCTTAATGCCATTCCTGCTGCTGAGCTTTTAATCTCTGCCCTACATCCTTCCCTGATGAGAACCTTTTGACTGCTCCATTTGTCTTCTTCATACTTGTGATTTCTGCCATCCTGTCCTTATACATAGAACAGACTCTCCAGTGATTTTCTCTAAAATGTATTGACTTCACTTACTCAGGGCTTGCTAAAAGCAAGCCCCCGTTCAAGAGTTGAGCATCCAGCAACTCTTTCCTTAAGGACCAGTAAGATACTCTTGTGGATGCAGGTACATGAGACAGGATGAACCAGTTGCTCTTTGATGAGGCACGGGAGGACCATTGTTTAATATGGGCTGCTTCAGCACTCGGTGTTTACTGTGGAATGTCCATCCTTTGTTAACTCACTGGTTGTTTTTTAACATTTTCCTTTTTTCTGAAATATTTTTTATTTGGTTTTACAAATTTAAAATGATAATAATACCACAACACACCCACAGTTAAAATATTCCTCCGAATCTCTGGGCTTCCCACCTTCCCCTCCATGGGTTCTGTTGTTAAACCTTTTCTACTGCATCTTTTTTCAATAATCCATTTTTAAAATATAATTCCATTATGTCCATAGTTCTTGTTACATTACAAGTGTTATTTCAGTCCTGCTAGTATTTTCAACTGCTTACAGTGGTCTTCAAGGAAAATTATAAAATTTCCCTATTCCTTTTTAAAGTTTTGGTCTTCCTGGTTCCTGAGCTTTCGGGTCAGTTTTGCCATTTCGGCATAGTCCAACAATTTAATTTGCCATTCTTCTCTGGTAGGGACTTTATCTTCTTTCCATCTCTGGGCTGATAGAATCCATGCAGCTCTCATCGCATACATAAAAAGTCTTTTCTGCTCCCTTGGAATTTCAGCATTAAAAGTGTTCACTCACTTTTAATGGGACATCTACATATTGTCATCATCAAATAATTCTCCTCTGTTTCTTTTTATTTCCCTTTGTTTTGGAGTAAGGGATCAAACAGTGGCACAGTTTCCACACTGTTGTGGAACTACTCTTCCATTTTTTAATACAAGCATGGTTCTGTTGTGTGAGATGATGTGTTCAGAGGGTAGCCATGCCACCACTTATCTACTTCAACACATCTTCACTGCTAACATCACCACTGACACCATCCTCCCACTCCATGGCTTCCTTTCAATATGTGCTAAAATATATTTATACGTGTGCATGTATGCATACCCACAAACACGAATGGAGTGGAGTAGGATGCAGACACACACAGAGAGAGTAGAAGAGTTTGGATTTGATATCCCGCTTTATCACTACCCTAAGGAGTCTCAAAGTGGCTAACATTCTCCTTTCCCTTCCTCCCCCACAACAAACACTCTGTGAAGTGAGTGGGGCTGAGAGACTTCAAAGAAGTGCGACTAGCCCAAGGTCACCCAGCAGCTGCATGTGGAGGAGCGGAGACACGAACCCGGTTCACCAGATTATGAATCTACCGCTCTTAACCACTACACCACACTGGTATCATGTCCCTTGAAGTGCTTCTTGGAGTACAGAAATTCAACTGTAATTTTGCTTGGAGCCTATAGCCAAAGAGCAACGAGTGGGGAACGCAAGGAGCCTCTGTTCTGGAAGCACCTCTGGTCATGCTGAGAACACTGAATTATACATAGCAGTGAAAAATCAAGCAGACTGCCACGAGCTCCAAAAGCCCCTTTTGTGCTATTCAGACTGGGTGAATTAGATGATGATAATGATGATGATGATAGAATAACAAGTAAATAGGCAACAAAATGGCAAACAAGGTTCGATGTAAGAGTATGACACATACTTGAACAAAGATAACTGCACAGGTACACCGAGGGCTTATCTACATTTACCTTTCCTCTGCTCTTTTCAGGCATGGTCTGTACTTTAAAGCCCCATGTCTGAGGATCCTTGTTTTTGACCCAGAGCTTTCCCCATGAAAACCCACTCTTTAAAGCTCAATCGGAGCAAGTAGCAATCTGTATTAATGCCCATCTCTACCACCACCTCTACCACCAACACATTTTGCTGACATGTGTTGACCTCAATTCAAAGACGTTACAAAGGATTGCTGCCTTGGAATTTCTGCCACCACAATTAGCATTGGCAGCTGCGTTAACCTCGTCATTGGATTGAATTGGCTCTGAAAAGCTCTAATTACTAGCTGGCAGGGATATTGGGAATGAATATGGTCCAGCTGAGGACATTTCCAAGAGGTGAGCTGGCACAGTGAACTGAGAGTACGGCATGGTGCACTTCTGCTTCTGAAGTGAAATAGATTTGACCCATAAAGTGTCACAATGGGAGACTGGGAATGGGGAACCACATTAAAACTGTGCTTGGAAGGAGAGCAGCATGTAAATGTAATAAATGAAATTTACTATTTGAATTTTCTGAACGGGAGTAGAAACCTGGTCGGATCTCAGGGCTGTGTAGACCAAGGAGCACATTTTTGTATGTAAATTCCCATAAATTTAATAGTACAGTGGCACCTCGGTTTAAGAACAGCCCTGTTTACAAACTATTCGGTGTACAGTGGTACCTTGGGTTACCAATACCTCGGGTTACAAACACTTCAGGTTGCAGACTCTGCTAACCCAGAAGTAGTACCTCGGGTAAAGAACTTTACCTCAGGATGAGAACAGAAATCGCGTGGCAGCGGCGTGGCAACAGTGGGAGGCCCCATTAGCTAAAGTGGTATCTCAGGTTAAGAACGGACCTCTGGAACGAATTAAGTTCGTACCACTGTACGAACTCCACAAAACTGGAAGTAGTGTTCCGGTTAGCGAACTTTACCTCGGTTTATGAACGGAAGCCGAACGGTGGAAGGGCACCGGCAGTGGGAGGCCTCATTAGGGAAAGTGCGCCTCGGTTTAAGAATGGCTTTGGTTTAAGAACAGACTTCCGGAATGGATTAAGTTCATAAACCAAGGTACCATTGTAGTAACTTTTTATTAATAGTTTTTGATCAACAGTGACTTCTCCAGTCTTTGGGAGGCTGTTGTAGACCCAGCAGTGTTGACCTGTGGTGATTAGAGGATATAACTTTTGTTATAGCTTGTTTCAAGTTTGAGTTATTGTGGCACTGCAATGTATCTTAAAAGTCACAACAATGCAGTAGTGTATTTAACAACATGGTATTGAGGAGAAATTTTGGGATTTGGAAGACACACGAGTTCAAACTCTCCTTAGTCACAAAGCTCAGTGGGTGACCTTGGGCTAGCCATTGTCTCTCAAAATAGGAAAACCGAAATGTATACCGGCCTGAACTCCTCGGAGTGTGGCTGGGGGGAGAAATGGGATAAATAAAAATAATGTAATCTGCCGCAAGCCCCACAGAGTAGGTGGAATACAAATGAATGGATAAATAACATTTGCTTCCACATCTGACAGCCACCATTCTCCCACTGTTCCGGTTAATATCCTGTAGCATCGTACGATCTGCTGGAGGAACACTCCCTGACACTGCTCTCTCCTTCTGCTCTTCAGTAACTCATTTAGCAGTGGCAGTGCCCTGAGGGAGACTGGGAAGCAGACTATGAAGGTCAGCTCAACTGTCTGCTAGTGAATATCTCTGGGATTTATACTTTTGAATGCCTGCTCTAGACAGACCTTGCCATGCCGATTGTAGTAGGCTGGAAAGGCCTAGGGCCTAAATTGCTTTCTCAGCGTAATTCTATCTCATATTTCACCCTCTTATCTTAGTCGTATTTCAGCTGCATACCTTCCCATGCAAGGAAAACAGCAACACATTTTTTGTGTATATCCTCCTTCTCATTATCCAAGTTCCTTCCCCACACCCATTGCACATCGTGCTGGATCTATATGGAGGTTGCATTCTTTAACACTGCCTTCAACGTCCTGTCCTGCACTGATTTAAAAGCAGAAAGTGTGCGTTTTTCTTTTAGTTAAATAGCACGGGACTCCTGGCATATATAACCAACAGTTCAATATTATGAAACTTGCAGTTTTGAACCTTTGGGTTCACACATGTGCTGTGGTCATGAGAAGAGAAGACTCCCTGGAAAAGACCCTGATGTTGGGGAAAGATGGAGGGCACAAGGAGAAGGGGACGACAGAGGACAAGATGGTTGGACAGTGTTCTCGAAGCTACCAACATGAGTCTGATCAAACTGCTGGAGGCAGTGGAAGACAGGAGTGCCTGGCGTGCTCTGGTCCATGGGGTCACGAAGAGTCGGACACGACTAAATGACTAAACAACAACAACAACAACAACAACAATGTGCTGTGGTCTAAACCACTGAGCCCCTTGGGCTTGCTGATTGGAAGGTTGGCGGTTCGAATCCGCATGACAGGGTGAGCTCCTGTTGCTCTGTCCCAGCTCCTGCCAACTTAGCAGTTTGAAAGCACGCCAGTGCAAGTAGAAAAATAGGTACCACTGCGGTGGGAAAGTAAACGGTGTTTCTGTGCGCTCTGGCACTTGTCACAGTCCTCTGTGTGCCAGAAGCGGTTTAGTCCTGCTGGCCACATGACCCGGAAAGCTGTCTGTGGAAAAACGCTGGCTCCCTTGGTCTGAAAGCGAGATGAGCGCCGCAACCCCATAGTCGCCTTTGACTGGACTTTACCGCCCAGGGGTCATTTACCCTTTACCTTTTACTACAGACAAGGTGCATCACCTTCCCATTCATAGAATTGTAGCATTGAAAGGGATCCCAAGGATCATCTGATCAAACCCTGCAATGCAGGAATATGCAGCTGTCCCATAAGAGGATTGAACCTGCAACCTTTTCAGCACCATGCTCTATCCAACTGAGCTATCCATGCACTGAATTATTTTCTACAGATCTGGACAAGGAACCTGGAACTTGAAGAATAGCAACTTCACAGCTCCACCGCTAACAAAACATTAAAAAGTCATCAATACAATCTCTCCCTGCACTGCCCCAGATAGCAAGCAAACAGAAAAAGTGATTTATGAGGGGCAGGCACCAGGAAATTAAGGTCACATCCACACTTCAGTACCAGTTTAAAAGTCAAACGATCCTGAGAACTGTAGTTTGCTAAGGGTGCTTTTAGGAAACCTGTATCCCCCTCACAGAGCTACAGATCTCAGAGTGGTTTAACAATCTGCCCCTCTTCCTAGGGAACTCTGGAGCCTTTGTAATTGTTAGGAGTGGAGGGCTGAGGAGGGTAAATATTCACTTTATGCCCATCTGAATTTGCAGTCTACTTAATATTTACCCCCAAAGTTACATGTGGATTTTTTCCCTCCTTTTGTTTCTCTTTGTAGTTAGTTTGTGATCTGTGGGATTTTGTTGATATTAATAAATTGTACCAAGTTCTTTTTGCCCTACTTGGTTCCTAATGTTCCTTTGTTTTGAACGTTAGACACATATTTTGCTTTTCTCTTCTTATTACTTACCATTCATTTTTAATGCCATGCAACCAAATTATCTTTTAGAATCTCTTTTTTACCTTGTGATTCCTTATGTTTAATGACACACACAATTGTTTGATATCCTTTCCCCCCTAGAAACCTGTCACTATTCTGTATTTAGCTATCTTGAATTAACTTTCATCTTTTCGCATTTGAATTACCTGACCCCCCCTTGTATCTCTCTGCATTGTTCCTTGTTATTTACTCTGACATTCTCCTCAGACTCATCTTCCCATTTTTTATTTTTCCCCCTTTGCTCTTTGTTTTTAATTTCCTACAGCTGTCTTATTACCTGACTCCCACAACTTTCCATTATTGCGGTTAACCTCAGGTGGGAAACTTTATGACAGTAGCCCTCAGAAACTTATCTAAAGCTGTAAACCTGAAGTTGATGATTTCTTGACCAAGATTATCATATTACACAATCCTCTTCTCTCAGCAATCAATGTTCCTGGTCTTCAAGAGCCCTCCTTTTCAATGTAGGTTGTGAACATGGAAGATAATAATGAGATATCCTTAAGAGTGGATTGATTTTCTTTAGTACATTCAGCATTGAAAAGTAGCATATCATTTACATGTACTATATGGCACATAAAGCGCAAACCTCCACATTTTTTGAAAAAAAGAATGTCATAGAATTTTTCAGCTTGTTTGAAGCCTCGGTTACTTATTGAGGTGTATGACTTGTTTTGCTAAGATAATTTGATGGGGTTTTTAAAAAGTCACCATTGTCGTCAGTAACCACACAGTACTGCCAGAAATAAATTAATTTGAAAATGAATGTGTCCCCTCCCAAGTGTCCCCCTTGCTAGTCCTGTTGTGATGTATATACTTTGATGGGGTTGTCAGTGTATTACCTGCAACAAGGCGAAAGCTCTTGATTTCCTTGCATTTCTAAGTGTGAAATAGTCAAATTTGGTGGTGAATTTGCAGGCAGATCTAGGCTAGTCCTCCTATCCATGGAATAGGCAAAGTGAAACACTGAACATGTTAATACATAGGAGCACAATCCATAAACCTGCTGTGTAGTGCTGACCTGCCCTGTGCTGTCACCTCTATGGCTTCATGCCTTTGCCAAATCTCAGATATAAGGTAAAGGTAAAGGAACCCTGGATGGTTAAGTCCAGTCAAAGGCGACTATGGGGTTTCAGGCTTTCAGGCTGAGGGAGCCGGTGTTTGTCCACAGACAGCTTTCCAGGTTATGTGGCCAGCAGGACTAAAGTGCTTCTGGCAAAATGGAACACTGTGATGGAAACCAGAGCGCACGGAAACACTGTTTACCTTCCTGCAGCATTGGTACCTATTTACGTAAAAGGTTCTTTTGAACCTTCAGACCTCCTTCCATCCCTCCATGGGTTCCATATTTAAGATTAGATTTTCTGCATCTTTTACCATTATCCATCTGTTATATATCCATAGTTACCATAGTTAATTCCACATTACAAGTGTCATGACATTTCTGCCAATGATTTTAACTGTCTACAGCGGTCTTTTAAATAAATTAAGAATTTACTCCAGTCTTTTAAAAATACTTGATCTTCCTGGTTTCTGATCTTCCCTGTCAGTTTTGCCATCTCCGCATACTCCATCAATTTCATCTGCCATTCTTCTTTTGTTGGTATACTTCTTCTTTCCATCTGTGGGCTAACATATTTTTCTACTTGCACTGGCGTGCTTTCGAACTGCTAGGTTGGCAGGATCTGGGACAGAGCAACGGGAACCCACTCTGTCATGGGGATTTGAACCACCCGACCTTCTGATCGGCAAGCCCAAGAGGCTCAGTGGTTTAGACCACAGCACCACACATTGAAAACTACACTCTCCAGGCTGTGCAGAAGCTGCTCTGGCCGCATTGCAATAGATGGGAGAGATCAGAACAGCTTGTGGTCCTGAACCAGAAGATCAGGGTGCACTGTATCAGGATAGGAGTTCTTGCAGAAACTCCGGGGGTTGTTTCACAGTGTCATAATCATCAACTATATCTGGGTTTTGCCATTAATTGATTGCCTGCATTGATCCGGTCAGGGGGAAGCTAGCCCCATGTGATTGCCAAAGAAAATTTAGACTGGAAACATCGGGAAGAGGATCATACAGATTAGCCCAATGCTAGCATTTTTCACTGCAAGATTAATGCGAAGTAGACTTCGGTTAATGGAAAGTTAATGGAGAATCTATTAAATCACTGTAAAATCCTGACAATTAATTAACAACTTACTGAATTTTTTTTTGTTCCCATTTAGTGAGTTTATTCAAAAGCATAGACATAACACAGTACCTAATCAAAATCATTGTTGTAAAGATGTGTGGTGCTAAGTCAAATAGGTAAAGGTACCCCTGACCGTTAGGTGCAGTTGTGGATGACTCTGGGGTTGCGGTGCTCATCTCTCTTTATTGGCTGAGGGAGCCGGTGTACAGCTTCCGGGTCATGAGGCCAGCATGACTAAGCCACTTCTGGCAAACCGACGTTTATTTGCACTTGTATTTTCCATTCTGCTGCAATTGGTTTCAAATCAAATCAAATATTATTTATTGCATTAGCCATATGGCCATAGCACACAATGAGAAACCAGGCGGAAACCCGCTGCAAACGTACACAAAATACAACAGATACACCCTACACACTTTGCACAAATACATCTAAAAACTTTAAGTATAAAATCATGCTGAATGAAACAGATAAAACAAGAAGCAATAACAGGGCATGTCGACAGTGACTATGTCAGGAAGTTACATAGGTCTAGGTCTAGGGCAAGTTAGCCGGAGAGGTGGCCCTGAGTTTCAGTGCCTGTAAAATGTAGATAGCCACACCAATAAGTATTTCATGCGGTCATCATCCCGGGCGATGGTCGGTGGGATTAAGAGAAAAAGCCTGGGTCTAACTGTAACATATAGAGGGCAGTAAAAGAAAAAGTGGATAAAGTCCTCTATCTTTCCCTTGTTGCATGGGCAGAGTTGAAGCTCCAGCAGAGTATTGGAAAATACACCCTGTAGGAATGTTGTAGGGATGGCGTGGAATCGTGCTAGTGTGAAGGCCCTTCTTAACGTGGGATTTATCAGGTCACTCAGATAATGGGCCGGAGATCTGACTGCCTTCACGTGAGGAAACCACGTGGATAATCTGGCCGCGTTGGATAGTGCTAGATCGAGGGCTTCATCCCTAGCTAAAATCCATTCGCGGATTTTATCTTTGTCCCATGAGGACAGGGCAGCGAAGTCTGGAAGGGAGTAGCGATCGCAGATGGTCTCCATGCGCTTTGACCAGGTGTGGCTGCCAATAAAGGCTGTGAAGGCTTGTTTCGCTAATAGAGAGTTTGGAGTTTCTGCAAGCGATTTGTAGTAAGTAATTATTCTGATATGGGCTTTTGCTACAGTGATATGGGCTTTTGCTACCAAAGAGAGTTCTCGGAGAGAGCTTCCATTGCGGGGTGGGCAAAAAGTCATTTCGCCATTGGTTTGGGGGAAGGGCTTATGGCCACAGCATTTACTGACCTAGCTTGTTGTTGGGCAGAATTGCTTGTTGCAAGTTGATGGACAGCCCAGCGTCCTTTAAATAGAGCTCCATGTGACCCACTGGTCACTCTTGTCTGGAGCTTCGGATCTCCCCCCCCCCCGGTATAGGCTTGTGCTTGACCTTGCTGTGCCTGTCATGGGGTCGTCTCCGCTTAGGGGAGGCCTAGTAGGAATTTTTCCATTTGGCTGATTGGCTGTGCCACTTGGTTTTCGCCTACTATATAGCAATTAGTCACAACTTGTAAGGTTGGCGGTTAGGCATTGGTTCTGTGGTATGGGAGGGCGGTGCCCTCCAAGAAGTGATGATGGTGATGGGAGTTCCGTTAAAGGAAGCCAGGGGCTCAACATGCTTGTCCGAACCCGGTGGGTTGCAGGGCCTACGCAAGAGCCCCTGTGAACTCCTGGGGAGGGGGAGGCTCTGATTTCACCAGCCCCGTTAACTCTCCCCAGCTAATGGTTTCCCAGCGCTGACAAGTGGTCTGTCCCGCTGCGACAGCTAGTCTTGGGTCAGCTCTGTCCCGGTGGACAGCGTGAACCAATGCCTACGCAACCACTCACGTGATTTGTATTTCAATAAAAGTTGTGGCCAAAATATGGCCAAAAACCCAAACCAAAAATTATGTTTCTTGTGTGAGTTATTGGGGAATGACTGGGTGACCTACACATGCAATTGCTGCAATTGGTTTATTTTGCACTAATCATGCCCCCCCCAGTTTCATGCAGAAATATAAGTAATTTCCCACTCACACAGAAAATAAAGGCAATTTTTATGTATATTATAGCTCATGATAAATATGCATATCTCAGCCATCAATAGATATTTACAAATCTATTACCTTCCCTCTGTGTTCCCTTTCAAAATGCATTAATTTCTAGAAGCGTAGCCCTGTTTGTGCCACAAGCCTTCGTAGTTTTTGCTGCAAAAGACTAAGTTAAGTGGCTAATGGCCCATGACAAAACCACCTGTGGTTGCATTCCTAATCCTGTATTACTAGGGACTTCAGTGGGACTTAGGTTTAGGACTGCAGCTTCCCTATCTTGGTTTTAGAATTCAGTATAAGCTTAATCCTGTCTTGTTTTCCCTCCTCAGGGCATCAGGGAAGGAAAGTTTAGCACCCTGTTGATAGTCTGCTATTTGTATCCTGGGTGTATACATTCCTGTGGACATACTAAACATTTTACAGGCACTCTAATGCCACTTATACAAGTCATTTTTGTAAGGCAAGATCTTATTTCATTAATGTGCATTTTATACAGAAAATGGTAATATGTGTGCATCTGTTGGCACTAATTAGCTCAAGCTATTTCAGTGAACATGGGGATAAATTTCTGATATTATATTTGCATCCATACATTTTGTTTTAAGATTGGAGGCTTGGAGAGGACAGGGTTAAGGGTGCCAGAGGGATTGATAAATCTCCCTTCGTGGTCCTGGAAGAGCTGTCAGGTACATCATTTGTTAGGGAGATTGCTGTCCCATTGAGTTGGATCTTCCCCATGGCTTCTAACTGACTAGGAAATATCTGAAAAGAGCAATACATTTCTCTTTTTCACTCTCTCCCCTCCCACTCCTAAACAAGGGTGATATAATCTATGTATCTAATAAAAAATAATTTTATTATATGCTGCCCATCTGACTGGGTTTCCCCAGCCACTCTGGGCGGCTCCCAACAACATATTTAAAAGACAGTAAAACATCAGCGGGACATGGGTGGCGCTGTGGTCTAAACCACTGAGCCTCTTGGGCTTGCTGATCAGAAGGTTGGTGGTTTGAATCCCAGCGATGGGGTGAGCTCCTGTTGCTCTGTCCCAGCTCCTGCCAACCTAGCAGTTTGAAAGCACACCTGTGCAAGTAGATAAATAGGTACCACTCCGGCGGGAAGGTAAACGGCGTTTCCGTGCACTGCTCTGGTTTCGGTGTTCCATTGCTCCAGAAGTGGCTTAGTCATGCTGGCCACATGACCCAGAAAACTGGACAAATGCCGGCTCCCTCGGCCTGTAAAGCGAGACGAGCGCTGCAACCCCAGAGTAGTTCGCGACTGGACTTAACTGTCAGGGGTCCTTTACCTTTAAAACATCAGCCATTAAAAGCTTCCCTGAACACGGCTGCCTTCGGATGTCTTCTAAAAGTCACATAGTTGTATATCTGTTTGGTATCTGATGGGAGGGCATTCCACATGCCGGGTGCCACTACCAAGAAGGCCCTTTGCTTGGTTCTCTGTAACCTCACTTCTCAAAGTGAGGGAACCATCAGAAGGCCCTTGGAGCTGGACCTCAGTGTCTGGGCTGAACGAGGTGGAGACACTCCTTCAGGTATATAGGGCTGAGGCCATTTAGGGCTTTAAAGGTCAGCACCAATACCTTGAATTGTGCTCAGAAACATACTGGGAGCTAATGTATGGTTCTGGCAGCCGCTCCCAGTCACCAGTCTAGCTGCTGCATTCTGGATTAGTTGTAGTTTCTGAGTCACCTTCAAAGGTAGCCCCACGTAGAGCGCATGGCAGAACTCAAAGCAAGAGAAACGAGAGCAAGTACCACTCTGGCGAGACAGGGAGTAGGGTTTCAGCTGGCATACCAGATCTATCTATCTATCTATCATCTATCTATCTATCTATCTATCTATCTATCTATCTATCTATCATCTATGATGTGTGTTGTAAAAAGAAACAGTAGAGAACTACCTTTCATTCTACATAACAAAGAATTTTAGTTGATTTTTTTTTTACAAATACAATTTCATTATAATGTTTCTTTGTACATAAAACAACACAAATAAAAACAACATAAACATAAACATAAAACAACACAAATAAAAATAAAAAATAAAAATACTAAACAAAAAAGTACTAAAAAAAAAGACCTCCATACCCCTTCCCCCCTCCCCCCTCACTATTTGCTTCACAGTCTTAGATATATTACATTCTTTTAATTTCTTTCCATCTATGCGAATTTTAGTTGATTTGACTGTGGTTTTACTCTATATGTAGTGACTGTTGATGTTTTTGGATGATGTCATGGCCTTTGGCTAGTGCAGTAAAAGTTTATTACAATGATGACAGCAATACGTTTTGGAGGGAAAGAGGGGGGCGGCGGGGTGCCTGCCTCTTTCTATATTTGGTGCGGTTGCTCAGTGCTTGGAGAAGTAGGGTGAGCATAACTCATTATGCATAATGGTATTTGAGGGAAATGGCAATAGAGAAGAGACAAAAGTCATACACAAAGGGACACAAAAAAGGAAAAAAGAAGGCATATGAACACTGTAAATCTAAGGTGAGGCAGGGGGGAGAAAATAAGCCACCAGCACTGAGAAAGCCATAGATAACACATCCAATTCACAAGAGTAGCAATTAATTATGGGAAATAAACTAAAGGAGAAATGAAAGAAATGTAATTTTTAAAAACACACTCACAAATTCTGTGAGGGGAAAAATGGTTGACGGCACAGTCTTCTTTCAACAAAAGGGAGAGCCAACCATTTAGAAAGTTTTTACAATAGAAGTGAGAAGAATTCTATTTAATATACAAAAAAATATGGGAGGACAGCAGAAAGAGTTAGCAACTTCACTTAAAAGGCGAGGATGTGAATCAAAGCCATTTTCAATACAAGTTAGATACAGATGTCATTCGGACACTTTATCCTACCATGTCCTATAATTCTCCTCCTATTTGGGCATAGGAAAGGGAAAATGATTGTGCTAAACTCTGTTCACCCCCACCTCACCCGCTGGTGCCATCATCCCTGCCACCCTCAACCTTGTGGAGGGTGACTGTGTGACGTTCCCTGCACAATTTAGAACCATGTGTTGTTGTTGTTGTTGTTGTTGTTGTTGTTGTTGTTGTTGTTGTTTATATATCGCACTATACCTGGAGGTCTCAAAGCAGTTCACAGAAAAGATCACAATATATATAACCAGAATAAAAACATCAACCCAATAACAACACCCCCCCCTGAAAAGAGCCACATTTTAAAAGGGTATAAGATGTCAAAAAGATCAACCAAAGGCCTGGTTAAAAAGGAATGTTTTTGCCTGGTGCCAAAAGGTGTATAATGAAGGCGCCAGGTGAACTTCCCTGGGGAGAGCATTCCACAGATGGGGAGCCACTGTAGAGAAGGCCTGTTCTCCTGTTGCCACCCTCCAGACCTCTCTAGGAGGAGGCACACGAAGAAGGGCTTCAGAAGATGATCTCAGGGTCCGGGTAGGTTCATAAGGAAAGAGGTGGTTCTTGAGGTATTGTGGTTGTGAGCCCTTTAAGGCTTTATAGGTCAAAACCAGCACTTTGAATTGGGCCCGGAAACTAATTGGTAGCCAGTGCAGTCGGACCACGATCGGTGTAATATGCTCAAACCATCTTGCTCCACTGAGCAACCTGGTTGTTGAATTCTGCACTAGCTGAAGTTTCTGAACCATCTTCAGAGTATAACGCATTGCAGTAATCTAACCTTGAAGTTACCAGAGCCAACAGTAGTTAGGCTATCCCTGTCCAGATAGGGGCATAGGTGGGCCACCAGCCGAAGCTGATGGAAGGCACTCCGGGCCACTGAGGCCACCTGAGCCTCAAGCGACAGCAAAGGATCCAGGAGTACCCCCAAGCTACGAACCTTCTCCTTCAGAGGAAGTGGAACCCCATTAAGAGCAGGCAACCTCCCAGCCATCTGGTCTAGGGAACCACCCACTAACAGAACCTTAATCTTATCTGGATTGAGCTTCAGTTTGTTGGCTCTCATCTAGTCCATTTCCAAGGCAAGACACTGGTCCATCTGCTTCCCTGAAATATCCAATAGCAGAACATCCACATGACAGCCCTCGAGACAGGTTGAGCCTAGCATAGCTCAACCGGTAGAGCATGAGACTCTTAATCTCAGCGTCATGGGTTCAAGCCTCACATTAAGCAATAATATTCCTGCATTGCAGGACTGGATGACCCTCATAGTCCCTTCCAACTCTACAGTTCTATAATTCTATGAAGCTCTCATGTATGCCTTTAGTCTCTTCCTCTGCAAACTAAACAGGACCACCCCGTCAACCATTCTGTACAAGATGTGTTTTCCAAAGCCCTTACTGTGCTGGTTACTCTACTCTGACTCACTCCAGTACTTTTATGCAGCCTGACCACCACAGAATTGAGTGGACCTATTGCTTCTCATGATCTGGACATCATACTTCCATTCAGCTGCCGCATAGCACTGCTGGCTCATATTCAGTTTGTGACCCAATGCCGAACACAGGTTGTGTTTTGCTGCCAAGCCAGGTCTCCCCCATCTTAGACTTGTGTCATTGGTTTTTGTGTACCTAGATGCATGTTTCTATTTAAGTCTTGAATTTTATCTCATTGGTCTTGGCCTAGTCTTCCAGCTTGTTTTGAATCTTGATTGTCTCTCCTATCGTATTATTTTATCTCTTCCAGCTTTGTGTCATTTGCTGATTTGATAAGCATCTCTTCACACTCTCATCCAAGCTGAGATGTTGAACAGCCCAAAGTCTAGGAGAGAGCCCTGTGGCGCCCCTATTGAGGCCTCATTCCAGGTTGATGCCGAGCCATTAATGAGCACTTACTGGGTACAGTTCTTCTACTTAATAGCAGTCTTGTCCAGACCACATTTTACTAACTTGCTAACAAGGCTACCATGGGAGACTTTGTCAGATACTTTGCTGAAATAAAGATATATCATGTTTATGCCATTTCCATGATCTATCAAGCTATTAACTAGTTATAGCAATGGAGAGCAGTGTTTTAAATCTTCCTCAGTTTCAAATTCCTTTACATCTTGACAAACCAGACCCCTTAATAAGAAAACATAGATGAATTGCTCTGTCCCATTGTTCTAAACTTGAAAGGATTAAAAGAAACTGTTGGCATTATAAATCAGAAGTTGTCTTCAATAAAAGATCAGATATGTTTTGCATTAGTAAAAAGTGTATGTATGCAGCAGAGTTGGCAATTGAGGCAAATGCTATTCTGTAAACAACAACAAGCCAAAGACTCCTTCATTTTCTCATTTACAATTAAAATGGTTTATTAATGTTTTATCAAGAAATCAAGATTTAATTATGCACATCTGGTTCTAGTAATATAGTGATGATTGGTAATTTGTATATTTCAGGAGATTTTTGTGTGTGTGTGTGTGTGTGTGTGTTTATTGAAGAATAAAACAAAACTGCAAGGAAAATACCATTAGGGTGGCAGCAATTCCACATCCAATGCATAATTCCATACCATCCAACTACCATGATTTGGCTGGGGCATTCACGGAAATATGTGAGCAATCACGGATTTGTAATTTTGTCCCAAATGTCCCAGATTGTGTTTCACTCTACACTTTTCTATCTCTACGGGGAACTTTTCTATTTCTAGGGACTCTATAGGGAGGTCATAGGGAGGCCATAGGGACAAATCAAACCAGTGATGTCCTTGGGGTCGGAGACAGAAGTCCCCCTGGTGCAAACAACAAGTGCCCGCAAGGAGAAGGGGGATCACCAGCGTCTTCTTCCCAGCATCTTCTCCCCTAGAGGCTGCAAAGCAACCATTTTCTTACTTCAGCCACTCAATGGAGCAGCATGCTCTATGTCCTTGCTTGCCTGGGTGAGTCCCTCTCCCAAAGCCATTATGGTGGCAGCTGCTGCTTTGGAATGGGGTTCGTTGGCGGCAGATGTGCCAGGTTGTCCCCAAGATATACATACATTGAAAGATATGGTATAGCTTTCACAGTCTACATGTTTTATGTGAGCAATGTATGCATCTGCTGTCCTCCCATTTTTTCAAAAGTGTTTACCGCTTTACAAACATGTGGACCCTGGTTTGGAAGCCTTGATTGCCTCTGCAAAATACAGGACCTGGTTCTCAAAAAACAGGAAGTGTCTTATACTAACTCAGGCCATTTCCCCATCTAATTTCATATTGTCTACACTGTTTGGCAGCAGTTCTCCGGGTTTTCAGTCAGGGATCTCCTTGTCTTGCTAAATGCGAGGTGGTTCTTCTAAAATGAGATTCAGAGACAATACAAACAAAAGTGATTGAGAAGATTAAAGATTTTATTCTAAACAGCAAGCAATATTATCAAGCAGGCACCTCAATCTGCCACTTGGAAGCCCTCAAGAAGTGGCGAAGTGACTCCCCCAGGTAGCCTCTGTTTGCATGGCCCCGTGGCCAATCAGTCCGTGCACGAGCTTCTCCAAAACTTTGCCCAAACCATCCAATTTATACAAAATAAAATAAAAAAATTCCTTCCAGTGCCACTGGAAGGAATTTTTTTATTTTTTTATTGATTTTTTTGAATTTTTTAAATTTTTTTTATTATTTTTTTTGAATTTTTTGAATTTTTTAAATTTTTTTATTTTATTTTGTTTTGACTATGACAGACCAACACGGCTATCTACCTTTAACATCCAATTTATAGATAGCTGTGTGGCTTGCCTGACTGCCTACATGCTACTAGCTACGTACAGATTATTCATTGGCCACCTCTCCCAATGCCTCACTTTCTTCAAACAACGTCCAACATCAAAAGAAGGTACCCAGCAATATCACTTCCTTCTCTTCCAATAGATTAGGGCATTAAAGGCTGCTCTTCAGCCATCAAAGAGCCTAGAGAGGGGGAAGCAAACAGGAGCAGGAATGATAAGCAGGTTAGAAGTCCCAGTACGTTTCCGAGCACAATTCAAAGTGTTGGTGCTGACCCTTAAAGCCATAAATGGCTTCGGTCCTGTATACCTGAAGGAGCGTCTCCACCCCCATCATTCTGCCTGGACACTGAGGTCCAGTGCCAAGGGCCTTCTGGCGGTTCCCTCACTACGAGAAGCCAAGTTACAGGGAACCAGGCAGAGGGCCTTCTCGGTAGTGGCGCCCGCCCTGTGGAACGCCCTCCCTTCAGATGTCAAAGAGAACAACAACTACCAGACCTTTAGAAGACATCTGAAGGCAGCCCTGTTTAGGGAGACTTTTAATGTTTAATAGATTATTGTATTTTAATGTTCTTTTGGAAGCTGCCCAGAGTGGCTGGGGAGACCCAGCCAGATGGGCGGGGTATATTATTATTATTATTATTATTATTATTATTATTATTATTGAGCACTATCTCCTTGAAATACAATTATCTTCCAGATAGATTGCCCATACACTCCTCCAGCCCTACATGGAGATGCCAGTAATTAAATCTGGGACCTTTAGCATACCAACCATATGCTCTGCCACTGAGCTATGGCAGCACAAGGATTAACTTGTGCCATTAACTTGTGCCAAGGATTAACTGGTGACATCACCGATCCTCCCCCAACAGACACACAGGGCTGTTGTGAGCCCTCCTCATGTTTTCTCCCCAATTTCTTTCTCCATTTTTTATTTTTTATTTTGGTACTTTGGGGTTCTCCCAAGCCTTGTGAATGCCCTTTTCAGCTACGTAAGAATGAGTTTGCTATTAGTATATAAGTTATATGAGAACATAAATGCTTGGAAATAAATAGAGTAAATCACACAGAGGCAAAGCAGACCACTGAAATATGGCAGCAAAAATTAATTAGCTTAGCCAAATAATATAATCTAAGTATTATTAAAGCACGATGAGGTCATATCTGTTGAAACAATCATTAAGTCTGGGAACCTAAGAGTCAGTTTATAGTATCAGGTCAAGTTGCAAAGTCTTGGTAAGATCAGAGAAAGCCTTCAATAAATCCTTGAGGAATGTATATAGTCATGGGGAAGAAAATTATGTAAGCAGGAGGTCATATCCAATTAACCTGTGCTAATATTTCCACAGTAGATTAGAAAAATTAAGTGGACATCACAGGCCAAATTAAAATCTGGTGTAACTCCTTTGGCTCTTCTGGATCACTATAAAAATGAATCTAACAAATTATCCCTAGTATAGCAGGCTGCGTATCTTATGACCCACCGAGTCTATCAGGTCCTTCACAAACCTGTTGTTACTGCTTGCTAGGAACCACAAAAATCAGGGTGTTGTCAAGAACCTGATAGGACACAATATATGACTTGTACATCCTGTTGTGTCACAAGTTGTGGAGTCTCTCTAGTAGAGGACATGCAGAACTCCATGATAGTTTCATGCCAGATTAGTTTCAACACACACCAATCAGGTTGGCCACCCAGTCTGGCGGTTTTCAAAAAATCTGGTACTTAAGGCTGAATTTCTCCCAACATGTATAGGGTTATCCTCACCCCACACCCCGGACAGGATAAAAAAGTATAATTTAAAAGGATCTACAGGGAAAGATCATCTGAGCCTGTGCAAAGTATCTCCAAGGGAATGGCTTTGTGATTTTCCAGATACCATCTAGGGCTGGATCTACACTAACCTGTTTAACGTTATTTCCCCCTATTAGAACGATACAAGATATGTCATTCTGAAACGTCACAGGGCATGCTACGCAATTAAAACCTTTTTTTACCTTGACTTTTTTGGTCAAATGTAAGTAATACCCAGCCACGCCATTTTCCAAAACACAGTTTGTTTCCCTGCTGTGGGTTGCAGGTTGCTCTGCTATGTCCTCTGGTGTCACATTTTAATTCTTCCTCCCTCCCTCCCATCCTTTGTTATCTGAACTGAACACCACCCCTCAAATACCATTGGAGGGGGTGGGTGGGTCAGAGTTTGAATGCAGTAAAAAAAGGGGGGGAATACTATACAGGGACATATGAGCAGTGTTTCAGTGATACAGCAACATGAAATGGGTAAAAAATTAGTGATAAGAAAGACAAGGTAATAACGTATTATGAATGTAAAAGGTAGGACGTCATGTGCCCATAGATGTTATCAAAACTATTCCTTAACGTTAAAAACCATGAGTGTCCTGTATCTCATATCTTCCAGGTCACAGAACTTCTAGAAATGCTGTATTGCCCAGTCCAAGAGATGGTTTGAGGTGAGGTGCCTACACTGTTGTTGTTGTTCAGCCGTTTAGTTGTGTCCGACTCTTTGTGACCCCATGGACCAGAGCACGCCAGGCACCTCTGTCTTCCACTGTCTCCCACAGTTTGGTCAGACTCATGTTGGTGGCTTCGAGAACACTGTCCAACCATCTCGTCCTCTGTCGTCCCCTTCTCCTTGTGTCCTCAATCTTTCCCAACATCAGGGTCTTTTCCAGTGAGTCTTCTCTTCTCATGAGGTGGCCAAAGTATTGGAGCCTCAGCTTCAGAATCTGTCCTTCCAGTGAGCACTCAGGGCTGATTTCCTTCAGAATGGATAGGTTTGATCTTCTTGCAGTCCATGGGACTCTCAAGAGTCTCCTCCAGCACCATAATTAAAGGTGGAAAACTGATTTGCATGGAAAATATGCGGGAATGATATGTAAAATGAAGGAGAAGAAGGGAAGTCATTGGTTATTTTAAAGTTTGCAAACTGTTTATTTTGAAATGTAAAATTAAAAATTTAATAAAAATTATTATTAAAAAAAAAAAGCCTACACTACATTGTTGCATTACAAATGCAGCCAGCACACCAGTGCAAATGCAGAATCCTTCCACCTTTTGAAACCCAGGTCTCAATCCTAATCCTAACCTTCTAATGCTACTTTCCGTATTTTCCTGCTTTTCCTTCTAAGCCAGCCAGATGTAACAAAGGACAACAGGGCACGGAAAAACAGCCCTCCTTCCTTTTAGGAATTCTAGGTGCCAGAATCCCAAAGGAGCAGAAAAGTCTATTTAGGTATGCAACCACGGCTGCATGGATGTTATTGGCCCAGAGATGGAAAGAAGATAAAGTCCCTACCAGAGAAGAATGGCAGATGAAGTTGATGGATTATGGTGAAATGGCTAAAATGACTTGAAGAATCAGAATCAGAAATCAGGAAGACCAAAATTTTGATAAGGAATAAGGAACGGGGAAAATTTATAATTTTTTCTTAAAAAGCATTGTAAACAGTTAAAATCGTTAGTAGGATTGGAATAACACTTGTAGTTTAATGGTGAATTTTGGATACAACAGAGAGATAAAATATTTGGATTATCATAAAAGATGCAGGAGGAAATTATTAATAATAGGACCCACAAAGGGGAGGAGGGGAGGCCAGGAGATTCCCTGGAATCTTGTTTTTATGTTGTATGTTCAATATATGACTGTAAAATTTTAATCTGAAAAACCAAATAAATAAATTTATTTGAGAGAGAGAGAGAGAGAGAGAGAGATTTCAGTGGCTCTACTCTGAGTATGATGTATGTTGGATTTTGTCCATTGCAAATTTGAGTGATTTTGACCTCCGTTTGAAATGTGTGTCATATGGATTAAGGTTGCAACTGAAAATCTTCAGATGAGTAAGTTAAAAAGAACAAGAAACCCAAAGAAGGAGAGACACTTTTGATGATGCCACTGGTGTGACCCACCTCAGATTGGTCTTGGACTCACTTGAGGGTCCTGACCCAACCATTTAAAATCAGTGTCTTACAGCATACCTGTGTAGCAAACATATGTGAATGCAATATGCAAACAATGCAAACATATGCAAACAATGTGAATGGTTTGGCTGGAATTTTCTTGGCTTTTAACCTTCCAATTCTGGCAGCTTGCTAGTGGGACAAAATTCTGGTGGTTGTGTGGCAGTCCTGGTTGTAATCAGCATGGCAAGAAAGTCATAGATTTATTCTTTAATCCGTAAGCAGCATCACAAAAGAGAGAGGGAAAATCAATATAGCAGGGAGACAAAACATTAGTCCAGATGCATCGTCTAATATTAGAATAATGCAATAAAGTATGACTGATTAAGGAATAAAACATCAATATCTACATGTATACTTATTATTATCTGCTACTTTCATTTTTAGGTTCTGCACTGCAAATTTTGCCACTCTATATGTGACTTTGAGTAAATGTTGGTCTACAAAGAGGACTGTTTCAGGAGAAACAGGTTTTAATATTCTGAATACATTATATTCTGATTGCTGCCTTTATGTTTTCACAGAGTTGGTTGTAATTTCACCACAATCTCTCTTGGTGTGTGTTTTCTTCAACGGAACGGGGGGTGGGTGGGTGGCACAGTCTTTATACCTGACCAGAAGAAAGAAGTGGGAAAAGGTGGAGGAAGAGAAGCTTACGTAGGACCTCATAGAAGATGACCTTATCAAATGGTACTTCTGTTTTATAAGCTTTTTCAAATACTTCCTACATATCTGCAAACTTTTCTCTGCAGCCATAAAGGTCAGAAGCTAGCTTTAATATTTCTTTTTGCTTTTTTTAAAAGAAAAAAGAGATTTAGGAAGCTGAGTGCCCAAGGTAGATGTTGTACTCAACATTTAATAATTAAAATAAAACACATAACTTGTCCCTTAATGAACACATGCTAGATGAAGAGTTCCACCAAACACGAAACAGGATTGCTGTCTTTTAAACTGGCAAGTTATGGACTGTCCAGCCGCTTTTCCATTGGGGCAACTCAAGTATAACTTCAAAGAGTTCACTGGAACAAAGTAAAATTGTAGGTATCCAGTAACTTGCTTAGATGCAGAATCGGGGCCATTGTCAAAAGGGCTTGCTGGGACATGCTGGGTAGTCTGACAAGAGAGATAACAGCTATAGCCTTAGCAATACAGTGGGTGATTTGCCTTCTGGCGGAACCAAACATAGAAGACTGTGTGTTTGGCTGTCAATAGCAGGGGTCAGCAAACTTTTTCAGCAGGGGGCCGGTCCACCATCCCTCAGACCATGTGGTGGGCCGGACTATATTTTGGGTGAAAAAATGAACTAATTTCTATGCCCTACAAATAACCCAGAGATGCATTTTAAATAAAAGGACACATTCTACTCATGTAAAAACACGCTGATTCCTGAACTGTCCGTGAGCCGGATTGAGAAGGCAATTGGGCTGCATCTGGCCCATGGGCCTTAGGTTGCCTACCCCTGGTCAATAGGGAGAGGCATGAGGCTATGGGTCATGCCTAACAGATACTCAGTTAGGGTAAAAGGTAAAGGTAAAGGACCCCTGACAGTTAAGTCCAGTTGCGAACGACTCTGGGGTTGCGGCACTCATCTCACTTTACTGGCTGAGGGAGCCGGCGTTTGTCCGCAGTTTTTCTGGGTCATGTGGCCAGCATGACTAAGCCACTATTGGTGAAACCAGAGCAGTGCACAGAAATGCCGTTTACCTTCCCGCCGGGAGCAGTAACTATTTATCTACTTGCACTTTGACGTGCTTTCAAACTGCTAGGTTGGCAGAAGCTGTGACCGAGCAACAGGAGCTCACTCCGTCGTGGGGATTTGAACCGCTGACCTTCCGATTGGCAAGCCCTAGGCTCAGTGGTTTAGACCACAGCGCCACCCGCGTCAGTTGGGTGTATCTCTCTTTACAGATGCCAGGTGCTCTGTAAGCTGCTGTCCTTTCATGAAGAGGTAACCAGACCTCATCCAGTGGTCTGCTTTTTCTGCAACCCACAGTTTAACATGGGATGTTCTGGGAAGGGAACTGCAAAAGGTTTCCTTATTTGTGCTCGCTGCTAGAAAATGAGGAGTTAGAACTGCTAGAGAAGGAACAGCTTGGCTTTGTTGCAGATATTAAATACTGCACTGTTTGAAGGGACTGGAAGCATAAGAACTGACTCCTTTGTCCAGACCCATTAAAATATTATTTAAGCTTTTTCTGGCTGAACCTTCTTCACAACAGAATTCAAACATCAAAAATATTCATACAATATCTTGTGCTGTCCGGCACAGGCTCAGCATCTTATAAAATTTGAAACAATCCAAACAGACCTATAAGCAAAGGTCTCTCTCTCTCTCTCTCCAGCCTCCAGACTGTTCACTGTCCTTTCAGGAGAGCCATTTACTAGCATTTTTCTCCCTGTAGCAGAGAGAAACCTCCATTCAGTTTTGGGAGGCAAAGACTCCTTTCAAATGGAGATTGCAAGCCAATACCTATCATGTGATCCCAGCTTTACAACCTTCAAACCTTCAAAGTTAGCTACTGGAGAGTATCTGTTAGTTAATCATTAACTTTGCAAGGAGCTTTAGAAAAACTGCTTTGTGGAAAAACCTCAGTGTTAGCAATACACATTTAGCCACATATAACCATGAAAATTAGGGACCCAGGTGGCACTGTGGGTTAAACCGCAGAGCCTAGGGCTTGCTGATCAGAAGGTCGGCGGTTCGAATCCCTGCGACGGGGTGAGCTCCCGTTGCTTGGTCCCAGCTCCTGCCAACCTAGCAGTTCAAAAGCATGTCAAAGTGCAAGTAGATAAATAGGAACCGCTCTGGCGGGAAGGTAAACAGCGTTTCCGTGTGCTGCTCTGGTTCGCCAGAAGTGGCTTTGTCATGCTGGCCACATGACCTGGAAGCTGTACGCTGGCTCTCGGCCAATAAAGCGAGATGGGCGCCGCAACCCCAGAGTCGGACACGACTGGACCTAATGGTCAGGGGTCCCTTTACCTTTTAACCATGAAAATGCCCTGAATTCTTGGGAGGCTAACAAGATATTTAGCATAATAAAAGACATATATTGGTAGTGAATGAAACAGAGAAAGTGCAAATATATGTTGATCCACCAGGCTGTGATCTGATAAAAGGAGGCTTTAAAATGGAATAACCTCCCAAGGGAAGTGATGGAGGCCAAGCAGTTGGCCAAACTTAAAGTGAAAATGTGGAGAAAAACAGTACCTGAAAAATAGAGGGCTAATCAAGGATATTGATTATATGACAATATGGTACTTTCCCCAAGGATTCTTTTTTTAAAATATGATCTCCAACAGCCTACCAATGATTGTTTTAGATATCCATGCTGAGACTGCTAAAAAGATTAAAGAGTTATTGACAATTCCTCATATAATCAAAGAATGCATACCAGAGTTTTCTCAGAAGCGAAGAGAGACTTTTTTTTGGGGGGGGGGTGTTCTGAGGGCCTGGTTAGGCCAGAATTAAGTACCATAAACCAGAATTATGTTATAGTCCTATGTAAGCACTGTTGATATACCCTTGGCAACAACTGAGAAAAGTAGACCTGTATCTACTGGTACCCCCCCAAAAAAGCTAATGCAGCCTCCCACTTCCCTGATGCTGCAATGTTGTGCATTTCCCTGGGTGCCATTGTGTAGTGTGATGTTGTGGATAGGTTACACTAGACAAGGGGAAGTGGGAACTAGATTCATGGCTTCCATTTTTTCCAACACTTATCTGTACACAATAGTGCTTGCAGTTCATAATCCTTAGAGAAAGGATATTGCGTGGTCAGGCGGAGTCCCCCCAAAACCCGGGCAGCCCCTGAGGGAAATAACGACACGGGACAATGTTCTATGGGATTAAATTGGCCACAACTTTTATTAAGATTCAGATGTAGGGAGACCTTGGCTCAGGCATTGGGCGTTTATCCTTCCCAGCCCCCCAGCCGGGGTTCTGGGTAGTTTCAGGGTTATCCAGCATGTGTGGGGATTGGTCTAGCTCTGGAGAACATATGTTCAAGCAGATAGCCCGCTCCCCTGTTTGCCGCCGCTGGAGGGGGAGGGGCAATGACGAACTCTGGGCGTATGGCCAATGCCTCCCCCTAAGACCCATTTAACGGGAACCCTGATATCACCGTCATAATGGGGGTGGGGGTCAACACCCCCCACACCCCATTTTTGGTAGATGACTAAAGGATTCCGCCCAAGGCCTGCAACTGCCAAAGTTGTGATGAATTGCTACGGGAAAGGCAAAATCTGCCAATGCAGGGAAAGTCCTTTCCGGCCCTTCAACAGTGACCTTGACGTACCAGTGCCTGCGTGCCTGTGGAAAAGAAAAGGTTAACCTGCAAAATAAACGTTAATAGGGAATGGTGGGTGGGGAAGCTCTGAAGCAGACGGTCACTTCCCAGGTATGACTCAACTTCTATTGTGTGTATTGTATATTCCCTCCTTCTACCTGGCCAATCCCCCCGGCAACACCTCCCCAGTCGGGATTGGGCGGCTGCTGAAGTAGGCGGAGACCACAGGTATCCAGCCTGGGAAGGTGGTGCCAGACCCAACTGTCAAGGGCTGCACCGTGATCCCAGGAGGCTACGCGTGACCACGCAAAATGCGCACCCCATTTGATGTGGGGAATGGTCATTTTGCAAGGATGGTGTCTGTTTATACATGTTTTTAAAATGTTCCGTCTACACTTGCAGAAGCACTAGACAATCAGGATGCCCATCATAGGGGCTAATGTAGCACATCCCTGTTTGGTGCTCTAAAAGGGTCTGTGAGCCTGGGTTACGGACTAGGTTTGGTGTCAGACCATGTGATTCAATTTCAAAATGCCCTGAAAGCTACACCTTTGGTCTGGTGCAATAATGTGACTTGAGCACACCGGGGTATTTGTCTTCTCTTGCCCTTCTACCCAGAATTCCTTACTCCCACCTCGGCTGCTCAAACCTGAAAGCCAACCTCTTTGAAAAAGATTCTTCACATTTTCTCGTTTGGGTCACTGGCTAAATATAGTGAATTGAATCTTAATCAGGATGAATGTAAAGGGAGAAGCAGACCTAATACAATTCTAATTTAGCAAACGTTATTACAGGAATATATCACCAGTGAATAAGAGCAGATAATGAAATCTGTGTGACCAGGTTTCAGGAAGCACCAAATAAAAACATAATTAGGTCAGGAGGAGGGGGTGTTTCAAATATTCTCATATAGCCCCTTGCCAAATCAGAAAGGCTCTGCTATATAAACAAACTTTTAAGCTCTACCAAGTTCTGCTCAGGCCAGAAGGAACTTCCTTGTTCATCCCAGGAAGCTCAAGCTACTCAGGCTGGATCTATTAATTCTTCCACACACCTTCTCATTTAAAGGAATGGAACTGAGCATTAACATAGTCTTCAATGTGTGCAGGTCTTTTAACAACTCATCCACTTTGAGGATAAGTTGGGTCAGCGATGGCATCCTTCAGTTGCCTTCTTTTAGTCAGTTCCACTCTAAGCTCAGGGTGTGTCACTGATGTCATCTTGCCTTCATCTCCCCGCTAGAGTACCCTCTGGTGTGTCCCTTCCATAGACAGTAACAAAGAGTCATTGTATGTCTTCTCAGGCTGGACCCTTTGCTGGTCACATGCTTGTCTCTTGTTGACAGTCATGATATCACCTGACGCTTCTGTGGTTTTCCTTGGATGTCTTCTGTTATATCTCAGTATTGGCCAACTGTACCTTATATTCTTCAACATCAGCTTCGTTGTTGTGGTCATGTTGTGCGGATGCCTGATTATCGTCTTCCAAAGCAACTACTCTATTCCAAACTTAAAAATGGAAAGCGTAATGCTGGTGGGCAACAAAAGAGGTCTAAAGGCTCTCTCAAGACAAATCTTTAAAAAAAGTAGTATAAACACTGACAACTGGGAAACACTGGCCTGTGAGTGCTCCAGCTGGAGAGCAGCCTTTACCAAAGGTGTCATGGGCTTTGAAGACGCTCAAGCTCAGGATGAAAGGGAGAAACACGCTAAGAGGAAGGCCCATTTGGCAAACCCTCACCACGATCAACTCCTGCCCGGAATCCTATGTCCCCACTGTGGAAGGATGTGTGGATCAAGCATTGGCCTGCACACTCACTCACGGACTCACTGTTAAAACCGTGTTTATGGAAGACAATCTTACCCGGCTACAAGGGATCGCCAAAGAAAGAAAGAAATGATCGTGGATATTCTTGTTGCTTTGTGTCTGAATTTGTCCTGTTTTGTTAGGGGTTAGAGCATTACTGTGACCCTTGGGTCTAGGCCTGGAAGATCTCTGGACAACTGGTTGCAATATAGCACCTACCTCTGTTGCTGCTGCCTCCACTTTTCACCAACGGGCACCCCTGTGAATCCTGGTTCCAGTAGCTTGCCACTTGCTGGCAAGTGACTTGGTTCTTTGAGCTATCTTTTGTTGTGCTGGTCTTGAACCTAGACCTTGAATGGGGTGTTCTGTTGATTTAGTAGTACTAGATATGGTTCCGCCCTGCTTCTTTCGCCCTTTTCAATAATTTCTTAGCCGCTTTCACTGCTGACTCTACCTTGCTATTACTTTGAAAATACCCTGGTGATGAAGTGACGTATTCAAAATCCCCATCTGTTCACTCCCAAGGTGTCTCTCAATGTGTTAACTGTTTCGGGGCCTCCCTGTTCTCTGAGACGTGTTTACAAAAACTAAAGTAGCTAGTCATTCCTAGTAATCTCTTGACATCTGGGGCTTGGCATGCTTCAAATAGGTCTTACTTTTCCAGATGTACCTTCAAGCCCTTGGAGATCAGGAAATGGTCAATATATGGTACCACTGTTTTGGAACATTTCAAGAGCATGGCCATTGGCATTCCTAGCTAGCAATAGAGCTAGCAATGGAGGACCAAAGAGTGCAGCAAATGTTGTCAAATAACTGGGTTTTTCATCCAGCTCAGTATGCTGGAATCCATTTTTGACATCACAGACAGGGAATAGTCTTGCTAGTGACAGATCTGGCAAGATATCTTCTACAGTGGATAATGGAAAGTGGCTTCTTCTCATTGCTTTATTTAAGGGCTTTAGATCTATGCATATACTTTGTTTCTCTGATGGTTTTCTGATCATCATTAGATTGCTTCTGCAGTCTGTGCATTTCTCTACTGGCTGTATAATCTTCCACCATTGCATACGCTGCAGTTCTTCTTTCAGAGGCCGCAATAAACCTAATGGTACCTTCATCTTAGGTAACTTAAGTGGCCTCACACTTGTGCCAATCTGTATTTCACATACTCCATCTAGCTGTCCATTTCCCTCAAGCAGATCTCTGAATTCCCTCTGAATCCTTTCTTGATTCCAGCTTCTATCTTCATTAGGTTTTTCAGTCACTCCTCTGCACACTTTCAGTATGCTCTAGAAGTGCACCTTTTTCAGGTTCATAGCCTGCCTTAAGGCCTAGCAGGGTTTCTAGTGCCGTTGATTTTTCCTGTAGAATAATAATAATAATAGTAATAGTAATAATAATAATAATAATAATAATAATAATAATAATAATAATAATAAAATTACTTATACCCCACCCATCTGGCTGGGTTTCTCCAGCCACTCTGGGCGGCTCCCAACAGAATATTAAAAACACAATAAAACATCAAACATTAAAAACTTCCCTAAACAGGGCTGCCTTTACATGTCTTCTAAAAGTCAGGTAGTTAATTTCCTTGACATCTGATGGGAGGGCATTCCACAGGGTGGGCGCCACTACCAAGAAGGCCCTCTGCCTGGTTCCCTGTAGCTTCACTTCTCATGGTGAGGGAACCGGCAGAAGGCTCTAGGAGCTGGATCTCAGTGTCCGGGCTGAAATATGGGGGTGGAGATGCTCCTTCAGGTATACTGGGCCGGGGCCATTTAGAGCTTTAAAGATCAGCACCAACACTTTGAATTGTGCTTAGTAATGTACTGGGAGCCAATGTAGGTCTTTCAAGTCCGGTGTTATTTGGTCTTGGTGGCCACTCCCAGTCACCAGTCTAGCTGCCACATTCTGGATTAGTTGCAGTTTCTGGGTCACCTTCAAAGGTAGCCCCACATAGAGCGCATTGCAGTAGTACAAGCGGGAGATAACCAGAGCATGCACCACTCTGGCAAGACAGTCCGCGGGCAGTAGGGTCTCAGCCTGCATACAAGATGGAGCTGGTAGACAGCTGCTCTGGAAACAGAATTGACCTGTACCTCCATGGACAGCTGTGAGTCCAAAATGACTCCCAGGCTGCGCACCTGCTCCTTCAGGGGCACAGTTACCCCATTCAGGATCAGGGTGTCCTCCACACCAGCCCATCTTCTATGTGATCTGTTACCCACAGAATACCTCTGCATTCATTAGGTAAAGGTAAAGGTACCCCTGACCATTAGGTCCAGTCGTGGACGACTCTGGGGTTGTGGCACTCATCTCGCTTTACTGGCCGAGGGAACTGGCATTTGTCTGCAGACAGCTTCTGGGTCATGTGGCCAGCATGACTAAGCCGCTTCTGGCAAACCAGAGCAGCGCACGGAAACGCCATTTACCTTCCCGCTGGAGCGGTACCAATTTATCTACTTGCACTTTGACATGCTTTTGAACTGCTAGGTTGGCAGGAGTTGGGACCAAGCAACGGGAGCTCATCCCGTCGTGGGGATTTAAACCGCTGACCTTCTGATCGGCAAGCCCAAGGCTCAGTGGTTTAGACGACAGCGCCACCCGCATCCCTTCCACATGCCGCATTCATTACCACTCTCCATATTCTCAGTGCGCACTATACGTTTGAGCTTTTTCAGTTTTGAATGCAAAGTACTTATGTCTGTCACAGTTGTGTCATTTCTTCCCAAAACCTGGGTGCCTCTCTTTTTGTCTTGTATTTCTTCCCCCTCCCCATTTATATTGTTCTGTAATGTCCACAGTTGTCATTACATCTGGTTTTTCCCTCTCTTTCTGCAAAGCTTTAAGTTTTATTGCATGAACGTTTTACAAAGCTTTCTCAGCTTGTGTCCTCCCTCTCCTCAGGCCAGATGGCGTGTGCCTTGCCTTTAACTGTTTCTTAGATTCTCCCAGGAAGCACAAATCACACTGGCTGTGCCTAATTATTCTTTCATATTGTTACACAGAGGTCACTGTTATTTTTTATCTGTGTGGCAAATTTTTGAGGCTACTTTTAAGCCTCATGTGCAATTTGGGGCTTCATCACATTAAAAAAAGATTTTACTAAGTTGGAAAAAGGTTCCAACGACAGGAGAATAGGTGGGAATTTCCCCGGTATTGAGGATGAATTTGCCGAACCTAGGGAAAACATGACTGTGTTGCAACTTGAAAGCTACTTATAAACACCTGCAAAGGATTAGCACACATGGAAATAGGAGGCCGGGTGTTAAGGGGAAATCCATTTCTGGAGTCAGTGAAAGCATAAGCAGAAGGATGACCTAAAATTTAAAGGAGAAAATTGTGTTGTACTGTGAGCCTCTAAGCTCTTGTTGCTGAGATTTCCACATAAACTTCAGTTTAAACACTCACATTTATCTTCTAGGTGGGGTTTTGCCAACTTTTCAGTCGTTCTCTATTTGTGCCTTTTTAATATCACCCCAACTGACAAATATTTAACAGGTCAGTCTTTTCCCAACATGGAGAAAAAGCAGTGGGAAAAACGTATCTGCTTCATTTCTGTGGGAATATTCAGGGTGGCAGGAGAGAATATATTGTTTATTAATATCCTTCCTAACTTGCGCTAGCAAGTTTCTTTACTTAGCAGAGTTTACATTCCCCTTCTCACGTACAACAGATAACTGGTTGCAGGCTTGTTTGAGCCTCTCACTATTATGCCAGGGAGTGCAGAATTTTGTCCTCAAAGTGTTTCTCAAATAGGAACCAGCAACCTTTGTGTTGTCCAACACAGCTAACCATGTGTTTCAGAGACTCTTGCTTTATGGCCCCCATGTGGCTGACAAAAAAATCCTTGGAAGGATAATGTGACAGAAGAACATAGGGAAAAAAGAACAAAAAAAGCCCTGGGCTCACCTCATAATTGTAAGTGAATTCCCACCCCAACCTCAGTCAAATTATTTTTTTTCTTCCCTATTCATGGACGTTGCCAAATTTCCCACAATCTCTTTGCTCACAAAGCATGTTCCATTGAAGGTGGAATGAGGACCTTTGTCCAGCCTGCCTGTCAGGGAATGGTCTGGATCTGAAGAATGGGAATGCAGTCGCAAACAGATCAGTTCCTCTCAGAAGATGAGGGGGAATATTTGCCCCCCTTCTGCGTTTTCAAAAGCAGAGAGAGAGGCAGACACAGACACAGAAGATGCACAGATTAGGTAGGAGTTACCCAACTGCAAGATAGTGGCAAGGGATACAGAAGGGAGGGGGCAGCTGGGAGACACATTGATTGAGAGTGCAGGGGAAAACCCCACCCCATGGACTCGGAGGTCCGAAGATATCAGAGAACAAAGGAGGCAAAGAGGGGGAGGAACATCCCATTGGTGTGCTCCTTGCTACAGAAGTCGGAAGGAGGATTCAGAGTAGGCAAATGATCTCCTTGCGGAGGGTTGTCTGTTTGTGCTTGCAGCATGACGCTGTAATAAAAGGACTATAAATCTTTCAAAGGCCCATTAATTCTTATCTGTGAGCTACCGAAGGGAGAGGGGAACTCCCAGGCTTGACACTGCCCCCAAAAAATAAATAAAAGTGCAGCCTTCATCAAATCTCCATAGGAGAGCTTTACAAACTGTGCGTGCAACTTTTGAACTGGTAGTAGTAGTAGTAGTAATAATAATAATAATAACAGTTCACATTTTAAAAGGGAAGAAGGAAAACTGATAGTACTAGAAGCGATTGACTTTTGCTTTGCATCCACTTATAGCAAAGATAGTTACCTGTGCTCACATTTGCTCTTAGACAATAGCGCTGTAAAAGAGGGCAGAGATATGCTTGCTTCTGTCACTTTGAGCTATAACTTTACATCTCCCATAATAATTCCTCAGTGGAAATGTATGAGACATTGCTCAATGAATGTCAAAGCAACATGGGTCTCTTTGAAGCACGGTGAATTCCTCAATGTCAGCGTGACACAGTTCTTTGTGTTAATCAGTGTCTAAAACAAGGAAATCTTTCTTAATGACTAAGCTTGTGACTAGGTATATTAATACCTTCTCAAAAAGGTAATGTTTTATTAGCTTAGGTGGGGGTAGGGGGAGTACATTTCACAGGCTGCTTCCTCGGCCTGGTTAGCTCCGGGTTTCGCCTGAGCCCAAGGAACTGGAAAGGGAAATAAAGTAGGATTGCACCTTCTGGATATTGCAAACTTCAACTCCCATCAGCTGCAGGGGTGCTGGGACTTGTAGTCTAACAATACCTGGGTGGCCATATGTTCCCCACCCTTAGGTCCTTCATGCGTTTTGGCCAGTTAAGCTCAATTAGCCTGTTGGTGGAGATGGGCCTGACTGCCCTACTGGAAATTTGTGACTTGAGTAGTTTATTATGTATTGTATTTCTTATATTGTACCCCACTCTGGGGTAATATTAATGAAAAGCAGGCTATAAGTCTTTTGAATAAATAAAGAATAGTTCTCCCCCCCTTTATTATTTTGACAAAGAAATAATCATAAATAAATAAGAATAAAAATGTGCACCACACCACCGAAATCATTTCATTGTAACTATCCAACTTCCCAAAGTTTTCAACACCTCTTGTGATGGTTTGACCCCTTTCTGTTTTAACAGTACAAATTCTACAAACACCCTCCATATCTCCTCAAAATAATTTCCCCTGCATATTCCCCATCTTACCTTAATGGTGCATGTTAATTTACAATTAATAGCTATATCCCACACCTCTTTATACCGTTCTTCCATTTTAGATTCTGCTTGCTCCTTCCACTTCCTAGCTATCATAATACGTGCAGCTGTCAATAAATTTGTGGGCAAGTCCTTCATAGGCTGTGAACCTTCTATCCCATCTTAAATTGATAATGATGCTACCTCTGGAATTTTGGTCAGCTTTGACCCAGTGATTTCTGTCATCTCCTTAAACACCCTTAGGCAAAAATTAAGACAATTAAAAAAGATATCCCGCTTTATCACTACCCGAAGGAGTCTCAAACCAGCTCACATTCTCCTTTCCCTTCCTCCCCCACAACAAACACTCTGTGAGGTGTGTGAGGCTGAGAGACTTCAAAGAAGTGGGACTAGCCCAAGGTCACCCAGCAGCTGCATGTGGAGGAGCGGGGACGCGAACCCGGTTCCCCAGATTACGAGTCTTCCGCTCTTAACCACTACACCACACTGGCTCTCTCACTGGAGGGGACACACAAAGAAGTGTCTCAGGTGATGATCACAGGGTCCAGGTCAGTTTATATGGAGAGAGGCAGTCCTTGACATTTCTGGGCCGTTTAAAGCTTTATAGGTCAAAGCCAGCACTTTGAATTGGGCCTGGAAACTACCGCATTTTTCGCTCCATAAGACGCACTTTTTTCCTCCTAAAAAGTAAGGGGAAATGTCTGTGTGTCTTATGGAGCGAATGTGTGGTCCCTGGAGCTGAACTGCCTAGGGGCAAAAGCAGATCGTGCTTTTTAAAAAAAAGAGAGAGAAGGGGGTGTTGAAAGGAAGCCCGCTGAGCAGCTGCTCAGCAAACGATGGGGAGAGAGATAAGGGAGAGAGATTCCAGCCCCGCCCCCTTGCAGAGGGAGGCTGTTTCCCCAGCGACATGTGACTAGCTGATTAGATTATCTGTCTGGAAACTGTAGAAATGGCTTTCTGAAGCTGCAGAACTGTGAGTTAAACCCCATAAAACAGAGTTTTTTTCCCTTTGCAAAGTAAGCTCAACAACTTTGAGCTGATCCTCAAAAAATGGGGCTTTTCTCCTTTGCAAAAGAAGCTACAGAAATTTGAGCTGATCCTCAAAAAAATTGGGGCTTTCCCCCTCTAAAAACTAGGTGCGTCCTATGGCCAGGTGCGCCTTATAGAGCAAAAAATACGATAATTGGCAGCCGGCGCAGTTGGGCCAGGATTGGCGTTATATGCTCAAACCATCTTTCCTGGGTGAGCAACCTGGCCGCTGAATTCTGCAACAGCTGAAGTTAATGTGCCTTGTTCCTATAGATACATATATTTGAAATGTTCTTTATTGTACCGAGACCAGCAAATTAAAGCAAGCTAGAAGTTAGCATAAAACAAACACATTATTTCATTTTCTGCTGGTCCTCTTATGAGGCGGCTGTGACATGGAAACAAATCTCGGGTTTGCCTACCTAGGGGGAAAAAAAGCAGCACATGGAGCAGAATGGCGCTCTGTGCTGCGGTTGTTCGTTGCTTTCATTTATCATCTCAAGCTGTGTTATTTTGATGGGTTTTCACTTGCAGAACTACCGGAGCTGATGGGGAGATAATGAAATACTGAAAGCATCAAACAACAGGGATGTCTGTAACTGGTAATGGGCATCCTTCCTCAGTTTATTAACTCCAGCTGTGCAGTTTGACAGGTTTTCTTTTTTTAAAAAAAAGAGATGTACCACAATGTGAGAATACTGAACAGAGAATAAAGAAGCCAGTGTCAAGAACCTAGCTGCTTCGCATAAAACCCCTCCTACCACTCATAATATATCGCCACAATCTCATCCCACCCCCCTTTACAACTTCAGTTCCATATTTTTATTGCCTTAGGCAGGCTGCAATGTGAAAATGATTACTCCGTATTTTTATAAGCTACATTTGAATTGTCAGTGAAATCAGTGAAACTGGGGGGTTTGGCTAGATTTGGGAGGGGGGTCCAGTTCCCCCCTCCCCAAATCCAGTTCAGCACCCACCAAAAATGTTTTTGCTATCTGATGTAGATTTTTTGGGGTGGGGCTGGGACTTAAGTTACTCATGCATTCCCAGAGAATGCTGGGACTCTTTCAGAACTTTATATCGTTGTTTGGATGTGTCAGTGGGCCTACAGGCCAAATTTATTTCAGAATCAATCAGAGGAAGGAAATACTTCCTATCAATACATCCTATCAATTTATTTTTAGTACTCATATTTGAATTCAACTGCAGAGAACTCTCTTGTTTCTATTCATTTCTATAACAGGCACAACATTTCAAGGAACAAGTCAAATGTTTATTTGGCAGATTCATTAAAAATATATATATATACCACCCTATACCCAGAAGTCTCTGCCCATATATATCAATCACTTTTTTAAAACTGTACTTCAGATTATTGCTCTCCATCTGCCCAGTGATGAACATATCTACCACTAACTATAGGATAGCAAAGTGTCTTCTTTCAGATCAGGCAGCCTAGTACAGTGGTACCTCAGGTTACATACGCTTCAGGTTAAATACACTTCAGGTTAAGAACTCCTCTAACCCATAAATAATGCTTCAGGTTAAGAACTTTGCTTCAGGATAAGAACAGAAATTGTGCTCTGGCGGTGCAGTGGCAGCGGGAGGCCCCATTAGCTAAAGTGGTGCTTCAGGTTAAGAACAGTTTCAGGTTAAGAACGGACCTCCAGAACAAATTAAGTACTTAACCAGAGGTACCACTGTATTACAAATTCTATCTAGAATAAGGCAGGCAAGGAATCTCCAAGGACCATACACTTTACTGGAAATGAAAAGAGGATGGAGAGCTTGTTGGACTCTAAGGCAATAGTAGCTTAACGGTGCAACCCTATACGTATCTGTTCAAAAGTGAGTCCCATGGAGTTCACTTGGACTTACTCCCAGGTGTATACATTTGTAGCCTAAGTCTCTCCCATCATGCTTGTCCATCATAAGCATAAACAGTGTGAGAACTCTGAGGTGCCTTTCCTACCTTGCTGGGGGAATCTGTTCTCACCTACCATCGTACAGTGCGGATCAGTGAAGAGTGGTGAATCATGTTGGCATTTCTAAAGGCAAGCTGGTGAATCGCCTGCAGCTTGGCTGCTGTCGTGTGTGTGTGTGTGTGTGTGTGTGTGTGTGTGTGTGTCTGTCTGTCTGTCTGTCTGTCTGTCTCTGTCCTTCCTTCTCTGGAAGAAAGCTGATGGGTAAGCCAGATAGCGATCACAATTACCATGCATTTCTCTTCTTCTCCAGCTGTCCCTCCCAATACACAACAACGCACCAGTTCCTGGCTTCAAAGATCATCTTCCTCCTCCCACCACTCATCCATCCATCCATCCATCCATCCATCAGGGGCTGGACTGAGGAGGAATGGTGGGGGCAGCCGCCCCTTCTCCTGAACTTTCCCAAGGACAGGAGGACAGTATAGATTTAGAACAGTGGTTTGCAGAAGGTCATAGTTCAGAGGCTGAAGAGGGGAGAAGCTGGGAAATATTGGGAGAGGAACAGCAGGAAGAAGAAACACCAGGGGAGAGACAACTAACAGTGTCTTTGGAGAGCATTCCTGCCCCCCCTCCCAGGACCAGGCGTGCATTAAGAGTAGTAGAACAGAAGGCTCAGAGACAGAAAGCTCAGATTAGTCGTCATAAGAGTGATGTAGAATAGGAGAGATGGAGGGGATTGAACTTTATTTGGAGAAATGCCATTATTTTAGGGAGGCTGCATTCCTTCATCTCTCTCTGTGATCTATGGAATAAATTACTTGGTAAGAACTCCTCTTGTTTTTCTGCTTACTGGCTGCCACCAGGGGAGGGATTGGATTTCCTGAAACCTGACACCAACCAACCAACCAACCAACCAACCAACCAACCACCTGTCTGCCGTCCTTCCCAGCCTAAATCTCTCCCAACTCCTGCCCAGGTCTGAGGGAGAATGCAGGAGGCTCTCATTTCACATCCTAACTTAAATGCTGCCCCCATTTTTATGTGCACAAGGCAAGGATTGTGTGTGACTACTAGCCAGACCTACCTGTCACCTTGCAGCACAGACCAATAGACTGGAGAGAATGGGACACTGCCTCAATGATGGCTTACTCATTACCAAAGAGCTCTTATACTTAAGACTAACATGTTCTTGCATCCTGGTTTGTGACCTAAGCAATTCTTTAGGGCAGCTTTTGCCATCCTGGTGTGCTCCAGATGTGTTGGGCTACAACTCCCATCAGCACAATTTTTGGAGTTGTTGTCCAGAACATCTGGAGGGAACCAGCTTGGCAAATGCTGCTTTGGGTGTTTAAATGTAAGACAAGACTACAGTTAAAAACCAACACTGGTAAGACACCATATTTCACAGGGCTCTTCTTGAAGAATCAGGATTGATAATTATAAATTATTAAAGCTAACAAAAAACAAACAAAAAAATGGGAATGTACAAGCCTTCTTGAAAAATAGAGTTGGGGGACTTCACAACAGCCTTGATAGCTCATTTGATTGCTGAACTGCTTTAGTCTCTGAAATAGGCAGGAAAAAGTGGAACATGGCATCACAAATAGTAAAATTGTCCTAATAATTGCAGATCCTTAAATTGAATTTAAAAACCACTTCCCAAAACACCATTGCTCTTGCTTGCAGTGGACGTGGGGAGGTCACCTCTTAAGAAGGCATGGCATTCATGCCGGACACATGGTTGAAAAACACAAAACCCATGACTCCCACCAGTAGGCAGGCATTGGTACCTGGGAATCTTGAATGTGTTTATATCCCCAGTCAGGCAAGGAGAAGAAGCAGTTTCTAAATTACAGTTTGCCACCAGTCCCTGTGAGTCTGTTAAAAAAAAATAGATGTTAACATGAGGCCATCTTATAAAATTTAATTATACTACAGGTTAATTACTGAGACCAGGGCTAAATTAACTAAGCAGTAAGAGCTAATTTAATAGAGGAGGGCATTCTTGTGGGTTTTGCAATATCAAAGCTTTGGCCACCAAATAATAATAATAATAATAATAATAATAATAATAATAATACACTTAAAACCCATGCCACACATACACTATTGTCTTTTTCCTAATCAGTAATAAACCCCCATCCTCCTGTATGTTGCTATAGCAATGTGCAGTAGAAGAGGGAAGATTATAATGATATTGAAGCAAGCTCTGCTACACAAAGGTCCTGGTAGAGTCAGTGTAATTGATGGGATGGCATCAGTTGGCGCTGTGGTACAAGTTCACTTTTGTTCGTATCCCATGGCTTTATGTTTCTGATTGTCGCTGCCTGCTAATTCATGGGCTGACCTCTGTGACGAAAGGAGACACAAAGAACACGGACTGAGATGTGAAGGAATGCGTGCAGTGCTCAACTTTCTCCTTTCAGAAGCAAATCCTCTGTACACCCCAAGCTGCTCCCCTCTCCCCCCGCCAAAGGGGAGGACTCCAGAGCCAGTGAAGTAGGGGGTGAGTGAGAAATTTGCATTTTGAGGTGACTCTATCAAATACGTACTTTCTGAAACAATATGTGAACGAAAACACGCCCACCCTTCTGCATCTGCGCTAATCTGAATTTTGCGAGGCTGTTCACCAACCAACCAATGCTTGCGAAAATTCGTACGTTAGGGGAAAGTGTGCAGAAAATTGCACATATTAATAATAAGAATAAATTTTATTTATACCCCGCCCTCCCCGGCCAAGACGGGCGGCTAACAACAAGTATAAAAACAATTGATTAAAATACAACTTAAAAACAAGATTAAAAACAACATTAAAGTGCAGCCTCATTTCAGTAGAACTCAAATCAAAACTATTTGGGGAAGAAACCGTCAACTCTTCACCAAGGCTGACTATCCAGACTGGTCCTACATGGGCCAGAAAAATGCTAGGGAAGTCCCCAAATAGGAGTTCCATCTCAGGAGGAAAAAAGGAAAGAGGGGGGAGGGGATCAAATTGATTCCAAGCCAAAGGCCAAGTGGAACAGCTCTGTCTTACAGGCCCTGCGGAAAGAAATCAGATCCTGCAGGGCCCTGGTCTCATGAGACAGGGCGTTCCACCAGGTCGGAGCCAGTGTTGAGAAGGCCCTGGCTCTTGTTGAGGCTAATCTAACTTCCTTAGGGCCCGGGACCTCTAGAGTGTTGCTATTTATGGACCTTAATGAAAAGCAGCACACAAATGCAGTAGATTAAAGGGAATTACTTGAAGAGAGGTGTGCATTAGTCAAACCTGCGTGCAGAAATGTGTTCATTGGGAGAAATTTACACCAAAACGTCGATGCATTTTCACGAAGAATTGTTTTTAATTGCAAATTGGAGAAGTGGATTAGAAAAGTGAGAAACTGAGAGAACCAACATTGACAGATCCTTCCATCCCTATGGTGAGGTGTGAGGGGTTGCTGCTGGAAGCACATGGCCTCACCCCACATGTGCATATGGGAGCACCCTTTGCTTGTACGTGAGGAGTCTGGATCCTGATCACAGTCATGAGATCAATTTTTTTAAAATTTCATTTCATTATTTGCTGTCAGATTACAGGTGGTGAGTTGAGTAAATTCTCATTCATGTTCAAGAATTCTAATCTGGGCTACTGTGTCAAGGAAAAAACTCAGCTTAAGCCGGTTGTGTATCTTCAATAAGTTGATTGATGGATAATTCATTCATTTTATTCCCTACCTGCACTCGGAGGTGATACAATTTAGCAGTCTTTCAGTCACCAACAGGAGAGGAGATGTGATCTAACTGTTGAGGGAAGAAAAGGGAATGTAGTTTCTTTGTACTGATTTATCAGCCGCTGCCCTGTGGCAAAGGCTTCTTACAGATGTGCTTTCCCATTGTAGATTTATATTTAACATGATCTGAAGTCTGCCAGTTGATGGTTCTTCATGGTGAAGGTAGTACAAATCTGGGAACAGAGACTCATTTGAAACAAAGCTTTACTAGCTTGGAATGATGGGAGAAATTCACTACATGGCTCATTTTCCTTGTCATAAATGCATGTAATTACTTTTCTATAAACTCACTTAATCATGGCTTCCCATTTTTATCATTTTTAGTGGTGCATATCGTCTTTTTTGCCCCTCTGAAGGTATACTATGTGAAATATGCTCAGAGTCCTGCAGTGACTTCATGCTCTTTATTGCAGCTTGTGAACAGTGATTGAATTGCCCCCCAATCCTAAAGCTTTTATATACATTATTTACACAATGAGTCCCATCTGATTGGCTGATTCTGCTTCCTTTCTGGAGCCTGATTGGTCTTTTCCTGCAGGCCAATCAGTTGTTGCATTCTACAATCCTACCAGCCTAATAGGCTGATTAACTTCCTCCTGGAGCCTGATTGGTCTTCTCCTGCAAGCCAATCAGTTGTTGCATTCTAGGATCCTACTTGCCTGTTGTTCTAAGATCCAAGCTTAGCACATAACACCATGGGAAGGCACAGTTATCTCTTGCTGTGCTAAAAAGAAAAAAGCTATCAAGAAAGTAACTCACTTCTGGGTTCAGAACACTGCATTATTATGATTGATGGCTTGAAGAGGATTTTTATTAATAAGGGTTGTACCGTACACAACATTATTATTGGTAAATGTTCTTTGCTATGGAGTAGGGTGGTGGGAATCTTACGATAGACCCATTGTCCTAGATCAGGGTTTCCCAAACTTGGATCTCCAGCTGTTTTGCGACCACAACTCCCATCATCCCTAGCTAGCAGGACCAGTTGTCAAGGATGATGGAAATTGTAGTCTAAATACAGCTAGAGATTCAAGGTTAGGAACCCGGGCAGCTGTTCCATCCGGGCGGCTGTTCCATACAAAAAGAATCTTTTCTGCTCCTTTTGTATATCGGTAGTTGTAATTCCTAATAAAAAGGCTTCTGGTTTCTTAACAAAAGTTATTTTCAACATTTTTTTCATTTCATTATATATCATCTCCCAGAAAGCCTTACAAGTCCACCACATATGATGAAAGGTACCTGTACCAGCTAGACTGGTGACTGGGAGTGGCCACCGAGACCACATAACACCGGTCTTGAAAGACCTACACTGGCTTCCAGTACGTTTCCGAGCACAATTCAAAGTGTTGGTGCTGACCTTTAAAGCCCTAAATGGCTTCGGTCCAGTATACCTGAAGGAGCGTCTCCACCCCCATCGTTCAGCCCGGACACTGAGGTCCAGTGCCGAGGGCCTTCTGGCGGTTCCCTCACTACGAGAAGCCAAGTTACAGGGAACCAGGCAGAGGGCCTTCTCGGTAGTGGCACCCGCCCTGTGGAATGCCCTCCCTTCAGATGTCAAAGAGAACAACAAATATCAGACCTTTAGAAGACATCTGAAGGCAGCCCTGTTTAGGGAGGCTTTTAATGTTTTATAGATTATTGTATTTTAATGTTCTGTTGAAAGCTGCCCAGAGTGGCTGGGGAAACCCAGCCAGATGGGCGGGGTATAAATAAATAAATAAATAAATAAATAATAATAATAATAATAATAATAATAATTATTATTATTATTATTATTATTATTATTATTATATACCAGGATGGTTTTAAGGAGGTTGCTGCTCGCTGCCCTGGGTGCCATTAGAAGGAAAGGCAGGATATAAACTAACGGACTAACTAACTAACTAAATTAATTAGTAGTGATGGGCTATCTTCTGCCAGCTCTATTCAGAATTGTCTCAGTAACAGATTTCTAAGTGAACATTCAGAAGAACAAGAAACTCTTCTGTTTTTCAAGTTTTCTTCCCCAGCTTGTAACATTGCTACATGTGCACTGACGGTCCTCTGCACTTGGGCTTCTTCATATTGCCTTATGGGAATTGCAGAGAGCTGCTTCAACAATCAGGTAGCCCTCTCCCAAAGCACATTGAGGAACGAGAGAGGGTTTCAGATCTAGATGGGAGACAACAGCCGCAATAAACGTCTGTAGGAAACAACCAAGATAAGAATGGAAACCAATAGAAAAGATACTTATCAAACAAAAGCCTGCTTGTTTAGAGGATCTGGTCACGTAGTTCACGGCAATCAATGAGTGTTTCGGTGTGTATCAGGGGTTTAACATTAAAGAATTTCTGCGTGTATGCCTACAAAGCAGCTGGCTTTGTAGTTCACATGGTTACCTAGCAATCAATGAGTGTTTCAGTGAGAGGAAGGGGCTTAAAGTTCAAGAACTTTTATACATGTGTCTACAAAGTATACACTTCACGAAATTTATTACAAGGATCCTTTACAGTATGGCTTCTCACCTGGTTTTGGGGATCAAAACTGGTCCACAGTGGATAGCTTGTGCTGGGAGATGCAACCCTGTTGATAGAATCATACAATTGTTGGAAGGGATCCCAAGGGTCATGAAAGGTAAAGGACGGTTGGTTAACCTGGATGGTTAAGTCCAGTCAAAGGCAACTATGGGGTTGCAGTGCCCATCTCGCTTTCAGGCTGAAGGAGCCAGTGTCTGTCCACAGACAGCTTTTCAAGTCAAGTGGCCAGAATGACTAAACTGCTTTTGGCACAACGGGACACTGTGATGGAAACCACAGTGCACGGAAACACCATTTACCTTCCTGCTGCAGCGCTACCTTTTTATCTACTCACACTGGCGTGCTTTCGAACTGCTAGGTTGGCAGGAGCTGGGACAGAGCAATGGGAGTTCATCCCATCACGGGGATTCGAACCGCCGACCTTCTGATCAGCAAGCCCAAGAGGCTCAGTGGTTTAGACCACAGCACTACCCGCACCAACCCCTGCAATGCAAGAATCTCAACTAAAGCATCCATGACAGATGGCCACCCAACCTCTGCTTTAAAATCTCCAATGAAAGAGGGTCCACAACCTACGGAGGGAATCTGTTCCACTGTCAAGCACCTCTTACTGTCAGAAAGTTCTTCCTGTTGTTTCTCTTGCATTTGGTGCCACTGGCATGGTACGCTTCTAGCTAGACCTGCAGATATGAGCACTGGAGGTAAGTTGACTGCACTCATTCTTGGAAGGTCAAGTCCAGAAGATGGCAATGGGTTGCTCTTTCCCCTTGGCCAGTGGCACACAGGCTTCTGCAAGGTTTCTTCTTGTCCCCCATGCTAGAGTTGTAACACCTGCAACAGCATACCAATCTGGAGAGGCATTTGTTGAGAGTCATATTATTTTATCACGACACACTATTTTCCCCTCTGGAGATCACTTAGTGAAAAAGGGCACAGCTTACATTTTTAAAACAAATAACAATAGAGCATTTGGTTTTGAATGCCTGGTGAGAATCCCATTTCACATTCCAGGTCGCAGAAGAAGTTTTAGGGTGGAGTGGGAGGAATACTGCTAGAGTTGAGATTCAGCAAAGCGTATTCCAAAGCAGGCAATTATGAAGATCAATAAGATCACTGATTGTGATCTTATTCACTGATGCAGTGTACACTCTATCCCCATTCACAAACAACATTTGTGCACATGACCAAACGGTTCACCAGTGGTGCAATAGTACTCTGCTGCTTACCTTATTTCAGCAGCACAATTACATGCCTGCCCCTAGGTTTGCATGATAGTTCTTCTACTTCTGAGTAGACGGATGGCTAGCAAAATGTCCGTATTACCAACTTTCAAGAAGGTCATTTTAATGTCCTGATAATAGGGGGCAGTTTTTGAAAACTGAAGTCTGCAATAATTATTATTTTTGTAGAGTTTATTGTTATGGTGTGTGTGTGTGTGTGTGTGTGTGTGTGTGTAAATGGACAAAACCACTATTTTTCTGCCAAATCTATGCTTTATGTATTTTAATTTGATATCTCATTTTTCTCTCTTTGAAGGCAGAAACTTTCCAAGACTGGCACTGAGTTTGAAAATGTAGATTATTCATCTCGAAGCATCTAAAAACGCTTGGGTGCCGACTTGAATTGTTCCTTGACGATGTTGTGGAAGAAGGAATTTGAAACTCTTTGTCTTTACTATGTTGTCTCATACTCTGTCCAGAGATTTCTAGCACTTTTCACCAATAGATGGAGCCCCAGAACGTAGAACACAGAAGAAAAGGGGACGAAAACCCAAATGCAGAAGCCAGCTTTAGTAGATTCTAATAGTATGGGACCTTAGAAACTCTCTTTAGCTGTGTCACAGCTATAATGAATATTTTATAATGGGCCAGAGTGAGTCACTTGTGCCATTTAAAGGAAAGCTGGATTTTATTTTATTTTATTTTTTACAGCTCGATGAATTCAAAGTGTAATGAACTTTGTTTTTAAAAACAGAAACTCCCTTTCTTTTTTTCTTTTCTTTTTTAAAATAAAAATAAAAATTTAAGGGTTGTGTGTGTTAGCACCAGGCACTTGGAAAGCATTTAAAGTTTTGCTCAGATATTAACGCAAGGCAGAAAGTTGGGGCCCTGCTAGAGCTGTCAGATACAGACTCTAGGAGCCAAATTATATGCAAAGAGAAATTTCACGCAACAGTATCACATCTGGTAGAAGGATCCATGGGAAATGTAGTTCCCATAGATTCTAAAGGAATCCATTTCCGATGACTCCCTTGGCCCAGTATGGTTCTATACGCAATTCTAAAGGCCTTGCAGCCCTTTCACCACAGTCACAGCTGCTGTTGCTGACAGATACATAGTTGGGAAAGAGAAGAGGGTTTCTGGGATTCTGACAGATAGCAGCCATAACCTGTCAGGCCCTTCAGATCCTGTTGTGCTCCTGATGACAATATCTGGAGGGAAACAGGACCGTCCTTTGAAATGAGTTCATCTTCCAATGTTTTGAACCATGCGTGTGTGTTTGTGTGCTGCCCATCCAAACCAGGGTTCAAGAAACTGGAGAGGTACCTGAATAAAAACATCTTCTTCTTTGGCGATCACTCGTAGCCGAGTAAGATTGTCTTCCAGGAACTTGGTTTTAACACTGAGTCCATAAGTGACTGTGGAGGCCAATTCTGGATCCAGACGTCCTTCCACAGTGGGGACATTGCTTTCCAGGCAGGAGTTGATCACAGTGAGGGCTTGCCAAGCGTGCCTTCCTCTTAACGCATTTCTCGCCTTCGTCCTGAGTTCGAGCGTCTTCAAAGTCCAGGACTCCTTTGGTAAAGGCTGTTCCTTCCTTCCTTCCTTCCTTCCTTCCTTCCTTCCTTCCTTCCTTCAATAAATAAATGACACACTTAAAAAAAAATTGTCAAAAATCTACTGCCCCTTCTGCATGAAACCAATTCAAGTTCTTCATTATAAAGCTGACCCTGAGGATTGGGAAGCAAGTTCACTTCCTGGGTTTTGCTGCCATCAGCCCTGCTTCACTTTACAAATTAAGTGCCGTGACTGCACTTAACCCCAAATTACTTCCTGTTTCTGACATGCCATCTCGCCTCCATTCGAAAGCCTCATTTAATATCTGTATTGTAAGAGCAGCACTATTTGCTGCTCCTCTAATGCACAGGTTGCTTGCTCTGATCAGAAACAGGTTAGTTCTCAGCGCTGGTGCCAGCACTATCCATACCCTTTCTTCCTCTCTTTTTTTTATCATCGATGTGTGTTTACATAAAGGACAATTCAACCCCTTCAGCCTGGATTATACCCTTCTGTGCAGAACAGAACTGGATTGCACTTTTCAGCGAACTGTTTTGTACATAACCGCTCTGCACTCACCCAGCTCGGAGCTAACTGCTTACGCTATTCAAATAAATGTTTTCCCCTCATAAAAAAAGTGGAGATCTATTCCTCTCTATTGAAGGGCATTCTTCCAAACAGTGCATGAGAAAGGACTGTCCCCCAACCTATTATTAGGCTAACTATCAAAACCACAGTACGTTGCCTTTCTTTCTGCTGTGCCAATATTCATTGCTTTATTCATCACAGCGCCTGTACTATCAGACATATCATTTCCCCCTGCAATTTTTATTTATTTCCCCCACCTCCCAGGCCTTAGCGGCTGGTGTAAGTAAGCCTCTTCTTTTTTGGCAAAAAAAATCTTGAAAGGAATTAATTTACAGACTACCGCAAGTCTTTAGTGCTGACGGAATCTCAAGAAAAAGCAATGCCTTTGCAAATCAGTCAGCACTAATCCAAAGTCCATTAATCACTTAATATGCGCAACCAGCAGTTCCATTTTTATTTCAGTCTATTGGATGTATCAGGATTTTCCCTCTAGGGTTTTTTCCCCTTCTTATTCTTTTTTCTTCTGCTCCCTCCCTTCGTTGTCTCTGTCTCTAAGCTTTGAAGATGTTGGATATTTGCTACAATCTGTCAACAGAGGAAAATATTTTTTTTTTTTGCTGGGTAAGATTGGTGCAGAGCTTGTCAACTCTTCCTTCACAAATGCAGACCCAATCTTACTTACTTTAGTTGCAATCCACTGCAGAATGAGAATGCAGAGAGGAACCATCACACAGCAAGAGCCACCAGGATGCTGGGCTGCCCTCAAGACTGCGGGGCAAGAGCATGTTACGTGTGTGTAATGTCATGCGTGTGATGTTGCACATGTCTCCCAGCACCATTCAGGCAGGTTCAGTCTTCTGCCAGGTGTCCCTCAGAACTACCCCCCTCTAGAGGATGGGACTGCTATATGACCCTAAAGGTAAAGGTAAAGGGACCCGTGACCATTAGGTCCAGTCGCGGACGACTCTGGGGTTGCGGCGCTCATCTCGCTTTATTGGCTGAGGGAGCCGGCGTACAGCTTCTGGATCATGTGGCCAGTATGACTAAGCCGCTTCTGGCGAACCAGAGCAGCGCACAGAAACACCGTTTGCCTTCCCGCCAGAGCGGTACCTATTTATCTACTTGCACTTTGATGTGCTTTCGAATTGCTAGGTTGACAGGAGCAGGGACCAAGCAACGGGAGCTCACCCCGTCACAGGGATTCGAACTGCCGGCTTTTTGATCAGGAAGCCCTAAGCTCTGTGGTTTAACCCACAGCGCCACCCGCATCCCTAGGCTATATGACCATTTTTTCTTTAGCAAAGCAAAACCAAAACTTCATACTATTTTTGATTGCTAATAATTCTGTTTTAAAAAGTGATCTGTTGCTGTGATCACCTTTTTTAAAGTAGGTGCAATTCCATTGATCAAACATGTCTGCGTATTATTATGTTTCCCTTTAAACAAAAAGCAAATTAATAGTTTTCTCTAGTTATGTGGATGAACACTTCCTATAAATCAGAAATCCTTTTATAATGGCCTTGAATGAGTCTGCTTTCCACACCTTAGCAATCAAAAGAAATGAGCAAGAAACGAGTGCAGGCATCGACTGCAAGTTCCACCGATGAAATTTCATCAATAGGTCTGATCTAATTAAAGAAGAACTTGCACACTGGTTTGCCATTAGAGTTACAACAAACTGTACGCTTAGCTGGATAATTGGTTGCTAGGGTTTGTTATAAGGAACAATATAACTTATTTTTGCATAGCTATTATGCTCTTTAAGCTCTCTGTGGTGCACAGATTTTAAATTTTAAAATGTTGCAAATGGGGTTGGATTGAGACTTAAGCTGGTCTGAATCTAGACTTAAGAGAAGTCTTAGTTCTCACTGAGATCAGCACTGAGATCGCACTGAATTTGATGGGGCCTTAGTGCAACGATCTTAGTCTGGTTCAAACCCAGGATCACACCGAAAAGCAAAGTAGAATTCAACATGTGCTAGTATTGCACCAAGGTTCTGAATGCTAAATGTGGCAATGCAAAATGCAAGAGTATGGCCAGATAGCAGCTGCCTTAGGTGTCAATGATGGCATTTCCGTGCACTCTGGCTTCCATCATGGTGTTCCATTGCATCAGAAGCCATTTAGTCCTGCTGGTTACATGATCTGGAAAGCTGTCTGTGGACAAATGCCAGCTCCCTTGGCCTGAAAGCAAGATGAGCGCTGCAACCCCATAGCCGCCTTTGACTGGACTTAGCCCTCCAGGGGTCCTTTACCTTTTTACCTTTACAATGACTTGGATCCTGCAGGACAGAATACATGTGCTACAATGTGGAAGGGGGGCAAATCCTGATTCTTAGCACAGAGATTGTGAGATGCATCCCACACACATACTTGACAGTGCCCTCAGCAGTATGCCTTTCCCCCATATGAGATAATGGACACTATTAAGCCCTGCATGCTCACTAGAAGGACAGATCCTGAAGTTGAGGCTCCAGTACTTTGGCCACCTCATGAGAAGAGAAGACTACCTAGAAAAGACCCTGATGTTGGGAAAGGTTGAGGGCACAAGGAGAAGGGGACAGCAGAGGATGAGATGGTTGGACAGGGTTCTCGAAGCTACTAACATGAGTTTGGCCAAACTGCGAGAGGCAGTGAAGGATAGGCGTGCCTGGCGTGCTCTGGTCCATGGGGTCACGAAGAGTCGGACATGACTGAACGACAACAACAACAATAAATTAAGTCTTACAGACAGAAATAAAGTGCTGCTTTTAGGAACATTGTAGCAGGAGACAAAACCCATCCCCTACTACCCTGACACTGGGGGAACCTGACTTTCAACAAAAGGGAGTCCTATAGGGTGCAACAGAAGTGTACTGAACACAGCTCTCTTCTTTTATCCACAGTAATCAATCTGTCGCAAGTACAGGCTATTTGCTGGTTCGGGAACAAGAAGTAAATCAGGGGAAATTATTTTCTCTCTCAGGAATAACAGTAAATAAATACCATCTAGGGATCATGAAAATCAATGCAACAGGAATACTAAAAGCCAGAAAGTCAGAAAGTAGGTCATTTAAAACAGAAGCGTCTGGGTAAGGAGAAATCTCTATCAGACTGCTTTCCTCATAGCTGGCCTTAATGGGTTTAATCATATCTTTCCGGATAAGCTTGCTAATTATCTTCCGACTATGTAGGTCTCTAGTTGATGTACAAGCATATATTATTAAGAGTTGTCTAAACTGTAGTTCACTGCAATTGTGATTATAATGCATTGGTTTTCTGGGCTCCTAACACTATTTTATCTGTCTACTCTTGAAAATTATTGCAAATCCTGGGCATGACTCTGCCACAATTAAGTTCTCTTTTATTTTGATGGGAGAGAGTTAAGCACATGTTTAACTTTCCCATTGAAGTAAGTGGGAGTTTTTCTGTGTTCTGTGTATTGATTACTAGAAAATTAACCATGCACTTAATTTTTTCCCCTTGAATTCGGTGGGAAGCAAGAGTACCTAACATTGTCTGGACTGCATTTTTGTATTTATATAGACATAGTCTGTTTCAAACAGCTCTGGAGTCTTCTATCCCCTAACTTTATCCACGTGGTTATTTTTTCTTTCTGGTCCCTACTGACAGAAAAGGATACACTACACTTCCAGAAATTCTTGCAATATACATGTTCCTACTCCAAACAGCCATCCCATCTGTCATAACTCCAGGAAATAAAATAAATAAATAGGCAGTTCTCTTTCTTTGGTTCAATTAGGCTGAAATCCTGCTCTCGCCTACCTGGAAATAAGCCAATGGGACCTACACCTGAGTAGACACACACACATATACCCATAGGGTTATATATTTCTACTATAGAACTGAGTTAGATTTCATTTAACTAAATGAATATATTGCATGCAGGTACCGGCCCCCACCTGGTACCCAACTGCCAACAACCTGAGCATTTGCCATGCTGATTGGAGTGGATGGGAGAACACTAGGCCAGGAAAGGCCCTGTTTTTATAGGATTTGACCAGAGTATTTGATATTAAATTGGGGAGGGGGGGAGCCAAGGCTCTCACCAGGGTTTGAGCGGTCAACCCAACAAACTGAATTCACAGAACTCATCATGTCAGTTCTCTTCCCCAAAGCAAATTCTCCAATGTTTGTCTCAGAGGGCTTTTTGAAATATTCTCTTGCATGTATATGACTTGCTCACTAGAAAAGCTTTTGGGTGTACACAAATCTGATGTTCAGGTCTCCAGGCTGTATGAGAGGGGGGTCGTGCAGACTTGACCGGGAGGATTTTCTGAATATATGTCATTTCTATTTTTAAGACATTGTGGAGAGAGAAACTTGGTTAGAATGAGATTGTTGCTGTGAAAATTGATCATACTCCTGATTGTTTCTGACTAGTTGAATGTACACAAAGAGAAGGAAATGGTGGTTTAAGTATTCTCTCGTTCTTTTCCTGAGATAAGTCTGCTGGACTGTAGAAATATTGAATAGCATCACTTCCAGGGTCTCTCTAAACTTGTGTAAGTAAACACATGTAATGATCAACAATTGAAAAATACAAGTCAATGAGAGAGGCCTTGTTCAACACTTGAGCTCTGTGCTTCAATGACAGGAAGTAGGCAAGAGCCTCTGGAGTGTGTTCATCTGGTACTATGTGAATGTTATAGTTTGTCACCTAGAGGTGCAAATATTCAAACAGATATACAACTCTCCTAATATATATCCATCTCTCTCCAATGGGGTGGGTATTGGATGCATCCTGTGTAAGTTTGCACACACAAATGCCCCCCTCTCAACATTATTTATAGTTATGGATTGACTTTGCCCCGAGAGGTGCACTCCATTGTCTCTCGAGACAGACGGATGCCAACAGCAGCAACAACAACAAAACACAAAATCTTGAAGGTCACACCTACTTCCCACGACTTGAAGGATGGTGTTACAGTGTGTTAAGGAAAAATTCCGGGGTGAGAGACTACTCAACAGCCCAGCTTGTTGGGGTGCAAGTCCCCCGCGGGTCCATGTGGTCAGTAAAAGAAGGAAGTTCCAGCCAAGTAAATTGGAGCGAAACAGCGGTCAGTAGACCACAATCTTCATTGTTGCACAACAGGTCCCCACAGGAGTAAGAACCCCAAGCATGGGGTGACATTCTCTTTTAAAACTTCCCCCTTTCCCCCAGAATACACTTCAAGCGGTATCATTGATGCATCATCACTACATCACTAGCATGTCACAAATGGGGAGGGGTATACAAGGGTTACACAAGTTCAACATTAGGTCACTTTATCAGACACCTTTCCCAACACCTCTTGTACCCATCACCGAAAGAACAATAAAACTCTTTACATATCATTACCCTCAGAACTTGTCTGGAGATTCAGTTCAGAACACCTGACTTGCTAAACTGCCTCTATGGATGTCTATTGTTGCCCACTTGGTCATTCTCTAGGTGGGGTGCCGTGTACGTGCTCTCACACTTGGGAAATTGTGGCAGGATGCCCTGTTCCTGCTGCCTACATGACTTCCTGCTTCTTGGTTCATGGAGGGAGGTGGAGCCCAAATTCACCTTTCTTCAAGGGTTAAAATGGTGTTGGAATGAGGAGAACCGATTAAAGTATGGATTTTCTACTAATTTATAAAGCTAGGTATCTTCCCTGAGCTGTCAAGTTGAAATAATACATTCAGGCATAATATTTGTAACATTGTAACAACTTTAGGCAATCGAAATATGTGTGTGTTGTGCTTGTGCGACCGATGGGGAGAAGGGCTTGGGCTCATCACCCGGGGCTTAAGAGTAAAGGGAGGAGGCAGAAACCTGATCTTAAAGATATGCCCCCCCTGTCATTTCCGTAACAAGTGGAACCTCAGTTTTCAAAGGTAATCTGTTCCAGAAATCTGTCATTTTTGCCATGTCAGCATAGTCCATTAACTTTATCTGGTATTCTTCTCTGTTAAGAACTTTATCTTCTTTCCATCTCTGGGCCAGTAACATCCGTGTAGCCATGGTCGCATACATAAATAGTCTTTTCTGCTCCTTTGGGATTTTGGCACCTAGAATTCCTAAAAGGATTCAGGCTTTTTAACAAAGGTTATTTAAAACATTTTCTTCAACTCATTATATATAATTTCCCCAAAATCCTTTTACTACCTTACAATTCCACCACATATTATAAAAGGTGCCTTCTTTTTCCTTACATTTCCAGCATACATTTGAGCATGTTTTATACATTTTTGCTAATTTACTATGAGTTAAGTACCATCGGTATATCGTTTTCATATAATTTTCTTTCAACGTAGAACATGCTGTGAACTTTAAATCCCAATTCCATAACTTCTCCCAAGCTTATCCACTACTATTCTCGGCTCACGAACAGGGTAGTCCCACATGTCTAGGTAAAGGTAAAGGGACCCCTGACCATTAGGTCCAGTCGCGGACGACTCTGGGGTTGCGGCGCTCATTTCGCGTTATTGGCCAAGGGAGCCTGCGTACAGCTTCCGGGTCATGTGGCCCAGCATGACAAAGCCGCTTCTGGTGAACCAGAGCAGCACACGGAAACGTCATTTACCTTCCCGCCGGAGCGGTACCTATTTATCTACTTGCACTTTGACGGGCTTTTGAACTGCTAGGTTGGCAGGAGCAGGGACCGAGCAATGGGAGCTCACCCCATCGCAGGGATTCGAACCACTGACCTTCTGATCGGCAAGCCCTAGGCTCTGTGGTTTAACCCACAGCGCCACCCACGTCCCTCTTGTCTATTCCTGTCTACTCAGAGGTAATCCCCACGGTGTACAATGGGACTTACTCTTGGGTGTGTAGAGGATTGCAGCCTAAGCCAGGTTCCTGCTCACACATGCACTTTCTTTTTCTAAACTTGTTTTTTTTCCTCCTACAAAATGTGTGCTTCCTGAGGTCCTGAACTGGGGCAAATCTGCTGTTGCAGAGAGTTTTTGTCGGAGCAGAGTCTAAATTATAACTTCAGGACTGGGGCCAATTTAATTAAGCATATGTTCAGGAGACAGCAGAAGACCTTTCTGAATCTGTTACTCAAAGATACTATAAGAGCTAATCAGTCTTAACAGCTCTGCTGAATTTACTGTGGAAAGGTAGAGTGACATCTCTGAAGCATCGCATCAAGTTCCCCCCCCCCAAAGCACTGCAGAATTAGCAAGTTTGGGGGTCATGTAAGAACGGCAACAACAACAACGCATCTCAATAGGAACGGCACTGTTATGGGAATTGTATTTGGTGCTTTTTAAAAAAACACACACAAAGAAAATAAACAATTATATGTCTAGCATTTGTATTGAATTTTAGTGTCTGCAGCATTTCAATACCTTTACTCAGGGTGGAACTAGATGTCGCAGCAGATGTGAAGCTGCCGATGAAGGTGACCTTCCCAGTAATATCTCATGAAACTCATCCCATGAGTCTGATGTCATCTCTCTGTGAGTTTGCCCACCTCCATTCCAGGGCATTGGCTGATGCTGGCAAGGAATTGCATGCTGCGACCATCTCACATCAAGCACTGAGATTTTCTGGAAGTCTATTGTATTGATTAGGTAATGCGTATTTATACCATCTCCACGTCAGGCTTTTTTAAAATAAAAAAACCCCATTATCCCCATACTGTTGGATGTGGTATGAGATTGATGTAGTGGCATGCCATACCTGGTAAGTATAATAATAATAATAATAATAATAATAATAATAATAATAATAATAATATATTTATACCCCACCCATCTGGGCTGCACTCTGGGCAGCTTCCAGCAAAATACTACAATACAATAATTCATCAAATACTAAAAGCTTCCCTAAACAGGGCTGCCTTTAGATGTCTTCTGAAAGTCAGATAGTTGTTTATTTCTTTGACATCTGGTGGGAGGGCATTCCACAGGGCAGGCGCCACTACCAAGAAGGCCCTCTGCCTGGTTCCCTGTAACCTCACTTCTTGCAGGGAGGGAACCGCCAGAAGGCCCTCAGAGCTGGACCTCAGTGTCCAGGCTGAACGAAGGGGGTGGAGACGCTTCTTCAGGTATACTGGGCCGAGACCATTTAGGACTTTAAAGGTCAGCACCAACACTTTGAATGTTGCCCAGAAACGTACCGGGAACCAATGTAGGTCTTTCAGAACCGGTGTTATGTGATTTCGGCGCCCACTCCCTGTCACCAGTCTAGCTGCCACATTGTAGTTTCCAGGTCACCTTCAAAGGTAGCCCCACATACAGCGCAGTTTTTATGTTTAATCATAGAATCATAGAGTTGGAAGAGACCACAAGGGCCATCCAGTCCAACCCCCTGCCAAGCAGGAAACACCATCAAACCATTCCTGACAGGTGGCTGTCAAGCCTCTGCTTAAAGACCTCCAAAGAAGGAGACTCCACCACACTCCTTGGCAGCAAATTCCACTGTCGAACAGCTCTTACTGTCAGGAATGTAAGAGTCCAGCAGAAATTACACACCAGCAAATGCCTGATAACACAAATATGCCTTTAGGAAGCTTTGAAACGCTGTGAACATTGGCTCCTGCTGGAACTTGGGTACACTTGCACTGTATACTGAATGTGTGGAGAACAGAGTGAGAATTGACCTCTGTCATGCATGCATTCAGCATGCATTGAAAGACATCCTAAATGTGTAGGGTTCACTATGGAACTGGGAAACCCTCGTGTTTCTCAGAATATGCATTTCATCTAAGGGAATATTGTCTCTTGGTGTTCCAATTTCAAAGAATACATTAAACATGGATATTCTGCCAACAGCTTCTTTAGAATGTGGGCTCTTGGGTCTTTGTTAAGCCTGTGTCATGCAGTGCAGGGAATTTATAGAATTGTAGAGCTGGAAGAGACCTCAAGGGTCATCTGGTCCAACTCCCTGCAATGCAGGAATCTCAACCAAAGCATCCATGACAGATGCCCATCCAACCTCTGCTTAAAAACTTCCAAGGAAGGAAAGTCCACAACTTCCTGAAGAAGACCGTTCTACTGTCAAACAGCTCTTCCTGTCAGAAAGTTCTTCCTGATGTTTAGTCAGAATCTCCTTTCTTATAACTTGAAGCCATGAGTTTGAGTCCTACCCTCCAGAGCAGAAGAAAACAAGCTTGCTCCTGCTTTTATGTGATAGCCCTTGAGATATTTGAAGATGGCTATAATTTCTTCTCTCAGTCTCCTCTTTTCCACACTAAACATAGAGTGGTACTGAGCAGCGTTGCCTTTTTTGTTGTTGCTGCATCACACTGTTGACTCCTGTTAAGCTTGTGGTCCAACAAGACCCCTAGATCCCCTAGGCTGGTGCCAGGGACTTCAGGCTGGTTCACAACCTATGCACATATTTGCACACACACATATGTATATAACATATAGTGGTACCTCAGGTTACAGACACTTCAGGTTACAGATGCTTCAGGTTACAGTCTCTGCTAACCCAGAAATAGTACCTCGGGTTAAGAACTTTGCTTCAGGATGAGAACAGAAATTGCGCGGCGGCAGCAGCGGGAGGCCCCATTAGCTAAAGTGGTACCTCAGGTTAAGAACAGTTTCAGGTTAAGAACGGACCTCCAGAACGAAGTAAGTTCTTAACCCGAGGTAAAGGTAAAGGGACCCCTGACCATTAGGTCCAATTGTGGACGACTCTGGGGTTGCGGCGCTCATCTCGCTTTATTGGCCGAGGGAGCTGGTGTATAGCTTCTGGGTCATGTGGCCAGCATGACTAAGCCGCTTCTGGCGAACCAGAGCAGTGCATGGAAACTCTGTTTACCTTCCTGCCGGAGCGGTACCTATTTATCTACTTGCACTTTGACGTGCTTTCGAACTGCTAGGTTGGCAGGAGCAGGGACCGAGCAACAGGAGCTCACCCCGTCATGGGGATTTGAACTGCCGACCTTCTGATTGGGAAGCCCTAGGCTCTGTGGTTTAACCCACAGCGCCACTTGCGTCCCGAGGTACCACCGTATATATGGGTTTTCTCCAACTGATGGTGAAGCCCTGATGTGTGGCCCTGATTCAGAAGTGGATTGTCTTAATGGACTAGGGTGGTGATGTCTAAAATCAGTTGCCATTCAAATGCAACACATTTAGGCCTGTCCTAAATATGGAGCCATATGAGCCTGAAGTTCTGTTTTGTAAATATCAGATTAAATGAACGGATAAGATTATTGTTTGTAGCCTATCATGCAGTCGTTTCTAAATCTGCCACCACCAGAGCATCTAGAATGTGAAAAGCTAATCAACACCTCATGAAAGCTTCTTGCATGGATAATCTCTGGTATATTATTTGCTTTAGCCATTACACACTCCAGTGGACTTTCCTTAAGTAGAAATGGGCAATATATCCCTTTTGCTAATTATATTTATTGCTCTTTCCGAAGACAATCGCACCAATCTATTGCAGATGGCCTTGTGTATAATAAAGTGGGTGTCATTACCTGGGGTGAATGCCTTGTGATTAAAAAAAAAAAGGTAGATGTATTTAAATTGAAACTGACATTCCAGTTGTCACAAATTCTAAAACTAGAACAGAGAACCAAAGTCAGTTCCTACAGGATTTTTCTCTTACCTGCAAATAATCCCAAACTGCTCTTGTCACAGTAACTCAAGCGGGTTTGTGTATGGATACAGACAGTGATGTTTGGAATTGTGGCAACATTGGTTCTAATTGCTGTGGTTGTAAGAATTGCTATTGACTGAGTCACCACATTTAGGTTTCCTCCATGCAGCTGTGTATTCAAAGACGTTCAGGAGTAACACAGAAATGAGGAGTTGCCAGAGAAACATGATACTTTGCTGTTTTTTAAGCTCAAGGAACAGCTTCCCACTCTGCCTCCCTAACCACCTCATAGTCTCATCTGCAAAGAAAACGCAGAGAGTAGTTTAGGAACTAATCTCAGATGATTACTTTCCAGTACCAAAACAAAATAAGAAAATTCCTTCCAGTAGCACCTTAGAGACCAACTAAGTTTGTTCTTGGTATGAGCTTTCGTGTGTGTGCATGCACACGAAAGCTCATACCAAGAACAAACTTACGGTAGTTGGTCTCTAAGGTGCTACTGGAAGGAATTTTTTTATTTTGTTTTGACTATGACAGACCAACACGGCTATCTACCTGTTTCCAGTACCAGTCATTCAAACATCTACTTCTGCTTCATTGACTATGCAAAAGCCTTTGACTGTGTTGACCACAGCAAACTATGGCAAGTTCTTAAATAATAATAATAATAATAATAATAATAATAATAATAATTTATTATTTGTACCCCGCCCATCTGGCCAGGTCTCCCCAGCCACTCTGGGAGGCTTCTAACAAATATCAAAATACATTAAAATATCACAGATTAAAAACTTCCCTAAACAGGGCTGCCTTCAAGTGTTTTCTAAAGGTCATGTAGTTGTTTATCACTTTGACCTCTGATGGGAGGGCGTTCCACAGGGCAGGCGCCACTACCGAGAAGGCCCTCTGCCTGGTTCCCTGTAGCTTTGCTTCTCACAGTGAGAGAACCGCCAGAAGGCCCTCGGCGCTGGATCTCTGTGTCCGGGCTGAATGGTGGGGGTGGAGACGCTCCTTCAGGTATACAGGACCGAGGCCGTTTAGGGCTTTAAAGGTCAGCACCAACACTTTGAATTGTGCTCGGAAACATACTGGGAGCCAATGTAGATCTCTCAGGACTGGTGTTATGTGGTCCCGGCAGCCACTCCCAGTCACCAGTCTAGCTGCCGCATTCTGGATTAATTGCAGTTTCCGGGTCACCTTCAAAGGTAGCCCCATGTAAAGCGCATTGCAGTAGTTCAAGTGGGAGTTAACTAGAGCATGCACCACTCTGACGAGACAGTCTGCGGGCAGGTAGGGTCTCAGCCTCCATGGACAGCTGTGAGTCCAAAATGACTCCCAGGCTTTGCACCTGGTCCTTCAGGGGCACAGTTACCCCGTTCAGGACCAGGGAGTCCCCCACACCCGCACGCCCCCTGTCCCCCAAAAACAGTACTTCTGTCTTGTCAGGATTCAACCTCAATCTGTTAGCCGCCATCCATCCTCCAACCGCCTCCAGGAATGGGAGTGCCTGATCACCTCATCTGTCTCCTGAGAAATCTCTATGTGGGACAAGAAGCTACAGTTAGAACTGGATATGGAACAACTGATTGGTTCAAAATTGGGAAAGGAGTACGACAAGGCTGTATATTGTCTCCCTGCTTATTTAACTTATATGCAGAATTCATCATGCGAAAGGCTGGACTGGATGAATCCCAAACTGGAATTAAGATTGCCGGAAGAAATATCAACAACCTCAGATATGCAGATGACACAACCTTGAAAATAAAGTGCAGAACTGTGTCTACATGGGGGCGGGGTGACTTAATTAGTTGGTGTTTGAACAAAAGCAAGATGAGAAGGCAAGGTGGCTGTTTCCTTATTTAAAGAAAGCTATTACAACCCTCACAATAAGTAACACTTAAGAGAGGAGAAAAACCATATGGTTTCGCAAAATCAGTCATCATGGGATGTTTCCAATCACGTTATTATGAGGGCGACCTTCCCTCAGATGCTATGAACCATTCTCATTACAATGGACATTATACAGAGTTCTAATACAAGTCCTATTAAAAAATTAAGGCACTATAATATCTGTAGCTGAGGGGTTGTGCCTGGTACATAGCAACAACAACAACAACAACAACAACTTATTTATACCTTGCCCATATGACTGGGTTTCCCCAGCCACTCTGGGAAGCTCCCGACAGAATATTAAAAAAACAATAAAACATCAAACATTAAAAACTTCTCTAAAGAGGGCTGCCGTCAGATGTCTTCTAAAAGTCAGATAGTTGTTTATCCCCTTGACATCTGATGGGAGGGTGTTCCACAGGGTGGGTGCCACTACCGAGAAGGCCCTCTGCCCATAGTGTCAACAAAATGGGAAAACTCCCCCCCCCATCTCCCTTTGAATTAACTTCAGAAGTCATCTAAGTTCTTCTGAAAATGGTTTTAGAAAATAAAACACATATCTGAGGGTTTGTAAAAAAAAAAAAACCCTCAGAAATCTCTCCCCCCTTCTGCCATAGGATTGAATGGCTCCATTGGTACCTGTAGGGACTGCAGGTGCCAAATTTGAGGGTGATGGAATAAGATCACTCCTGCCCCCCATTCTCCTCAAATCCTTGTGTGTGCCTGGGGTAGGTTTTTTGGTGCTAGTCTTTATCAATAGGTTACATTAGAGAATTCATAATCTAAATGAGAGTAAAAAAAAAGTACAGGAAAGAGATGAGATAATCATTCAGGAAGAGGATTAGTCTGGAGACTAATGGAGGATGGATGTCCTGAAGAAACTGCTCATTATGGGAAATGTAATCATATGTCTCAGTCTCTTGATACAAAGGATCTAAAGCTCCAACTGCTTCTGTTGCTTCTGGATTTATTCCTGAAATCCGGCACACGGTAGCTACAGATAAAAATCGTTAATTACTAAGGAAGAAATGAGCTAAGCATCATAGATATTGTAAAATGGGTTTCGTTCTTGCTATTGATTGGCTGGCTTGCAACAATGACCTACACATATAAAAGCTATGGAGTAATGATTATTCATTCATCTATTCATAGGTAGACATGCCATAATTTTCTTATGCTGCCCATAGATAGTGTCCCTCTGAATAGAATAATTCCGCTTCCAAATTACAGAACAACCAGGAGACCTAAATGACTTTGTCTTGGAACAGCCACTTTCTTTAACCCCCCCCCCCAAAAAAAAAACGTAATAGAAAGATATGGGCTTGAGTGGCACTGTACTTCTTTGGGAGCCGTAAGTGGGGGGGGGGGGAGAACGCTTAATTTTTTGGCATGACTGATAAATGCAAGAGCCTTGGACCAGGAACTCTCAAGTCTAGGTGGCTTTTTGCCTGCAGGACTGTGAAACCTTTTAAACAGCAAGAACTGTGGATTTCTATAGTACTGCAGATGGCAGGAGGGAGATATTCCAGATTCCAGTCTCTACAGATTGAAAGGAACAAGGAGGCAATGGAGTGACACCTGCCCATGTACAAACTACTGACTCTGACCTGGCTCCTCAACCTGAGCTGTCCAGAGACTGTCTGATTCCCTGCTGAGCTCATTGCTTGATTCACCACCTTCCCAGCTCCCTGGCCTGATAAATGTAATAATAAAAGTTGGAGGGTGACAGGTTGTGGAAGGATGTTCTAAATTGTTACTACAGCTATGCTTAGCAGTATTACTGTAGTGTCCAGTCCTCATGGATGTTGAGATGCATTTGAATAAGATTTGCATGGGCTTTTGCACAATGTCCTAAAAAGCTTGGCTTTGCAAAGGTGAAATGTAAAAGGAATATTAGAGTCCCTATCTATAGCTTAAGGACAATCTTTTTTAAAAGTATTTTTATTAAAGATTTCTTGATTTACTACTACTACTACTACTACTAATAATAATAATAATAATAATTTATTTATTCCCTGCCCACCTGGCTGGGTTTCCCCAGCCACTCTGGGGAGGTCCCAACTGAATATTAAAAACATGATACAGCATTAAACATTAAAAACTTCCCTAAACAGGGCTGCCTTCAGATGTCTTCTAAAAGTAAGATAGTTGCTTATTTCCTTGACATCTGATGAGAGGGCGTTCCACAGGGCAGGTGCCACTACCAAAAAGGCCCTCTGCCTGGTTCCCTGTAACCTCACTTTTTGCAGTGAGGGAACCGCCAGAAAGCCCTTGGCGCTGGACCTTAGTTTCCAGGTTGAATGATGGGGGTGGAGACACTCCTTCAGGTATACTGGGCCGAGGCCATTTAGGGCTTTAAAGGTCAGCACCAACACTTTGAATTGTGCTCAGAAACATACTGGGAGCCAATGTAGGTCTTTCAGGACCGGTATTATATGGTCTCGGCGGCCACTCCCAGGGACCAGTCTAGCTGCAGTTTCCGAGTCACCTTCAAAGGTAGCCCCACATAGAGCACATTGCAGCAGTCGAAGCGGGAGATAACTAGAGCTTGCACCACTCTGGTGAGACAGTCTGCAGTCAGGTAAGGTCTCAGCCTGCATACCAGATGGAGCTGGTACACAGCTGCCCTGGACACAGATGCAAGAAAAGTTACCTTGAACTGGATGAACAGCAGGCACTGAAGTGTAATGTAAAGACTGCAAGACTGCTTATCATGGTATAATCATACTACACAGCTTAATGCTTTTTACCCTTCTGGAGTGTGTTATCTTGTGATTAGCAAATACCCTACTTAGAAGTGCCTTATTATTCCCCCCTCCCCCCAGAAAAAATCCCCCAAACTCTGAGTAAAGTACGAATCTCTGTATTTGGAATAAGATGAATTAGCAGTTTACAATTGTGTACTTCACCAGAATTAATCTCTCCCTAAACAAGAATCTACCAGTCAATCAGAATTCTCCCTTAATCCTGAAGCAGTTCTATAATGCACTTTAAATCACCCCAAGTCCAGGTGCCGGGTGCTACTTAAATGAAAAGCAACAAGGAAATTTAATCATAAGATTATTAAGTATTTATAGCAGTGGCTGGTGGGAATGGAAAGGGAAATGGGGCCGAGTGACAACACGGGCCACAGAGAAAAATCTAATATACTTGCAGCTCATCCTTTCCATCACTGGTGATCAAATAATCAAGGCCGGCCAAAGCCTCAAGCCAAGATGACATTGAGAGAGAATCTAATGATAAGATACAGAACATTTTAGGAGACAGGTTTAGATAACGGAACATGGTTCATGCAATTATTAGAATAGGGTGAGGTTGGAGATCAGGCAGAGAGGCAGAACAGAGGGGAAAGCTTTAGCAGGGAGAGGAAAGAGGGGAGCGAAACTCAAGGAAGACGACAAGTGATTAAGCACAGCGGAACCAGGAGAAAAATGTTAAAATAGGATGCTGTCAAAGCACCTTTTCTGGGCAGACATATAAAAAGAAGGGCACGGAAGATTAAACAATTATGTTGTTGTTGTTGTTGTTGTTGTTGTTGTTGTTGTTCAGTTGTTCAGTCGTGTCCGACTCTTCGTGACCCCATGGACCAGAGCACGCCAGGCACACCTATCCTTCACTGCCTCTCGCAGTTTGGCCAAACTCATGTTGGTAGCTTCGAGAACACTGTCCAACCATCTTGTCCTCTGTCGTCCGCTTCTCCTTGTGCCCTCCATCTTTCCCAACATCAGGGTCTTTTCCAGGGAGTCTTCTCTTCTCATGAGGTGGCCAAAGTATTGGAGCCTCAGTTTCAGGATCTGTCCTTCCAGTGAGCACTCCGAGCTGATTTCCTCAAGAATTGATAGGTTTGATCTTCTTGCAGTCCATGGGACTCTAGTATTGGACTATATCAAATTCCACCACTGCAGACATAGTTTACACACACACTAACACACCCACCCCAGTTTTAGAGGGTTAGGGTTAGGGTTAGGCTACAAATGTCAAATTATTCAATATGAAGAGTATGTTTAAGAATTCAAATCATCTCTAAATCTCAGCTGCTTTTCTACAGAATCTCCCTGGCTCTGCATATTGGTTATGTGATCCTGGAGAGGCATTGCCTGCTATAAAGCTCCAAGTCCACTGCACTGCACTTTTTTGGTCAATTATTTTATTTCCTTTGTCATTCAGAGTGATGCAGCAGTTTCACCCTCAAACCTTACACAAGACTTGAAGATGAATAATTACTTGTCAGGATGGCAATCATTGAACAACCTGTATTTTGTGTGTGTGTGTGTGTGTGTGTGTTTTCACTACAATCTGTTTCTCTCCCTTGAGCCCAAGAGAGGGATAATAATAATAATAATAATAATAATAATAATAATAATAATAATAATAATTTTATTTATTATTTATATCCCACCCATCTGGCTGGGTTTCCCCAGCCACACTGGGCGGCTCCCAATAGAATATTAATAATAAAAAGTGACAACATCGAACATTAAAAGCTTCCCTAAACAGGGCTGCCTTCAGATGTCTTCTAAAAGTCAGATAGTTGCTTATTTCCTTGACATCTGATGGGAGGGCGTTCCACAGGGCCCAAGAAGCCCCTCTGCCTGGTGCCCTGTAACCTCACTTTTTGCAGTGAGGGAACTGCCAGAAGGCCCTCAGAGCTGGACCTCAGTGTCCGGGCTGGATGATGGGGATGGAGACGCTCCTTCAGTTTTGGACTTCTTGCTCTGGAAAAAAACACTCTTTAGTAGCAATGCATAAACCATTAGTCTATAGGTTGCCTGTCTTCATAAACTCTTCCAGAGTCTGCTTGAAGTCTTTGCACTCCCATGTCCTCAGGTCAACAAAACAATGGTGAGACAACCAGCCAACGCCCAATTCCCAATCTCTGTTCTAAGACTAACACACACACACACACACACACACACACACACTTTTAAAAGCAGTTAACAAGTTAACAGGGCAATGATCCAGTCTTTCTGTGACCTTAATTGGAGTCACCTGCTTTGCAGCTGTTGCATTACACCTGTTTCCTTTTCCCAGTACAATATATTCTTTGTAAAATACATTTTCTAACAAAAGCAGTACAAATACTAACACAGCTCTAGCTGAAGTGATAAACCCATGTCTGGGTTGTACCACTTTGCATCGCAGGTGGCGACTCACATGCTTGATGGAGTGGTCCATCTCAGCTAGAGGTTTGCCACGTCAGTGAGAACTACAGGTATGGATTTTCCGCCTACCTGGCCTACCCTTCAAAGATAAACGAACTACAAAATAGTGGTGCTGATAAGGAAGGCATGGGAAGCGACTTGTTTCCATCAAAATCACATCTTTCTTTCCCCTTCTTTGCACTTTCCCATATCCTTCACCATGAACAAGTAGGACAATTCATCACTGTCAGTGTCCGTGTCTCATATTGGGCAAGATGAAGGTCAGCGGAGAAAAAACGCAAGGTCCTTCTTTCCTCCTTCCTTTACTAGTTTGGAAAGAAAAGGATGACATTCCGGAACTGGCATGAAGAGATTCTCACAGAGCAGAGCAATCAGGAATTAAATGTCCTCTCACCCTTGATGACAGCATTGCTAACATGACAGGGCAATTATTTTTAATAATGTAGTCTGATTTATACCATATCTGTCAGATACAGTAAGTGCCAGTTTTAACACTGGGCAGTTTGCATACATTACCTAGGGTAGTGGCCTTTATCTTTTCAATATAAATTGTAAAACTAGAAGGCAGTAAGAGAAACTTTTCCACAAAACTAGAGTCCTCGATGAAACACCAGCAAAGGAGATAATTAAACACAGAGTCTTAAGTTAATATAATTTTCGATGTTATTTAATTTCATAGGGGATCTTGTTTTTATTTGATTTAAGCTGCATTGCGTGTTCAGACCCAGAAACCTCCCCCTAAAGAATTCACACATGACTCAAATATTTGGTTTGGTTTTTGGCAGAATTTAGGCCACAACTTTATTGATTACAGCAAGTGAGTGGTTGCATAGGTTCTGGTTTGACTAGCTCCCAGCTCCGCAGTAAGTGCTGACCCAGGGTTCCAGCATAGGTCAGCCAAGGGTGAACACCTGGATAAGCGGAAAGCCGGGAACAGGCTCTCTCTGCCACCCAAATGTCCCCCTGGACTCAGGCACGGGCACAACCCCCTCTCAGGGGTTGACCAAACCATCGAGTCCCTGGATTCCTTTAACGGAATACCCTTCACATAGGGATGGCGAGAGCGTTATCCGATCCCTACCACCTGAACCAGAGCCTATCCGCAACCTTACAAGCTGTGACGATTTGCTACGCAGCAGGCGAAACCCAAATGGCAACAGCCAATCAGCCAAGTGGGGAAAATCCCTGCTGTGCCCCTGTCCCAACGACAGATGACACACGACGGCATAGCAAGGTCAAGCACAACAACCCTAAAAATAGGGAGAGGTGGGCGGGTGTTCCAATGTGCGTACCGAAAGAGGAAGCTCTGGGACACATGCATGAGCATATATAGGTCCCTCGATACACTTAGACTGCATCCCATTGGCCAGATTGAACCCAGCATCGAGGAACCTTCCAATCGGGTGTTGTGGTTGACCAATCGAAGCCACCCACAACACAGGGTGTCAGTTTCCAGGTCGCACCGCAATACTTGCCCTCTTTGAGGAAGGGCCCGATTTCCAGTACTCATACCAATGGGAGTAAGTCCCATTTAACTCAACAGGTTTTCCTTTCGAGGAGAGCTGCATAACCTTTTTCCTAACCAACACGTGACAATAATTTCAATTAAAAAAATGAAAAACTGTCTTGCCACGAAAGCTCCGTACTGTGCAGGGACATTTTATGCTTGCTCCACCCCCCACTCCGATCCAAGTGCCATCCTTTTATTGCACAATTTCAGAAGACTAAACCAGGATTTTAAGCGTGGTCCAATTGAAAAGCATTTAAAAGGGAAACAGATTGCGGAGTAGGGCTTCGACATATTGACAATGATGACAAACAGTAGATCCAAACAGACAGATTGATTTCTCATCATAAAATCCTGACAGGAACACATTTGGTTTCCAGATTTACCAGTGTTCTTTTCTTGACCGCTTCTAATTGTTCTCAGTATGGAAGAGTTTTGTACATTAGCCTGTAAAATAAACATATGATGCATTTCGAGTCACAATTTCCTTCCAAATTGGATTTATTGTAGTTTCTGCCGCAGAGAAAACTCAATGAATGGAGGATTCCAATATGTGCTTAGGCCTCAGAGCTCTGTTTAGGTACCAAACATTGGTTTCGCAGTTGCCCATCAGCAAGAAGCCTCAGGTTTAAATTGGCCTGGCTAAATACTAGGATACTGGGCTCCCTTTGCCTGCATAACAGAGCAGCATCTTCTGTCTGCTGAGCATATGGCTCTGGATTTTCTAGATCCAGCAATTAATCTGTGGGTATGTTCACATTACTGCTTACTGCCCATCCAGAGTGATCCCACAGCTAATTTTTGAAGTCACATTCACATGATATTAGCCACCCGCCATCCATGCTGATACTATGGTTTCTTGAGAAATATTTAATTTGATGCATTTCCCACATCAAACCCCCTTGGAGAAAATAAAAATGCAATAAATAAATAAGCAATAGCAAACTTTACCCCCATTTAAAACAGTATGATTTCTCTGGATTGTTGGAAGTCTTTTGGGATTCTAGTTATTTGTCCCTGCTGTACATTGTATTTATAATTATTTAGATATACATTTTTTTTCTGGAGAGGAAAAGAAATTAAGGGCACCGAGACTACAAGAGACCATCTAAACACTGTTGCTCAGAGTTTTTCTCTAAAGCTCCATTGATCCTTAAGCTGTTTGCCATATATCTGATTCTGTGGCTATGTAATCCTTGCTATTACATTTAAAATTAAAGTGACAGTTGCCTGCTTACCATGTCACATAAGACTTTATATCTGTGTTTGGATGTAGGCTGTGTTTGATCCAAACTGATACTATAAGCCTAGGGTGTATTAAGGAAGGGTAAAGTGTTGCTCTTGTTTTCTCATGGCGATTTAGCAAGCTGCGGTTTCTTGCTGGAAACAGAGTTTCTCTTCTTATCTTCTGAAGCAACTGTTACATTAAAAAAAAATTATTTAGGGGGTTTTAGGAACATAATTTTACAGCATAATTTGCAAACTGGCCTTTATTTTAATGCAATTGTACTATCCGTGACTTGTTGTAATATACAATTAATAGTGCAAAGGTCAAGACTGCAGCCTATACTTCAATCAGAATGGCCAAAGCTTGACCTGGACATCCTAGGTAAAGGTAAAGGGATCCCTGACCATTAGGTCCAGTCGTGACCGACTCTGGGGTTGCGGTGCTCATCTCGCTTTATTGGCGGAGGTAGCCGGCGCACAGCTTCCAGGTCATGTGGCCAGCATGACTAAGCTGCTTCTAGCGAACCGGAGCAGCGCACGGAAACGCCGTTTACCTTCCCGCTGCAGCGGTACCTATTTATCTACTTGCACTTTGACGTGCTTTCAAACTGCTAGGTTGGCAGGAAGATCTTGGGCATTACATGGCAGGACAGAGTCTCAAACAAAGATGTGCTCTTCCAAGCTCACATTCCCAGCATGTTCGCACTTCCGTTTCAGTGATGTCCATGCTGGCTTAGTCATGTAAACAGAATAGAAAGGGGCATCTGATAGAGCATTCAATGTTGGAGTCACTTTACTGAGTGAAGTAGCAGGTACCTCAGATCTTAAGCATGATCAGTGTTAGTTATTGACTTTATTATGGCTTTTAGATGGTACTGTGGACATTTTAAATTAGTATTTGAGTCCTTGCTATCTTGTTGAATGATGCGGAAGCAATGCTACATAAACAAGCAATACAATGCAAATCTGAACATTGGTATTCATGCCAGCTTTCTCAGATGCAAAGCTATATATATTTTTTTTAAAAAAAGCACATGAACTTTTTTTGTTATTTTCATATATTACCCTTTGTGACGTAGGACTATTTCTCACTAAGATATATGTTTAATAATTGTAGATATGAACAGTAATAAATAAAATTAACAGTACTAGGCTCACAACGAGGTATTTGGCTTTTCATCTTTCTAAAGGTTAGGTGGGTTTTTAAAAAAGTATTATGCTCTGCCCACTCTGCATGTTCTAAAATACCAAGCCCTTGGCAGAGAGAATACCAGGTAGAGTCCTTATTAAAATTGGTGCTTGAAGGGTTGCAGGTATAAGGTTAGATTTCAAACCTTTACCCTTTTGTGAAGGCCATGAATATTTCCTGCTCTCTTTAGGACTAGGATATGGATTCTTCAGGTTGAATAAGAACAGACTTGAGAGATGTTTCACCTCTTTGACCCAAGCTCAAAACTTTGTCTCAGAACTTTAGTTGAACAGCTGAAAATATTGCAAACCTGTAAAACTTTCTTGTTACAGATTCTGCATATCCACTTCTTCCTAGAACTTGGGTGTTTGCTTATCTCAGAGCACTTTTGCTTTAGCTGAACACCAACCTGTTGACGGACCAAAAGAAGATGCCACTAAACCTCAAGCCCAGGAATTAAGTGCCAGCCAACATCAATGCTCAGATTGACCATCCCATCTCCACTGCTAGTGAGCCCAAAGTAGACTCCCGGATTCACCCATACAATAAGGAACACTGCATAAGAAAAAGTTCCAATTAGTGGACGCAGGTGGCGCTGTGGTCTAAACCACTGAGCCTCTTGGGCTTGCTGATCAGAAGGTCGGCAATTCGAATCCCCGCAACAGGGTGAGCTCCCGTTGCTCTGCCCCAGCTCCTGCCAACCTAGCAGCTCGAAAGCACACCAGTGAGAGTAGATAAATAGGTACCGCTGTGGCGGGAAGGTGAACGGCGTTTCTATGCACTCTGGAAGACACACTAGACACATATATGTATCTTATCTCAGCAGGTGCTTATGGGTGTTCATAGGAGCCAACTCCTAGGGGCTGAGGTCCCTTTGCCCCCCCTAAAATATTTGAGGGGGATGCCCTACCTAAGTAAATGGGCATTGCCATTCAAATGGTGCTTGCACACCACATATTGTGATCAATTATGTGGGGTGGGGCTTACCTGCCCTCCCCCAATATTTTATTCAAGTTGGCACCCCTGTGGGTGCTGATGATCCTCTAAGAGACTTGTTGACAAACTGCTGAAGGATTTTAAGATCAGATGATGACATCCTGCCCAGTGAGTATATGAAAACTTCTGATGATGAAATGGTAACACTGAAAGGCAGGATCGGAAGACCGACAGAACCAGCTCAGCACACCCAAAGTGCTCTGTTTACCTGTTTTTTGAGCAAGTTTCCCACCCCACCCACCCCACCCCCACGGGAAATTGCTTTCTTGAAACTGGAGAGAGGTTCAAAAAGCAATATGTATTTCCTATTTATTAGAGGTAATTCAGTAATAGGGCAAAGTTAATTTCCCACCTCTCGTGTTTATGATCATTTTCTATTTCTCACTTCTCTCAGTTCTCAGAGGGAAGACAACTGTTAAGCTGCAGTGCTGTAATGTGCTCTGGAATCCCAAATTCAAAATAAATCTTTTTATCACATTATACGGAATATCTAATTCTTATAGTACCCTGTGTGAGGCTTTCTTTTTACTATCTGCATAATCCATTATGGGTAAGGAGATAATTCTGAGATACTGGCATTAATATACACTTAAAGCTTTCTCTGATCTATATAGGCAGTGAACCTTAATGTCATACATTAAGAAGAGAGACAGTTTCCCCTCTATTGTATTTTTTTCACAGGACGAAAACACAGCATTTCCTGACACCCTTCCCCACCAAGTGAGGGTGTTATTTCTTTTTATCATCCATATCAGATGAGAATTGTTACATGGCAACTTAAAACTACTTGAACTTTTTTAATTGTGTTGTTTCATTTTTTTAAAAAAATCAAGTAAAAGCTATGTGCCCCCCCAAAAAATTATTATTAAACGTTTTAATTAAGACTCTCAGGAAGGAAGATCACTTCCACATTGACTTCATTCCCGGTTGTCTTACTAGCCAGTGTTCACTCACCCTTCCCAAGGAGCTAAACTGACATGGCTTCACCCATCTTGTCAAATTCCTGTTCTCGGGAATCTGAGCCACACACCCACAGTGCATTGGCTGCAACAGCAGTTGGGAGAACTAGCCAGGCATATAGCGAGGAGAGTTCTAGCTGACATACCTCTGTGCCAGGTGATAAAGGTGACATATCTTGAGTGAGTTTGGAAGCAGGCTGAGGAGACCAGCACATACTACTCTGTTCGTCCTTTTCTTTCCTTGATCTAAGCAAAGCCTAAATGTGGAATTCAATATCCGCTAATTTAATAGTTCCTTTACTGCAAGCATTTCTGCTTGCAAGGCAGAAAATCTTGCATCGGCTTCCTCTGTTTGCTGTTCTGAGGGTCCTCCTGATGCTCTATATTTGGGGGAGACACAGGGGCACATGGGCGGAAGAAGGGAGAAAAGCCCCACTGTACTGGTTGAACTCCATGTGTAGCTTCAATTGGGCACCAGATTAGTTGAATCCAATCCTAAACTGCTAATGAAGTAAGTCAATAGACTACAAAAACAGTTATGCAGGTAGAAAGCGAGCAGGGGGTATAGAGGCTTTCCAGTGGCTTGAACCGTCTGTCACATGTATGACTACCTGTGTGCTGGTCCCGTGGGTTACCTGAAAGGAGAGGTCCAAGTCCGGTCCATGGTCAGAGGTACAACGTAAAGGCAGTCCGTAGTAGCTGAAGCTGGGTGCAGGGCAGGGAGTCAGGCAAAGTCAGGAACAGGTATGCAGGCAGGGAACCAGGGCGGGTCAGGAGTTCAGGCAGGAAAACAGGACAGGTTTCAAGCCGGAACACTGGCAGGAACTGGTCACCAACAATGTTGCTCCTCCAACTTGGGGCTGGGGCTGGCCGGCTTTTATCTGCCCCGAGGCATAGGGCGGCCCCAATCCTCTGGTGACTCGCCTCTCCTGGCTTGGAGGCGAGCACTCCTCCTGCGGGAACTCAGTTCCCTTCGCCTCTCTGCCCTGAGCCTCTGCAGCTCAGGAGAGGCTGGAGGGTTACTGGACCCAGAGGCAACCTCAGCTTCCCCTGACAGGGCTGGGAGTGGAGCACCTGCAGGCAATGGGTCCTCCATCCCATCAGGAGCCAGAGCAGACTCAGCAGATGCCTGCACCTGAGGATCCAGCATAGGTGAGGACCCTTCCGACTCAGGCCCTAGCCCCGGCTCTGCTGGTTCTGGAGGCGGGGAATCCTGTGCAGGTTGGGATCCCTCAGGTTCAACATCTGAGTCTGAATCCCAGGCCATCACACCCTGCTTGTTGGACAGAAGTTGTGGGTGGGTCCTCAGTGCAATGAGCTTCTGATTCTCCAGGAATGAGTTTGTTCCCTTGTGGCCGTGTTTGCTTACCTAGACAATTTACCTAGAGGCAGAAAAGTTGATGGATGAACCTTCAGGGAGGCTATAGCTATGTCCCACTCCCAAGATAATAGGTAAAAGGTAAAGATAAAAGTAAATGATCCCTCGATGGTTCAGTCAAAGGTGACTATGAGGTTGCAGCGCTCATCTCTCTCTCAGGCTGAGGGAGTCGCCATTTGTCCCCAGACATCTTTCTGGGTCATGTGGCCAGCATGACTAAACAGCTTCTGGTGCAATGGAACACCGTGACGGAAAACAGAGTGCACAGAAATGCCGTTTACCTTCCTGCCACAGCAGTACCTATTTATCTACTTGCACTGGTGTGCTTTCGAACTGCTAGGTTGGCAGGAGCTGGGACAGAGCAACGGGAGCTCACCCCGCCACAGGGATTCGAACCGCTGACCCTCTGATCGGCAAGCCCAAGAGGCTCAGTGGTTTAGACCACAGTGCCACCTATCTCCCTTTTCCCAATATAGGGGTCTTGTGGAAGGATGACATCACTCTAAGGAAGAGAAACATGATCTCCTAGAAGGGACTCATTCCTTGGAGGATGAACAGCTATCCCCTCATACTGAGGATACTTCTCTGGAGATGGATGGATCCTGGCAGTGGGTCATTAGGAACATAACACATAACAATGACCACCACTAAATTTAGAGTACACTAGTAGCAGGAGATAGGCTACAGAGGCAGTTGGATGACAAGGGAGTTGGAGGTGTGTTAAAAAGGATAAGGATATTGCAGAGAAGCTGAATGAATTTTCTTCATCTATCTTCACAGCAGAACATATAGAGCATCTGGTTGGTTGACCAGTGTTGGTCTAGATTGGTCATTGGCCAGAGACAGTACAGTGGTACCTCTGGTTACGTACTTAATTCATTCCGGAGGTCCATTCTTAACCTGAAAACGTTCTTAACCTGAAGCACCGCTTTAGCTAATGGGGCCTCCTGCTGCCGCTGCGCCGCCAGAGCACAAATTCTGTTCTCATCCTGAAGCAAAGTTCTTAACCCGAGGTAATATTTCTGCATTAGCAGAGTCTGTAACCTGAAGTGTATGTAACCTGAAGCGTATGTAACCCAAGGTACCACTGTATGCTCTTACGTTCTTATGTAACAGTGGCTCCTTTTTAAGGCTCTCATTTGTGCCTTGGCAAAAAAAGACTTAAGATTCCACCCCCCTCAAAAGTTGGCAATTGTGGTTGACAACAATGCTTCAATTTCATGCATAGGTGTGCATGAAATAGATTTTTGAAAACATAGAAGAAGCAAGGAATTCTTCATTAGGAAGACAAGAAGGGCGAAGAGACTGCAGGACCACAAACAGGAAGGAATGCTATATTTGTTTCTCACCAACAGCATGAGAAATGGCTCCCTCGAGAATGTTTGCATGCTGAAACATCTCCCACCTACAATCTGAATTTACTAGAACCCTGACAGAGACTTGCCACTTCATTTGCTGTTTGTCTGAACAGTGTAAATGTTCTTTGGTGGTTCTGATTATTTGGAATTGTAAGCTGTAGGTAGAAAGCAACCTGAATGTTGTATGAACTAGACTGGGGTTTCTGGGAATTAGCAAATGGGGCATGAAGCAGGTGGCATATGACGAGGGGATCTCTTGTGATGATTGGAAATTTAATGTTTCTGCAGGTGTGTATAGGGATTCTAAGACAGTAGTTTTGGGGCAAAATAATTACTTTAGTCCCATTTCACTTTCCATTGTTGTTGATAGTTTTAGGGTCCAACTAAAGAATACATGGCATTTATGACTGCATTTCAAATACCTGTTTCTGTTGGTTTTCTTTCTTTTTTTAAAAAGCAATCATAGTGGGTTGGGGATCATGGTGTGGAGAAGCAGTTTAACCTGTTCTCCTACACTGTGGTCCTGGTGAAAGAAAAAAGGATGGAAGCTTCTCCCTAGAAGGGACTGTTCTGTTATGATTTTTGTCCAAGTCGAGCAGCACACAGCTGCAGCGAAGGATGGTCTGACACTTGCCTGTCTCACTAAACCATGAGAAAGCTGCCTTATCTGTTTTCCTACATGGAATGTTTATGTATTCACTGTACTGTTGTATTCTGTACTTTTGTACTTACTTTTCTGGCTAGTCCTGACGGCGAACAGACGGTTTAATGGCAGCTCTGTCTATTTGAGCTGGCAGCAGAGATTATCTCTGCACTATTCCTACAATAAATAGTTTTAGCCTTAATTATGGCTTGTGTGTGTTGTTCTTCATGCTGGGAACAATCACATATGACTGCGCCACCGGACTCTCTGTAGCCGGGGATGTGCGCACACGGCTTTGCTCTGGCTTTGGGGCAGCTTCACAACCTGCCCCAGGCGGGGTATTTACTGACAGTGGTAGCAGAGGATGGTTGGTACCGACCCATGGACTTCTGGTGCTGGTTCCGGAGATGTCGGACAGGAGATATTTCAGGGAGAAAAGGTTGCACTTCCTCTCCACACAACATAGTCCTGCTGTTTTTTTGTTTTTGTTTTAAAAAAATCTTTAATAGATATATGAAATGCAATCATATTCTTCATGCGTCAGTTAGTTTAACCCCCAGTATTGTCTGTGAAGGTGCCAGAACAGGCTCTGCTCAGCTTGCAATAAAGTCCTTAGTCTTTTATACTGTGTGTCTGAGGCATTATTACTATCAGTGTGGTTCAGGATAAAGCATGGCATTCAGGGCCGGATTTAGGTTTGATGAGGCCCTAAGCTACTGAAGGTAATGTGTTCCTTTATATGTCCAGCTGTCCTTTGTCAACAGCAAATTGTCACTGTTTTTTGTGTTAAATATATGCTACATGGACCTGATAGGTATCTAAAGCCATTTGCACATAACAAAATATGTATTTTATCAAAGTAATTGTTGAACTGAAATACAGTTAAGAAGACGTATATCAATAGTGAAATAATTATTAAGCTCTAACTGTATGTAGGTTTTATTTTATTTGTTTTTTATCTTATATTTTGGAAATGTACACCCAGTGTTTTTTTCCTTTAAATTTTTTTGGGGCCCCCAAGAGAGTGAGGCCCTAAACTATAGCTTGTTCAGCTTATATGTAAATCCGGCACTGATGGCATTTCAGAGAAACAGAGATATTTTGGAGTTAAAAACCAACTTCCTTCCCTAAGTGTCTGGAACTCCCAGGAGCTAATGCACTGCTAATAGAATGCTCATTTTCCTTTTTTTCTTTTTTGCAGCAATCACACTAAAGATATGGTATTCCCTCCAGATTCTGCGTAGGTGATTTAATGATAATGAAGCCAATGACAGGTGTCTTGTTCAAGAGATTTCATTCCCAAAAAAGTGCATTAAAATCTTTTGAAAGAGCCCCCCTTTTTTTGCCTTTCAAAGTGCTATGCATGACACCTACTTGCACATCTTCTACAGTCAGGAAAGTAAACATGGAAAATTGCAGTAAAAAAGAAATGTTTACAAGGAAACGGTAATGGAGGAGGGCGGTGCAAAACCAGACTTCATTTCTGAAGCTTGACACAGCTGTTATGAAAAAATGATTGCTCCCCCCAATTAATAAACGAGTTTAAGAATATTTGACTTTAGACCTTTCCACAGAAAATGCTGCACTTACCTATGATTCCTTGTTTGTTACTGTGACTTTTTATAGTTATTTAACATCATGCCTCCGCATAAAGTTATAGCTGTATTTCCTCCCTGAACATGCATTTACTGCCCATAATAAAGACCAATAAAACTGAAATGAAAAAAGTCTTTACACATTTCTCAGCATCTAATTACTCTTCACATTTAATAAGCCAGTCACTGAAATGAAATTTCATAATCTAGGCATTTATCATGCAAATGATATTCAGGAAAGAACAGTGAAAATCTGAAATAACTCCACCTTTATCATGACATATGTTTTTCAGGTGGGCCTGAAAAATAATGACAGCCTATTTGCTTCAATTTTCAGTATTTTTGAACTTTTAAAAGCCTGCTATTTAACAGAACTTCTTCATTTTCAGTGGCATATATTCAGTAGCATTGTGCCTTTGGTACAAGGTTTGTGGGCTGCAGGTCTATGGGGCAGGTCCAGCTAAAGTTGGCAGACCTTCTTCTGAGTAGGCATTCATAAATTATTATTATCATTATATCACAGTTTTGCTTTCAAGTTAACACTCACCCACCCCACTCACACAGGAAACCAAAGACCACCACAGCCAACCACAAATGAACAATCACACCCTACGCCAACCCCAACCTCTCTCACCACTAAAGGAGCACAAGCGAACAACAGAGAACCTGCACAAATGACACTGACACCGAACCCTACATATATTAAGTAAAGTAGAAATACCGCCACCCCACCTCTCCCCATCCTGCCCACCTCTCTCCCCCTTTTCTTCCTAATGTCTCAACAAACGAAACTGCTGTATAAAAATGTTACATGGAAAGAACACGAAGGAGACATTGCATATACCTTTGTAAATCAAGAAAACCCTTAATAATTTTTTTTTTAAAAAAGTTACGCACAATAAAATAAAGTTAGATAAAAACAGCAATAAACAAAAGCTAAAATATTCACCTGACAATATATTTAAAGGGGACAATTCCTATCAACAAAATTGTGGTGTAGAAAACGAGAATATCATGGAGAAACGTCCTTCTCGCTTCTCGCTCTCAATTTCTTTTCCTATATGTAGGGTTCTTAAAGAGAGAAAATATGAGGGAGTGTAAAAAACAGTCCGTCCCCCCGAAAGGTGAAATTTCAAACAATTTAAAAATATGTTCCCCCTAAAGTCTTTCCTAACCCACACTGACATATATTTCCATTTCAAGTTAGGGAGACTCAGTGTGTTTTTTTCTAAACAAAATGTTTAGGGGTACTCTCATTTTCCTACTCATATTGAAATACTGCCCCTCAATGAGGCCAAACTTAGATTCCCAAAATGTTTAGGGGTATGCGTACCCCCACGTGCCCCCAGGGAAAAAAAGCACCGGGGAGACTCCTGGAGATATTTATGACAATCACTTCTCTATACCACTCAGCTACTTCCAATCCAAAAATATTGCTACAGCCTGGTCACCCTGCTCTTGTTTCTCCAGAAAGATACACTATATGATAATTTTGTGTTTTACCAGAGCTGCAGTTTTCTTAGCCCTAACTCTGTGGGTTCCTCCTTCCTTCTGTTGTCATTAGACTCATTAGGCTGGTAGCCCTACAGAAATATACACCTGCTCTGAGCATGCTCAGAACTGTTTCCTTTAAAATTACGCTAGGAAATGATGGAGAAACATGGAGACTGCTCCAAAGATGGCATCTTATTTTCCTTGCCTCTGAATTCAAACATTAAATTCTTAGGCACTGCTGAAGGATGTAACACATTCCCAGACACTGTTGTGCCTAGTATCTTGAAGATAATTTGAAGAAAGAAACATTTCCAACTATCATAATAGCTTTCTGCATTTATCTAACTCCGTATTTCAAATTGTGAAGGGGGAAAAAGCATTCTCCAAATGACTCTATTGTAAACCCCCCCCCCAAAAAAAAACCCCCACACACACATTACGGTCAACAATGCTGCACAAGACTGTTGTCATGTTGCCAGCCGTTCTCTCTATGGAATGGGACCTTCTGAAATAATTTTTTAAAAAAATAATCTCTTATTTGAATTTGCTACCAAAGAAAAGTAAGTAGGGGGAAGAAGATATAACTTTTACAATAACCTGACTATAGCTGGTCATTATGAGTAAACATTTTGTTTAACTTTGTTTTGATGTTCATAGTTATTAATGACATGAAAAGAAGATTCTGTGTGCAGAAGGGATATATCACAAGTCTATCCAATATGTGTTTGTTTTAACTTAACTGCTCCTCTTGATGTCAAATACAAATAAGATAAGATAAGATAAGATAATTTATTGTCATTGCACAAGTACAAGCACAACGCTATACAAGTGCAACGAAACTGCACGCCCCCCGTAAAAACAGAAAGAAAAAACAAAACAAAAAGCAGCACAAAACACACACACACCAAAGAAAGCCACACACACACACACACACACACACACACACACACACCCATCACAGCTTTCCAAGGTCATATTATCTGGTTACAGCGTTTAAGATGGTTATAGCTCTTGGGTAGAAACTGTTCTTCAATCTATTTGTTCTTGATCTAATTGTTCTATATCTTCTACCCGAAGGCAGTGGTGCAAAGAGGCTATGTCCTGGATGAGATGGATCCTTTAAAATATTGTTAACCTTTTTAAGGCAACGGGAACTCTATAGTTCTTCCAGTGATGGGAGAGGATGACCAATAATATTTTGGGCTGTGGTTATGACTTTTTGAAGTATCTTCTTCTCCCTGGCTGTGCAGCTGGAGAACCAAGCACAAATAATTTTAGAAAGAATTATATGTGTATTTAGTTGTTGTTTTCTTCAGTGGAGGGGGCAAAGTGGCAGTGAAGAGGAAGGGGGGGCATAAAATGAACATCTGGCCCCTGGACCTCTCAACGGCCTCCTGGTGGACTTTGTTTGGCTTGGTGGGTCAAATGTTTGACAGGCCTGAATTACCTCCTGAAGCTTTATACTGTAATAATACCAGCCCTGCTTCTTGCAGGTTTTGTTCTAAATTCCCCAAGACACAGTAACACAGTGGAAGGAAAGTTACAAAAACAACTCGGAGGCAGCCATATGTTTCCCTTGTTTCTCCGCAGCTCTTCAGCCAAAGGCGCTAGAAGATCACAGCAGGTTGCCAAAGTAGAAGTTTACACATTGCGCACATCTGGGGAAGCTGGCAGAATGAAAGTCTTGAGTGCAGAGAGGCACTATTTCTAACCAGAGAGTGGAGAGTTTAATGATTCAAATCACAATCCGGACAATGCTAAGCAGCTCTCAGCTACTCTAATTAAAGATAATGCTGCCCTCAATCACAAGGTGAACTTATGGAAGATCAATTTAAAAAGAAGAAATTGAAGCTCCCTGGCAATGTGGAAGGGGATGACGCAGGGTGTTGATACTGTTGCTAGGATATTGAGTCGATAAGAACAGTGGCTTGATACAGAGTTTGATCTTCTTTTAGGAAAGGAAAGAAGATAGCCTTCCTCTCTACTTTCTTTCTGCATATTACAAAACCGTTAACCACGGGAACTTCTCTTAGAAACTGAGGCACACTTTCCCCATTTAGACAGGTTTTTATTCATGTCCCCTATGGTATGTCCACATAAGTCTCACGGCACAAGTGAAACGTGCATGAGAAAAGCTTATCTGAACACGGTAATGAGCACTGGTGAAAATTAATTGGCTGAGAAAAATCACAGGGTAGGTGATCTTTCTGCTACGCTGAAACATATGTGGAAACGTGGCGACAACTTGTTCAAACCCAACATCTGGTGGAAAGAGGTTGAAAGAATGATAGGGAAACATTTGTAGTGGGCCCCAGATAGAGAAAAATCTGTGGGTTGGATACAGACTTACAGCACAGCCCTATAAGGTAAGGTAAAAGTTAAAGGACCTCTGGATGGTTAAGTCCAGTCAAAGGCGACTATGGGGTTGCAGTGCTCATCTCGCTTTCAGGCCAAGGGAGCCAGCGTTTGTCCTCAGACAGCTTTCCAGGTCATATGGCCAGCATGACTAAACCACTTCTGGCACAACGGGACACCGTGACGAGGGCCAGAGCGCATGGAAATGCTGTTTACCTTCCCACCGCAGCTGTACCTATTTATCTACTTGCACTGGTGTGCTTTCGAACTGCTAGGTTGGCAGGAGGTGGGACCGAGTGACGGGAGCTCACCCTGTCGTGGGAATTTGAACTGCTGACCTTCCGATCAGCAAGCCCAAGAGGCTCAGTGGTTTAGACCACAGTGCCACAATGCTATATACACCTAGTCAAAACTTAGGACTCTACTTGAGAGGCTGCCATCAGGCAGAAAGGAACAACACATCTCCTCCACATCCCTGGTCTTTCTGATGGCAACAGGGATTTTTTTTCCTTGCAGGAGATGCTGGGAACAAGAGAAAGCCTTCTGGTTCCATGTGGCAATGGACAATGAATCTATTTCTGTGCTTATGTCTACATAATTCAGAGACCAGGTTGTTCACCGGAGCAAGACGGTTTGAGCATATTACACGAATTCTGGTCCGACTGCAGTGGTCCGGCTACCAATTAGTTTCTGGGCCCAATTCAAAGTGCTGGTTTTGACCTATAAAGCCTTAAACGGCTCAGGACCACGATACCTCAAGGACCGCCTTTTCCCATATGAACCTACCCAGACCCTGAGATCATCTTCTGAGGTCCTCCTCCGTGTGTCTCCTCGAGAGGCCCGGGGGGTGGCAACACAAGGACAGGCCTTCTCTGCAGTGGCTCCCCATCTGTGGAATGCTCTCCCCAGGGAAGTTCGCCTGATGCTGTCATTATACACCTTTAGGTGCCAGGCAAAAACATTCCTTTTTAACCAGGTCTTTGGTTGATCTGATTTACATCCTATGCCCTTTTAAAATGTGTGTGTGTGGTTTTTTGGGGGTTTTTTTTGGGTGTGCCCAAGGTGATATGCTCTCACTGGCACTGCTTGTGCACAACATAACATCACTTGTTTCCAAGAAGACAGTGATAGGGCACACTTCTCCCTGTTCATTCATTATCTTATGAGAGAGATAAGAAAAGTAGACTAGCTTTCATTGCTCTGTGGTCACCCTCAGTGATGGCTAATGAACATGGCCCTGAGGTCATGTCTCAGTCTCCACTAGATGTGCTGCAAGCAGGTAAGCTGACCACATTTCAAGGAAAGGAGTGGAAATCAGTAGAAGCTGAATATGCATGTGAAAGTGTGCATGTAACCTTCTTAAAGCTGGAGGGCAAAACTGAGCCTTTGAGCCATTGTCTGGAGTTGCCAGGAATGAAGCCCAAACCAAGTGAACATTCCCCAGAGTGCCCAAGCACAGAATTCTTTATAGTCCTCTCATTGCTAAGAATGCCATTCTTTCCAGATCTCTCTCTCCCTCCCTCCCCCCTCCTCCTCCATCACCACCTATCCTGCCCCCGTGAAGTAGTTTTGAGTATCCTGCCAATGTACAAGTTACACGGAGTACCTTGCGAAATCATTGTGGACATAGCAGAGTCCTACAAATCCATGCCCAATTTTCATAACTAGGACCATTTATCACCTTCCCCCTTCATGATAAATGGGGGCGTGGTGCACAGTTCAGTTCAAAGGCCAACCCAAACATTTCTCGGTATAGAGCCTTTGCTGTAATGCATGAAGCTCATTACAAAACGAGAAAAAGAGAAAATTAATAATTCCCTAAATAAAATGTCCTGGCTCTTTGTTTTGCTTAATTCGGTGAATTCCATTTAACTTTCAAGGACTTTCAACTGTCGCCCCAGCTGAGGATTTTTAAAAAAGCAAAAAAGCTGCTATTGTGCCACAGTCTGGAAAGGGATGAGACGTATTTTTGTTTATCGGGAAAGCTGTACATGTAGCCTCTTTAAGTACACCGACTAACAGTCCTGCTGGAACTAATTGGCTATAATGTTTCTTAGCTGTATTTGGAATTAAACAAATTGGGAAATTAGAATTCGACTGAGATGTACCCAAGAGATTCCAACCAGAGCTCCACAGCTCCCCATTCCTTGACTTCTAGTCCTACGGCTGGGTTAACTTCATTCTTTTGGGCAGATGTGTTTATCTTTCTGCTTTCCGTCAAGTGCCTGAAAAGGAGAATTTTGCTTGCCATTGTCAAAGCTAGGCATTGTTCTAAAGCAAAGCTCTGTTTTCCCCAAATTCCTCCTCAAAATGTCTGAGTACATGTGGCTGCCTTTGTGCATGTGGATTTCTTTTTTCCATGGTCTCTTCCATCAGTCTCCCTGCATTACCTTCAGTGTCCAAATTTAGATTGTAGGCTCCTCAGGGCAGAGGCTGCCTTTGTTTTGTTACTTTATGCTATACTGCAAAATGCCATGTATACTGGTAGCTTTGCACTACTGTTGCCACCACCATTACTTCAGATAAATTGTAATTTGATAATTTTTTGAAAGATTTTGAGAATGCACATATACTTCTGGTACCTCTGCTGAGACTGGCAGTCCACGTGGCAAATATTCACTTAGCAACCATATACAGGTACTTGCACACTGTAGTTGCTGTTCTCCTATGTCCTCCGCCATCTCCCAACACCTAAAGGTAAGGCCTTGAAGGATAATCAAGGTTTTCCAAGTTAGTGTGAAATGTTGCTTGAGCTGAGCCTATTTGACAATTTATTCTGAACTGACTAAGGCCCAGGACAGGCAGGAAGTTTTATTCTTGTAAAATTCTAAAGGCCTGCTATTTACCACTGCATGTTTTTTGTAGATCATCATATGTGGCCTTTCAAAACTACTCAAGTAGCATCCTGAAAAATTACAAAAATAAAAATAGGGTGGTTCTTCCCACCCCGTTTTTAAACGTGCTACAAAGCTTTCAAAGTTTTGTCTTTCTGCAGTATACAGTAATTATTTGATAAAACATGTGCTAATGTAATCTGGGTACCAAATTGCATTTTCCATTAACAATGTTCTAGCTTGCTAATTGTGCATAGTTTAAATTTAGTATTAAGTGACTGAAATGCAGCACAAAGTGTTAGGATGCTAATGATTTCTGTTGCAGGAGGTATTAGCTGTTAACAAGAAATGTAGAGGCAGGGGCTCTGTCCCAGAAAGGGCTGCGTGCCGCAACATGTCACATATGCATATAATCACTGCACACAGTGATGCCCAGCAGCATATCATGGCATGTGATCCAGTTCACAAAGCACTAATAGCAAATGGGATCACAAGATCAAGTTTGATGGGTGGATCTCTCTGGCCTTGTTTGTTTGAGTGCCTTGTCCCTTGGGCTGCTTGCTGATCATCTCCCATCTGATTTGCTTCTGGGGTTGCTCAATAAACTTCCTGAGAAAACCATATGGGATTTGAAGCAAATGTTCCCCATCTCTCAGGTTGCTTCAACCTCCAGGTCAGCTTTGTTTGTCTGGCTCTTGCTGTTCAGAATATTTCCAATTAAAGCTAGGATTTTAGGGATGAGGGAAAGCTGATGTCACTGCATGAAATGGTGTTGGATGTCAATTCTGTTCCAGTGACTCAGGGGACACTGAGGCAGAATTCTGGGATGTAAGAGGTACTCACTAGGGACCAAGGAGGAAGGTCAGTGGGAAAGAGGGAAGGGAGGAGCCTCTCAGGCACCGTATGAGAGAGGCTCCGTCTGAGGGCATCAGGACTGCTATTGCAGAAAGCTGCCTCTCCATCCCATCTCAGTGTACCCGTTGCCTGAATCAATGTGTGCATGAAAGTTTAGGGCACCATATTATGGTGTATTGATAGCTACAGTATGTACGTTCACACTGCTCAAAAAAATGTTACATAAAGTAGCAAAAACTGCAAATTGAGTGTCAAGCCTCTCTTCTCCCCCTCCCCATAATAACCCTCCATATAACCCCATATATTCCTGCTTGTCCCCATATTGGAACCGTACATCTTTGGTTGCTAGGCCCACCTGGCTTTGGAGAACTAGAATCAATTCCATCAGGCTACTACTTTATGCTCTGAGCTGGTCTTCACTGCATGCTCCATAAAATGTGCTCTTACGTTGTAAAAGTAAAAGGTAAAGGACCCCTGGATGGTTAAGCCCAGTCAAAGGCGACTATGGGGTTGCGGCGCTCATCTCACTTTCAGGCTGAGGGAGCTGGCATTTGTCCACAGACAGTTTTCCGGGTCATGTGGCCAGCAGGACTAAACCACTTCTGGCGCAACGGGGTACTGTGATGGAAACCAGAGCGCATGGAAACACTGTTTACCTTCCCGCCACAGAGGTACCTATTTATCTACTTCCACTGTTGTGCTTTTGAACTGCTAAGTTGGCAGGAGCTGGGACAGAGCAACGGGAGCTCACTCCGTTGTGGGGATTTGAACTGCCGACCTTCCGATCGGCAAGCCCAAGAGGCTCAGTGGTTTAGACCACATGCCCTGGGGTCTTTTGATAAAGGGTGGTATATAAATTGATTAAATGATTAATGATGATGATGATGATGATGGAGTTCTTCTTCTTCTTCTTCTTCTTCTTCTTCTTCTTCTTCTTCTTCTTCTTCTTCCCTGTCCATCTGGCTGGGTTTCCCCAGCCACTCTTGGCGGCTTCCAGCAAAATATAAAAAGTACAATAAAACTTCAATATTACCTGCAAAGGGAATTCTGTGCTTGGGCACTCTGGGAATGTTCACTTGGTTTGGGCTTCATTCCTGGCAATTCCAGACAATGGCTCGAAGGCTCAGTTTTGCCCTCCAGCTTTAAGAAGGTTGCATGCACACTTTCACATGCATTTTCAGTTTCTACTGATTTCCACTCCTTTCCTTGAAATGTGGTCAGCTTACCTGCTTGCAGCACATCCAGTGGAGACTGAGACACATGCAACTAGGATATCTGATTTTGTTCCCTCTCCAGAGTATTGCTCCAGTCTAAAGTCCAGTGGTAATCCATGGGAATCCAGCAGGTCAACTTTGATTGCCAAAGACAACTTTGATTGCCAAAAGGATGCATATGCTGAGCTGCACCATTTATAGGGCAAATGATGAAAGGTCTTGAGCAAACTATGTCTCACCTGAACTCCTATATGTTCAAAGACACTTTGGACCAGTCTGATTGCCGATGATTCAGAAGATAATTTCAAGAGACGGCCACAAAAAAGTTTGGATGGTGAAGCTCAAATCTTGTTAGTTAGGAAAAAAAACAGAAAATACAAAGTGTTACTAAAGAATAAGACTTTCCCCCCAGAAATTTAAGTAGGATAACTCTCAATGGACATTGGATTTTCAGAAGATAGTCTTGATGAAGATAGGAATTTACTAGCTTCAGATGAATCAGTCTTGGTTTGGGGGAAATCATTTTCACTCAGTATTTAATGGTGCTCTCAACTCAGTAGAAAATTTGCACATTAATGTTGATCTCACCTTGATAGATCTTCGGCCTTCAGTTGCACAGGGTGAGATGGAGAAATTGTTAAATATCCTCAGCAAAGCACAAGATAAGGATGAGATTCCTGTGGAACCTTTCAAAGGATAGTTTATTCTTGTGAGTTTCAGTGGTGGTTTTTAAATAATCTAATCCATTCCACAGGTTGAATTCCCTCAGGCTGGTATATCAGAATGGTTATCTCTATTTACAAAACAAAAGTAAAGCCCAACCCATTAATTATAGGCCTATGAGTTTAATTAACATAATTGCTAAGGTGTATGCCAAATTCTTTCTCTGTAGACTCAAGAACCTGTAGGAAGAAAATAACCTCTTTTCTTAGGAACAAGACAGATTTAGGGCTGGCTTCTCGACAACGGATAATTGTTTTACTCCTAACTGGTAAATATTCTGATCCTTAAAAAGTGTGATTTGTGTTATATTGATTCAGTAAACAGGAATAGGTTCTGGGATGAGTTCTTGAATACCAACAAATGCTGTTTAGTTTATCAGAGCATTACTTAATAGTGCTAATATAAGGGTTTTAAGCCCTCATGCTGAACTAACAATTAAGAATATTCCAATGTCGAGAAGAGTTGAAAATGCATCTGGGCACCTATTCCTTTCAAGATTTGTAACACCAGTGTTACAGTGATTCTTTGCGGATGGAGCTTTTTCTCCTTCTGCTTTTGGTTTGATACAATGTCAGCGTTACTTTTTACACGAACAGCATGGTCCCATTTTCCATTGCTGAGGCAGTGACAGCCAACGACTTGGATAGTTTTAAAAGACACGGAAGATAAGGCCCACCGTAGTTATGTTCTACCTGAATACCAGGGATTTTAAATGTTCTATTTATTAAATTTCTATAACGCCCTTTATCTGAGGATCGTAGTTCTACAACACATATTTCCATAACACCCTTCATCTGAGGATTGCAGCTTGCAATATAAAAAACACAAAAACACATAACATAGTAACAAACAAAAGGATGCCCCTCTCCAGTTTAAAAAGCTATAGACTGTTTGATTAGCTTCAAATGTAGCCAAAATTCTGTTCGCTTCATTGCCTTTGTAGTTGCATGAGAGCATCCAATTTTGTACATGGGCATTTGTACATAGGCAATTGGCTGATTGTTGCTTGAATATGAAAATTTTGTAACTTATTCACATATGCTATTAGAGCGGCAAGAGTGTTACTTGGAATGTGACTCGGAAAGAAGTACAAGTCAAAGCAAAGAAAGAAAGAATGGTAGGGACTTTGTTGTCCTTCCATCTCTGGGCTAGAAGCATCCAGGTTGCCGTCGTTGCATACATAAGGCCACTTCCGCACTGAGCAGGAGGTGGATTTGCGGGCGTCACGACCTGATCACGCACGCAGGGGCTGGGATCAGCCTCTGTGCGATTGGTAGAACTTTGGTGCACGTCACTCACCGGCCGACCAACCAGCACGGCTGGGAGGTGTGGCCAAGGTCCCTTTAAGCTAGTGCCGGGCAGGAATTTCCTCCTTTCGCCCAGCTGACCAGCCGCATAGGTTTTTCTCTCCGTCGGAGCGAGTTTAAACCTTCACGTGGCTGCATCGGGTTGTTCAACTCCTATCTTTTATTTTCTTTAATTTAGTCTGGGATATTTTACCCCCTTTTAATTTTAATTTTAATAGTTAGTTTGAAAAGCCTTTTTTGCTCTTGGGCAGGAACCAGCCGCATTTTGAGAAAGAAGCACAAGTCCCAGCAAAGAAAGAATGGTAGGGACTTTGTCGTCCTTCCATCTCTGGGCTAGAAGCATCCAGGTTGCCGTCGTTGCGTACATAAATAGTTTTTTTTTCCTGCTCCCTCGGTATTTCTGCATTGCCTGCTCCCATTTTCAACCCTGTAGTGGCTCCATCACTCTGCAAAGCCCCACCTGGCCAGAGAGTTTGGATTGTTCCCTGAATATAGCGGCATATATGCAAAAGCTTGGTTATGAGCTATTGGTTTGACCATAGCTGTCAACCTTTCCCTTTTCTTGCGAGGAATCCTATTCGGAATAAGGGAATTTCCCGCAAAAAAAAAGGGAAAAGTTGACAGCTATGAGTCTGACAAGCAAATAAAACAATAGAACAAAGACAAGCTACTATGGTGCAGAGCCAGTGTGGTGTAGTGGTTAAGAGCAGTAGGCTCGTAATCTGGGGAACCGAGTTCGCGTCCCCACTCCTCCACATGCAGCTGCTGGGTGACCTTGGGTTAGTCACACTTCTCTGAAGTCTCTCAGCCTCACTCACCTCACAGAGTGTTTGTTGTGGAGGAGGAAGGGAAGGGAGATTGTTAGCCACTTTGAGACTCCTTAGGGTAGTGATAAAGTGGGATATCAAATCCAAGCTCTTCTTATCATTATTATTTGGACAGAATGTTCATAGAGCCTTGAGATAATGGCAAACTGTGTCTAGCCTGCTGACATCACAGACAAGCCATAGACTCCTAAGGTGACAAAGAGTGCTTGCAGATTTAAATAGACATGGTACATCAGCCATTTGAGTAGAGGATTCTGTACATTCCTGGGAGCGATGTGAGAGGAACAGTGGAGATAGTAGCAACCCAAATGCCACATCTTGCATATGAAGGAAGACCTCGGTGTCACACAGACATTTCTCCAGTGTTCGCCACAGCAAACTTGCAAACTTTGAAAAAGACAAGTGCTCCCAAATATTTGGGGCACCTTTCAAAGAGCTGTGATTGATGGCCACCTGCTGATCCCATCTGCTTCTCAGATCAGAATCTTCTGGGAACAAGCACTCAATGTGCGCTTCAAATTTATAGGTGGAAAGTTTTGAGGAAGGAACATCTAAAACTGAGTCAGAGAATGACAAAATCACACGCACTAAGAACTTTGTCAAAAGCAATTAATAGGGCAAATTATAGCTTGTGAAACTTGGCAGTATAGGAGTGTATTGTTATATTTTGGGCAATTATATTTGCATAACCTTCTTCTTGTGCTTGTTAAAGGAGTGGTGCCTAAACACTGTGATCTGACACCCTATCAAGAAATGGTAATGGAGCCGATTAAATTTGGAACAATGTACTTGTTTGCCAACTTAACAGAGGAAGTTGAAACTGATTGGAGACCTTATGGCGGTGTTAAAATTCAATGTTCATCAATTAAGTGAAAAGTAGATAGATAATATGTATTTGGCACTTGGCATTACTTCTAGGCAATAGACTGGCGTTCTTTTAGTAGAAGCTGACACCTTTTCAGTTGCTGAAATGCAAGTACAGTCGCACCTTGGATCCCGAACACCCTGGAACTTGGACGTTTTGGCTCCCTAACGCCACAAACCTGGAAGTGATTGTTCCAGTTTGCGAATGTTCTTTTGGAACCCAAATGTCTGACGGGGCTTCCATTGCTTCTGATTGGCTGCAGGAGCTTCCTAGAGCCAATCAGAAGCCATGATTTGATTTTTGAACATTTTGGAAGTTGAATGGACTCCCGGAACGGATTGTTTGACTTCCAAGGTATGACTGCACACAACATTGCAAACATGTCTCTTGCTTACCCAGTTCCCACCAGTTGCACTTCCGATTCTGAGCTCACAGGGGTCACTTCCATCATAGACATGTGAAAAATTCTGACTGTACCAGAATCCAGTGTGTTTTCAAGTTGGCACCTCTAGATGTCAGCCTCCGGAAATGGCTTTGTGGTGGAAATGGGGTACTTGAAAACAAACAAACAATGAAACCAGTGATAGTGAGATCAATTTGAAGTCTCAAGCTGAAAACGAGACTGCACCTGACTTCGTAAAATACTGCTCAGAAAAACCAGCACATCTATTGCATTAGAAAGGGAAGACTACAGTTATTACACCATGAGTTAGGTATGTGTTTTAATTTGTTAAAAAAAGAAAGTTTATTAAGTGGTCCAACAAGACCCCTAGAAATTTTCAAGAAGTTATGCCGGCCAGAGTTTGAGAACCACTAGCATAATTTATCCTCAAAGTGTCCTCCCACATGGGAAAAAGCAGCTCAGTTTGTTCAGAAGCATGGATGCATAGTCTATTTCTAGATTACATCAGTTTCACATGTGCTCATGAATCATTCTATCCCATTCCTGCAACAATATATAGACATCCCCCCTGTAAAATATTTATTTCCTTGCGTATTATCCTAAATGATTAATTTTGCACACATTTTACCCTAAAATGTGTTCTGTGCACTTTTGAACCAATAATACAAATTTTACATGTGTTTTCAGTACATTTTTTTTAGATGAAAACGGTATTGCAGAATTAAGAGTAGAGCAAAAACTGGAGGATACCTGCACTCCAATTCACATATTAATCGGAGAAGTGTAAATTGCATTGGTGTGCCAAAAAATGAGGATCAAATGTAATCTTGGGGCCTCCTTAGTCATGAGTGGAGTCTTTGGAATCAGAAGCTATGCTGAAGTGAGTTAAAAAGCCCCTGGGTTTGCAGTTGCCTGAACCTAATATACTGTAATTTGGTGGCTACACAGACTTTGTCAGGTTCTACCATGAAACATTGCTGAGAGTTATTGTCACAGGCGCAGAGTCTGCCAAGAATTAATTAGAAAGAAACTGTCTTAAATAGACTGGATTTTTCAAAAGCAGTGGACATGGCAATCAAGTTAATTATTCTATCAATTTGTGATTTTTTTTTTTAAAAAAAACCCAACATATGTAGAAAATTGCATTTCTAATAGCCTGATGGGTGTTATTGGACATCCCAGAATAATATTAATCAGGAAGGGCCAGATTGAGAGACCAGGCTTTACATGGGTGTGAAGTGGGAGGTGAGCTTGCATAGAGTCATCCGTCATATCCAACAGTACCTACAAGTTGAAGCTTTCAAAGTATGGTAATTTTTTTTCCTGTTCCCATAGAGACCCACAGAACTAGGGTTAGTTAGCTGGAGCATGGAGAAGATGACACATATAACCAGATATTGATATTTTACACAATGCCTTGTGGCGACACACTACTCAGAAGATTCTGTTGGATTGCAGTTTCCGGCAGTCTCTACTAGCATGGTCAATGGCCAGAGATGATGGGAGCTGTAGCCTAACCACCCCTGGAGGGCTGCAGGTTCTCCATCTCTCTTTTAAAAGAAGACAGGGCTAGACATGCAAAAGCTCTTCCAGCTTTTCAGCAACAAATTCCATGTATTTAAGACTTGATGCAAAGCAATATATTTTTCCTGACTTCACTCAATGTGCTCCTGGCAATTGTGTCATGTCTTTGCTGTTGCCTATGAAGTTTGAAAGAACACAATGCACTATATCAATTCTTGCCCCCAAACAGAGCTAGTGATTAGCAGAACTACTTCTGAGTAGAAGGTTATAGCTAAATGTCATTGGTACTCTCCATGGTCCTCCACCACTGCAGTATTTTATGCTATGAAGCATCTTTCTTCAGCGTATTCCCTTCCAGCCACTTCAAATTTAGTTCAGTGGATGACAGTCTAACCGTTAATGTCTAATAGTAATGAAATATTCTAGTTAGCATTTCCCCCCTTTTGACATGGTGTTATATTGTGGTAGATATTGTCCATGTGCACGCTGAATTTATTTCTATGGACCTTTTTGTCTCCCCAAACCCTGCTAAAGCATAATAAGTACATTGTTGAAAGCAACTATGCAGTTTTCAGGATGATGCAGGTTTTGAAATATTCAAATCACTGTTTCATATCATTATTGTGTATCTCATGAGGTTAATTGTACATAATCCTTCAGCCACAAGTGCCATTTTCCCCAAGCACAGCAGAATAATGCAGACCCAAACCACTGTTCTATATCTCTTGCTCAAATGGCTTAATTGCACACTTGGCTGCTGATTTAAACTGGGTTGTGTTTCCCCTTCAATCTCTGTTTGTTTGGAGTGCTTATTTTCATCTTTGAGTGTGTAGATTTTTTATTCTTTTGCAGCTAAAGGAGGGAGCAGAAAAGACAGAACAATCTGGATAATTGCAGCATCTATAATCAACATGGGGACATGGATGGTGCTGTGGTCTAAACCACTGAGCCTAGGGCTTGCCGATCGGAAGGTCGGCAGTTCAAATCCCTGTGATGGGGTGAGCTCCCATTGCTCGGTCCCACCTCCTTCCAACCTAGCAGTCGAAAGCACGTCAAAGTGCTAGTAGATAAATAGGTATGAGATCACCTTTCTATATTTTTTTACACCAATCTAAATTCTACAAAAGTGTTCTGATATTCCTCCATTATAATCTGGGAACTATGGGTTTCCAAACTCTCTTGACCTATACTGGCAAATGATCTGAATTCATTTTGAAAGTATTGGACTTGCTGACCCGCCCACATTCTTTAAGCATTTGGATTACAATCCAATCTGATCTGATCTGAAATTCTGATATGGAATTGTCTAGGGTGATGTTTAGCAGTGTATGCTTAGAACCTGGAGTCTTCTTCAGGCTCAGGAGGTACATATAATACCCACCACTGGTATTGAAATATGGTATAAATGAAGCCTATGGATTGGCCTGGTCAGATATAAACTCTAGACACTAGACTTTCTGTCTTTCCCTGATCAACATGGCACTCTCTTTGGCTTGCTGTAGTTTAGGCTCCAGTCTTGTGTACAAGGCCTCTGTTCTACCTCCCATCAGTGAACAGAAGGACCCCTGACTGGGTCTGGATTTGGATATGACTGCCCACGGTCCTAGTCTTGCCTTGAACATGTGCTCCTTGGAAATAGAAATCTCAACATTGAGACCAGGACTGACCTGACCTCCTTCCCCCCACTGCAATTAATGCCCCCCTTTAACATCAAAACTTTTTGCTCTAGTTAAAGGCTACAACAACCCCAAACCAAAATAAGTAGAACATCCAATATGATTGCATTTTGTTTTTTTTAAATGGCTTTTGACAACATTTTGAATTGGACTTTGGTTTGTTTCATTTTGCTTGATGGTTCATTATCAATGCATCTGCCAGCCCCAAGGCCTTCCTGCTATAGAAAGACTCTCACAGCCTCAAGAAGAGCCATTCGACTAAAATACATTTGAGCAGCTGCCTCATTTTGCTGACGGAACAAGAACATGCAAAAGTGTGCTTTTTCGTTTATAAAGTTCCCCTTTTCATTTATTTATTTATTAAAGATTTTCTTGATTTACAAAGGTGTGTGCAACGTCTCTCTTGTATTTTTTCCATGTAATATTTTTGCAGATCAGTTTTGTTTGTTGTGACATTAGGAAGAAAAGGGGGAAGGAGGTGGGTGGGGTGGGGGGATGGGTGGGGTGGGGTGATGATGTTTCTATTTTACTTGATATATGTAGGGTTTGGTGTCAGCGTTGTTTGTGTAGGTTCTCTGTTGTTCGCTTGTGCTCCTTTGGCGGTGAGAGAGGTTGGGGTTGGCGTAGGGTGTGATTGTACATTTGTGGTTGGCTGTTGTGATCTTTGGTTTCCTGTGTGAGTGGGGTGGGTGTTTTTGGTCAGGTTAGCCATATTGATTTGTATGCTGTCGGTAGATTTTCATCATTGTTTTGTTGGGCTGTGTGTGTGATGAAGGGGAACCATACCGGGGTGAAGGTGGACAACAACCATACGAGAAATATGTAAGATAACCTAGGAAGTGCTAGAAATCACCCCAGAATTGGTCTTACTAAACATCTTCCAAGACAATAATGCCCACTTACACCACAAAGAACTCATAACCCACCTACTCTCAGCAGCCAGAAACATCATAACCAGACACTGGAAAGACCTGTCAGGAGTAAGCATGGACCAATGGTATCAAATAGTATGGGAAACAGCCCTACTAGAAAAGCTAACCAGTAAGCTGAAACTGACACGGGGACAAACAGAAAAAGTTCCGCTTTTCAAAAAGGTCACTGATATTCCTATGCTGCATGGAGTTATAAAGCAGGAATTCAAGTGTTTTGGAGTCTCACAATCTCACGAATGGCGCTTGCTAGGCACTGTGGCTTTTAACCACATGGAGCATTGACAACTGAATGGCGAACTTGATATGGAAGGGTAGAATAAAGGCAGGCTTCCTGGCATCTTCATATAAATGACACTTGGAGTGTTTTAGGACAGGCATCTGTTAATGCACCAGAGATGGCTGCAAGATTTATAACAAGTAAAAGCCAATGTGGCCTCGCCTACCTCCTCAACCTTTCCCCTTTCTCAGTACAAAATGGAAAGAATGGGACTGTGACTTTTGGATTCTCTCTCTCTCTCTTCTCTGCCACATTTGTAGTCAAGCTGCACACTGCAGATATCTGTGACATTTTTTGACATTATCTGAGCTCTGTACTCAGAATGTACAGGAAGTTGCTGCTAGGATTACATGAGTTCTATTTTCAAAGACTGCTCTTGCATGGCAAGTGAGACCAACACAGAGAATGCAGGCTGTACTTAAATTTGAATCTGCTTTATCAGTGCGGTTTTTCTTTCTCTTAAACCTAGGGCTGATCCAAAATGCAGGGCCCCTCATATAGAGCATGCTGTTAGGATGCCAACAAGTTGGCGTGCTGAAGAGCAGCAGTCAGAATCCGATAAAGCCGAGGTCAAACAGTCCGGGTCAGAAGCCAGTTGAAGTCAGGCAGCCACACAGGGGTCAGGAGTAGCCGAAGTCAGTTCAAGCCAGAAGTCAGGAAGCCGAGGTCAGGATTAAGCCAGGGGTCAGAAAGCCGAAGTCACCAAGCCGAGGTTAGGAGGAAGCCAGGATTCAGGAAGCCGAAGTCACAAAGCCGAGGTCAGGAGGAAGCCAGGAGTCAGGAAGCCGAAGACACGAACACAGGAACCAGGAACAGGACGAGCAAGAACAACCACGTGCTCCAGCACAGCAGTTGCAGGTGCTGGTGAGGGAAGCAGCCGGCCTTCCTTAAGTAGCCGGCTCATGACCACGCCTCTTACGAGCTGCAGCTGCCTCTAATTGTTCCCTACATCTCTCAGCTCTACGTTCTACAGCTGAGAAGGGAGGAGGGGAGGGGGCCAGCCGGCTTCTCTTCTCACAAGGGCCTGATTCTGGCTCGACTTCTTCCTCCTCCTGTCCAGGTGTTTCCACCTCCCTATCTGATTCTTCTTCTGAGGAGGAGTGCTGTCACCAGTCTTCTTCAGGTAAGAATCCCTCCATTTCTCTGGACTCTTCCGTGGTTGCCGCTTTGCCTAGGGGGGCTTGCCACCACTCTTGCTCATCTGGTGCAACCCTGACACATGCTGCCTCACACAAAAAGGGCCATATGCGCCAGCGATTTTTCCAGGCGTACACCAACGAGGGCCTCAACGTTTGCCTCCTTTAAAGGAGGTCATTTGCACTGCAATGTATAATGCAGTTGTCCTCTTCTCTCTTAGGGAGTGTTTTGCGTAGAAAGGGGGAGGAACTGTAATTCTGCGATGAAGGGTGATTTTTGTCTCTCTCCTAGGGCAAGTGCTGCTGCTTTGGAGAAACTACGCACTCCAGTCTCCCCTTTCTCCATGTTATCATTCTCTGAAGTCTCACAAAGATTTGGCAGAGTCTTAGTTTAACCCAGTTAAAGGTAGATAGCCGTGTTGGTCTGTCATAGTCAAAACAAAATAAAATAAAAAAAATCCTTCCAGTAGCACCTTAGAGACCAACTAAGTTTGTTCTTGGTATGAGCTTTCGTGTGCATGCACACTTCTTCAGATACCACCAACTAAGTTTGTTCTTGGTATGAGCTTTCGTGTGCATGCACACTTCTTCAGATACCACCAACTAAGTTTGTTCTTGGTATGAGCTTTCGTGTGCATGCACACTTCTTCAGATACCAGGTATCTGAAGAAGTGTGCATGCACACGAAAGCTCATACCAAGAACAAACTTAGTTGGTCTCTAAGGTGCTACTGGAAGGAATTTTTTTATTTTATTTTGTTTTAGTTTAACCCAGGCATCCCCAAACTCGGCCCTCCAGCTGTTTTGGGACTACAATTCCCATCATCCCTGACCACTGGTCCTGTTAGCTAGGGATGATGGGAGTTGTAGTCCCAAAACAGCTGGAGGACCGAGTTTGGGGATGCCTGGTTTCACCTATCTGCCAACCCAAGGAAAGAACTGTGTGGCAGAATAGTGTCCTAAATTTTGCCACATGGCATGATCCATGAAAACAGCAGGATAATTACCCTGCAAAACTCCGAGTGTTTTCCAGTTTGCAAACGGGTTTTTTTCTGGAAGAAATTAACATGGAAATGAGTGCTAAATTTCCACTGGATTTTGCTAGATTTCTAGAAGTGGCTTTTACATCCTCTGAAAGAGCACATAAAACACAGAAATTATCAGGTAAGGAAATGTCGGGAAAACGAAATAATGTGCTGTCTGAGTACAACCTTGCTCTGCCCCAGTTACATTTACATAACTTTTTTGCAAGCTAAAGTTAGCTCTTTGCCTGTGAGGGCACCCTAGTTTTGAACTAGTGTTTTAACACGGCAAAGTGTTCTGGGAATTGTAGTTTGAAGGCCCTAAGAACAGTGTATTAGAGACCTCTAATTGCCTTACACAAGTACAATTACAATTACACAAGTACAGTTCTCAGTTTAACGGGACTAATGTTAATTAATGTTAATATCTACTCAGAAATGAATCCAATTTGATTCAATGGGGCTTACTCCAAAGGTAACTGGGGTTAGGACTACTGCCAAAGAAAAATTGTTTCTTGTGTTAATATGCCCATATAGACATACATATTAACGGCTATGACTAGATAATGGCTAGCATCTTAATCGGAGTTAGTAAGGTCCATATTTCAAGGGTCCTTATCTCTTCATGCCACTGTTTACTCAATTTTGTATACCCCTCAAGTCCAGCAGCACATAGGAATGAGCACTAAGAATTGCCAGTGGGAAACAAAAAAGATTATTTCTTGACTATTTCTTATTCTTCTTGAGCTGTTAACAGATTAATTGGGGGGGGGGGAAAGGAAGATGATTAATAATTTTAAAATGTTTGTGTGAATATTTATTAAGGGATTTGTTCCCTGCCTTTCAGCATGTTAATTTAACTGATCAATTTAGTTTCAATAAATGCACATACCACCAAAGTTTCAAGTGACCTTTTGAGATACTGAAGAATGCAATAATATCCATTCAATAGACAAAACTCTACATATTTCTGTACTTTCAGAATTTCTTTTTAATTCCCCATTACACTAAGGGCTTATCCACACTTACCTTTTGCCTCACTCATTCCAGGCACTAAAGCTCTTTCTTTCTTTCTTTCTTTCTTTCTTTCTTTCTTTCTTTCTTTCTTTCTTTCTTTCTTGTGTGTTCCCTGAAAAAGCCTGCTGCAATGAGCAGCAATTTGGCTTTTCCGTGGGCTGTTGTTTGTTCCGATTCATCTTTAAAGAGCGGGTTTTCACGGAGAAAGCAAAAAAAAAAAAAAAAAAAAAAAAGGAGGGGTGATTGGACACAGAGCTTTAAAGCAGAGCAAAATGCAAAGGAAACATTTATGTCCCTAAATGTTCTCAGTAAATTAGAGTATTAAACTTCAGATCTGAAGTTTACAGCATGTTATCCTCTGAAGGAGAATTATCTGGAAATGATTTACAGATGGTATTTAACTCCGAGTAGACTTGCTAAGATGTATAAGACTGAATCAGATAAGTGCTGGAAATGCAAAGAGGTCAAGGGTACTTTTTTGCATATGTGGTGGACCTGTAAAAGGTAAAAGAGTATTGGGAAATAATTTATAATGAATTTAAAAAAGAATGTTTAAAAGTACTTTTCCAAAAACAAAAACAAAGGACAACCAACAGAGTCCTTTTCGTTGGGGATAATTCAGATGGAAATTCCCAGGTGTCAAAAAAGGCTATTTATGTATGCCAATACTGTGGCCCGTGTTTCGTTAGCCCAAAATGGAAAACGAGTGAGGTCCCAACAAAAGAAAAATGGCAACTTAAACTGATGGAATATGTGCAGCTCACAGACCTAGCATATAGAATAAGAGAACAAGAAGAACATACATTTAAAAAAGATTGGAAAATTTTTATTGAATATATGGGGGGGGGAACTGTGTACACTTGAAAACGTTGGCAGGGTTAAGATAAATTCAACAATGTAAACAGGTTTTGATGGATGTATCAATGGAATACTAAATGGTTTAGTTTATGTCAAATACGCAGGGATTTATGATATGCAAATTGAACCATGGAAAGAGAAGAAGGGAAGTCACTGACATTTTAAGGTTGTTTAATGAATATTTTAAATTGTAAAATAGAAAAGTTAATAAAAACTATACACAAAAAAGTAAATTAGAGTATTAAAGCTTGGCACCTCCTTCCCAGAGTCCGGGAAGCTTCTGCCCAGCTTAGAGAGGCACATGACATCACACACACACCCAATCGCCCTCGCAACCTGGTGCCTCTGGCCGTAACTGTCCCCCTACGAAAAATTTCACAGCACGGTTCGGATAAGTCCTAAGACACTAGTACTAACCAAATCAGCATCAACAGCTGACCGTGTGCTCTTAACTCTCAAACAGTCTAACCAAAACTTGTGATCACATATTCAAACTGGTCTTTAGCAATTAACTGAAGCTTAAGATGATTCATCTATCAGCCAAAATCATTTATAGGTTGCAAAACTTGAACTTGCTAGAGGATATTTCTTATTGCGTGCTTGATCTATTAAAAAGCGACAACTCACAAGCGTAAAACACAGACATGCCTTAAGCTGCACATTACGTACACAATGGAGATTGCTGCAAAAACAGATAATTTGCCAGCAAAGGTGTTATCATTAACACCATCTGTCCAGCTGATCATGACAGGTACTCCTTAGAGACGCATAAACCTCTGGGACTCTTCAGGAAACAGGCAATATTTTCAACCAACCGAAGAGCCGAAACGATCGTTTTAAATGTCCTAATGTTTCCACTGCTTCAGATTTCTTCCAAAGGAAAACAATCCATAGTACAATATGTTTCAGGTTAATTAGTTTAATCCATTTTTAATTAAGTTGATGTTTCCATGCCAACTAATGGTTTTCAAATAGTTGAGATCTTGACAATGCAGAGTGGCTAAAAATTAATTACCTGAAAGCATTTTGTTTTCATATTCTATCAAGCAGGATGCAAAACACCACATTTATACATATGGCTAAGGCAACAGATGGCAAGGGTCCCTGTACCTAGTACTAGAGGGAATTTTGGGGAATCAGCTTTTCTGAATATTACAGTACTGTGATGTGGAAAAGCATATCCATCTTTTGCTGGTTATACTTTTTCTGCTATTGCTTTTAGAAATAGCACCATATTCATCTACCAGCTTGACAGCATCGCTTCAGATTTCATCTAGGCTGAGAATATTATGGAATTATCCAAATCCCACAGCAATGCTTGACCCCACATACACAACAGAATGAAGCAAAAAATAGGCAGGGAGTCTCAGTTAGGTATCAGTCCTGGTCCCGGCACTTTTAATAGTAAAGATAATCATAATCATCTTAATTTCTTAGTGAGGACAGCACCATGTTCTTCATAATGGCTAGTTTCAAGGAGCCCCCCTTTCTTGCTTTATTTGGGGGCTCCCTCCAGACAACCTCTTTATTCAGCACCCATCCTGTTTTGTTTACACAGTGCCCTGCCTTTACAGAGCATTTGTTCAGATTTGCTTGAAGGATCGTTATATGACAATGAGTATTTGTCCTGATTTTCTTTGTAAGGTGTTTGGAGAGGGTGGGGGAGGGAAGAGGGATTATTGTTTTGTTCTGTTCATGTTTTTATTATGTATTTGGTGTTTTTATATTGTAGTTTTATTCTGTGAACCACCCTGAAATCTATAGATGAAGGGCAGGATGCAAATGTATTTTTAACAACAACGAAACAACACATCTTTCCTTAATAATTTTTAATCCATACTTTCCAGTGCCTTTCCACATAACACTTGACTCATTAGTGATAGTCTGGAACTGATTTATCTTGAACCATTTGCTTCCTCTCGTTCATTGTTGCTTCCTTTAATTCATAACCATTAAGCCGCCCTGAGCCCGGTTTTGGCGGGGAAGGGCGGGATATAAATAAAAGTTTATTATTATTATTATTATTATTATTATTATTATTATTATTATTATTAAGCTCTGTGCTTGTCACTCAGTACAAAGCTGAAATATGCACACAATCTCGGGGCATGTACAGAGTGCATGTACAGTTCAACAATGCTTCTTTGTAGAAATGGTATCACGTGCCTTTCTTACCCAAAGACTAGTTATCCAAAGGCTAGACCAGGCATAGACAAACTCAGCCCTCCAGATGTTTTGGGACTACAACTCCCATCATCCCTGGCTAACAGGACCAGTGGTTAGGGATGATGGGAGTTGTAGTCCCAAAACATCTGGAGGGCTGAGTTTGCCTATGCCTGGGCTAGACTATTGTAATGTGTCTAAATGGGGCTGCTTTGCAACCCCAAACTTCAGCTGGTACATACGGTATGTAGCTGTCCAAGTGCTGATCAAAATTCATCTAAAGCATCTTATTCAGAGGTAGCAGACACCCAGTTTGGGAATCTGTTGGACCACAAAGCTTTATTTCCTGCCCTCTTCCAAGATCCCACTGATTTGGGGACTGCGATACCTGAAGGACCGCCTCTCCCCATATAAACCGTCCTGGACTCTGCGTTCATCATCCTTCTTTGTGTGCTCCCTTCACATGAGGTCTGGACAGTGGCAAAACAAGAATGTGCCTTCTCTGTAGTGGCTCCCCATTTGTGGAATGCTGTCTCCGGGGAGGTCCACCTTGCACCTTCATTATATATTTTTAGGTGCCAGGTGAAAATGTTCCTCTTCAACCAGGCCTTTGGCTGATTATTATTCTACAGCCTTTTAAATGTGTCTGTGGGAAGGGTGTGTGTTATTGTTTTGCTGTTTTGCTTTACTTATTTACTTGTTTTTATCCTGTATTTAATTCTGTGAACAACCCTGATATCTTTGGATGGAGGGTGGTACATCAAACAAACAAACAAAAACAAACCAATTGATGCACCTGTCTCTAACTTTGTCCTTGCTTTGATGCCTTTTAAAGTGTTTGGTAAGTGAGAGCTGGACCATAAAGAAGGCTGATCGCCGAAGAATTGATGCTTTTGAATTATGGTGCTGGAGGAGACTCTTGAGAGTCCCATGGACTGCAAGAAGATCAAACCTATCCATTCTGAAGGAAATCACCCCTGAGTGCTCACTGGAAGGACAGATCCTGAAGCTGAGGCTCCAGTACTTTGGCCACCTCATGAAAAGAGAAGACTCCCTGGAAAAGACCCTGATGTTGGGAAAGATGGAGGGCACAAGGAGAAGGGGACAACAGAGGACAAGATGGTTGGACAGTATTCTCGAAGCTACCAACATGAGTCTGACCAAACTGCGGGAGGCAGTGGAAGACAGGAGTGCCTGGTGTACTCTGGTCCATGGGATCACAAAGAGTCGAACACGACTGAATGACTGAACAACAACAAAGTGTTTGGTTGTTTCAAAAGTATGACTGGTAGCCACCCCAAAATCAGGCAAGCTTGCAGTTTGAGGGGTGATGGTAGCTCACCACATCCCCATCATAAATGGAAGCTGACCTTCCTGAAAATCTCAAATGGTACCTCGAACTGTGGCGAGTGCAGCATTTGCTTTATGACTGTCTGTATTCACCCTCTGTCACCCAGCCGAGAAGAATGGCTGCTTCAATTAAGGAGATGATCGTGCCTGTGCTTAAAATCTAATATCTCAAATCCGATTAAGGCAGAGTATGACACAGACTGAGCTTCTGTTGCCATTGATTTTTAAGAAGATGGAGATAATTACTTCAGATAGATTTAACTCAATTGTTGAAGACCAGATGCATAGTTTCTCTGAAGGAACATTCCTCTATTTATTTCTCTCCGTTTCGTGGCATCCTCCCCACCCCGCTACAAATTCTCCAAAACCAGAGAAATACCAAATTTCCTCAGGAAGAAAAAGACAAGTGTGAAAATGTAGACAACCCAGCTTATCAAAGGAACTCTAGTTATAAAATTATGCAAAGACCTCAGCAATAAAATACCTAATCCAGACTTTTCTTTTTCAGGGCGGGAAAGCGCAGGGAGAAAACTCCTAAGTATCATGCTAGTCTGTCATGCTAATTAATTGTAATTAAAGACTATGCATCTTTCACTGTCTGCAAACAAGACTACTGGAACGATCAGAACAGTGAACAGTGATCTTCAGGTTGCAAAGTATTGGTTTGTAGTATTGTCCAAGCTTGAATTGAATGGATTCATCTCAACTGATTTTGGCTCACAGTAAGCTTGTTTTGAGCCCAACCCATCCAAGTTCCAGTGCTCCCAGTGATTCCATAAGGAAAACAATGGGGGCTTCTCAGCCCCCTCATACTGAATCCTCAAACTGAAGCTTGCTTAGTAATAGCCTGCTGGAGTGGCCTTAGTATTCTTTAGCATCAGGTGAGGTTCTTGCAGATTGGAGGTGGGCAAATGTCATCCCCATCTTCAAAAGGGGGGGGGGAGATTCAGGTAACTACCAGCTGGTGAGCTTGACATCGATACCAGGAAAGGTCCCAGAACAGATAATTAAACAATAAGTCTGGGAGCACTTAGAAAAGGATGCTGTGATTACTAAGACTCAGTTTCTCAAAAGCACGTCATGCCAGAGTCTTTTTTTTGATAGAGCTACAAGCTTGGTGGATCAGAGGAATGCTGTTGATGTAGTGTATCTCAATTTCAGCAAGGTTTTCAACAAAGTCCCTCATGTTACCTCTGCCTCTAGATGTGACTCCTCTGAAAAGATTTTTTTTCCCCTTCAGATTACTTCTCCTGTAGTTCAGTTGCTCCCCTAGGATTGGTTATGTTATACCCACCAACAAGAAACTAACAATTAGCCTCTTCAGACATGCATGTTCATTACTTAATATACTGCAGCATGAATTGGTGAACAGGATGCATGAACTGTTTCTCAAATAAAAAATCAAGCACACAAAAAATCAGGTGGCATGCATGCCTGTTTGGACCAGCCTTAGGCCTAAGTAGGTTTAGGACAGAAGCTTTGGATTCATTCTTCTTTGCTAAGTAGGTTTTGCTAAGAGCCTGAGAACCACAGAAATAAAGAGGAAAGATGCTAATAATCTAGTGTTAATTAATGCTAAACTAACCCTGGGCTATGGGAAATGTCAATTGCAATTGGCTACATCAAGCTGAGTCCCAGATGTGTGCCATCCAAAAGCAAAGAAAGAAAGAAAGAAGATTATAATTAGAAGAAAGCAGATAGGGAATAAATCAAGCCCCCTCTCACCCACCCATGTGAAAGAGAAGAGTAATAGCAGCAGCTGCTATCCTAATCTGGCTCACTATTACGTCGATCAACCAAGGGTTTTCATGTGAACTTGCACAACTTTTTGAACTCTTGTACATTAATAAGAATTCAGGTTTAAGCAGTATAGTGCTAACTTTGGAGCCTACTGATTTTCAGAGGGCAGTGTTGTGATAGTTTATACTTTGCTGATGAACATCAAGTAAATATGTGAGTGGAAGAATGTACAATAATAATAATACAAGGGCAATTAAAAATCAAGCAATTAAAACAACCAGTTAAAACCAATCTCAGCATATTTTCAAATCCAAATATAAACATCTTTCACTACAAGTGGAAGATTGTGGAGAAGAGAAGGCAGTGGGCCTTCTTTGACATGAAGTTTCTTCCCTGCTGAAACATCTGTGGTCAATTCTGTCAATGTTGATGTGCTGAAATGGTTAGTGGTGTCGGACGTTTACCTGGGAGACCAATGTTCAAATCCCCACAAAGTCATGAAGCTCACTGGGTGACCTTGGGCCAGTCACCATTTCTTAGCCTAATGTACCACTACGTTGAGCTCCTTGGGAGGTGGCATATAAATGAAATGGCAAATAAATAATTCCCTCACTTTTCCATTCTTAAGTTCAGTCCTCCACATTTTCACATCAGTTTGCAAATGTTTCTTTTTTCATTCCTCATGAAAATTCAGCAGCATTTCGGTGTGAATTTTCGCTAATATATTTATCCTTGTATGGCATCTTGTCCTAGACACACCTTTCCTGCAAAACAGTTTATCCCGATACAATGTATTTTCTATGCTATTTCACTAATACATGCATTACTATGCACACTTTGCCTTTTTGATATACATTGGTTAGTGGAGAACAGAATGGCAAAATTCAGAAAAGTGTACATTTTGAAGGACATCTGTGCTTTGGTTCATCCCCCCCCCCGCCGCCTGAAAATGCAAATTAAGTAGGTTTGCCTATAAATCCTAATGGTCTCATGTTTCTCCCCATCTCTAATCTATAGCATAGGTGAGCAGGTAGCCTCATGCAGTCCCAGTCTCAAATTACGTGGCCACTGATGTCCCCTGAAGCTGCCTTGTTCTCCTATCCCATCAGAGTTCCTTCCTTCCTGTTCGTTTCCTCCTTATTTTTCCTGCATGTTCAATGTGGTGTTCATGCTTTTCTATGTATGGCTTTGCAAACAGATTCTGTAACAACAGCTGCAGGTTATGGGGCAGAGGGCTTCCTCCCTTCCAAGCTTGCCTAAGAGGCTTGTGGGCTGCTTCTATTTGACTACTTCAGGTGTAAATGACAGTGGGCATGCCCTGGGTTGCTGCTGTCTGATGGGAGAAAGGAAATTGTTGAGGACCAAAACAGCTTTACTCCTCTAGGGCATTTTCCCGAAGTGAGCTGCTGTGAGTCAAAAAGGAGAGAAGGCTGCATGCTCCCCTGCCACCACAATAAAATATAAGAGTTCTGCACAAAACCTTATAATATCCTCTATAATAATTCCCTATGTCCCTGCGGCGCCGTCCGTGTGTCAGTGGAATTCGCAACTGGGCATGCGCCCCACTGACAGACGCTGGGATTGGAGCGTAGAGACCACGCCTCTACCTCCCCACCCTCGCAGCTCCAAGTGCTTTCCAACGCTGCCTGCCGCCATTACTGCTTACAAGGCCAAGCGCGGGGGCAGGGGCGCGAAGCGCCCCTGCCCCCGCCGTCGGCCACCTCCGCCGCCTTGGCCGCCGCTCCCCCCCACCCCCGGAAAAAGAAGAAGGGGGAGGGAGCCCCTCTCCACCCCCCAGCGGCCTGAATCAACCCGCCTCGCGGAGCGCCGGTGCTCCGGAGGCCGAAGAGGGTCGCCGCACACCCACCGCCGCCGCTGCAGCCGCCCCCGGGGAGTAAGGAGAGGGGGGGAGCCCCTTCCCACCCCAACGGGTGTGTGCGGCCACGCGGCGGATGCGCGCTGGGCTGGGGGCTTCGTGCCCCTGCCCCCGCCGCCGCCCATCTCCGCCGCCTTGGCCGCCGCTCCCCCCGGGGAGTAAGGAGAGGAGGGAACCTAGGCGCCCGTTTTCTGGCTCTAACATGGCGGGAATTAAGCAAAGCGGCCAGCGATCCGCGAGCGGAGTGAGGAGGGCTGGGAGGGGGGAAGAGAAAGAGAAACGGGGAGAGCCAGAGGACGGGGGGAAGGGAGGCCTCCCCACCCGACAGAAGCGGCCGCTCCTCTGCGGGAAGCCAGGCTTTCCCGCCCTCCCGCCGCCGCCTTCCTAGAGCCCGTAATCGTTGCGGGCTTAATTTACTAGTTGAGGAATAAATGATCTAAATTGATAATCTGGAAGTCAAGACTTTACTGTTAGTAGCAGCCATGGCTGTGCCACTTTTCCCCGGGGGGTTTTCTCTGGCTGGGTAAAGACATAGAAGCAGCACTGGGGGGAAAAGAAAAGAAAAGAAAAGAAAAGGGGGGAGGGAAAGACTATAATTGTAAAGGTTATGCTCTGCTTTCTCTTTTGACTAGTTCACCTGTGAATTACAATGTACATATACATAGTCAAGTTCTCCCCCCCCCGCCGCCGCCCTCAGCGCCCCGCTAAATTCCCCACCCCTTTCATTGTTCCTGTCGGAAGCTGTCTAAAATTCAACAGTGGCAATTTCATTTTCTGGAAGTCACGCTATCTGCGGCACACCGTTCTGCAGCGCGGAAAAGAAATGCTATTCATTGCTCTCGGTGGCTTTGAGAAATGCTTTATTTATGTGATAAAACCGATGCTTCCGTCTTTGCCAGCGTGGCACGTGGGACGGCAGTAGCTGAAAGCTCAATATGTTATCTTCTCAATAAAGCATTTATCCAGCTTCAGAATATTGTTTATTTGCTAGGAGAGAGGTGTGCGGCAGGCAGGTTACCTAGCACCACACTCCAAAGTCGTCCTTCCATCCCTCCCTCCCTCCCTCCACTGTCGAGTTCACATTCATACATGCATTGCACTTTCTGTGCTCTTCCTTGCCACTGGAGGGTTTTTGTACCTCCTGGAAGGAAGGAAGGAAAGAAGGAAGGAAGATCTGGATATCTGTAGCTTGTGCCTTGTTCAGTGAGGTGGTTAAGATCAGGGTAGGTGGCGCTGTGGGTTAAACCACAGAGCCTAGGGCTTGCCAATCAGAAGGTCAGCGGTTTGAATCCCTGCGATGGGGTGAGCTCCCGTTGCTCGGTCCCAGCTCCTGCCAACCTAGCAGTTCGAAAGCACGTCAAAGTGCAAGTAGATAAATAGGTACCGCTCTGGCAGGAAGGTAAACGGCGTTTCCGTACGCTGCTCTGGTTCGCCAGAAGCGGCTTAGTCATGCTGGCCACATGACCTGGAAGCTGTACGCCGGCTCCCTCGGCCAGTAAAGCAAGATGAGCACCGCAACCCCAGAGTCGGTCACAACTGGACCTAATGGTCAGGGGTCCCTTTATCTTTACCTTTAGATGTCTAACAGTGCAGCAGAATGAATGCTCTCCCATGTAAAGAAATGCTGTCCTTTACCCAACGTAAGTTCAAAAAGGTCATTCGGAAATGAGAATGGCAGCAGTACTCCTGCAGCCTTCGAAAAGCTTATAGAGGGGAAGAGGATAAGGATAAAGAGTATCTGTAAACAGCTCATGAGAGGTGTTTTTATTTCAGGCAGAGTTTGCTAAAAGGAAGGAGGAGGTTCTGTAGAGACAGGAAAGGGTAAGGCAGTCTTAGTCAACCTGGCGCTACCCAGATATTTTGGACTACAATTTGTCCTGGCTAGAGCTCAGGTAGGGTTGCCATATTTCAAAAAGTAAAAACCACGACACCCTGAAAGTTGTTGAGCTTTTTTAAAGAAACCCTCAAAATTGTTGAGCCTTTTAAAAAAGGAAAATCCAAAAGGTTTTTGTTTTTGGAAAACCCCAAAGTTGTTGAGATTTTCAGGTCAAAGCGCTGCCTTTCAGAAATCCCCCCCCCTCCCCGCCCGACATATGGCAGCCTTAGCTCAGGAGAATTGTAGCCCCAAACAAAGATGAGGCAAAGACTAAATGCAGTGGGGAAGGCTGTAGCAGTACAAAGTTACTCAGTTAGTCTGCATAGATGAAGAGTGACTTAGACATATTTTAAAGAAATAATCCTTGAACTACTCCTCCCTTCTTTATGAGTCTTCCTGGGTTCTAAGAACTCCAAAACAGGCTCTTTTCAGTGTCCCACTGTTATCTTAAGGGTGTTTGGTGACAATGCAATAAAGGACCTCATCAATTTCTGCACCCAGGCTTTAGAACTTCCTGTCTAGGGAACCCTGCCTATCTAACCCTGCTCACTGTTGTTCTTATGTTCACCAAGTTAAAGGAAAACCTGTTGCCTTAATTCAGTTATAAAACATATCTCCATATATGGATCCTCTGGGTTATAGCCAGTGCTGCCCCTTTGCTTGCACAGCCACTTGTCCAGTTCTGCTTGCCCAGATGAACTTCCACCTCTCCTCTCCTCCCCTCCCACAGCCACTCTGTACACCCCTCATATATTCTCTGGAAGGTTGGGAGAACCTCTGGAGCAGATTTTGAGAGCACTAGGGAGAGGAGAGGAAGGGGAAAGTCCCATTGTGTGTGAGTGGAACACCACTCGCAAGGCTCTCAATACAACTAGGGATGTAAAGAAGCAGCAGTTACCATCCTATTCTATGTTTCTCACAATCAGCCGTTTCCATCCTGCTGCAGTTCGGCTTCTGCTAAAGCCTACTTTATTCATCTCACTCTCCTCTATGCCTGAAACTGATGTAAGACATTTCAGCAGGGGGGAAATGTTGAAACCAACGCAGAAGAGAATGTAGTTATCTATGTAGCATTTATGGACTGAAAAACCCAACGATAGTGAATATTGCCTTGTGTTTGCTTGCGTGATTTCTGTTCCTCACCTCAGATGAACATGCAAATTGTGGCAGTTTCCACTTCTATTTCCATTTTTGATGGAATTCTCTTACCTCCCATTGTTTGTTTGAAAAGCGTGTCTGCAGGAGTTGTTGCATCTGACTGCTCATCCATACCTATACTTGTCTGGGGTGTGTGTGTCTTATTGAACTGTGTGTGTGTGTCTTATTGATATTAATTGGGATATGCTTGCCAATTTAGAAGAAGAAGAAGAGTTTGGATTTGATATCCTGCTTTATCACTACCCGAAGGAGTCTCAAAGCGGCTAACATTCTCCTTTCCCTTTCTCCCCCACAACAAACACTCTGTGAGGTGAGTGGGGCTGAGAGATTTCAAAGAAGTGTGACTAGCCCAAGATCACCCAGCAGCTGCATGTGGAGGAGTGGGGAAGTGAACCCAGTTCCCCAGATTACGAGTCTACTACTCTTAACCACTACACCATACTGGCATTAGTGTTTAATTTAATTTAATTAGTGTTTAATTTAGGGGCATTAGTCCCCTGAAACACTGATTCCATCAGTCCCAAGTATGCAGGTTTACCACAGCTATCAACCTTTCACCCATTTCCACCACCCCTCTGAGTAATACCCCTCCCCACCCTCTCACTATATATAAGGGTCTGGTGACTTCTGTTTCAGTGTATCTGAAGAAGTGTGCATGCACACGAAAGCTCATACCAAGAACAAACTTAGTTGGTCTCTAAGGTGCTACTGGAAGGATTTTTTTTATTTTATTTTTATTTTGTTTTGACTATGACAGACCAACACGGCTATCTACCTTTAACTGGAAGTATGCAGGAGTAATCCATATGTTTGGATGTGGTACAGACTAACACAACCATGTGAGCTTTAGCAAAGATTCAGCTGCCCCCTTCTTCCCATACACATGGCAACTGGTAATGTCATATGACTTATATGGTAGCTAAAAGAGATAAATACCAAACAGTTATGTCAGAAATGAAACTCCAGAGAACCCTCAGGCTAGTTATGATACCTGCTGGGACTTAAAGGCTACAGTCTAACATTTTTGGCTGTACTGATGGTTTTCTGGGGGGGGATTAGATTGATCTTCACTTCATAGGCACAATGTGAAATGGCTTTTTAAACCTTTGCTGAACATACTGGCATCCATTTCCAATCCCCCGTGCCTTTCAGTATGCTTTAAAACTCCACATTTTGATACATGCTCTCACAGTTTATTACAAATAAACTTTCCAGTACTGCGTAAATGGTCATATTTCACATTACTGTGCATGCCAGTTTTTGCTGCAAATGAGATGCTGTATGAACATATTTAAATGATCGCTCTGTAATGTTGTGATATTTTACACAAAGTAGAGTATTTTAAATTCATTGAATTCAGTGGGATCGCAAATCTGATGACAACACTTAATCACTTTATTCCTGTGGTCTCCCTTGCCCTGAGCAGATGGGGATTAGTTCATGAACCAATTATGAAGTGCAGTAACACAGGATCTAACACCACTTCAAAGAAGAAGGACTCCCAATGGTTTTAAACTAATAAAATAATCAGATGGTATAATAAATAGATTTCCTGCTATAGGTTTGAGGATCTGGCCCATTTATTTATTTTTTTAATTCAAGCACTTGCAATTTGCATATAATTTTCTGGAGCTCAGGATGATATCCACTGAGTGCAAAAGCAAACCCTTTATTTTTGCAGGTATTTCCAGCTTCTTGCACAGCATTTTCATGTCCATTATATTTATTTGCAAAGGAAAAGGGCTACCAGGCTAACTGGCTCCTCCTCTAGTGCCTGGCCCTGTAAGTTGCCCCCAATTGGTACCACCAGGTGCCAACAAGTTAATGGTTCATTGGGCTCTAGAGGCTCTATTTCTGGGAGATGAAGGAGCAGGGCAGGAAACTCTCAGTCACCAGCCTTGTGGAGAGAAAAGACCCCAGCTGCAATGCCTTGGGCAAACAAAGGGCAAGAAGACATAGAGGATGTACGGAACATTTCAGAACAGTCAGGAGAAGGAAGATAAGCCCAGTAGGAACATAAAGAAGAGATGGGGAAATCTAGACTCCTAAGTGTGGCTTCTCACACTCCCAGGCAGAGGTCCTCTTCAGGTTGCCATTAGGTGGGCCCAGAGATGGAATACCAGCATCAAATATTTACCAGTCCACACTGTGAGACTTATTGTTGTGGCTCAAGCCTGTCCTGGCCAAAACATTACATTTCAACCTTTTATTGGCATCAAACGAACAACAAAAACAAATCAATACAGAATTACCACTTCCCCAGTGGCATAAAACTTTGATAAAATAAAGGAGGCACAGCAGTCTATCATCACATCTCTAGGTCTCCAGGGAGATCAGACGTCTGCAGTGTATTTTGACGACAAAAAACCAAATGGAGATATTTAGCCACTACATAATCTCCTGGCCAAAATATCTCCTGGCCAAAAGCATTGAGGCAGAGTGCTCCTCCCCTGTTTCGGGAGAGTCTTCCCCATGACCCTGAGGCTCTGACTCCTTCCTGGGGTTTGGGATTTGCTCCTGAGGAGACCAAAATGAGAAACTCAGAAGCTACTGATAAGTAATTGCATTGAAGCAGCCACCCTAAAAGCAGATGTCTGTTCAAAGTAACAGTGACAGTGACCTGGGACACGAGTAGAAGCAGCCACATGAAGCAGCGTAAATGAAGTAAGGCCTTACTTGTGGCAGATTAGATGTGAGTTGGAGTCTTCTCTGACTCCTCAGCCAGTGGTGGCCCATGGAAGATACGGAACACACAATCTTCCCTCCAGAATATGAAGTGGAGTGGTGAAGTATGCAGGCAGCAGATAAAAACTGTCCTTCCACCACCAATAAATCAACAAAAACTTTCTTTTTTCTGTTTTCTGACTATGTTCTAGAGAACTGCAAAGGAGAACAACTTGCCTACCAGTATCATGTTTCCCTTGCAATGAGAAGCCACTGAAGCTGGGTGTGTTCAAGGTCACACTCTTACTACTACTACTACTACTACTACTACTAATAATAATAATAATAATAATAATTTATTATTCATACCCTGCTCATCTGGCTGGGTTTCCCCAGCCATTCTGGGCGGCTCCCAACAGAATATTAAAAACATGATAAAACATCAAACATAAATAACTTCCCTAAACAGGGCTGCCTTCAGATGTCTTCTAAAAGTCAGATAGTTGTTTACCGGTATTTCCTTGACATCTGATCGGAGGGCGTTCCACAGGGCGGACATCACTACCAAGAAGGCCCTCTGCCTGGTTCCCTGTAACCTCACTTTTCACAGACAGGGACCCACCAGAAGGTCCTTGGAGCTGGACCTCAGTGTCCGGGCTAAACAATGGGGGTGGAGACACTCCTTCAGGTATACTGGGCTGAGGCCGTTTAGGGCTTTTAAGGTCAGCACCAACACTATGAACTGTGCTTGGAAATGTACTGGGAGCCAATGTAGGTCTTTCAGGACCGGTGTTATGTGATCTCGGTGGCCACTCCCGGTCACCAGTCTAGCTGCCGCATTCATTGATAGAGAGACCCAGTAGACTGGACAGTTCCTCACACTCAGCTGTGTACACTAAAGTCTGAGTTTGCCTGGCAGACCTTCAGAGATTTCAAAGCAAATGCATTGGTGTTGAACGGGTTCCCAAGTAGATACGCCATTTATATATACCAAGGAGGTGGGGGGAAATCTGCTTTTAATACCAAGAGTTGTACAAGGGGGGGGCAACTCAGTTTGGAATAGGCAAATCTGTATACAGTTCTCCACATTTCCATGCATTTTTTAAAAAAACTCCTCATGAAAACTCACCAGCATTTTAGTGCAAATTTCTCCTAATCTACGTATTTGTATGCAATTTTGCCTGATGTACACTTTTTTGTAGTGGAATTTCCCCAACACAATGCATTTTGCATGGTACTTTCACTAATAGATGCATTTTTATGAACACTTTATCCCTGTATATGCATTTTCGTACATGTTACTTGGCTGGAGAACTGCACTGCAAAATCTGGAAAAGTGAATTTTGAGCAATTCAACATTTTGGACTTTGTGCTGTTTTTGGAAAATGCAAATTACATAGATTTGTTTTTTTAATGTGAACTGAATAAAATTCTTCCCCCATCCTTACCTCCCACCAATGCAACCTTGCCACTCTTGGCTACTCTAAGGTTGTTCTTCCTCATCCCAGTTCACTTCCATTGTTAGAGCTGGGCTCAAGCAGCTGAGCTTAGTTAGGTTCAGTCTTCTTTCCTGCATGTTCCTGTGGATACAAAGGTTGTTTTATAGGCAAGCAGGCAAATTATACAACATAAACACATACGCATTTAGACAGGCCCTTAAACCGACTAAAGCTTTGAGCCTTAATTGAAACCAAACAAAATTGGCAAGTGCCCAGTTTAAAAATGCTGTGAAGTCTTCTGCGCTTAATTCGCTATGTAAAATTGCCCCTGCTTCTCCAGCGGAGTTATTAGTAGCATAAAACTTCGCCCTTAACAACATTTTTCAGCAGCAATGTGGGCATTGCTATGAGGATGAAATTGACAAACTTATAATTGGCTTTGCTACGTGGAAGCTGTAGATTGTGATAAACAGGAGGCCACAACTCTGTTTTATTTGTGTTAAAAATATGAAGGACAATAGCGAGGGAACAAGTACATTTTTAAATGGATGCCCACTCCAAAATAGAGCTTTTTTTGTTTGTTTTGATGAGCCTTGGTCTTTCTGGAGGTTTTTATGCTTGCCTGAGCTGTCCATTGATTCACCTTCTGTATCTTCAATTCCAAGTAGGAATCATCTTGCATTTTTTTTTTCTAATTTAGGAGCAGGGACCATACTTTATTAGTGTCCCTTTTCCAGTATGAAAAGTGTGTTCATTCACATAGATCACCCATATGATCCACATGAATGTACATCAAGTAGATCAGTTACTTGTGGGAGTTAGCCTGCTGCGGTAACAGCATCGCTGGCTCTGAAGGCAGTTGGACTGCAGTTGTAGTTTAGTGACTCTGAAGGGCTGCCAAGTATCTCAGAAATATAAGTACTTTAGCTGGTTTAATATATTTAACTGCTGCATGGCAAGGTTCGGACCACAAGCAGTTCTTAGATGTAATTATTTTAAAAGAAATTGTGCTGTCCCCAGCAGAGTGGTTTTATTGCAGACAGTACTTTAAAATGCAATAAAAATCATAAAAGAAGGTACATATGACCCATTTTAGAGATTTGCTTTATAAAAGTCTCCTAATAGTATCATGATTTTATTACACACAATACAGATCCATACTTGAAGCTAGTCCTCGTTCTAACAATGTATCTATGAACATTGTTATCCCTGAGTCATAAGAATTAAACCTTGATCTTTCTCAAATCCCATCGATTTCAAGTTAGGATCCTAGTGTATAGGTTCATTATCTATAGATGTGCTAACCATAGTTCCTAGGTACTTCTTAGGGATGTTTCTGAAATATTCCACATCTATTTTTTCCATGAATTTTGATGTTTGGAATTGCCCAGACGTCTTCTAGATGGGTGACTGATACTGCTAGTATATCATTGCTGTTCTGCTTTAAGCTACAGGGAGAACTGCAAGACTTTCCACATAAGTGGGATACTGAATATTTCCTGTCTGATCTTCTCACTATCACACCAGTGAGGGTGATGGAGCCACTGTGGTTTGGGAAGGGGATGGACACATTTATCTAAGCAGCCATTTGAAAATACTTAAAAGCAAACATTTTGAAACTGTTTCCACCCTCCACAATAGACACATTTCTAAACATATTTTGAGACACTTCTTTTAAAGCCAAGTACGGTGTTGGAACATTCAGGAAGTGTGAAATCCAGTGGATAATTATATTCTGATCAGCACATTAATCTGCAAGGGAGCTATTAACTACGAAGCTCCAAATTTGGAATCCCCTTCAAAGCTATGCCAAAGTTTTGTTCCACAAATCCCAAGTTTTAAGCTGCAAGTCACAGGTTTTGTGCTCAGGTGTGAAACCAACATACCCAGAAGAGTGGCCTATCGAACACTCAAAAAGCTGTCATTGTCATATCCATGCCAAAGTTTTGTGTGGCAAGTCTGCTGCCACCTAAAAGTGTGTGAATGACATACTCTTTGGTGAACACACAAAAAACAACATTGTCCTATCTCCTTGACATCTATGCCAAAGTTTTGTGCTGCGGTTGTCCAATTGGCAAACTTGCTGTGAGCAAAAACAATAGGCCGAATGCCCAGAAGGATATCTTTTGGGTTGAGGATTGGGTTCAGTAATCTTAAACTATCAGAGTGTGGATCATTGATGCTCGGCCATGCCAGTCTAGGAACAGCCATAATCAGCCATAATTTTGCATAAGCACTTCTCAGCAATGAGGTCACCTGGGCTTCCAAAGCTGAAGTTTATGGGTTGAAACAGAGGAAACTTAGTGCAAAACTTTGGCATAAGATGGAAGTGAATAAGAGATTTCGGGGTCTGTACAGCTATGGCATCCAATGGAAGACGAGAGGCTTTTTGGCGAGTGCGCCAGATTTTGGCATCACACAGGGCACCACTGAAATTTGAGATGCCAAGGTCCAAAACTGTTGCAGTGAATACAGCTGCCTGGAAGTAAAGGATTGAGTTATTTCATATTGGAATCCTGACAGATCAAACTTGTCTTGCAACTCTACAGTTGTCTAACACTGAGTGCTTCTTTAGTCTGCAGAATCCTTCATTCCTCCTTCCTCTCCCTCTTGGTTATTTGGTGTCTTAAAGGTAAAGGTATTTACCATTAGGTCCAGTCACGGACGACTCTGGGGTTGCGGCGCTCATCTTGCTTTACTGGCCGAGGGAGCCTGTGTACAGCTTCTGGGTCATGTGGCCAGCATGGCAAAGCCACTTCTGGTGAACCAGAGCAGCACACGGAAACGCCGTTTACTTTCCCGCTGGAGCGGTACCTATTTATCTACTTGCACTTTGACGTGCTTTTGAACTGCTAGGTGGGCAGGAGCTGGGACCGAACAACGGGAGCTCACCCCGTCGCGGGGATTCAAACCACTGACCTTCTGATCGGCAAGCCCAAGGCTCAGTGGTTTAGACCACAGCACCACCCGCAATTTGGTATCTTACATTTTGGTTGCCTGTGGACAGCTAAATATTTTGAACCCTCTCCTGCTCAAGAGAACTTCATTCCCCGCCCCCCACCCCAAAAAAAGCATCAGGAAAGTGTCTTTAGAAAAAGGGTGCTGGTATATCTTGCATGGCATGCAGGTGCCTTTAAAATCCACCCTATCTGAAAAGAAATGAAGAGGTGTGGGAAAGTAAGCTCCAGAAATGGCTCGTGGCAACACTACCTATTGTGGGACGCGGGTGGTGCTGTGGGTTAAACCACAGAGCCTAGGGCTTGCCAATCAGAAGGTCGGCAGTTCGAATCCCCATGACGGGTGAGCTCCCGTTGCTTGGTCCCTGCTCCTACCAACCTAGCAGTTCGAAAGCACGTCAAAGTGCAAGTAGATAAATAGGTACCGCTCCAGCGGGAAGGTAAACGGCGTTTCCGTGCACTGCTCTGGTTCACCAGAAGCGGCTTTGTCATGCTGGCCACATGACCTGGAAGCTGTACGCCGGCTCCCTCGGCCAATAATGCGAGATGAGCGCCGCAACCCCAGAGTCAGTCATGACTGGACCTAATTGTCAGGGGTCCCTTTACCTTTACCTTAACACTACCTATCTTTTAGGGGTGAAGACAAGACAGATAAGCCCGGTTCGCACATAACATGAAACCATAGTTTAAAAACAAACTATAGTTTAATGTGAGCAAGCAAAGTGCTGGGGCATGCTGCTCAAAAGTCCATGTGTTGCTCTTCCCTTACTCCTTCCTTCGGCGCACTGCAAAGAAAACAAGCCAGAGATGGATTGTATCATGTGCGAACATACCTTGGCTCACTGCTTGTGGTTTGTTGACAGGAAACATACCATGACAGCTGGTTTGCACATAACATGAAGGCAATATTTCATTTATTTCCCCTCAGCTGAGGGCCAAAGGAGGAGGGAAGTGATTTTGGGGGTGGGGTGCGCCAGCTTGCTGCTCATTCACCTTAGAGCACAGCTTATTTTTAACACCTTATTTTGTTATTTGCTTGTTTTTATATTTAAGCCTTTTAGGTAATTTCTAGATTAATACATATGACATTGGAGCCATTTCTTCACAGCCATGCTTACATAATGAACTGCTTGCTCTGTAAATCAAGCGCTTCAGGGATATTCAAACTTAAAACGCATCCAATCAGCAATGCTGATTGCCAAGCATTTGAGATGTCACAATCTGCAATTGGCGGCACCTAAGTCATATCAAAATTCATTACAGCTATAATGTGGAGAAAATTAGATTTTTAAAATATTAATAACCTTCATATTTATGCTGCCACATGATATTAGTGGTTGCAAGGGACTGGCCGGGATGCGTAAAATGGATCTCTGGTGAGGTGTCTAATGGCGGGAGGCGAGAAAGCGCTGACCAGCATTCCTGATTGAATAGAAATTTCATTCAATATAACTGGAAGCCTTTCAAGTAATTTCTGGATTATTTTCTTGCTGATTAACTGAAATGAGCCACAGTGTATCGGCAAAAAAGAGTGATTTATGCCAACATCTTTATTGAAATCCAGTTAGCACAGGGAATGCTACATTAATTTATAGCTTGACTTGCATCACATTTATTTGAATTAGATTAAAATAAAAGAGTGCCGTATTTATTTATTTATTTGTACCAGCCATGCACATTTCTCGCCCCACACCCCTTTTTTTCTCCTGGAGGAAAATAATTATAGGAACACTTTTCAAGTTTGTGGATTTCAAGATAGTCCAGTGTCAAAATATGTGAGGGGAGTTTAGGGGCAGAAGGTCACCCATCTCCTCACCTCCTGCCCTGCTCTGTTCTCCTTCTGCTTTATAATGACTCCTCCTGTCTCCCTTCCTGCTGAAGGAAATAGGGTGGAGATGAAGCCAAAATGAGGTCTCCTCAGTGATAAAATGACATAATAAAAAAAAAACCCAAAGCAGAGCATGTCTTTGAGTGTGTGAGTTCTGTTTCTCAATGAACGAACAAGCACATATCTCCACCTTCTATGAGCCGCAAAAGCTTCTTTGGCTAGTAGACAATGTGCCATTCTGGCAGTAGCACACACCTGTTGGCCTTAGCTGGGAGAATTTGGGAAGTCATCAGCACAGTTGGAGTCAGTCCATGCCACTCCGCTAGTAATAGCATCCATGATAATGTCCAAAATATCCTGTGGGAAGCAAGAAAAGGATGGATCGCATAAAGATGCACCTAAACCATTCAGCTTGGTCACCTGAATTATTCTGCCAGGTGGTAAGGGGCTGAGCTATGGCAACATAGAGCCCATATCAAGTGTACAGCTAGGACCTGCGAGGGCAAAACTGTGCAGAGGGACAGCATACATGTTTCAGCCTGCCTGTTGCATCTTGGCCATGCACTGGGCATGCTTCCTTCATCTACAGACCCTCTTATGTCCAGGCTGAACACCTGAAGAGGACTTAGTTATAAAATGGCTCTCACTTGCTGGATCATCACGTTGTTGTGGTGAGTGGGCTTGCACGTTCCTATGACCCTTGTGAGCAAAGCCGTCGGGAGTCTCGTACTCCCAGCAGGGTCACCCAAGGCGGTAAGGTCAAAGGGGAGGAGCTAGACAAAGAATGATCCAAGAAATCCTCAACGGCAGAACAGGAGGAAGATAATATGTATGTTACAGCAGCTGTGAAGGCGGATGAAGTCGTGATACTCATGTCATCAGAATAGAGCCTTACTGCAAAGACTGTGCGCTGGTCAGTGTGCACTGATCTACACACATAAAACAAATTCACGCACAGGCATCTTCCAAAAACCCATCCCAAACCCAAATGGGCTTTGAAGTTGCTTGAACTCAGGATGAAAGGGAGAAACATGCTAAGAGGAAGGCACGATGATCAATTCCCTCCAGGAAACCTATGTCCCCACTGTGGAAGGACGTGTGGATCCAGAATTGGCCTCACGGACTCACTGTTAAAACCATGTTTATGGAAGACAATCATACTCGGCTATGAGTGATTGCCACAGAAGAAGAAGACTAAAATGGCTTCCCTACCGGTAGCTGAATGCGTATTTAACAATCCAGTAATTTCTCTAAGTTCTGAGACCCTAAAGCATGGGTAGGCTAACTAAGGCCTGGGGGCTGGATCTGGCCCAATTGCCTTCTAAATCCAGCCTGTTGATGGTCCGGTAATCAGCATGTTTTTACATGAGTAGAATGTGCCCTTTTATTTAAAATGCATCTCTGGGTTATTTGTGGGGCATAGGAATTCATTCATTTTTCCCCCTTCAAAATATAGTCCAGCCCCCCACAAGGTCTGAGGGACAGTGGACCAAAAGTTTGCTGACCCCTGAAGTCATCTTGTACAGATAGGGATGAAAGAATCTGTCCATTTTGACTCTCATTGGCAAGCTTCTCGTTTTTCCAAGCTTAAATCAGTTTCTCCACATTCCTTCAAGAATTTGCAAATACCTTTAAAAAAAAAAAATTCACGAAAATTCTTCAGAATTTTAGTGTGAATTTATCTTGATAAACACATTCTTGTATGCAGTTTTGAGTAACAAGTGGTTTAGAGTGTTGGACAAGGACCAGTAAGACCAGGTTTGAATCCCTGCTTAGCCATGATGCTCAGTGGGTGACCTTGGGCCAGTTACGTCCTCTCAGCTTAACCTACCTCCTAGGGTTATTGAGAGGATGAAATGGGGAAGGGGGAGAACCATGAATATCACCCTTCAGCTCCCTGGAGAAAAGGCAGGATATAAATGTAATAATAAAATTTTTTTAAAAATCAGAATACAATGCATTTTTATGTTCTTTTCAGTAATATACTGAATTCCATCCACACTTACACCTAAAATATACATTTTTGTAAACATCGTTTGGCCAGGGAAATGCATCACAAAATTGGGATACATGAGAATTTTGAAGGATGGCTGTATTTTGCTTCTCGTATTGTTTCAGAAAGTGTGAATTTGAAAGATTTGGTTTCAAATGCAAGCTCAGTTGTGAATTCCCCCTCTATCTCTATGCACAGGAAGGAAGAGAAATTAGTTATTTGGATTTATCTTTAGCCCCACTGCCACTAGCGCCAGCTATCCAGACCAGACCCCACATTTCTTAAGTCTGGGGAGCAGACCCAGTGGACTTCAATCTCAAATTAAATGCGACGTAAAATGTACAGAATGTTAAAGCACCTACATTTTCCATCCTGCAGTGGCTCAAAAATCTTCAACTTGCTTTGGACAGGTTACTTTGAAAGCTATATTTCTCACAAATTATGAGCAGTTATCCTGCCTCGGAGGTTAATAGGATTTCAGGATCTCAGTTCATGTAATAAAAATTAATCTGGCTCTGCCAGGAACTGTAAATCAGTTTACTCTTCTGCACTGAATACAAATATCTAAATGATGCTCCTTACATATATTTTGCAATTTGCACTGCACTCTCAGGGCCTTCTGCTTTAATCAGCAACCTCATTTCTGTACTTCATGCCCACTTAAACAACCCTCCTGTTACCATTTTGTATTTCTGGTCATGGTTTGGGGTTCAGAGAGTTTGGGGATTCCCCAGAATCACTTACTAGTGGGATGAGATACCATGGAAGTGCTGACTGTATGAAATCCCGCCTTCATGTCACCCCTGTGATTTGTATATGCTGCAAGATTGTAACACACTTTCAGAGTGGAAAACCCAGTCAATTTCTGGGCTGAATCCAGGGCCGGATTTAGGTTTGATGAGGCCCTAAGCTACTGAAGGTCATGGGGCCCTTTATATGTCCAGCTGTCCTTTGTCAACAACAAATTGTCACTGTTTTTTGTGTTGAATATATGCTATATGGTAATTTATGGACCTAATAGGTATCTAAAGCCATTTGTACATAACAAATAGGAGCCTACACAACAAAACACTGTTGCTGTATGTAGGTTTTATTTTATTTGTTTTTTATCTTATATTTTGGAAATGCACATCCAGTTTTTCCCCCTTTAACCAACAGACTACTGGCCCTTGGAATCTCACCCGCAGATTCCCTTAAACTTGATCTTGCCTCAGCAAAGCGTTTCATCAACCAGAGAATGGAAGACATCGAGCTACAACGAAATTCTTCATTGGGTGGGGGGGGGGTCTGTTCGCCCCGGTTCCTTGGCATTACCCCACTATACCATGTCCCAGCTTATCTATCTTCTCTGTCCACTGCCTCCCACCATTTTGCATTTATTAAAGTTTAATGCCTTTCCCTCCAATGTTTTGCGACACAGATTTTCTAAGGGTTTAGTCTCTGATGTATGTGTATGCAACAATAAGTCAACGGAATCCCTTTATCATATAATTCTTTCCTGCCCTTTGTATAGTGATGCCCGAGCAAAAACACTAAGTTCAATAATCCAGGAAATGGTTGGCGCGCCGGTAGAGTCACACCTTGCCATAATCCTGCAAGATAAGGTCCCTACCATAACCTTGCAGGTGGCAAGGTTCTTAAACTCCGTTTTATCTCAAAAAAGGCGAGCCGGCCAATTACAGGACTGGTAAAGGTCTCTGCTACTTTCCCTCTTGATTACAGCTAAATTACCCCCGGCGGCCATGGTTTTTCGCTCTTGTGACTTTTTCCTTCACTGTGTTTCTATGTATGTTTTTGTGTTTTTTATATAATGTCTATACGGGCTTATAGCCGAAATAAATCTATCTATCTCCTTTAATTTTTTGGGGGCCCCCCAAGACAGTGGGGCCCTAAGCTATGGCTTGTTTAGCTTATACGTAAATCTGGCACTGGCAGAATCATTTTGTTTCCATTATTAAGTCTAATATGTCCCCCTTCCACATTTATTTCTAGAGTTCTTTAAAAAAAAAACAGATACCAAAAATGTGCTTTTACTACATGTATTCAAGTGCACAGTTCTATCTATTACATTTTAAATAATAATAAAATTATTAAAAATAATCTTTTACTATAATTTGGATGTTTGGTGTCTCTCTTGTTTGGAGGTCCATGAGTTGTCTCCATATCCATATAGTCCGACCTTAGTGTCTTCTGGTAACTGTGGAAGCTTGAAAAGCGGCGAAATCACTGCTCTTCCTTTTCATGTGAAAGAGCCATGCATTATGTACACTTCATTTTCTAATTACTGCAATGTGATAATTATAACTAAGTTGTCCCTGTCATAAACTTTTTGCACTCAAACATCATTTTTAATAAATGTGTTCTCCTGAGTCATCTAAACGGACCTAAATGCATTTTTTAAATCAAGCTTTGCTCTGAACACTTATAAAATAAATATTTTGGCTAATCAATAGTTATAGATATAACTGTGCTGTGGTCAATCATATAAAATTTTTTCAAAAACCATTTTTTTTTGGGGGGGGGAATGAGATGTCACAAAGCCAAGTTAAAATGTGATGTATTGCAGTTGTGGGATCTTCTTGAGGTAGAAAAATGTGATTTTTAGATCTGTTAATCCAATTCTGATTTTTAAAAGGGAGCAATCAGTATTGCACAGGGTTTTGTTGTAAATTCTTCTGCCTTGCATGGAGCCCAGGGGTTGTTCGTGCCCTTTAGTTAAAATTACAATGCAGTGGAACTACTACTATCATGTTTCTTGTACTAAAACAGATATGGAATTCTCCTGTGCATAAACCACTCCAATGTCGTTGTCGTTGTCATTTGTTGGTTGGTTGGTTGGTTTGTGTGTGTGTTTGCAGCTATAGGCAGATTAATATGCTGATTTTGTTCACTTTTATTAAGTCATCATCATCTTATTTACAGACCATGAGTTATCTTTGTAACACAGTTGGACAGAAGGGAAAAAACAAAAACATTTTTAACAATCCAAAACAAGGAAAAATACACACACAAATGCATTTTTAACAATCCATAGCAATCTAAAAGGATCAGATATAAAATAAGTGTGCAATCTCAAAAAAAGTATAAATCAAAGAGGTCTGTTGTGTGCAACAAAGATAATACAAGATAAATAGAATACATTCATTCAACAAATTCAAAATCTCCAGAGTGGTCGATGCTGAGGATGCAGGTGCTTATCTTGTCAATTTTGATTTACAAAACTAGTAAAAAGATGGCAGGCAGAGTCCTGTTTAACTGGTTTCTCCATCAGATTCTCTGTGTGAGTTTTGCTGTCAATGTCAAAGCCCTTTGACACCAAAGTTCAATGAAACAGGGTTGATCTTCTAATATAACAAAATTCCCTGCCATACTGCTACCACTAAGAATACAATCTGATTTTTATGTAAAATGTCATTCCAGCCATCAAACATGTTTCAATAGCCCACGTGGTCGATGTTTTGTTGATGCTCCAAGTCAAGGTACCTAGTATGTATCCATAGCTAATCAAATTATTATGAAACGCCCTTTCATGATGTCCAAAATCAGCTGCCTGTGGCAAAGTGAGTTCTCCATTACAGAGAGAGCTCATGTTGTGGTGGGGGCAGGAAAGCCACCTCCCCTTGTAGCTGGGGGTTTGGCTTGCTGGCCACAGCAAGTATTGACCCAGGGTGTTGCTGGGGAAAAACACATGTATCTATTTGTGATGGACAGCCCAGCGTCCTTTAAATTGGTCAGCACGTGGTGCGATCTTCCTCTTTGCTGCGAGCTTCGGATCTCCCGCCCCCCCCTCCCTGGTATAGGCTTGTGCCTTGACCTTGCTGTTGCCTGTCATGGGGTCGTCTGCTTTTGAGGCAGGGGCCTAGTAGGAATTTTTCCATTTGGCTGGTTGGCTGTGCCATTTGGTTTTCGCCTACTACGTAGCAACTAGTCACAACTTGTAAGGTTGGCGGTTAGGCATTGGTTGTGTTGGTTAATGGAAGGGCGGTAGTCCTCCAAAAGTGATCATGGTGCGTGGGAATTCCATTAAAGGAATCCAGCGGCTCAATATGCTTGTCCGAACCCGGTAGGGTTGCAGGGCCGTGCATGAGCCCCTGGGACCTCTGGAGAAGGGGGAGGTCTCTGCGTCCCAGCCTCCATTCAACTCTCCCCAGACTGGTTTCCCCCCGCTGACAAGTGGTCAGCTCTGTCCCGTCGGACAGCTAGTCTTCTTCGCTGACAAGTGGTCAGCTCTGTCCCGTCGGACAGCGTGAACCAATGCCTACGCAACCACTCACGTGTTTTGTATTTCAATAAAGTTGTGGCCAAAACTATGCCAAAAACCCAAACAAAAATTACGTCTCATTTGTGAATTTATTGGTGGGGGGTGGCTTGGTGACCTCTACACGCAACTGCCTCACTCTGCCTAGGACTAGACTTGCTTTCTGCCTATTGAGTCTCATGATATGCTGAGTTCATTGACAGCACAATCCTAGGCATATCTACGCAGATTGTGTTAAAGAATTCAGTGTGACTTACTGCCTGGAAAATATGTGCACAGAATTGCAGTATACCTGGCAAACCCTCCTGAAAAGGTGCAATGAAAAGCAGACGGGTGAATAACAGCTGAGGAAAAAGATGTTTGGATGTTATCGGGACTGAATAAAGATGGCGACTGTCCGTGATTAGGCTTTTGGAGTCAGAGAATCAAGGGGCAAGGCGATTGCATGGTGATGAAATACGGATTTAAACCCACACAGAGATATTGTTTGTTTTGATTTATCTTGCTAGTTGGAATGCATCAGAGGCGGTGAAAATATTGGAAGGGTGGAAAACAATGGACAATAGTTGATCAGATACCTCCGGAGTTTGAAGCGTGGGAAACCTCCAAATAAATTCAAATAATAATTTGGCAGAATTGGAACTTTTCTTTTTTTTATTGATAATTGGATAAATAATTTGGAATGTAATTTGGAATGTTTCAATGTGATTTTCTTGTATTGGAAACTCTAATAAAAATGATTTGGGGGGGGGGGAAAGAATTGCAGTATACATTGTTGTAAATTAACGAGGATACTATATTTTATTTTAATTTTTAATGTCTGCCATGTTTTACAACTTGCTGTGGGCCCAGTCACGCTTCCCAGATGTCTCCATGCACATCCTTCAAAAATCCAGGTAGTGGATCTTCCTTCAGGACTATTAACATAACTTAATTAGGGACTCTTAGAATTTGGGAAATGCCAATAGTTTCTTAGTTTGCCTCTATGGCTGGACTAGAATCATAGAATCATAGAATCATAGAATCATAGAGTTGGAAGAGACCACAAGGGCCATCCAGTCCAACCCCCTGCCAAGCAGGAACACCTAATAACAATATGTCCATTTTACATAATTTCATAAGCAAAATCAGACATGTTTTTCTCTCCAAGTAGGTCATGGAAACTCTTCCATCAAACTTCCCTGAGTGTTATACCCAAAGTTCAAATTCACTTTGTATGAAAGTGGGCAGAGGAAAGGGTGGTGATTTGATGGGGGAAATAATCCTTCTTGATATGAAAACAAGCTGAGGTAGGCGGATTTATATAACACAATACATGTTTTTCAGGCTGTTCTGCTTTCAGCCCCTCACCATATGGAAGCCCTCAAAGAAATGTCTCCAGTCTTTCCAAAACTTTTCACTTAGCTCAGAAATTCTCGGAATGTTTGCATCTCTCAGCCCTTCCTTTGGCCAGGAGTCTCTTTACATCTGAGACAAGTGGCATGTGCAGAATGTGATTTGCAGCTGGCTACATGTTTGTGTAATGCACCATAAATCAACATGGGCATGGGGGACAACAAATGATTCAGCTTGTGCTTCGGCACTATAAAACATAACAAGACCATCGTGGATTTCTCGACTTGAAGCGCAGGAACCATGATGGATTTCTCCCCAGTCATTTCAGATGGTTGGTTTGTAGAATCTTGTTTGTATCACTTGCCTTCCATAAATCGCAAGTGGGCCTCAGCAACCTGGTGCTGGAATACTGCCAAATGCTATGGCGATTTCTTCACCGTCTAAGCAGCAAAACAAATCCCACGACCTCTTGCAGAGTCCATTGCATTTCAATATGGCTCACCTTATCTGCATACTCATTGTGTGTGTATATATATATATATATATATATATATATATATATATATATATACACATATTATATAAAACTTCACAAAACATTAAAGGTTTCATTTATCACCCAAACTGCTAATGTAGCAGCTGCCACTATACCCATTTTCTTCCAAAATGAACACTTCTCTTACTGCAGTTCCCAGAGGAAATAGACAGGGTCTAGGAATGGGTGCAGAACAACAGAGGCTACATTAAAGCTATCATCATCATCGTCGTCGTCGTCATGCTTATTGAGAAGTTTCAAAGGAATGGATTCATAAATAATAATAAAAAATAAATAATAGCTGCCAAGAATTAAAAATATATAGCGTAGCAAAAGAAATCACCTAACGTTTCAGAGAGCATACACATGCATGTTCTTTGTTGGATGACTGCAGCATGTATCTTTTCTTTCTCATTTGAATCCCGATTATCCTGCAAAGGTGTAAATAAGTAGCATGCTTGGGAATTTCTGTGATGTGCATTTAGAAAAGAGATACACTCAGCTTTTTCTAAGGATCTTTTAACTAAGCAGAGTTTAGAATCTTGTTTGTAATAGTGCTGGAAATGTTTTTACCCAGTCTTGCCCCAGACCAGGAGACAATGTTTTGAGGTTGAGATCTCATACTGGAGAGCAGACATTTCTGTGCCAGGGTACCAGCAGCAAAAGGACAGGTAGTCCCATGCAAAGCAAGGGACTTATCCACCCGTATTGCTTTTCATTTTAAATGATAAGCTGTCATGGGCTCAGATGTGATTTGAATACGTCTTTCTTTGGTCCTGGAGTTTGTCTGTGTTCCAGCCAAGCTAATGCTCTTCTCCACTTGCCTTAAGAATGTAAGCACTGCCATTCTAGATCAGTCTAAAGGCCTACCTAGTCCAGCCTTCTGTATCCAACCATGACCAGCCAGAAGCTCATCCAGATACCCTTTTTATGGTGCATTCATTATGATTTGAGCTCAAGATAGTATCAGGGTGGCTAAACAAGACCCCACTTGCAGTACAGTAGGTACCTGCCAAAGTTTCAGGGTCGACATACTGCTGTGCTTCCATGTCCCCAAACTTCCTGCTGACTGAGGGATTGACTGTTAAACCACTCTGAGAATTGTAGCTCTGGGAGGGGAATAGGGGCTCCTAACAACTCCCAGCACTGTTTGAAAACTACAGCTTCCAATATTCTTATGGTGTGAATGTGGCCAAATAATTCTTCTCCAGATGGTAACAATGCAGTAACATTGGGGAAGCATTACAGAACAGAGTGGAATGATTTGTGGACAGTCCAGTCTGATCCACCATTAATGCACCCACCAAACATAACCGTCTGGAGAGCTCCCTGGGAGGTCACAAGCATTTTTGTCCTAACATTTCATGTTTAGACTTATACTCTCTCTGTACATGGAGAATATAAACAAACTTGCATAGTGTACACCAGTTAGATCAATGGCACAGGATCATGAGGGTAATCTTTCCACCAACAGCATGAAGGAAGTTAATTTTTCGTGTTTCCACACTGATTATTTCCCTGAACACAAGGTAAGCATATGAAGGTTTCTCTCTGTTTGAAGCACCTTAGCAATTGACCTTGTTGAGCTGGCTATTGTTCTGATGTATAATATTGCTGCTGGACAAAATTCCTGCTGATGGTGAATGCTGAAAGATGTTTAATGGTCAGTCTCTAGCGCTCCTCCTTCAACATTTTAGGCTTTTAAGATGGCCATTTCGTTCCACATATCTTGATGACCTTTGCATGACATTCAGTGCCAATAGCTGCATGCAGCAAGAACAAGCCCAGCATCAGCCTCCTGTCCAAAGCTGTCATCTTCACTTTCCCCATGCATGAATACTTGACTTGGCTGCATTCCAAACAAAGAAGAAGACAAAGGGAGCACACATTTTGCTGCAAACCAAATCACTCAGTGGGGCCTTCAAAATGCAGCCCACTCATTTCTTGAAAAGAAAGCACCTGTTGGGCTTTTAAAGAAATGCTCTTTGGAAGAAGTGAGCCTCTTGGAAATTAATTTCTCATTTACTGAGAGCATAAGAAAAGTGGCAAGTGAGGCTTGGTGGCTTGGGCTAGAATCCTGGCCCTTTAAGTATAGGTGCATAATCTGTTCTCCTGGACAAAACCAGCTCCAAATCCATAAATAATCAATTTCCTGCAACAGCGATAAATAATCCTTTTTGATTACTCTTGAGACTTCGTTGGCTATCATTTTGAAACATGGCAATTGACAAGCCAAATTCAATGGGAACACAATAAGTCAAAGAAGCCCATGCACATTTCCCCTAAGCTTCCTGTGGTATAGGGAAATATCAGAATAAACTGTGTGAAATCCTACACCATGGTGGGCAAATTACTACGTGTGGAAAGAATTGTCTTATGTGACCACCTATGATGTCTGAGAAGGCTATTTAACTAAATTGAGAGTTTTTGGGGTAAGGTTTTGGCAGTTTTAAGGGTTAAGATGCCACATGTTTAAACTTTATAGGTTTAGGCCCTCAACTGTCCTCCTTTGCCTTTGGAGACATCCTCACAAAGTCAAATCTGATTGTCTAGGACTAAGGTTGCATTGTGACATCATCTCTATGTGACCCATGACTGGGTGGCTCCTACCTATGAGACTGGTAGGACAAAGGACACAGCTGCAGCCAACTAGGGGGAACAATGTTACTGAATGGGATCCGGAGAGGTAAGTTTCTAACAACAACATATTTTCTGGGTGATTTTTTTGACTAGAGTGAACTTATCACTTTCGACCCCTCAGATTACTCCAAAGTGGAATATATTTTGCAGAAACCTAATACAAAAAAACCCAAATGCTCAGTGTATTTCCTTTCCCCATTACTGAACAGTCACTCTGTGTTTTCGCTAAGGAACAGAATCCATCCGTATTAACAGATGGCTTGCCAGTGCCTCGCACTTCCCACAGCAGGTACAAAACTCACAACTGTCAAAAAGTCAAGAGAGAGGCTATTTTGCTATCCCGATAACTCTCAGAAGGAACTGGGAAACATGAGCCACTCTGCGGTCATTATTTCTACATTTCAAGATGAGATTAAGTGTGTGTGTGTGTGTATGTGTGTGTGTGTGTGTGTGTGTCATTTCCTTAGAGCACAGGACAGACACAAATTTGTGGTGAAATTCTGATGCAATTTGCACGTTAATGAAGAAAAATGTTCAGGTGCCGTACATAATTTAATATGCCAAAGCATAAAGCATCTGTTCGGTGGGTTTGTCCTCAGAGTGTGTGCTTCTCACCTCTTGGAGCTAACAGAACAGAGAGATAAATTGGGATTCATTTAAGGCAATGAACAGGTGTTGGAGTTTATTACAGTCTTTATCAATTTTAGACTATTTCAACAGATTTGTCTGGTGATTTTTTTTTAAAAAAATAAAAGAATACAATACCTCCCCTGCCATTATTCAGCCCTCACTACATGGTGTCTGTGGTACACAACTTTCATAGTGTTCTATAAATAAACCAGGCCTATAAATTCTTCATAAACAAGGTGTTTCCGGATAAGCTTGTGAATGCAGCAAGGATTTATTATAAGGGGAAAGTCAGTTTGTTGTTGTGCAATAACTGCTTGCATTTTAAAATATTTTATGAATGCACAAGACCCGTGAAACATAGTTGAAGGATAAAGAGTGGCTGATTAAACCCTCCAAACTCTCTATTTCTCCCCAGTTTTCCACCAGGTACAAAGCTGAGTGTGCTCCTTATCTCCCATGATTCCACTCGTGTGTGTTTGTAAAGGGGGTAACAGCATAACCTCCAATATTTCTCTGATGAAAATAGGGACATCCTACGCGGGTGGCGCTGTGGGTTAAACCACAGAGCCTAGGCAGGCATCCCCAAACTTCAGCCCTCCAGATGTTTTGGACTACAATTCCCATCATCCCTGACCACTGGTCCTGTTAGCTAGGGATCATGGGAATTGTAGGCCAAAACATCTAGAGGGCCGCAGTTTGGAGATGCCTGGCCTAGGGCTTGCCGATCAGAAGGTCAGCAGTTCAAATCGCCGCGATGGGGTGAGCTCCTGTTGCTCGGTCCCTGCTCCTGCCAACCTAGCAGTTCAAAAGCACGTCAAAGTGCAAGTAGATAAATAGGTACCGCTCCAGCAGGAAAGTAAATGGCATTTCCGTGCGCTGCTCTGGTTCGCCAGAAGCGGCTTAGTCATGCTGGCCACATGACCTGGAAGCTGTACGCCGGCTCCCTCGGCCAATAAAGCGAGATGAGTGCCACAACCCCAGCATTGGTCACGACTGGACCTAATGGTCAGGGGTCCCTTTACCTTTCTATTCAATAATAATAATAATAATAATAATAATAATAATAATAATATGCTGCTCATCTGACTGGGTTGCCCCAGCCACTCTGGGCAGCTTCCAACATATAAAAAAATGTAATAAAACATTTAAAACTTCCCTATACAGTACTGCCTTCAGATGTCTTCTAAAGATTGTATATTTACTTATCTCCTTGGCTCCGGGGTTGCATAACTCCATATCCTCCGACATTTCTCCAGTAAAAATAGGGTCATCCTAAGGCAGTCGTGGCTAACCTTGGCACTCCAGATGTTTTGGGACTACAACTCCCATCATCCCTGACCACTGGTCCTGTTAGCTAGTGATGATGGGAGTTGTAGTTCCAAAACATCTGGAGTGCCAAGGTTAGCCACCACTGTCCTAAGGAAAAGCGGGGCATTTCATGATCAAATCAGAAAACATGACGCTTCTGGGACTGTCCCTGGAAAATTAAGGACACTTGGAGGGTCTGCAACAGGGTTGCTAGCCCCACTGTTTGCTGCTAGCACACATGCAAACTATGCCTCATCTAGTCATGCATTCAAAGGCCATGTGAAGGTTTTTTTTTTCCCTGAGGGAGAATCCTGGGCCAGTCAGGAAATTGATCACGACGCACATTATAGGAAATTGAGAGGAGACAGGTTGGGTCGCAATTGCTGCTGCCATCAAACCTAGTTGTTTCTTCGGGGACATACATTTCCTTCTGCCTGGTGCAAACGATTGCTTATCTCCATTTCCTAGTGCCTTTTCTTATACTGTATATATATATTTTTAATGGCTACGGATGAAAAACCTGATGCCAGTGGAAAGTACTCTGTATTTTTATCACTTGTTTGCTGAGAGCTATAGTTTGCTGTTTGTAATTTCTCCCCGCAAGATTGGCACGGGAGAGTACAGGGGTTTCCAAAACTTAACTCCCTCTGTTGAAATGTTTGAATATTCATTTCATCACCCAGGGTACATTCACTAACAGGGCTGCAACATGTATTTAATTAATCGGATTAATTGGACAGCACTGTTTCTTAAACATGAAGTTTTGTTATGGAAAGAAAAAGTTGAAAATGCCAGCAACTAAGTGGGAGAACAATGCATAACAAGACAAGTAAAACACCCATGAGATTAAATGCATGAAAAGTTAAGAAAGGGAAAAGGAAACTTGTTGATTTCAGTATTTAGTGCCTCATGTAAAAAATAATAATGCAAGCATTTGTAAAAACTAGCAGGTGTTGTGTATGCATCTAAAATCAAAGTATGGCTTTTACTTCAAAATGTTATTTCATAGAAACTTTTTGCCTATTCCAAAGATCAACCTAAGGCCCGGTGGCCGGATGCGGCCCAATTGCCTTCTCAATCCAGCCCGCGGATGGTCCGGGAATCAGTGTGTTTTTACATGAGTAGAATGTGTGCTTTTATTTAAAATGCATCTCTGGGTTATTTGTGGGGCATAGGAATTTGTTCATTTTTTCCCCTTCAAAATATAGTCCGGTCCACCACATGGTCTGAGGGATGGTGGACCGGCCCATGGCTGAAAAAGATTGCTGATCCCTGGCAAAGATTCATGTGAATTTCTCCATCCACCCAATAATTTATTCTAAAATCTCTGAAATACTTGAAATTCTTCAGATATTTTTCCTGAACAAGGCCCTCCAACTTCACCTCAAATGTTGCTTAAGGTGATATTCAGAGGCACCTAAGACATTTTGCTAGTCTTACTGGCATTTTTTTTTTTTTACTTCCTTTGAAGTTTATCAGACAATTTGCTCAAAAGTCACCTCAGACTTTGCTAATAGGTGAAATGAAATGACAACTGTCATCCAGCCTGAGCTTTCCGAACATGTAATATTTGCCTTCAAATACTTCTCTCTCCCTACAGGAGCTACGTTAATATGACACTAAATCATCACACCCAGTGTGAATGGCTTCTGTAGCAAACTATTGTTTCAAAGGAGATATTTGATGGAAGGGGAAAACTGGCACCAGTGCCTGAATAATGGAGGCAAAGGTGGTGGTTTGGCTTAATTAAATCCATAAACCTCACCCTCTGGCTTTCCCAATTTTAATCAAATCATGATGTTCTTTAAAGGTTTCTAAAAATAGTACTCAAGGTGCCTACATCACAGAAGGTAAAGTAGACAGAACTTCCTCATCTGATATGAATTATTTGTTGCACCATCTCTCTCTCTCTCTCTCTCTCTCTCTCTCTCTCTCTCTCTGTGTGTGTGTGTGTGTGTGTGTGTGTGTGTGTGTGAGAGAGAGAGAGAGAGAGAGAGAGAGAGAGAGAGAGAGAGATTCTAGACACTGAGATGCAGTGAAAGAGAATGGGTTGTATAAGGGAACATCATCTTTGGTTTGCTTGATGTAGAAGAACTGGAGAAATGAAGGCAAAGACATAACAGGAAACAGGATGAAATATGACCTTGCTATGGCAATTGTCGGTCGCCATGTTGCTGGGGCCGGGTAGGGATTTTTCCACTTGGCAAACTGGCACCAGACATTTGGTTTTCACCCACCTGGTAGCAATCGTCACAACTTTTGTGAGGTTAGGCATTGGGTAAACCTTTGTTTGCTTGGAGGGGAGGTTGTTGTCTTCACCTGCCCCTCCTCAGTAAGGGTCTCCTGTTAAAGGGATCCGGGGCGTGAATACTGTCTGAAGCCTGGATGTGGGCCAAGGCCATGTCACAGCCCCTACGGGGACCCCTCAGGGTGCCCCTATTTGGTGGTTTACCCTTCTGTGGACTCCCTGCAGCAAGGCTGGAGTCAAGATATAGCCTGGCTTCACCCCAATGCCTAAGCCAAACTGCTCACATCTGTAACCAATAAAGTTGTGGCCTATTTGAACCCATAAAGCAAAATACTCTGTGTCAGTGTGTTTTATTGTTCTCCTGGGAACTTTGTGGCTCGCAAACAAGATGACATGATGTCAGGGAGAGTGGCTGGGGCAACCCATTCAGATGGACAAGTTGTTGTTGTTGTTGTTGTTGTTATTATTATTATTATACAAGAACATTGAATTTGTGCCACATGTAGAGACAATGTAGAAAGGGTATATGACTTGGTCTAATGGGTTATATGCATCAGTCTTCTTTTGGAGAACTGCCTAGAGCAATGAGGCAATAATGAATCCATCCCTCCTTCTTGATCCTTTTGTAATTATGCTGTGATTGGTAACAATGCGAACTAGTAAAGATAGCCATTAATAACAGCCTGGGGTTCTGAAGCGACAAGGCAGGAGCAGCTGATTGATTCCACATCATGTAGCCAAAAGCTATCACATGTAGTAAGTTATGTTAATCCCATATCAAATTAGGAAGCAAGCAACAAATTGCCTCTTTGACTTATTACAAATCTCCGGAGTCTGATGACCAGGGCTCTAATTGTGACTCCATTGAAAGCAGCTCAGCTCCCATTAATTTCACTAATGGGAATGACTGTATCCCACATCTGTAATTTTTATTTTGCTTGTCCATCAGATGTAGCATTGCCAAAATCACCATATTCGGAGGTCGCAACCAACATTAACTAATAATCCCCATTAGTATGAAATGCTTACTATAGCATTATATTCTAATCTTACTTGAGCTCTCAATTATATTTTTTCAGTCCCCCCCCTCCATGATACTAATTAATTACTGCCCTAACCACCTCCCATCTTTATATGCTTCAGGAATGTTTGGATGAATTCTAGTCATCCAAAATTATGTTGTGTTATCCATATTCATAGTGTGGTATCACAGTAATCGCTTTGGTATTTGAATGATTGGTATTAATAACCGTAATATAAATTGGCATTGTTATAATGAGGCTATTATTGAAATGTAATTGAAAATTAATAAAAACTTATCTACAAAAAAGATGTTGCAGTGAAAACAGGTGGACAAAGGCCACACCTGTTTCAATACTATCAGATAACATATTGGCAACATTAATAATAATAATAATAATGGTAATGTCAGAAGACAGCAGAAGCTGAAATTGTGATTATATCCCAAATTTTTAAGGGATTTGTAGGAAGATGTGGATTCTGCATTCGTGAGGAAATGTGGCAGCCCCTATGCTGTGAAGCTCCCTGCCTGTTAATTTGAGTAGACACAATATTCTTTTACATGCCTGCTATTATTATTTTTAACAAGCCTAACAAAACATATACTTTAACTATGTATACTTGTTTCTAAGTTTTGACTGCTTTTATCTATGTATTATTCATAATTATTTCATATTACATTAAGTAAACTCCATCGTGGTTTATTATTATTATAAAGCATTTATAATTTGTCTAAATAAATAGAATATGATGGCACAATCTATTACTGAAAATGCAAGCTACAACGTCAATTTATGTAGGCAAATGGGAGGCCAATTTTGGAGAATTGTTACCACAAAATGGCTAGATCCGGCAGTGGAAAAACAGTGTTTAAACCTTTGCAGATATTGTGCTAAGAAAAAGATTTTACAAATCACAATGGTAACTTAGATGGTATATTGTTCCCCTCCATATGAAACGTATCAATAACATTCAATATTTTTGTCGCCTGCAGGGAGGAAGCCAAAATGATCCCCCAGCCACCATCTAAGCAGTTAGTGTGGTAAGGTTTTGTTGGTGAGAAGCTTGGGGATGTTTGGCAGCAGGTAGGAGGACCCAACCCCTAGTGGAAACACAACAGTAGTGTTAATAGTTCTAGGTGTGAATGAGAATAGGAACAATTATTACAACTATAGATTGTTGAAACTCATATTACCAGTGTGTTCAAATTCTAAATTGATTTCAATTTTGTATTTTCATCTAATCATCTGCACATTGCCCAATGGCCTTAATTGTGCAAATGACCTCTAAAAATAGTTCCATAATGTATGCTAATGAAAATAGAAGGAATAAGAGTTTGCTTTCAACCACCACCAATGCAATAGATGTAATAACTGCAAAACATAGCGTAGCGTCTTGATTACAGAAAACATCTTACTTAAAATAACCCACAAACAAGCATGTTAAAATCAAAGGTATGTTTGAAATGGAGATTAAACAATGAGTAGAGCAGCAAATAATGAAGGAACTGGATCACATTGTGCTAAAAGTGAGCTTCTTTGAACATGGAAAGGGATGTTGTACTTGTTGTAGGCAATTTCAGAAACAGTTTGATGCAATTTGTGTACTGGACAGCTGTGAGAAGTACTATTCTGTCTTCTCTCCTTTCCTCTCATAACTTTGTGTTGCCTCTTCCTCACTCTCCCCTGTCTCTGACACACACGCGCGATCTGCAGACTACCCACCTAATGGTCTACATTTGTAAGTGCTGAAATCTTTGTCCATGTGGCTGGGGGTGCTTGACCAATGACCATGCATATTGTATGCATGTGCACATGTATCTTCTTCTTCTTCGGCAATCACTCATAGCCAAGTAAGATTGTCTTCCATAATGTCAGGGAGAATTCGGAGGAGCAAGTGACAGAAGAGGAGGAGGCTTGGGGATGCTGTGGAGCCCTTCAACCACCCAGAGGAAGCGGAAGAGAGAGCGGAGATTGGCCAGGAGGTGGAGGAAGGGCTCAGAGCTGCTGCAGAGCCCTTCAACCACCCAGAGGCTCCTGAAGGGAGCTCAGACTCCGGAAGAGAGGGGGCTTTCAAATCAGCACAGACAAGGAGGGAAATGAAACGTAAGGATCAAAAACGTCTTGCTAGATTCCCACGTCTACTTTGTTGGCGTGGGAATCGAAGGAAGCCACTCCCCGAATCTGACTCAACAGGTTGGGACGTGTAATCCTGAACTGTAGCTGTTTCTTGTACATACCGGTATGTACGGTAATAAAGACTGTAAATACCAAGCTGACTGAGCCGGGCTGTCAATGCGAATCGGAGACACCACATAAACACAGTTTTAAGACCAAAAACACCACCAGGGCCATCTTAAGCATATCCGGCGCCATGGTGCAAAGTTCCCTCCAGCGCCCCCCCCCCGTATCCCAGAGTTGGCGGAGAGCGGCGGACCCGCTGCTGGGCGCCCCTGCTCCCTCAACTCTGCAGCATCCCCGTGGCTCTCTCGTGTGTGCGCCAGATCCTGAGCTGAGGGAGCAGGGGTGCCCAGCAGCTGGTCCACCACTCTCCACCGACTCTGGTGTCTCCTTGGGTCTCCTCGGAGGAGGCACCACGCAGAACGCCCTACAGAGGCAGGGTGGGCGGGCAGGCGCTGGCTGCTTCCCCTGAGGGGGCAGGGTAGGGATGGGTGAAGGGTGGGTGACAGGGGTGGGTGCAGGGTGGACGGGCCGGTGCTGGCTGCTTCCCCTGACGGTGCAGCAGCAGCAGCATCTGAAGTTGCAGAGAAGGGCCATGCAATTGACCAGAAACAAACCTGAGTTGAGGGAGCAGGGGCGCCCAGCAGCAGGTCCGCCACTCTCCGCCGACTCCTATATATATATTCACTTTTTCACTTTTAATTTGTACACCACCTTTCTATATTGCTATACACAAAGTGGTTTACAGCAAAAAAATATACAGCAAAGAACACTTATAGTAATCTGATCCAATACAAAATGTCATAATAAGATGTAACTTTAAAATGGAACGACTTATATCAAATAAAGTAATATTCAACCATCCATTAGAATATAATAGTACACAATAACTCTCAAAACATCAGCAAATAAGAATTAAACAGAAATCCACTCTTAACCATTACAATAAATAATGACTAAAGTATCATTGATAAAAATAACTGCAAGTCACAATGCATAAAATACCACCGTACATACAAAACCACGTAAAGGAACCAAATGTTTAAAAATCTTGTAAAATTCCAAGTTTACGTCCAAGGAACAGCATTATAGCTGCCTTGGGCAGTGTTGTGTTGGAGCACCCTGACCTAGAAACTAAACAAATACCAAAATCACAGGGAGCTGATTTATACATAGCTAAACCATTGCGTGTTGAGGTCCCCAAACCACCCCTCAAATAACTCACACCTCAGACAGTAATTTAGGTTTTGGTTTTTGGCATAATTTTGGCCACAACTTTATTGAAATACATGATATGTGAGTGGTTGCATAGGCATTGGTTTAGACTATCTGTCCCACTGGGGACAGAACTGACGACCGTCAGTAAGGGGAAAACACTTAGGGGAGAAAAAAAGGAGGCCGGGGGTCAGACGGAACGTCTCTCCCCAAATGCTCCCAGAGGCTCTTGCGTGGCCCTGGCCCCCGACCGGGGGATATGGACAAAAGCATGGCAAACCCCTGGATTCCTTTAACGGAATTCCCCGCGCAGCAGCAGCATTGGAGGGGCAGACACAGCCAATCTTTACCCCTCCACCAACGAACACAATAACCAATGCCTAACCACCAACCTTACAAGTTGTGACTAATTGCTACGCAGTAGGCGAAAACCAGATGGCACCAGCCAATCAGCCAACTGGAAAAATTCCTACCAGGCCCCTGCCCCAACAGCAGACGACCCCATGACAGGCATAGCAAGGTCAATGCAGAGGCCTAATAAAAGGGAGAGGAAGGGCAGGAGATCCATTGCACGCAGCAAAGAGGAACATCACAGGGCGTGCCAAGGGTTATATACCCGCTGGGCTGTCCATCACAAATTGCAACAACTAAATCTCCCCAACAACCCAGGATCCAATTGGAGCTGTGGCCATCTATCCGATCCCACCCAGCACCGGAGGGGCGATCTGTTGGCCCCCACCGCAACACATGCTCTCCATGAAGGAGAACATGCTTTGTCCCCTTTAGTTTAGTTTTGTCTACAGTGACTAGCAGTGGGTCTCCAGGGTTTCAGACAAGTTGTTTCCCCCCACCCCTAACTAGAGATGCTGGGGATCGAACCATCCCCATAATTCTGAACCACGCTTTAGGGAAACGGAATAACATTTCTCACCTCATGGGAGGATGATGTATATGTACCAAGGGGTCGTCGTGGTAACTCGCCACTGTTACCTGCATTCTCACATTGTACATAGTTCTGTATTTAACAGCTTAACAGCACGAAGGAGGACAATAAACACAGCCTTTCAACCAGGTGGCGCTGTGGGTTAAACCACAGGCTTGCTGATCAGAAGGTCAGCGGTTTGAATCCCTGCGACGGGGTGAGCTCCCGTTGCTCAGTCCCAGCTCCTGCCCACCTAGCAGTTCAAAAGCACGTTAAAGTGCAAGTAGATAAATAGGGACCACTCCAGTGGGAAGGTAAACGGTGTTTCCGTGCGCTGCTCTGGTTCGCCAGAAGCAGCTTTGTCATGCTGGCCACATGACCCGGAGGCTGTCTTCGGACAAACGCCGGCTCCCTCGGCCTATAGAGCGAGATGAGCACGCAGCCCCAGAGTTGGACACGACTGGACCTGATGGTCAGGGGTCCCTTTACCTTTACCTTTTCAATCACCACAGCTCAGTGCTGAAAGCAACGACACCGATTTAATTTTGCTTTCCACGTAGCGTTTCCCCCTGTTCTTTGCCAAGGAAAAACGAAAAGGGAAATTTAGAAAGGGGGGACAAGAAGGCGGAAAGAAGAGTCGGGCAAGCTTTGTTTTTGTATCTTAAAAAAAAACCTAGTTCAAGAGGATGGAATAAATGAGAGGTCATTTATTAACTTCTACACCTGGGCTGATTAGATCAACAGCCCTGCTCTTGACCGTCTCTGGGTGTAACGCAAGCTAATCAAAGCAATTTGAGAGACTCATACAAAAGAGCAGAGCGCCTTCGTAGCTATTAGGGAAGGCTGCCAGCTGATCATAAAAATGTTTCCCTGACCATCTTCAGATCACCATGCTGTGGAATCCTTCTCCTGCTGATTTCTGAAGAACAAGCTGCTCTTAAAGCTGCTGGAACTGGGGCTGGTTAAAAAAAGGAGAAGTTGGCAACCTTGCATTAGAGAGGATGCTAAAAGAGTGAGCACTAGCTCTCCTCTGCCTTAGAAAGTGCCACTTTCCCCACCTAACTCTGCCTGCAAGAATGCATATAGGCAAGATCTGGGTCATTTACCTCTAAATATAAAGCACATGTTTTGGAGCAGAGCAAATTGAAAATTCCACTACCAGCGAAAAATAATGTGTTGTTCAATCCTTTTAATGGTCAAAGGGGTGATTTTATGAAATCTTTAGCTTCCTGGGTTCACTGCCTTAAAAAGCCTCTTTTAAATAATATATCATAAAAACTTTGTTGCCTTGCTGATGTGCTTCTGAGTACGTGATGAAAGTGGGTCAGGAAGAGCCAGAAAAGTTTAGTTACCAGACTTCAGTTCTTTATTTTGTATTGTTTATTTCGTTTGAGGCGAGGGGAGGTTTAATGCCTTAATGGGAAGCTGGAGATCTTTCTCATCATTTTGCCTGCAGTACAACTAGCAGGAATTGAGGCTTCTGCACCACGTGGCAAAAGAACTGGACTTTTGGCCTCTGCTTCAGGTCTTGAAATCCTGGTTGCTGGTTCTGCTCTGCAAGGCAGCGTGGGGATGAGGCAGTTTGCAAAGGAGAAGTGGTGGAAGGGAAGAAGCCTGCAAAACCCTTTGCATAGTCAGGCGGAGTCCCCCCGAACCCCGGGCAGCTCCTGAGGGAAATAACGACATGTGACAATGTTCTATGGGATTAAATTGGCCACAACTTTATTAATATTCAGATGCAGGGAGACCTTGGCTCAGGCATTGGGCGTTTATCCTTCCCAGCCCCCCAGCTGGGGTTCTGGGTAATTTTCAGGGTTATCCAGCATGTGTGGGGAGTGGGCTAGCTCTGGAGAACATATGTTCAAGCAGATAGCCCACCCCCCAGTTCGCCACCGCTGGAGGGGGAGGGCAATGACGACCTCTAGGCGTATGGCCAATGCCTCCCCCTAAGACCCCTTTAACGGGAACCCTGATATCGTCGTCGTAATGGGGGCGGGGGTCACCGCCCCCTGCCCCCCCATTTTAGGTAGGTGACTAAAGGATTCCGCCAAGGCCTGTAACCGCCAAAGTTGTGACGAATTGCTACGGGAAAGGCGAAACCTGCCAATGCAGGGAAAGTCCTTTCCGGCCCTTTAACAGAGACCTTGTCATAGCAGCGCCTGTGTGGCTGTGAAAAATAAAAGGTTAATCTGCATAATAAGCATTAATTGAGGGAGTGGAGGGTGGGGAAGCTCTGGATCCAACGGCCGCTTCCCAGGTAATGACTGACTCCTGTACTGTATGTTCCCTCCTTCTACCTGGCCAATCCCCCTGGCAAAACCTCCCCAGCCGGGATTGGGCGGCTGCTGGAGTAGGTGGAGACCACAGGTATCTAACCTGGGAAGGTGGTGCCAGACCCAACTGCCAGGAGCTGCAACGTGATCCCTGAGGGCTACTCGTGACCAATCAAAATGTGCACCCCATTTGATGTGGGGAACGGTCATTCCCTAACTAGTCCTATTCAGAAGTTCAGCTGTGTACTCATGAGCACATACAATAGAAGGTATGTGCATGTGCAATGTCTCCAACATCTCCCATCCCTTCCTGCTCTTTGGGTGCTGCCATTTTTCTGCACAACCCCATCCGATGATGCTATGTCATCACATAGCATTACTTCTGGAGGCTTTTAAGACATAGAACAGACCAACAGCATTGGGGTTGCAATTTGCTGTTTAACACTGAAACTTATGAGCCACCTGAAAATGGGGTGGTAAATTGGCTCTACCAAACCCTTGCAACATCCTCATTCCGTTGAGTTCCTGCAGGAGAAAGTTGTGGTGGGCTTTTGTCCCAAGTCAGAGGGGAAAGTGGCAATCAACTGCAATAGCTTAGGCCTGGATAGCTTAGTTGGTTAGAGTGTGGTGCTGATAATGCCAAGACTGCAGGTTCGATTCCCGTATGGGACAGCCACATTTTTCCGCATTGCAAAGAAACTGGACTAGATGATCCTCAGGGTCCCTTCCAACTCTGTGATTCTATGAAAGCATTTAAAAGGGAACAAAACCAACATATAATTCTTTAGCTGGCTATTTTTCACACAAGCAACGCATCTCCCCAACCACATTTCCCTTGAGATTTGGGGATTCCAGATTACCCAATCACATTCCCAATGAAGGCAGTTAAGCATTGGTGATCTGCATCCACCCATTGTTTGATTTCCATACATTGTTCATGCCACTGGGCATGGGAAGGTTGCCACAGTTTTTTATTTGCATATATATTGCTCTCTCATTCCATGTTACCTAAGTGCGCAAGTGTGTGTGCACATCAAATCATGCTCCAAAGAAGAATCTTGATGTAGTCACATCTGGATTTATTTATTTTTGTCTGAGACTTAATCATTGCTCATGTGTCTGGCAGGGATAGGGGAAGAGCCCATCGGCTGAAACTACAGCAAACTATGCAGGCACCATTTCTGAAGTAAGTTTTCAGAAATGCTGCTTTATAAAGCCAAAGACAGGCAGAACAGACAGTGTGGCACATCCAACCAATGGAACAATAACAGACCCAAACAGGGGAAATCTTCTCATCCTTATTCAAACCACAAACTCCAAATCTGAGCACTGTGGCTGATTACCAGCACCAACTGACATGAATGGTGCAGTAATGAGATTTCATCTGTGCTTTGGTCCTGATAATAATAATGCTAATCATTTATATATACACTTGATGATGGAAAGGATTTTGCAGGACTGAATGTTAAGTCCTGACCGTTAAGTCCAGTCGCGAACGACTCTGGGGTTGCGGCGCCCATCTCGCTTTACTGGCCGAGGGAGCCGGCGTTTGTCTGCAGACAGCTTCCGGGTCATGTGGCCAGCATGACTAAGCCGCTTCTGGCGAACCAGAGCAGCGCATGGAAACACCGTTTACCTTCCTGCCGGAGTGGTACCTATTTATCTACTTGCACTTTCACGTGCTTTTGAACTGCAGTTACCTTCTGCCAAAAATCTTTCAATATAGGACAATATAAACAACTTGCATATAAATGCAGACTTGCCATGGACAAATCCAATGATATTTGGAATCCATTCTTACAAATACTGTAATAGGTTAAGGTCTGGTGAAGTGAAATAACAACCTTGTAAAGTAAAAACAAAAACGAAACGAAAATGTGGTATGTTTGACAGCACTCCACAACCTTGAGATTGGGAGCTAACTGGGTACGTCCCTTTAATGCTGGCATCCCCAAACTCATCCCTCCAGCTATTTTGGGACTACAATTCCCATCATCCCTGACCTCTGGTCCTGTTAGCTAGGGTTGATGGATGGGAGTTTTGGTCCCAAAACAGCTGGAGGGCTGAGTTTGGGGATGCCTGCTTTAATGCAAGGGTGATGAACCTTCCAGAGACTGTTGGCCTCTGACTTCCATCACCTCCTGTTAGCATGGCCAATGGCCAGGAATGTTGATGGAAGTTGTAGTCAAATGACATCACCCACTTATGAGGTAGAGCATTCCAGATCTTGAGTTCACCTTCAGGCAGGACTGAGAGTGATTCCTGTCTGAATCCTGGACAGCCACTATCAGTCAGTGCAGACAGCACTGAGCAAGATGGACCAATGGTCTGACTCTGCATAACACAGCTTCCTATGCTTCTATGATGATGTTTTATGGTCAACAAATGGTGAAACACTTTATACCCCGTTTTGAGTTGTAAAAGCCTCTCCTTTTCAAATGCACCTAGTAATCTAGGCAACTGCCACAGCCAAATGTCAGGTTTGTAATTTGTGGGAAGTGAAATATCCTAACTATTTTGACATGCCATTGAGAAAGGGAGCCGGTCTTCCATAATACACTCAATAAGTTGCATGACCACAATTTTTAAAATGCCCCATATAAATTTTATTTCTTTTTCTATACTTCAGCAGCTGCCCTTGTAAATTAAATTGAGCTCCCACTGTGCTCAGGTCCTCTGGGTGTCAAGATAGTAGGATGGTTTATACGCTCACCATTTTATGACTGCTTTATAATTGTTGGATAGTTTGGGCATTATTTCAGTTACTAGTATCCAACTGCTTTACAACAAGTGGCCTGAAATGTTGATCTATATTTTCCAGAACCTGTTCCTCTTAAAATTGCCTTGACATTTGAAATATCATATTTTTAATGGTGAACATTCCATTGGCAATTATGCCCCAGCCCACTCAGCTCTGTTCAATAATAAACCTTTTACAGAACACACATTTTATATGCTGCTAAGTATAAATAACAGTCAATACGGAGAAATGAACCAGGTCTCCCAGAAATAAATAGTAAATTAGACATAGGCAGGATTGTAGAATCTGTTTGAGAAAGAGCATATTGCATTGGCAATAGATTGTGGACAGACAAAAATAACTATTTCTGTATATAGTGCATAATTAACTTAAGGAATTTACTGCCATGTGGCCAATGATCAGTGGCTTAGGGTTCATCTACACTTCCATTTGTCCTGTGATTCCTACTGTTTGTCCCATGATTTATAGTTACGAACCTCTTGGAACCATAACTAGAAATCCCAGAAGTGTGAATGAGCTTTTAGTCAGCTTTAATAAAATATTGGACCAGACTTCCTCTACTTGCTGCCCTCCAGATACATTAAACTACAGCTTCCATCATTCCTGACCATTAGACCTTGCTGTCTGGGGCTGTTGGGAGTGGTATATATAAAAAAAAATCCAGAGAGTACTAGGTTGGGGAAGGCTGGATTAGGCACAGGTTCAAATCCCATAAAGAACAGCTTCAAATTCCTGCATTACAGGGGGTTGGACTAGATAGCCCTCAGAGTCCCTTCCCACTCCACAATTCTATGTTCCTGTGAAAGTACACTACACTGAGGATTGCTGCATAACCATTGGTGGTCGCTACCTGCCATAAGCAGTGTTCATTTATCCTGCAGTGGCTTCCAAAGCAGGTATTTGGATGGTTGGTCCTGGAATGTGATCTGAAGGTACATGAGGCCATCATTGGCTACCTGCTTGAACTAAGCACATCTGGGTCCAGCCAGTACGTGTAATTCACTGTATGTATGCTGCTTTGGGTTCCAAGAAATAAGACATGCAAGATATAAGCATATATAGATAAAAATAAATGTGTTAATAAAGTATCAATACCCCCAGACAAATCCATCTTAAGGATATTGAATACAATGGATTTGGTTGTCTTTGAAGTACAGCACAACTTAAGCACATTCAGAAATATCTGCTAGCTAATGTGCATGGCTGATCAGAAGGCTGATCGCCGAAGAATAGATGCTTTTGTATTATGGTGCTGGAGGAGACTCTTGAGAGTCCCATGGACTGCAAGAAGATCAAACCTATCCATTCTAAATGAAATCAGCCCTGAGTGCTCACTGGAAGGACAGATCCTGAAGCTGAGGCTCCAATACTTTGGCCACCTCATGAGAAGAGAAGACTCCCTGGAAAAGGCCCTGATGTTGGAAAAGATGGAGGGCACAAGGAGAAGGGGATGACAGAGGACGAGATGGTTGGACAGTGTTCTCAAAGCTACCAACATGAGACTGACCAAAGTGTGGGAGACAGTGGAAGACAGAAGTGCCTGGTGTGCTCTGGTCCATGGGGTCACGAAGTCGGACACAACTAAATGACTAAACAACAAAATGTGCATGAATGCACACATTTGCCTTTAAGAAAGAGTAACCACAAAAATTCTGCTAAAAATTTTGCTAAAAATTCTACAAGGCAGGCTTAAGCAGTATGTGGACCGAGAACTCCCAGAAGTGCAAGCTGGATTTCGAAGGGGCAGAGGAACCAGAGACCAAATTGCAAACATGCGCTGGATTATGGAGAAAGCTAGAGAGTTCCAGAAAAACATTTACTTCTGCTTCATTGACTACGCAAAAGCTTTTGACTGTGTCGACCACAGCAAACTATGGCAAGTTCTTAAAGAAATGGGAGTGCCTGATCACCTCATCTGTCTCCTGAGAAATCTCTATGTGGGACAAGAAGCTACAGTTAGAACTGGATATGGAATAACTGATTGGTTCAAAATTGGGAAAGGAGTACGACAAGGCTGTATATTGTCTCCCTGCTTATTTAACTTATATGCAGAATTCATCATGCGAAAGGCGGGACTGGATGAATCCCAAACCGGAATTAAGATTGCCGGAAGAAATATCAACAACCTCAGATATGCTGATGATACAACCTTGATGGCAGAAAGTGAGGAGGAATTAAAGAACCTTTTAATGAGGGTGAAAGAGGAGAGCGCCAAATATGGTCTGAAGCTCAACATCAAAAAAACTAAGATCATGGCCACTGGTCCCATCACCTCCTGGCAAATAGAAGGGGAAGAAATGGAGGCAGTGAGAGATTTCACTTTCTTGGGTTCCATGATCACTGCAGATGGTGACAGCACTCACGAAATTAGAAGACGCCTGCTTCTTGGGAGAAAAGCAATGACAAACCTAGACAGCATCTTAAAAAGCAAAGACATCACCTTGCCAACAAAGGTCCGTATAGTTAAAGCTATGGTTTTCCCAGTAGTAATGTACGGAAGTGAGAGCTGGACCATAAAGAAGGCTGATCGCCGAAGAATTGATGCTTTTGAATTATGGTGCTGGAGGAGACTCTTGAGAGTCCCATGGACTGCAAGAAGATCAAACCTATCCATTCTTAAAGAAATCAGCCCTGAGTGCTCACTAGAAGGACAGATCCTGAGGTTAAGGCTCCAGTACTTTGGCCACCTCATGAGAAGAGAAGACTCCCTAGAAAAGACCCTAATGTTGGGAAAGGTTGAGGGCACAAGGAGAAGGGGACGACAGAGGACGAGATGGTTGGACAGTGTTCTCGAAGCTACTAACATGAGTTTGGCCAAACTGCGAGAGGCAGTGAAGGATAGGCGTGCCTGGCGTGCTCTGGTCCATGGGGTCACGAAGAGTCGGACACGACTGAACGACTGAACAACAACAAACCACAAAAAGTCCACAAATAAGGGAAGTGGTTTACTAGGGAAAGCTACCAGAGCACGGTTCTCAGATCTCGTGTAAGATGTCCTCAGTGGGCCTCCTGCTCCTTTCCACTGTTACCTCTGCTCACTTACTTGCCCTTCCCTTCAACCCAGTCTGTACAACCTCCCAGAGAGAGGGCAAGGCAGATAGAGGATGCTTCTCCTTATTTCTCTTCTACACTTAAGGGAGGGCACATGAAGAGGCTGTGTCGGCAAGGAGGAGCAGCAGCAGGACCAAGAGGCTCCAGAGCAGGGATGGGGAATGTTGATCCATGCAAGGACCACTAAGCAAACTTCCAGAGGCCACATGCCAGTGGTGGGTGGGGCCAGAAAAAAAGTGCCAGAGGACTTTACCTTTGTACAGTAGGTTAGTTTCTACAGACACTCACACACCCATCCTAAGGCTCCCTCATCCTAAAAGCGAGATGAGCTCTGCAACCCCATAGTTGTATCCAGGGATCCTTTACCTTTACCTTTACCTCCACCTAGGCATGCAAGAGGCACCCACAAACCCTCCAAGTGTCCCTATTTTCCAGGGACATCCCTAATTTAGAGAAGCCATCCCAGTTTCTGATTTGATTCTGGAATGTCCCACTTTTCCGTAGGATGTCCCTATTTTCCTTGGAGAAATGTTGGAGGGTATGGAGCTATCCAACGCCCGAGCCGTCTGAAGGCAATCCTGTATAAGGAAGGTTTTTTTTTAAAAAAAAATGTTTTATGTTTTATTATGTTTTTATATATGTTGGAAGCTGCCCAGAGTGCTCGGGCAACCCAGTAAGATGTGTGCGATATAAATAGTAAAATTATCATCACGGAATGGGGCATCCCTATTTTCATCAGAGAAATGTTGGAGGGTATGCATCCACAGAGTTCAAGTTAACGTTCCAGGAAAAGCACTATACGAGAGTGCAAAAGCAGGGTTGGTGTGGGATTGTGGATTTGGAATAGTCCTGAGGACCAGATAGAAAGGCCTGGAGGACCACATTCAATCCCCTCCAAGACTGGAGGTTCCTAATTTCTCCTCCAGGGATTGGTAGTGGGCTTCCGCCAAAGTCATGAGCCTTAGCAGGTCTCCCCAAAGGCTTACCTATGGCAGTGGCCCTGCTTCATAGGAGTATAGAATCAAATCTTGTTAGGATTTTGATGAGTCAGGCTCGAAGTTTGCTCCAGAAGGCTTTCTTAATCCAGAAGTCAGGGGCAGAGAGTTGTGTGGGCTAAACTAAATCTTGCCCACTAAGCTCAGCTCATAAAGTCTCCCTAACAGAGTTTGCAAGGGCTTTTGTTTCCCTCAGCAGGGAAAGAGGAAACCTGCCATTTTGAAATGTCAGATTTTAAACCTGAGGGTTTTTGTTTTGATTTTTTTGTTTCATTATTATTTATGCCCTTGTCTGTGTTTTTCCGAGACAAATACAGAAGTAATCTTCAAAGAACTATTTGTACTATTTGGAATTTCTTAAGTATTTAAGCCTTAGTTTGAAGAACCACCTGGAAAGAATATATAGCTTGCATCCTGGACATTAAGCTCAGACTATAAATATTCCTAATAGGTTTTTCAACATTTCCCTTTATCCCCCAGAGAAGAAGAAAAGAAACCTGTCATTCTTAGCTATCAGGTATCTTTTTTATTTTAAAAAATGGTGCTGCTTGCCACAGCCTTTTGTAAGTTCCTTTATTTATGCCTTCCTGTGTGTTTGATTTCTTCTTCTAAGAATTTTAATTGCACAGGGATAATAGTTAACTAATATTTTTGCTTATTACATCAATATAGAATAGAAACAGGGAAATTACAGCTACATTGGGAACGAGGGTAGGAGGAGACCAGCAGCACCTCCTATTGGCCAAGAAGCCACTGCTTCCATGGCAGCAGCAGAAGCAGGAGGCTGGATCTGCTGCCCCATGGATCCTGCTGCCTGAGGCAATCACCTCACCTTGCCTCATGAGTGGACCGGCCCTGGGTATCTTGCTTATTCCACGACTGTCTTTAAACTGTTTTTTGCTTTTTTGATGTGAGCCACTTTGATCCCAAATAGATCTGTGGAAAATGGGGTATTTAGAAGGAGAACTACTTGACAACGATTCACAGATGGTATTTAACTCTAAGTAGGCTTGCTAAGATGTTTAAGACTTAATCAGATAAGTGCTGGAGATGCAAAGAGGTGGAGGGAACGTTCTTCCATATGTGGTGGACTTGTAAAAGGGTAACAGAAGAAGAAGAAGAAGAGTTTGGGTTTGATATCCCGCTTTATCACTACCCGAAGGAGTCTGAAAGCGGCTAATATTCTCCTTTCCCTTCCTCCCCCATAACACTATATGAGGTGAGTGGGGCTGAGAGACTTCCAAGAAGTGTGACTAGCCCAAGGTCACCCAGCAGCTGCATGTGGAGGAGCGGAGACGTGAACCCGGTTCACCAGATTGCGAGTCTACTCCTCTTAACCACTACACCACAAAGTGAGTTCTCCCATAGAGAGAGCACGTGTTGCGGTGGGGGCAAGAAAGCCACCCCCTTCATTCCCCCCCCGGTAGCTGGGGGGAGGGGAGTTGGCAAATGGCCACAGCCGGGATTGGACATGGTTGAGTTGCTAGGGTAAATTACATGTAGCAATTCCTGGGACCGCCCAGCGTCCTATATATTCCTCAGCACGCATGTGACCATCCTCTTTGCTGCGTGCTTCGGATCTCCTGTCCCCCCCTCCCTGGTATAGGCCTTTGCATTGACCTTGCTGTTGCCTGTCATGGGGTCGTCTGCTGTTGGGCAGGGGCCTAGTAGGAATTTTTCCATTTGGCTGATTGGCTGGGCCATTTGGTTTTCGCCTACTACTTAGCAACTAGTCACAACTTGTAAGGTTGGCGGTTAGGCATTGGTTCATTGGTGTATGGGCGGTCGCCCTCCAAATGATGATGGTGTGATGGGAATTCCGTTAAAGGAATCCAGGGGGCTCGATATGCTTTTGTCCGAACTTGATCGGGTTGCAGGGCCAGGCATGAGCCCCTTGGGACCCCTGGGGGAGGGAGGTCTATGACCCCAGTCTCCGTTAACTCTCCCCGGTTTGGTTTCCCTTCGCTGACACGTGGTCAGCTCTGTCCCGTCGGACAGCTAGTCAGAACCAATGCCTATGCAACCACTCATGTGATTTGTATTTCAATAAAGTTGTAGCCTAAAAATATGCTAAAAACCCAAACAAAAATTATGTCTGAAGTGTGAATTATTTGGGGGGGGGGGTGGCTTGGTGACCTCAACACGCAATGATCCATAATGAATTGGGGGGGGGATGTTTAAAAGTACTTTTCCAAAAACAACAGCAGCAGAGTCCTTTCTGTTGGGGATAATTCAGACTGAAATTCCCAGGTGTCAAAAAAGGTTGTTTATGTATGCTACTCCTGCGGCCCATATTTTGTTAATGTTTTGTTAAATGGAAAATGAGCGAGGTCCCAACCAAAGAAGAATGGCAACTTAAGCTGACAGAACATGAGCAGCTTTCAGACTTAACATATAGAATAAGAGAACAAGAGGAACATACGTTTAGAGAAGATTGGAAAACCTTTATTGAATATATGGGAAATAATTGTGTATAGCTGAAAACCCTGGCAGCATTAAGATAAATTCAACAGTGTAAATAAGCTTTGATGGATGCAATAATGGAATACTGAATGGTATAGGTTTTGTAAAGTATGCAGGGATTTATGATATGTAAAATGAACCATGGAAAGAGAAGAAGGGAAGTCACTGCTTTTTAAGGATGTAAAATGAATATTTGAAATTGTAAAACAGAAAATTTATTAAAACCTATCCCCCAAAAGAAAATGAAAATGGGGTATTTAAACAAATGGACTATGACGAGCTGACTGATCCTTCTTGTATTGATAGCAGCTCTGTTCAAGTGCCTTTAACCGCAGCTTGATCTACAGTGGCTAGGCTTTTACAGCCATCCCTCCATCGGCCAGTCCCAGTGGTGGGCATGCTAAATGTATATGCATGTGCGCATGCGTGCTACACATTCAGTGCACATGCGCACAACACAGTTGCACGTTCACCACACGCACACAGGATAACCCTCTTACCGGACGCACAGACATCCACACCCTCTCCTTCTCCTTCTCTCATGGAGTTGCATGTTCATCCTTGCAGCAAACGTCCGTGCAGAGGCAATCTCTCTATCTCACACACACAGTCCGTATTTCCAGCCCTCTCCACTCCAGTGCTGGGGTGAGGAGTGGCTGAAAGCGCTGCCTTTTACTTTGCACTGATCGTTCTAGGCATTTCTGCCTCCTTTCACTCTTACAGAGTAAAGAGGCAGATGACGTCATCTGCCATTTTAGCACAGTGATGCATAGCACTAAGATCAAAGAGCCCCGTGCCTGTTCTTTAAAGACGATCTGAGGGATTTTATTTCCCAACCTGGAAATTAAGTGGCAGGGGTTGGTGGACCACTTCCTGCAGTTTGGCAGGTTGCACATGACCCGTCTCCCGATCTATAGTCATCAGTGCTCAATTCCATGCTGTGGAAAGATGAATCAACCTGTTGTTTGAGGCACAGGAGCAAAACACACTCTCCCCCTCACTCCATCATCCATGGGCAGCTCTAGACTGGGGGACAGCCTTTCATCCACTCCTGTGTTTCAGGGAACATGGATTATTTCTCTATCTCTGACTAACTGGTTCTATGCTCCTGGAAAGTATTTGTTGCAATGCATTGCCATGTTTAGGGAGGCTTTTAATGTTTAATAGATCATTGCATTTTAATGTTCTGTTGGGAGCTGCCCAGAGTGGCTGGGGAAACCCAGCCAGATGGGCGGGGTATAAATAATAAATAAATAAATAAATAAATAAATAAATAAATAAATAAATAATTATTATTATTATTATTATTATTATTATTAAGATTTATACTAGCTAGGCATGCCAAAGGCACAAATCCCTTTGCTTTTCAAAGTGGCAGCTTGATTTATGTCAATAACATACTGTGGTTCCCAAACTTATTTCCTTATGGAACCCTCGAAAATTGCTGATGGTCTTGGCAAACCATTTAATGATTTTTTTTCCTGCCTGTTGTAGCCATTGCACTAGATGCTGTGCAATTTTTCATCGTCTTTTATTGCTTCTTATATTGCATTACAATTTGCATTGCATTCCACAGAATTCAAATTGTAGTACAATAAAACACAATATGAAATAAAAGAAGCAATAAATATACTAAAACTCAATATCAGGATGGACCACCTGAATTGACCTCAGGGACTACTGGTGGTTCACAGACCACAATTTGGGAGCCCCTGCTCTAGTAGATACTGTGGGGTACAGAAAGTTACTACACCAATTGCTTTTAAAGCATGCTCCTCGGTGCAATTATTCCCAAACGTATCCAATAATAGGATGAGAATTTTTTCTCCTTCTGAAGTACAACCCTCCCCCCACCACCAAAAGAAATATGAGATTATGCCCCTAGAAATCCATTTTTTGAAGGCAGACAAAATTATGGTTTCTGCTGAAAAAAATGCAACAAATTGTTTTCCCTTTGGACAGTGTGCCTATTCTTTTCCCCATTCCATTGGAAAAACCTGCCTTGAGCCGCTTCAAGACGCAGTTTTGACTGCATCCCAACTCTGATCACTTGGAAAGCCATTAAAAAATGTGGGAAGTGTTACATTCAGAGAGAAAGTTAATCAAGTGAAAGAGACACATTACAAGTGACAAGTAACAGGTTTTATAACTGAAGTGTTATTTTCTCTTACTTGCTGCCTTCTTTAAAAAAAAATGCTTTATGTCATATTTGTGCCAATAACACACTACAACTTCATGTCTGCTGTTACCTCAGAAATAGTACTGCATTGTGAGAAGCAAAGAGAAGGCCTTCATTAGCTTGCTTGCTAATGAATCACAATGACCAAAAGATGTTTCTAAAACTAGGTGAGGCTGTGCATTTATTTATGAAGAAATGGAACTGAGTGTGATCTGTTTGCTCAATTTCCATTCTTCCAGGTAAACGGATATGAAAAAATGGGCTTCTTGTTCTTAGTCTACCAATACTCAGTTGCTACTAATTCGGGTGTGAGTGGGGCTTAACTTGATCTGATAGCTTGCGTTCCATTTTATTATCCCAGTTTGCCCTGGTGTCCTGGCTCCCACCCAAAACATGCAGTTACTTGTAACTATCTCGTAAGTTAGTAAGTAAGAGCTCTTTATTCAGACAAGGAACAGTACAAACTCTGCAGCAAACACAGTGACCAGGAATCACAATTCAGGAGCTCAGGAACCGGGCGAAAAATTTAGAGCTTGATAGAAGTGACAAAGATGTCCCAACAAATTTCCTCGCCCAACCTGCCAAGCCCTTGAAGATAAAGCATGGCATACAGACTTGCAAGACTCTCTCACCTTGCAGGGATATTGATATTGCAAGTGTGCACTCTGTTGGGGGTGGGTGGGTGGGTTTGCTGCCACCTGCAAAGGTAGAAAACCAAAAATGTGCAACACAACGGCCAATATTGGATGAAAATAATAAATATAATGTTTCTTTATTCTCTATGAAAAAATGAATAGACAGTGTTCCGGTAAAGCACTGTTTCGTGGAAAACTTCTTCAGCTCACAATGCTGTAAAGATGTTTTTCCACACAGATGTTTAGTTTTCTTCTGTTCATTCTTTACAGCATTGTGAGCTGAAGAAGTTTTCCACGAAACAGTGCTTTACCGGAACACTGTCTATTCATTTTTTCATAGAGAATAAAGAAACATTATATTTATTATTTTCATCCAATATTGGCCGTTCTGTTGCACATTTTTGGTTGTCTGCTTTAAGATTGCTACACACAGGTTTTTTTGTTGTGCCACCTGCAAAGGTGGCACCTGGTTCTTGGCAACAAGGCTCCACCCTCCTGTTCGGGCTCCTGTTCAGTCACTGCTGCATTTCCTGTTAACTTTGGGCTGATCAAAGTCTTTCCTAGCCTCCACTGAGGCTATCCAATCTTCAGGAAGGTTGGAGGGGAGAGCCAGCATTCCTGCTCTCCCTTCCGAAGCAGCTGAAGTCAAGGTGAAAAGGGGAGATCCTTTCTTCTCCAAGCCAGGTGCCCACAATTTAGTTCTGCCCCCATTTTTCCCTTCTCCTCTTGTGCCACAGCCTGCCAATCCAAGCCTGATCCCGACAGCATAGTAAGTCTCATGACACCTGGATGTTGCATCAGGAAATCTGCTCTGCATATAGATTTGCACGATTTCAACAGCAGGCTAGTGTAATGTAAGTAAAGTTATATTATGCTCAGATTCTTCCAAATTTGGAAATGAATCTGCAGTAAATATTCCTGGATAATGGCTTGGCATCTAGCAAAGTATGAATGAACATTGAACAATACAATTGTTTCAATTTTTCCACACGCATACATTCAAATATTCAAATATATGTCAAATATTCTGTTATATATAAATGTGTGTGTGCGCATATGAATAAAGCTAATTATTTAGCTAGTGGGGAAAACAATCTCCAGTTACAATCAAGGTCAATTAAAACTAGATCTATTGGATGTTTTGCTGTTGGCTTCGGTGGGAAATTGATTGCATCTATATGTAATTAGCAGATTGCAGAATGAGAACTGGTTCCCACTTTTATAAACACACAGTTCCTCATTTGTATAATTTGGCCAATGTCATCCATTCTTTTGTGACCTTAGGTTAGACTGTGCAATATGCTCTTTGTGAGACTACTTTGTAGCTGATGGGCCAGAAATCATAGCTAGTGAATTCTGTAGCTCATCACTTGGCAGTGGCTAGTGCAGGCAGGGCTGACCCAAAAAAATTTGCTGTCCAAGGCAAGGAACAAGACAACCCCTCCCCATTCCATGCACACCAACTGATTGCACCGGCAGTTGAACTTTTCTTCAGTTTTGGCGATGAGATATAGTCCTCCAAGGCAGCAGGCCAGTTTAGGGTGACAGGACAGAATTTTTTGTAAGCTCTTCTAGCTCATCAGCAGAATTGGTCTTTGCATAAGACGTATTTCTAGCAAGAAGTAAGCCCAGTTGTGTTAAATGTGGTTTAGACCCAGGTAATTGTTTACTGATTTCTTAAGGAAATCAGCCCTGAGTGCTCACTGGAAGGACAGATCCTGAAGCTGAGGCTCCAATACTTTGGCCACTTCATGAGAAGAGAAGACTCCCTGGAAAAGACCCTGATGTTGGGAAAGATGGAGGGCACAAGGAGAAGGGGACGACAGAGGACGAGATGGTTGGACAGTGTTCTCGAAGCTACCAACATGAGTCTGACCAAACTGCGGGAGGCAGTGGAAGACAGGAGTGCCTGGTGTGCTCTGGTCCATGGGGTCACAAAGAGTTGGACATGACTAAACAACTAAACAACAACAACACAAATTGTTTCCAGAATTGCAGCCTTGTTGTGCTTTTAACTTGCATTTGTATGATTCTATTGCATGGCAAGGGACCCAGGTGGCGCTGTGGGTTAAACCACAGAGCCTAGGGCTTCCTGATCAGAAGGTCGGCGGTTCGAATCCCTGTGACGGGGTGAGCTCCCGTTGCTCGGTCCCAGTTCCTGCCCACCTAGCAGTTCGAAAGCACGTCAAAGTGCAAGTAGATAAATAGGGACTGCTCCGGCGGGAAGGTAAACAGTGTTTCCGTGCCTGCTCTGGTTCGCCAGAAGCAGCGTTGTCATGCTGGCCACATGACCTGGAAGGTATACGCCGGCTCTCGGCCAATAAAGCGAGATGAGCACCGCAACCCCAGAGTCGGACATGACTGGACCTAATGGTCAGGGGTCCCTTTACCTTTTTATTGCATGGCAAATGCGGTGTCCCGCCTTCAGCACAAGAAGCCGCTAATAAATGTCTTCCTTTATTATGATTGCATCCCACTTTTTCTCCAAGAATTTCAGAAAGGTGTATGTTGCCTCCCACTTTTTCCAGTCAACAACTCTGTGAGGTAAATTAAGGCGAGGGAGAGGAACTGGCGAGTATCACTTACTGAGCTTTGTGGCTGATTGGAAATCTGCCCAGTACAGGCCACAAACCCCACCCATGACACTTTGTAAATGCCATACCCAATTTAAAAAATACCCCAAAATAATAGCAAGTGATTCCCCCCCCCCCTCTCTGATCAGTTGAGCAGTTTTAGCGGCTATGGAGATGAACTTTAATACCAGATATGTACCTCCTTTCCTGCCTTCTTCCCAGTCAGATGTTGTTATTTGCAAAGTTCTCTGTGGAGCATAATATCTGGAATGAAAGAAGATGTTCTACGTTGAAAGAGCGGTTGTAACGGTTAGTAAAATATGAAGGAAGCTGCATCTCTTTTTTACTGGGGCTGACATGCTAGATTGAACTAGCAAGGAAATCTGTCTGTTATGGAGACAGATGGGGGAGCTCTGGGACTCTTAGTGAAATGATGCCGTGGTTGCTGCCAGTGCTCTTACAGCATCCTGACAATCGCTACACTCTGAAAAGCAAGAGTTTACATGCCTGAAATAAATTGTTTTGATTAGAACCTTTAGGAGAGAAAGTCATAAGGTACAGTTTTATTGACTACTTGCCAGACAACAGAGCCCTGTCTTCCGTGAGCTTGTTTTGCTCTTGTAAGTCAAGCAGGGAACTGGGCTCTGCTTTTTCTAAGGTTATGGTCTTAATACCACAGCAGATTATCATTTGCTCTGAATTATTACATCCACTGTAGAGTCCGAGACAAAACACAGTTTGGATTTATAAAGTATCGTTTATCTTAAGAAAAAGTTACAGGTACTGTTACACTTTCTATAATTTATGTGCTTGGGTAGGTGAAAGCCGGAGGCTTGCTTTGAACTAAATTAAAGATACAGCAATGGAAGAAGTGTCTAGTTACCGGTAGAAAAGTATTCCCTCATTTGTGTAAATTAGATCTCAGTTGTTGTTTGTTTTCATTTTATGACAATTGTGTGTCTGAAGCTGCTATTTTTTATACCAGTTTATATAGCATAGTTAATTCATTAAGTAATATAACCAGTCTATTATTATTATTATTATTATTATTATTATTATTATTATTATTTAAAAAGAGGTGCTGGAACTCACCATGAACACCTCCCTTGTTCTCTTAGAATGGCAATGGTGCCCACATGAGAGGTGCCGGAACTGAGTTCCGGAGAGTTCCGGATGGGAAAAAGGCCCTGAATATAACAGCATTGATATTTGGAAACAAAAGAGATGAGACAACTCCCATCTCTGATTTTACTTCTTCCTCCTTGACCTCCCACCCAGTCAATGAGAAGTCTATTTTAGAGACCAGGGTTTGTTTGTTTTTTGGATTAGATCTTTCTAGAAGTCTTGAAAGTTCTGTGGAAAAGCCTTTCAGTTTGTCCTGTTGGAATGTAAAATCAGTAATAGTATAATGGGCCAGAGATTTCGGTTGCAATATCCAAATGGAATCATGGGAAAGCTTATGGAAGGAGGACCTGTAATTCACTGCGTGCTATGACTTGAAAGAGAATTTCATGAAAATGCTTTACAGATGGTACTTAACACCTGTAAAATTGGCCAAAATGTATAAATCCAGGTCAAGCATCTGTTGGAGATGCAGGGAGGCGGAAGGCATGATGTGGTGGAACTGCAAAAAAAGTAAAGCAATTTTGGGAAACAATATATAACGAGCTTAAAAAAAATGTTTACATGTTCCTTTCCTAAGAAACCTGAAGGCTTACTGCTGGGTATAATTGATTTAGTTCACATTTAAAGACAAACATTACCTAATTCACAGCAAAACACAGCCACAATTCAGAAGAGGTGCTCAGAATTTTGCGCGGCATTCTTCAAACAAACTATGTTTACAAAAACACAAGAATTAGGGGGAAGTGGAGGGAGAAAATGCATGAAAATGATATTAGTGAAAATAACATAGAATACGGTAATGCACTGTATTAGAGGAAATTGCTTGCTAATATTTGTACGTTAGTTAAAACTACGTACAAAAAAATGTGTTTGTGAGGAGAAATTCACAAATTGCTGCAGAAATGTGCTGCAGAATTTAAGATTGGAAAATTTTGAAAGGGAGGGAAGTAAGATTGACAAAACCTTCCATCCCTAGGTGGGGCTTCGAAGCACATGCCAATTCAAGCACATTAAGGCAATCAGCTGAATAAGTGATTGACTTCTAACCAGTCTGCTGTGGCACCCTGGGGTGCCTTAAATGATGGCCAGGGGTGCCATGGGCAACACTGGCCTCTGTCCCTCTTTCCTTCCCCCCTTCCTCTGATGCCCTCCTGCATCTCTGCCTCCCAAAGGCCTGAACAGCTGTTTGTTGCAGTAGCTCTGGCTACAAGCTCCCCAGGCAAATGGTGCTTCTGTGGCTGGCCAGGGGGTGCTTCCCAGGCCCCTGTGGGGCAGTATGAGGAGGCACCTCTCTTTGGGGCAAGGGGGGCAGCTCAGGGACCAGGGGGGGCAGCTGAGGCTGCCCAAATGACTCCCAAGGAGAGGAGAGGAGAGGAGAGAGGAAGCTGAGGGAACACTCCACAAGGGAGGATGTTTGAAAAAGGGTGAGAGGCTGCCAGCTCTGCAGGCAAGGGGGGGCATAACTGTGCCCCACAGGGGTGCCACAGAAAGAATGTGGTTGGTCAAGGGATCCATGGACCCAAAAAGGTTGAAAACCTCTGGGTTAGGACAACACTCAGGCTTGGTTATGTGATGATGTCTGTAGAGGCAAATTAAGCTATGCAAGTGAGGGTAAGGTCAATTAATACATTTTTGGATTCATTGTTCTCTCTCCCTCCACCCCTAAACCCAAATTAATAGAGAAGAGTGTTTCTCTATTCCCCCCGAAACAGTGAATCCTTTCAGCTCAGCTCTATTCACTAGAAGACTGGTTTGAATTCTGTGTTGACAAGGAAGGATATTTCAGTACTCAGTCAAGTCAAATTCATGTTGTATTCATTTCCGGGCTTTCTGCATAAGCAATGTTGCATTGCTCCACATTTCTTCTGAGAAATAAGAATAAATCTTTGTGCTGAGTATCGTTCATGTGGTTAGGAAAAACAAACAAACCCATACCCTCACCATTGTAAATGTGTGCCCAAGCAAAGCTGCATATTTCATAAGCTATGCATTTTGCTGATTGCTGATTGCTTATGTATTCACTTCATATTTGAGCCCCTTGCGTGTTGGCAAATATATATATATTTTCTATGCAGAAATAATTTCTGACAGCGTTTAGTAATGAGAAACATTTTGTCTCACATCACACATGAGAACTGCTTCAAGAATGGCAAGGTTGTTGAAGGCCATTGGGGGATCAAGCCTTTCAGTCAGAGACGGGAGGGGAAGCACATGGATTTCTCTGTTTCGTCAGAGTAATGAGACTCCAAGTTTGTGTGCTTCTGTCTTTGCTTGAATACAGAAATCAAATCAGGGAACTAAACCTTGTTTTTGGGGGGTTCACATTCCTTGAAGGGACAAGTAGGTGGGGTTTCTATATCCTCAAAATTAATAATAATAATTTATTATTTGTACCCCACCCATCTGGCTGGGTCTCCCCAGCCACTCTGGGCGGCTTCCAGCAAATATTAAAAAACAATACATTAACATGTTACAGATTAAAAACTTCCCTAAACAGGGCTGCCTTCAGGTATTTCCTAAATGTTAGATAGTTGTTAATCACTTTGACCTCTGATGGGAGGGCGTTCCACAGGGCGGGTGCCACTACCAAGAAGGCCCTCTGCCTGGTTCCCTGTAGCTTTGATTCTCGCAGTGAGGGAACCGCCAGAAGGCCCTCGGCTCTGGACCTCAGTGTCCGGGCTGAACGGTGGGGGTGGAGACGCTCCTTCAGGTATACAGGACCGAGGCCGTTTAGGGCTTTAAAGGTCAGCACCAACACTTTGAATTGTGCTCGGAAACGTACTGGGAGCCAATGTAGATCTCTCAGGACCGGTGTTATGTGGTCCCAGCGGTCACTCCCAGTCACCAGTCTAGCTGCCGCATTCTGGATTAATTGCAGTTTCCGGGTCACCTTCAAAGGTACCCCCATGGAGAGCGCATTGCAGTAGTCCAAGCAGGAGATAACTAGAGCATGCACCACTCTGGCAAGACAGTCTGCGGGCAGGTAGGGTCTCAGCCTGCGTACCAGATGGAGCTGGTAGACAGCCGCCCTGGACACAGAATTAACCTGCCCCTCCATGGACAGCTGTGAGTCCAAAATGACTCCCAGGCTGCACACCTGGTCCTTCAGGGGCACAGTTACCCCATTCAGGACCAGGGAGTCCCCCACACCCGCTCGCACCCTGTCCCCCAAAAACAGTACTTCTGTCTTGTCAGGATTCAACCTCAAAATATAAATGTCAACGGTTATTTTGCTTGCTTTGCTATTTTCAGTTGCTCTTGTCTTCATCGTTGATAGATGTTGACTTTGACATTTAGCCATTATGCTGCGGGCTAAGCTCATGGTCAGCAGCAGGCCTGGGTCTGGGAAACTGTCCTTCCATTAAAGCTTTTCAGTTGATGAAGGATGCTTAATGCAATCCCCGGTCCACCATTTCTCTCCTGCACTTCCATTCTCCAAACACTTTCCAAACCAACCTGAGACCTAGACTTCCCCATGTACATTCAGTTTGTTCCACCCGTTATCAAAATTGCATCCCGCAATGCATGCTCTCTCTGTGTGAAATAAAAACTGGCAGCTTTTTGAATGAAAGGGCCTAATTTCCAGCAGACCAAAATGAGTGCTCAATTGGCAGATCAGAGCCATGTCAATTCACATGTATGTTGTAAAATAGTAAAGATGTGTGAGAGAGCCAGAAAGATCTTAAACTACAGCCCTGGCAGAATTAATTGGGTTTTTTTTTAACTTATAGGAGAAATCTGGGTCAGGAAATTCTATCCATTTGCCAAATGAGAGCAAAGGACTTTGCACCAAGTCCTGTAACAAATATTATGACATTAAAACATGCTGTGATGTAGCAGAAGATGCAACACTGATGTCCTGAAACAATATACAGTTTGTAACAATAGCACTGAAAGAAACAAGCAGAGACTAGCCTTTCATTGAAGACTCTCCTGTATTTCTCTCTTCCGTCTTCATCTCTTGCCTCTCTCAAGCACCCAGCAACATTTTGATAATCCTACACATTGAGACTGTGGGCACATCGCTGACTTACAATGCTGCAGTTAGGTTGAGCATTTGCTTAATTCAAAGGTGGCTTGGGAGAAAACACATCAAAACGCAACATTTCGTAAGAAACAACAGGATACATATGGATTGCGACTAATGTCCTGGATACAATGCTTGCCAAACCAGCGGTGGGAGGGCACTGGATGCAGAATAAAGAGGAATGTGTGCACAGCCCAGGACTTTCATCAGAAGCATTTTAATCTTTTCCTCCGATTTAGAGAGCTTCTGAACGGTGGAATCACAATGTCAATGCTGTGCAGATTGTCCTAGGCATGGGGACAGGAATCCTTCCATGGAAACTAGAAGTGGAGAGATATAAGCCTATTTGTTTTCTGGCTGTATCAGCTTTGCACATGCTTTGTTCTGCCTCTAACGCCCCCGCCCCCCAAAAAATTGTTTTTTCTTTTTTCATCCTGTAGCCTTTTCCATATCTGGGGTTCACGTTGCTCCTGAGAGGGAGGGAGGAAGGAGTCAAACGGACAACGGAGGGTCAGTTCAGAGAAAGAGTTTATTCCTGCTACCTAGGAGAGCAGAAAGGATAGTTCACAGCAAGCGCGCTGAAAGACAGTTTACATGCAGCTTACCGGTATATTCCTTTCAAATCCCTCTGCCCCCTCCCCAGGAATCCAGTCCATATGCTAATGTACGGAGTATCCATCCTTGGATAAAGGTAAACATTCCAGGCTTATGCAGCTATAGAGTAAGGGTCGTTTAGTCTAGGACAGGGGTCTGCAACCTTTAAGACAAAAAGAGCCACTTGGACCTGTTTCCGAAGGAAAAAAAAACTGGGAGCCGCAAAACCATTTTTAGAGGAGGAAAACAAGAAAAATATTTTTTTCTGGTTTTCCTCCTCTAAAAGGCTGGGAGGGAGGGAAGAGAGAGAGAAGGAAGGAAAGAAGGAAAGAAAGAAGGAAAGAAGGGGAGAGAGAGAGAGAGAGAGAGAGAGAGAGAGAGAGAGAGAGAGAAGGAAGGAAGGGAAAGAAAGAAAAAGAGGTGAGAGAGAGAGAGAGAAGGAAGGAAGGAAGGAAGGGAAAGAAAGAAAAAGAGGTGAGAGAGAGAGAGAAGGAAGGAAGGAAGGAAGGGAAAGAAAGAAAAAGAGGTGAGAGAGAGAGAGAAGGAAGGAAGGAAGGAAGGAAGGAAAGAAAGAAAGAAAGAAAGAAAGAAAGAAAGAAAGAAAGAAAGAAAGAGGTGAGGGAAGGAAGGAAGGGAAGGGAAGGGAAGGGAAGGGAAGGGATGGGATGGGATGGGATGGGATGTTCGGCCAAGGACACCGGAGGGGAAATGCACCCAGGGAAAGTCATGACACAAACGGCGGAGTCTCCCTGCCCCCCCCCTGCAAGGAAACTAACAAGAAATGTTCGAAGGCAAGCGCCTCAGCCTGCAACCCTATGAATTGGGAGCAAGAGAGGTGGGGAAGGGGGCGGGCGGCGGAGGACCCGAGGGCTACTGCTACCCGCGAGTAGTCCAGGGTGGTTCATGAGCTTTTCAGCTCAGCCCCATTGCCATGGAGAAAGAAAGGCACCCGGCGTGGAGGGGCGCCAGGAGCGGGGCAGCCCTTCGCGCGCTATCCCTCCAGCCAAGTGCCAAGGAAGCTGCCCCAAGGGAAACGGGACGTGGCGGCGGTGGAGGGGGCTCATTCTCCCCCCCGCCCACTGCTCCGGCTGAAGCGCCAAGGGCCCCGGAGCCCGGCCCGGTGTCTCCCCCTCGGTGGCGGCGGAGCGCGGCAACTCGCCTGCAGCGCCGGCGGCTCCGTCCGTGCGGGGCAATTGCAGCGCCCGTGGCTGAGAGAGGCGGCGAGGCGGCGGCGGCAGCGTCTCGCTCCTCTCGGGGCTGAGCAAATGAATGGGAGCGGGAGGGGAAGGGCCGCCCTGCCCCGCGTGGAGCTGCAGCTGCCGGGAGCCAGGAAGGCGCCCGCGGTGGGAACCTGAGGCAAAGCGGGAGGGGGCGCGCGGCGGCGGCAGACCCCCAAGCTGCGCCCCTTGGCCAGTGAGATGGGGGGCAGCTGGTTGGGGCGGCGGCAGGGGGCAGGCTGGCCAGCGCCCCCTCCATTTTGGCGCTCGCTCTGCCTCTGCCCCTTCTGCGGAGAGCTGCAGGGCGCCCGCGGCTTGAATGCAGCTTTGCGAGACCAGCGCGTGGGGCTGTTTATGCGCCCCCTCCATTTCGGCACTCTAGTCTAGGCAGCTGCCTAGTTGGCCTAAATGGACGCTCCGGCCCTGGTTGCTGCGAGGGTGAGAGAGAGAGAAAGCCTCGCGCGCACACACACAGAGGTCTTCTTCAGTCCCTGACTGGCAAGGGGACGGGGGCAGCTATGATCCCAAGGCGGCGATATGCTCCGACTCGCTTGCAAGGAGCCGAAGGGGGGGAGGGAGAGCGGAGCCGCGGCAAAGGTGTAAAAGAGCCACATGCGGCTCCGGAGCCGCGGGTTGCCGACCCCTGGTCTAGGATTACTACTGGTGCCAGCGGGTTTTGAATTCCTGTTTTGCAGGGTTTGTGCGTCACGGTGGTAAGGATATTTGATAAAAGACCAGACCTCCTGTCTCTACTTGGGCTGACAAGGCCATCCATCCAGACTGGAGCCCAGTTTTAGGTGTTTGCACGGTCAGGTTTGGGAAACCTGTTCCTTCAATCCCTGAAAAATCAGCATCTAAATTTTACACATTTTATATGCATTCTCCCCCTAAAATACGCATATCTGTGAGCTATTTGGTGCAATACACCTTTCTGTGCCCATTTTTCTCCAGTCGAAACGGCACCACAAAATTATGAGAAATGCGTAATCCGACTGATAGCTGTGTTAAGCTGGGACAGAAGGATGAAGTTCCGTTATGCAAATCTTAGCTCCATATTAAAATACTCTAAGGAGGCTATGAAAATTGTGTGTATGGATGCAAAGGGCATTTGGTAATTAAGACAAGGAAATGGTGTATGATGAGGAAAATGTTCTGCCACCAGACTGTCAACTTTGGTTTTGAAGCACTTGATGTGTGTCTGTATGTTCTAAATGATGAATAATCCATTTGTGTTTGCGTAGTGGGTTAAGTGGTGGGCATCCTGTATAATAGTCGAGATCTTGCATTCATTCATTTGTTTCTATGCAGTTGAGTCATGTCGTTGTCCTTTTCAGCAAAGAAATTATTAAAAGAAGGCATTTTTTCGAGCTCTTTATTTCCTGCTTTCAGAAATGGGTCATAGCAGCCATTTCAATGGTATTACAGAATGCTAAATGATTTGTGAGGCTGAGCAAACAAGAAACTGGGTGCTATTTTATTTATTTTTATTATACAACATGATGGCGGGAGAGGGTCTGAAAGCTATAAGGAAGGGGTAAAAAATGGAATAAGATGATAAGTAATTTATCGTTAGAGAAAACTAATCAGAACACCTCAATTCCCTTTGTCCTTACACAGATGTTCAATTACTTTCTGGGAGAAGCTGAAAGACCAATAACCCAATGTCTAAGTTATAAATGAATTTTATTATTAAGGAACATATTAAAACTTACATAAGTATACCAATGTAGCGCATCTAAATTCTGTACAGATTTTCTACCAACCTTCCTTCTCTGGAGTTTCTTTTTCTTAATACAAGGTTCTGATCTCACTTTGAGCTGCTTTATGCATGGCCCCAATAGACATGTTGCACGTGTGTGTGTGTGTGTGTGTGTGTGTGTGAGAGAGAGAGAGAGAGAGAGAGAGAGAGAGAGAGAGAGAGAGAGAGAGCATGGAATTGAGCTTTGGGGTTATATTTGCACCCACAACTATAGAGCTCTTCAACTGAGGCCAACACAAGTAAATGCCCATCTACGAAGGCCTTGATCAGATGAGCCTACCATTGCTTTTTTCTTTTCTTTGCAGCGAAGAGATTGTAGCTTATGTCATAGCAATTTGCACATGTTGGTTTCCATTCAGAGTAGAGAGGGCATGAGTGGGGATGGGGCAATAAGAGTCTAAGACTCATTTGCATCCTTCAGTGACTTCAAGCATTTCATGCTTATGTGTATGTCTTGTATAGGATAATAATCTGCAATATGGGGCAAATAATACTGTGTGTCAGGGTTTTGCTGATGTGGTCCAAAGAGAAGCAGAGCCAGGCGCCCCAGGGGGTACTCAATGGCACACAGTACTGTCACCCCTCTCTCTTTTGTTAAAAAATGTGGCACATACTGTAATAACTTCCTGGTGAGTACCAGCACCTATTTTTCTAAGCACTGAGCAATACATTTGGCACCAACTTGGCTGCAGGAGTTGCCGGAAGTAGGCGTACAAGGTACCATCCAACCATCTTAGGCACTCCACTCTGGATTTGCGTAGGGTTTACTCCTTAGCCTTTTCTTCTCCCAAAGATATCTTGCAAGACAGTGGATGTTTAGGATCTGAGTTTTTCTTCTCCTAGATGGACTACCTTCCCTGATGGATGAGCTCCATCTGTTCCTCATTTCCCCCTACACCATGTGCAGAAACCACCTTCTGGACTGTTGGACCCACTATTGGTCTCGTCCGCTCAGTCCACCCGAGCCTGTTATTGCATGCAGGGGAAGTCCTTAACTCACCAATGGTTTGAGACCCATTGGCTACCCTCACCTGGTTTGGTTGGTTGAGCTCTACCACTTGACAGCAATTATGAGATGGTGCTTGGGAACAATTATGTCAGCTGTCTGAGTAAGTCATCTCCTCATTTCCAAAGTTTGACGAGGACAGTGGCAGAGCCACCCACCATATCACCAAGGAAACCAGCATGGATCCATCAGTCAGCAGGGGTTGGCCATCCTAACAGGTCCTCCACTTTTGCAATAGATGGGTTGTCGTCACTAGTTTAACCAGTTAGTGATTTCTCCCTGACTAGAGAATTGAAGCAGTTCTCCCCATCTGCAGTTCAGCTTCTAATTTAATTATTAACTTGCCATGTGTGCTGTTGAAGTGACCTAAGACCTTGGGCCCCCTCAAAAGTGGTGCAGTAATATCTGTGGAGATTCAGCAAGTGCAAAGGTATGAGAGGTGGGCTGCAGAAAGGGATGGATAGAGCTGTACCTTTCAGTTTCTCATTTTTCCAATCTTAAATTCCGTTCACTGCATTTCTGCATCAGTTTGCAAAAATCTTCATGACTGTGCATTAGCTTTTAAGCCTAACATTTTGCCTAATATGCACATTTTTGCAGTGCACTCCCCCCCCCAATATAATACATTTGTGTATGTTGCTTTCATGTATATATGTATTCTCATGCAACCTTTCCCACATTTTTCCGTTGGAGATCTGCACCACCAAATTCAGAGGAGTGCAAATTCTCTGAAGGCTCATTTCAGTTTATGTATTGTCTTGGGAAGAAGGTTTGCATTTAAATCTGAACTGATCTGAATGTCTCTCCTGCCCCTAGCTGTATCTGGCCATGAATCAAGCTACTCTCTATTCTGCTTGCTCAGTGCCGATACCAAGATAATGTCGGTGGTATGGGAAGAAAATGGTGGGGAACAATAGAGTAGGTAGAAGAATTAGCACCTTTGTTCACAGCCAGTATTTACACTTCCATCTACAAAGTTTCCCTTGCCAGCTAATTTTAATGTTACCCTCTAAGGTTTATAGGTCTGAAACCCATTATTAACTTTATATAAAGGCTTTTATTAACTGGGAACTTAAGCTTTCTAATAATAGTTTAAAATTACGGTGGTTAGCTCTCATGCCACTTCAGTAAGGAAACGAAACACCATTTGAATGAAATGTTCTGTTGTAAATGGAAAGAACAAATGCCGCAACTTTGGGGGAACACGTGCAACGATGGCTTTAACAAGCTGGAGCCAGTGTGGTATAGTGGTTAAGAGCGGTAGATTCATAATCTGGTGAACCGGGTTCGTGTCTCCGCTCTTCCACATGCAGCTGCTGGGTGATCTTGGGCTAGTCACACTTCTTTGAAGTCTCTCAGCCCCACGCACCTCACAGAGTGTTTGTTGTGGGGGAGGAAGGGAAAGGAGAATGTGAGCCGCTTTGAGACTCCTTTGGGTAGTGATAAAGGGGGATATCAAATCCAAACTCTTCCTCTTCTTCTTCTTCTTCTTGGGGTAGTTTCGAGGTCAGGGTGTACAGGACATGGCTTTCTGTTGTTTTTTATATAAATTTATTTATTTGGTTTTCAGATTAAAATTTTACAATCACATATCCAACGTACAACAGAAAAACAAGATTCCAGAGAATCTCCTGAACTTCCCTCCTCCCATTTGTGGGTCCTATTGTTAATCATTTCCTCCTGCATCTTTTACGATAATCCAAATCTTTTATATCTCCATTATATCCATAATTCACCACAAAACTACAAGTGTTATTCCAATCCTACTAATGATTTTAACTGTTTACAATGGTTTTTAAGATAAGTTATCAATTGTCCCCATTCCTTATTAAAATTTTGGTCTTCCTGATTTCTGATTCTTCTGGTCATTTTAGCCATTTCGGCATAATCCACCAACTTGATCTGCCATTCTTCTCTGGTAGGGACTTTATCTTCTTTCCATCTCTGGGCCAAGGACATGGCTTTACCCTCTGTGGTAAAGAGAATACAGGGAGCACTGACCATTGACTCACTGTTTAGAAGTGCTGTTTCTGCTTTAGATTTCACTCTCCTTTGCCTGGTAAGGGCATTAAGACCCACAAATGGAATCCAGTTTAATCTTGCTACCACCAAGTGATTATCCTCTTGTGATGATATGGAAGCAGACTTTGGCACAGGTGTAACCAGTATTATGAAACATATTCCCTGCTGGGGAAAAAATGCACGACCCATCTGCATTGCCATTCCAGCTGGTTTTGAAGATGCGCCTATTTCCATAGGCATTTCCTCAACCTCTCAACTTGAGCCTTCTTGTTTATTTTTTAACTAGTGGACGTTCAGCCCGTTAAATTAACGGGCGCTAGAACATATGTGGTGAAACATTTTTAAAAACAGGACTTATTTCCCTCAGGCAAGTGGGATTAGGACAGCAGCCTTCAGGTAAGGCAGCCGGGCCTCATCCTGCGGCGCGTCCAAGAGAAGCTGTGAGGGAAACTGGCCCCTCCCGTTACATAAAAGTCCCTAAAGCGTGCGGCGGAGGAGGGGGAATGGGCTCAAATCCCACGTCCGGTTTCCCTCCGTAAGCAAACTCCGTGTGGAAACGGCCATGGCAGCCCCCGCCTCTCTTTGCCCTTTTGGCTCCCAGCCCCTTCACGAACCACACCGAGTTCCTGTACAGGGACATGGCGAGGACGGGACGGGGGCTGCTTTGAGCCCCTGAGGGAGGGAGGCCGCCTCCCGGGCAGGGCCGTCGGCCTAGGGCGGGCGTGTGAGAGGAATCCTTGTGTAACTCCCATCACTCACACACACAAAATGGCCGCCAGCAACTTTCTTTGAGTGCAGGGCGAGGCAGCCCCTCCCCTCCCGCACTTCCGATTGGCAGCCTCCGACTGTCTCATCTGCATAGAGTCTCTGCGCTCCAATCCCTGTGTCCGTGGGGCACATGCTCAGTAGCGCAGTTCCACTGACACACACCACGGACGTGGGGACATTAGGGAATTATTATATAGGATGTATTAATCAGATTGTTTTAGTGCACATTTTAATTATGGATATTTACATTTTAACATTCACGCAGTTGTTTTTATCAGTGCTATTTTTCTAGAAAAAGAGGTGCTGGAACTCACCACAAATGCCTCCTCATTCTCTTAGAATGACAATGGTGCCCACCTGAGAGGTGCCAGAACTGAGTTCTAGTGAGTTCTGGCTGGAAAAAAAACCCACCCTCGTTTCTTCTTTTACTTGCAAACTGCTTAGATGACTATTTTGACAGTAAGCAGTATATTCTTTATTTCTATCTGTCTGTCTGTCTCAGATCTTTGGGAGTTTGCTTGCCACTGGAGAGAAGAAGTTGGTCAACGGATCAACAAAAAGGCAGGTGTTGCTCCCCTTTTGTGCCCCATCCCTGTATTGTTCCCCAGGACATGATGGGTAGCTCTCCCCTCTCATTCAGAGCACAAGGATGGATCAAGTGATGGAATCTCACAGAGCTGATGCAGTGCTAGGAAAGTTTCCATTACATTGGTCCAAGCCAAACTGCAGTGCTGCATGGCTGAAGAACATCTAGCCACACTGGGCTAAGACAGCTGATCTTTGCAGGGCAGCAAGAGTGTCTTTGAGCTGTTATTGATCCCAGAATGTCTCGCTTTTCCTTAGGATGTCCCTATTTTCATTGGAGAATTGTTGGACGTTATGGTAGGATGTCCTTAATTTCATTGGAGGAATGTCTGGGAGTATGTAGTAGTAAAGCCATAATAGTCATTTTGGAATTGGATCTCTCATACATCCCTCCCATTAATAGATGGGTTTTGAGTACAAACTGCACAAAAGGCTTGTATAGTCCACCCAATGCTCGATAAGGCAGGCTCAGGGTTCTCACATTTTTAGCTCTCAATGTTCCTTTTCTTTCCTTCAGCTGTTTCTGTGTAAATATCCACAGAGGTCGAGCAGGTGCAAATCGGAGACGTTGAGCTACCCACTTGATCTAGCCACATCACTGTAGGCCAGACATACACAATTCATGAGTCACCAACCCCCACAACATGTGCATTACGGCATCTCAAGTACTTGACACCCCCCCCCAAATACAATCTCAATCTATCCTGTTTAAGACAGACGATAAAAACAGGAAGTTTATTGAATAATCACCCGGGCAAAATACTAGGCCTTGGTGCTGAATTTGGCTGACTGGGTTGCCAGCCAGGCCCGGTGCCAGTTGCCCTCTGTGGATCTATGGAATATATAAGGTGAAGAGTCTTTATGTCGGTAAAACTAAACAACAGACTTCAGTATCAGACTTACCCTGGTCTTCCAGAAATTAATCTACCTACTAATAGTGTGATCAATTTTGGAAGCCATTTCAAGTGACTTGACATACTAACTTGAAATGTCAAACAGCGTAGCCTGATTAAAAGTAATTATTCTTATTTCTGCATCCAGCAACATTAATTTCATATTGCCTTTCCAATATTGGAAAAAATACCGGTAACTGGGCTGATCGACAGCAGTCACAATTTTTTATAAACTGTTAGAACTGTGTGACTGCTGTGGACTTGCATGTGTTGATATAGTATAGTTGCCTTTGCCAACCTGGTGCCCTCCCAAAGTACAATTCCTGTCAACCCCAGTAAGCATGGCTATGTTGACTGGGGATGATGGGAGTTGTAGTCCAAGACGTATGGAGGGTACCAGGTTGACAAAGTTTGTATTGCAGGATAGGATACGCCATTCTTTTTTGTGTCATCCTCATAAAGCACTTTCCAGCTGCTTCTTTGGTGAGTGGTGGTAGTAAGAGCTCGGCACACAATGGATGGATTTGCAAGTGGACTTGCTGGAGTATCAGACTAAGGCTGGGCTGGCTGTGATGATGTCTCCCTCCACTTTCATGAGACTGTTCATTCCCCTGCAATGACAAAAGGTGTCATTGGTGACTTTTGTGATTCTCAGAGCTCCATGTAGGGGACTTTGCTGCTGCTTCGAATGAAGTATTCACTTCTAACTGTTGAGTGTCCTGCTCCCGTGTAGGATCCTGGTAGAGACACACGCTCTACTGGCATGTCCTCTCCCTCCTGGTCGATTGTTCAGGAGCTTCAAAAGCTTTCTCAACCCGAACATCTGTCTGTATATGGAGTTGTATATAGTGAGGGGAATGATCCATTAGCACAAGGGTTTTTCCTTGTGCAACAGGATATTTTTTCCCTTTCCTACCCACAGTTGCCCCTAAACCTCTTCTGTGGTTCTGCCCAAACATCCAGACCAGATTTTGGGATGGCGTGGGGCTCATGCTCAGGGAGTGGGAAAATCCCATTGTGTTAGCATTAATCATTGTACTAGTGCAAGTGTTTATCTCTATATTGCCCATGGATCTTTTTTTACTTCTATTTTCTTTCATTTTGTTTTGTACTCCTGATGCAGGATTCCAATGGGGGGGATGGACATCAGTTATTTAAAGTTTGGGAGACACTCAAATAAAAAAGCAGCTGGCATCCCAACATTAGTCTCTCAGTTTCATATATCCTATTCCTTTTATTTAACGGACCCGGGTGGCACTGTGGTCTAAACCACAGAGCCTAGGGCTTGCCGATCAGAAGGTCAGTGGTTCAAATCCCCGTGACGGGGTGAGCTACAGTTGTTCGGTCCCAACTCCTGCCCACCTAGCAGTTTGAAAGCAAGTCAAAGTGTAAGTAGATATATAGGTACCGCTCTGGCGGGAAGGTAAACGCCATTTCCATGTGCTACTCTGGTTCGCCAGAATTGGCTTAGTCATGTTGGCCACATGACCCGGAAGCTGTCTGCAGACAAACGCCGGCTCCCTCGGCCTATAGAGTGAAATGAGCACCGCAACCCCAGAGCCATCCACGACTGGACCTAGCGGTCAGGAGTACCTTTACCTTTACCTTTATTCCTTTTATTTACATTTTGAAGTTACACTTCAGTGCAATGAAGACTTGCTCCTGTTAGAAGCTAGTTGCACTCAGCATACATCCTATTTATTTTTGTATCTGGAGGTGGGAAATTTGTGGGAGGCAAACTTACTGTGTTAGCATTTAAGTAGCTTGCACTTGGCTTTGAAGTGAATATGCCATTAAGATGAATAAAGGCAGTTCATACAGTTCTGCTGGCATTGTTATTCCTGTCCATCTGGGAGCAAAACACACAATGCAGGAATACGCTGATTTATAGAACCAGAGCTTCCTCTGAAAAAAGGTCTAGAAACTTTATTTTCTTTAATGAAGCCTGCAAATCTGTCATGTCGAACCAAAGGGAAGCTACCTTTCCCCTCGATGTGCAGTGAATTTGTGTTATAATTCACATTAACTCTTGACACATTGTAACATCAGAGGGAGAACATAGAGCCTTACATCATGAAAAGGTAGGATGTTTTTCAGGAAGTGGTACATTTATTGTCTTGTGGGAAGGCAATGGAGTAGTAGACTTGGAGGTAATGCTTCTGCTCTGGCCATTGTAAATTAAGACATGGCAGTAGCTGTTTCACATTTCCAGACATGTTTATAAGGGTCAGGTCAGTGAGGATTAAGCAGGAGAAAATCAACAGGGTTGCACTTTCTCTCCCGGAAGCAAGAGTGTCCGTGCCAAAACCAAGCCCAATAGATCTGGAAAATCAGCTTCATCCAAGAGTGCCTGACACTGTTAGACAACCACTTGCTCAAATACCTTGCCCAAGAAGAGTGGCTGCCATATCATCTGTGCTGTGTTGCCTTTTGGGTGTTTCTGACTAGATATGGAGCTCCTCTGGATTATCGTATATTGAGGATTTATCCTCATTTGTTTGCAGAAAGCTGGTTAGACCATGTCCAGTTTTAATTAACCAAATTTTGCAGATTTGTTTGTAGGCAATCCTAGAGTCATATACTTGTAGAATCGGAATGGAACCTGAGGGACATCTAGTCTAGGAATGTCAAACGTCCTGATTTTCCAGGACATGTCCTGGAATTCGCCTCCAAAAATGGCATCCTAGATTTTTTGGGGGGGAAATTGGGCAAATATTCTGGAAAACCAGCAATGGGGGTTTTACTAAACAAAGCTCAACAACTTTGGGGGTGTTTCAACTAAATCATACATGACAGGTGGCTATTCAACCTCTGCTTAAAATCTCCAGTAACGTAGAGTCCTCCACCTCTTGAAGGAATCCGTCTAACAGCTCTTACTGTCAGAAAATTCTTCCTGATGTTTAGTCAGAATCTCCTTTCTCATAACTTCCAGAGCAGGGTCATAGCTTCCAGAGCAGGAGAAAACAAGCTTGCTCCATCTTCCATGTAACAAATAAACACATTTTTGAAAAATAATTTTTTTTAAGGCAATACACTTTTGTATGTTGTTTTTTATGAATGCATGTGTTTTCATGCACACTTTATCTTTATCTCTACCTATTTGAACACATTACCCGCCTGGAGAACTGGCTGCACATTGGTATTTGCAAGTGTATGGCAAAATTCAGATAAGTGCACATTTTAAAGGATGGGCCTGTTTTGATTTGAGTATTGTTTAGGAAAGTACAAATTGTTTTAGGACAGTACAAAGTATGTAGGCTTGCCTTTAAATGTGAATTAAAAAATCACTTTACTCAAATGTTTATACAAAATATTTATTTTGTAATGGTGTTGTGTACTGAGTTGAATAGGATCCAAAATGCAGCAGTCTAATTGGTCCTAGAACAATAGGATTCAGAATGCAGCAGTCGGATTGGTCCTAGAACAATAGGATCCAGAATGCAGCAGTCTGATTGGTCCGCAGGAGCCACCCAATCCAGCTCCAGGTGGAAGTGAATCCGCAACCTGATTGGCCTACAGGAGTATCCCGGAATTAGCTAATCACGTGGGGCCCATTGTGTAAATTATGTATATAAAGCAGACGTTCTGGGTGACCTTTCATTCCTCGCTACTAGGAGCTGAATAAAGAGCATGAATTCCACACTCGACTCCGAGTATATTTTAAATTCCTTTATTGATTGTTTGGTCTTAGTGCTGAATGTTTTTGCACCTTCCTTATTAAGCAAAATATCTGCAAAGACCAGGTTTCAATAGTTGCATGCAATAAAGGTGTTAACTTTTTCTCCTTCTTTTACTGGCACTCAGTCAATTTATTTTTAAGTTCCTTATTTGGAGCAGGTGTGATTATGTGATCTCTTCTCCTCTTCCAATCCTCACCAGCCTAGAGGAAGCTTGTAGCTTGTAATGTCACCTGGGATGGTTTGCCCCCATTGGGATTTCCATCTGTCATAAGGAAATAGAGGCTTGCATAGGAGCAAATGGAATATGCTAAATAGTTCATTCCTGCAAGTGCAGAAATAGCTTAGGTGATATATCTCAACAGTGCACAATTTCATATTCGTTTTATAAGAAGCTAGAAGGCCATCAAATCTGGCACAATGTTGTACGTCTGTTGAGAACTATTGTTGTTGGACAAGAAATAAATAGAATGAAAGAAAAATAATAACATTAAAGTGGTGAAGAATGAAATGCTCCTCCTTATCACATCCATACTAAGGCTACAGAACTAACAGCGAACCACTTTGAGAGGGGCAGAATGTTGGGAAGAGGTTTCATCTTCATAGTGAACATACTGGAAAGAAAACAGGATCGCTAAAAAATAAAGTACAGTAGCTGTTTCGTCATACGTGGCTCAGGGCAACTAGAAACTCCTGATCGTGTCTTCTTCCACTGCCAATACAGTGGTACCTCAGGTTACAGACACTTCAGGTTACAGACTCCGCTAACCCAGAAATAGTACCTCGGGTTAAGAACTTTGCTTCAGGATGAGAACAGAAATTGTGCGACGGTGGCGCGGTGGCAGCGGGAGGCCCCATTAGCTAAAGTGGTACCTCAGGTTAAGAACAGTTTCAGGTTAAGAATGGAACTCCGGAACGAATTAAGTTCTTAACCCAAGGTACCACTGTATTATACAGACATATGAGTTAGGTTCATCCTGCCAATACTACACAAATTGCCTGGATGGACAGAGCAACTCTTTACCTCCTTGCTCCTTCAAGATGCAAACCCAGATGTAACTTACTCAGCAGCCAGATTTCCGGTGCTTCGATTCGCCGAAGAATGGTTTGGGGGCACGTACCAGAACCAAACTGAAGGCTCATACGCCCTCTTCAGCACCCTCCCTTCTATGGTTACTTTTGCAATTTTAAGTCTTCCTCATGCATCCCCCCTTCTCTGAGTCACTCCTTTTACACGTTTTATCTGTGTTACTTCCTAAATCACTGTGTGTTTCTATTTTAACTTATGCTGGTCTGTGACCATAATAATGATGGTGATGGTGATGATACAGTCAAACCTTGGTTCCTGAACAGCTTAGTTGCCAAACAAATTGGCTTCCGAACGCCACAAACCCGGAAGTAAGTGTTCTGGTTTGCGAATTTTTTTTGGAATCCGAACATCCGACGCAGCTTCCACTTGAGTGTAGGAAGCTCCTGCAGCCAATCGGAAGCCACGCCTTGGTTTTCGAACAGTTTCGGTAGTCGAACGGACTCCCGGAATGGATTAAGTTTGAGAACCAAGGTACCACTGTACTTGCATACCTTAGGTATGCAGAAATGCGGCCTAGTGGGCTTCATGCTCAGGTACCACCACTGAAAACACAAGCACCCGCCACAAGCGCTGGCTCATCCCTCTCCCTGAGCTCAGTGGTGGTGGTGCTGGGGAGAGGAAACAGGACATTCCAGGATCAAATTGGAAACCGGGGTGGCTTCTATCATTCCGGGACCATCCTGGGAAAATCGGGACACTTGAAGGGTACGCACAGGTGCTGTGAAACCCAGCAAAAAATGACTGCCGTGGGCAGCAAAACAAGAAATGTTGGTACTCTGCATCAGTGAATACGGTCACAGAAAAAGCCTAGGTACTTGGAAAACTGAATCCCTCTATGTCAGTCTCCAGATTCAGAACCCACAAAGGCTTGAGACCTTAGTAACAGCAAAGTCTTAATCTGGCAAGGGTCTCTCTGTCTGTCTCTCTTACCCATACACACCATATTGATATGCAGTTAGTAGCACATAAACTCTGCAGTTTGCAAAAAAAAATACAAAGACAATCTATGCAGTGGCGTAGCAACAGGGGGGGCGGTGGGGGCGGTGCACTCCCGGTGCTATGTCTCCGGGGGTGACAAGGCATGTGGTTTGCTGGCGGTGCCACTCCAGCGCCATAAAGACAGTGTCAGGATCCTCTGCGGCTGCAGCCACATGCGGAGGATCCTCCGTCCGCAGCTGCAGCCGCGAGCAGAGGATCCAGGCACCGTCCGTACGGCACTGGAGTGGCGGCGCCGGCAACCCGCTATGTACAGCACATGTGCGGCATCGCTACGTACGACGCATGCTTTGTACGTAGTGATGCTGCGCATGCGCGCTACATAGCATCGGCCCGCCCCCCTGGTGCATGTCATGTTTGCCGCTCCAGCTGCCCGAGCGGCTTCCTACGCCACTGAATCTATGGAGTACTGTTTTATTTGGAGTCAAATGTTTAAATACAGCTCCAGTAGCGAATACAAAAAACCCCTCTTTTTTGTCTGTGCTCAAAGGGTGCATTATCTTTCTGTGATCGACACTGGAACTTGCTATCACACATGCAATTACTTAAATGTCAAGATCAGCTTCATTGAGGTTCTTTCTTAAAATGATCGTGTAATTTGTTGTTTTCACCCAACTGCTTCTTAAATGCAAACATGGAAATTTACTTGCTTTGCCATCTGAATTATTTACATCCTATAAATGACATGCATGTGTACAAACAATTAAGAACTGTAAATAGAATAGAAAGCATCCACAGAGGCTTGTGAACATAACCCTGTGTGTGTGTGTTGCTTAAACTGTGTTATAAAACTGCTGAAGACTTTAGAGTCATTACTGCCATTTTAACTAAAAGCATATTGGCCCTGTGAAAGAGACATTGTGCTTATAAATATTTTACATTTAAAACTGAATTATTGAGAAAAAGTGAAATTCAATAATCTAGGATGCCTTTAGCATCCATTTTACACAAAGAGTGTCTAGCGATAAGCAGGAGATCAGGAAGTCTGCACATGCAGAGGCCCATTGTTCTTAACTGAATATTTAAACTTCAAAAACTTGCCAAGGGAAATGCTGTGTGGGAATGAATAATTTCTTCTCCTAAAAACTTAACCACTACAGTCTGCTGTACTTGACTATGTTCTAATCCATGGGTAGGCAAACTAAGGCCCGTGGGCCGGATCCGGCCCAATCTCCTTCTAAATCCGGCCCGCGGATGGTCTGGGAATCAGCGTGTTTTTACATGAGTAGAATGTGTCCTTTTATTTAAAATGCATCTCTGGGTTATTTGTGGGGCATAGGAATTTGTTCACCCTCCCAAAAGAAAAAAATAGTCCGGCCCCCCACAAGGTCTGAGGGACAGTGGATCGGCCCCCTGCTGAAAAAGTTTGCTGACCCCTGTTCTAATTCATCCAAGTATCTGAATAGGATACAGCGTCAGAGGGGGCTTCAAAAGTGGGAGGAGGAAGGGGCGTATCTCAGACTCGGCAACAGAAAACTTGGAAGCCGACAATGAGGGACTGAGCTCCAGAGTGATTTCTGTGTTTTGAGCAATAAAACCTGAGTTAATTGCTGCCAGCGTTGCCTTGCTTCTGTGGGAGAGACCCAACCATAACACATGCACTGCAAGAAGATCAAACCTATCCATTCTGAAGGAAATCAGCCCTGAGTGCTCACTGGAAGGACAGATCCTGAAGCTGAGGCTCCAATACTTTGGCCACCTCATGAGAAGAGAAGACTCCCTGGAAATAGACCCTGATGTTGGGAAAGATGGAGGGCACAAGGAGAAGGGGATGACAGAGGACGAGATGATTGGACAGTGTTCTCAAAGCTACCAACATGAGTCTGACGAAACTGCGAGTGGCAGGGGAAGACAGGAGTGCCTGGCGTGCTCTGGTCCATGGGGTAATGAAGAGTCGGACACGACTAAATATCTAAACAACAAGAAAGTTGATGCTCTGGCTCTCAACAGTCTCATTTGCCTCTTTATTTCAACCTCATATTACTACCCCATCTGTTTTGAAAATTGGCAAGGGTGGCAGGGCAGATACCACCAGCAGCAGCAAAAGTAACCTCTGTTTTGATTAAAGACAATGAGACATAAGATCTAATGGCTAGAAACTGTGCATGAATAAATTAAGGAAGGAAAGAGAAAAGGGCACAGAAACAATGAGGAAACAAGTGCCCAAACGAGAAGTATGGTATGGTGGGGAGAGGGAGCGAGAGGAGATAAACACAAAAATGGACAAAATACAAGGTTTCATCTCAGTTTGGGGGATGGGTTTGTTTGTTTTTAAAGTAATGTCTTCCTTGGAAGAATATTTCACAAGAAAAAACCTAACCTCTCTTCCTGAGGAATGTTTCTTTATCAAGAGACCAATCCATTTGATACCCTAGTTAAAAGCCCCGAAATTCTATTTGCTTCCTTTAAAAATCTTGCCCTAAATAGTATTTTAGACACGCTGTTCAATTTTTGTTCACCTATAGCAGACAACAGAATCAAGATCAACACAAGGAGGGCACAAGGAGAAGGGGACGACAGAGGATGAGATGGTTGGACAATGTTCTCGAAGCTACCAACATGAGTCTGACCAAACTGCGGGAGGCAGTGGAAGACAGGAGTGCCTGGTATGCTCTGGACCATGGGGTCACGAAGAGTCGGACACGACTAAATGACTAAAGAATAACAAAGAGGGGGGGGAGCTCCCATCCAAGTACTAAGCAGGCCTCACCCAACTTAGCTTCTGAGATCAGACTATATCGGGCGTATTCAGAGTAGTATGGCCGTAGCTTTGGAATGTTATTAATGGGGAATTAATAATAATAATAATAAAAATTTAAGAAAAAGAAAAAAAAGCTAAGTAATAGGGCACTTGATAAGGGTGTATAAAATAATTCATAGTGTGGATAAAGTGAATAGAGAAAGTTCTTTCTCCATCTCTCATAAACCTGAGATCATCCCCCCAAAGTTGACTATTAGAAAAAGCCCAGAAGTATTTCTTCACTCAGTGCACAGTGAAGCTGTGGAACTTTCTACCACAAGTTGCGATGATGCGCACCAACTTAGACAGCTGTAGAAGTTGTTCAGTCGTTCAGTCGTGTCCGACTCTTCGTGACCCCATGGACCAGAGCACGCCAGGCACGCCTATCCTTCACTGCCTCTCGCAGTTTGGCCAAACTCATGTTAGTAGCTTCGAGAACACTGTCCAACCATCTCATCTTCTGTCGTCCCCTTCTCCTTGTGCCCTCAATCTTTCCCAACATCAGGGTCTTTTCTAGGGAGTCTTCTCTTCTCATGAGGTGGCCAAAGTACTGGAGCCTCAACTTCAGGATCTGTCCTTCTAGTGAGCACTCAGGGCTGATTTCTTTAAGAATGGATAGGTTTGATCTTCTTGCAGTCCATGGGACTCTCAAGAGTCTCCTCCAGCACCATAATTCAAAAGCATCAATTCTTCGGCGATCAGCCTTCTTTATGGTCCAGCTCTCACTTCCGTACATTACTACTGGGAAAACCATAGCTTTAACTATACGGACCTTTGTTGGCAAGGTGATGTCTTTGCTTTTTAAGATGCTGTCTAGGTTTGTCATTGCTTTTCTCCCAAGAAGCAGGCGTCTTCTAATTTCGTGAGTGATGTCACCATCTGCAGTGATCATGGAACCCAAGAAAGTGAAATCTCTCACTGCCTCCATTTCTTCCCCTTCTATTTGCCAGGAGGTGATGGGACCAGTGGCCATGATCTTAGTTTTTTTGATGTTGAGCTTCAGACCATATTTTGCGCTCTCCTCTTTCACCCTCATTAAAAGGTTCTTTAATTCCTCCTCACTTTCTGCCATCAAGGTTGTATCATCAGCATATCTGAGGTTGTTGATATTTCTTCCGGCAATCTTAATTCCGGTTTGGGCTTCATCCAGGCCAGCCTTTCGCATGATGAATTCTGCATATAAGTTAAATAAGCAGGGAGACAATATACAGCCTTGTCGTACTCCTTTCCCAATTTTGAACCAATCAGTTATTCCATATCCAGTTCTAACTGTAGCTTCTTGTCCCACATAGAGATTTCTCAGGAGATGGATGAGGTGATCAGGCACTCCCATTTCTTTAAGAACTTGCCATAGTTTGCTGTGGTCGACACAGTCAAAAGCTTTTGCGTAGTCAATGAAGCAGAAGTAAATGTTTTTCTGGAACTCTCTAGCTTTCTCCATAATCCAGCGCATGTTTGCAATTTGGTCTCTGGTTCCTCTGCCCCTTCGAAATCCAGCTTGCACTTCTGGGAGTTCTCGGTCCACATACTGCTTAAGCCTGCCTTGTAGAATTAATTAAGCTGTAGAAGAGGATTCAACAAATTCATGGTGAATTGAGCTATCGTTGAATACTAGCCACAATTTAAACATTGATATAGAAATTATAGCAAAAGTAACTTTATTTTAATATATTTTTATATAAATGTTTGCTTCCATTCTAAAATACATCATCTTCTTTTCCCTGGAAGTGACTTTGGATAACAGTTCAGGAAAAGAATGGGGGGGGAACAGTTCAGGAAAAAATCATCATAGGGGAGGAAGGTTGAGGGAATGAGAACTGAAGGGTTTGGAAAGGTAAATGTACCCCTGACCATTAGGTCCAGTCACGGACGACTCTGGGGTTGCACGCTCATCTCGCTCTATAGGCCAAGGGAGCTGGCATTTGTCTGCAGACAGTTTCCGGGTCATGTGGCCAGCATGACTAAGCTGCTTCTGGTGAACCAGAGCAGCGTACAGAAACGCCATTTACCTTCCTGCCGGAGCAGTACCTATTTATCTACTTGCACTTTGATGTGCTTTCGAACTGCTAGGTTGGCAGGAGCTGGCACTGAGCAACGGGAGCTCACCCTGTCACGGGGATTTGAACCGCCGACCTTCTGATCGGCAAGCCCTAGGCTCTGTGGTTTAGACCACAGCGCCACCCGCGTCCCTGAAGGGTTTGCAGTAGTAGCAGCTAATTGGCTATATTAAATCTACCTACCTTTTATAATCATGTGGAACTTGAACGGGATGCATTTTCTCAAGTGACTGTGCCGCAGAAATGCAATCCAGCCTGTGGAGTACTTTCCAGGAAAACTGAGAGGGCTCCTGAGATGTGTGTACAGAGCCTTCCCAAATTAAGGACATAGCTGGCACCTTTACATGCACTAAGGAAAGTGGATGATGTGCTGAATTTGCACTGCATCTTGATATCCCCTTGGTAGAACGCCACGTAAATTATGCAGCACCGTGACTAGAAGCTTTTCAAATGCAGAGAGCAGTCTAGAGTGAGCTCAGTGGCAGTGATAGATGGAAGCACTTTGAGATAGGAAAAACGACACAAGGTGTAGCTCAGAGGTTTACCGACAATTAGCAGGTTCAAGTGATTATTGAAATGAGACTGACATTGGTAAATGATGTCTCTGTGCTGCCAGCTTTTCCTCTGTGTTGAACACAGTTATCCGTGCTGCAATCCTCTGCTGCTATTATTGCAAGACGAGGTACATGACGTACCTTATTCATCACATTGCTGCTAATATTAACTCCCATGCAAATTGCTATTGAGGTAGAAACGTGTGGGTACTATTATTATTATTCTAAATCTTCAACTGGAAATAGTGGGATAGAATCAAGTCTGTACTAGCAGATGTGTAAAATCTCCCCATTTGTTTTCAAAATACCTTTCTGAACACCAGGTACCAGAGATCTGTGTTATGCAATGTTTGTATTGATGGATGCAATGTTCACTGTTCTCACGATTTTTGACATTGTAATTGTACATTGCGATGCAGTTGGCTTTCTAGTGCATTGCTTCCCATTTAAGTAAAGCACAGCCCTGATTTAGGCTGCAGTTGTATTCACATTTACATGGGAGTAAATCCTAATGTACTCAATAGGACTTGTGTTTGGAGAGACATGTATAGGACTTCCACTATTAATAGCTCATCATTTTCCATCCAGTAGCACAGACTTGGAATTCTTATGCATTGGTCTTCATTCAGAAACCTTCACCAGATCATTATCATGTATTGTTCCTTAGGCTTGAAAAGAAATGTCATAGCTATTTCAAATGGTTTATCATTTCTCACATCTACAACACCTATTTGCAAACCTTTCGGTCGCTGTGGGCTCTTGATGACAAATATGCAATTGCTGCTTAGGAAGTAGAGAATCGTCTGTGGCATCCTGACACCAATCCCTGACTCAAAACCACATTTGAATGCTTATCAAAACTAATGTGCATAAGATCTGGCAATACAATAAATAAGTCATCTGATTTATCTATCACACAAAAAGCATGATGATGTGGTGGCGTGGTATTTAGCATCTCATAACACGCGCGGGTGGCGCTGTTGTCTAAACCACAGAGATTAAGGCTTGCCGATCAGAAGGTTGGCAGTTCGAATCCCCACGACAGGGTGAGCGCCCGTTGCTCAGTCCCAGCTCCTGCCAACGTAGCAGTTCGAAAGCACGTCAAGTGCAAGTAGATAAATAGGTACCGCTCTGGCGGGAAGGTAAACGGCGTTTCCGTGCGCTGCTCTGGTTCGCCAGAAGTGGCTTGTCATGCTGGCCACATGACCTGGAAGCTGTCTGCGGACAAACGCCGGCTCCCTCAGCCAGTAAAGCGAGACGAGTGCCGCAACCCCAGAGTCGTCCGGTCAGGGGTTCTTCTACTTTTAACACACACACAGAGAAAAACTTTTTGAATTAAGGTTCATTGAAAGTATGTATACAGGTAGAATATGGACTCGGGTGAACACCAGTTTTGTATTAGTATTAGCAGAAGGTCTCAAGTTTGGTCCCTGGTTCTCCAGGTCAGACTGGCAAAGACTCCTTTGAGAAATTTTGGAGAGCCACTGCTCTCTGGTAGTGCAGTTATGTGACCAATGTAACATTTGTAAACTTTTTTTATTTGCTATTTTTTATTTTAGCTAATATGATTTCAACTCCAATTAATATTGGAATATTTGTGTTTTAAATGGATTAATCTTCCCTAGGAAAAAAACACAATAAGTTTGCCAAAATTACTTTAAATGCTTTCTTTGTGTTGTGTTTTCCGAGATGAGACCAACATGTTTGGAACCTCAATAATTTATCTGTAACTGAGACATTCTTATTTTCCTAAATATGTGAATCAAAAAATAAATCCCATCTGCAGCAATATGCATTTTGTAACACGCTCAACCAATGTAAATTATATTGTCCTAAGCTAATCTCATTTTGTTCCTAATGTACAATTTCTTCTTAATTCTACAAATGAGTAAGCAAAACTATCAGTACAATAAAGGGACATTAACCTATTGTCTCTTTTCTTGGAAAGGTCTTTAACTAAACTTTAGAAAATAATTAGAGAAATTCTGAGTCATCCTGCATGTCGTGCTTCTGGTTGTTTTACTCACATGTAAAATGCCACCTTTAAAAACTGTTGGCAGATTATTGTGGATTTGATTGCTGGTTTGATGTGAATGATTTTGGGATGGGGAAGGTTGAAGTTTGTTTATTTGCTAAGTAATGGATACTTGAGTATCCATTACTGTACTTAGTATTGAGTATCCATTAGTTGAGTATTGTTAATGTTGTTCACTACTATTGATACAGTTGGTATGTTCCCCCCTCCCCACCTGGATGTTACGTTATATGAAATATTAATGTATTATATGATCTCCACCCCCCTTTCCCCTATGGTATTATGTATTGTATATTTTTGTTTGTTGTCACTTGGAGGCCTTCAGGTGACAAGTGACTAGTAAATTAAATAAATAAGTAAATAAAGAGACTTTGGGAAATTATCTTTAAAATGATTTAAAACATGTTAACAATATATGGAAATGAAAAATGGATCTGTGGGTTCTTTATTTTATTTTTATAAATGTATTTTATTGGTTTTTCAAAAAGAATATGAGAATGTAACATCCCATAACAATGATTTGTCCTCCAAAGCACAGTGTCCTATGGGAAAATGTTATTACAAAGGAAAAATGGGTCTGTAGGCTGACATTTTCATGGAATTATCTTATAGACAATAGTGAACTAGACAGACAAGTTGTCAGACTTTGTATAAGGAACCTTCCCATGTTCCTAATCAGTACAGTGGTACCTTGGTTTAAGAACAGCTTAGTTTATGAACAACTTGGATTAAGAACGCTACAAACCCAGAAGTAGGTGTTTTAGTTTGTGAACTTTGCCTTGGAATAAGAACATGTTTCGCTTCCTGTTGAGTGTGTTCCATTTGTAAATTGAGTCCCTCACTGCTATGGGAAAGCACGCCTTGGTTTAAGAACGCTTTGGTTTAAGAACGGACTTCCGGAATGGATTAAGTTCGTAAACCAAGGTACCACTGTAGATGATAAACATAATGAAAGCATCATCCAAACATATTCACAACTCTTTGCAAATGGGTGGTGGCAGTACAGACAAGAGCATTTCTGAGCATATGAAGTGTGACTTCCTTTTGTTCTTGTTCTACTGTTGATATAAATTTGTGTCCCTTCTCTTAGACTATAGGTTGACACATGATCTTAAAATTTAGGTGGTGCAAAAGCACTCCTAATTGTTATGAACACACACACACTCAAAATGCATTCATAGATTTCACTCTACGTAACCAATTTTAAAATATTGGTTAAGTGAGCAGGGCTGTTCCTTTCGTTCTCCAGCTCTGCAAAGTTCTCTTGGCCTTAAACATTTCTTATTACTTTGTGAGACCTTGGCTCTTTTGATGTCTGCATTTGCTGTTAGAATTATATCCATCAAAGGCTCAGGCTGTCACTGTGAGGCTTACCCACTGGAACAATGTCCAGGAAAGGATCTAACACCTCCATGAATCAAACATTTATTCATTTTTATTTCTGTGCCAGGTATCAATAAAGCTAACTACCCAGTGTAAATAATTGGGCTAGCATCTAAATGAACACTGGCCAAAGGCAAATGGGACAAGGGCCAGCTTCTGGCTGTCAGGAGAAAGATGGAGAGCTCTGTCCCTCCTGCAACAGACCACTCTGTTTCTAGGATGGACACGGAAGAAGTTACTCCTCTCTTCTGGTGGACCACTTGGTTTATTTGATGAAGAGGAGGGCAGAGAGCCCTCTGTCTCCTACACCATATATTTTGTAGATGTGGATCTGCTCTGATCTAATTTTCAAGAACAAACATGCATAAGGTATCTATTCAAAATCAAAGCTAAATCTTCAATTGGACTTTCTTTCTGGCTTAATGGACTATGATGTTCGGACATGGTTACTGGCACAGATGATTTTATGTTTAAATTGGGAGTTAAGTAGGGGGAAATTTAGCTAAAAATCCCGAGACCAGAGGGAGGTAAGGGTGTAAAAAGTACAAAACTAGGAGTTTGAAATTAGGCTAAAGTAAGGGAATTGGATAAGATTATAGGGAAAGAGCAGAAGTACCAAGATGCTGGGGTTTGGAAAAAGGAGTGGTTTAAGTAAAATGATTTTTTGTATTTTATGATGTTTTAAAACTTAGGAGTAGGAAAACTGTTAGAGAGGAATGATAATGAATTCAACAGAGGGGGACTTGAGGAAGTCAACTGAAATATGAAATTGAGGAAAGAAGGAATACCTGGCCCACAGAATTGAGCCAGGCCCAAGCAATAATTTTAAACACTGTTAGTAAGGTTAAATGTACAATGATTATGTCTACCCTTGTGAGAGAGGGGGATGAATGTTTGCTTCCCACAGTGAGAGGGGGGGAAGTATGGGAATTTAACCGAAAAGTTATGTGCTTAAAAAATTGTAAAAACCAATAAAATTTTTGAAAAAACAAAAAAACAAAATCAAAGCTAAATCATTTGTTGCTTGATGCACTTCATGTCACTACTTAGTAGCTACTGGTATGTTAATCTCTTAATGGTTTATGGGCTGTTGGATACTTCCAGACATCGCCTCCACCTGCTTCTTGATCTTGGCCAGATCCTACCTAAACTCAGAAGCCTGCAAAATGGAATCTCTGCAGCTGAAAGGCAGAAAGCTAACATTTAAACTAATAACACCACTGATGTATATTGGTAACTGACAGCTCCCTGGGTTTCATTAAATTGTCTCCTGACAGCTGAATCAATGCCAGACAGCATCAAATGCTTGCTTTTGGCCATGTTAGTGCTTCACACGCGTGCTATAGCATCAAAACTAGTTGGACACATAACTAAAAGCTGAAAACAAAACAAAGCCAGAAAATACAACAAGAGAAACTTTTTGATAATCTTTGTGCAGCTCTTCAAACAGGGGAAGGATGCAAATTTTGGGAAATGTTTTACAGCAGCTCTCTGTCTTGACTTTGATTTTTCTAGACAAAGAGAAAAACATTTCAAGCTTTAAGGGCCAGGCTGCTAGGGACATGTGGATGCTGTCGAGAGCAGCAACTCTGCATCTCGTTGGTAACACCTCATAAAAGAAGATACACACTTGTGATATCATTACATACTCATAATTCCCTGTTGCCTGCAAGTGCTAACCCATGAAACAGAGATCTTGTTTTCTGCATGTCTTCCTGGAGATGTGATACAAGTGTTCACCCCGGCATGCTGAAAGAATGGCTGCCATGAGATAACTAATACTGGGGTGGGCTTAGGAACATTAATTCTTTTCCTTGGCCTCCAGCAACTTCTGCTGGATCACATCCCCCTAAACAGAGCCAAACTGGAGACAACGACAACCCCATGTGAGCTTTTTGTTGTTGCTGCTATCATTCACACATAAACATCTGCTGTCATGATCCTGCCTGCCTCAAATCTTAAGCATTGCACAGTGTGTTCTGGCCCCCAGTCTTCTAGTATTCTGAGTTGCCTTATAACTCACCCAATAACATTGAACTCCTCTTCGGAAACAGAGTTGTGCCTCTACACATCTTATTTTTTCCTTGACATTTCCATGGAAAGAATTCTGTAGGCTTCAGTGATGAACTAGAGCACAGCAGACAACAATATCTGCAGGACACAGGTTGCCCACTCTTGTTTTAGCAAGTAGAAACTGTCTTATCAGTCATTTGTATCAGGTCCATGCTGAATGTCTGCCAGTAGACATTTTTATAGCAAACAGTGCTTCCAGGGGGCCAAAATGCCCCTTGACCTCTTTCACTTCTGGAGTGCTGATTGCTGTCTGATTGTCATGATATACGGCATAATTTAGGACACCAGTAGTGCTGTGGTCTAAACCACAGAGCCTAGGGCTTGCTGATCGGAAGCTTAGCGGTTCAAATCCCCGCGACAGGGAGAGCTCCCATTGCTTGGTCCCAGCTCCTGCCCACCTAGCAATTCGAAAGCACGTCAAAGTGCAAGTAGATAAATAGGTACCGCTCTGGCGGGAAGGTAAACGGTGTTTCCATGCGCTGCTCTGGTTCGCCAGAAGCGGCTTAGTCATGCTGGCCACATGACCCGGACGCTGTCTGCGGACAAACGCCGGCTTCCTCGGCCTATAAAGCGAGATGAGCACGCAACCCCAGAGTCATCCACGACTGGACCTAATGGTCTGGGGTAGCTTTACCTTTACCTTATGGCATAATTTAAAAACCAATCCAAAGTATTTCTTCATGCTGCAATAGCTCAGTTGATTGGGTATCACATAGCAGAACAATCCCACAAATGTGCTATTCAGCCAATGAGACTTGCAATGTGATGGCATCACCAAGCCACATCAGAGTGAGTTATATTACCACCCTCTGGCAGATCCTCATAATAATTAAAAGAAACACTTTTTTAGGAAGTTGGGCAGACATAATAAGAAGCAGCCTGGTTCAAGAGCCCTTCTGGAGTTTGATCTCATTTGATCTCCCTACCATCACCAAAACCCTTCCAAGGACTGAAAATAGAAATAAGGTTGATTTGTTTGGCTGGCGATGCCAATATAGCCTCTTCTCCTTAAGCCTTATTAGAAATGTGCTAGAATAATTTCGGGGGGCAAGGGTGTGCTTCCCAGATTTTCTGGTTCTTTCTAATCCATCTCTTGAGACATTTGTTGGCATTTAATATGTTCCCCATAGATAAAATGGAAATTTGATCATTTTGTTTTGGATCATCAAAGGAAGCAAATGGTCAGAGTATTTTTTGCGGGGGAGGGGGGCCCTGACTTTAGAGCTTTTGCTAAACTGCCCCCGTCATTTATCTGGCTCCACCCAAGCTCCACACAGCCAAGCTGTGTCCCTCGACCTACCCGGTGCCATCATGAGAACATCAAAAAAGCCCTCTGCATCAGGCCAAAGGCCAAACTTGTCCAATGTCCTGTCCACACAATGGTGAACCAGTCAGCTATGGCCTGTATACAAAATACACAAACCACCTAGACGTAATCAAAAAACAATGGGAGGACAACATAGATTATGAGATTAACCCCATCCAATGGACCAGAATGTGGTCCAAACCTCCCTTTAAATCCATATCAGTGAAAATAAAAGACCTCACTCTGAAACTGACTTACAGGTGGTACCTAGCACCATGGAAACTAATGTTAATATGCCCAGGAACCTCATCAAAATGCTGGAGAGGATGTACCTCCACAGGCACATACCTCCACATGTGGTGGGAATGTCCTAAAATCCAATTCTTCTGGACATCCATCATACAAGAAAAATGCAAAATAACTAAACAAGTATTAGAAGTCACCCCAGAACTGGCCCTGCTAAACATCTTCCAAGAGAAGAATGCCCACTCACATCACAATGAGCTCATAACCCACCTACTCTCAGCAACCAGAAGCATCCTAGCCAGACACTGGAGAGACCTGTCAGGGGTAAGCATGGACCAATGGTATCAAATAGTATGGAAAACAGCCTTATTAGAAAAACTAACCAACAAACTGAAACTGACACGGGGACAAATAGAAGAAGACGCTTGAACCCCAGTATGGTTACCCTTTATCACATATATAGCCCAACAAGACAGCAACAAGAACCCGCCAACAGCATATGAATCAATCTGGCTAACATGATCCAACCTGAGTGCAATCATGCTCTTCCAGCTTGGGATTCCAAACCACTGGCAATGAGAGGTGTATTGTCTCCATCAGTGGAGGCAGAACATTGGCATTTTGACGTGCGGTCATTGATGGTTTAATCATCCATGAGCCTGCCTAATCTTCTGTTAAAGCCACCCCCTGAGCTAGGCTTCACCTCTCTCACCTGGTTCTATTCCCACATTTTCCTGGTGCCATCCCTTAGCTCCTCTTCCAAAGGATCTGATCTTCAGGGAACCTGGCAGGAGAGTTTTGAGGCCTCCGGTCAGGAATGGCCCAAGCCACTTTGCTGCCTGAGGCAAATGACAAGATGGTGCATTCCCATTCTGTGCAGAAAATCTGACTAGACTGGTAATTGAGTCTTACTTCAGTGCTGGTGATGGAACTAAGTCTTCCACCACATCCTTGGGCAGCAAGCTAGGTTAGGAACTGCAGGGCAAACCACATATTTCTAGCCACTTTTCACCTCTCAGAATTTGCCACCTGAGGCAACTGCCTTACTCTGCCTCACAGAAGTGCTGGCCTTGCTGAGGCTGCACAGCCTCCATTAGCTCACCAAATTAGACCCCAGCTTCAGAGCTGATGCAAGCCCTGCTGGTGACCTGCCATATGGCTTCTTTTCATCCTACTTTGTTTTTTCTGTCCCTCTGCCTTCACCTTCCTTTGGTTCTGAGCGGAGGATGGCATCTTAGATCCCAGGAAGCTGATGTGCAACGGAGCCTCTCATCTGCCATGTACAAGCAAATCATTCTGTCTCTCCCCTTGTGCTCTGTTTTCCCAGCCAGCACAATTAGTATAATTATCTCTCTGTTCACACCTCAGTTGACAGCACAGACACTTCCAGTTTAATGGGCTGAGACACCGATGAACTCAGAAAACAGTTCACGTTATTGTTCCTGGTTTCAAACTGTTCAGTATATTTTACTCACCACTACCTGCTTCAGAGCAAAAAGTGTGGGAGGAAAAAAAACCCATAAAATCTATACTGTCTCATTTCATTGCCTAACACTTTCTTTGATTTATCATAAAACTGGAGTTAGAAGAATGGAAGAAGACTCTTTCATTTTTCTTTTCTTTTCTTTTCTTTTCTTTTCTTTTCTTTTCTTTTCTTTTCTTTTCTATTCTTTCTTTCTTTCTTTCTTTCTTTCTTTCTTTCTTTCTTTCTTTCTTTCTTTCTTCTTTTCCTTTCCAAAAAGGAAGCCCAAGGTAGTTACATCTAGGTCATCCTTTGTGGGAACCACCATGCACACTCCAGCCCCTTCCCTTGATCTGCACTTGAGGTACTGAATCTTTTCTGAATTCTGATAAAAACTGACCTGATCCACACCTTCTGGCAGAGTCAACCCACCCATGAGGAAGCTGAGTCACTGCTGCTTATGAGGAGGCCTGTGTGGTGAAACCACAATAGCAGGAGTACCAGATTGGCAGTATCAGTGCATTTGCACCAGGCCAAGCTCTCTGCCACCTTGCCCACCTCCCTTTTAGTAAGCAGCAGCAACTCAGGTATTGGAAAACCAAGTCAGCTCCACCATGCTGTCCCCTGCTGAATCCTTGCAAATTCCTATATGAACTCATTTGATCCACAGCTCTGAAACTTATTAGCAGGTCAGAACCTCAATATGCATGCAGATTATGCACTTTTCAAAATTTAGGATGTTATTCTGTGCATACCTAATCCCAAGTAAATATGCACAGAACGGCACCCTAATTTACACGCAGGGCAGGTTTTGAAAATTTTGTGCACTTAAAATCATTTGCAGTCATTACCATATAAGAAATATATGGCTGCATCTGAGATACATATTAGCACTTACAATATTCAGAAACGCAAACCCATAATTTGAATTGCATGAGAAATATGGTGGTTGGTTTTGTTTTGTTTTTAAAAAGCTCAATCAAATGTATGTACAAAATAATAGAAAGAAACAATGGGGTGGGAGGAACAAATGATTTGAACAATATGTGTTTATAAACAAGCCTGGATTCCCCCACCCCCTCAAACTAGTGTATCGAGTACCAAATGAAATGTATTTTGACCTTTAACAGACAGTGGCGCTGATGATTCTTGCTTTCTGCCTCTCTTGTGCTGACAGCAAGAAAAGCACCATGTTGCAAAAGGAGCTGCTCAGATTTGTTTTAGATTTGACATTATATGCTGCATAACTCAAGGGTATAAATTTTGATTACCAAGCAAGAATGGAAGTTGTTTTTTTTAAGAGAGAGAGAGAGAGAGAGAGAGAGAGAGAGAGAGAGAAAGTCGCTCGTACAAAAGTTATTTCATTTTAATTGAGTTTTGAAATATTTTCACATACACAACTTATTGTGATGTCACAGACTGCCACCTTAGTAAAAAAAATTCCCATTTACTTTGCCATAGCTTTGCTCTTGACAATGCTTTCTAACTTTATGAGCCATCAAGATAACCTTTGCACAATCAGACGAGGGATGTTCATATGTGCCTCAATCCACCCCAACGCTCATTTGCACCTTCATCTGGCGTTTTCTGATCTGTTGCAGCTGGCTTATTTCTTCCTTGTTCTTTCCATGTGAAAAGAACAATCATGAATGATGCATTCCATTGGTTTTTTAAATCCAACCTTTGATAATTTCATGAATTTGAAGAGGCTTTATAAAAGCTTTTTTTAAAAGCATGGGCAGGAATTTCCATATTGGCCTCATAATCTGCTCTAGATCAACGTTGATAACAATGATGCATGGTGACAATTTGAGAGAAAATAAAACAACTATTCTTTTTTAAAACAACAACAACAACACACCATGAATTTTGACAATAATCTAAAATTCAGTGCTAAATTCTCAACCAAGGGTGGTAGTTTGCCACATTATTAAGGGGGAACTTGGCACAGGTGATGTTAAGATGTCATAGAATTCTTATTTCATTGCATCTCTCTCTCTCTCTCTCTCTCTCTCTCTCTCTCTCTCTCTCTCTCTCTCTCTCATAGGGCTGCTTTTATAGTTGCCAATGCAAACAGAGACTTAGGTTGCCATCTTCATCCACTTACCTGGAAACAAGATCAATTGCACTCAATGGGACTTTGAATAGTTATGTATAGGATTGACTAGACATGCACAGGAATGTATAGGCATTCAAAATAATACATTGCTATGAAGATCACTGCAGCTCCTGACAACATTTGACATTCACAGCAGATGGTAATTCAAAAGAAGAAATACTGCTTCTACTTTAAACCTAGTTTTTATTTTTATTCACTCTGACTATATCATGGCTCCTTTATAAAATAAGGATAGGCTAGAGTTCAGTAACTTTTGGAAGTGTGTGTGTATGTATCTATAAAATGAAATCGGCAGCTATTTATATCCGAAAGCACTCAAGAATTGAATGATAAAACAGACGAGGAATAAAAAGCAGAAAACATTGAAGATTCAGCATAAGATGAAATGTCAGCATAGCATCTTTTTATGTTCTTATGGACAAACGTATTCAGGACCAGTCCATTAGTAATAATAGCTACACAGGACATCTGTGATAAAAGAAAAAAAGTATATATATCTGAGTATCCTACCTTAGGATCGAAAAAGAGAATGATTCTTGCTCGTGAGTTCCAGGGGGATCTAAGTCACCGCATCTGGAAACAGAAGAGTGGAGCATAGCCAAAGCTAAAAACAAAAGTACTGGATCAAAGAGTTTAACATCTTTGTGTATCTCAGTTTCTGCAGGAATGTATGTTGATCATGATTGTTTAGGGAGGCTTTTAATGTTTAATAGATTATTGTATTTTAATGTTCTGTTGGAAGCCGCCCAGAGAGGCTGGGGAAACCCAGCCAGATGGGCGGGGTATAAATAATAAATTATTATTATTATTATATTGTCACCGATATACATTGCACTTGGCCACAGTTTATTAGTTACCCATATGAACCAGAAGTTCGACTTCTGGGTTTATGGTCATGGGAGCTGTGGCTACCAGATGCTAAGGTTAACAAAAGGCATAATTCTCCCCATCCCCAATATAATTTTCATTGAATTTCATTTTTTCTACTAATTGACTTCAAATTAAATAGTTACATTAATTAGTGTATTGCCTTCCCACCCCTACTTCCACAATCTTTTTGTTTAAACCCTTTCTACTGCATTATATATCAAACTCTCGTCCATTACACAAATCCCTCTAATACAGTTACTTTATCATTTTTCTTCCACTGCTCCTATCTCAAATCCTGCCCATGATTTCATTTGTTTGTGGTACCTTCCCCAATAGCCCAAACAAGGCCTTCATTCTTCGAACAAATGGGAGAATCCCAACATCACCATGCAATCTTCAATGTGCCATACAGTATAAGTGACCAAGTCATGAACTATCTGCACTTGACTCTGGAACCACAGTATTCATGGAGTGCTTGTAGCATTCTCCTCAACCCAATGGGAGATCTAGCCAAGAGGGCAGCATCATCCGCATACAGGAGAACATTTAGTAGGTGGCCAGCTAATTTAGGGGGATGGTAGGCATTGTTGTCCATGTGGGCCACCAGCGAATTAAGATAAAAGTTAAGCAGGGCGGGGGCCAGGAGACAGCCCTGTCTTACTCCCCTGGAGGTGGTAACAGGGTTAGACACTAAACCCTTATTGTCTATCCTGACTCTCAGGAAGGTGTTTGAATGCAGGTTAATAATCAGAAGGAGAAGACGGCGATCAATTGTTGTGGTAGCCAGTTTTATCCATAGGTTTTTCCTAGAAATCCGGTCGAAGGCCTGTTTGAAATCAATAAAGGCCACATGCAGGGTTTTAGGAGTTTTGTTTGCGTACTTTTCAGCCAGGTGGTTCAGTATTAATATTTGATCAGTTGTAGATCTTCCGGGGCCAAACAAGGCCTTCATTCTTCAAACAAATGGGAGAATCCCAACATCACCATGCAATCTTCAATGTGCCATACAGCATAAGTGACCAAGTCATGAACTATCTGCACTTGACTCTGGAACCCCAGCTCTAAGTGCCGTTGCCCTGTGTGGCCACCATCTGCCATTGGGACATCTTCTTTGGTTTGGAGTATCTTTTAGCCTTGACCACCCACGTTGGCTATTAGACCCACCTAGAAACTGGCCTACAAAGGCATACTTGCCCTCTGCAGTTCTACAAGCACTTGCATAAAGAATACCAACCAAGGGCTGCTTTTTCATCGGTTACCATGTTTAATTTATTAAGCTAAGCAATTAATCAATTAAATGCTTTTTGAAAAAGATTTCCAGCCCATATTATAGCCCAAGGGTCAGCAAACTTTTTCAGCAGGGGGCCAGTCCACTGTTCCTCAGACCTTGTGGGGGGCGGATTATATTTTGAAAAAATGAATGAATGAATTCCTATGCCCCACAAATAACCCAGAGATGCATTTTAAATAAAAGCACACATTCTACTCATGTAAAAACACACTGATTTCCGAACCATCAGCGAGCCGGATTTAGAAGTTGATTGGGCCGGATCCGGCCCCCGGGCCTTAGTTTGCCTACCCATGTAATAGCCTGTTTTTACTCTGATCTGACATGTAAGAGTATATTTGGTACTTAGTAGAGATCCCGTTGCTCGGTCCCTGCTCCTGCCAACCTAGCAGTTCGAAAGCACATCAAAGTGCAAGTAGATAAATAGGTACCGCTCCGGTGGGAAGGTAAACGGTGTTTCCGTGCGCTGCTCTGGTTCGCCAGAAGTTGCTTTGTCATGCTGGCCACATGACCTGGAAGCTGTATGCCGGCTCCCTCGGCCAATAATGCGAGATGAGCGCTGCAACCCAGAATCAGTCACGACTGGAACTAATGGTCAGGGGTCCCTTTACCTTTAGCTTTTTAGAGATCCATTTGTACGTATATGTGTATTTGTGTTAATGTGCATACATGCACACAATGCATGCCTTCAGAGGTACCAAAGTTGCTCTTACATGCTATAGCAGAATATACATGCACACACACACACACACACACACACACACACACGGATGTATGTGTTAAATTTCAGATAAAACCATTCAAGCCAAAGAAATTATTTTAAGACAAAAAAAAATGTATTCTACTGCTATGTCAATGAATAACTTTTTCTTTCTTTCTTTTTTTTTTTTTTATAATAATTTTTATTAGGTTTTCAAATTTTTGTCCAGCCCCGATTCGGGCCAGATCACATACATTTTATACAATGTCTGATGACTTCCTCTCGCCCCCCCTCATTGCTTTCATTTATTATAATATTAATTCTTACCAGGTTTCTAATTCCATTTCATTAACATTTCCATAATATCTTAATTTTTAAATCGTTTACCAACCACTCACATCTTTAACATTCTTATCTTTTACCTTAATCATATCCCTATTCCCCCCCCCAGTCCCCGACGCAGACTATTTCAATGTCAAAATTACTTATCATTTATAATATCTATCAATGTTATATCATTATTTTCCAAAAATCGTACTATAATCATTTCCTGCCATATCCGAGTTCAAAAACCAGTAGGCCACAAAACAGTTACTTCATATAAATGTTCATCCTATTCCTGCAGGATCCAACTTTGGAACCCATTGTCTTTGCTGCAGAGTAGCATCCAAAACAATGTCCATTGAAATCTTTGGCCTTCCAATCCATATTTGGTCCAGATTGTCTCGACTTCCTCTCCGCTGCTTGTCATTGCGCTGTGGTTTGTTGACTATTCTCCTAATATTTCTCTTTTTCCTGATGATGACGACAGCTCTTGACTTAAAGTGGATGATTCTTTTGCAGCTGGTTATCTTCTGAATAGGCTTTCTCTGTTTAGACTCAACAAGTACACTGTTCACAGGGTTTAATTGTAGATCCTGACCAATCTGGCCAATGTTTGTGCTTTGCTTTATCTCTGTCACCAAGCTGTTCCCAGCAGCAGCCAGTTCAACTCTCAGTTCTTTCACTCCAGCATTGTAATCCATTCTGAGTTCTTTCAGTTTCTCCAACAATATTGTCAAATCCACATCCTGTTTCACCGCCATTTTTTGCAAACAGTTCTTTTCTAACTTTTCCAAACTTTTCCAAACTTTTCAAAAATTCCAAAACTCCAAAATAATCCTCTTACTCATAAAGGTTTAATTAACTTCATCTGCCCCCTAGGACCGGGGGAGGCGCAAGGGTTAAATCTTCGAAACAAAGTATCAAATTCCAAGCAATACTTTTCAAAGCTGTGCAACAATGCCCTGTCGTTGTTACACAATGGCAAGGGACGGACCTCCGTTTTTGCGTCCTTTAGCCAGTCCGAAATAGTCCGAAATTAAAACTCTTCCTTTTAAAATTACTTACAGTTCCAAATTGCAGAATTTGGAGGAATCGGCGCGCTCGGTAGTGACGGTCTTGCAGCTTCGCCAGACGGGGCTGTTAGCGGACCCTAGAGCTCCGCCGCCCGATCACTCCCGGGAGCTCCGCTAAGAGCTCCCTGGGATCGGGACCGGCGTCCGAGCTCCTGCAGGTCCTCCGGACCCCGGGACGCCCTTCCCGGGGGTTTTGGGGGTCGCGGCGCTGGCGCGAACACCCCTTTGCCCGGTCCGACGGGGGAATGTCAGGAGCGACATGTCCCCCCGACCGCCATCTCCGGCAGCGCCAACCGGAAGTCGAATAACTTTTTCTTTCAGTCCTAAGGAGAGAAGGGAGAGGAAGAGGGAGAGGGAGCTGAAGTTGACATTCTCACAGTAATCATAGCTCTCCCACACACTGCCGCATACCTGGAATATATTGAATGTCTTATTAAAATTCAATCCAAATGGTACATTTTACAATAGCTAGGACAATGTGCTCTGTCCTCAGGATTGCACACATGGCTGGCTTCACGGAGGGTTGCATGACTGCATTTCAGGGGATGGAAAGAATGTTAACTTGTCGCATTTCTTTTCATGACGCTTGGTAAAAATGATAATGGAGAGCTCTCGCTGGATTAATTTCAAGTTTGTTAATTGATATATGCATTGCACTTCATACATACAGAATATAAGCCAAGGTTTATGTACCACTAATTACGATAATAAGAAGAAGCTAATGGAAATAAATGTGTGAGGTAGCAACATTTGAAATTTTACTGCAGAGTAGAAAAAGGCCTTGAAAGAAAAAACTATAAAATAGCTTGAACCTGGGAAAGGGCACATTTTTTCTACAATTTATGGGATGCACCACTAAAACAATGATTTGCACCAGAAACAGATGTAACGCTAAATACTGTAGTCACTGCTGTCCCTTATGGCACCCATGGTCTTCATAAACATCACCTCAAAACTCCACAATACACAAGAGATGGTTTGCTGCTCCTGCTCAGTTCTCCCCTACACTGAACACCACCCTTTACCCAGATTTCATTCAATACTGGGATTGGAGGCCTGCCCTCCTCTCTGTTCTGAACAAGATAAGGTAAAGGAGGTAAAGTCCAGTCAAAGGTAACTATGGGGTTGCAGTGCTCATCTCGCTTTCAGGCCGAGGGAGCCGGCGTTTGTCCACAGACAGCTTTCTGGGTCATGTGGCCAGCAGGACTAAACTGCTTCTGGCATAATGGAACACCGTGTCAGAAACCAGAGTGCACGGAAATGCCATTTCCCTTCCCGTCACAGTGGTACCTATTTATCTACTTGCACTGGTGTGCTTTTGAACTGCTAGGTTGGCAGGATCTGGGACTGAGCAACAGGAGCTCACCCTGTTGCGGGGATTCGAACCGCCGACTTTCTGATCAGCAAGCCCAAGAGGCTCAGTGGCTTAGACCACAGTGCCACCTGCATCCCCCCCTCTGATCAGAAGAGATGTACCAAGAAGATTTCTCTTTGGTGACCATGGTGGTGGCTTATGCAGGTGCCTCCCCGCCCCCAATTGGGGGCATGCCTGCATCATTTAGGGACGCAGGTGGTGCTGTGGGTTAAACCACAGAGCCTAGGGCTTGTCGATCAGAAGGTCGGCGGTTCGAATCCCCGCGACGGGGTGAGGTCCCATTGCTCGGTCCCTGCTCCTGCCAACCTAGCAGTTCGAAAGCATGTCAAAGTGCAAGTAGATAAATAGGTACTGCTGCAGCGGAAAGGTAAACGGCGTTCCCGTGCGCTGCTCTGGTTCGCCAGAAGCAGCTTAGTCATGCTGGTCATCTGACCCGGAAGCCGTACACCGGCTCCCTCAGCCAGTAAAGCGAGACGAGCGCCGCAACCCCAGAGTCGTCCGCGACTGGACCTAATGATCAGGGGTCCCTTTACCTTTACCTTTACTGCATCATTTTGTGGTCCTGTCACTGTGTTGTTGGTTCTTTTGGGTGTGGCAGCCTTATGACATGCCCCTCCCACGCCAGCCATTTTGTAACTGGTGCCCACGGCATTTTCTCAAAATTCAAATATCCCCACGGGTTCCCCCTAAAAAGATTAGCAACTCCTATCATAAAGACAGTGGTTATGATATAAATTCAACTTAGCTGTTAACTTGCCGAGTGAGCTGCTGTTTCTCTGTCTGAAGCCAGGCTGCCCCTCAAATGTGGGGGTAATTATACTGATCTACTTCCAGGGCTATTGTAGGATTGCTAGCACAGCACACAGTTCTCTCTCTTTCCCTCCAGAAATTGCTACGGTTGTGACAAGTCAAAAGAAGTCAGCTTTGAAATAACTGGGGGATGTACAGTATTCATACGGAGAAGAATGCTGTAGTGAAAACTTTGCCAGCCGCAGTGGGGTTTAAAGGTAAGTCACCTCAATTTTTACTCCCGCTCTAACCGCCGCCATCCTTGTAATGCCAGTTCATAACATTTAACTTTTGATTTATTGATCTGGAGCTCAGTATGCTGGGAATCAAAGTCCTGGGCCCGGAGATGCATCTTGCCTTTTGATCCCTACTGGTGTTTTACTGCTATTCTCTATCATTTTGAGTTAAGCGGTGCTCTCATAGCTTCTAGCTCTTGTCAGTCTATTTAGTGTATAAAAGGCTGCATGTTTCTTCCCTAAGGTGCATCACAGAACGGTCAAATCTCATAATGCCATACGCTATACATAATTTATAGTCCGGGCTTAAGATGAACATACAAGGAGAAGAGATGGCGATCTAGCAAAATGGATGGAAGCCAGAAAGGTCAAAGCCATCCATTCCACAGATGGGGAGATCTCACCGAAAAGATGCTGGCATTTAATCTTGATGATTAAACCTGACTCAAAATTGGAAAATGTTTGCATTCGGGGAAATACATCTACCCAAAATACAAGGTATCTGTAGAACAATTCCTGACCAATTTAATCCTGCTGTTTTCAAGCTATTTTTGAGAGCACCTTGGGATGTCTCAGAAGGGTTGTTGGGATGGTTGGGGTGGATTTCAATTAGCAGGTGGGTAAGAATGGTTGCGGGTGGCGCTGTGGTCTAAACCACTGAGCCTCTTGGGCTTGCCGATCAGAAGGTTGGCGGTTCGAATCCCAGCGACGGGATGAGTTCCTGTTGCTCAGTCCCTTCTCCTGCCAACCTAGCAGTTTGAAAGCATGTCAAAGTGCAAGTAGATAAATAGGTACCGCTCTGGTGGGAAGATAAATGGTGTTTCTGTGTGCTGCTCTGGTTTCACCAGAAGCGGCTTAGTCATGCTGGCCACATGACCCAGAAAAACTGTCTGTGGACAAATGTCGGCTCCCTCGGTCAGTAAAGCGAGATGAGCGCCGCAACCCCAGAGTCATCTGCGACTGGACTTAACTGTTAGGGGTCCTTTACCTTTACCTTTTTTTAAGAATGGTTGATTATAGGCCCAAGTTATGTCGATGTTTTCAAATATAAACACACCTTGCCAGATAACCTGGAGCAAACCATTGATTAACTGTCTTGGAAAAACTCTTAGTACAGCTAAAAACAGCAAAAGATTACAGCTGTACCTTGGTTGTCAAACGCCTTGGTACTCGTCTGTTTTGGCTCCCGGAAGCCATAAACCTGGAAGTGAGTGTTCCGGTTTGCAAACATTCTTTGGAAGCCAAAGGTCTGACGCGGCTTCCACGGCTTCCAATTAAGTGCAGGAAGCTCCTGCAGCCAATCGGAAGTTGCGTCTTGGTTGTTGAACGTTTTCGGAAGTCAAGCAGATTCCGTTCGACAACCAAGGTACAGCTGTATTAACTAAAATATATGCAATGCTTATAGTAAAGGACAGGGAGAAAATTCAATAACTTAAAGGAAAATGGAGTGGAGATTAATGTTATTATGTCTTCATATGTAAAACCACAGAATTTGAAGAGGATGCACTTTGGGTTGGGTTGTCATCAATGTGCTGATGACACCCAGCTTTATCTGTTGATGGACAGCCGCCCTGACTCGGCCCCGAACACACTGACCAGATGCTTGGAAGCTGTGGCTGGATGGCTGCGTGGGAGCCGGTAAAATCCTTTGAAGACAGAGGTCCTCTGGCTGAGTTGGGACGACATGGGGTTGGGGAGCCAACTCCCATCTCTTGCGGGGGCTCAATTAGTGCCAGTGCCCTCTGTCAAGAGTTTGGGTGTAACCTTTGACGCCTCCCTTTCTATGAAGGCGCAGGTTGCAGCCACAGCAAAGGTGGCATTTTTCCATCTACGCCATATCAAGCAGTTGGTCCCTTACCTTTCTTGCCCTGATCTGGCCACAGTGATCCATGTGACGGTCACCTCCAGGCTTGATTATTGTAACTCGCTCTACTCTTGAAGCTGCCCTTGAAGCTGACCCAGAAACCCAAGCAGGTACAGAATTCTGCGGTGAGGCTCTTTACGGGGTCCTCGCCACGGAACCACATTCATCCAGTGCTTTACCAGCTGCACTGGCTGCTGGTGGAGTACAGGGTCAGGTTTAAGGTGCTGGCTTGGACCTTTAAAGCCCTTTGTGGCCTAGGACCCTCGTACCTACGGGACTGCCTCTCCTAGTATGCCCCGCGGAGGACCTTCAGGTCCACAAATAACAACACTTTGGAGGTCCCGAGCCGCAAGGTGGTTAGATCGGTCTCAACTAGGGCCAGGGCCTTTTCAGTACTGGCCCCGACTTGGTGCAACGCTCTGTCACAAGAGTCCAGGGCCCTGCGGGATTTGACATCTTTCCGCAGGGCCTGCAAGACGGAGCTGTTCCGCCTGGCCTTCGGCTTAGACTCACTCTTATATGGGATTTGGTATACAGTAGAACCTCGACTTACGAATAACTCGACTTACGTATTTTTCGACTTACGAAAGGGAAAAAGCGGCCGCGCGCCTACGAATTTTTCGACTTCTGAAAGGAAATCCGCTTGAATTTTAGATGTGGTTTACTCGACTTACGAAGTTTTAGATGGGGTTTACTCGACTTACGAAGGTTTACATAGGGTTTTCTTACGAATTTTTCGACTTACGTTTCCAATGCATTCCTATGCGAATGCCGTTTTTCGACTTACGAAATTTTCGACTTACGAGTGTGCTTTCGGAACGCATTAACTTTGCAAGTCGAGGTTCCACTGTATAAATTTTCCTTTGGCTTTTTTGCTGGCCCATGTAGGACCAGCATGGATAGCTGGCTCAGGTTAATATCCAGTGTTTCCTCCCTTTATGGTCTTGATTTATGGGCTACTACTAAAATGAGGCTGCATTTTAAGCTGCATTTTAAGCCGCATTTTAATTAACTGTTTTTATTATTCATTTATTTTTCCCTATTATGTTTTATTGTAATTTATATTTGGTGTTAGCTGCCCGGAGCCCGGCCCTAGCCGGGGAGGGCGGGGTATAAATAAAAATTTATTATTAGTAGTAGTATTAGTATTAGTATTAGTATTTCTTTTTCGCATGACTGTAAGTTATCGTCTTCTGAGAGCGGTAGACTCGTAATCTGGTGAACTGGATTCGCGTCTCCGCTCCTCCACATGCAGCTGCTGGGTGACCTTGGGCTAGTCACACTTCTCTGAAGTCTCTCAGCCCCACTCACCTCACAGAGTGTTTGTTGTGGGGAAGGGAAAGGAGAATGTTAGCCGCTTTGAGACTCCTTCGGGTAGTGATAAAGCGGGATATCAAATCCAAACTCTTCTTCTTCATCATCTGTGACCTCCCTGTGGGGCTCTTGGGTGGGCGGCCCCCAGCACTCTTCCTCATCCAGCCAGTCTCTGACACCATCTCACCCTTGAGATTCTCTGCAGATCACACCCCTTGTTTCCTCTGGCACACTCTACACTCCTCACCAACCTTTCTTCACATCCTCCTTATGGGCTTTTGCCAGACTGGAGTGTTCCCTCGAATTTTAATATTGCCTCGTGGTTGCGTGGGTAGAGGATAGAGAGGGGTGCCTGGGTGCATGCGCAAAGGAACATGCTCAGAAGGCAATGTGGCCCTGAGGTTGAACAGCACATTTCATGTAAACACCTACCCCCAATTACCTGTTTGCAGCATTGGGAAGAGGTGAGTTGGAGTAGGAAAAGAGTTTTACTTGATTTGCATAATTAGCAAACGCTTTGCATAATGTGCCCTAATTCAAATGCAGTTTGAATGCCACAACCTTAATTCAGTGCAACTAACTTCATTCCGAATTGCTATGCTTAGCTTCCTGCAGCTTAGATGGTGCGCCTTTGTCGTTTTGTGTGTGTTTTTGTGCAAACCTGGGTATGTATTCTCTCGTAGGGAGCATAAAAACAGGGTTTTATTTGATGAAAGAAAATATGCCTGCTTTGGAGGGAGAGAAATCTGCTGCTAATGTAGCAGCTGCATTGTTAGTTATTTCACAAATGCATTGAATTTGAAGTGAGCACAACCGGCAAATATATCACACGGTTCTAAATGCCAGCTTACCGCTGTGCATGGGCATTGTAACTACCTGTCCTTGAGCGAGGCAATTCAAGCAACAATATAAAAAGAGAGAGACTTTAACATGTCTGGCTCCATCTAAGCCAGAAGGACGGAAAGTATGACATATGAAAGCAATATACTGTTTAGTGTGAGAATCAATTTTGTTATTTCTATAACAGATTTCGCTTTTCTGGTTTCCACATTCTGTTTTCACAATGTCCCCTGCATTGCCCTGATATCATTTTGCATTTGCTTGCCTTGTAAAAACGGTCACAGAGCAACACTGTCATTATATTGCCTCTTTCCCTACCATAAAGCCATTGCTCCAAGCCTGCAACAATGGAGATTTCTTTTCTCTTTACATCACAGAGTCATTTTCTGTGAACTTGCTTTTTTTTAAAAAAATATGTATATATAAAATAGCATAATCTTCACTGACTCTGAATGAAGAATTGCTTTTAGCCAGATTGCATTGCATGGGTCAATTATATACTGGGCTCACATGATAGTCGTTTTATATAAGGGCATGCACTGATTTTCTAATGAATGAAACACTGAACCAAATGAGGTCCATTTGGTTCAACGTTCATTCAGTACCAAACAAATGCCATCTGTAAGAATTTAATCATCCCACTCAGGGGTGGGGATGGTTATCTTTCTCCCATGGCAGTAGCTAATGTGGGGGCAGCTGTCGCCCAGCAGGTGTCATTTTATTTTCTCAGAACTGCCTACCACATGGTTCTGGAGCATTTCTGTGGGAAATGGAAGTCACCAACGGGGCTGCCATTTTTTTTGTGGCGACCGCCATTGCCCATTCCTAGAATGCCGCAGAATGTTGCAAGGTCTGGGATATTCTGGGAACATAAAACAGTGGCTGGCAAATCAGGTATGCTGCCACAGCAGAGCGAAGAGATTGAAAGGAGCTCAAGTCAGCGAAAACAAATGTGAGCATTTTCATTTTAAATAAATGAAAAAACTAAGGGTCATATCCAATTAAGGACTTCTAATGCCCCTTTCTCTGCACCCATCAAAAATCTGTTCCAGGGAAGGAGAGGGAGAGGAAAGTTTATTGTGCAGGTCCTTGCACTAATTAATAGTGAGCCCTGCCCCTGTGAATAATGGCTTCTCTGTGGGAGGAAAATATATGGTCCTGTGATCCGCATGCATGGGTAAATAAAAGAATTGGCTGGGAGAGCCAGTGTGGTGTAGTGGTTAAGAGCGGTGGACTCATAATCTGGTGAACCGGGTTCGCGTCTCTGCTCCTCCACATGCAGCTGCTGGGTGACCTTGGGCTAGTCACATTTCTCTGAAGTCTCTCAGCCCCACTCACCTCACAGAGTGTTTGTTGTGAGGGGGGAAGGGAAAAGGAGATTGTTAGCCGCTTTGAGACTCCTTCGGGTAGTGATAAAGCGGGATATCAGATCCAAACTCTTCTTCTTCTTCTTCTTCTTCTTCTTCTTCTTCTTCTTCTTCTTCGTGCCTGGATTCAAAACACAGGCGAAACTCACTCCCCAGCAGGTGAGGACCCCCAGTGGCAGAGTTGAAACTCACAAAAAACAGGCAGCAGTATAATGAGGGAATATAGGCTGTTAAACCTTTTCATGTCCCATTTAGTTTGCTTGCAAACAGCACTCCTCTCTTTCTACCCCTCTGGTAATGAACAGATCACACATTGTTAAGTAACTTTAAATATTTTACTTGCAAAATCTCCAAAGGTCAGATTCATGCATTTGTCCAAGCAGCAGCAAGGAGAACACAGGCAGAATGTTCTTGGGTAGAAAATACAGAACAGGCATAGGCAAACTCGGCCCTCCAGATGTTTTGGGACTACAATTACCACCATCCCTGACCACTGGTCCTGTTAGCTAGGGATGATGGGAGTTGTAGTCCCAAAACATCTGGAGGGCCGAGTTTGCCTATGCCTGATACAGAAGATACTTCCAAACACATGTTGTAAGCTTGGAGCTTGCTTAGGCACTTCTTCTTTGGTCAATTACATGGTGCAGTGAGAGAGAGGGGGGGGCAGGAAGAGAAGGTTTCACTTCCTCCCTTATTGGAGAAGAGGGGGACGTCACCTAGCTGAGTCTAGGAATCCAGTTCTATTTTCTTAACCCCTTCATGCACTAACTAGCACTCATGCATGTTTGACTACAGTCTCACACAGCCTTCCTATGAGGAAAATCTGATGCAATGATGTCCCTAACCTCTCTGCCCACAAGTAGGCCATTTGCAGTGGTGGTTGGTGTCAACTGGGACTGATAGGGTGGAAAGCAGGGAAGCTAACAATACAATACAGGCAGAGCCCACTAATTCTAATCCTACTCTTCCTTGGAAGAACAAAACTAAGGAGAAGGAAGCTGGCTAGCAATGTCACCCACTGGTCACCTGAAAGACAACAGGTGGATAGGAGACTGAGCTTGGTGGGTTACAGAACCATTTGCATGTTCAGACTCAGAAACCTCCCCCCCCCCAAAAAAAAAAATTCACACTTGACTCAAATTTTAGTTTGGTTTTGGGCAGAAATCAGGCCACAACTTTATTGATTACAGAAAGTGAGTGGTTGCATAGGCTCTGGTTCGACTAGCTCCCTGCCATGCAGGTAGCGCTGACCCAGGGTTCCAGCATAGGTCAGCCAAGGGTGAACACCTGGATAAGCGGAAAGATGGGAACAGGCTATCTCCATCACCCAAATGTCCCCTGGACTCAGGCACGGGCACAACCCCCTCTCAGGGGTTGACCAAACCATTTGAGTCCCTGGATTCCTTTAACGGAATACCCTTCACATAGGGATGGCGAGAGCGTTCTCCCATCCCTATCACCTGAACCAGAGCCTATCCGCAACCTTACAAGTTGTGACGATTTGCTATGTGGCAGGCGAAACCCAAATGGCAACAGCCAATCAGCCAAGTGGGAAAATTCCTGCCATGCCCCTGTCCCAACGACAGATGACACACGATGGCATAGCAAGGTCAAGCGCAAAAGCCCTAAAATTAGGGGGAGGTGGGCGGGTGTTCCAAATGCACACGCCGAAACAGGAAGCTCTGGGTCATGTGCATGGGTATATATAGGTCCCTCAATCCATTTGGACTGCGCCCCATTGGCCAGATTAAACCCAGCATTGAGGGACCTACCAATCGGGTGTTGTGGCTGACCAATCTTACCCACCCACAACACAGGGGATCAGTTGTCCAGGTCTCACTGCAACATGTGCCCTCTTTAAGGGAGGACACGATTTGGCTTAATAGACCAACTTACATTTGCATAAAGCTCTACAGATACTTTAAGTGCATTTGGAGATGATATAGTCTCATTCTGACAGTGCCATATGTTATTTCTGAACACCTGAATTAGTTCTTATAGTCAAAGATGGGTTAGTATGTGGCCACTATGGGGCGAGCAAGCTCAATTTCATAGGAATGGGGGCTTTTAAAGTACACAACAGCAATGCTGCCAAAAATACCCATATTGCTCATGACACTTATTATGTAAAATGAAGTAGCAGGTAAATATCCATGTAGGTCTTCATATACCCTTAAGGATTCCTTTCACAAAGAAACTGTTCAGTTTGAAAAGAGCTCCTTTAAATATTTAAAATATGAATAGTTTTCCCTCCCCTTCGCTGGCCGATGAAAGGGGAACTTTCCTTTAGTTTTTGGAAAACATGAAAGGGGTCAGATCACTAGAATTAGAAGCCTCCCTCCCTCTTTGAGAGATGTGCTCTTTCAAAACATCAAATAGAAAAACACTTTTCTCTTTAGTCTACCAGCCTTGCACAATGTGTCGCACTCATGAAGTCCTTTAATCCCATTAGAGTTTGCACAGACCATAGAAGGAGTCCGGGGGGTGGTGGATTACTTTTGAACAAGCTGGAAGCTTCTGAAACCCAGTATACAAAAATTAATGTTCATTCAGTTCAGTTGTTTTTACCAGCACACCTGTTGTACAATCCACAACATATGCAGCTTGGGTTGTTGTGTGTTCTTATATCCAGTATACTAAGAAAGGGAGCAGTCAACACTGAACATGGTGACATAAACAGAGTCCTGCTGGACCAGATGAAAGGCCTATCTAGTCCAGCATCCTCTTCTCACAAGTGGGTCAACAAGATGCCTATGGGAAGTAGCTCTTCTCAATAAAGCCCTCAAGAGCATAACAGCACTTTCACCACATGTGAGTCCCAGTAATGGCAGTATAGAAACAGCTTAGCGGGTGTGGGACTAAGCCCATAGCATAGCCGAACCCCCACACCCTTGCCAGAGTTATAGCATGCATCCCCTCTGTCTGTACAATTTGTGGCACCAATCCATAGGGTGGCCCTCCGTGGTTCAGTTTCTCTCTCTCTCACCACTGGAAGAGGTGGGACCAGTGGGGATTCAGGGCCAGGGCCAGTGGGTCTCTGTGATGCCATTTGTGTGCTTTTTTCAGGCATAAGGTAATACGGCCTGAATAGGTTTCTAATGCTTGATGTTTTTAGATCTGCTGTAAGACACCCAGAGTGGCTGGGAAAACCCAGCCAGATGTGCAGGGTATAAATTATAAAATGCAAGGCATGAGAAGGCTCATTTCTCACTAAATGATTGTAAGGTAAAAGTAAAGGACCCCTGGATGGTTAAGTCCAGCCAAAGGGGACTATGGGGTGTGGCTCTCATCTCGCTTTCAGGCTGAGAGAGCCGGCGTTTGTCCACAGACAGCTTTCCAGGTCATGTGGCCAGCAGGACTAAACCGCTTCTGGCACAATGGGACACCGTGATGGAAACCAGAGAGCACATAAACAGCAGTTACCTTCCCACCACAGTGGTACCTATTTATCTACTTGCACTGGCATGCTTTTGAACTGCTAGGTTGGCAGGAGCTGGGCCAGAGTGATGGGAGCTCACCCCGTCGTGGGGACTCGAACCACCGACCTTCTGATCAGCAAGCCCAAAAGGCTCAGTGGTTTAGAGTGACCACAGTGCCACCTGCGTCCCATTATTATTATTATTATTATTATTATTATTATTATTATGGCTACTATTTCTAAAGAAAGTAAATATTATAAAAGCACCAGGGCACTTTAAGCCACAGGATTCCTTCTCCCAACCATCTGCAAAGGATCCGAAAGCTTCTCCTCTTTAGGAACAGAAATACAGCATTCAGAGTTGAATGTTTGAAATGCCCTCATCAGCTCCTCCAAAGACACATGTCAAAGCCTAGAGGAGATGCGGTTCTATATGGTATTGCCACTTTGGCCGCTAATCTATTGATGCCTCTTATTAGAGAGTGTATGAATAGCATAGTCTCACCCTAAAGGTTGTGATTCATACACATATTACAGAGAAGGGAAGCGATTCCGGACATAAAATTTTAAGGCAGTTCAGCAATATAGTATATTAATGCTACCCAGCTAACCGAATCAAATTAAAAGTGAATAAATAAATCGATAGCAGCTGTCCCTTCAGTGAAACTGGTTTGTCTCTTAATTACTTTTGCAGTACCCAGAGATTTCAAGGCCAATAATATCTTGGTCTCTGAGCTCGTAAATAAACACATTGCAAAGGGAGGAACTTCAGATCTACTTTTCAATACATTTATGAAGCCATATTAATAAACCTTTCACATGTGCTCAAATCGCCCAAACCTTTTCATACTATGAGTTATGTTGTCCTCAGGATAACTTCATCCAAACATTCCAGTACGTGAAATGGATGGAGAATTATATATACTGGTTTGTTCTGTTTGTGTTTGATGGTTGATATGAAAGGTTATTTAAAAATATGCTGCTTTATGGCTTGTAAATATAGGTCATGATGCTCACTATGGTTCAGTAAGTGGGGGAAGGGAGAAGCCATGTAGAGTCACTACCTAGTTTCATTAAAAAAGGATAATGTTATTTTGCCAAGTCAGAGAGATTAAAGGTCACATTAAAGCTTTGGTTTTTACAGCCCTGTCTCTGAAGTTCATCGGTTATACAGATACAGTAAACAAAATTTAGGACATGTTGCTTGCATTCAGAATACAGAAGGTAATATTTTGGAAGTTCGAGTAACAAGAAAAGCCATCTTTAGGCTCTATGTTTAACTTCAATTAAAGACAAACCAGCTGCTTCTGATTGGAAACATGGGCATCTGCTGTTGTGCAAACAGTATATGCTAACCTTATTAAAGCTCAGTTATTTTTATTTTATTTTATTTTGATCTTCTGAACTGCCCAGGTAGTTACTTACTATATAGGTTTAGTCTCTCTCTGTGTGTATGAAGCCACAATAATAGGAAAACCATCCCTAAGACATAATGACTTCAATTGCCTGCTTGGTTACATGACTGGTTCACAATTTCATATGACTGCTTCTACTACAGTTTAAGGAATAAATTATAACTCTTGTCAGGTAGGTGTGCTTCCTGTTCTGTAGTGTAGTGAGTGCCTTCAAATACAAGTTGACAGTGCTGTTTCAGTTAAATCCTACTCTTGCGAATTGCGCAATACGACGCCTTTCAATTTCAACGTATTCATTATTGTTATTATTATTATTATTATTATTATTATTGTTATTAACTATGAAGGCAGAGGTCATTCTCCTCTTGTACTTTGCTTTCTGTTAGATGTGCCTGTAGCTGAAAAAGAAAAGCTAACTTCTAGCCTATATTTTTTGCTCAGAAGGCTTTTCCCCACTCTGGATCCATCTTTGCTTGTTTATAATGATGCAGCTGCCATCCCTCCACTTCTGACTTTGAGCGTTGAAGTGTGTGTAAGCAAAATAGGTAATTCAGAAGGAAATGATTGAATCAAGGCAAATGAGAAATAATGAATTGACAAATCCTGAGTACGGAGTACACAATAGCTGGCAAACTATGCCTCTGCTAATTTCCAGTCCCTAATGATGCTAGAAATATATAGATATCAGCAGGTCAGCTAGTTACAGAGTGAAAAAGAAACAAAAATAATAACTAATTGGCTGGAGTAAAGCAAAATAATAATAATATTTGTCCTTGGAGTGCAAGCAAGGATAGATAGATGATATAGATAGATATAGATAAATGATAGATGATAGATGATAGATAGATAGATAGATAGATAGATAGATAGATAGATAGATAGATAGATATAGATAGATGATAGATAGATAGATAGATAGATAGATAGACAGACAGACCTTAAATTTCAAAATGTGGATGTGACAAGTTCACAAATATGTATTATGCAGAACCTTGGTTGCAACTCTCTCTTGAGTGAACATCTGCATTTGCCTCTGCATAATGCCAAGCCTGTGTGTGCCTCTGCATAAAATGTGAAATAGTTCAGAGTACCTGCTCCCATCATGATCATATGCTTTGGGCAAGAGCTGGGAAGTCCTCGTTCTGACTCAGCTATATCTCAGCTTTGACACCTTCATTTACAATATAATAAGCCTCACAATGTTGTCATGATGAATGTGATATAAGAATAATGCATTCAAAGTGCTTTGAACGCTTCAGTGAGCTGCATAATGGCACAACTTGGCCTATCTCCATGCCACGTTTGGTCTACAGTGTTGTTTAATTTTGTCCTAGTTCATTTATGTATTTAGCTATTTCCCAAGGCTGGCCCAATACATTTTGCTGCCTGAGACAAAGGACAAGATGGCGCTCCCTTCCAATTCCATGTAATTGATAGCATAAAAAAAGCATAAGAAAAACATACTAGATTCCATCTAGTCCAGCATCCTCACAGTAGCCAAACCAGATGCCTAAGGGAACTAAATGAATTTTACTGCTGGCCCACTTTGCATCTTCCAGCTGAGGTGGCCATCTCATTCTGCCTAATGGCAGGACTAGCTCTGCCCTGCCCGATAATTTCCTTTCTAAAATAATAATAATAAATTTGGTGCAATAATGGGGTTGGTGTGTTTTACCTGGTCCTAACAGATCCATGTTCAGATACTCCTGTCTGAAACAGTCACTCTTGACAAAGGTTTTCCCCAAACCTGGGTCTCTAGCTGTTTTAGGACTACATTTCCCATCACTCCTGACCAGTGGTCCTGCTAGCTAGGGATGATGGGAGTTGTAGTCCAAAAAGAGCTGGAGACCCAAGTTTGGGAAGCACTGGTCTAGACAATGCTGAGCTAGAGATCTGCATTGAGATCTGCTGCCCCTGTGGATCCTGCCATCTGAGGCAGTTGTCTAACCTTGCCTGGATTGCTGGACCTATGGTCAGACTTGTTATAAGGCACTTTTCTGTTTATGGGAGGGATTGGTAGAAGGTCCCAGGATCAATCTGCAGGACTGGGAATGTTTCCTGTCTGAAATCCCGGAGCGTCACTGACAGTCAGTGTAGGTAATACTGAGTTATATCATGGACCAATGGTCCCCGTTTGGCCATGAAACTCACCAAGCAGCCATGGACAAGTCAGCCTAACTTACTCTGCAGGGTTGCTGTTGTCAAAAGAAGGGTGAAATAGCACTGTTCTTTGCTCCTTGGTGTAAGGGTGGAATTCATCCTGGGTAGCTCGGTGAGTACAGCATCAGCCTCTTAATCTCAGGGTTGTGGGTTTGAGTCACATGTTAAAGATTCCTGCTCTGCAAGAGGTTGGACTAGATGACTCTTGTGGTCCCTGCCAACTATACAATTCTAGGATATGACTGCTAAATGGGTCCTGTTGAAATTGTTGAGCTGTCCAACAGCTTAAAGTTGGATAGCTCTGCCAATAGCTGCCTGATTCACCACCAATAAGGTTTATATCATCTCATTGGTAAATAATTTTTTTTATAAACTATTGCTAAGCAGTATAAAGACTGTGAAATAACTAACTTTCAGAACATTTATTATTTAAAAATCTTATATTACATATTACATTATATATATAAATATATCCCTCATTACTTTTCCTCTTCATTCCCCTCGTGTGTATTTTTTGAGATGGTTGCATGATAATATTTCTAGGTAGCTTTAGGCTATAAAACTCTTATCATTTGCTGAGAGAAATGAGAGAGGTTAAGGAGAGGCATCTTCCCATCAAAATTGATGACACCTAGCTGTTGTCCATAACTTTTTTTAGAACCAGGAACAAGAATTCAGAATATGCTTAGTGGATATTGTTTAAGGCTATTTTGGATGGTAGGAGAATTTATGAGTTGAATTAATAATAAATGAGCCCATGTTGCATCTCCTGGAGTTTGCAAACAACCTCATCTGACCACTGAGAAGATGTATGCTTTTCAGCAATAATGAAAGTACATAAATATTAATAACTTTTCTTTTAAAAAGAAAGAAAAGCTGTCACTGTATGGCTGTTGACTATACATAAAGTTTAATGAAGACTATGAAAATAAGTGGGTGTTGCAGTTTTAGGAAACTCGCTATGCTTTAGCATTTATTGTCTGGGAAGTTGCCCATGGTGGCTGTCTATGATAATAACCATTAAATTTGCAGCTTTGAGCCAATTACTTAACCAAGAGTATTGATTGCTTATTGAGACATAATGCAGGTGAAATATTCACACAGATAGAGAGTTAATAAGTCTCTGCAAGGAGCCCCTTAAATGTGTTGTCTAAATGATGGCTGTTGACTGCAGATATACTTTGCAGGTCTGAAATAAACCTTTCCCTCTCCCTCTCTCCCTCTTTCTCTCTCTGTATCCACACACACACACACACCTTCATTGTCCCCCCCCCCATTTTTCATTTTCATTTTTCATTTTGACAAAGTAATAATACCCCAGCTGGAGATCAGCACCAACCGCTGCCCTAACAACAAGATATACAGTACCTGGTGTCAGAGACTGTGCTGAGAAGGGCTGCACTGAGGACGAATGGTGGAAGCCTCCCCCTCCCCCTGCTCCTGATCTGGATCCTGAATCTTCCCAGGAGCAGAAGGACAGTATAGATTTGGAACAGTGGTTTGCAGAGGGGCATAGTTCAGAAGGCAGAAGCTGGGAAATACTGGATGGAGAACAGCTAGCAAAAGAAACACTGGAAAAGAGAGGGTTAAGAAATTCACAGTCTCTGGACAGCATCCACCCCCAAAGACACCAAAGACACGGAGAGCTCAGAAAGTGTCAGAGCAGAAAGCGCAGAGGGTACAAACTCAGATTACAAGATGTAGGAATGATGTAGATTAACAGGGATGGAGCAGGGGTTAAGCCTTAATTGGGAGCACCACCATTCTAGGTTTGTCTCTCACTGTGTTTACTAAAGAAACTAACTGGTAAGAATTTCTTTTCGTTTGATCTTCTTATTTACTGCTACAGGGAAGGAAGCCAATTCTCCGAAGCCTGACACCTGTGTAGCAGTTAGAGTATAGGACTAAGACCTGGAAGAGCAGGGTTCTAATCCCCACTCAGCCAGGAAACCTTGGGTTAGTTACTTACTGCCTCTCAACCTACCCTACCGCACAGGGTTGTCATGAGGAATAAATGACGAGGCCACATTGAGCTCTTTGGAGAAAAAAAAGGTGGGATAGAAATGCAAGAATAAATAATAAATAAAAACAAATGTAATAAGAATGCAGTAGAGATTTTTTAAAATAGTGTTGTATGAACGATGTGAAGTTTTGGTCAACTTAAGTCGTAGATGTGTGTGTGCGGTTTTATGTTCCTTTTCCCGAGCTTGTGAAATGACATTGGAACATTGTATTTGTTCAGCCCTCTTGAAAGTTTCTGGGAGCTCAAAGCAAATAAAGACAAATGGATAGTTGATGCAGAATACAAAACATTATCAAAGCAGCACAGGGAGCCATCAGAATATATTAGGTGTTAAATCCCATTGTCTCTTGCTCGCTTAAAATAAAACAGAACGGGAAATGTCACTTCATTAATCTATGGTTGAGACAAAGACTTGCCCAATGAGAAATGGTGTAAATTCCCAGGCAAGGCAGCTACAATAGGGAGATTACATTGCCACTGTATTCCCCTAAATGCTGTAAGAACTCCTATTTAAACATTAATTCAATTAACTAATCAATTTTAATTGTAATTAATTTTAATTAAGTCTCCAGCCATTACCAAAGAGGCCTACCAGTACACATCTATTTTAAGGCTCTGAAATATTTTCTTTGCATTGTTAACACTGATCCAGCTCAGCTGAAGCATGTAGCCATTCACAACAATGACCCCCCCCAAGCCCCAACACATAAAACCTTGCAAAAAAAGGAGGGAAGCATCTCAATGAATTTGTACCTTAAAAGAAAGCATCAGGACTTGGGTGAGGAAACTTTCACTGTTTTACAAGCTGCAGTTTGCAGCATCTCTTCAAGTTACATGCCTTTCCTCCAAGTCAATAAATATGGAAATCTAATAGTGAGTGCAATTCTCCGCATCGTGACTACTGAGAAGGAAGTCCGTTGAATTCGGCAGGATTTACACCTAGGGGGATTACGGCCTAAATTCTCATTTGTTGCAAAGGGGTGGAAATCGACAGAGAAGCAATTGAACTATGTTAATTTGCATCAGGTGACTCTATGTATGTTTAATGATGAGCAAGACATGGGTGACAGTATTGGGAGTCATTTGGATGGTTAGATCTCAGGGATCAGGGTGCAATTTGTTTGTTTTGTTTTTACAGTGAAGCAACCCAATGTGATTTTACCAAACTTGCCTGCAGATCAAAACACAACTTCTCTGTCAGATTGTGCACGTCCTTGCATTTTGAAAAGCAGTTCTGGTCCTAAAAATTGTGCACAGAAATATACGTAATGTAGAGGGTGTGTGTGAAAGCACAAGATGTATATTTTAGGGAGAAACTCACTGAAACTCACTGAAAAACATGTGGGATATTATAGGAAGTGTGTACAAAATGTGTTAGCTATATAGCCACATAAATAGCCAATGATAAGTCAGATACTTTCACTAAATTCTGTGACTACAATCCTGCACAGAGTGGATGATTTATAGTGAACCATGAGGAAGAGCCATATTCCTGTGCAAGTATCAATATCTGATCTCTATCTACACAAATAGTCTATAGGAGAGTGCAATAAGAATCTATAATGACTTGAAATAGAAATCGGGGGGGGGGGAGGAGGTTACATTCAGAAGTGCCGTAACCTTGTTACTCAGTTGACAGGCTTTTGTGGCAGATAATGCAGAGTAAGTGAAAGTATGCATGAAACAAACTGACATTAAAAATCACAAAAATCAGCCAGCTGTAGAATATATTAGCCCAGCCAGGTGCTTTCTCTGCAAAAACCTACCCATACTCAGACATAGAGCTTTCAGCACGAACTTGTGCCTAGAAAGCACAGGGCAAAATTTAAGTGTGGATAAGCCCTTAGAGAGGGAAGCTGTGATATTGACAGAGGTGAAAAGACTAATACACCTATGTATGAAGAAGGGAGTCCTGGGTTCAACCTGAATCCATTTGCTGTGATGTGAGGTTTAAAAAACAAATGAACTCTTGTTTGAATAACACTGCTTCATAGCTGGGTAGAAAGATTATGATCATGCTTTTCCAATTACTGCAGGCTCCACCAACAAAACTGCAGCATCTATAGCCTCTGCATTATTCAGCAACTTTATTTTTATTATTTTTATTCTTGCAATCAGTGCATTTTGTGTCTGCTTACTGCAGTCATCATATTCTTGGAGTTTCCAGAGATTAGTCAGTGTGCCAGGTCTTTTTCTTGGCTGTATCACCCCTGACAATCAGACCAGTATTGATGAGCCCATAAAATAGAATTTGGCAGAGGTTTGCAAAACTGAAAGGGGGTGGTTCAGAGAATTATCTTCTTTTGTTAAAAGCATGGCCAACATTCATCCATCCGAATAAACATAACAAATCTAGTTGTGCAGCATTTTTCGAAAGTCTTATGATTTGCTGGACTGCATGATGATGCAGATAAAGTCATCATCCTAGGGATGTCCAATAGAAGAAAAGAGGAGGCTGTATCTTCACACCCACCTTCTATTTGCTTTCCAGTTGTCCCAGTTTATGTCTGCAAGGGTTATTTGCAAGCCACGGCAATGCCTAGCTGAAAAGTGCCACGACTGACCAAATTCAAGCGGCAAAGCTGCAGTGTTTTAACTGCAAAGTTGAAATTATGAAGTGTGGCATATATACTCTTTTGGGAAATTGACTGTGGCTCCATGAAAGAGTGCACTCAAAATGCAAACTTCAGTTTACCACTGAGTAATGGGTGAGCATGCTCAGGGCCGGTGCATCCATTAAGACGAACTAGGCAGTTGCCTAGGGCGCCAAAATGGAGGGGGCGCTGGCCAGCCTGCCCCCGCCCCCCCTGCCGCCCGGTGCCGCCCCAACCAGCGGCGGAGCAAGCAGGTTGGGGCGAAAACTGCGGCGGCAGGGGCGCCAAAATGGAGGGGGCGCTGGCCAGCCTGCCCCTCGCCCCCTGCCGCCGCCCGGTGCCGCCCCAACCAGCGGCGGAGCAAGGAACTTGGGGCGAAAACCACAGCGGCGGGGGGGTGCCCGGCCGGGCAGGGGGCGGGGCACCGCTCCGCAACGTGCATCATGCGCAATGACGTCACGTGGCCCGCCCCCTCGCCTAGGGCGCCAAAATCGCTAGCACCGGTCATTTACAAGATGAGCACTGTCTCCAAACATCCTCCAAAGGCTTATGGTAAAATGAGACGCAGGAAGTAAATCAAATCCTGTTGAAGTAAACCTCTGGTTCCATCCAGTGGGTACCAATGCTGCAAACGTCTTCCATAGTGAAAATATGACTAAATGAAATTGGCCGTAATCCAATCCTCCCATGATGAGAAGACGGGGTATGTTGGCTCCATGTGCAGAACACAAGAAGGCCCACCTGTTCATTCCCCCCAATATCCTCTCTGTTGCTTTTCTACCCTATCTTGTTTCTCACAGCCATTTCCACTTATTTATTAATTTAATTTGTATGCTGCCCTTCATCCGTGAATCTCAGGACAGTTCACAACATATGATACGCTATAAAAATGCAAAATAATAAAAACAAGAACAGAAAACAAAACAAAACAACAATCCTCTCACAAACACACTTAACAGGGGTGTTGTTGTTGTTTAGTCATTTAGTCATGTCCAACTCTTCGTGACCCCATGGACCAGAGCATGCCAGGCATTCCTGTCTTCCACTGCCTCCCACAGTTTGGTCAAATTCTTGTTGGTAGCTTCGAGAACACTGTCCAACCATCTCATCCTCTGTCGTCCCCTTCTCCTTGTGCCCTCAATCTTTCCCAACATCAGGGTCTTTTCCAGGGAGTCTTCTCTTCTCGTGAGGTGGCCAAAGTATTGGAGCCTCAGCTTCAGGATCTGTCCTTCCAGTGAGCACTCAGGGCTGATTTCCTTCAGAATGGAGAGGGTTGATCTCCTTGCAGTCCATGGGACTCTCAAGAGTCTCCTCCAGCACCATAATTCAAAAGCATCAATTCTTCGGCAATCAGCCTTCTTTATGGTCCAGCTCTCACTTCCATACATCACTACTGGGAAAACCATAGCTTTAACTATACGAACCTTTGTAACAGGGGTATAAGATGTTAATCAACCAAAGGTCTGGTTGAAGAGGGACATTTTTTGCCTGACGCCTAAAGGTACATAATGAAGGTGCCTGGAGCCAACCTGCAGAGAGCATTCTACAAATGGGGAGCCATTGCAGAAAAGGTCCATTCTTATGTTGCCACCCTCTGGACCTTTTGCGGTGGAGACACACAAAGGATCACATGGTGATCTCAGGGTCCGGGTCAGTTTATATGGGGAAAGGTGGTCCTTGAGGCGTTGCAGTCCTGAGCCATTTAAGTCTTTATAGGTCAGAAACAGCACTTTGAATTGGACCTGACAGCCAGGATCAGTGTATGATGCTCAAACTGTCTTGCCCCAGTGAGTAACCTGGCTGCCGACTTCTGCAGTAGCTTAAGTTTCCAAGCCACCTTCAGTTGAAGCCTTACATATAGCACATTGCAGTAATCTAGCCTGGAGGTTACTAGAGCATAGACAACACTAGTTAGGCTGTCTGTGACCAGATAGAGGTACAGCAGAGCCACCAGCTGAAGTTGATGGAAGACACTCTATGCCACTGACACCACCTAAGTCTCAAGCAACAGCAAATGATGCTTATTCATTGTACTTATTCATTGGTCAACCCTTGCTGTACATCTCAGCACTCAAAGCCAATGTTCATTGTGCTAACTCCTGTCTTTTAATGTTTTAAATCTTGTATACATTGAGTCCCAAATGAGACAACCCAAGGTATTCTTTGATTCAAACACCCGTCAAATGTTTTAGCTGCTCTTCTCCCTGTCGCTGTTCAAACTCATTTTCAATGAGAGGCTGGCAATATTGTCACTCAACAAGCAAGCTGGAATGCTCAACAATAGTTTCATAGTTGAAACCAGAAAAGGACTCCCCCCCCTCCTCCAATCTCTGAGACGTTATTACTGATATCCCTGTCACTGGAGAGAGTCTGATTTATGGTGATGATGCTGGTTATTTACTGTGTTATTGTGAAATAACACGGTAGAGTTGCTGTGATTTACCATGTAGTTTATGCAAAGTACCAGGTGGTTGTTTATTGTAACTCAGTAAATAAAGCTACTCTCCAATGGAGCTTTTGCAACTGATCTTGACTTACAAAGGCAGAAGAGAGGAAACAAGTGAGCTTTACTTTAACTTTGCAATTCTACTAGTATTTTTATTACACTGAATGCAGCAGTTCAACTACCTTTTAATTAAGAATAGGTTTTTTTTTTAATTTCATGTTTATTAGGGCTGCCATACATCCTGGAAAACCAGGACATGTCCTAGATTTGGACTTCTGAAAGCAGCTAAATGTACTGGTTTTTGAGGACATATGGCAGTAAGTGCTTGCCTGGCTTTGGGAAGAAGGCAAGAGGGCTGTTGGACCCTTCAAGAGTCCCCCCTGCCTTCCCAAAGCCAAGTAGGCCCACAATCACAGCTTTGGGGAGTGGGTTTCCTCCAATCTCCATTTATTTATTTATTTATTTATTTATTTATTTCCCCCCCCCACACACACACACACCAGCACAAAGCTGAGATCATCCAAGCAAAATTATTGTAAGATGTGAGTTACCTGTATAGCATTTGACAGGTTGGTTTGGCTGAACTAGGGGCTAAATCGAATGACTAGATGGGCTGTCTGCTCTGATTCAAACTTCTCTTTGGATGCTAGAAGCCACTGCAGGTGCTCTTCAGATCTGGTAGTTCCCAGTGCAATACTAAACATACTTATGTAGAAATGGGTTCTCCTACAATCAAAGGTATTTATTTCTATGTAAATACTTTTAGAATTGGGATATAATTGCTATACCAATTTTCATTCCAATATCCCAAGAAGAAACATTTTGCATGTTTCTTCCCTCCTTGTAACATGGTTATGAGGGTTGAGCTAGTATTTGAACTTCAAACGGAGAATGGTGCCCTGAACATGAATACGGGATTTCGTTCTGATCTCTCAGAGTTCAAGGAGGATGCTGTAAACCAATAATACAAAAACAGGGAAGTTAAAGCCATGGCCTCCATTTACTCTGCCAACTACAGATAAGTGGCACAAGGCAACGAACCAGCTTATTTAGGGATCTAAATGCTAGCTCTGATGTTGCCATTAGAAACTTATAGCCTGATCTATCTCACTTCAGAAAGAATTTTTAGTGCCCGAAAAGTTCCGAAAGATTAATTGGAAATATATATAACTTCCCCAATTCTCTTAGGGGCCTAATAACAGGCTGAAATTGCCCACAAATAGAAGTAACCGCAAAGTAAAGGAAGATTCCCCAGAGTTCTTCCAGACTTTAATAACAGACACTGAGTGGTAAGTTCTTGGCACATTTCCCGAAGCAAATGGGTCTTGAGGCTGCATTGAAGAGAAGGAAACTCTCCTGAAACTTCTTGTGACGTTCTGTTGATTTGGAACTGTGTATATTCACATCTAAGAGCTGAGCTGAAGCTGCTTTCCATTTGTGGAGACCTAGGTATTTTTGACGTGTTGAAAAACTGACCTCATTTTCCTACAGGGACTTCATCTCACAGTTAAATCTGATTGCCTATATAATGAAGCGACACAATCTTGCTCTCTGCACAATCCTGATTGGCTGGGATCACCCAGGTCCCCAATCCATGTCATTAAAGGACTTCCATTTCTTGAATGAAGCTCTTTAGATATTATGACCTTTCTGAGAAGCTTTCATCTGAGTACTTCCACTATTAGAGCCGAGGAAGGTAAGGCCAGAGATAAAGTTGTGGCATCATAGTATTTGAATAAGATGAATATTTAAACTTAAAAAAAAATCTACATACAACCAGAGGAGGATGGTCCATTATGGCAAGTGGGGCACTGCCCAGCAGCCTCAGCTTGCCTTCAACCAGCTTACTTGCTGTGCCTGTGATGATCTTATATCCTTGGCGTATCGTGTTTAGTGTATAGTATTATGGACTGGTGAAGCTGTTGCGAAACCTGCTGAACATCAGGAGTACAGGTCTTCTGATCAATTTGCACTACTTCTGATCAATTGTACTACTTTCGCCATGGGACGGTGAGAAGGTGTTCGTCTGTGACTACAACTCTTGTATGACCCCTGCCTCTACATATGACCTTCTGAAGAATCCTTTCTTGCAACTGTTCCCACTTACACGACTTTGCGCTTCCAGTAGATAACTATCTGCAGAACAATTTGCTTGTTTCTACTGTGCTATGACACTATTATTATATACATTATTGGCAGAGTTGTGCCACTAGTTGACTGTATGTTTTAAGTATCTCCAGGCTTTGATATGCACGTTGCACTTTAGTTTGCTTAACTAAGTAAAACTGTCCTTTATATTTGCAAGCCGGTTTGGTGTTTTGGTTTTGTTGTATTGTAGTCGTAACACCTGATACTTTTTTTGTATACCTTGTTCAACCAGCTCCCACCTGCTTGCTTACAGTCCTGGGGGTGCTTGGCTATCAGCTTCCTCCTTGGTCTCAGCATCATCCTTGTAGAACTCAGCAGAGAGGAGCAGGATGAGGGACAAAGCTAGGATTAGTTGGCTCTGCCTCTCATTGCAGTGGCATGTGGTGAATTTTTTTCATAGAGGAACAGTTAAAGCCAGAGGTGCCAGCTTGTAAGAGCGATTGAGGGGGGGACGTGTCGATGAGCATCACATCTTCCTCCCTAAGTTAGGCAGAAGCTTCCTAGGCTTTGAGAAGGAGACGCCAGGGCTCTGACAGGGTGCTGGAGCCCTCTTGCCTCCTTCCCAAAACTGGACGTGCTTTGGGAAGGTGGTGGGAGGGCTCTTGGACCCATCAGAGCATTGCACCTCCCTCTCAAAGCTTCCCAAGGTTTGGGAAGGGAGCGCCAGGGAAACATTTAGGGGGTTAGCCTAGTCCCCCATGTCCACTGACCACACGCCACTGGGTCATTGGCTCTGTCTGTACCTACTCTTGGTCTCTCTGGCTTCCACCCTACGTGTGCCAATGGGAACCAGCCACCACTACATCTCCAAAGTGAATTTTGTGACTTGTATATCGATCATAAGGGCTGTATTGCTGTTCCTTGAACCATATAACGTTTGAAAGACACTGTGCAAAAGCTTAGCTCTCCCAGAAGGGGAACATCTCCATCTGAGTTATACTGTTTTAGCCACCAAGATGGGAGCTCCTGAGGGTAGCCGAATAAAAAAGGGGGCAGGGCTCCTACACCTTTAATAGTTGTACAGAAGATGAAAATTAAGTAGGGGTAGTTGTCACCTGGTACCCTAGGCTTCTTGCAAAACAATTATATACAGGCAATTCTAAGATTACATGGAGGTTACATTATGGGGATAGTACATAAAGCCAAGGGTGATGCGGGTGGCTCTGTGGGTTAAACCACAGAGCCTAGGGCTTGCCGATCAGAAGGTCGGTGGTTCAAATCCCCGCAATGGGGTGAGCTCCTGTTGCTCGGTCCCTGTTCCTGCCAACCTAGCAGTTCCACAGCACGAAGTGCAAGTAGATAAATAGTTACCGCTCTGGCGGGAAGGTAAACGGCGTTTCCATGTGCTGCTCTGGTTCGCCAGAAGCGGCTTAGTCATGCTGGCCACATGACCCGGAAGCTGTATGCTGGCTCCCTCGGCCAATAAAGCGAGATGAGTGCCACAACCCCAGAGTCGTCTGCGACTGGACCTAACGGTCAGAGGTCCCTTTACCTTTACGTAAAGCCAAAATCACATATAGTCAAAACTCATTGGGAACAATGGTAGGTGGGATGCCTGCCCCCCCTTTGTCCTCTTTTTTTTTTTTTTTTTTTTGGCCAAGTGCATAAAACTGAATGCACACAAGTTACATGTGCATAAGTTGTAAATTGCCTGACCTGTCCAGAAAATGCCATTTCCCTCCTGACAGGGATGTATTTGCCCCATCCTGTAAATCTTGACACACTCCTTCCCGAAGAATGGAGTGGATGGAAATGTGTGTGGCCCATCAGGCCGTTCAGCATGATAAACACTTTATGTAGGCAGTGACACTTCCGAGTTCATCCTCTTATTATTTTTGTACCTAGGAACATTCAGTCATGTGACTCCTTGCCCAGTCTGAAGTGGTGCAGCCCAGACACAGATTTACTATCTTAGTGAAAGCGAAGATTGAAATTAGTTGCTACATCCATTGAAAATTTGTAAGGATGTGTGTGGAGGCAACTAATTCCTTGGATCTCACTTCTAGTTGTTTGAAAATTGTGGCATTAATTAAGTCGTTTACTGACCCTTTATCCTGCTGTTTCATTGGAACTACTCCATAGAAAGTGCTCATTGACTCATCCCCCTGAGTGTAATGATCCTGGTATAGCACTCTCTGTGTTTGAAGGCACGCTGTTTTTACTGCTGAAACACGGCATGTGGACTAATCAGATCTGATTCTGAAAACACTTAAGTATACATTTCTCATTGACTTACTCCCAACATAGTTTATGGTATAAAAGTGAGACATTTTCATACTCAAAAGCTCAAGGAGTATTCCACCCCGCCCACCGTTTACCTTCCCCATTGCTGTTGTTTTATCTGATTGTCATGCCAGGAGTCTTTAAGGCCAGTTTCATAGGTTTCCTTGGCAGCCGAGAGATGAACATGCGTTGCAATCCGATGTCTGTTGACTCAGAAGCAAGTCACCCCTCCTGGCTGGTCCGCCCCGCTCCTCCATGCTGGGGCGCTGCAAGCCAGCGAAAGAACCGCTGAAAGGGGGGGGAAAGGCATCGCTCCGTGCGCATGCGCGTTGTGCCATCATGCACACGGAGTGACACCCCGCCCCCAGGGGTGCTGCTTGGCTTGCCGACCCCAGTAGCCAAGCGGCACACTACGCCCCTGCCCATTGCAACCCTAGTCAACTGTCCATCTGCCTATCTATGCATATACAGTGGTACCTCGGTTTAAGAACAGCCCTGTTTATGAACGATTCGGTTTACGAACTCCGCAAAACTGGAAGTAGTGTCCTGGTTTGCAAACTTTACCTTGGTCTAAGAATGGAATCCGAACAGTAGAAGGGCACCGGCGGCAGGAGGGCTCATTAGGGAAAGCGCGCCTTGGTGTAAGAACGGTTTCGGTTTAAGAACGGACTTCCAGAACGGATTAAGTTTGTAAACCGAGGTACCACTGTATAAGAAAGGCTTTGCATGTCATGGAATTAATCCAGAGTAGAACTCCAACATATAGTTAGCAGAGTAAAAACTTAAACACGTTGCAGGATTCCCCAAAAAATAGACCAGAGGCAATTACCGGTATATTTCATCCAGAAGAGCTTTACTGCTACTGAAGGCAAATGAGCGTCATGTTCACAGATCCCATACATTGGCACTGTCCATAAGAAACCCAGTTGCAGCACACTTAACTTAAACTTACAATAACTTATAATAAGTCTAAACCTTCACACTAACCGTACTATGTACGGAACACCACACCAGAAGGAAGAGAGATAGAAAGAGAAAGTGAAACCCAGGCTCCTTCTGGCCTGTTATTACAGTCAGCATGACCTTGACACAAGAGATAACAGAACCAGTTTAAGCCAGCTCTACTCAGCTTCTCTGAAGGAATAACCCAAACACCATGAACCTTCTGCTTGTTTCTTTCACACAGAGGAGCTTCCAGAACCCTCTTGAATTAATTAGAATAGGAAAGATCTCTACACATCAGATCAATACTTTCTGTACTAAGAAATGCAAACTGACATTGCATTGGGTCACAATTATTGGCTCGTGAAACACTAATTGGTCCCTGCTCTCCTTGGTAGAAGTCTTTCTGAACTATGCTGATGAAGATCCTTAGAGAGATCCAAGTGGTTCTCCCACCCCAATGCTAAAGCCAATGTTTCTAAGGACCCCACTGAACCAATCAAATATTAGTTTCTGCCTTTATCTCTATAAATGGAAGGTGGAGAATCCTAGGCCTGGATATGAATGCAACCCCATCCCAGGCCTTTCTGTCTGACCCTAAGGTTCTCCTCAGGATGAGCTTCCTCCCCGGCCACACCCTCTCCCCCAGACCACACCCCTTCAGCAACCCTGATCCTCACCTCCTTGAGTGTTTCTCCTTGATTGGGATGTATCATTGAACACAGATGACGCCTCTCTCTTGCCTGGAGGGAGGATAAAGATGTGTATGTGTGAAAATTAACCTACAATATAATGGTTTAGGACTAGGACCACTTTTGTCCCTGGTCATACCCACCATTTGCAGTGTTTACAGTGCAACACTGCAAAGGCTGAACAAAGGAACAAAGGAATATACGCATTAACTCTCCCAGCACACCTGGTCTGAGACGATAATGATTGTGAAGGACTACACATGAGAAATGGGTTTTATATTTTTAAGAAACAAATGAGGCACTGTTTGTAAGGAGGTAATGATGGGCGGCTGTTAGAATGGACAACAACAAGTGAATGAGGAAATAGATATTAATGAAGAGTGTCACGGTCCGGTCTACGGGTGAACGAAGTCCCGGCAGAGGATGTCAGGACCGGGGGCAAGATGACGAGGTGGGAGCAGGAATGCGAGTCCAGGAACCCAGGGTCCGAGGGTCAAGGAGCAGAGAGTCACGAAGGCTAAGGTCTGAGGGTCGAGAAGCAGGGGGTCACGAAGGCAAAGGTCTGAGGGTTGAGAGGCAAAGAGTTCAGAAGCCGAGGTCCAGGGAGCAAGAAGCAGGAGGCAGGAATCAAGAGGCCAGATGCAGCGAGGCAGGAAGCGTGTTGCTGTGGCAAAGAGCCGAAGGGAAATGCTGACCTATATCGCTTCCCAGCTCTTGCCACCAGGTGCAGTGAATTACCAAGCGGCCTCACCTGTGTGGCCACGCCTTGCCTCTCCAGAACAAACTTAGGAAGGCCCCAGTCCTGCGAAGCCCTGCTGGTCACAGGGCCTGGCTCCTGCACGCACTCCTGACAAAGAAAAGATGTGGCTATAGGACAGTGATGGCTAACCTTGACACTCCAGATGTTTTGGAACTACAACTCCCATCATCCCTAGCTAACAGGATCAGTGGTCAGGGATGATGGGAGTTGTAGTCCCAAAACATCTGGAGTGTCAAGGTTAGCCATCACTGCTATAGGAGGAAAAGATGTATATAGGTTTGCAACAGGAGTGGGAAACCTGATTTTGTTTTTGTTTTTTTTTGTTTCCCCCCCAAAAATTGTAATTTTTTGGGGGGAAAACTAATAATAATAATTTGGGGGGGGGAGTAGGCTCCTCACCCCTGCTTCAGATTTTGTTGCCTAAAGCAGTCTGCTGTATGATTGAGTGAGCCGTGGGCACTTTAGGCATGTCAAGCTAGTATTTCATTTTAATTTTTTAGTCTTATATCCTGCCCTTCAACCCAAAGGTTCCCACAACAGTAACAATGATCCTTTAAAATAAAGCACACCAATATCGTACAAATTCACATTACCAACCCTAATTATAAAACAGAATTCCAACAGGAAATATAACTCTTCACACCAGCCATCTACATATGCATTAAGGAGGTGATCTGCCTTAACTTGACGTCTGAAAACATTTAACGTGGCAGACATGCATATCTCCAGAGGGAGAGAATTCCACATCTGGGGCACCATAATTCCAGCTGTCACACCGTGACATACAGCTGTTAATGGAACGAGAAGCAAGGCCACTCCAGCAGCTCTTAAGGCACAGGTCAGGAGGTAGCAAGAGATCTTTCTAATCCATGGGCCTCAAAGGAATATATGACCCTGTAGACCAATGCTGGCACCTTAAACTAGGCCAGGTAGCGAGCCCACTGCACAGTGCCAGTTTGTCCACTGCATTCTGCATTAGCTGCAGCATCTGTATCATCTTCAAGACCAGTCCCTTGTAGGGCACATTTCAAGAGTCTAAACCAGGGGTCAGCAAACTTTTTCAGCAGGGGGCCGGTCCACTGTCCCTCAGACCTTGTGGTGGGCCAGACTATATTTTGGGGGGAAAGTATGAACAAATTCCTGTGCCCCACAAATAGCCCAGAGATGCATTTTAAATAAAAGGATACATTCCACTCATGTAAAAAGATGCTGATTCCCGGACCATCCACGGGCCGGATTGAGAAGGCAGTTGGGCCGGATGCAGCCCCCAGGCCTTAGTTTGCCTACCCATGGTCTAAACTATGTGCTCTACAATTGAGTTTCCCTTCCCAAACCATTGCCCCAGTTTCCCATCGAGACTCAACAGTAGCTTGCAATAAATAATTCAAATGATGCAAATAAAGCATTTCTAATGTAAATTGACACTCGCAAACGCTTCACATTATTCTGCAGGTGTCTTGTGTTTTCTCTTACAATACTGATTTTCTTTTTCCGATACCAGGGCCTCGAGTCCCTACAGTTTCAGGTTTCAGTCTTGCCAATGTAGTGTAGTGAGCAAGTTACTGTTCAGAAAGTTCTGGATTTGGCTCTCAGCACTCCCATGAATTCTTTAGGTGGTCTTAGACAAGCCCCTTAACCCCCACCCCCACCCAATCATTGTCCTCCTCCTCCTCATCATCATAATCATCAATATGGGGACAACAGTGATATTAGAGGCTATATTGCAGATTACAAGCTGATCTGTGTGAATCAGTTTTAACATTATTCAATATTTGATATTATTATTTGCATTCATGTGTTCCACATGACTTGCAGTTAATCGGGAATCACAAGTGCCTTCAGAAATTAGGGTGCTGCTTCTCAGTGCTCCAGGATAAATTCAGTAGATGGGCGAGAAATACACATTATTCCAGTTCTTTCCAAATGGCCAAAGTCTAGTGACAGTTAATTAACAGGGCATTCAATTCTCGAAAGTTCTTCAACGTCCTGACTTGGTAGTCTGGACAGTTTCTCTGGCAAGTGGGCAGAGTTATGTGCTAAATATTTGGGAGGTCAATTTTTGCTGCAAATCTTGCAGTTTTGTGGGGAGTGCTGAAATATTAGGTAATACCTCCATCTTTCACTATCCGTATCCCCCCGATCCACCTGTTTGCAGCCACTTCACTCCCTGCCTTGTTGCGGTGGTGATAGGGAAATCTCAACTGCTGATGCAAACAGGTTGACCCTCCCTTGCGTCAGATTGCACTTTTACATGTTCAACACACAGTACATCTGTAGGTCTTCTGTTGCACTGCTTCACTATAACTGGGATGGACACTTGGAAGGACATTCCAAAACAAGAGCAAATTGACTTTGCTACCTTAGCAAATGGGGACACCGGTGGCGCTGTGGGTTAAACCACAGAGCCTAGGACTTGCCAATCAGAAGGTCGGCAGGTTCGTATCCCCGCGACGGGGTGAGTTCCCATTGCTCAGTCCCTGCTCCTGCCAACCTAGCAGTTCGAAAGCACGTCAAAGTGTAAGTAGATAAATAGGTACCGCTGCAGTGGGAAGGTAAACGGCGTTTCCGTGTGCTGCCCTGGTTCGCCAGAAACGGCTTAGTCATGCTGGCCACATGACTTGGAAGCTGTACGCCAGCTCCCTCGGCCAATAGAGCAAGATGAGCGCCGCAACCCCAGAGTCGGTCACGACTGGACCTAATGGTCAGGAGTCCCTTTACCTTTTTTACCTTAGCAATGGGGGAAATGTTATTCCTCTCCACCCTGCTTCTGTGCCCTTGTGAAAATTGACAGGTGTCAAAAAGAAGAGTCGTGTTTCATGGGAGTGAAACTGTTTCCATACCATGATCTCCAATTTCAGGTGAGCATTAAGCAGCCAGTCATTGCTGATTTCCTCCATTTTCCCAGTCACCAGCAGTTATGATAGATTCACATATTCATCTTTCTCTTCTAAGGAGCTCAGGAACGCATCCATGCTCCCCTTCCTACCTGACTCTTCACTACAGCTCGGTGGATTTAACCTATTGTATATAATGACCTAAAAATACAGAAGAAAAACATAATGATTTAGCAATCTTCTTTTCTTCGCTTTTCTTCACTTATAAAGATGATGTTCTGCTGATAATAGAGAGAGGGCTTTTATGGAAATTACGAGTGTTGTAAGGCTGTCAACTGCAGAAATTATGAGGAAGAGCTATAGAAATCTAATTTCCTGCTAAATAATCCTCCTAAAGCAAAGTACACTTTATTTGACATCTTTATGACAGTGGATCAGAGTATGGTTATTTTTTGGATCCTCTGAAATGATTTGACTTGGCAGATCGTCACTGCTGAAGACACTGGAATGATAAGATATATAGATCACTGCCCAATGGAAGCAATTTGGGATTCTTCATTGGGTTTGAGGGCATTCCTATTCTTTGATTCATATGTATTAGCAGAGCAAGGAATAGTCAATATTATGTTTACCAAGACTCCTCTGAGAAATTACACACACACACACAGTGCTTTTTATCTGGGGGGGACACAGGGGTTAGCATACCCCTAAACATTTTGTGAATCTAACGGGAGAAGAAACTTGTTGTTGTGAATCATCAGTTCTGTTGCTACCCCTGATGGCGGCCTCATTTCCTGGCACGGTGTTTCCTGAGTCTCAGATGGAAGCGAGCGTTTAATGTGTGAAGTAGGAGTTGGAATCTAGAATGGCGATTGGTCAGTTTGGTTGCTACCACCTCTGATGGCAACGGACACCAACAGCAAGCAGAGGAATTGGGAAGATGTTAGTGCACACAAGCTCATGCCAATGTGGAAGGTCCTGTGAGCGGTCAGCTGTGTAATATGAGGTAATGCATGTTCTTTGTACTTTTATCCATTTACTGTATTTATTTTCTCTGATTTGAACTATAAAATGGTGATTTTTCTTGAGTCAAAATGAGAATACCCCTAAACATTTTTTTAAAAAGCACTGTGTGTGTGTGTGTGTGTGTGTGTGTGTGTGTGTCCATTTACTCATGTGAACATTTCATCTGCAGCCTGGAGAATTACCAGCTGGCCAACTCAGTGAAAACTGGGGCAGTTATACTTTATTTTGGCTTCACAAAAGGGTTCACGCTACCCTTGAAATTGTTATTTCATCTGAGAGCAGGGGCAGATGGTATAGTAGGCAGCTGCACTCACCTGAGCTTCTGACAGCAGCCTATGAGAAACTAAGAGAACCCCAAATTGACAGTTTCATCTATCCCTTCTAGAGACATATGTCCTGATTTAACCGGGACATCCCAGATTAACAGAAGCCTTCCCGGCTTCCAGATGTCCTGTTTTGGCTACCAAGCTCTGGGCATGCTAGAACATGGGACCAAAAGACGTGCTGTGGTGCAAGTCAGTTGGCTCACACCAGAGTGCGGCACTGAAAAACGGACCCAAAAGACACCCTCTTACATCTGCCTCCACACATCACCCATTCTTCTTTCTCATTCTGTTGCGGCTTTCCAGCCAACGTACTTCAGCAGCATCAGCGAGAATACTTTTTGAATTAAAAAGTGCCCCTTGCCTTCTTTAGCAGTACTGCCCTCCTCTTGTGTCACCATTTCCCAGCCTCCCCCCCCCTTTGGTTGGCCCTGCTCAAAGGTGAGTGGGCAAGTCATGCTTCAGATCTTGCTGCGGTCACCGTATTCAGGGGCAGGGAGGAATTTGACTGCAGACAAATTGAGCCTACCTCATAGCAACTGTCACAACCTGCTGGTAGATAAGGCATTGGGTTGTATCCTTAGTCTAGATGGAGCGGGTGGACTGGAGCCCTCTCTCCCCCCCACTCCAAAGAATTAGGGCACCCTGGTAAAGGGGTCAGTGGGGACTCTGTCTGAACACCCATACAGGGGTTGACAGGGCACAGACCCGAACAATGTGCTGCAGGGACACACATACACACCCTGATTTGATGAATGCCATAAGGTGTTCCTTAACCCTGATGGAATAATCAGTGATCAGATTGGGTTGGTTGATTCAGGGTACAAACGCAATGCCTGTGCCAAGACCTGACATCTGTAATCAATAAATTGGTGGCCTATTTGATCCTCGTTGTCTTGTCCTGCCTTTATAACTTCTTCTCATGGTTCAACCTGTTATGTATTCAGTGGTCTGTGTTTGCCTTGAGTCGGGACTAAGGATTCTGAGCCCCTGTGTTCTGATTTGATACATGATATCCAATCACAGAACATTTCATGATTTGGGCCTCTGCTATTGGCCCTTAAACTCTGAGTTATAATTTGCAGCTTGGAAGTTTAGACAGCCAATCACGTTGGAAGTGGGAGTGGCCCATGCCTTCAGAAATGTATATAAGCAGTTGCATTGCCCCTGTTGTCCAATTCTGTTAGTTCAGGAAAGGTTCTTGCTGTTATCACTGTGTCCTCATGGGAACCCACCTACACTTCACTGGCAACAAAGGTGGGGTGCTAGGCTAGGCATGCAGCCCTTTTTAGCTTCCACAAGCTAAATCACTGCTGGGGAACCGTCGCCTCAGCTGAACTGAAATGTTCTGTGATTGGATATCATGTAACGAATCAGAACACAAGGGCTCAGAATCCTTAGTCCAGACTCAAGCTCAGGCAACCACAGACCACTGAATATATAACACAACCCTGACATTCATGGGCTCGCTGCAACTGGGAACTGCAAATATTTATTATTGCTCTCTTGTTTTCACTGTGTATCTGGCTTAAGTGCTTTTTGCATGGCTGCTGGTGTTACTATGGCACAGCTGCTGACTTGGCAGGAGATCTCATAACCCTGATCTAGGTATTCATTTTCTTTTGACCTTAGAAACTGTGTTGTAACATGGCAGGCAGGGGGGACGGGACACAAAATTCTATCATTACACTCATTCCTAAGTAGATGTTTTAACAAAACTTCCCCAACCAATTCTGCCTGGTTTCTCTGTGTGTGAAGGTTAAGATTTCCATCTCAGCAACATGGAACCAAGCTGAATAAATGCAAAGGGAGGGGAAGAATCCCACCCACCACAGCAACTTAACAAGATGACTTTTTGTACCTGTAGGGAATTTGACTCACTAGAATGATGTTGAAAACATTAATGAATATGTATGTTTATTTCTAGCAATTTCTCGCTCTTCTTCCCTTCCCTTCAGTGGCATAATAGCAATGAGAGAAGGCAATCTACTTCCCATTGTGCATGTTCTGTAGTGCAGAAGAAAGCTCTTCTGGGTACCGAGGGTTCATAATATAAGCAAGTCCTTTTGTGACTTTCAATTGCTTGTAGGTTTGTGATGGTCCACAGCACTTTAATAATTAGTCTATGGGGAGCTTTAATAGAGTAGGGCAACTCTTTTTAATTAACAGTTCCCAGTACATGAGTTGACCAGGAGACATCAAACCACAGTTTAGCTCCAAGGTAAGATGAACTCAGAGGAAATCACATTTTTAACTACTGTGGTGCTGCACTCCATCTTCCCTTCTTGTGTAATTTGGAAGGGAGCAGAATGCACTCTGCCATTCTGGCCTTTGGTTAACAGGAAGCCAATATTTCCAGAAGAATTAATTAAAAGAGAGGGATAACCTTTGAGCGCTATTCCATGAGAATTTTCACTATACAGAAACACAGGTGGCCTGCATGTGATATGCATAAGAAAATAGCATTTATTTATTTATTTTGCTATATGCAAGATTGGCTAGCATCCTTAGAAAGTGAACATGTTCTGGTGGTTGGAATCAGGGGGCATCCTAGCTACCTGAACACTGTTTCCCTCTCTCTCTCATTGATAGCAGTCAAACTTAAAACTCATTAACTTTGGCTAGATCTTGTTCTTAGACTGGAGTGACCCCAGAGAGATGGAAAACCAACCACATGCACAGTTCTCCATTATCCTAATAGATACAAGGATAAATAGCTGATTGTATGAGAGGCTGTATGTTGAGAAGATGTTTTTAGTTTCTGGTGACGAGTGACCAAAAATATATATATTCTCATCCTCTCTGTACATAAAAAAGGTAAAGGGACCCCTGACCATTAGGTCCAGTTGCGGACGACTCTGAGGTTGCGGTGCTCATCTCGCTTTACTGGCCGAGGGAGCCGGCGTACAGCTTCCGGGTCATGTGGCCAGCATGACTAAGCCGCTTCTGGCGAACCAGAGCAGCTCACGGAAATGCCGTTTACCTTCCCGCCAGAGCGGTACCTATTTATCTACTTGCACTTTGACGTGGTTTCGAATGGCTAGGTGGGCAGGAGCTGGGACTGAACAACGGGAACTCACCCCGTTGCGGGGATTTGAACCTCCGGCCTTCTGATTGGCAAGCCCTAGGCTCTGTGGTTTAACCCACAGCGCCACCCGTGTCCCTTCTCTGTACATTTTGTCGTTGTTCAGTCGTTCAGTCGTGTCCGACTCTTCGTGACCCCATGGACCAGAGCACGCCAGGCACGCCTATCCTTCACTGCCTCTCGCAGTTTGGCCAAACTCATGTTAGTAGCTTCGAGAACACTGTCCAACCATCTCATCCTCTGTACATAGTATTCCACATAATGTCAGGTGGGAAACCTATGTGTGAGCAAATTGTCCTTGTGAAGAGGATTTGCTTTCAAATGACAATGTGTCAGCGGGGTGTTGTTCTGACTCTCCCATGGTTTACCAGCTTTTCCACTGCCTCTCAGCTGCGACCTCCCTCAAACCGCTGTTGTAAATCTATACTGTCTTCTTCCTCCCTGGAAAAGTCAGGATGGGGAGGCGATCTCCACTATTCCTCCTCTGCCCAGTCCCTGACACTGGGTAGCCCATAAGCAGCGCAAACACACAAGTAGCCTGTGGGCAGGGGTGTTGTTGTCAGTAATAAGACTCCTGGATAACCTCTGTGATATGCAGAAGGGCAGCATCACACACTCAGCACAGCAAGACATATCGCAGTGCACTTGTCACAGCATGAACTTGGCCAAATATTTGGGGTGGAGAAGAAGGGGGATCCCGTCCTGCATGTGCAGAGACTGTGATGGTTGTCCTATGGTGTCAGGCTTCAGGGAATCGGCTTCCTCCCCCCGTGACAGTAGATAAGCAGAACAACAGAAAAGGAGTCTTCTTACCGGTTAGAAACTTTAATAATCACAGTGAGAGAACAAAGAACCCATCTCCTAGAAATGGCGGTGCTCCCAATTAAGGATCACACCCCCTTATATCCCTAATAATCCATGTCACTTCTATGTCTTGTAATCTGAGCTCGTCTACTGTGATTTGTAAGCTTTCTGTTCAGCTACTTTCTCAGCTCTTCTTGACCTTGGGGAGAGTGGATGAATGCTTTCCAGAGACAGTGAATCTGTTAACCCTCTCTCACCCAGTGTTTCTTCTCCTAGCTGTTCCCCATCCAGTACTTCCCAGCTTCTGCCTTCTGAACTATGCCCCTCTGCAAACCACTGTTCCAAATCTATACTGTCCTCCTGCTCCTGGGAAGATTCAGGATCCAGATCAGGAGCAGGGGGACCATTCCTCCTCAGTGCAGCCCTCTTCAGCACTGTCCCTGACATCTGGTAATGGCTCCCTACTTTTCCTCTCCCACATTGTTCTACAGTGCATTAAGTATTTGTGTTGCATTCACTTAATAACACAATAAGAATGGCACACATTTGTTGTTCTTGCCTTTAAAGAGGAAACTATTAACACCCCATTATAAAACATTTACTTTTTACTTTTTTAATTCTACAGCAGATATTTCAAAAGCAGCACATGTCATGACTAATTCAATTTCTTATTTTATTAATCTTGTTATAAAAAGAGAAATTCAATCTCTTCAAACATCTTGATATAGTCGAGTTAATTTCCATAACTATAAATCTTTTATTACAAATGAGACATTGTCAGTTTCTCACTTCGGCTAGATAAAAAGAAGAGGAAATCATCTTGCAATTTATACACTGCTAAGCTATAATGCCATTTATAATGCCCCACATCTTTAAAACATATAGGCTACATCTTGTCTAACTTTGCATGCTTATATCTTATGTACCTTTATATAATGTTAAAGCTCTTCTGCTTGTCCAAGTCCTATTCTTTAATAGTTATTGCTCCTTCACAGTACGTTTCAGGGTTGCAGACTGTGCATCCAATTTCTTCCATCATTTTCAGGAATTGCATCCCACCATGTGAAGTATTTGCTGGAGAGTAAACCCTGAATGATATCTGTTCAGAAACAACAGCAACAAAATATGTTGTAACCACAGTAGGTAAAGAAGAGGCAAGACCACAGAATCACAGAATCACAGAATCACAGAATCATAGAGTTGGAAGAGACCACAAGGGCCATCCAGTCCAACCCCCTGCCAAGCAGGAAACACCATCAAAGCATTCCTGACAGGTGGCTGTCAAGCCTCTGCTTAAAGACCTCCAAAGAAGGAGACTCCACCACACTCCTTGGCAGCAAATTCCATTGTCGAACAGCTCTTACTGTCAAGAAATTCTTCCTAATGTTTAGGTGGAATCTTCTTTCTTGTAGTTTGAATCCATTGCTCCGTGTCCGCTTCTCTGGAGCAGCAGAAAACAACCTTTCTCCCTCCTCTATATGACATCCTTTTATATATTTGAACATGGCTATCATATCACCTCTTAACCGTCTCTTCTCCAGGCTAAACATACCCAGCTCCCTAAGCCGTTCCTCATAAGGCATCGTTTCCAGGCCTTTGACCATTTTGGTTGCCCTCCTCTGGACACGTTCCAGCTTGTCAATATCCTTCTTGAACTGTGGTGCCCAGAACTGGACACAGTATTCCAGGTGGGGTCTGACCAGAGCGGAATACAGTGGTACTATTACTTCCCTTGATCTAGATGCTATACTCCTATTGATGCAGCCCAGAATTGCATTGGCTTTTTTAGCTGCTGCATCACACTGTTGACTCATGTCAAGTTTGTGGTCTACCAAGACTCCTAGATCCTTTTCACTTGTACTGCTCTCAAGCCAGGTGTCACCCATCCTGTATTTGTGCCTTTCATTTTTTTTTGCCCAAGTGTAGTACTTTACATTTCTCCCTGTTAAAATTCATCCTGTTTGCCTTGGCCCAGTTCTCTAATCTGTTAAGGTCATTTTGAAGTGTGATCCTGTCCTCTGGGGTATTAGCCACCCCTCCCAATTTGGTGTCATCTGCAAACTTGATCAGGATGCCCTCAAGCCCATCATCCAAGTCATTGATAAAGATGTTGAATAAGACTGGGCCCAAGACAGAACCCTGTGGCACCAGTACTCCACCAACCTTAGTCTGCCCTCAGTCAAACCCCGTTCTCTGCCTTCTTTCTCTTTACATTTCCAACACTTACTTGATTTAGATTTATATATTTTTGCCAACTTACTCGGTGTTAGATACCATCAATATATAATTTTCATTTTATTTCATCATATACAGTGGTACCTCGGGTTGCAGACGCTTCAGGTTACAGACTCCGCTAACCCAGAAATAGTACCTCAGGTTAAGAACTTTACCTCAGGATGAGAACATAAATCACGTGGTGGCAGCGGGAGGCCCCATTAGCTAAAGTGGTACCTCAGGTTAAGAACAGTTTCAGGTTAAGAACGGACCTCCAGAACGAATTAAGTTCTTAACCCGAGGTACCACTGTACAGTGGTACCTCGGTTTACAAACTTAATCCATTCTGGAAGTCCGTTCTTAAACTGAAACCATTCTTAAACCGAGGCTTGCTTTCCCTAATGAGGCCTCCTGCCGCCGGTGCCCTTCCACCGTTTGGCTTCCCCTCTTAGACCAAGGTAAAGTTCGCAAACTGGAACACTACTTCCGGTTTTGCTGAGTTCGTAAACTGAATCATTCGTAAACAGGGCTGTTCTTAAACCGAGGTACCACTCTTATTATATATATGATGATATGAAAGGGAAATCAATTATTATTATTATTATTAATAATAATAATAATTCATTTCACTTTCATATCATCATTATTAATAATAATAATACTTGCAGTTGGGAACCTTGGTACATACCTACTTTCTCAGCCCGTTCTTGCCTTTTGCTGAATGCATGAAAGTAGTGAATTGGGCACTCCAAGGTTTCCAGTTGTGGATAGGTAAAGGGACACCTGACCATTAGGTCCAGTCGTGTCCGACTTTGGGGTTGCGGCGCTCATCTCGCTTTATTGGCCAAGGGAGCCGGCGTACAGCTTCCAGGTCATGTGGCCAGCATGACAAAGCCGCTTCTGGCGAACCAGAGCAGCACATTGAAATGCCGTTTTTTGTTGTTGTTTTTTACCTTCCAGACGGAGCAGTACCTAGTTATGTACTTGCACTTTGACGTGCTTTCGAACTGCTAGGTGGGCAGGAGCTGGGACCGAGCAATGGGAGCTCACCCCGTCACAGGGATTCGAACCGCCGACCTTCTGATCAGCAAGCCCTAGGCTCTGTGGTTTAACCCACAGCACCACTTGGGTCCCTCCAGTTGTGGATATACATGTGCAATTATATGTATGCAGTTGGAAGTACATGGAGCACAGTCACATTTTTGCACAGACTCTTAAAAAAAATGTAATGGAATGTGAAAAGGGGACAGACTTAGGAATCCACACATGCAAAACTGACACATGAGAAACAGAAGGATTCACCCTTCCTTAGTCAATTCATAATATTATTAATGCCTTTCGTATGCAAACAAACAAAACCCCTGTCTTGATACTATGCCTCAGCAGTCCATAAATTTACTGTTGGGATTTTTCTTTTCACTTGAGTTAACAGTACACCTGTTAGGAAGTGGCAGTTTTCATTATTACTGCAAAAGGTGTTCAGGCATCAAAGTATATGAGCTATGGCAGTGCTCGTTCATCAAGCGAAGAAATCTGCTTCCTGTATTAAAAGAGAGACAAGGAAACACAGGAAAGCAATAGATGGAGAGATAAGTGGATATAAAAAGGATGGACGGCAAAGAAGAAAATTCAATTTCTCCAACGAAACATGCACAACCTTGTTTCTCTACTGTTATCTGTTGATTCTGTTGTCTGCTATAGGTGAACAAAAATTGAACAGCGTGTCTAAAATACTATTTAGGACAAGATTTTTAAAGGAAGCAAATAGAATTTCGGGGCTTTTAACTAGGGTATCAAATGGATTGGTCTCTTGATAAAGGAACATTCCTCAGGAAGAGAGGTTAGGTTCTTTCTTGTGAAATATTCTTCCAAGGAAGACATTACTTTAAAAACAAACAGACCCATCCCCCAAACTGAGATGAAACCTTATATTTTGTCCATTTTTGTGTTTATCTCCTCTCGCTCCCTCTCCCCACCATACCATACTTCTCGTTTGGGCACTTGTTTCCTCATTGTTTCTGTGCCCTTTTCTCTTTCCTTCCTTAATTTATTCATGCACGGTTTGTAGCCATTAGTTCTTATGTCTCATTGTCTTTAATCAAAACAGAGGTTACTTTTGCTGCTGCTGCTGGTATCTGCCCTGCCACCCTTGCCAATTTTCAAAACAGATGGGGTAGTAATATGGGGTTGAAATAAAGAGGCAAATGAGACTGTTGAGAGCCAGAGCATCAACTTTGTTGTTGTTTAGTCATTTAGTCATGTCCGAGTCTTCGTGACCCCATGGACCAGAGCACGCCAGGCACTCCTGTCTTCCACTGCCTCCCGCAGTTTGGTCAGACTCATGTTGGTAGCTTCGAGAACACTATCCAACCATCTTGTCCTCTGTCGTCCCCTTCTCCTTGTGCCCTCCATCTTTCCCAACATCAGGGTCTTTCCCAGGGAGTCTTCTCTTCTCATGAGGTGGCCAAAGTATTAGAGCCTCAGCTTCAGGATCTGTCCTTCCAGTGAGCACTCAGGGCTGATTTCCTTCAGAATGGATAGGTTTGATCTTCTTGCAGTCCATGGGACTCTCAAGAGTCTCCTCCAGCACCATAATTCAAAAGCATCAATTCTTCGGCGATCAGCCTTCTTTATGGTACAGCTCTCACTTCTGTACATTACTAAGTTTCCATTATTCCTGTTTGAAATGAACTAAGGAGATTCATAATCCAACTCTCCCATTTTTCACCTTTACAAGTAATTTCTATGATTGTGGTGCAACATTTATTCACCTTTGGCAAGTTACAGCTATATCCAGGGATGTTTGCCATCAGGGCCAGATTTAGGTTTTTTGAGACCCTAAGCTTCTGAAGGTAATGGGGCCCTTTATATGTCCAGCTGTCCTTTGTCAACAACAAATTGTCACTGTTTTTGTGTGTTGAATATACACTATATGGTAATTTATGGACCTAATAGGTATCTAAAGCCATTTGTACATAACAAAATATGTATTTTATCAAAGTAATCATTGAACTGAAATCCAATTAAGAAGAAGTATATTAATAGTGAAATACAATTAAGAAGAAGTATATGGGGGGGCAAGAGAGTGGAGCCCTAAGCTATAGCTTGTTTAGTTTATTCATAAATCTGGTACAATTTGCTACCAGTTATCCTTCAGATTGCATGAAGCTAATCTGACTCACTTGCAAAACTAACCCACAAAAGCACAAAGAGAACAGGAAACCCATTTTTATAGCGTGTTAACAAGTTACAAACAGATAACACATGCAATGTGTAAATTTCTCTTTTAAAAGTTGCCCACAAAAATGCCTGATCATTTATTAATAGGCTTTGTTAATCTTTAATTATTCATTATTAAAGCATGGCTCCATCGTTGCTTTAAATAGACACAATGTCTGATTGATTTGACAAATATAATCGGCTCATACCTAATTGTGGATTTGCATAAATTTGCAAGCAATGAAGGCATTTCTTAGGGAACCATTAATCAATGCTATTTATAAGAGAATCAACAATAGGCATGAATGACATGAGGAGAAGGCTGTAATCCACTAACTTTTACGGTCCCACCTCTCCAAAGGCAGTGCCCGTACTCTGGAAAAAGATGCTGGGAGACTTCAGTCTCTGTTTTGTGCTTTCAAGTGTCCTCCTCTCCCCACCAAATCCAGTCCTCCTTCCTTGCTAACTAGTTGATCAGTAAGATTCCCATTGCCTTGTGTGACATCTTCAGGAGAAGATAGGGCTAAGGAGAAAACCCTGCACAAATCAGGGGTGGAGTCCATAAGATGGTTGGATGGTAGCCTGTACTCCTCCTTCCGGCACCTCCTGCAACCAAGCTGGTGCCTCTACTTCAACTTTAATACAAGTTAATTGTGTGCAAAGCTCTTGGCAGAACTCTTGTAGTTAAGGGTGTACAAGTCAAGAAATACTTGAAACCCCTCAAGGGGTGGGGTTCAGTGTCTGATGTGTCACTCAAAGAGGTCCAATTTTATTTATGCTTGCATGAGCAACAGAGGTTTTCTCTTCCGGACCACCTGCCTGAAAACAGTGGGGGGTGCTGGGAGAGGGAGAAAGAGCGAGGGAATGCACCCGTCAATGGAGGAGAGAAGAAGACAACACACTTTGGCCCTGCTCGCACTGGCTCTTCTTTCTTGATCTCTGAGCATTTCACAGAGGATCTGAAAATGGAACTATACATTTGTTTGTGTGTTTAATAGGTTTTTGCCCTTCCTGGCAGTTCAAGGCTGCTAACGATCATCAGGAGGTAGATAACAGTCTCATCAGGGCTTAACCACGATTCCCATGGAAATGTAGAAGGTAGCTCCTTCCTGTGATGGATAATTTTTACCCTTGCACGGTGGAAAAGAGGGATGTTGATAGACCACAATTTCCATCACTCCTGCATATTGTGGCTGGCACTGATGACAGGTGGAATCCAATGACATATGGAAGGCCTTAGTCACCCCTTCCCTTAAACAATCACCGTATTTTGATAATAGGTCGTGATGAAAGTTCTTGTAATTTAACTGCAAATATGACCCAAATGCAGCCCAGATCGATTTCCCTATATGAACAACAAGAATGACAAATAATGTGAGCTACGTGCATGTCCCCTACTCCCCATTAGCCCAAGGGCCTTATTCTGCAAGATGTCGTGACTTCTGGTGTGGTCCAGAGCTCTTCAGTTTTCACTATATTCCACTGAAGTTGAGCATGCCTTTTAGAGGATCAGCACCTTGGGAAAGAAAGCAGAATGAAGACCTTGTTCTGGTTTGATGCTCAGGTGCACTTTCCAATCATTACATCCATAAAGCAGTTACAGAGGCATTTATGCAGCATTTTGATCATTAAACCTGTAGAGTTCACTTGGGTACTTCATGTTCCCAGCTGGTAAATTGTCAGTAAACTGCACTGAAATGGATTGCATAGGTACAGCAGAGGAGATATTTGAAGTTCTCTCTTCAAATCAAATGAGACATATCTGAAATACTAATGTTTCGAACACTTGCTTGTCCATACATAGTATTCTGCTCAGTTCCACTGCTCAAAACTGATGTTGCTGAGAGACTTGATTCAACTGGAATTCTGAACATACCCTGAGACTAGGTGCTGATTCTGGCTTTGTTCTGAGCAATGAGCATGGTCCCAAAGCAAAGGGATCATACTCACTTCAACTCTAGTGGTTCCTGCCTCAGCATAGTAGCTGCTACAAGGGAATTTCTCTGCAATAACTAATATGCATAATGGCTCATGTAAGCACAAGCCTAACTGATCCTCAAAACCTCTGCTATGTCTAATGCAAGTAGGTAAAGGTAAAGGACCCCTGGACAGTTACGTCCAGTCAAGGACGACTATGGGGTTGCGGTGCTCATCTCACTTTCATGCCAAGGGAGCCAGCGTTTGTCCACAGACAGCTTTCCGGATATTGTGGCCAGCATGACTAAACCGCTTGTGGTGCAACGGAACACTGTGACGGAAACCAGAGTGCACGGAAATGCCGTTTATATTCCTGCCACAGCAGTACCTATTTATTTACTCACACTGGCTTGCTTTTGAACTGCTAGGTTGGCAGGAACTGGGACAGAGCAACGGGAGCTCACCCCGTTGCGGGGATTCGAACCACCGACCTTCTGATCGGCACGCCCAAGAGACTCAGTGGTTTAGACCACAGAGCACCACCGCATCCCTCCAAGCAAGTAGATACTCTTATTTAGCATTAATTAGCCCTAGGAGAATGACAATAAGATATCCGCCAGCAAGCATCTTCATATACACCTTTGAGATGCTTCTCAGTGCAGATTGGGCTATGCAGGCACAATGTGAGGAACATGTTTTGCTCCAACCACAGATACACCTGATTAAAGAGCTGGATTTCATCACCCACCTCATTAGCTTGAACCATTTCATAAACAATGTTTGAACCTGTCCTCATTTCACAGCTTTGTTTGCTCCTGCTGTGGATCTTTAGTAGTAGCTTAATTCTGCACCAGTCTACTCAGATGTAAGAACCTTTGAGAACAGTGGAAGTTACTTCCAGGTAAATGTATATAGGGGTTATCAACATGACACCTGTGGACACTCATATGCCCACACGTGCCTTCCTTGGCAATTGTGGGGTCCCCACTGAATTTATGCTGAAAGTCACGATCTATTGTAGTGTGGTGCTCAGTTTGCACATGTGCCCACAGGCAAAAAAAGTCCGTGTCCCCTGGGTATATGGTTGTAGTCCATGACTGAAGATCCTAGATTTAATCTGTTTTCCATCACCTAGATCAGGGGTTGTCAACCTGGTCCCAACTGCCCACTAGTAGGCGTTTCAGGATTCTAGGTGGGTGGTAGGGGGTTCTACGGCACAAGCTGAATCCTCCTTCCATCGAGCACTGGTGGGCAGTAAGGAAAATTTACCATCAAGAAAGGTGCATTAGTGGGTGGTAGGTATAAAAAGGCTGACTACCCCTGACCTAGATAATTCTTGCCTCATTCTGTACCCAGTTGCTAAGCTTTCATCTAGACCAGACATGTACAACCAGTCGACTGCGATCGACAGGTGATCATGGTCGATTGCGGTCGATCGGGGGTTTGTAATCGATCGCCAGATAAGGAAAACTGGGGAATGATTAATTCTGCCACCCACCCCCCTTGCTGTGTTCCTCCGTTGTGTCAAGTGGGTGTTCCCCTGGTGCTGTGTCCAATTGCCCCCCCCCCCAAAAAAAGCTCAACAACTCTGGGCAATGACAATGGGTAGATCACTGCCAGTTTTATTTTACTGGGAGTAGATCACAGTCTCTAGAGATCCAGTTACAGGTCTCTAAGGTTCTACTGGAAGGCATTTTTTTTGTTTAGTCTGTAGAGAGTTGGACATGCCTGATCTAGATGTATGGAAAATGTAGAATTTGTAGCGCTGGTGGTGACCACTTTAGGGTGGGGTTGCTGGTCCACCTCCTCACTTGGCTTCTCAAAGTGACACTCCAGAAAAAGATAATTACGGAACAGGGCCCTCAATAGGCTGGATTCCTGTCAAGTTCCTTTGTTTCTTTAGCCAATTAAAATTATAACTCATGGGGGAGGTCCTGCTAACCAAAGCTGGCTGGCTATGTGCTCATCTAATTCTGTAAAAAATGCATGCCTTCTCTCTGTCGGGGCAAAAATGGTTTTGCAAAGAACTGTGAAAAACAAACAGACAATATTGCTTCTGCTTTGGGAACTTGAAAGGGAGAGCTCAGGTAGGCTAGGATCAGAGAATCCCAAAGTATCTATTTTTATGTGTTCGTCTTGCTTTTTGAATTTTAGATGTAGATTTTAAAAATCCAGATATTTTAAAGTAACAAACAAACAAGCAACCTTGCAAAACAAAGTGCTAATGATTTATACCACCAGGATCCTATGACAGGATGACACCATTGTTATCACTGGCTGCTACTCTATTATTCTCTTTATTCCATTCCATAGAGCTTGTTAAATATCACCAGTGCATTCTAATAAGTTGTCCCAAGAAGCTGGGTGGGCAAGGTAGATTTGAAATTACATATCTTCTGGTTCTGATTCTAATTGGAGACAGAGGTTTACTCTTCTGCAGCTCATGGAATGCATAATACCAACATTATGTGAACTATGCCTCATTTTTGAATGGGCCTGAGTTTCTGGTTTTCAAATTAATGCACTTAATGTTCCCATTATCTGTTTTCCAAGGATTCCGTGAATGGCGAATATGAAGAAACATCTTATGTTAGGGTTATAACTTTCCACTATTTGCGTCATCTACATTGCTCATTTTTAGAAACCAAGAGAAAATTGCATAAAATACACATTCTTGCAAGTAATTTTCCCTAATATAATCCATTTTCAAGCATTATTTTAACCAATGTACACGTGCCGGTGTGCATGTTTCTGTAATACATGAATTTCTGTACACATTTTTCAACTGCAAAATTCAGAGCAGAGCACATGAATTTCAAAGGAAAGCTGTGTTTGTGTCTTGTTATCAGGAAGTGCAAATCAGATAGGTTCACATGAAAAACAAATTAATTTCTCCCCGTTCCTATTACCACCCATGTACTGAAGTAATCCCTTGCTTTTGCAGTGCCAAGGAGACTGTTTTACTGAACCCCGAACAGAACACGCTTCATAGCTAATGAATTGTGTTCAGCTTGGTGGGTCACAAACTGCGCAGGCCTGGTTTTCAGAGATAAAGAAGCAAGGGTAAGCAAGTACGTTGGGGTTTGATGACTGGCGTTAGGAAGTCGAGGGGAAGGCTGATTTCCATCCCTGTTAAGCCACTTAATGTAGCCCTAGAATTGTTGCTATTCACTCTTATGGGGATAACAGAACAGTATATTTGGGAATATTGTTTGCACTGAGTGAAGAAACTGCCCTTTGCCATGGACACTAGCTGGGCCAGTTTCACTGTAAGCCAACTGGGTATTCTAGCAATATGCAGTCTTCCTGTGATTAACAAAGAGATTTTATGTGACAACACACACACACACACACACACACACACACACACACACCCTACCTGGAATAAACAATTAAGAATCATATTGGTGTTATTTGTTTTTCCACTTCCTGTAAATCTCATTGTTTCATGCTGAAGATCATATAATTTTAATAGGGGGGGGGGAATAGAGGAGGATCTGTGGATCTGTTCACCGGTTCAGGAAACACATCAACTTCCTTGCCATGCATTACTATTTTTGCAATCCACTGGTTTACTCAGACATAAGCCCCACTTACTTCAAGTGTAATGTGCTCCTTCCAAGTAAATGTGTTCAGGATTGCAGCCTTAGTGTTTCAGTACAGTATTGTGATGGCATGATTTTACTGTGGCTAAAAAAAAAATCAACCAGAAAGTCTGTTATTAGACAGGACAGAGTAAATGCTTGGGTATAAATGCAAGCTGACAAGTACCATGTTTCTCCTTATACTGTTTTCACTCAGGAAAAAAAAAGTAAAAGTGAGATAGTGGGGGGAGGGGGAGTGACATGTTTAATAAAAAGTGACATGCCAAACAAAAGGGTTTCATTCCAGCACCTGTAAATTTTTTATATGACTGTGTCTAACACTCTTATCGCTGTGCACTTAGAGATGCCCTGATTACCAGCGGTCCCTGTTGGTACCTGTTGCAAAGGGCAGGAGAAGCAGCCACAATCATCTTCTTCTGAATCTGGCTGTCACCTGTCTGATCTGGGTATTTGCCTCGCCAGACTAGTCAGGTTACTCACTTGCTGGATCATCACCTTGTTGTGGTGAGTGGGCTTGCACGCTCCTATGACCCTTGTGAGTGAAGCCGTTGGGAGTCTCGTACTCCCAGCAGAGTCACCCAAGGAGGTAAGGTCAAAGGGGAGGAGCTAGACAAAGAATGATCCAAGAAATCCTCATTGGCAGAACAGGAGGAAGATAACAAGCGGTATGTTACAACGGCTGACTTACTTGCTGTGCCTGTGAGAATCTACTTATAATTTCATGTATGGTGTTGTAAAAACAGCACGATGAACTGAAGAAGCTCCCGCAAAACCTGATTATATCCGGGATTCAGGTCTTCAGATCTACTTTCGCTGAGGGACGGCAAGGAGGGCCTATCTGCGATTACCATCACGAATGACCATGTTTTCTTGCCTGACTGTGACCGTTCCCTCACAAAAGACTTTGCTCGTTCAGTAGAGTACCATTTGCAACACTTTTGCGTAATTTGATTACGCTAGGACATTATCATTAGCCTCAGTATTATGCCATCAGTTTATTGAGTTTTTACAGGCTTGGATTTGCACGCTGCACCTTAATGTGTTCATTTTAACATGTTTGATTGAGTAAACTGTTTTCAATATTTATTAGCCAATTTGGTGTTTTGGAGTTTTGGTTTTGTTTGATCACAACGGCTGCAAAGGCAGATGAAGGCTGCAGCAGATACTGTAAGAATCTACTGGTTGCCGTGATACTTATGCCATTGGAATAGAGCCATACTGCAAAGACTGTGCGTTGGTCAGTGTGCACTGAACTCAGGACAAAAGGGAGAAACGCGTGAAGGCACGCTTGGCAAACCCTCACCGTGATCAACTCCCACCCGGAAACCTATGTCCCCATTGCACTGGTGGAGGAAGAGGGGGCGGAGGGAGCACACACCCCCTGCACCACAATCCCGGTGGGGTGCCATCGCGGCTGCCCATGGCGCGCCATGCCCCCAGGACGTGTGCCTTTTCAGTATTCTGATTCCAAGCTGTTTGTAGCTTTCATTGTCTATCTGAGAGTCCTTCACAGCCACAGTCGTTCGCAGATCCTGTACTACTTTGACCTGGCCTTCTGTTTGTCTCTTGGTGATTTCATGCTTTGCTCTGTGGGCTTTGACCAGTCACAGTAGGACTATTACAGTGAACTTGCAATAAACACTGCAAAGCAAATCTTAGGAAATGTCTCCCCATATTAAGGTGCTTCTCTACAAATTGACTGATTGATTGAATCTGATCTGAAGATTATTTTATAGAGTACAAATGTACTTAACAACGAGTGTTATGACCTCCCAGGAGAAAGCATAAACTTCCAAATGGAGCTTTGCAGAGCACAACAGATCCCATCAAAATATAAACCAATTTCTCCTTTGCTTTTAATGTCCCCTGTGAGAGTCATTCTTCAAAAGAGTTTTTCCTTTCTTTTCAGCGGTATTAGATTTCTGGTCAGCTAGTGGGCTATATTTTCTCTCCCTAATATGAACATTAATAAATAGTCCTACATGGGAATGCAAGCAGCATATCAGTAATTATAAGAGAAGATGCAAACTTGCACTAGTGCTGCAGAAAACATAAGGGAGGTGGTTCATATTCATATTCAAAATTGTCTGCATATTTTGAAGAGGCTGTAGGTAGGAATGGGCTGAGCAGCTAATTCCATGGAAACGCAATTTACCTTCCTACTGCAGTGGTACCTATTTATCTACTTGCATTGGTATGCTTTCAAACTGCTAGGTTGGCAGGAGATGGGGCAGAGCAACGGAAACTCACTCCATAGCAGGGATTCGAACCGCCAACCTTCTGATCGGCAAGCCCAAGAGGCTCAGTGGTTTAGACCACAGCACCACCCGCGTCCAAAGGCTATAGGAAACAGAAGGAACAACATTGCTGCAGAGTAGGGGTGGGCATCTGAGAGGCCCCCCAGATGTTCTTGTACTCCACCTACCATCAACCCCAGGCACCAGAGGCAATTTTTGGGGAGGCTAGGAACTGGAGTTTCAACAATGTTTGAAGGGTTACCAGTTCCCCACCTCTGTTTTAGCGTCATAAAAGGCCGTTGTCTCTTTTTCATTGTATACTCTGCATATTTCCCACTTCACTGACTTTGGGACATGTTCCCGTGGCACCAATAAGAGTGTTCATCTCTGCAAAATGATCTGCACAGCAAGAGGCATGACTTACCTGAGAGCATGCAAAAGTTAATTAATTGTTTGAAATTGTAGATGAAACTGAAGTTTTCTCTACGGGGAATGTTTTTAATTAACTTTGCATTGCCGTTCAGAAAAGGAACACTGAGAATGCAAATACTAAATAATGCACATTGAATATGCCATTGAGCTTATACAAGGATGTTTTCTCTCTGGGAGGAATAGCAAAGTTGTTTCTGCCTTGGTTGAGAAAGCCCATACAGTTCTTTTAAATGGTGCTGGGTGTGCCATGTCATTACCTTATTGCATGACCAATCTATGTGTATAGAAGCAAGGCCACTGGCGGATGAAGGAGGGGGTGGCGGTCCGCCCCCAGTGCCGTCCAGGAGGGAGGTGACATCGCTTCCGCCCCCGCCACCTGGACGCTCGCCACTTGCCACACATCCCTGGGATGCTTACCGCTCACCCCACCTGCCCCAGGATGCACACCGCTTGTCGCACACCCCCACGCGCGCCACACCCCCTGGGACACGCTCCATGCTCTCTGGGATGCGCACCAGCCACGCCCCTGGATGTATGCCGCTTCTGGTGCCGGAGCAGGTAGCTTTGCCACTGAGCAAGGCTGTGTGTTCATGCTGCAATTGTGTGTACATGTAATAAAGTTAGCATCCTATTTTTGATTATGATTTTTTTCAAGCTCTTAATGTTTCGAAGAGATTATTGAAAGTGTGTAGACAACATCTGGTGAAATCTCAGGAAGTGGTTATATTCCTGGAAAGGTTTTTGGCCAGAGAGCCACGCCTTAATTGATTAGGTAAAGGTAAAGGGACCCCTGACCATTAGGTCCAGTCGTGACCAATTCTAGGGTTGCGGTGCTCATCTCGCTTTATTGGCCAAGGGAGCCAGCGTACAGCTTCCAGGTCATGTGGCCAGCATGACAAAGCCGCTTCTGGCGAAAACAGAGCAGCACATGAAAACACCGTTTACCTTCCCGCCGGAGTGGTACCTATTTATCTACTTGCACTTTGAAGTGCTTTCGAACTACTAGGTTGGCAGGAGCAGGGATCGAGCAATGGGAGCTCACCCCGTCACGGGGATTCGAACCGCCGACCTTCTGATCGACAAGCCCTAGGCTCTGTGGTTTAACCCACAGCGCCACCCGCGTTCATTAATTCATTAGTGCTCCCTATAATCAGTAGAAATGGAATAATAATAAAAATGCCCAATTAATTATACACAGCAGGCAAAATCATTTATGTTTACATAAAGTATACAAGTGTAGAATCAAGCTTTCCTTATTGCAAAATCTATGTTACCCTGGTGCAGAACCTGGATTTTATTTGTTAATCTCACAGCTCTGTGTATGTAAAAAAAATGAAGGTTTTCTAATTGAAATTGAAGTTCTTCTAAGATTTAGGGGCTAATCCAGTGGCACGATCTGCCAGAATAAGCAGCAGATGCAGTGGATCTGGAAAAAGGAAAAATGGAGAAATGGCAAATGGTTAATGCAACAACAGGCAATTTGGAACCCCACCAGGAAACTATTTGGATGGGGGAGATTTTGTAAGCATCCTTCTTAGTCCAAATTTGGACCTTGGGCAGTTCTTTCCAAAGCTCCCAAGAGACTCCTGGTTTCCAATAATCTGTAGTTCAGCCTAAACACTTTCTCCTTTCTGAGAAAAATAAAATCAGTTATTGTCTGGGAGAATATTGCCTCACCTAAAATTCATTGTTAGCCGCTTTGAGACTCCTTCGGGTAGTGATAAAGCGGGGTATCGAATCCAAACTCTTCTCTTCTTCTTCTTCATTGGTAGCAAACTCCTTATTGCAATGGATTATATCACGAAATATGGATTAGGGCAGGAGTCGCTAATTTGCAGGGACACATGAGCACATTTTGAATTTTGACAGTGCTGAGGGTTCCAGTCACAAATGGCTTCCATTCCTGCCTGCATTGAATACCAAATGGCATTCTTTCTAAGAGGGCTAGAGACTTAAAAAAAAGAGAAAAAAACTCAGGGTCTGGGGGGCTTTGCCTATGTTCACCAATAAATGTCTTAATGGGTATCTTGAGACTCACATGTGCTAGGTTGGCAATCCCCAAATTAGGGCATGATCAGAGAGCCTGTATGTTTCCGAGACCCCTGTGAGGTTGCAATTGTTATTTTTGCTGTATTCATTCTCAAATAGCCAAATGATAAAGTATATGCTTCTAACATGGTGCTTCTGCATTGCTAGTGTGGTTGGGTTCCATGCCTGGGGATGACTACATCCATTCTCATAGCCCTTAAATGTAAACTGGACCAAAAAGTGTATCGTGCAAACCTGTACATTTACTCAGAATCTCAATTGCCCATTGCGTGTGGAGGTCACCAATAAATTCACACATGAGACATAAATTTTTGTTTGGGTTTTTGGCATAGTTTTGGCCACAACTTTATTAAAATACAAAACACGTGAGTGGTTGCGTAGACATTGGTTCACCTGTCCAACGGGACAGAGCTGACCACTAGTCAGCGAAAGACTAGCTGTCCGGCGGGACAGAGCTGACCACCTGTCAGCGGGGGGAAACCAGTCTAGGGAGAGTTGAATGGAGGCTGGGCTGCAGAGACCTCCCCCTTCCCCAGAGGTCCCAGGGGCTCATGCATGGCCCTGTAACCCTACCGGGTTCGGACAAGCATATTTGAGCCGCTGGATTCCTTTAACGGAATTCCCACGCACATGATCACTTTTGGAGGGCTACCGCGCTCCATTAACCAACACAACCAATGCTTAACCGCCAACCTTACAAGTTGTGACTAGTTGCTACGTAGTAGGCGAAAACCAAATGGCACAGCCAATCAGCCAAATGGAAAAATTCCTACTAGGCCCCCGCCTCAAAAGCAGACGACCCCATGACAGGCAACAGCAAGGTCAATGCAAGCCTATACCAGGGAGGGAGGGCGGGAGATCCGAAGCTCGCAGAAAATAGGGAGGTCGCACTACGTGCAGACTCTATATAAGGGACGCTGGGCTGTCCATCAAACTGGATACATGTGCTTCTGCCCAGCAACATGTTCTGGTCAAGCTAGCTGTGGCCAGCTAGCCAAACCCACAGGGAGGTGGCTTTTCTGCCCCACCGCAACACAAGTTCTCCTGCATTGGAGAACTCACTTTGTGAGTCTGGTGGAATTTACTCCCTAGCAAATGTGTTCAGGGCTGCAGCCTAAGGAGGGGGAAAATAATCACTGGTGTTCTTCCCGTATCACTAGTAAGCATTTGATCATGTTCATGGAACATGGGTTCCCTGAATGTCACCGGGAATTATACTAATCTATCCTTGAAATAACAAAGATGTTTACCACTTTTTCCCTGATCATTCCCTCATTCACATTGAGCCAAAGGTCTCATGCTGGCAATATTTCTAAAGTAATAATAAAAAAGAGCTCTTGCAAGGAACTAAATGTGTGTGTTCTTTGGCTTTGTTTTTGTTTTATCCGTAGATAAATCAGACGACAGTGTAGCACCAAGGACTTAATGTTCTCTGATGGGATTAAGAGAACATTATAAAGTGGAATCATCAGAAGAAGAATCTTGCTCAGCAACTGTTTGGAGCCAAGCAGTATATCTTCTGTTCTCTTTAGGATTAGTTTCATAAAAAGCGTAGCATACTCAATTTTGTTGTGTAATATAACACAAGAGACGGTTGGTGATAGTTTAAAATAATAGCAGGATGATTTAACAAGAGTGACAAGGAATCTGGATCTCATTTGTACAGCAGGAGGGATACTTCATCATGATACTGAGGCCAAAACTGCCATTCCTCCTCCTCCAGCTGCTTTCTCCACCTAGACTGAACAGAATACAGCAGGGTTGGCCAACTTCCAAGAGACTGCGATCTACTTACAGAATTAAAAACTGGCAGTGATCTACCCCCTTTTGGGGGGTTCAGGTCAAAGTTGTTGAGCTTTTCTTAGGTAGGAGGAAAGCCCCGTTTTTTTAGTGGTTCAGGGCAAAGTTATTGAAATTTTTTTAGGGAGGAAGAAAGGAGGAAAGCCCCATTTTGGGGGAAATCAAGGCTAAGCTCTTGCGAGGGAGAAAGGGGAAGAGCCACTCACAGATTGCTGAGGAAACAAACAGCCTCACTGAGTAAACTCCATCTTCTGTTCTGCAGATTGTGCAACAATGAAGGGTGGGGCATGGTGGCAGGGCCAGATTCTATTTTACTAACATTAGAAAAGGGACCCAGCGATCGGCCGTGATCTACCAAATCCTCCCTGGGATTTACCAGTAGATCGCGATCGACCTGTGTTCATCCTTGGAATACAGATTGGGAACCCCATTGACGTCGTGCGTTTGGGGGGGTCTGAGTGGATAAATTAAATCAGTTTCTCTAAATTTGCCTGTTCCTGTGGCCATCCAGTGCAGTACGGGAGGTGGTCCTATAATGTGTATGGGTCTAGTCTGAATAACTGTGGATAAAGACACTACCTCTCTTCAAGGCGTTCTGTCATCCGATACAGTAATCTGTATCCCTGGACATTTCCTCAGCATTTTAGAGCCTGGGAAACTTCTAAAGATTCAGAGGGCTCCTGACTCTCCAGCTTAGGCTGATAATAGGGTCTGTATTGCTGGCAACATGTATTGCATTAAACATCCCCATTGCCTGCAACAGGTGTGGGAAAACTTTGACCCTCCAGATTTTGTTGGATTAAAAACAGTTATTCATTGTTGTCAGGGCTGCTGTGTTAATCAAGCTCATTAATTGACTGAAATTATCTGGATCGATAAAAATAATAGTCTTATTAATCAGTGTCTCCCCTCAACACCTGATGAATTCTCATTTTGCTGGGAACTACACTTGCGGTCCCTGCTTTATAAACATGCTGAGATCGTTATTTGCAGAATGGCTTTCATTTACTGGGTTTATGTCTATGTTATTGGCTCTATGTACTCCTTAATATTGTCTTGTGGATAAGCTTTAAGTTTGCCAATACATTTTTCCAGTTATGATGGTTGTAAAGCGCAACAGGCTGTTATATTCTGATTTGAATTCTTTTTGACACGAAAGCAGTGTGGGTTTTGTGTCCGATGTTTCAATCATGCCCTGTATCAAACTGCAAGATTTCTGGGCGTTTGAGGACCAAACTAGATGTTTTTTATCTGTAAGCTGCCTTGAGTCCCTGCCAGGGAAAAATATGGGGTATAAATACATAAATAAATAAATAAGAAAAGGTGCAACTTTTGTCATGTAGTTTGAGTGGGGCTTTAAGCCTTTGCCCCGTCACATCCCAGTTCTTTATTGGTGTTTCTGTGCATGTTAGCTATTTGAAATGGAAAGAAGCTTGCTTTTTAATATGGCCAAAAATGGCCATACTAGATGAGGCACATTGAGGCACATTGAGTTGTATTGCATAGAAGAAAGAGCTAACAATACCCTTTTAAAAACATCTTTGTGACATTGACTTTATATAAGAGGTATAGTTGAGTCCTTTTGGCTGATCTGGTCTAAGGGCATATGATTTAAAAAAATAATTTTTATTTGGTTTTACAATTTTATAGGCATTTCACATTTCCTCGAGGTCAGGTTTCCTTCCTGTCCTCAATTATTATTTCCTTAACTTTGCCAAGGCCTGGCCCTTTTCCAGGCCAGGTCACATTCATTATACTAACATTTTCATATTTTCATATGGCTCCCTTACATCCACCCCATTGTTTCCATATTTCTTTACAATCTCAAAGTTAAACAGGTTTCTAATTCATCTTCAACTGCTTGATCTCCAAATATTAAATTTTTACCATCACTTACACCCTCCTCAGCATACTTATATTTCATTTCAAATACATTTCCCCCCCTTCCACCTCCCCACGCTCCCTCGGTACGTAGCCTTGATGTTAATTTTATTTTTATCTTATCACTAATAATATGCAATCTTAATAATATCTCTTAGTCCTTTGCCGTATCCGTAGTTCATATCCAAAATCCAAAAAGAAACCAGAATACTTCTATAATGTCCCTCAACCCTCCCCATGCGGTTCTGGACACCAGAACCATTGTCTCTTTTGTGTGGCCCTTTTCAAAATTTCAAACCAAACCTCCTCTTGTAAGTTCAAGGCATTTAAATCTTCTTTCTGTTGTTTCTGTTGTTTCCTAATAGGTTTAATCTTCCTGGTTTTCCTTATGGTTGCTTTCTTGTTGTTGGATTTAACAGTTCCATTTTTCCTGTGTTTAAACGATGTGCTCTTGCAACTTGATTTTGTTGATTTCTTCTTCTTCTTCTTTTTAGCCTTGACACAAATCTCCCCCTCCTCCTGCAGCTGGTCATCATTCAGTTAGTTTAGTCTATGTCTTATCCTGTCGAAAGAGTCTCGGATTTCAGCATTCCCTTTCCTCATTTCCGCTCTGTATTCCTCCAGCACTTTCAAAACTTTCCACAAAGTTTCATCACTTTCCTCTGCCATGTTTCGGGGCACAGCTCCCACAATCACAATAATCACTTTTCAAAAATCTCTCATCAATAAATTCAGTAATCCAAATCGGTCCTTATATCTGTCTCTTTTCTTTTTCCCTTCAGCTACCCCCAAGACCAGGGGTGGTGAATGGGTTAAATCTCCTTTACAAAGTCTATCTTTTGTTGCAATTCAAATGCCTCGGTTGCAATTTCCTGAATCAGCATCTCAATGGCAGGGGACGGACCTCCGTTTGAAGTCCCAAGCCAGTCTCTAATTCTTTTCAAATTGGTTCTTTTTACTCACTTATCCAATTGTTAATCTTGGAGAAATCAGCGTGCTCGGTCACAGACGGTCTCGCAGCTTCACCCGACGGGGATTGCAGACCCTGGAGCTCCGCCTCCTGCTCGCACTCGGTAGCCCTTACAAGGGTCTCCCGGGGAGTAGGATCGGCGTAATGAGCTCAAACGGGTCCTAAAGACCCCGGGACGCCCTTCCCGGGGGTTTTGGGGGCCACGGCGCTGGCGCAGACACCCCTTTTCCCAGTCGGATTGGGGAATGTCAGGACCGACATGTCCCCCCGACCATCCGCTCTGGCACGCCGACCGGAAGCCTAAGGGCATATGAGGGCATATGAGAGCTAAGCAGATCTCAGTCAGGTCTGGAGAAAGGACTATCTCTAAACAATTTATCTTTTTATAAGCAGTAATTTGGTATTATTTTTCTCTCTAGAAGTTTCTTCATCAGCTGAAACTTCTGAACAGGGTAGACTCATGGCACATGCATTACTCCAATCAAACCCAAAGAATAAAAAGGCATGGGGCTAACTTTCCACTGTATGCTGAAGTGGCAAGCTACTTTTTCAGTCTTAAACAACAACACATAAAATATATGTTGATCCTCCTATACGGTGGCCGTAATGGAGAAAAGCATCTCAGGCCTGTAATGATCAAGAAAATAAGAACATTGGCTTTCAGTACAATGATGTATAAAAAACAACTTACGTGGTCTCTCTGGTCATAGAATGCTTGCCTATACCAGATGGACCAGATTTGGTCAGGAGAACATTAGCAGCACGTGAGTATTAGAATTAACAAGCAAGTCAAATTCTGAAATTATAATGGATTTGCTGACAGTTGAAAATTAAATATTAATCCCCTTACTTTTTAATGAAAGGAATAAAATGGGGCATGTCAGTTTCTACAAATTAAAACTTAGTTTGACTTGCTTCTGAGTCATGCAGTATTTATACCTATCAAGAATTGTCTGAAATTATGTGAAAATTATATCCATGTGATGCATTTCGTGCTTTCCTGAGATTTAAAGGTTGGCAGATTCTGTAATAAAGTGAAGAAAGCAAGCCAGAGGCTGAAGGAAAAAAAAATAAGAAACTTTGAAAACTATTGGAGGGAAGAACTGTGAGAGATGCTCCTTAATTTACTTTTGGCTATCCTATTTCGATAGCAATCTGGGAGAAGTGCAAAGAAATTCTAAACTAAATCAAACCGCTAACTGCCTCCACTAACCACAGGCTCACTGAGGTCAGAACACGTTCCAAAAGTCTGGAGTTGAGTTCAGTTGCCCACAGTCCTGATCTGGTACTACAAGATGCCCATAGGATACATAACTTTTCATTTTCTTTTAGGTGGGTTTCTCCCAACCGTCTTCAAAACTAGAAATGGATGTGCCCCATTTATTGGCCTTGTTCTCCAGTCAGAAAGACAGTCTAATTCACAGTCCTCATTCTGCATCTGTCTTTTTTGTTCCCTTGACCGTGAATCCAGAGCTAAATTTAACATTTATTTCTTATCTTGCTTCTTGAGTTTCTGTCACCAACTGGTTGGCATCAGTCTCTCTTGGGAGGCAATGGAAGAGTGTGCCTTCAGGGATTGAAGTCAAACCATTGGATGGCCAGTAAGATCCAGCTTCCAATTGACAAGTCAAACAGGGTGTTTGTTTGGGCCAGGCTTGCTCAACCTCGGCCCTCCAGATGTTTTGAGACTACAATTCCCAGCATCCCTGACCACTGGTCCTGCTAGCTAGGGATCATGGGAGTTGTAGGCCAAAAACATCTGGAGGGCCGAGGTTGAGGAAGCCCGGTTTAGGCGTTGCAAGGCCAGGGTGTGACACAAGTATAAGCAGCAAGTAGTTGAAGGGTGGAACAAGAAATATGAAAAAAAAAAGAACAAGCGTTGATACATTTTCAAGCAAAGGCAAGCAAAGGGTCAGCTATGTCCATACATTGCAGTACTTCCTTCTTCTACCGGCTTCTTCTAGTTTAATGAGAAGGCACAGCAACATTCTTAAATTTCCCTCCCTCCTGATTCTTCAACAGTTATAGCAGTAGCTCATGTGCATGTGTTGTTTTGTCCTTCTCTCATAGCTTTCTTGCAAGCACAACCTTCATGTTCCAACCTTCGCTTGCTCACATTTCAGCTTTTAATCTTACTATTTTTATATTTTCTATGGCATTAACAATTGTTGATAGACAGGGAAAGTCAGGTCACAGTGATCAACACACTGGCAGCCTCTCGGATAACTACTGCAATGTGCTTTGTATAGGCCTGCACTTGTCAGTCAAGGACTTTATTACGGTCATAGACCAGCGTAAGCAAAACATCTAAATAAATAGCATCAGAGTATGAATCTAAGCGAATAATTATTAAATAAATGGGAGCAAAAAACAAATGTAGATTTAAACATATACATAGAATACTTAATTAAGCATAGATAATGGGTGAGTAAAAATTTATAAGAAAAATTAAATGGGGTGGGCTTCAGAAGTGCAGATCTCACAATATGGGCCTTCAGTTTAGGATTGAATTGTAGCATAGACCATTCTCCGTCGAATATCTATCATGGCAGCGCAAAATCTGGCGACTGAATATGTGACTTCTGGGCTCTCATCCTGTAATTCTGCTTTCCATAGGGATCGACCTCAGTAATTTTCAACTGTCTCAAGTGGGTGTAGAAAGATTCAGAATGCCAAATATACCCGGTAATATTGACTTGCAGCAGAATCCTAAGGACATTATTCAGAAGTTTCTTGCTGGGTTCAGTGTGACTCACTTCATAGTTGTATGTGTTTAGGATTGCAGCATAGAACCTCTTTTTTTTTTTTTTTTTTGGTATGCCACTTCTCACCGGTTCAATCTAATTCCTTGATTGTCAATGATTAACTGCCTTTCTGTTACACAGATATAAAAGGTTTATCAGATTTGCTCGAAGAAAGCCATGCGTGTGGGGTTTTTTTTTATCTCCCGCAAACGAAAATAATTATCAGCTAAATCAAATGCCTGCACAAATCGATACAAATGACCACATCAATCGGTCCCTGTCTGAAGCTGTGCAAACGTAAGATGTTTTCAATGAAGTTTCACTTCAAGTGGGAAGCCAAGACAGTGCTTGGTAGTTAACTCTCTGTGTTCCAAAATATGTGAGTTGTATGATTAATTCTGTAATCATGTTGCTCTGGGATATAATAAGGGTGTGTCAGTGTGCCATGTGCATAAAAATAACCAAAATTCTCTGTCAAATAAATCCTGCACCAAGAAGTCTGAATTTTGTGAATTCTGTGAATTTTGCAGATTTGCATATATTCCCTTAGTTTACATAGGTCACAATCTAGTACCATTATAAACAGAGCACTGGCATATCAAGTCCCTTGTGGCTTAGCATAATTTTGTTGCCTCCTTTTGTCCTGGCATGTTTGCTGGCAATCTACCTGACACTGCTGTTTTTAACATACCCTCCAACATTTCTCCGATAAAAATAGGGATGGCCCATTCCATAATGTTACCCTACACATCTTACTGGGTTGCCCTAGCCACTCTGGGCAGCTTCCAATATATATATATATATATATATATATATATATATATATATATATATATATATATATATACACACACACACACACACACACACACACACACACACACACAAACATAATAAAACATTAAACTTTTCTTTTAAAAAAAAACACAAAAAAACCCTTCCCTTTACAGAATTGCCTTCAGACGGCTCAGGGGTTGGATAACTCCGTACCCTCCAACATTTCTCCAAGGAAAATAAGGACATCCTGTGAGCTCCCATTGCTCAGTCCCAGCTCCTGCCAACCTAGCAGTTCGAAAGCATGCCCAAAAAGTGCAAGGAGATAAATAGGTACCGCTCTGGCGGGAAGGTAAACGGCATTTCTGTGCGCTGCTCTGGTTTCCAGAAGCGGCTTAGTCATGCTGGCCACATGACCCAGAAAAACTGTCTGCAGACAAACGCCGGCTCCCTTGGCCTGTAAAGCGAGATGAGCGCAGCAACCACAGAGTCATCTGCAACTGGACTTAACTGTCAGGGGTCCTTTACCTTTACCTTTTAAAGGACAAGTGAGACATTCTGGGATCAAATCAGAAACTGGAACAGCTTTTCTAAATCAGGGATGTCCCTGGATAATAGGGACACTTGGAGGGTCTGTTTTAATGATAGGTGCTTTTAATTACCAATGTTGTGTAAGTGTATGATATTATGTATTTTTAAAAAAAATCGTACTGGCTTTGAACTGTTTCAGGAAAGGCATCTTAGAAATATACTACACCCCTTTCACCGCACATTGGCCTTGCAGATTAAAACTGCACAAGTAAAAACTTGGATTCTCGGGATGCTGAATTCTGCACCAATGACACATTTTGGTGGCTTTTTTTTTGCACAGAATTGCTCAGTGCATGCCCCCGTGAACATTAGAGGATGCATTCGCATTAAACCGCATAAAGGAGTTTAGCAGCCCTGAAGTATGTTAACACACTAAATGCTCCCTTTAATGCCTCTTCTCATAGAATAAAGTCCTTTAACATAAAAACCTCTAAGCACAGCATGAATGCTTAAATCATTGTAATTGGGCCTCCTCCGAGGTGAGGGCCGGTCGAAACAGCATGCCTGATGGCCCCATAGACAATTGGAAATGGCTGTGTGGCTATTTATAAAGCAGTTTTTGACCTCATTTATTTCCTGCTGTGTGAATGGTCCTTAAAAGTGCTTTAAATTAAGTGGCTGCATTTACAGTGTTTTTAAAACATAAGGCTGAACGGAGCTCGGAAGGGTTATAAGTTTGAATGAGCAAAACAACAACCAAGGGCCAATCTATGCACAGCCAAAAGGTCTTGATTCCACTTTGCACTCTTGGCTCTTGTGTAGCAAATATCAGCTGGGGAGAAAGGGGGTTCAGACTGGTACCATGGCATGGAGGGAGAAGGAATTTATCCTGATCCAAATCACCCTGCCACTGCTGCCTCAACAGCTGCTATTTGCCCTGTGAGGAAAACTACCACTAGCATTAATGGCAGTTCCCCACACCAAAGGCAAATAGCAGTTGTTGGAGGGAGAGGAGAATTATTATGGCCATGACAACTTTCCATCAGGAACAACTTTTTGTGACTTCCTTTCATCTGAGATTCTTTTGAATCACGTTTGACATTTCCAGTGGAAATCTCTGTTCTAGACGTTTCTATGACGATCCTGCAGTCACAGATTTAAAAATGTCATTTCTCCAATAAACCAAACAGGCCACCATAATGATTTCATTTTGCAACCAAGTGTTTTGTTTTCTAAACAGTAGAAGTCCTGTATGCTGCCCTTAGCTTTAGCACAATCAATTATGTCACTTTTAAAATAATCTGCATTGTTGTGCTGAATAATTTCCTTTGCTGGAATGATGTAAGACGCAGTAAAATATTTTTGCGTTGCCCATTGGGGATTCTTGAGTGTAATTCAGATGAAGTATTCCATCAGGGTTATGGGCCCAGCCACAACACTTTTTTTAATGCTTCCAATTTTAAGGTGTCTTGTGAATAAGGTTTATTAATCTTTAATAGAAATGGCTTTGGGACTATAAATATAAAAAGCAGGTTTATGTCTAGACTATAAAATAAATAATTGAAAATAAATTTGGGGATTAAATTCATTAAAGCTATATGCTTCTTTTAATTATATAGAGTTAAATGAATATGTTCTTCCAAACCCTCAACATTTTCTATTTCTTTCTTTTTAAAAAAATATTGATTGTCAGAAGAATAAACAAACCAACAACAATATAACTACAAACAAAAGCAACTGTATAGTGCATGCATGCCCATACAGTTAATTGGATCTTTCCTGCTGCAGAAGAAGCAGGAACCAACAGCCATGTGTTGTTGAAGTACAACTCCCATCATGCCCAACCATTGGTGGTACTAACTGGCACTGGTGGGATTTGGAGCTCAAAAATATCTGAAGGGTCCTAGGTTAGCCACTCACGCTTTAGTCCCAATGGGACAAATTAGTGATTAACTTAAGGACCATTGATTACAACAAGGGTATAGTATGACTAATTTAGGCTGCAATCCTAATTAGGCTGACTGTCTCGCCAGAGTAGTGCATGCTCTAGTTATCTCTCACTTGGACTACTGCAATGTGCTCTATGTGGGGCTACCTTTGAAGGTGACCCGGAAACTGCAACTAATCCAGAATGCAGCAGCTAGACTAGTGACTGGGAGTGGCCACCAAGACTATACACCGTATATACTCGAGTATAAGCCGACCCGAATATAAGCCGAGGCACCCAATTTTACCACAAAAAACCTGGGAAAGCTTCATAGGAGCCACTGCCTGCCTCACTCGAGTATAAGCCGAGGGTGGCTTTTTCAGCACAAAAAATGTGCTGAAAAACTAGGCTTATACTCGAGTATATAGGGTAACACCTGAAAAACCTACATTGGCTCCCAGTATGTTTATGAGCACAATTCAAAGTGTTGGTGCTGACATTTACAGCCCTAAACGGCCTCGGGCCAGTATACCTGAATGAGCGTCTCCACCCCTATCGTTCAGCCCGGACACTGAGATCCAGTGCCGAGGGCCTTCTGGTGGTTCCCTCACTGCGAGAAGCAAAGCTACAGGGAACCAGGCAGAGGGCCTTCTTGGTAGTGGCACCCGCCCTGTGGAACGCCCTCCCTTCAGATGTCAAAGAGAACAACAATTACCAGACCTTTAGAAGACATCTGAAGGCAGCCCTGTTTAGGGAGGCTTTTAATGTTTTATAGATTATTGTATTTTAATATTTTGTTGGATGCCGCCGAGAGTGGATGGGGAAACCCAGCCAGTTGGGCGGGGTATAAATAATAAATTATTATTATATTATTATATTACCTTACCTGAGAATAAGTCCCATGTAATTTGGTAGGATGTTCCCCCAGATAGAAATGGTTAGGATTGCATTGTTAGTCTGGATCTAACCCTTAGTATCACAGTAGTTTTCTAATGTTCTACCTGCAGGGGAACATCATCCTCATCAGCTTGTGTATGAAAGGGAAAACCAGATCTTTCTCTGGTACAGATTAAAATCTGACCAAGGGAAAACTTTTGGGGCTGGAATGTTTGATATCAGTGATATAAAAATTTTGATCTTAGATTCTTGATCTAGATTTCGCCTTATTTGTTTCATGGATTTACCCAAGAGTACTTGCATTTACTCTATAAAAGTCTGTGTATCACCAATGTATCAATGAATAATTTGATTCTGCATTTTGTGTTCCTGCATTTTGTGACTCCCTCCTGCCTTCTCCCTACACTGTGTAAATTCTGAATCACTGCAATTCCATACTTCTCTGACCCTGGTGGGCTGGGGGTTTTTATTGTCTTCCTAGAGGGGCACAGATGTCAGGATGCTATGTTTTGAGTTAGCACTGGAGTGTTGAGCAAACATCTCCTTGAAGAGTTCTGGGAACAATGGAATGTCCCTCAGAGCATCCCTAAGTGTGTTTGCTAAACCAAAAGTTAAAAGAGCTCTCTATGTGCTCGGGGTCACATGTGTGCAGAATTATGTCCTTCTGTGCATTGCTAACCTACAAGTAAAGATTGTTTGCACTGGGTTCCAAGGATCTGCCTGGATTCTTCTTACCGGTATTCTTCTTATTTTCCAGTCATCTTCAGTTTCATATTATGTTGCAAAAGCTGTGAAGTGGGAAGCAGCCGAGTATGTCCATCTTAAAGGCTGCTATTCACGTTTCCATATGATAGCGTGTGGACAGAGTTAATTTTGGCAAGAGCCTTTGTTCTGCCTACAAAGTAGATATTGTCACAAAATGCGTTTTCCTCTTGCTTCTGCGAACAATATGAATTTTATCAAGTCTCTCAGGTTTCCCCCCTTGAAAACATTTACCGTAGTCTGTCAAATATTTCACCCTATTCCATCAATTAAATCATCTTTGTGTTCATTCTTTCAACATTAATCTATTCAGCTCTGTTTCATTTTTTGCCAAAAAGATGTCATTTCTCCAAAGCTCCCCCCTTCCAGTCACTGTTACTGCTGTTGAACTTTAATCTTAGGAATATCTGTTAAATAACACATACAGCAAATGAGATACGGAACACATTTCTTCTAGGCAGTAGCACCGTTCAGTAGAAGGTACCTACACTGCTTGATGCCGAAATTATAAAGAATTGGGATGAGGTAACTGAGTATGCAGCTCAGGATTCCATAGTTGGCATATGATGCTACTTATAGGCAGTGCTTTTTTTCCTAAAAAATGTTTAGGGGCACTCTCCTTTTCCTACTTATATTGAAATATTGCCCCTCAATGAAGCCAAACTTAGATTCACAAAATGTTTAGGGGTATGCGTGCCCCCGCGTACCCCCAGAAAAAAGCACTGCTTATACATAAAAGTAAAGGTAAAGGACCCCTGGACAGTTAAGTCCAGTCAAAGGTGACTATGGGGTTCCAGCGCTCATCTCGCTTTCAGGCCGAGGGAGCCGGCGTTTGTCCACAAACAGCTTTTGGGGTCATGTGGCCAGCATGACTGAACCGCTTCTGGCACAATGGAACACCGTGACGGAAACCAGAGCACACAGAAACACCGTTTACCTTCCTGCCACAGCGGTACCTATTTATCTACTTGCACTGGCGTGCTTTCAAACTGCTAGGTTGGCAGGAGCTGGGACAGAGCAACGGGAGCTCACCCCATCGCGGGGATTCGAACCACTGACCTTCTGATCGGCAAGCCCAACAGGCTCAGTGTGGTGAGGAGAGGAGAGCAAGTGTGGTGTAGTAGTTAAGAGTGGTAGACTCGTAAGGTGGGGAACTGGGTTCATGTCTCCGCTCCTCCACATGCAGCTGTCACACTTCTTTGAAGTCTCTCAGCCCCACTCACCTCACAGAGTGTTTGTTGTGGGGGAGGAAGGGAAAGGAGAATGTGAGCTGCTTTGAGACTCCTTCGGGTAGTGATAAAGCGGGATATCAAATCCAAACTCTTCTTCTTCTTCTTCTTCTTCTTCTTCTTCTTCTTCTTCCTCTTCTTCTTCTTCTTCTTCTTCTTCTTCTTCTTCTTCTCAGTGGTTTAGACCACAGCGCCACCCATGCCCTTATAGAGTCAGACTACTGGGCTGTCTAGTCCAGTGTAAGTGTTATCACCTTGTTCCAGAGATGCCTCTCCCAACACCGCTACTTATTGTGTTCTGAGTCATGGGGTGTGGAGAGAATCACAGAATCGCAGAGTTGGAAGGGATCATGATGGTCATCTAGTCCAACCCCCTGCAATGCAGGAATGTTTTGCCCAATGTGGGACGCGAACCCATGATTCTGAGGTTAAGAGTCTCACGCTCTACCAACTGAGTTTATGGACTTTACAGGGCTTAGTTTACTGTTTAGTTGCTTTTTTGTTAATGTTGTTAATGATGCTTACTGCCAGGTCGGATGCCATTGTGGGATGTTCCACAATGCTCAGACTACTGCAATGCACTCTATGGGGGGCTACCTTTGAAGGTGACCCGGAAACTACAATTAATCCAGAATGCGGCAGCTAGACTGGTGACTGGGAGTGGCCACCAAGACCATATAACACCGGTCCTGAAATTCCTACATTGGCTCCCAGTATGTTTCTGAGCACAATTCAAAGTGTTGGTGTTGACCTTTAAAGCCCTAAACGGCCTCAGTCCTGTATACCTGAAGGAGCGTCTCCACCCCCAAGGTTCAGCCCGGACACTGAGGTCCAGCTCCAATGACTTTCTGGCAGTTCTCTCACTGCGAGAAGTGTGGTTACAGGGAACCAGGCAGAGGTCCTTCTCGGTAGTGGTGGCCACCCTGTGGGACGCCCTCCCATCAGATGTCAAGGAAATAAGCAACTATCTGACTTTTAGAAGACATCTGAAGGCAACCCTATATACGGAAGTTTTTAATGTTTGAAGTTTTATCGTGTTTTTACTATTCTGCTAGGAGCCGCCCAAAGTGGCTGGGGAAACCCAGCCAGATGGGCGGAGTATAAATAATAAATGATGATGATGATGATGATGATGATGATGCCTCCCCTGGATTCGGCAGTCATGAAGAAGGGGAGGGGTTTTCCTGGGCTTGGGTAATCCCTTTTCGGCTTCATTCTCGCTAAGAAGTGGATCACAGCTTGTTGCCTATTTATATGGATTCATAAAAGAACACAAATTTGTCTCTGCAGCTTTCTGTTTGTTTGCTTAAGGAAGGTAGATTTCTAGGGGGTGTTGAATAAATTTTTTCTGAAATGGTTCAGTACAAACAGGGCTGTCTTAAGCATATCCGGTGCCATGGTGCGAAGTTCCCTCCGGTGCCCCCCCCCCGTTTCCCAGAGTTGGCAGAGAGTGGTGGACCCGCTGCTGGGCGCCCCTGCTCCCTCAACTCCGCAGCATCCCCGTGGCTCTCTCGTGCGTGTGCCAGATCCTGAGTTGAGGGAGCAGGGGCTCCCAGCAGCGGGTCCACCGCTCTCCGCTGACTCTGGTGTCTCCTTGGGTCTCCTCGGAGGAGGCGTCACGCTGCTCTGTAGGGCTTTTGGCGTGGCGCCTCCTCCGAGAAGACCCGAGAAGACTCCCAAGTCCGCGGAGGGCGGCGGACCCGCTGCTGGGAGCCCCTGCTGGGTGGGCGCTGTGGCAGGAAAGACGCCTCTAAGCAGCATGTGACGCAGCTGTCTGGCGCGGCAGCGCCCCCCTGGTGGGCAGGTGTCCTGGCGCACCGCACCACTCAGCCAAGCCTTAAAGATGGGCCTGTCTCTATGTGTTGGGTCTGGGATGCTCCCACAAGATTTTGTGGGAACTTGGAAGGCCCCATGAAATTTTGCAAGAGCATTCAGAGCCTGGTGCACAGAGAGAACCTTGCTCCCTAAGCAAGGCAAAGAGCTTTAAAGCTCTTTTTTACGCTGTGGAAAGCTTGTTTGGGAGAGGGGAGGCAAACCCCTATCTATGCCCTGGCTCTGAAGCCTTGGGATGCTTGAACATTACCTCCCGGTACCAACGCCTCCCAGCACTACCTCCCCAAGCCGGCGCCCCCTGCCCCAGTTCAGGGTGGTAGTGTTGTGAGGCAGTCATGCAGCGCTCTGTTCAGAATATAAGCCACACTTTAATTTTTCACGGTCGGAATTTGGGGGAGGAGGAGTGCAACTTGTATTCGGGCCAATACGGTATCATGCAATCATATCATTCCACAGGCATCATGAAATCATACAATCATGAAATCGTGATTGCGTGATACCATATCACACAATCACGATGTCTACGAGAAATCGAGATATCGTGATTTCATGATTACACACTGTGAATTCATGATCATTTCATGATTTCATGATTGTGACTTTCAATTTCATGGAATCATGATTTCATGATTGCGGTATCGTGATGTTCAATGATTGTGTGACAGTATGATTCCACGACACAGGACGTAGCATGATTTCCTGAGATTGGGATATCATGATTTCATGATTGTGGTAGCATGATTTCATGATTTCGGTATCATGATTTCATGATTGTGGTATCATGATTTTATGATTGTGGTATCATGCTTTCATGATTGTGGTATCATGATTTCATGATCGTGAGACAGCATGAATCCACGACACTTGACGTATCATGATTTCGTGAGATCAGAATATCATGATTTCATGATTGTGGTATCGTTATTTCATGATGGTGGTATCGTGATTTCATGATTATGCAGCAGCATGAATCCATATCATGATTTCATGAGAGTTGGGATATAATGATTTAATGATTGTGATATTGTGATTTCATGATTGTGGTACCGTGATTTCATGATTGCAGCATCACGATTTTCATGATTAGGCTTGGGAGGGAAGCTTAGCACCCGCCAGCCATATAGTTGGCGGGGCACAGCGTCCATCCTAAGCCTCTGCGGGGATTGCTCTCCTCCCACGGAGGCTTGGGAGGCAAGCTGCATGCCCGCCAGCCATATGGTTGACGGGGCGCAGCTGACGGGTGCAGGGAAAGGGGAGGCCACTGGCAAAGCCGCACAGCTCCCCCACTTGCTGGGGAGCCCCTGAGAGGCTGGCGCCCTGGTGCAACGCACCACTAAGCCCTATGGGAAAGACGGCTCTGAGTACAAAGGTAGAAATAGGAATGTGCTGGTCCCGTGGAGTATCCAGGAAGCGAGGTCGATGTCCGGTCCGAGGTCGGAGATACGTGAAGGCAGTCCGAATAAACAGAGGCAGGGTCAGGGCAAGGAGTCCAGCGAGAACTTAGCTCTCTTCGCCTCTCTGCCCTGAACCTTTGCAGCTCAGGAGAAGCTGGAGGGTTACTGGACCCAGAGGCAACCTCAGCTTCCCCTGACTGGGTGGGGGATGGAGCACCTGTAGGCAGTAAGTCCTCCATCCCATTAGGAGCCAGATCAACCTCAGCCGAAGCCTGCACCTGAGGATCCAGCACAGGTGAGTCCCCTTGCGACCCAGGCCCCAGCCCTGGCTCTGCTGTTTCTGAGGGCAGTGAATCCTGTGCAGGCTGGGATCCCTCAGGTTCAGCGTCTGAATCTGACTCCCAGGTCATCACAAGGAAAATGGTTTGCTCTACAACCTGCCTTCAGTACAGTAGATGTCAAACAGTGCCCTCAAATTCCTAGGCGATGTTAATTTCATCTACGAAAAGCTTACTATGGGAACTTAATTTTACAATCAAACTTAAAAACAGAGAAACAAGACCCTCTGAAGGTGCTATGCACTTCTTTTCTTGAGATTCAAGCAATTTTCTTCATCTGACCAGTTTGGTGAGAGCTGAGTGGGCACTTGTGAAAACAAATTAGTTGAGGGGAAAAAGAAAGTGAGAGTACTCATAAAATCCAAAGGCCAAATCAGGGTCACATCATTCAGTGCTGCCATTCTAGAATCCATATATACATTAGCTGCTGCTAATCTTAGAGGTCAGAGAGCAGCGGCAAGAAAGAAACACCAAGTGAAGTAAATTAATTTACAGTATTTATTGGGTTATCAACAAAACTTCTATAGCAGTATGAGGCATTTGGTTACAGCCTTAACTTGAAAGAAAATTCTATGGAGTATGATTCACGTTTGATTTAAAGGGGTTAGGACATGGCCCAATTTTTTTTTACTGCTAAATGAAACTAATATATAAATGATAATAATAATAATAATAATAATAATAATAAAACTTTGGAGTCCTGTGTGGTTATGATCAACTATGCTGCACATAGTCATAGCTCATTAACCTCCTGTGTTATATACAGTGGTACCTCTGGATAAGTACTTGATTCGTTCCGGAGGTCCGTTCTTAACCTGAAACTGTTCTGAACCTGAAGCACCACTTTAGCTAATGGGGCCTCCCGCTGCCGCTGCGCCGCCAGAGCACAATTTCTGTTCTTATCCTGAAGCAAAGTTCTTAACCTGAAGCATTATTTCTGGGTTAGCGGAGTTCTTAACCTGAAGTGTATGTAACCTGAAGCGTATGTAACCTGAGGTACCACTTGTGTGTGTGTGTGTGTGTGTGTGTGTGTGTGTGTGTGTGTGTATCACTTTATTTTTCCAATTGATCTCATTTTTTTGCTGCCTCAAGAATCAGGAGGTTTCTAAAGTATCTGGGAAGCCACATTTCATACACTGAACATTGTGAAACCCAACCTGTGCATATTTAGAGCCTGCTTTTCAGAACACCCAAGCTTCTCATCTTTATAAAATTACTTTAAATATACACATCTCTCCTGGTTGCTATACTTAAGAAATTGACTTGCATACTTTCCAGAAGCAGTACACTAGCCATATTGAATGGTCAACTCACGTGCCAGGCACTCACATGCTTGAAACAGTGGGGGTGAGATCACATTGAAGGTTATCACACTTCTCCTAGAGCATATGTATAGACCAAACCCCCATTTTAAGTGGGACATCCCAGAATCAAAGAAGTCCATCCCGGCTTCTGAGTGGATCCTAGAATGTCCCATGCTTTGGTCCCACAGGGTCATGCCAGAACTCTCAACCGAAAGATGCTAGGTTTTTTGTCCATCTTCTCTCAAAGGGTTAAACTGCTTCTCTGATCAAAACGTTCCCCTTCTAAAACTGTCCCCCTCATTTTTTGTATGTATGCAACAACAGAGGAACTATGGGGACTCCCTGACATGCAGGCATCAGAATTACCATCAAACGTATTTCATTTGCTGTGACAAGCATGGACCTCCATGTGGAGCTTATGAGAAAGACTGGACTTCAGAATCTTATTGAATAATTTTGTTGTTTAGTTGTTTAGTCATGTCTGACTCTTCGTGACCCCATGGACCAGAGCAAGCCAGGCACTCCTGTCTTCTACTGCCTCCCGCAGTTTGGTCAGACTCATCTTGGTAGCTTCGAGAACACTGTCCAACCATCTCGTCTTCTGTCACCCCCTTCTCCTTGTGCCCTCCATCTTTCCCAACATCAGGGTCTTTTCCAGGGAGTCTTCTCTTCTCATGAGGTGGCCAAAGTATTGGAGCCTCAGCTTCAGGATCTGTCCTTCTAGTGAGCACTCAGAACTGATTTCCTTAAGAATGGATAGGTTTGATCTTCTTGCAGTCCATGGGACTCTCAAGAGTCTCCTCCAGCACCATAATTCAAAAGCATCAATTCTTCAGCGATCAGCCTTCTTTATGGTCCAGCTCTCACTTCCATACATCACTACTGGGGAAACCATAGCTTTAACTATACAGACCTTTGTCGGCAAGGTGATGTCTTTGCTTTTTAAGATGCTGTCTAGGTTTGTCATTGCTTTTCTCCCAAGAAGGGAGGTGTCTTTTAATTTCGTGACTGCTGTCACCATCTGCAGTGATCATGGAACCCAATAAAGTAAAATTTCTCACTGCCTCCATTTCTTCCCCTTCTATTTGCCAGGAGGTGATGGGACCAGTGGCCAATTTTTTTGATGTTGAGCTTCAGACCATATTTTGCACTCTTCACTTTCACCCTCATTAAAGGGTTCTTTAATTAACATAATTGTCTCTGTTCTTTGTAGCTCATAATAAATCCAGCTTTGAATGTCCACCTGAGGATTTTAAGACCCTCTCATCCCCCCAAGGCAACTAGGAGGAATTGCTTTGATGGAAGTGAATAGAGATTGCTTGCTCTGTACCATTCATTTTTGGAGGGTGGGGGTGGGAGGTAGAGATTGCCATCACAACCTCCATCATCTTTCCCATGAGCTTTTTCTGCTTCCCCCACCACTTCCATCAATAACCTTTTGGCGTGACCAGGCATGACAGACCCAGCTCCCAGAGATCATAAGAAAGGAATAAGGACTCTGACAACGTTACGGATTTAAAATTAGGCCACAACTTGATTAAACTTCTGAATGTAGGAAGACCTTGGCTTAGGCCTTGGGCGTGTATCCCTCCCAGCCCCCCAGCCGGGGGGAACTAGGGCTCATCAGGGTAAATGGGAAATGGGGGTGCTCTGCTAGACGTAAGTGTACGCAGGCAGCCCAGCCAATATCCCCGCACGCAGGGTATTTCACTGACAACCTTTCAATGTTTGACCAGTGACACCCATTATATAACCCCTTTAAGAGGGGACCCTGGAATCGACACCACACGGGGGTGAGTCACCACTTCACACCCCACGCCCCCATTATAGGGAAGAAAAGACTAAAGGATTCCACCCAAGGCCATAACCGCCAAAGTTGTGATGAATTGCTATGGGGAAGACAAAACCTGCTAATGCAGGAAAATTTATTCCCCGTCCTTCAACAGTGACCAGTCAAAGACCGCAGCATCGACCGCTAAACAGGAAGAAAAAGTTAACCTGCAAACAAGAAAACATTAAACCAAGGGAGGGTGAATCTCTAGAGCCGACTGCCTGGCTGTTGTCGGCTCCACCCACTATTTATAAATGGGGCTGGCCCCACCTCCCAGCAAGAAACTTCATTACTGAGACTGGGCGTGAGCCTCTGAATAATAACACTGAGAAGCAAGCCAGCCCCCTTTTACCACTAAGCTCCCTGGGAACTGTAGTCCCGCGCGTGATCCTGCAAAGGGCTCCCACATTATGAAGTGTGAGTGTTCAATATCTGCAATCATTGAAAAGTCAGGATGTCACCCCTAGTTCCCTTTTCTTACTTCTACTATATCCCCCCAGTGTGCAGTGCTTGGGCATTACATACCAGTAATAACCAATAATCATGTCCAGTGAATTAACTAAAACTTGTGCTTTCTTTTCTTTGGTTAAACACTGCCCTTGTCTAGGATGAAATCCAGTCTTGTGGAAATTTTGCAGCCGATTTGAGAGCAGAGACTAGTTTTTAATTTTGTTTTTAAAAATTTTTTTAGAGGCAATTGTATACGTTTTGATTTGTTTATCGCTGTCACCGCAGTGATGACTGAAGAGGAAAAAGCCCTTGAACTCTGCAGACAGCAAGAAAAAACATACCTTTGTAAGGAAGTGCATAATGTATTAATTTTTGCAATATTCCCTAGTGTACTTGTAGAGAAGGGTCTGTCAGCAGTTTTACAGACCAGAATGTTTTTTTACCTCTAGATGTTTATAACTCAGATCTAAACATTCACTGCAGGCTAATTTTTTTTAATACAAAGTTGCAGCCTGGAAACAGATTATATGTCAAACTTCATTTCTTTAAAACAAAAATCTTGACAATTTTTTGTTGTGAAGAACCCCAGCTAAAAAGTTTTTGTGCTCATGCAGCACAAACAATCCCTATGTCTTTTGAAAACTTTTACTTAATAGGTTGAGATGCACTCATTTGAATTTCGATATAATCTGAATGACACCAAATTGAAAGGCATTCAATATCTAATTTTGAAAAGCATTCAAACTGGGGTGGGGGGTTTGCACCTGGCAGGAACACTCAGAACTCGTCCACGGAAATGAGGCACTTATTTTAGGGAAATGAAGAACAGAAGGGGCTGACATGAGGCATTCAGGAGAGGCACTAGCCAATCACACTGGAGACTCCTGCGAGAAGGAGGGATCTCAACATGATCATTTTGGCAAATGACTTTTCTGTTGAAGTGTTTAATAAGGGGCAGGATGTGAGTTTTAGTGAAGCATGGGCAAGGAGCCAAGTGTATTTACATTAGAACGTGAGAAGAACTTTGTTAAGTAGGTCAGTCATTTTCAGGCTTTTCCTACTTCAGCAAATCCTTCATATATTGATGTCTGCCATGGAACATCGGAGCATTGAGGAAGACTGTGGAGTGTATTGGGTATGGAGCCGGTTTGCGTAAATCCCAAGTAGACATCCATTACTCTATTGTCACTGCACTTTACATAGTCAGTTTAGCAGTGATAGGCAAATTATCTGTCTAGAAATAGTAATGTGGCAGCTGGACTGGAAGTGTCTGCTGGGACCATGTAACACCAGTCCTAAAGGATCTACATTGTCTCCCAGTATGTTTCCAAGCACAATTCAAAGTGTTCGTGCTGACCTTCAAAGCCCTAAAAGGCCTCGGCCCAGTATACCTGAAGGAGCATCTCCACCCCATCGTTCAGCCCAGAAACTGAGGTCCAGCTCTGAGGGCCTTCTGGTGGTTCCCACACTGTGAAAGGTGAAGTTACAAGGAACCAGGCGGAAGGCCTTCTCAGCAGTGGTGCCCTCCTTGTGGAATGCCCTTCCATCAGATGCCAAGGAGATAAAGAACTACACAACTTTTAGAAGATATCTGAAGGCAGCCCTGTATTGGGCAGTTTTTAACGTTTGACGTTATATTATGTTTTTATGCATGTTGGAAGCTGTGCAGAGTGGCTGGGGCAACCCAGCCAGATGAGCGAGGTGTAAATAATAAAATGATGGTGATGATGATGATGAACCAGCTACCAGTCTCATTGAAGAACCCCTTCAAAGTGCCCTGGAATCTACAAAGTTCAAACATAGTTTTGAAAACTACTGCAGTGGATTGTAGCTGACTATGTAGAGGACTCTGGGAAAGATTGGTCGGTATCTATCCACAAAGTCCAAGTCTAGCTTTAATTATGCTGGTCTAAAATGTAGCTAGAGGAGGGTGAGAGTTTGACCAGAGAAAAGGTTTCATGTGTCTGGCTGATATGTTTCCTGCTATGGTTCAACGTGTTCAAACCTATTAACAAAATAAAATTATATAGATTCAAAATGCCAAAAGAGGATCTGCAAAAGTTTTGGTTTCAGGCAGCAGTCCTTCCCTATCAACAACTCAAAATCACCTACTATGCAAACAACGGTATCTGATAATTAGTTTTGGTATACTTAAATATTAATACCATTGAGTTTCCATTCATTACAGTGACAGTTCAAATTTCAGATAGTGAAACATTAATAATTTATGAGTAGCTCTCTCTCTTTTTGCACTTTCCAGACTGATTATCCATTGGTTTATGTTTCAGGTTTAGAATTTACTCTTATTTTCCAACAATGTTTTCTAAGAAGACTTATAAATTATGTTAATGTTGCATTGCTACTAGTAGAGATATTTCCATACCACATAAAAATGGGGTGGGGTGGGGGGGGGGACCAGTAGGCATGGAGTAAACAGAGGACTAAATAGTGTCCACAGTAATTACAACTACTTTAAATTATTGAATAAATGACATTTTTATAGCTAAATATAGTGCTGATCTTTTAATGAATGTGACATTTTAGGGTCACTAACCTGACGCTCTGTTGAGCACTGTACCATCAAAAATGAGATGAAGGGTGTCGTAGAGGTGATGCTACATACCACAGGGTTTGAACCTCAAACTGTGAAGGTGGATCACCAATTACCTGAATTCTACACTACCAGGATCACTGATCAGAGAAGCTAACTTCAGCTACTTTAACATGGGATACAAACAACATTGATTAGCTGATCAGCCCTGTGCCTTTGGAAGAGTTGCCGAGCAGCACTTGGAAAGTTTGAAACCACCCAGGCAAAGGAAAATGGGTCATATGACACCATTGTGACAGGTGATGGACAGGTAGGCTGCCCCACCCATCAAACATGGCCTGTTGAGGGAGGGGAGGGTGGTCAGGGGTCAACCTGTCATCTGGATCCAGTTCCCCACCTGATATACATGTAACTGCTCAGTAACCTGAAGGTTTGATTTGCAATGTTACCGGTATGCTGATGACTCAAAGCTCTGCCTTCCCCCACCCCATCTTCTGGTATCAGGGAGGTTGTTAAAACCCCAAACTGGCAGTTCTGGGATGGATGAGGTTAAATCTGGGCAAGAGGGAGGTATGTGCGTTGAGAGATCATGGCTCTTGAAGGAGGATTACAACTGATGCTTCCCTGAAAAGACCCAGGTCCTTTCGAAAAGCAAGCCCATGGTTTAGAGTGCTCCTGGACTTGGCAGGGAATGGGTGAGGGAGCCCAGGTCTCATCAGTATCTAAAAGTGTTTTTTTTCAGCTTTTGCCATATGCCAACTACAGCTATATCAGAAGAGGACACACCTAGTCACAGTGAGATTCATGCTCTGGTCACATCCATATTATGCTGTGCCTTTTTTGTCTCATTTGCTGGTTCTAGAATGGAAACGTGGGTAGCTCTGTGGTCTAAACCACTGAGCCTCTTGGGCTTGCTGATTGGAAGGTCGGCGGTTCGAATCCCCGCAACGAGGTGAGCTCCCATTGCTCTGCCCCAGCTCCTGCCAACCTAGCAGTTCGAAAGCACGCCAGCGCAAGTAGATAAATAAGTACCATTGTCGCGGGAGTGTAAACAGCATTTCCATGCGTTCTGGTTTCCATCACGGTGTTACGTTGTGCCAGAAGCAGTATAGTCATGCTGGCCACATGACCCAAAAAGCTGTCTGTGGACAAACGCCGGCTCCCTTGGACTGAAAGCGAGATGAACGCCACACCTCATAGGCGCCTTTGACTGGATTTAACCGTCCAGGGGTCCTTTACCTTTTTTTTACCTTTTTTTTTTTTTACCTTCTAGGATGGAATGTCAGTATTTTATTGGAGTTCTGAGTTTCATTTTAACTTTGTGAATCTGTTTTCTTTTTAATAATATTGATTGTTTGTTCATACTTGTAGTTTTTGTTGATTATAAGCTCCTTTTCATGGACTTTTCATGGAAAAGTGGCATAAAAAGTTTTTTAAAGGAATAAAACGCAATAGTTAAAGTTAAAAATCTGGAATTGTAATGGTTGTGGAAGGGAATGGGGGGGGCAGTAAATGGAATATTTGCCTGTTTAGAAAGATACCTAATGCTTCAAACAGAGTGTCCATTGTAATCTGGAATCCCTGTCCTTTAAAATGTAAGAATCTGCTCAGAAAAAATGATTTTTAATTTGCAGACTAGTCTCTATTAGATGGGTTCTTTAACATAAAAAGATAATCTCAAACATTTTAACCATTTGCCTCTTACATTTCTTGCTACGTGGAAAGAAAAAAACCAAAACATTTTAACCCTCCCCTTTCAGCCAACCTCAGATTTCCCCAAATTTGCCCTATGATGAATTGTGGCATGGATGATTGGATGTTACACTCCATTACAGTGTGACAGTGGACTGCTTTGCCTGGTGTACCATGCTGGGGAAATAAAGAACAATATATCATCTTGATGGCCCTTCATGACTGAAATTTTTGGGAAGACATGGTTCATTGAAATTCCCCGTTCAAACAGGAATGATTTTAGTTAACCTCTGCATTGCAATGCAATGAAGCGAATGGCCCAGGAGGAGGATTGAGATGCGAGGTTGGCAATGGGAGAAAATAGAATAGATCCAAATTATATACAGTAAAAAAAGAGGGTTGATTTGTCCCCATGGAGGGACAGCCACCTGCATGTGGAAGAAGAGGAAAATACTATAGCTGAGCCCTGTTCCACATCACCCCTTCCTTCTTGGAATCCATATATTTCAGAACTCTGGCCATAAAAATGCCTCTTCTATCTGCATTCAGTTCTTCCCTTTGTCTCATACAAGGGCTTCCTTCCATTTTTATTTCCCATATTGCTCTAGTATCAGGGCTCGGGCCTCTGAGAGCTACTGTGGTGTAGTGGTTAAGAGTGGTAGACTTGTAATCTGGGGAACCGGGTTCGCTTCCCCGCTCCTCCACATGCAGCTGCTGGGTGACCTTGGGCTAGTCACACTTCTTGAAGTCTCTCAGCCCCACTCACCTCACAGAGTGTTTGTTGTGGGGGAGGAAGGGAAAGGAGAATGTTAGCCGCTTTGAGACTCCTTCGGGTAGAGATAAAGCGGGATATCAAATCCAAACTCTTATTATTATTATTATTATTATTATTATTCAGTTCCAAAATCTTTAATATATTTTTGGCGCTGTGTTCAGTCCTCCGTGGTCCCAATCCAGTGGCCAGCCAAGCCCAGAGCTGGTTTCATCCATGCACATATATTTTTTTTCTGATATGATTGTATTGCATTTCTATTGCTGTACTGCAAGAAGAAGAAAAAAGATAAAAATAATACTCATCTAATGATGACTGAAAAGGCTGCTGAACTTACTGTGGCATTAATTAATAGCTAGTAATGACTATGTGTCAGTCGCTTCTGAATTTTATTCTGTAATGATGAAGTCCATCTTTTATCATCAACCCATACACCACAGTGAAATTCAGCTGAAGAACATCAGGTGGCAATAGCTGTTGTATTTAAACTAGAAAGGAATCCAGTGATTAATTGCGATAGGAGTGACAGGTAATAGAACTGCCTAATCAAAACTGTTTACATTTTTCTCTATTACAGATTCAATTAAATATTCAAGATATATGATGGAATAAGTAATGCAGGATAATCTGGGCAATTTAATTTCATCTTTAGTTGAAATAGGCAAAGTGAAGGGGAAATATTTGAGATACACTACATAGAATTCAAGTGACATTTAAGGCAAATTAGCTCATCACAAAGCCGCTGAAAAGCACATTATTTAAAGGTTCACAGATCAAGTGATCCAATAACATGAAGGGCATATGTTTTCATCCATTTAGGCTCTACTTGCATGCAGGAATGCTTTCTATGGACATATATATGGTCAGGGCATGTGGCCTTTCAAGAAAAGTAAAAGTCGCATGCTAAATTATATAATGTATCTTTCACCTTGGCTATATCTTGAGTTGTCATAATTATTTTCAGGCAATATTTTGGAGATTTCAAATCAGGAGAAGAAACGTCCAAGGAATTTCAAGGGCAGTAAAAAAAAGTTTTGGTAGGAACAGTGTTCCTTATGGAGATTCTACAGATTCTGGGCTATATAGTTCAGTAAAAACTTTTCTCTGTTGATTTAATTCTATCTAGATAAAAATAAGTGGCAGCCAAAATTGAAAGTCTGTTTTGCAATTTAGCTGGGATTTCTCTGAGTTATTAAATCCTGCTAAGGATCCAGATGCAGTGATACTAAAGTCTTTGAATACAGTGGAACCTTGGTTCCTGAAAACCTCCGTTGTTGTGCATTTCGTTTCTCGAACGCCAAAAACCCGGAAGTAAATGCTTCCATTTTTGAACGTTTTTTGGAGCATGGCTTCTGCTGAGTGCAAGAAGCTGTTGCAACCAATTGGAAGCAGCACCTTGGTTTTTGAATGTTTCGGAAGCCGAATGGGCTTCTGGAACGGATTTTATTCGCGAACCGAGGTACCACTGTATAGTTTTTGAAATATATGCCACTTTGTATCACATTCTGGCACCATACTCTAATGCGATCAATAATTGCCTTTGAAGAGGCAGTGTTAACGCTCCCATCGATATCTATGGGACAAGGTAAATGAGTTGAAATCTGGGATCATGTTGAGAGGTGGCTAAATCTGTCCTCATCCAGGTGAGGGTAGGTTAGGTTCAGCCCATTCTCCCATCTGTGTCATCATTTTCAGTTTTCCCATACGTTAACACCTGCCAGTTAAAACGTAAAGGTCTGAGGTTGGGAGAAGTATTGTTTGTGTGAGGGCAACATTGTCCTTCAGCCATGACACTTTGAGGAGTAACCTATACACAAATTCAAAAATACATGACATCTCTCTCTCCCTGTCTCTCTCACACACCTGTCATAATGATGAATCATTTGCTAGTAAATAATAAGGGACGCAGGTGGCGCTGTGGGTTAAACCACAGAGCCTAGGGCTTGCCGATCAGAAGGTCGGCGGTTCGAATCCCCGCAACGGGGTGAGCTCCCGTTGCTTGGTCCCGGCTCCTGCCCACCTAGCAGTTTGAAAGCACGTCAAAGTGCAAGTAGATCAATAGGTACCACTGCAGTGGGAAGGTAAATGGCGTTTCCGTGTGCTGCTGTGGTTCGCCAGAAGCAGCTTAGTCATGCTGGCCACATGACCTGGAAGCTGTACACCGGCTCCCTCGGCCAATAATGCGAGATGAGCACCGCAACCCCAGAGTCGGTCACGACTGGACCTAATGGTCAGTGGTCCCTTTACCTTTACCTAATAATGGCATTATTTAGAAAGGATTCCATAATACATCGACTATCCAGCCAAACATAGCTATTATTGGGGGCCAGGGGCTTAACACCCGTCCCCATTTTTGCAGACTCAGGTAGGCAGGCAGAAAACTAATGCAAATAGCAGTGCCAGGGAGAAAAGGGTCTAAATCGTGCCGCCGCCACCCCAGCTATGATCTTAATAATAATCAACTCCACCCACCCACAATTGATGGTCATAACGTGAAGGTTAAATGCAAAGATACATTTAATGGCCCATTTAGTGTGCCCCAAAAATGGATAACTGGTTTCATAGGAAATGATTCCTTAGTAAAATATGCAGTTATGTGGATGGATTCCTCAGTAAAAGTTGCAAGAATGGGGCAAGGTCAATTCATTGTCAACAAAGGTGTTTACGTGTGAGAAAGGACAGAATGTTGTATAAAGGCCACTTTCCTTCCATGCAGCAAAGAGAGACGAATAGTTTTTAAGTCCTTCTCCAGTTGTTATTATTATTATTATTATTATTATTATTATTATTATTATTATAACTCCTGTTTAAGTTCATCACAATGCCCCCACTTTAGCGACTTAATATTTCAGCTTATGAATTACTCCTATTGTACCTTGAGAATCTGACAGTTATGCAATTTCCAATGATGAATAGAAACGATAATGGAATAATGAGGATAAAGGAGAGCCATCTGCCAAAACCTTTCAGACACGAATGTGTTCTATTGAAGATCAATTCATCTAGAAAAAGTGGGATAATAAAAAAAGGGATGGAAATGGGAGGGAAAAGTGGAACAAGAGTGAGAAGCTTTTAAGTGAAAACAGGATAACTGTGAATACATCTCGCTTTTAAACTTGGTGTTCTTGAGACTTCAGTGAAACATTAGAATACCTGTAACCCCTCCCATCCCACCAATGATGTCTTTGTGGTTCTTCTAGGTGAATTTCAGGTGATCATCCTGAGAACAGAAGGCCAAAGGAGTAACAGAGGCAGGAGAAATTATTTCCAGTTATGAGATTACATAATAGACAGAATAGGTAGCATCTCCATTTGGCACCACTGCAGGTGGGGCTGCTGCCCACTGAGACTGGTTGAGCAGAAGGCAAGGAGTCCAACAGTAGGTGGAGCTAGAACCAGGAAGAGTCAACTAATTCTGGTTTTCTCCCCTTCCTGCTCCCCGCACGTGGGGCTCCTGCCCACTGAGACTGGTTGAGCAGAAGACAAGGAGTCCAACAGTAGGTGGAGCTAGAACCAGGAAGAGTCATCTAATTCTGGTTTTCTCCCCTTCCTGCTCCCCGCACGTGGGGCTCCTGCCCACTGAGACTGGTTGAGCAGAAGACAAGGAGTCCAACAGTAGGTGGAGCTAGAACCAGGAAGAGTCATCTAATTCTGGTTTTCTTCCCTTCCTGCTCCCCGCTGAGTTCTACAAGGGCAACACTGAGAATCAGGAGGAAGAGGAAACTGAGCTGGAGTTTTGCCCCCTGGATTGGTTGTAAGTAGGAAAGCAAGACATGGAGGACATACCAGGGTTGGTGGAGGCAAGGCCCATTCACCCTAATGAAGCTGCCTCCCATCCTCCACTCAAAGTCCAAAATGTTTGCTGCTGTACTCGGAACTTTAGCTAAACTGATCTAGTTTATTTATAGAAAAAGAAGAAGAAGAAGAAGAAGAAGAAGAAGAAGAAGAAGAAGAAGAAAAAGAAAAAGAAGAAGAAGCCTGTCTCTGCTCATTTCTGTGCCTTGAAACAGCTTTGCACAATGCAAAGAAATATATCAAATTTTGACAGGCCATGTGAGGACTTTTGTAAAACTCATCGGCTAACTCTAATGAAATGGAAGCAATGGATTATAATAGCTGAACTTTTGGATGGGGAAAAAAAAGACACGTCTAGGTCATCTGATCCCTACAGTTAATTACAGTGACTTGTTAACCTTGTAGCTGAAAGCACCACTGAGCATCTGAAAAATCACTGGGGATTTTATTTCAAGTGCTTATTTCCCCCCGGAAATCATGATGAGCACACTAATCAACTCTCATACTTTAATAGTGTCGTCATAGCAGCTTTCTGAGGCAGCGTGAATAATTGCATGCCATCTGTACTTTTCCACGTGCATAACAAATCTCAGTAACCCAAATGAAAACTACATTTGCTGATCTGTTCATTGCACTGAATTCATGCATGAAATGCAAGAGAATGGGAACATTTATTTACTTATCCCCATGAGAAGGTGTATTCTCTTTTCTTCCCTTTGATGAGAATATGTGAGGGGTACTGTAGGTAATTCAACACAGGAAAATTGGAAGCTGCCTCATGGGCCAAGTTAAGGTAAATCATTGGTTCCCCTCATGAGCAATTTTCTGGGGGCTACACTGTCATGGAATTCTACTCACTATTGATCCAGAGCAGATTCCAATGTATACTTAGCAGAGTAACAACTTAAACACGTTGCAGGATTCCCCCCCCCCCAAAAAAAAAAATAGACCAGAGGAAATTAATATTTCATCCAGCAGAGCTTTACTGCTACTGAAGGCAAATGAGCATCATGGTCACAAATCCAATACATTCAGGATTGGCACTGTCCATAAGAAATCCAGTTGCAGCACTTAAACTTACAATGACTTACAATAAGTCCAAACCTTAGCACTATATACACAACACCACAGCAGAAGGAAAAGAGATAGAAAGTGTGAAACCCAGGTTCCTTCTGGCCTTACTTTTATAGTCAGCATGACCTTGTCTGAAAGAGATAACAGAACTAGTTTAAGCCAGTTGTACTCAGCTTCTCTGAAGGAATAACCCAAACATCATGAACCTTCTGCTTGTTTCTTTCACACAGAGGAGCTTCCAGAACCCTCTTGAATTAAGTAGAACAGGGAAGATCTCTACACATCGTATTAATACTTTCTGCACTAATAAATGCAAACTGACATGCATTTCCCAGTGGTGGTTGGGGCCACAGATGCCTTACTTTTGACGGTGAGCTAAAATCCGACACTCTCAGGCACCTCTCTCCATAGTCCATTCAGGCAAGCAAAGAAGCATTATCTTAAGTTTACACTCCAGCCAGGAACACTTGTGAAGCACAGCCTAAAAAGAGGGAGTGTGACTTGGGGAGGTTCCCAGGGACCAGTCAGAGCAGCAGAAGAGAAGAGTTTGGATTTGATATCCCGCTTTATCACTACCCGAAGGAGTCTCAAAGCGGCTAACATTCTCCTTTCCCTTCCTCCCCCACAACAAACACTCTGTGAGGTGAGTGGGGCTGAGAGACTTCAAGGAAGTGTGACTAGCCCAAGGTCACCCAGCAGCTGCATGTGGAGGAGCGGAGACGCGAACCCGGTTCACCAGATTACGAGTCTACCGCTCTTAACCACTACACCACACTGGCTCCCAGAAAAGAAGCCACATTTGCACACTGGGTCTGAGATCCTCTACTCAACACCTTGACTGGAGGTGGCTCTCTAGAATGTCAAGCTGTGGTATTTTCCTATCTGGAGATTCCTGGGACGTTTCTGGGTGGCCTACCACTGAGCACCAGTACAAAGGTGGCAGACATACACCTAATACTCTGTCCTCATTGAAAAAGTGTGTGTGCGCAACATCAGTCACTATTAAGTTTTTCTCTTCTGAACTTCTTCCTTTTCATGGTTAGTTGGGCAGTATATTCTGTTTGCTGCACTCCAGAACTCAGTTCTTGACCCCAAGTCCTAAGTTGCATGTTCAGCAAGGGCCCCATGGACCCTGATTCGGAAACCCCTCCACCCCATGACAGACATTGATGCTACATAAGACATGGAGCAGGCATAGGCAACCTTGGATCTCCAGATGTTTTGGAACTACAACTCCCATGATCCCTAGCTAACAGGGCCAGTGGTCAGGGATGATGGGAATTGTAGTCTCAAAACATCTGGAGACCCAAGGTTGCCTATGCCTGATATGGAGTGAGCCACCCTTACTGTGATTTTTAAGGGATCTGTCCCTTGGTTGCTTGTCAATAGCTGCACCTTTCCCTAGGATTACATTTGGGATGCCTGGGAATGTGATGGTGATGGGAAATCCTTCAGTCTTGCTGCACATTTCACATTCTCGCAGCCAGTTAACAGTACAAAATTGTGTTCCCTGGCATGATAAATCTCTGGAGGAATACGAAGAACTCAGTCTGGTCTGCTCGCCCTCATGTCATTTAGAGGGAATAAAGGAAGTTTATTTTTGTGGTAAAATTGGGAATCGCAAGATGTATATTATGTTAGGGAAGCCTGGCAGATTAAACTGCAGATAAGAATATCTGCCGTCAGGAAAGATTATAAAGGAAAGGCCGAGACAAGAGTCATTTTCAGCAAACAAATTGCATTTTATTCAGAATTGTTGCACGGCACCATTTTTCCTCAAATGCTATAGACTCTCATTTGAGTTTCTGTGAAGTTAATGCTGTTCAGATGCTTGGCTCTAATACTCAATATTATTTTGCTTCAGTTAGCACAATATAATCTACACACGTTATAGAGATAGGAGACCATCTTTCATTTTATGTCCTGGCTATTTTCTGTTCCTTTCTGCGGAAGGCCAGTACATTTCTCTTTAACACATTAGATGCCTGTTTCTGAAATCAATGGAATTTGCTCCGACGTAGAGACACAAACTGAACAAACAAAGAAAAAAGTTGGATTCAAAAAACGTGATTTCTGGTATATATTTTATATTGCTGGAAGATTCAATTATTTGATGTGAAGTAAGGCTGGGCTGAAATCCTCCCCCTCCATTTATTTCCTGAAAACATTTCTCTCCTGAAAAAATGGTGTGTGTGTGATTTTTTGTAGGTGTTTTGTGGGAAGGGGGAAAGAAAGAAATTTACCCAATTGGGGGGGGGGTTAGGTGTTGTGTCTTACCTTACAGGATCTTGTCAGGTAATGCAATTGTAAAGCTGTGGAGAGACCCTCACACTGCTTCCTACAACCCATATTTCCCATAATGCCTTGAGAGCAGTGCAATGAGTCCTGATATGGCATTGTTAGGAAGGTAGGAAGGTGTAGAGCAGGCTTCCTCAACTTCGGCCCTCCAGATGTTTTTGGCCTACAACTCCCATGATCCCTAGCTAGCAGGACCAGTGGTCAGGGATGCTGGGAATTGTAGTTTCAAAACATCTGGAGGGCAGAGGTTGAGGAAGCCTGGTGTAGAGGGACACACATTGTACTATGAATAGTGCAGGTGATTTTTTAAAAGTTGAAAAAGAAGAAGGGGAGGAGAGGAAAACCATTAGCTACCTTGTAAGGTAAACAGTAACCCACTCCTGGTCTTTCAGGTGGATTTTGCCCCTCCCCCTCAATGAATAGACGAAAAAGAGCATTTTATGAATACTCTAGTGTGAATTGCTTGTCACTGGAGTTCTCTGGGTTTCCCTCAGCTCTGATGCCCTGGTTGAATATAAATATTGTTGGTGCGAAAATGAGGGCAGAAATTTATAAAGGCAAAGCAATCTCCACACCAGGGGTAGGAATACCACTGGCCAGTTTCTGACTGGACCTTTAGTGCCTGCTGGTTTTAGGGATTCTAACTAAGTCTGCTGGATAAACTCGGCCTTTGTCTAGTGCCCAAACCATGGGAGAAATCCCCAAACCACCCCTTGATTCCCCCCTCCTATTTTAGCGAAATCAGCACACACACCCAGTAGCCTTCTAGAATTAGTATCTATGAGGGCTGTTACAAAAGGAAAGAAGAATGATCTGACCCCTGTAAGGGATTCCGATCCAAAATGGCACTTATATTAAGCAAGTTTAGTGCAAAGGAGCAAAAGTGTGAGCTCCTGGAGAGAAGAATGGCGCAGTTTTGCGCCTTCCCATTGGTTTTGGTGCAGTGCTGAGCTAACTTAACACGTTGCCTGAATCAGGGATCATGGCATAGCTCTCTCAGACAAACCATGAGCTGTAGAGCACAGAGCAAACCTTGCCTGCAGCTCATGGTTTTGTCTTGAGAGAGCTAAACCATGAGCAGCTGAAGTCATTTTCTTGAATAGCTGGTACCCATGAACATCTTTGTGCCTCAGATGGTGCGCAAGAGCAGATTGCATGTTTCTTCTTTCTCTCTCATAGTCTGCTGAAGAAATTAAATCTCAAGGCTGCACTTTCAGGTACGACACAGTACAATTAGATTATGCTCTTGTCTCTGCATTTTTAGTAAAGACAATTGGATTAGTCTCCTGTTTTTTCTCCCCTGTTTTTCATTTTAATGAAAAGCTCAGCCTACAAGGGTGCAGTCCTAGGGCCTCAATGAAATGCTAGTGAGGAGAAAATATGTCATGATCCTATGAAAATGAGCATGTCAGGGTATGGCCTTATACTGCCAGTGGCCTTTCATTAGAGGCAACTAATTTTCTTATGAATGAAGCAGAGAAAGAGGAGAGAAAAAATGTGTTGGATAAAAAAGTCAAGAAAGTACCCACAGGTTTTCTAATCAAATGCATTTGATAAGGATATACTGTACATTTCCCCACAAAAATCTGCACATATACAAAATCTTTTTGCTCGTTTTTTCCAGTTCATCCTTTTTTTAGTAAGTTTGGGGGTTTTTTTACAGTTGTCATCACTTTTCAAAGGAAGTTAATTTGGGGATCTCTCTTTATGCAAAACGAAGAGAAAACATCATGGGAACCCATATATATAATTTTCATATGTTTGCAATCTATTGGGGAGGTGATCATCCATAGGTTACCTCAGAATTATGTCTAAATGGAAAATCAAAGAGAATTTGATTTTCCTGCAGGCAAAGCATTTCAGGTAAAGTCAGAAGATTTTCAGTCTTTTCCATATGCATACATACTCATGCACATCACTAGCAAATATTTAGACCTGCCACTGTCCAGAATCTGAATTCCCAGAGCAAGAAGTGGGTTGTTGTTTTTAGCCACTAACATCCATGCAAATCTCAAAAATGGAACAGGATATGTGGATATCGGTCCCCGAGAAAACCCAACCCACAGAAAAGGTTGAAGCTATTTCAGCTCAGTATCCACTGTTCTTTTCTTCATGTACCCCTTATAAACTGGATGTCCCAGAGTTAGCCTCACGAATGGGGTTACCAATATGGGAGAATGCTGGGAGAGTCAGTGTCAGGGTACATTTGTGTCAGGGTACAGGATACATTTCTCTCTTCACTGTAATCACACTCTTCACTCTTCACACCCATTGGCGTTTTTATGGTCTTTATTTACAAGTATTTACAAAAGGCATCACGAGCTAATCACCATCCGTCTGAGTCCATTGATTTGGATACCGCCAATGACCTCCGCCCACTTTTCCAGCACCTAAAGTGTGGGAACTGTACGACTCTTCTCCTCGTGTCTTTTCCTCGTGTCTGGTGCAAGCTGACATAAAACTCCCTCCTTCCTCCAATTCAGAGCTTAACCTTTGCGGTACCTGGGAGGCTGCCAGCTCACTTGTCACTTCTTCCTGGTTCCCAGCGTTTACAGACTCTAACATTTCTGTACTGTGCCCTGCTTCCCCCTCCTTTCCAGACACACATTCATCTGCTGCTTCTGGTTCCTGCCAAACACTCCCTTCCATGTCAGGGGATTCCGAGCATTCTGACTCTGCCCTAACAGCCAGGACAAACAAACTATGGAATTCACTACCCTAGTGGTGAACTAGTTAAACTATGGAATTCACTACCCAAAGGTGCTGTGGTGGCCACCAACTTGGATGGCTTTGAAAGACAATTAGACAAATCCATGGATGATAAGGCTGTCAAGGGATACTAGCCATGATGGCTATGCTCGGCCTCTATAGCTGGAGGCAGTATGTTTCTGAATACCAGTTGGTGGAAACCACAGGAGGGGAGAGTGCCGTTGTGCTTGGGTCCTGCTTTTGGGCAGCCCAAGGGGCATCTGGTGGGCCACATTAAGTTGCTTCACAAATCCAGAGATTTACAATAATAAAATACAAAATGCATGAGAAATTCAGTCAAACGATATGAATATAAAACACTAAAGCGGTACAAAATAGCCAACCCCTTCACACACAAAAACCCCGAACACCACTGGGAGAACTGAATATGAACCTGTGGTCTGATCCAGTAGGACTCTTACGTTCTACATAGGCCTGACTGGAGACCATTTCCTTCCTGGTTCTGCTCCCTTGTGAGCATTCTTGCATACCATTCTTATTTGGACCAGCTAAGGCTCCAGGAAAGGTGAGGCCACAAAGGCCCTGCTATGTGAGCTCTGAGAAGCAGTCAGGATATGCTCTTGAAAAACAAATCTCTTTGCTTTAGCTCCAGATATTCAGCTAGTTTCGCATTTCTACCTGCCTGGGAACTTTACTCACTTGTGACTCTGCTTCCTGGCAATGGTCAGCCAGTGAGACGTTTGCGCTAAACTGCCAGCAGCAGTTCCCCACCCTGATGTGTCCAGTGCTTAGCTAGATGGATCAATGGTTTCCCTCAATATAAGGAAGATTCCAATACATCCAAGAAACTAAAGAGTCTGCTCTTGTGTTTCCGAACACAATTCAAAGTGTTGGTGTTGACCTAAATGGCCTTGACCCTGTATACCTGAAGGAGTGCATTAACCCCCATCATTCACCTCGGACACTGAGATCCAGCACCGAAGGCCTTCTAGCAGTTCCCTCACAGCAAGAAGTGAGGTTACAGGAACCAAGCAGAGGTCCTTCTTGGTAGTGGCACCCACCCTGTGGAATGCCAAGGATAAGTATCTCCTTGACAACTGGTGGAAGGGCATTCCTTTAGAAGACACCTGAAGGCAGCCTTGTATAGGAAAACCTCTTGATGTGTAATATTTTATTATATTTTTAGATATGTTAGAAGCCACCCAGAGTGACTGGGGCAACCCAGTCAGATGAGTGGGGCATGGTGCTGTAGTCTAAACCACGGAGCCTCTTGGGCTTGCCAATTGGAAGGTCGGCAGTTCAAATCCTCATGACGGAGTGAGCTCCCGTTGCTCTGTCCCAGCTCCTCCCAACCTAGCAGTTCGAAAGCATGCCAGTGCAAGTAGATAAACAGGTACCGCTGTGGAAGGAAGGTAAACGGCATTTCCGTGCGCTCTGGTTTCCATCATGGTGTCCCGTTGCACCAGAAGCGGTTTAGTCATGCTGCCACATGAACCGGAAAGCTGTCTGTGGACAAACTCCGGCTCCCTCGGCCTGAAAGCAAGATGAGTGCCACAACCCCATAGTCACCTTTGACTGGACTTAACCGTCCGGGGTCCTTTACTTTTACCTTACCTATTATTAATAATATTATTATTATTTACTATAGAGCACTTTACCATTGCCCTACGCATGAACGTATGGAGGATCAAGTCTCACAAACATCTAGAACCTACCTAGTGACCAAAACTATTACTATAGATTGGGTCTAAATAAGTTAATCACACTTTGGTCCTATTGAAATCAAAAGTTAGTCATGTTTAACCTTTAAAGCCCTACTGATTTCAATATGAACTAAGTGTGACTAATACAGCCTGGATCTATCTCATAAAGATGGGAGTCAAAGATGGGTTTCCATGTGACAGGATAAACAAAGTGCTGTTTCGTATTGATTGTTGCATATAGTATCTTGGCCTGATTGATAGTGAATCAGACTGATGGCAATGGTGTTTATCGGCAAGAATAAATCATACCGGTTTCTTGTGAGTGAAGCTGTTTTGCATTTAAATTATGTTGGTCTGGTCACTTTATATTGACACACATGTTTTAAGTTATGGGCTGGAAAATACACTGATTGCAATAACAAACATATATTTCATGAGAATGAATTGCATTTGATGTTAGTAAATCATGCAAGTTCACTTGCGAGGAAGCTTTCTCCTTCTCTAACGCATGACAATTGAGTTTTCTTTTATTAGTACATACATATATTGGCTTCTGGTGAGTTACTGTATGGTAGATTAAAATGGGAAGCCATCAATGGATTGTTGCCTTGCACTATGTGGATTTTCTTTTTTTTCTTTTTTTTGCATGGCAAAATGAAGTAGTAAATTGTAATGGAAAAGACATGGTAGGCTAAGGTAAAACCATCCATAAAAAGCTGGCATTCAGGAACCCATGCTTTAAGTTTGCAGGTGTAGAGATAATGCCAAACATGTCTAAGGAGAATTTGGGAAGCTCTCACTCAGGAATATAAATTTTGAGGGGCGATCAAAGGGTTTCTTAAAGACTAGCTGTGAGAGGTGTGTGATGTCTTCTCAAGAGTAAGCATCCACGCACGTTTCTTGCTAAACTAATAGCTTTATTTACAGCATCAAACATTCAAGCGTTCAAACTTCATCATCCGTCTCGTCCGAGTCAGATACCTGGAGTGACAGCTGACAGGTCCGCCCCCAGCATAAGAGCTTCGGGAAACCAAAGCGCCGCCTACCTTCCTTCCGCTTCCGCCCTCTGGACCTGAGCGGAGTGGTAATGGTTGCTTCCCCCACGCTTCCGTCCTGACCACTGGGCGGCTCTGGGGCTCTTGCAGCATCCCAGAGCCCCTGCGCCCCTTCGTCCACCTCCATTTCCTGTCCTCCACCTTCCGTCTGGTCTGGGGCTCTGGCAACATCCTTAAGCCCCGCCTTTCCTTCCTGCGGACCCAGGGCTTTAGCTTCATCCCAGAGCCTCAGTACCTCTTCTGGTGTGCGTGGGGCTCTAGCCTGCTCCCAGAGCCCCACCTCCTCCGATTGTGCTTGGGTTTCCTCCTCCCCACTGCTGCTTTCTCCCTGACTCTCCTGTGAGTCGCTATCTGATCTAAACTCCCTCCTTTGCCTCCAGCTGCCTGCGCCTTCCGACCCTGCCTTGGGGGCGGATGCGTCCCTGACACTAGCATTATTTTTTTTTTCTATTTCTCTGTCTTCATCCCTCCATTGTCACAAGAACTATGAATTCTGATTGCTGTCTTGGTAGAAAACAGCAGGGTAGGAATTTTATTTTTTTAAAGCCCTACTTGTGGAGTTTCTGGAAGGCTGGTGAACTAGTGTTCTGATCTATCAAGTCTCTTCTTATGCACAACCCTAATTTTCTATCTAATTTTAGCTAAAGAGGAATTTGAGATGAATTCCCTACTGGTGCTAAACATCTGAGGAATTTTCCAACAGAGTTCAATTTTATTTTATTTTTTTTTTAAAAAATAAAACTAGTAGAATTTCTCAGAAATATTTCATACATGCAGTAAAATATACTTAAGATCTTGCTTAAGCTTCTTGCATTCCTAGTCAAAAATAATTAAAACCCTTAGGACATGTTGCTCCTGTTGAAGTGATGCAGCATCACTACAACAATATTCTGGCGCAAAGTTTTAGAACTGGAGAGTCAGATAGTGCAATGATGGGACCCCATAACTTACAGTCAGAGACCATTGTATTTGCACATTCTTTCCTTGTCAAACACCTACATGAAACCTAGAGTTGCTACTGAATTTGGTCTAAAGTGCTATTGTAAAGCAGTGCTTGGTATTTTTGCTACGGCAAAACATCCAGGGATTTTCAAGGGCAGCAAAAGAACAAGCAAAATATCTTACCATCCTTATGGATCCAATTGCCCTGTATGTATGCTTGAAGCAGTGGTTTTCCGTCATTCTATTTCATGTCACCCCATCAGCCAATAATAATAATAATAATAATAATAATAATAATAATAATAATAATTTATTATTTATACCCCGCCCATCTGGCTGGGTTTCCCCAGCCACTCTGGGTGGCTTTCAACAGAAGATTAAAATACAACAATCTATTAAACATTAAAAGCCTCCCTAAACAGGGCTGCCTTCAGATGTCTTCTAAAAGTCTGGTAGTTGTTGTTCTCTTTGACATCTGAAGGGAGGGCGTTCCACAGGGCGGGCGCCACTACCGAGAAGGCCCTCTGCCTGGTTCCCTGTAAGCCAAGGATCCCGTATGTTCTGGAGAGGGTTCTGAGGCATCTTCTGGGGAGCACAACCAGACTTGTTTAGCTTCCCTGTTACCTTGCTTGATCTGAAACACCCCACACACTCCCCTGAAGTTGTACAATGCAGGGGGAGGTAAGTGGTGGTAGCCAAGTGGTAGGTTTTTCAAATAAGGTGGTCTGCTATCATCAGGAGTAGGTGGGCATATATGGGCTTCAAGGGTGCCCTGGGATCACATGGGATGCATCCACTACTTTAGAGAACGGAAATATAAGTAGAGCATTTCTGTCTGTTTCCCCCCATGAATTTCTGGTGTGTGTGTGTGTGTGTGTGTGTGTGTGTGTCACTCAGTGTAATCTGCAAAATCCCATTAGTGGAGCATAAAGAAACAGTCCTACACAGATAATTTTCAGTGGCAATCACACAGTCAATATGGATTATCATTACAGTAACAGGATTACGTGCAAGAGATATACTAGCCAGCCATCTCTCTGTTTGCATTAAGAAAAAAGCATTAGACCACTAAATAAGGGACAAATACAGAGGCTTTGTGTTAGAATGCAAGTCAGCATTTTGTTCCAGATAAACATGGGTGAATCAGTGGCTCTGAGAATGTCAGAAATCATTCAAATCAATTGCCTGGTCATCTCTGGCATTTGTGATATACCACAAAAGATGTTACATTTGTAGTAGTGTAACAATAGGTACCCCTTACAAACCATCTGTCCTATCACCTACAGACAATGAGGTTCTCTTTTAAGGTACATTTATGATTCAGGAATTGAAGAGCTAAATACCGTGTTTCTCATAATATAAGACATGCCTAAAATATAAGGCATAGAAGGATTATAACGGGGTCGCAAAATATAAGGCATACCCCGAAAATAAGACGTACCGGGTTCCGGTAGTGATATCGGGTACCTGGTGAGGTGCAGCCCCTCCTAAACACCCAGCAGCGCGCACCACGTGGGGCCCCAATCCAGCTCCCGCCAGCTCTCTCCCCCAGCACAGCCAGCAGCAGCAGCGGGCACCGCTTGGATCCGATCCAGCGGGACTCAGCCGCAGCGCGCCAGTGGATCCCCGATCCACCGGGCGCAGCAGCAGCGCGCTGAGTGAAGCCCTGAGTGGCCGGGACCCGGACCCAGCCGCAACCGCTGGAAGCCGCTAGAGGAAGTAGCAGCATCCTCGCTAGCTCCTCCACCAAACCCCGCGCAGCCCGCAGATCCCAAAAGCAGGCTTCTGCTGCTGCCCGCCTCGCAAGAGCAGTGATCGGAGGCGGGCGGGGGGGGACAAGCGGGAGAGGCGGCGGCAACAACAGCAGCAGCAGCCCCTCCAAGCCCTCCTCCTCCTCGCCACCCCTAGCCTCGCCTTCGCCCTCACCGCCCTAAGGGGCCCTCACGCAGCCCTCGCCCTCCAGCGTCCTCCTCCTCCTGGACGCTGCCACTTAGGCACGCAGGAGGGAGAGCCGGCAGACGGACGGCACCTCCTCAATCCTGCACACTTCACCTCAGGGCGTTTCCCGCCCTCGCAGGGAGAGAGGCTTCCCCCTCCCTCAGTCGGGTGTGTAAGGGCTGTCTCCTCCCCCCCCACCTCTCCGTTTCATTCGGCTCCTTCATTGCTCTCCTGCTGCAATCCAAACCTGATTGTGGCTTTTCTCTTTCTCTCTCTCTCTCTCCCCCTCCCTCCCTCTCCCTCTCCTCAACTTTCCCCATGCTTTCCTCTTTCTTTTCGTGTCTTCTTCGGCCATGGACTATTATTTTCTTCCCCTATCCGTGCACTTGCAATTCTCTCCACCACCACCCTCCTCTCCCCAAATTCCTTTTAGGATTTTCAGTTTTCTCCTCACTGGTTCTTCCTTTTCTTCTCTCCCCCCATCCTCATTGCATCCTTTTTCTCTCTGCCCTCCTTTGCTACACACACACACACGGGGGGGGGGGAGAGAGAGAGAGAGAGAGAGAGAGAGAGAGGAGTGTTGACTTTGCTTGTCCCCCGCCACCCCTTCCCAGCTCCGTGAAGCATCTCCGCTGTTCCCCGCCGTGGCAGCTTCCAAAAGCCTGCTTTTAAAAAGCCTCGGTGGGGGGGGGGAGGGAGATGTTGCACAGAGCAGGTGGCAGCAACGTGAAGCATCTCCATTGTCCCCCGTCGTCCTTGCAAAAGCCTTCCTTCCTTCTCCCTCTTTCTTTCACTCTTTCTCACTCCTTCTCTCTCTCTCTCTCTCTCTCACCTTTTCCTTTCTTCCTTCCTTCTCTCTCTCTCACCCCTTCTGTCTTCCTTCCTTCCTTCCTTCCCTCTCTCTCTTCCCTCCCTCCTTCACTCTCTCTTCCTCTCTCTCTCTCTCTCCTTCCTTCCTTGTCTCTCTCTCTTCCTTTCTTTCTTTCTTTCTCTCTCTCTCATCCCTTCCTTCCTTCTCCCTCTTTCTTTCTTTCACTCTCTCTCACTCGCCAACCCCGTTCGCCAAAGCAGGCTTGTTTTTGCGATCTTGGCGGGGAAGAACCAGCAGCACCCCTCTGCTGCCCCTCCCAGCCTTTTAGAGGAGGAAAACCAGAAAAAAAATTTTTTTCTTGTTTTCCTCCTCTAAAAACAAGGTGCGCCCTATGGAGCATCCTATGGAGCAAAAAATACGGTAATTATAATGGAATATATGTAGATTGCTGTACCACACTTAATAAAAATAAGACATCCCCCGAAAATAAGCCATACTGTGTTTTTTGGAGGATAAAAAGATTATAAGACGGTGTCTTATTTTAGGAGAAACACGGTATGTGATATTCCCAAATTAAGGTTATGTTCCCTTCAATTCAAACCTATCTCACAAAACACAATAGTACACTAGAAGGAACACAAACAGTTTAAAGGATTTGGTGTTATGTTAACCACTTCCAAAGAAAGCCCCCTTCCTTCTACATACCGGTAGAAGTTTACATAAAATCCTGGTTTTCAATGATTAGTTAGCTCACAGCTCCAACAGGACCAATTCTTTGCTCCTTAACTATCTCCAGAATCAACCTTACATTTTGCTTGGACCATGGACCAAAGGAACGGGTGAGAAACTTTGTTGTCTTGCTGGCATAGGTTTTTGAAGGGGAGAGCTTAACTCTTGCAGAAGGCACAGATCTCAAATCCCCAATTTTGTCCTCTGCTTGCAATGGCTTACATGCATTATGATTATTCGGTTGATATCTAAGTATTTCCACTAGTTCGTCGTGGGAATGCTAATGGCAGCAGCAAAGTGGTTGACACTGATAACCTGGGAATCTAAGAACTAGTTATGTGTTACCTTTACTGCTTTTCTCTTGCATATAAGTACTTACACAAATAGTGTTCTTTTATGAGGAGATTAATGGCAGAAGAAGACACCCATGGAAGATCAGGGTTTAGTTTCTGTGGACAGGGATGTTTTTTGTTTGGCCATGAATGCTAAACTATCGATCCTGATTCACCCATTGAAGACCAGTGCCTAAGCTATGCCACTGCATTCATGGAATCATTGACCAACCCTTTCACGGTGCTGTCCATGGCTCCTGGCTGATTGCCCAGGAAAGCAGAGAGACCGAGAAAACACAGGCTTTTTAGTCCTTTATTATGCCTTGGCATCTGGAATAATAATAATAAATGAAGCTCTACCGAGTGAAGCTATTCCGCCTGGCCTTCAATTTAGCCTGATCCTTCATTCCTTTTTTCCCTTCCCTTTTTCTATGAAGAAACCCTTCTGAGACCCCACATTTAAACTCTTCCCTGGTCTCCTTGTTGGCCCTAGCAGGACTAACTTGGCCAGTTAGCCCTGGCATGCTACATTCATGTTCTTTATGCTGTTTTTAATCTGTTTTTCAAGTCATTTTTAATTTGTTGTTAGCCGCCCTGAGCCCGGTTTTTAATCAGGAAGGGCGGGGTATAAATAAATAAATTATTATTATTAATATTATTATTATTATTATTATTATTATTATTTACACTTCTCCTTCTCCGTACTTCCCTATTCAACTGAATCCTCTCCTCTTCTATGGTTACTGTTAAGGGTCCCCTGCCTTCGAGCCCTTTGCTCTGCTACTCTCAGTGAACACCTGGTTTTGGGGGAGGGGATGCGTTCTGGGAGACTCTCTCCAGTGACAGCATGTCAGTCAGCTGCTGCTTGGGCCCTGCCTACTCAGTACTACCTATTACAAGCTATGGGGCTTGTGTCTGAACCTTAGTGTAGGTTTTTACCTTGGAGAAGAAGCTAAATCAGGTGTTTTGAGTGGACAATTACCACGTTTTGCTTGGGAGTTTTCTTTTTGAAGTCCTTTTGATTCTCCCCTTAGACTTAACAGCAATTATGCCTTTTTGAATTATAGTTAACGTATTACCCTCTTTTTTCCTTCTGAGGAAACTGTTAGACTTTCAGTGAAACGTGTTTTATAGCTGGCACCTCGTATACACATTTTTTGAATTCACATTCACCTCGTTTCAGGGGTCTTTCACGGTGTTATTTCCCTTCTTTTTTGCTGTTTATCATTCCCATGAGTTTATCACTCAGTACTACCTGGTTCCTCATCTCCCATTATTTCCCAAGTTCTTTCATCATCTTCTTCCTCTGGGGTGTGTCCTGTGTCAAACCAGTCCTGCAAATCTATACTATCTGCCCCTTCCTCCTCTCTGGGAGGCTCCTGTGGAGGTGGTCTCCACCACTCCTCTTCATCTGCCCAGTCCCTGACAAACCCAGTCTTTGAGGAAATGGAGCTCCTCTCTATTGCAGTGTGAACAGAACATGGTTCAAGACTATATTCAAAAGCACTGAAGTCCACCCCTTCAAGCAAGCTCTTTAAAAACACAAAAACTCTTCATTTCACTTGGTATGCTTTTACAGGAAAAACAATAATGCTACTGTCATCTTAGTATGTGAGGAGGTGCTCATGTCTCAGCACCAAACAAGATAGATCATTAGATGCCTGATGAAATGTAGCCAGACCATTCATCAGGCCAGTGATACCCAACACTGGAAATGCCACAGAAAGAAAAGGAGAAAAAATAGGTTAGTAGATTGTTTTTCTTAATCTTATCTTCATATTCATTTGGTAAAGAAGTTCTGGAAAAGTAAGTGTCAGCCCAAAGTAGAACCTCCCTAATCAGGGGGCAGTACACCGTTGACTTAAAAATGTCTTGGATAATGCCAGCTTCGCTATGAGTCTTCCAGAGGCATTTGGCTGACAACAGCTGTTTGAACAAGCCTATCAAAACAATTGCAGAAAGATCTTGAAGGTTACTGGGCTTATTTGAAATATCTATATAGCCCATTATCTCTTTGGCTCCACTCCCATCATTCTGCCAGGACACTGAGGTCCAGTGCCGAGGGCCTTCTGGCGGTTCCCTCGCTGCGAGAAGCCAAGTTACAGGGAACCAGGCAGAGGGCCTTCTCGGTAGTGGCACCCGCCCTGTGGAACGCCCTCCCACCAGATGTCAAAGAGAAAAACAACTACCAGACTTTTAGGAGACATCTGAAGGCAGCCCTGTTTAGGGAAGGTTTTAATGTTTAATAGATTATTGTGTAGTATAAACACAGACAACTGGGAAACACTGGCCTGCGAGCGCTCCAGTTGGAGAACAGCCTTTACCAAAGATGTCACGGGCTTTGAAGATCCCCAAACTCAGGATGAAAGGGAGAAGCAAGCTAAGGCATGCTTGGCAAACCCTCACCATGAACAACTCCCACCCGGAAACCTAATCTGTGACATTTTAATGTATTTTAATATTTGTTGGAAGCCGCCCAGAGTGGCCGGGGGAACCCAGCCAGATAGGTGGGATATAAATAATAAATTATTATTATTATTAATTATTATTATTAATTATTATTATTATTACTACACTCAAATAAGGCTTCTTTTGGTTTCCGTACAATCACACATTATGGTTACCATTTCAAACTCATTCATTCATCCCATAGAACAATTTGTGATGCTGGCCTTTGGAGCTTTGCACACAGAAGGTTCTGGGTTTAGCCAGACCTTTTTAAGGGATCTCAGCTAGCAAGGTCGGGAAAGGCCTCTACTGGAGACCAAGGGGAGTTTCTGCTAGTTGGAACCAGATGGACCAATGGTCTGACAAAGGCAGCTTCACATGTTCATTGTTCAACCAGAGCACACAGAAACACTGTTTGCCTTCCCGCCGCAGTGCTACCTATTTATCTACTTGCACTGGTGTGGTTTCGCTGCTAGGTTGGCAGGAGCTGGGACAGAGCAACGGGAGCTCACCCCATCACAGGGATTAGAACTGCTGACCTTCCAATTGGCAAGCCCAAGAGGCTCGGTGGTTTAGACCACAGTGCCACCCGCATCCTACTGTACTATTTGTTGGATGGGTTTTATAGGTAGGATAGGATATATTATACCATTTATCCTCCCTGTTACTCATGTGTGTGAGCAGAAAGTTTAAACTTAAACCAATTAGCAGGGTTTATAACACCATTCTTTGCAGCAATAAAGTGGAAACTTTGGAACTAGGCTCTGTAACTTTATTGCAATTTATCCAGGCTATGGTAACATACTGGATTTCCTCCTTTCCCCACTTAATTAAAAGAATCACAGTTTAAGCATGAAGATAGTGTTTACTTATATAAAGTGTTGCACTTGATTCCAGCTGTAACAGTAACAAAAACGAGGTGGGAAATTCTACTTCTAGATTATGAAATACATATTTGAGTTCAAAATGACCAGACAGATTTTGCCTCAGAAGCATGGCTGAGTTCTGAAGAATGGGCAAGTAGAAAGAATTAAGCCCTTTTAAGTGACATCACACAGTGCCCTCTCTAGTAAACAGGAAATCTGTGAGTCTTCACCATTTCATATCCTTATTTAGCAAAACATGCAGTTATTTTGACTGCAAATCCCCACACTACTACTACTCACTACTACCACATGGGTTTCATCCAAGGGATAATTTCCCCCAGGCCTTGATTTTCGAGAACAGGAATGATAAGCTGGAAGCTTCCACAAGAGTTTCGTCTCGCCCAAAGTGCCCTTCTAAGTTACCAGCAAATTTGTAGTAAAATGTTTGTCTATATTTCTCCCAGCCATGGGATGTGGGGAAATCTCACAGGGATGTGTTGACAACTATCTAACTCCTTCTAGTCCTCTTTCAAACTGTTCTTTTTTTGTTGATAGTTCATTAATGCTGTTTTCAGAAGTTCATGTTTTCATTCAGTTTTCTGTCATTTCTATGTGAAGATGGGAGGAAGTCATCAACTTTGATCCCATCTCCTCTCATTTTCTTCTGCCTGCTTCTCATGAAGAATGGATATGTACAGGTAAGAAAAGAACAAAATGTCCATTTTAAAATGAACGTGCTACCAAAAATGTTGTTTTTATTTCAAACAATTCCGATAATCAAGGGGACAGCAATATTCAAAGAGTGGCAAAAGAAGATTTCAAGATTTATCTGGCAGGGGAAGAAACCAAGAATAAGATTTAAATTACTAACAGACAGCAAAGAAAGAGGTGGATTCTCCCTGCCAGACTTGAAGTTGTACTACGAAGCAGCCTGTCTCAGTTGGATAAAGGAATGGATGACGTTAGAAAATCCAGATCTATTAGATCTGGAAGGACATGACAACAGATTTGGATGGCACGCATATCTCTGGCATGATAAAATAAAAGTACATAAAGGATTTGGAAACCACATATTCCGGAAGGCTCTCTATGAGGTATGGGATAGGTATAAAAACCTATTAGAAAGGAAAACCCCATGGTGGTTGTCGCCAACAGAAGTAATAAGTGTCAAGAAATTAAATTCAAGAAAGGATTGGTTGACGTATGAAAAAATACTTCGACACGATGGAGAAAAATGGAAATTGAAAACATATGAAGAGATGAAAGATATGATGGATGGTTGGCTGCAATATCGACAGGTAAATGAGATGTTTAAAAGTGATATGAAGAAGAATGGATTTGGAGACACCAAATCCAAATTTGAAATTGAAATATTAGACAATAAATATAAGACATTGTCCAAAATGTACAAAATATTGCTGGAATGGCATTTGAAGGATGAGGAGGTGAAGTCGGTCATGATACATTGGGCACAAGACATTGGGCATAATATTATGTTAGACGATTGGGAAAAGCTGTGGAAGGAGGGTATGAAGTTTACGGCATGTAACGCATTGAAAGAAAATATGTTAAAAATGATGTACAGATGGTATATCACACCGGTGAAACTTGCTAAAATGTACAAAGTGAATAATAAATGCTGGAAATGTAAAGAGAAGGAGGGTACCTTTTACCATATGTGGTGGGAGTGTAAAAAGGTGAAAAACTTCTGGGATATGATTTATAGGGAGTTGAAGAAAATGTTGAAATATACATTTGTGAAAAAACCAGAAGCATTTCTGTTGGGAATTATAGGTACCGATATAATGAGACAAGATATTAGACTCTTTCAATACGCGGTGACTGCAGCGAGAATACTGATTGCCCAAAACTGGAAACAGGAACAAATGCCGACAGTAGAGGAGTGGAAAATGAAATTACTAGACTATGCAGAAATGGACAAAATGACAGGGAGAATCCGGGAGCAGCGGGACCAGAAGTTTGCCAAAGACTGGAAGAAATTTACAGATTATTTGATAGAAAGTACTGAACTGAATACGTTTATAGGATTGCAGGAGGTGTTGTAGAGATAAGGAAGAACATTGTTGTCAATATAAACATTATGTTGGATTAGGAGTAGAAATTATAGAATAATGGTGAAATTAAGAAGTATAAGATCATATAGAAAGTCATAAAGTCACAATCATGGTTTGAAGGAAGTCATGGCTGTAAAAAGCCAAAATGATTTAAGAAGTTGAAAGATGCAATGTGGTTATTGTAAAAATCTATGTTGAAATATATAATAAAAATGATATTAAAAAAAAAAGAAAAGAAAAGAACAAAATGTCTGTTTTCACTTGAGAAGAAAATAATAATAATAATAATAAATAATAATAATAATAATAATTTTCAAGGTCTAACTGGTAGAAATTTTATACCTTTGAGTAGTTTATATTTTAATGTTATAGCCTGTGATTATTTATTTATTTATTTATTTAAGGAATGCCCCTTGAACATGTTCATTAACTCTGAAATCCTAATTGTTAGATTGCTCCATCTTTATAGTGGGACAGGATCTGTTTGTGCAGCAAAATACATTTTTAGTCTCTAAGAATTTATTAGGCATTCATTTAAAAACAACAAGAAGAATGAGAGACCACAGATGCACGTATTCAGCCAAGCATTGAAGACTACTAAATGACCAATGTCACCCATTGACCAACAAAATAAATGCCAACCTTTGCATCCTTAATGGGATACATAATGAGCCATAACCAGGACACCTCAGTAACCACCCCACAATGAAATCACAATTAATTTAACATGGCATGATGACTATCCATGAAAAATGCATTTTTGTTGTTGCTTGGAAGAATTCTGTATGGATATTCAGGTAACTGCTCTGCGTCCTCTTTGCGTTTCATCGAACACAAAACCCATTATTACATTTTTGGTGAACAGCTTTTACTAACTGACAGTTCTGACTATCCTGTTTATTCAGAAGAAACAAACTCATGCATGCTAGAAGCATAGTCATTGAAATTCTTATTTAGATACTGTAACTGCCAGCAATGTAGGAGACTGAAATGGGACTAATGTGATCTTAAAATATATTGGTATAGCTCAGTTGGTAGAGCATGAGATTCTTAACCCCAGGATCATGGTTCAATGACTAGGTGACCCTAGTGTCCCCTTCAAACTCTAGAAATTCTATTCTATTCTATTCTATTCTATTCTATTCTATTCTATGCACATGCTCCCCCCCTTCATTACGGGTTAAGAACTTAATTCGTTCTGGAGGTCCGTTCTTAACCTGAAACTGTTCTTAACCTGAGGTACCACTTTAGCTAATCCGTTAAGTAAAGATCTTAACCCGAGGTACTATTTCTGGGTTAGTGGAGTCTGTAACCTGAAGCGTATGCCACCCGAGGTATCACTGTATGCTGGTTTCCTTTTCTTTGGAAGCTTATCATGCATTCTTTCCTAAGTTCATCCTGTTCCATTTCCAAATTAGTCTGAATTGTTTTTAATGAAATCTGCATGAAAATTCATTTCCAAGTGCACATTTTTTACTGTAAATTTCTTAACATATTTTACTCATAACACATTTTGATATTTGGGGGGTTGAGAGTTGTGCAAAAACAACGACAAACAACAACAACAACAACAACAACAACAACAACAACAACAACAACAACAACAGAGAAGTTTAGTACAAAATCTAAAGATAACTGCATTCTGATTCAAACATTCATCCTGGAATCAGATCCTATTGGGATTCACAAGGGCAGAATTTTAGCAATCATTCCAACTTGCATTGGTACAGCCAAACTGTTTTGCTAGAACGACCAATATCAGATGAGCTGTGAATTACCAGCTAATGCACAACACTCTAAATCTACCTGTGTAGTTTAGTGGCTATGAGTCTGAACTACAGTTGCTGTGATGGTTGCTTCTGTCGTGATGACTCACTCAGTGGCTTTCCCCATCTGACACATGTGATTGACAATAATACTGACCTGCCTTACTTGGTGATTGTATGATACTGTATGTGGAGTAATTTAAAAGGCTACATATCTGTATCTGTATATCTGTAACTTAATGTGGCAATGTGGAAGACATTTCTGGGGGAACCGAAATGCACAGTTCCCAAACTAGATTTAACTGGTGGGAGTTAAACTTCAGGTGGGAGTTCCCACAGGGCCTCTCCTTCACCTATAAGGACAAGAAGGTCAGAATTAAATCTCTTCAGGACAAAAGGAAATTCCTTGAAAAATACGACGCGGATTTTGGTTTGACACCAACACCGGATTTGCCACCAGGTGGAGGACCAGGCTTTAACCATCCCCTAGGAGCAGGAGGAGGAGCAGCAGAGTAAAGCAAGATGGCACTTAAACTACTGACGCTTAACGTAAGAGGGCTGAACATCAAACCTAAGAGAAATCGTGTGTTCCACAACTTGATAAAGCAGAACCTGGATTTGATATGCCTACAAGAAACACACGTCACAAGATTACATCGAAGAGTTCTGCAAAACAAAAAGTTGGGCCAAGAATTTATTTCATCAGCTAAAGTTAAGAAAAGAGGAGTTGTAATCTATGCCAAGGAGAAATATGACCCAAAACTACTTTTTAAGGACCAGGAGGGAAGGTTTGTTGCTATTCAAATAACTGTGCAAGGCGAAAAACTTTTGATATTGGGAATTTATGCACCGAACGACAGCAAATCGGATTTCTACAAGGAGCTCCATGACAAATTGCTGGATTATATGGATTACAAAATGGTGGCTTTAGGTGATTTTAATGCTGTGGCCTCCACTTTGATGGACAGATCACAAAGAGTAAAATTCACAAATGATGGGAGGCTACCAAAGACTTTTTTTGAAATGTCAGAAAATTTGGATTGGATAGATGGATGGAGAATAAAACACCCAACAGACACTGAAGCCACATTCCAATCAGAGACAATGGATGCCTGGAGCAGAATCGATATGATATGGGTATCAAGGGAGTTGTCTCCCAGGATACTCAAAGCTGAAATACATCCAAGAACCTGCTCTGACCATAATGCAGTACAGCTGGATTTAAGACTGACAGCACAGGGTTCCCCTCGGTGGAGAATGGATGATTCGCTGCTCAGGAACGGGAAGATATGTGAGAAGGCCCATAAGACCCTGAAAGACTTTTTTGAGTTAAATTTGAACACGACAGTGGAGAAAAGGGTCGTATGGGACGCAAGTAAGGCTGTGATGAGAGGTTTCCTGATTCAGCAAAAGGCAATAAGAAAGAGGATACAAAATGAGAAAAAGGAAGCAATATTACAGCAACTTAAGGAAAAGGAAAAGAAGCTGAGGACAACGCCCAAGAACATACAATTGCAGAAAGAAATCAAATATCTACAGGCGGAATTTTCCCAGCTTACCAACCAAGAGATAGAGTGGAAGGTTAAAATGATGAACCAAAGATCTTTTGAATCTGCAAATAAATGTGGCAAGTTGCTGGCGTGGCAACTGAAGAAGAGACAGAAACAAAACACAATAACGAGCTTGATAATTGATGGAAGAACCGTGGAGAACCCTGTGGAGATCAGAAAATTTTTTCAGAAATTCTACAAAAAGCTGTACAAAGAGAATAATCACAACCAAAATTTGATCGAGCAGTTCTTAAAAGAAAACGGCTTGCATAAAATCCCAGAAGAAAGAAAGGCCCTACTCAATCATCTCATAACAAGATCTGAAATAGAATCAGCGATAGGACAGATGAAATTAGAAAAGGCACCCGGACCGGATGGACTTTCTGCAAAATACTATAAGGAATTAAAGGACTGGCTAATACAGCCTTTGATGGAAGTTTGCAATGAAATCTTGAAGGGAAGTAAGGCACCCGAATCCTGGAAGGATGCATATATAACTCTAATACCTAAACAAGATACCGATACTACTCAGATGAAAAATTATAGACCAATCTCCCTCCTTAATGTGGATTACAAAATCTTTGCAAATATAATGGCTAGTAGATTGAAGAAAGTATTAATGGAGATTATCCACAAAGATCAAGCTGGTTTTTTACCAGAAAGACATTTAAACGGTAATATAAGGAACATTGTGGATATTCTAGAAAAGTTGGAACCAGAAAGAAATTCGAAAGTAATTTTAATGTTTATCCACCGTGGTGGGCGTCTCCGATAGAGGCAAATTGGATATTAAAAAATAATAAAGATAGGATTTGGCCAACATATGAAAATTTGGTAAAAGAACGGAATGATGAACCTAACTTGAAAGATCAAGAGAGTTTAAAAGCAATTGGAATTAATTGGCTGGAATATTACCAATTAAAAGCCACATTCGAAAAAGATCTGAAAGATAAAGGATTTCAAAACAAAATAACAAGATTAGATGAAGTTTTAATGAGTAAACAGAAAACATTGGCAAAAATGTACAAATTATTAATAGATAATCAAATAAAAGATGAGGTGAAAAGTAATAATATGTTGAAATGGGAGAGAGATATAGGATATGAAATAGAATACAAGAAATGGGAAAAATTTTGGTCAGAAACAATAAAATTTACGGCATCATATCAAATAAAGGAGAGCTTCTTGAAGATCCATCATAGATGGTACATGGATCCTGTTAAAATTGCCAGAATTAGTAAATCTACAAATGAAAAGTGCTGGAGATGTAATGAAAAGGTTGGATCTTTCTTTCACATGTGGTGGACTTGCCCTGAGGTAAAAAATTTCTGGAATATAATTCATGATGAAATTAAAAAAACTAATACAGACAACTCATAATAAGAAAGCAGAAACATATTTATTGGGGATTCTAGACAAAGAAATTCCAAAAGAAAAAATAGACATCTTTCTATATGCAACCACAGCGGCAAGGAATTTAATAGCCCAAAATTGGAAAGGGAACCACGTACCCTCAAAAAGAGAATGGCAGAGTAAAATCTCAGAATACCTGGAACTCGCAAAGTTAACCGAGATCATAAGAGGAAAAACAAAAAATACAATACAAAAACATTGGAACTGCTTAAATGAGTACATGAATAAACAAGGATTGTATGGTAAATACTGGTTAAGCATGGAATAAATTATAAATTATAAATATACTCAAAACAGATAAATAAGATATATATAGATATAATTTATTGAGATAATGATAGAAAGGACAAAAGAAAGGAGTCAAGAAATATGAAAAGAAAAAACACTGTATACTGTAGTGGAAGTCTTTAGTATATTTAAATGTAAAGCATTGAGCTCGTTAAGAAAGGAAATTCTGGTAAAGAATTATCCGAATCTTTGCTTGCTTTTCAATATTTATCCTATTAAGTTATTTCGCATTTGACACTTATTTTCTATTTTCACTCTTTTTTTCCTTCTTTTGGCTTTTCTTTTTTTTTTTTCCTTCTTTTTTTCTTTTTTTTCCTTTTTGCATGATTAATTGTTTTAAAGTGCAATGTATAAGGATGGATTGAAAGGAACTGTGTAATAATGGTTTTGTGAATCTTATCTTATCAAAAAAAAGAAAAGAAAGTAATTTTAATGTTTATTGATGCGGAAAAGGCCTTTGATAATGTTTCTTGGAGTTTTATGAAGAAAAACTTTGAAAAAATGGAGGTGGGAGGGGGTTTCTTGAATGGTTTGGAAGCAATATACACTGAACAAAGAGCTAAGATAATAGTGAATAATGTAGTATCAGAAGAAATTTGGATTGAAAAAGGAACAAGACAAGGGTGCCCACTGTCCCCATTATTGTTTATAACGGTCCTGGAAGTCCTTTTGAACATGCTTAGAAAAGACAGTGAGGTTAAGGGTGTGAGAGTAGGAGCCAAGGAATATAAACTTAAAGCCTTTGCAGATGATTTGGTGTTGACCCTAGAGGAACCTGAATCCAGTGCAATTAGGGCACTGGACATTATACAAGACTTTGGACAGGTAGCCGGTTTTAAATTGAATAAAGCCAAGACTAAAGTATTAGGGAAAAACCTGACGCAGGAAGAAAAAGAGAGTATCCAGGCGAAAACAGGACTTACATTTGCCAAGAAAGTTAAATATCTAGGTGTGAATATGACCATAAAAAACTCGAATTTATATAAAAACAATTATGAAAAAGTATGGTCTGAAATTAAGAGAGATTTGGAAATCTGGACTAGATTGAAATTGTCCCTGTTGGGCCGAATTGCTGTGATTAAGATGAATGTATTGCCTAAATTACTTTTCCTCTTTCAGGCATTGCCAATAGTGGATAGAATGGAGCCTTTCCAAAGCTGGCAGAAGGCTATCTCCAAATTTGTATGGCAGGGAAAAAAACCCAGAATTAAATTTAAGATTTTAACAGACGATAAGAAAAGAGGGGGCTTTTCCCTGCCGGAATTGAGTATATATTTTGAAGCTGCAGCCTTCTGCTGGCTGAAGGAATGGTTCCTTTTAGAAAATACTGATGTGTTGGACCTGGAAGGTTGTGATAATGTATTTGGATGGCATGCATATTTATGGTATGATAAAGTCAAGGTCCACAGGGGCTTTAAACAACATTTAGTTAAGAAAGCATTGTTTAGAGTGTGGATGAAATACAAAGATTTGTTAGAAAAGAAGACACCTAGATGGATATCACCACTAGAAGCAAAGGCTGACAAAAAACCTTTTTCGAGAGGAAATTGGCCTAGATACATGGATATCCTTGTGCAAGAAGGAGAAAGTGTCAGGTTGAAACCCTATGAACAAATGAGAGATAAAGTTACGAACTGGCTGCAGTATCATCAGATTAATGAACTTTTTAAAATGGATAAAAAACTTGGTTTCCAGTTGGAAAAGTCGAAATTGGAAACGGAATTGTTAGAGCCAAAAACCCAAAATTTATCCAGAATGTACCAACTGCTGCTTGAATGGCATACACAGGACGAGTTGGTTAAATCGGCAATGATAGAGTGGGCTAGAGATGTAGGACATAATATTATGATGGCTGACTGGGAGAGACTATGGCGAAAAGATATTAACTTTACTGCATGTACTTTGTTGAAAGAGAACATAATGAAAATGATATACAGATGGTATTTAACTCCAGTCAAGCTAGCAAAAATCTATCATTTGCATGACAACAAATGTTGGAAGTGTGGAAAAGCAGATGGAACTTTCTATCATATGTGGTGGACCTGCCCGAGCACGAGTGCCTTCTGGGAGATAATTTATAATGAAATTAAAAAGGTGTTGAAAAACACATTTACTAAGAAACCAGAGGCATTTCTGCTTGGAATGGTCAACCACGAAATACCCAGGGTAGACCACACTTTCTTCATGTATGCCACTACAGCAGCTAGAATTTTTATTGCCAAATACTGGAAAACAAATGATTTACCAAAGCTAGAGGAATGGCAGATGAAAATGATGGACTATATGGAACTTGCCGAGCTGACCTCGAGACTCCGAGACCAGAGGGAAGAGGCGACAGAACAAGAATGGAAGAAATTCAAGATGTACATTAATAAGTGTTGCAAAATTAGTAATTAGAAAAAGCTGAAGTTAGTTGTTATTGTTATAGCTGAGCATAAGATAAGAGTTGTTGGAAATTATATTGTTAAACATAGTTTAAGATTGAATATAAGTTTAAGATAAGGAGCTAAGTAATTAAGAATAAGATTTGAAGTATTAGAGCCAAATATTGATAAAAGAAAGATAATGATAAGTACCTGTGAATATATATGAGGAATAAGAAACGCGGTGGAGGGAGGCGGGGGAAGTCCACCCAACAAGTTAAGGAACAAGACATGAATTAGAACGTATTTTGTTTTGTATTTTTATTTGTTAGTTAGTGTTATGTGTGATTGGTGTGTTTTATGTCTGTATTTTTATGTTGAAAAACCTAATAAAAATTATTTAAAAAAAAAAAAATAGATTTAACTGGTGAGGTGCAGAAATAGCATGTGAAAGCTGGATATTCCTACAGTAAGACAAGAGTAAAAGATCCATCTCTGCAAATGCAAATATTCTCTTCCAGGAGTGCCATAAAGTGGAAGAGTAGAAGAAGTCCCGGCACTGCTAGTTCCTCTCCACTGAACATTTCCATCCATATGAAAGCATCTGAGTAGTGGTGGGCGATGACAAATAAAGCCCTAATGTCAAAGCATTAAAAGAGGGACTGCACTTAAGGGCAATTAGAAGACTAATGTCTGACACTTAGCAGGCTTGCACCACAGGCGTTAAGTGTAATAGGCTAGGTCGAGCTATTAAGAGGTGTCCTAGAAAACCAAGGCTTTGAACAACCTTACCTTTTGAGGTTGCTTCCCAGCAGGCAAATGACAGACTGGAGGTACTCTGTAACTTGAAACTTTCAGAGCTGGATCAAAGGGGGGTGGGGAGTACCAGCTCCCTCGATTGTTTAGAACTTCCTTGCATGGATTCCATTTCAAAGAATTTATTGTTTGAAAGTGGTGGGCATGCAGTGGCTCTTGGAACGGAAGCATTCGCTAGACTTCCAGTTAGTAAATTCGGTTACCATGATATTTTCATTCGCAGGGTTCCAGAGCGAATGGCCTCTCAGTAGGTTGTCTGGTGGCAATTAGCTACAAATAGTACTGCAGTTGCTTAGAAATGAGGTTAGTTAAACTTAACTTGATGTGACACAGAAGATCGCAGAAAGGAGCAAAGTTTCTTCTAAGAAATAAAATGCCACAAAATTGCCTTCAATGTGTGTGGGGTTTTTTGCATGGGGGGGGGGTATTTTGCCAGTGTGGTGGTTAAGAGCGGTGGACTCATAATCTGGTGAACCGGGTTCGCTTCCCCGCTCCTCCACATGCAGCTGCTTGGTGACCTTGGGCTAGTCACACTTCTCTGAAGTCTCTCAGCCTCACTCACCTCACAGAATGTTTGTTGTGGGGGAGGAAGGGAAGGAGATTGTTAGCCGCTTTGAGACTCCTTAAGGGGAGTGAAAGGCGGGATATCAAGTCCAAACTCTTATTATTATTATTATTATTATTATTATTATTATTATTATTATTCAGTTTGGATCCATGAAGTTAAATATATACAGAGCAGTCCAAATGGTTGTAGCGTGGGGTTAATCAATACACAACACAAATATCCACAGTGCTGCCAGCCATGAGCACTCCAATGTGCCTGCCAAATGCCAGATAGAAGCTACTACCAGCAGTAGCTGGTGGCAACCCCTGAAATTGGGTGTTTTGGGGTGGCGAAGGACAGGGCTGGATCCTGTGCCAGACTTGTTTCTGTGACAGCAATAGGCCTGATCTGGGCTTCTTCACCTTCTGATTCTGGTTCTCTTAAGTTTCCCCCAAACAGAAAGGTTCAGATTGCCTTGAACTGGTAGCAGTGTAGGGATATGCTCCCTTACGCATTACACATAGCCAATAAATTTCTCTAATTGTTGAAAAAAATCTCTTCCTAGCTTTCCTCCAAACTCTCCAGATACCCCTAACCAGAGCCGTCTATTCCATAGGGCTTAGTGGTGCGTCGCGCCTGGGTGCCGGCCTCTCAGGGGCATGCCAGCAAGTGGGGGAGCTGCACGGCTTTGTCGGCGGCCTCACCTTTCCCTGCACGCCCACCAGCTGTGCCCCGCCAACCATAAGGCTGGCGGGTGCGCAGCTTCCTTCCCAAGCCTCCCAAGCCTCTGCGGGGATTGCTCTCCCGCAGCGGCATCGGTCAGAGTTGCACCCACTCGCGGATAATAATAATAATAATAATTTATTATTTATACCCCGCCCATCTGGCTGGGTCTCCCCAGCCACTCTGGGGAGTGGGATGGCTGGCAGTGTTCAACTATGGCCACCCCAACACTATCCGTGATATTTTGGGGGCACTGGGAGGATTTTTGCACCCTGGCGCTGCATCTGCTAAAGACGGCCCTGCCCCCAACACACACTTCCAAATTTAGCTCAAACCCATGTTGTTTCACAGTGCCTATTAACTGTGCAGGGAAAATTATTTGCGCAGTGTGCCCTATACTGAATAACTCACTCTTCTACCAGAATGGAAAACTGCCTCGATTCACAAATCAGACTCAGCCATGTGGTAAATAATTGTTTGCTGTATTTATTCCTCTTTCAGGAACAGCTCCATAAAACAGTGCTCCTGGCTCCGCAGTGTTTGCACCTTGAAATACACCATATCCCTTTAAATTTGAAAGTGTGCCATTGCCTTTTTGTCACTTTAATGCGTTGTGTCAATGGTAATTCAAATGCAAATGGGACACCCTTTATCGGTTTGAAAGTCATTGTTTTCCTACTGCAGGAAGTGGCAAGCTTGGTGTAGATACACCCCTTCTGCAAATCAAAGAGCCGTCGTCTCCTCTCCTGCTGTACGTTAAATTTAATAAACTGTATATCTTAACAAGTTAGCACAGCAATGAAATGAATAGCCCTAATACTTCACATAGGTTTCCCTGCTCTTTCAGCTATTGCCTCTAGCCTCACTTGAGCTGGCATCTTTAGATTCTGACCTCATATGCCACCAATGTGGCCATCACGAAATCCCCCATTCGACTTGATGATGGAAAATCTTGCTGCCAGTGGGAGATTGTGAGTCGGTTCCCTACAGGGAGAATACCTAGTTTTTGGTCTAGCTTCTGGCATGGAATAGCAATGAAAGCAAAAGAGAGTGTCTGTGAGTCACCCCTATGCCAAACCTATCAGGCTGAAGCAGGGAAATTTGTATCACACTGGTAGCAATGTTGGAATCTGCCCCTCATCCTCCACTTTTCTCAGCAGATCCAATGATTAAATGAACAAACCCTGTCCCACCCCCACCCCCTTTTAAACTAAATCATGCTTCCCACGTCTTTCAAAAACTAGTACCTGGGGGTGGTGGTGATGGGGGGTGGGCTTGTACTATGACCACAATTTAGAAAATTCAGCTGTGAAACTCCTGAACTCTTAAAAGCCCCTACATGATTCACCAGGGGAGCATAAAACACCTCTGTTTGTATGTTGTGCAACAATAGCAGGATAGCAGGCGGGAATACTATTTTAGAAGATGCAGAATGAGGCAGCCTGTGTGTGTGTGTGTGTGTGTGTGTGTGTGTGTGTGTGTGTGTGTAGCGTAATGAATGATATGGAACTAAATGGCACTTTACAAATTGATTTTGTATACAGCAGGTCTTTGCTGTGAATAGTTTCATATCCTCCCCGCCCCTAAATCTGCTCTAATCCTTTCGCTCCTTTACCATGGATTAATAACTAAATAATTAGGAGAAATGGCATGAGCTCTGGGGCTTGTGTTTTCATTGTGGAGAAAGGGTAGTAGTAGTAATAATAAATAATAAATAATGTATTATTTATACCCTGCCCATCTGGCTGGGTTTCCCCAGCCACTCTGGGCGGCTTCCAACAAAATATTAAAATACAGTCGTCCATCAAACATTAAAAGCATCCCTAAACAGGACTGCCTTCAGATGTCTCCTAAAAGTCTGGTAGTTGTTGTTCTCTTTGACATCTGGTGGGAGGTCGTTCCACAGGGCGGGTGCCACTACCAAGAAGGCCCTCTGCCGAGTTCCCTGTAACTTTCCAGTACTTCTGTCTTGTCAGGATTCAACCTCAATCTGTTAGCCACCATCCATCCTCCAACTGCCTCCAGACACTCACACAGGACCTTCACTGGTTCTGATTTGAAAAAGAGTTATTGTTATTATTGCTATTGTTGTTATTGGCATTAAATTTTTGTATCTTCATTTTAGATCTCATGATTTATGTGGAAATAGTTCAATTTGGTTGTGTACCTTTGATGTTTTATTTATTGTTGACGACCTTTGTTATGTTTGTAATACAATGGAAAGGTGGGATACAAATAAAATTATGTATGTATGCATGCATAAATCCTATACTTGGGAGGGAAGACAAGAGGCTGGAACAGAAGGCACTTTTTGCCATGAGAGACAAGCATCATGATTTATTTATTTTTTAAAAAAATAATAATTAATATTTAAGGGCCAGATTCAGCTGCATTGCTACACTTGTTTAAGCCAATGCAATGAGTACTGCGAGCTCAATGGCAAGCAGAAATGTTTGCGCTGATCGAATGATTGCCTTATTGTGTTGTGTTTGTTGGCAACTGTCTGTTTCAGGAGACAATGGAAGAGTCCGCCTTTGGTGGTAAGTCAAACCATTGGAGAGTTACAGCGCCTGCTGTGGCCGTAGAGACCAATAATGGGAGAGACATGTTTTGTTGCAGCTGGGGCAGATGAAGGTGTCCGGTTTTGCTGCTGCAGACGCACCATGGAGTTTATTCTCCCTGTGCTCCTCCCAGTGGTCTTTCCTCCTCTGGTCACTGCTGTGGATACACAACCTGACTGCCTGTCTCCAGGCACTGCGGTCATCTGCAAGGGATTCCCATATAGCAGGGTTGATGTTGCCAGCCTTCATGTCATGTTTGCAGACATCTTTGTAATACCAGCTTGGTCTGCCAACAGGCCTGGTGCCTGAAGCTAGCTCCCATGGAGCATGCATAGCTGTCAACCCTCCCTTTTTTTTGCGGGAAACTCCCTTATTCCAATGCTGTCTCCCGCTGCTATCCCGGATTGTTGATATCCCTTAAATTTCCTGGATTTCAAAGGAAGCAGCTCCTCTCCCTCCCTGCCGGCCAGGGAGGCTCCTCAGCTGCATTGCTCGGCTGCCAATAAGGAGTCTGAGACTGACTGGGGGTGCAGCTTGCATGCCTTGTGCAGCCAGACCCTCATGCCCAACCAGACAGACAGCCTGCCTGCCGTCTATGCGCTCGCTCTTTCGCTCACCCGTTCGCGTGCAGCCTCTGGAGCGCAGGGTGGCGAGGCTACTTGGTGCCATTGCACCACCCTCGCGGCATCCCTTATTTTCAAATCCAAAAGTTTGAAAAAATCTCTTATTTTCAAATCCAAAAGTTGACAGCTATGGGAGCATGACCTTGGGAATCCTGCCATCTTCCATTCTTGGAGATGACCAAGCCAGTATAGACGTCACTGAGACAGGAGTGCAATCATGCTGGGAATGTGGGCTTGGGAGAACACATCTTTGTTGGAGACTGTTGTGCCCCGTGGTGCCCAAAATCTTCCTGACGTAGCACATAAGATGGGTGTAAGTTGCCCACAACTCACTTCATAAGGCATCGTGCGCAACATACAAGCCTGGTAGACCTTCATCTTAGTATTGGTCATTAGCATCACATTCTCCCGTACTCTTTTCGAGAGGCAAGCCATTGCCATAGCTGCCCTGCCTTGAATATCCACCTTATGATCCTTACAACTGAATGATATAGAAACAATAACAATGTTCTTAGCTAAAGATTTTTATCTTTTGTCTCATATCTATGGCCTCCAGTGGACCCAACATAGTACATTATTCCCCCTCCTCCACCGCACCCATGCACCCATGCCACTTGGCATATCTAACACTCAGCACAGTCACATAACTCAGCAGGGAAGTGAAATATTGGCAAATGTTGGGAGGGATTTGGAAAGGAAGAAAGGGAGACTCAGTATAGCTGTCAGCAGAGCACTCAATCATGTTGGTCCCTTTTGTGTTACATGTTTTACTTTGCTGGCAGCTGTGCAAACATCGCTGGCGGCCCTTGTTGTGCTGTGTAAAATTAATTTATTTGTGGCCAGTAGGGCTCCTAAAAGCAAACATTTGTTGATCTCTGAAAAACAAAAGGGAAATCATTCTTGAAGGCTAGCAGTGATGGCCACCGATTCAATCTGTTATGGCCATAGCTAGAAAGTACTAGGCAAGCTTTGATATATTTAGAAACCCAGCAGCATCTATGTTTGCCTTCATATGTGAGAAGACACAATACATGTTTATTTGTAATGCTTTGTCGGTATTGTCACGTTCCTATGCAAATTCTGAGTCATAGCACAAGCTCCTTTTCAAAGTGGAGCAAATGTTATGTAAAAAATGTCAGTGGAGTGTTTTGAAGTTGCTGCTTTTATGTTCTTCTTGTTTGGCTGGTATGTGATTATACAGAGTCATTTATTATTCTTGAATTTAAAGAATTGATTTCCAAATGTTTGGTTTGGCCGTCTCAAAGGGTTGTGGAAATCTTGTGCAGTAGATCAATGGAGTAGATCAGTGGGTGGGTGAAGGGATAAGCATGTACACCCAGTAAAGTTTGTTATGGACAAATATCGCCTATTTGTGTTTCTCTAGGCAAACTTTCTCACAGTTACTTCCAGAGTACATTTCCACGGGGGGAAATCTTGAGATGACCATGAGAAGAAAGGAACAGCAAGACAAAGAAAGGTAGGAACAGCATCAGTGTAGAAAATTCACAGGGTTGCCTTACCCGTGTAAAATGCCAAATTGGGAATAGTGATACAGTGGAACCTCGGTTGTCGAATGCTTCGGAAGTTGAACGTTTCGGCTTTTGAACGCCGACAAACCTGGAAATGGATGCTTCCATTTTCGAACGCACCTCAGAAGTTGAATAGCTTCCGAGGAGCGTTTCTCCATTTTTTCAATGGATTTTGCCGACCAGCAATTGCGCCTCAGTTGTCGAACGTTTCGGAAGTCAAACGGTCTTCTGGAACGGATTACGTTCAACATCCGAGGTTCCACTGTATGCAATGTTCCCCATTGGAGAAAGGCCATGAAACCTTATCAGAATTATTCATGTATTCCTTAGCATTGCTCAGGTATTTGCCCCTTAGGAAATTGTTCTCAGATTTAACTTTAGGCAAAATACACATGCCTATCAGGGGCATGAACTTAAGAGACCCAGACTCTGAGGCTGGAGCCAAGCTACCACATACTGTGGATACTCCAAATATCTCTTCAGGTGCAGAAGGAAACAGATATTGACAGTACCACCCCCTGAAATTGGCAGGCAGTATGAAGTTTCTGGATTAGTCATGCCTGATTTAAATAGCAGTATGTTTCTCTGGCCTGGTCAACAGAGCAATAGCTTTGCCATGACAGACTTATACAGCTCCAGTTCAAGTAACCGACTTCAGGTGCCATGACTTGGAAGATCTGAATTTGGATACAGTGGTTACCGCCCCTTGCCTAACCAAATGTAGGTGTTCCTCCTTCCTCAATGACACTTGGCTGACATTCTTGAAACTATTCTTTGCGCCTATTTCAAAAGGCACCTTGCTTGAACGAAGCCCTAGGACAGGGGTCAGCAAACTTCTTCAGCAGGGGGCCAGTCCACTGTCCCTCAGACCTTGTGGGGGGCCGGAGTATATTTTGGAATGGAAAAAAAATGAACGAATTCCTATGCCTCCACAAATAACCCAGATATGCATTTTAAATAAAAGCACACATTCTACTCATTTAAAAAACACGCTGATTCCTGGACCGTCCATGGGCCGGATTTAGAAGGCAATTGTGCCGGATCCGGCCCCCGAGCCTTAGTTTTCCTACCCATGCCCTAGGAATTTGCCTGGAATGACACTTCAGGCTCAATCCAATGATAAACAAAAGTTGGGGAAGTTAACATGCAGCTCTGCTTTCTGAGCCACAAGCCTTCTCGGCATCATAGGACCTAGCACTAAGGGCAGATCTAGATCTACACTGCAAGTTTCTGTTGATTGCATGCCAGTTTAAATACCATACATTCCAAGGTGCTACAGGCTATATCAATTGAATTGACAATTGTTATCTCATGTTATCTTCTTTTACACTTTTGTTATAATATCCTCTATAATAATTCCCTATGTCCCTGCGGCGCCGTCCGTGTGTCAGTGGAATTCGCAACTGGGCATGCGCCCCACTGACAGACGGATTGGAGCAGGGATTGGAGAGGGGGGGTGTCCGAGAGGCAGTGGCGGCGCACGCACGTTCTCAGTTGTGCCAGCGCCGCTGCCTCGCACGGATGCAGAGGGCCGCGCCATCCTCGCCGCCGCTACAGCTACCCCCGGGGGAAAATTGGTGCACACCTCCAGCGGAGCCTCCCGTTCCTGGAGGCTCCCGCCGCCGCCTTTCTTCTAGAGCCCGTAATCTTTACGGGCTTAATTTACTAGTATTCTATATTTTTCATTGCTATTTTTCACGGTTTTTTGTTTCTTTTGGGTTTGGTAATCATTTCCATGATTGTCTGTTTGCTATTGGATACATAGTTTAAATACCATGGCTTCCCATTCAAATGACAAGATGATTGGAATTGAAGCAGGAGAAGCAACGGCCTGACCAATGGGGGCATTGTCTGCCAAAGTCCTCACAAGCTGCTTATGACTGCTCACATTACATCACATGGGGCAGATTTTAAAAGGTGCCAGGGTGTCATTTGGGGGCAAGGTCAAAAGTCACCAACCACTCTGGGGATGACATGCGAGGGGTGGGATTTTAACTACTACCCACTGATTTTGCCCTGCTAGCAATTGTTCCTGCATTATAGCAATGACTGGGGGAAAGTATCCCATGAATGATCAACCCTGGTTTGGCACAGAAAAAATTACATGGAGTTCTTCGAATATATATATATTATGCCGGGGGGGGGGAGACTCAGGTAATTTTCAAATTTCTAAAGGGAAGCTTGACCACCTCTGCTAGAGCTTCTAACCCTTCCTTTGGGAAACAATTGCCAGGAAGCAGAATTACTACTATTAAACCTATTGTTGCTGTTGTTATTAATATTCGTCTGAGGTTTAACCACACCCACCAAATTGTCACACAAATAAAAAGTCAAAAAATAGATCAATAATGGGGTGGGGTGGAAGTTCCTGCTTAAACTTCCTCCCAAAAGGAATTTTGAGGGAAGTCCAAGGAGTTTAAATACAAGTAGCAAATTTTATCCAGGATGGGCATAGAATACGTATAAATTGTTTTCAATGGGTTGTATTCAACGAGGTTTTAACTTAGCCATGTCCATTAATTTAATGGGTCTACTCTAAGTAAAGCATAGCTGGATCACACCCTAGAGTATTTACGATGAAGCAAATTATTTCTGCATCTATGCACACAGGTGTTTTGAAATAATTGTGGTGTGTAGATTTCCTATTCCAGTTTGATGACTCTATGTAAGGCTACTGCTGTTTTTGCTATCCTTAGTGACATCTTTGAATACAACACTGTATTTTTTAAAACGAAGAAAAAAGGCAGAGTCACAATTTTCCGGATTTCATTAAAAATGAATTTTCCACTGGAGAGTTCCAATTCCAAACCAGACTCTGGTTACTCCCCCTTGATTAAATAAATGGTGTCAAACTGCTTGGGCTCTTGCCATGTGGAAGGAAAAAATCATAATACTTCCATTCTATTAACAAGGAAACATCCCTATTCACAAATATACACAGTAGGTGACGTCTTAATGGTGCTATTATCAGTGGATATCATTTGGTGCCCTTTAATGTACATCAGCAGGAGCTGACTTTACCATGAGCTTTTAAAACAGCATGGCATCTTGTGGAAGAATCCTTCAATATCTCACAAGGGGGAATCAATAAACATTAGTCACCACAGTACAAAAAGTATTGGGGAGGGGGGAGGAAATAGACTACTTTACCATTTCACGCTGTTCTATTCAAACCTATTTAATTAATTAGCTACTCTTACACTTTTGTGAGTGTGTTTCATCCTGTCTCACTGGTGGGCAGTGTTGGGTTTTCCCACGTGAAAAGTAAATCTCAGTAAATGATTACTTGCTTGGTTTTGTCAGCCATTGTATTTCAGGGCCAAACTACACATTATGATAAACACGCCTTTTCTGGGGGTGGGATGGGGAGTATGTTTAAACTGACAACACTTATTTTGAAGAAAGGGTAGCTGTCGGGACCCAATTACTTCTAACCTGAATTGGAATCACAGCCATTTCCTGCTGAAAAGTCACCTCCCCACCTGATTTTTTATTTTATTTTTTCATTTGAAGGAGATTTTCGCAATGAATTGCACTTTAGAGGCAAATGAAAGCAAGGTGTGGTGGATTTTTGTCAGAAAACTGGTAGAGTGCTCCAGTTGCAATTGAGAGCATGTTGCAGATTGGATTCTCATGACTGCTTTGTCTTCAAAATAAAGGTGGGCCATTTCTGTACACTTTTGAAAAAGTGATTTGAAGTTTGGCCCTCGGAATGGGATTATAGTTTCCACCAAGCTTTGCCCAGAATCAGATTTCATGAAAAAGGTGGTAAGTTCCTACTAGAAAATGGATTCAATTTCCCAAGCTTGTTGGAGTTTATGTATATTGACCAGGGGAAAAAATGTGTGATTCGTCTTCAGGGATGAATTATGTGCATATTTGCCATGAGGCCTGGCAATTGTGCCTAATGGCTGGTTGCACACTAACCACTCAGCTTACACCCCTCCCCATGTTGTATAATGTGTATAACAAACTCAGGCTTCAGTGTACAATGTTTTTAGTATGCTATATAATAAGATTGTAAGGATGTTGTCACTACAGTTTGTGTGACTGCTGAAATGCCACCTGCATGACAACAGAACAGCAGGCAGGAAGCCCATGCAAGTGAATAAGTGAGCAAGCAGATGCTCCAGGCAGACAGCACAGGCTGCTCAGGCCATCCACGGATGAACAGCCATGACAGATTATGGGAAGCTCTCAAGAAACCATCCTGCTGTGCTGTTGCTGCACAACTCACCAATGTTTTGGGCGCAGCGGCAGAGGACGAGGGAAGAGGCACCAGAACAGGACAGTCACTGGGGGATCTAGCCCAGCCTGTTGTACCTGATTCTCTGTGGCTCATCTGGGCCATGGTTTGGCCAAGCTGTCAGGAGAGGCAGGAAGTGGGAAGTGGCAGGGAGTGGGAAGGGAAAACACTAGCTTTGTGGGATGAGGGCTAGAAATGGAGTAGCTTGAACTAGGACAAAATCCAGTGGTACAGTCATATGATATTGTTTTAAGACAAGAATGACAGTCAACACAACGGATTTAGAGCAGAGTCCATATTGAGGCTGTGCCTCATGTTGTACTTTTTACAACTCATCCATAAGAGGGGTATTTCCCCACCATCTGCCATCGACTTTGTCCCACTAAAAGAACTTCCTTGTGGCATTCACAATGCCGGTGGTGGCCACAGAATCATTCCTTTTCAATCCATCTTTTCACTATAACCATGAAACTTTACCCAGCGATGCTGCATAAACTCCATCCCTCATGATGCTGAAGCATACACAGAAAGAAACCCTTCAGACCGAATTTATACCTCAAATCATTGCTCCAAGCTGCCTCCTGTCCTGATTATTCATGCTAGCAGCATAAGTCATATTGAAAGAGAGAGAGTGTCTGGCACTGGAGGTTTGAAATGTGGGCCATTTGTGCAAAAATATGTCAAGCTCTTTATTTGCCCTCTAGGATCCCTCCAGCCAGGTTACCATGGTCCCAGTGATATCGGTTCTTTTCAGCTGTATATTCAAATGTTCCAAGGAGATATGATTTGAGTCAAGAACTGATGCCCTATTTTCTCATCTCCCAAAATTTCCTTCGACTTCCGTTTCCAAATGTACTTAATAAAAGTGCACTGACATCCTTTGAGGAGAGTTATAGCATGTCATGAAAACCCACCTTGCATAACAAAAACAAGAGGTACTCCAGGCTAATTATTTCCTACTTGTATAAAGGACTGGGGCTGGCGAGCACAGTATAATCACCACAGTCACCTGTACCATTGCTTCTTTTTCTGACAGCAACACTGCCTTTCCAATTACCTCAGGATTTTCTGTTTGTTTACTATAAGGGTTGTAGAACTGAGCAAATGAGGAAAAACAAATTTTACTGAGTGGAAGAACTCATTCTTTCATTTCTATGCCAGCTAGTTATTATCTATCTATCTATCTATCTATCTATCTATCTATCTATCTATCTCTATCTACTGTATGCATATTATTAACATTGTAAAACCTCCTTAAAATATACCACATCAGCAGACAACAAATAACTTCAAACTGGGTGACTCATTACATTCACTCATTCACTCTGCCCAAAAAGGTGCATCTTCACCAACATACCCAAAGCCTGCTGTGTCAGTGCTTCTTACAACTCTGCACTGGCGCCAACTCTAGGCCTGGGCACCCACAAAATATTCACTGTGGGTGCCCGCCTCTGCCACCCGCTGCCTTACCTCTGACTCTCTGGCGCCGCCATGGTAACTGGGCCAGGGTCTCTACCTCCACCACAGGGACTCTGTTGTGGCCCACTGTGGCTGCGGACGTGCTTCTGGGCTATGTTTGTGGCTGTGGCAGGCCCCAACAGAAGCCCCGCAGTGGAGGCCGAGGCCCCAGCCCTGCCAAGGGAGTAGAGAATCCAGTGGTGTCCAGAGGCCAAGCAGAGCATGCTCACAGTGCGTCCTGGCGTCGTGACGGCATGGCATGGCCTGCACACTACTGGGCACCCACAGTCTGGGGCCCAAGTTGGCGCCTCTGCACCTCCAAGTTACAGGTCAATTCTGTGTCCACGGCAGCTGTCTACCAGCTCCATCTGGTATGCAGGCTGAGTCCCTACATGCCCGCAGATGATCTCGCCAGAGTGGTGCATGCTCTGGTTATCTCCCGCTTGGACTACTGCAATGCACTCTACATGGGGCTACCTTTGAAAGTGACCCGGAAACTACAGCTAATCCAGAATGCGGCAGCTAGACTGGTGACTGGGAGTGGCTGCCGAAACCACATAACACTAGTCTTGAAAGACCTACATTGGCTCCCAGTACGTTTCCAAGCACAATTCAAAGGGTTGGTATTGACCTTTAAAGCCCTAAACGGCCTAGGCCTAGTATACCTGAAAGAGTGTCTCCACCCCCATCGTTCTGCCCAGACACTGAGGTCCAGCTCCAAGAGCCTTCTGGCCATTCCTTCCCTGCGAGAAGTGAGGTTACAGGGAACCAGGCAGAGGGCTTTCTCAGTAGTGGCGCCCGCTCCATGGAATGCCCTCCCTTCAGATGTCAAGGAAATAAAGAACTATCTGACTTTTCAAAGACATCTGAAGGCAGCCCTGTTTAGGGAAGTTTTTAATATTTGATGTTTTATTGTGTTTTTAATATTCTGTTGGGAGCTGCCCAGAGTGGCTGGGGAAACCCAGCCAGATGGGTGGGGTATAAATGAATTATTATTATTATTATTATTATTATTATTATTATTATTATTATTACTTGCCTCTGCTTAATTTTACATGAATACATATATTTCAGGTTCATGGGTTTATTGGGCATCAATAAGCTCTTTGAAGAGAAGCTACTACGGACTGTTAGACTTAAACCAAGCATCTCATGAATAACAAACCTGGTGAGCAAGTTTTTCCATACTCCTGAGCCTTCTAGCATCATTTCCTGCAATTGTCTAGCAGCATGAAGCCCCAGGACTGGATGGGTTACTACAGTATTTGGTCTTCTGCCCTTGCCTGGTCAACAGTGCCTAGATATCTAGATCAAAAACCTCAGCACCAGTAACAGATCTCAGGGACCATGGTTGAATAACTGTTGTTGAGCAATCCTATGCCCAGGATCCTGATGAACCTAGGCTGCTGAAAGTTGCTAGACCTCTCTTAAAAGGAGAATGTAAACTGTAACAGATATGTTTGCATTTATTAAAAGAAATGTTTGAACATTATATCTATGCATTATTTTAATTTAGTAATAATAGACTCAACTGCAGGTCTATTTTCTTGGCCCTGGTAGATAATTATTGATATGCCCTGCAAGTAAAAAGGCACATTTTAAAAAATATTTTTCAGTGTCATAAATCTTCAATGGCAGAGGTGTTTATTTTCAACCCGATTTTTCTCTTTTTCTCTTGAAATGTGCAATTATTTGCCTATATTAGTATCCTCTATTGACTAGATTCAGTTCACAGAGAGAAAATTGTGTGTAAATGTCACAGAGTGCATTGCATTTATGTTGCTTTTTCAGCTTCTCCGAGGTATTATGCTTTTGATGGCTGTTTTGTGTTATCTTTCCAATGCCATCAATTTACTTATCTATAAGAAGAAAGAGCTTTTTAAACACCACACACTAAACTGTAACTGCTGCCTGAATGTACTTGTTTCTTTATTTAAAAGAATTATATGCCATCCTTTGGTTTACAGAGAAAATAAATAAATTCTAGAGCAGCTCACATAGAATGGTAGAAAAAGAGCAACAAATATAATGAAAGCACAGGAACTAGTAATGCACAGCAGGGTGAATACAATCAGTACAACAATTATTTAAAACCAACTATGCTAACATGCTGGTAGGTGTGGGCAAATAAAAGACATGGGATTCAGTGCCAGGTGAATTTCCATGGAGATAACATTACACTTATGGGATACTGTTGCTGAAAAAGCCCTCTAGTTCCCTAATACAGTGGTACCTCGAGTTACAAACGCAGACAGTTTTTCCGGGTCATGTGGCCAGCAGGACTAAGCCGCTTCTGGCACAATGGAACACCAAAACCAGAGCAGCGCACAGAAATGCTGTTTACCTTCCCGCCGGAGCAGTACCTATTTATCTACTTGCACTTCTTTTTTGACGTGCTTTCGAACTGCTAGGTTGGCAGGAGCTGGGACCGAGCAACGGGAGCTCACTCCATCGCAGGGATTGGAACTGCTGACCTTCTGATCGGCAAGCCCAAGAGGCTCAGTGGTTTAGACCACAGCGCCACCCGCGTCCCTGTCTACCCTGCTAGTCCCCGACATTCTGATGATGGAGCTTTTTTCTGTTGTCCTCCACCCAACCCACACGTTTGCTATGTAGAGCTCCTGTGTAGATCCTAAATCTTTGCCCATTCTACTTGATCTCCACTCTCTGAAGTCCTGCTTACGTTTTGTTCTTAAGTCTTCACCTACACATGCAGCCTAGCATTCTACAGTCGTAATACTTTATACAGTTCTAATAAATGTATACCCTGCCTCCATCCAGTTTGCTCAAAATGACTTACAATTGACCTAAAACATAAAAAGTAAAATAACCATAAAAACCCAATAAAAAAATCAGAGAGTTGGAATTCCAATAGCATCTACAGTCACCATAAAATACTGATTTGAAACAGAAGACGCAGTTCTATACTATTAAAATCCTTATTCGAATAAGCAGCCCTTCCACGTTTTCCCTTAACTAGCTCAATGACTCTCAGGATATATGAGACCAGCTTGCCATAGGTTTGGTGGTGCTGCTGCTTAATGCCACAGCAAAAATAATACTTATAATCTTCCAGCAGTGTAGCTGTGTTATATTGCAGTCCAATGCATGCCTGATAGGTATTTATAGAATTGTAGCCCGAGACTCTTGCAGGAAAACAAAGGCTCACACACTATTTAACAGGGCACAAGCTTTCATTGACCAGAGTGTACTTCATCAAATGCATGCTATCCAAAGTCAGGTAAATGTACACAGGGTTGGAAAGCCATGAGCAGTGAGGCTAGTGAGAAATGAAATGCCAGATGTACAAACTGTTGGAATAGGCAGCAGCCTTTATTTAATACCCACCAGGGCCAGCACACCCATGAGGCAAGGTGAGGCAACCACCTCAGGCGGCAGGATAGGGTCTAGCCAGAGCAGCAGATCCCAATGTCGATCTTTCTCTCTCCCCTCTTCTCTTGTTCTTGATGTAGATCTTCCTTGACCACCTTCCTCCATGACAGGAAGGGGAAATGCCATTTTGGGGTCTGCCTCAAGTGCCAAAATATATTGGGCCAAACCAAGAAGAAGAAAAAGGCGAATATGCCTGGTAGCGGAGGGTTGAGTGGCTTCAGTTTTGTGGTGCCAGTGTGGTGTAGTGGTTAAGAGTGGTAGACTCGTAATCTGGGGAACCGGGTTCGCGTCTCTGCTCCTCCACATGCAGCTGCTGGGTGACCTTGTGGTAGTCACACTTTTTTGAAGTCTCTCAGCCTCACTCACCTCACAGAGTGTTTGTTGTGGGGGAGGAAGGGAAAGGAGAATGTGAGCCGCTTTGAGACTCCTTCGGGTAGTGATAAAGCGGGATATCAAATCCAAACTCTTCTTCTTCTTCTTCTTCTTCTTCTTCTTCTTCTTCTTCTTCTTCTTCTTCAGTTGTGAATTCAGTTTCCCGTTCCTTGCTTGTTGTGGTTTGTAACATGCAGCAGCTTATCATCTTATGTAAAGGAACCAGATTAAACCTTGCAGCTGTGTCTGTCTTCCTTGGGACATCACAGAGAACCCACTCTGTCACACAGACAATGACAACGAGGTGACATCTTAAATGTATGCAAGATAATTACAGGGACCCTTCCTCTGTTGAATGCAGAAGGGCATTGCTGGCAGATGACAGCCTATGCCACATAGGGAGACAAGCAGATGACTGAACCCTTGACATTATTAGGTCATGTCATAGTGAGTAGATCCAGTGTCAGAGTCAGCATCTGCCTTTGTTCTAGGGTCTGATCCCAGTATTGATATTTGCTACAAGACCTGTTGTTGCTGGTGACTAAGGATGGGGGAGAAATTTGATTCAGTTTGCATTTAACAGCAAGCTTTATTAAAGCACACATTCCAAAACAACACGTGAACCAAAGCACAACCATCCTTTTAGAAGACAGCCGTGTTTAGGGAAGTTTTTGATGTTTTATGTTTGATTATTATTATTATTATTATTATTATTATTATTATTATTATTCTGTTGGGGGCCACCCAGAGTGGCTGGGGAAACCCAACCAGATGGACGGAGCATTAATAATCATAATCATAATCATAATAATCCTTCAAAATCTACACTTCTTCAAATTTTGCAGTGCAGTTCTCCAACCAAATGATTTGTACATAAATATATTTACTAATGTGAAGTGTGATACAAATGTATATACTGTGAAAGTATCATAAATGCATTTTATTTAGGGAAACTGCTTTGCAAAAATGTTCCGAGGAAGAAGAAGAAGAAGAAGAAGAAGAAGAAGAAGAAGAAGAAGAAGAAGCTTTATTTATACCCCACCCATCTGGCTTGATTGACCAAATTGCACATAAAATGTGTATATTAGGAGAAATTTGCACCAAAATTCTGCTGAATTTTTGTTAAAAACAACAACCCCTTTTTAAAAAACAAAACAAAACTGAAGTGGAAATGTGAAGAAATGAAGCAAAGACGGCAAAAACGAGCAATTTAAGAGAAATGGAAATTAACAGATTTGAATATCCTTACTGTTGAGTAGTTCATTTACTCAGAACAGCCTGTTCTGCTAAGGCTTGCTCTGCAGTTCCCTCTGGAAGAATTCATAACATTCATTCCAAATTCGAAGCATGTGCAGTGTACTACATCTTTCAGCTGAGTCTGTTCATTTGCATCTATTCTGCCATCCGTGTTAGTGATGTGCACATGGCCATTTATAAATCATGGAAAGAAACTGATCTTAGAATAACTAGAGCTGAAATTCTATCCTTATTTACTTCTTTACCCTAAGCAATTTCACCTTAGAGCTTGGTGGGACTTACTTCTGATTGTATTATTATTGTGTGGTATTTTACAGTTGCACACATGCATCACTGTGCATTGGTTCATACTGTTTTATAACAGGTGATAGCACGGACGTGTGAATGGGCCTCACAGCTCTAACACGCTGGACAAAACTTTCATATCATCCAGTGCCTTTTCAGGTGGAAGAAGAAGAGTTTGGATTTGATATCCTGCTTTATCACTACCCGAAGGAGTCTCAAAGCGGCTAACATTCTCCTTTCCCTTCCTCACCCACAACAAACACTCTGTGAGGTGAGTGGGGCTGAGAAACTTCAAAGAAGTGTGACTAGCCCAAGCTCACCCAGCAGCTGCATGTGGAGGAGCGGAGACACGAACCCGGTTCCCCAGATTACGAGTCTACCACTCTTAACCACTACACCATACTGGTGGAATCAAGCCATGCCTTCAGTTGCCAAGCACCCAGTGACACACAGGCATGTGGAAACCAGTCCATGACTATAGTGGCATTTGAAAACATAATTAATGTTGTTTTACATCAGGACATTTTAGGACAAGCTTGTAGGCATGGTTTTTTTTAATAGGAGGGCATTCACAGATTATTTTTAGGCATTCTATGACACTCAGCATCTTAGCATTGGCTGCTTACCTGGAAAAAAAATGTGGGGAGCGGCAGTTTGTTGTTGAGATTCATTCCCCCGTGTGCAGTCATGGGTTTATTGTCTATCACATGATTGGGTATGTGTTTTGATTCCACAGGAATGGAAAGTGAGGAATACAGGATGTTTGTATTAGTGTGTTTCCTGAAGTGCGACTATTGTCCTTTGTTCTCTCTCTTTGCTTCCTGATGCTAGAGAGAGAGGGAGCCATGATGAAGTGTGTGTGTATTTATATGTAAATAAAGTAGATTAGCCAGCATGCTGAGTTGCTGAGGTCTGTTACGCAACTGTGCACACTCTGCGGATCAGTAAGTGTGCTGATGTTTCTTGGCATCAGTCGCTGTGATGTTCAGGCTAAGGAATGCTTTTGAAGCTCCCAAACGATCGCCCAGGAGGGAGGGAACATGCCAGTTGGACATGGGTCTCTGCCAAGGTTCTACTTGTGTGTGGGACATTTCCTGACAGTTTGCAGCATGATGCAAAGGCAGCCTGCTCAGAGATAATTTGGCAGTGTGGCCATTAGGGAATGTGCATTCCTTCTCCTGTGGTTCAGCAGTGAGATGCCCGGGTCAATCCTGAGAGAGCAAGAAGGTGTGGCTCTGGTACCAGACCAGCATCAGCAGTTCTTAATCAAGCCTAACCCAAGGATATACGTATAAGGAGTATTTGCCAAGCCTTGGCCTGTTTAGACCATCAATGGATTCCCCAGCCTTCTACCATGTTTTGGTTGGTCCAGCACAAAGGTTGGTGCAAGTTAGACCTTGCTATGGAATGCTTGGCCACTGTATTTGGGATCAGGGAGGACTTTTTTCCTGCAGACAAATTGGCTGGTCTGTAGGTTTCCGCCTGCCTCGTAACAATGGTCACAACTTATGGCAGATAAGGCATTAGATTGGAAGTTTAGCAAAAAGGGTACCCTGTTAAAGGGGTCCTGGAGAGTATCTGTCCAGGAATCCACATGTCAGGGACTGGGCAGAGGAAGAATGGTGGAGACTGCCTCCCCAGCATGACCCTTCCAGAAAAGAAGAAGACAGTTCAGAATTACAACAGGGGTTTGAGGGAGATCGCAGCTCAGAGGAAGATGAGGGGGAAAGCTGGGAAATAAAGGGAGAGGAGGAGGAGGAGGAGGAGGAGGAGGAGGAGGAAGCATCACCAGGGGAGAGACAGCTGACAGACTCAGTGTCTTTAGAAAGCATTCCAGACCCCGCCTTTCCCAGAACCCGGCAGGCATTGAAAGTAGGGGAGCAGAGAACTCAAAGGTAAAAGGCCCTTTCCAGCACCCGTAGCGATGACTCATGAGGAATAGGAGAGACAGAGGGGGTGGGGTTTTACTCGGAGCAACACCATTACTCCAAGAGGCTGCATTGCCAAGCCTCTCTCTGTGAATATTGAATAAAAAGCATTGGTAAGAACTTTCCTTGTCCAAGCCATTCCTGGCAACCTGCCGTAAGGGGTTGGATCCTCTGGTGCCTGTCACCACATGAGGATCGATGGGCCATAGCATTCTTCTCAATGGTGACCCTGGGGAGAACGCCCCAATTTGACTTGAGTCATAGAGCGACCATCCTTCTGGGATCGCCCAGACCCACACATCAGCCAACAAGCGGGCTGGCTGATGCAAGATACATACACATCGCCTTCATGAAAGCCTACTTACACCTGTAATCAATAAAGTTATGGCCCATTTCAACCCGAATATTGGTATCCCGAGTCTTATTCCATCCCTGGAGCTGGCCCAGCTGGGCTACATGGTGAGATAATAGTGGAAGACTGGATGTGACCGAAACACTTCGATAATATTTGAAAGTTGCAAATTCATTTACCCTGCATGCTGAATTCTAACTAGTTCCTCCCCGCAAGTTCTAATTTTTCATGTCTTCAGCTTTGGCTCGGCACAAAAGAAGCACGTGGATTCAAGTGAAAATGTTAAATAAATGTAATAGGTACAAAGTGCCGATTTGTTCTCTTCTAACTGGTTTACACCTTCCTTATAATAATGCAATTCAAGTCAATAACTGAAGTGCTATCATCATCTTTCCCCGCTCTTTATGAATCCCATTTTTAAAGATGAATAAGTAGGCTGAGCTGAATATGCCCACTGTTTATTGGGAACATTTCCAGCAGTGTTTGAAAATGCCTCCACCCATCCAATTATTATTACTTTTTTGGGCAATGCCTGTGAAAATGTTGAAACACTGATTTGCATTGCCCTCATGCGCTCTCTCTCTCTTGTTCTCTCTCTGAGGTTTTTTTTTGTCCTTAATGATTTTATTACATCCACATCTGACAAGCAATGCAGTGTAGTGATGTCATTCCAAGGTGCATGAGTCTTTTTTTTGTCTGAAATCACTAGTGTGACTAATTAAAGAAGAAGAAAGAAATAACTAAGTGTATAGTGGCAAGGTAGAGTTGAAGTTTTAGTAGATAAAACAGACAATGGCAGTAAAGAGTCTCACTATCAATTGTTAGGAATTTTGCAGGAAATATTTCTAGCCCCATCTTCTAAAATTATGATATTTGCTCAGAAATCCAATTGGGAACAATATTTGGCACAAATCTGGAAAGAGCATAGTTTTGCACAGAAAGTAATGGCAAATATGAAAATCTGTTAGGTCTAGTTCAAACATTTATCCTGAAGCATGGTTGTTGCTGAAAACTGCAGCTGTATCATAGATTAGGCTCCAAGTGGTGGTATTTAGAGTATGTAACTGGAGCTAAGCATCCTGTACAATAAAATAAATGACACAAATAAAACCGTAAAGCAATTTAAAAGGAACAAAATACAAATAATATGAATAAAAATGTAGGAACAGTTCACTACACCGGAAGTAAAATAGCAGCAGTAGTTATAATTACAGTTTAAGAATAGAAACCAACTTTATTATTCAGTTAAAAGTAGGATAAACAACCAGGTCTTTAAGACACATTTAAAAATAGTCAATGGGATAGACCAACACATTTCTCATGGGAGAGTTCTACAACAAGGGAGCCACCACTGAAAAGGCCCTGTCTCCAGAATAACTTGTGCAGTGTTAATAACACACATCTCATTTTCAGTCATCATTGTGAATTGGGTTTGAGCAGATCTCCAACCATCACTTCAAAAAATGTACAAACCTGCAGATGAAGTTCTCAAACAACTATATGTGCTATTCATTGAAGTCATACTGAAATTGGTGTCCTGAACTGATGTACTGTATATTGCTTTCAGTTGGGTCTACTTGGAATAGCTGGATACCACTTGATAGTAGGAATTAAGAAATGTAATATTTTTGTACGTAGGCATGTTTTCTCATATGTTTAATTTTTTTGCAAGCATTCTTTCAGCTGTTTAATCCCTCTTGTTCCCAGATGTGTACGGAATAATGCTTATCTGTGAACTTGGCCCTGGAAAATTGTGTTGCAAAAGTGCACATGATTCTGTTTCTTGTCTGTGTTAGTTTCTCAACTGTTCACCTTCAAGCCTGTTTCATTCCTTTTTCACTTTAATCTGCATTTTTCTCTCTTCTCTTTTCTTTCTTAAAATGTTTTCAGGCTGGGAGCCAGTGTGGTGTAGTGGTTAAGAGTGGTAGACTCGTAATCTGTTGAACTGGGTTCGTGTCTCCGCTCCTCCACATGCAGCTGCTGGGTGACCTTGGGCTAGTCACACGTCTCTGAAGTCTCTCAGCCCCACTCACCTCACAGAGGGTTTGTTGTGGGGGAGGAAGGGAAAAGAGAATGTGAGCCGCTTTGACACTCCTTCGGGTAGTGATAAAGCGGGATATCAAATCCAAACTCTTCTTCTTCTCCCCATAGGCATCTGGTTGGCCATTGTGAGAACAGGATGCTGGTCCAGATGAGCAATTGCCTTGATCCAGCAAGGCTATTCTTATGCTCTTAGTCTGGGACGTGTGGATCAGGATTGGTTTGTATCAGAATTCATGATACAGTAATTGAATTCCTCAAGTATCCCTCAATGCACATCTATAGAGTACTCTCAAACACCAGGATTTTTCACCTTCGTCCTTTTCAGCCATTGTCCTACCACCAAATCTCTAAGCTACTTTTCAAGGTGGATTTAACAGCATTTAAAAGCAGTTCAGCATAATCACTTAAATATGGCAATGAGAGTGTTACCTAGGACTAGGTATTATGAACATATAAGGCATGATGCTAGGCTCAAATCAAGTTCCTGGTTTTGATCTATAAAACCTTACATGGCTTGGGATCTCAGTACCAAACAGAATGCCACCTCCTGAACTTATTTACAAGAGCAGGACATTAGCTATTGAGAAATACTCTTTTTGACGGTGGCCTCCTGGCAATGGAATGATCTCTCTAAAGAAGCTCTCCTGGCACAAACGTCGCTGTCCGTTCAGCACCAGGCTGAGTTAAGATCTTGTTTTTTAGTCTTTGTAGTATGGTCAATTATTTTTTGCTTCTGCATTTGATAGTGCTCTTTGTGTTTTTTAATATATTTTTATATTGCATTCGGCTTTTATGTTGGTTGGATTTTTAAGCTTATTGTGTGTGTTTTATTGCACCACTCCTTTACTGTTACGCTTTATTTTTTTCTGCACAACACCTACAGGATTTATTTTATGAGGCAACATATAAATACAAATGGTAACTAACTTACATCACTGTGGAAAGTGGTTCTTGTGATGTGTTATTTGCACTGCTCAGTCGTGGAACATGTGCTGAAGGCCTGGTTTCAATATTTGTTTCTAAGTGGGAAGGTTAGCTTTTTAAAAGAACAACAACTATTACTTATATTTGTACTCAAAATATTTGCATAGTGCGTGCTCTTTTCAGCATCTCATTGATCTTATAAAAAGAGCCCTCAGTTTTTAATAAGGCTTGCAAAATAGTCTAGGTTAAGAAGAAGAAGAGTTTGGATTTGATATCCCGCTTTATCACTACCCGAAGGAGTCTCAAAGCTGCTAACATTCTCCTTTCCCTTCCTCCCCCACAACAAACACTCTGTGAGGTGAGTGGGGCTGAGAGACTTCAGAGAAGTGTGACTAGCCCAAGGTCACCCAGCAGCTGCATGTGGAGGAGCGGAGACGCGAACCCGGTTCCCCAGATTACGAGTCTACCGCTCTTAACCACTACACCACACTGGCTCTCTCACCACACTGGTTAAGGTTATGGATGGAGGAAAACTAAAGTTTCCACCAGTATTTCCTCAATTTCTCTAGGGGGGGGGGTTGTAGCAGAAAGCTTACTTATACTAATAGTGTCCTTAGATTTATTCCACCTGAATTTCCTCCCTCTCTCTTCCCTTTGTAGAAAATATGCTAATAAAATTTACTGGGTACTTTTTTTCATGAGTTTCTGCCTGGCTTTACAATATTTTCTCCACCTCCATGGTAATGAATTTCTAGAGCCATATACATTGACAGGAGCTTAATCAACCCATGTCCAACAATTTACAATGTCATCTTTAGCTAGAAGACAGAAGAGAATTCTTCAGAGCTTTGTCTATTTCTTTGAAAGGCATTGCTGTCATTTCCCTTTGTTTATTTTGAAATGTATTTTCTGGCCTTTTAGTCCTGGAACTGCTGTTAGTCAGCAAATTTAGGTCGTTTCTTCTCGCTTCCTTTCATCCATTCCCTTTATATCCACTCTTTTTCTCACTAGAATACTTTTTATATATAACTTCGCTTTGGTGAGAGTTGATATTTGATCTTAATGGACTTTTTATACTCATGGTGAGTGCAACATTTTAGAAAGAAAAGGGCTTTCTTCTTTGCGCAGATGCTATGTGTCAAATATCAGGCCAACCTAATCCAAAACAAGAGACTAACACAGGGCCACAAAACTCTAACCCTAACCAGCAACAAACTGGTAGAAAGAATATTCAAAAACTATGGCCAGATTCTTAGGAAACTAGTTAAGACATTTTGTTGGTAGGACCAAGAAACAGTTCTGTTTCTGCAAGCACTTCACTTATGACCAGGGCTGGCCCAAGATATTTTGGCACATGAAGCAAACCACAAAATGGCTCCCTCTTCCCACAATGGAAGAAGGGGTAAGTGAAGATCTGCCACAGGAACATGGGGGAAATAAATATCTTCATTGGAATCTGCTGTCCCTGTGGATTCTGCTACCTGAGGTGGTCACTTCACCTTGCCTCATGGGTGGTCAACCCTTTATATGACTATAGGATATGGTACCAAATTCTAAATACATGTAACTCCATTTGAATTGCCAAGACTTTTCAGTGCATAAGAGAAGTCACCTGTGTTGATGTTAATTATATGGATACAATTAAATTCCCCCCCTTTTTTGCACATGATTGATTGACCTTTTGTCCTTTTGCGTGGACAGGTGGAGACCCCACAAACCCAGTTGACCACCGGGTAGAATAATGACACTGGACAACGTGTTATGGGATTAAAATTGGCCACAACTTTATTAAGCTTTCAGATGTAGGAAGACCTTGGCTTAGGCATTGGGCGTTTATCCCTCCCAGTCCCCGGCCGGGGATCTGGGGAACACCAGGGTTATCCAAAATGGGTGGGGATTGGGCTGACTCTGGAAAACATCTGTTCAAGCAGAGAACCCACCCCACCCCCATTTTGCCGTGTCTTAGGGGAGAGCACTGACAACCCATTGGCGTATGGCCAATGCTTCCCCTCAAAATACCCCTTTAACGGGGAACGCTGGGATCGCCGCCGCAGGGGGGGCGTGGGTCACCGCTTCACGCCCCCCCCCCCATTGAGGGAAGATAGACTAAAGGATTCCGCCCAAGGCCTAAAATCCGCCAAAGTTGAGACATTTTGCTACGGGGAAGGCAAAACCTGCCAATGCAGGGAAATTCCTTCCCGGTCCCTCAACGGCGACCATCTAGGACCACAGCAGTGCCTGCATAGCTGTAAAGAAGAAGTTTAAACTGCAAAAGAAGGCATAAACTGAGGGAGGGCAGGGTGGGAGAAGTTCTGGAGCCGACTGAGGACTAACAGGTAAGTTACACCTTCTATTGTATGGGGCGGTCCTAACTCTACCTGGCCAACCCCCTTGGCAACGCCCCCCCGGCCGGGATTGGCTAATTGGCGGGGCTAAGCGGGAACCTCCAGGTAACCGGCTGTGTGTGTGTGTGTGTGTGGTGAAGCCAGCCACTTTGCCGGGAGTATCGTAGTCCGGGGGGGGGGGCTGCGCACGACCACGCAAAAGCCCCCCCTTTAATGTGGGGAGCGGTCATTGGCAGTCATGAACCTCTTCCATTTCCTGGAGGTTTTCAAGACTGAAAAGGGAAACTTCTAATGTGGACTTTTTTTAAAAAAAAAATACATAAAAGTATTATATTAGATGAGATAAGCATGCTGCAAAGCAATTAAAGCAAACAAAAACAAAACTAAAGAGCAAAAGTCTGGACCAAGAAGAAAAGGTAATTTGAAATGATGCTCGTTGGATTGTATTTGAAAATTTATGCTGTAGGGGAATGCTTGGAAGTACACTATGAACCCCAAATATGTAAGGCTTTAAAATTAGAACATGCCCATTCAATTCAGCCCAGAAACCAAATGTTAATCAATAAAGCTTCTTAATATTGGATGAATAGTTTTCCTGGGACTTACCCTAACTAACAGCTTGATGCCACATTCTGGACCAGCTTTGCAATTTCTGGATCACCTCAGATAGGGTGCGACAAAATATGGAGGTTCCAAAGGCAGAATATCTGGCTGTTAGCAGTGTAATGGCTTCCTGCGTCCTCAGAAGCCTCTCCCTTAAAACTGAATAAATAAAGGCACATTGGCCTCATGCAAATTAAGGTAGTTATTTTCTGCTCTTGAGGGAGGTGGCATCTCTTGCTGTGATCTTTTTGTCTCCTCAGTGCACACACCAGAGAGCTCAGCAGCTATTTGGAGACAGATCACAATATCTGATTTGTGTGTGTGTGTGTGGTTTTTGTTGCTCGGCACAAGAATACTTAAGTCTATCGCAGTGCACAACACAAACCCATCACATCAGCTTTCAAAAATATTACTTTTACACCTCTGTTCCCCCTTGTTCCCTCTCCACTTGCAATTTATTCGTACTAGGCACATGCAAGACTCATAATGAAATCTACCCATTTCCACCGTTGCGCCACAGAACTTCCCTGAACGCCCTTTGACGATCATTGCTGTATTTATCACCTCATCGTCTTGGAAATCTCAGCTAAGACCATTATTTTTAAAAAATTTCCTTTCTATGCAGGGATTTCTTTCTTTTCCCCCATCCAGCAGCAACATTCAATTATTTATCATCTCATTACTATGTCTGTTGCTGTGAAACACAGAGTGTGAGAATATGCTTCTATGCAAGATATTTACCCATCCTTTGATCTTCCTCGCTCCTTCGGTTATTACCATAGCTCTGTAGGACCCCAATTATTATTATTTTGCAGGGACTCTTCAGTAAGAGTCTGTATTTAACTGCTTAAAAAAAACGAAGGGGGGGGGGAAGTCAGGTAAGGAAAATATAATACCAAACTGTACATTTTCCACATATCTGAGGGAAAAGAATACCGGTCTTCCAGAGTTGTTAGATTTCATTAGCGATGTGTGGTTGTTAAGCGAATAAACTAAATGTGATTCACCGAGTCTCCGATGTAAAGAACGCTGAGCAGTTCTTAAATTTATCGACATCTTGCAACATCTAGGTGGGGAAAGATCCATTTTCTCCTGCCGCTACAGGATGCCTGAGGCCGTTTTCATGAGCAGCACTAAAGTTTTGGGGATTGGTGGGTTATTTGTTTATTTGCACAGAGTGCCTAAAAACAAGCAGTTATGGTAAGCTCATTGGGTCAGATGGCAGCTGGACGCACATTTCACCAGATATCTTAACACTGATAATGTGGTTAGGAATTGAGAGTGCTCCATGAACTGGGGCCATTTCCCAAACCAGCTTGGCAAAATGGAGTTGTCTCTAAATGCATCACACACCATTTTATTTGTGCACCGCTTTTCCATGGTTAAAACCATGCTCAAGGCGGCTTACAACATGGAAAAACCCCCACACACATTTACGAACCTAACGAAAGTTCATAAACAATAAATGAAATGGCCAATTGAACCAAACTGAACAATTTTCACATACATCATAATAAGATCTAAAATGAATATACAAAAAGGTAATGTCAATAACAGCAACAACTCCCCACCCCCAAACAACCCCCTAAACAATATCCCAGCCCAAAAGACTGTTCAGCAGCTTCAGCTTTTGTAGCTGGAGTCAGTCAGGGCCTCGCCCTACTAGACCAGGAGGGAAAAGATGCTTCTGTTACTGTATTTAAGGATAAGTATCAAAGAAGAAGAAAATCTCAACATTGAAAGATGGAGTATATGATAATTATTGGGATGGGTGATGTGCACATTTATTTATTTATTATTGAATTATATTGCAGATACATACAAATGGAAACTTACAGACTTATAAAGATTAGAAAAAAATAAAAAGAGTTATAGTGAAAACATATCAGAAAAGAGATAGCCAAAAAGAGACAGAATAAGAGAAAAAAAGATAGAAATAGAAATACTCATATGTTACATATACAAATACAATTAACTTTTCGTGAGAGAAAAGAAATATATATATATATATATATAGAACAACAATGGTTCATTTGTTATGAAACTAAAACTTTACATACAATACCTAGAACTAAAACAAAAACTTGGCTTGGGCAGGGATAGAATCATAGAGTTGTAAGGGACCCTGAGGGTCATCTGGCCCAACCCCCTGTCATGCAGGAAACTCAGCTAAAGCAACCATGACAGATGGCCATCCAACCTCTGCTTAAAAACCTCCAAGGAAGGAGAGTCCACAACCTCCTGATGGAGATTGTTCTGCTGTCAAACAGCTCTTACTGTCAGAAAGTTTTTCCTGATGTTTAGTCGGAATCCCTTTCTTCTAACTTGAAGCCACAGGTTCGAGTCCTATCTTCCAGAGCACGAGAAAACAAGCTTGCTCCATCTTCCATGGGACAACCCTTTAGATATTTGAAGATGTGGCTTGGGGGGTGCCCGAGGGGCCGTGTCACTGGGTGTGGATTTTTGCAGGGGTGTGAAGCAGGTCCCCCATGCAGGCGTCCCCAGCCCAGCCGGACGCTCCTGTCCCAGCTTCGAGGAACCAAGGCTCATGGAGAGCAACAACGGGCCAAGGTGGAGCTTTGGTGTGGGCTCCCTCCTGCACAGGCAGGCAGATGGCACAGTGCATGGTTGTGTCAGGATATGTCCTACTCACAAGTAGAACCTTGGCAGAGACACATGTTCCCTCCCTCCTGGGCGATCGTCCGGGAGCTTCAAAAGCATTCCTCAGCCTGAACATCACAGCGACTAATGCCAGAAGACATTAGCACACTTAGGGATCCGCAGAGGTTTGCGCAGTTGTGTAACAGAACTCAGCAACGTAGCATCTTGGCTAATCTACTTTATTTACATATAAATACTCACGGAGCACTTCAACATGGCTCCCTCTCTCTCTATCATCAGGCAGCAAAGAGAAAGAACAATGGACAATAGTCCCACTTCACAGAACACAGTAAGACAAACATCCTGTCTTCAGCACATCCCATTCCTGTGGAATCAAAACACACACCGTCATGTGATAGACAACAATCCCATGACTGCACGTGGGGACTGAATCTCCAACAGGTTGTTGTGTCCTTCTCGCACCCCCCTCCTTGGTTCCCAGCCTTGCAAGGCTGCTTAGGGGCAGTGGCATGGGGACCTGGCAGCCATGTACCCATCAATCCCAGCCTCACCTTTGCTTCTGCTTCCGGCCAACACCCAAGGCCATGTAAATTCCCTGGGGACTGGAGCGGTTGCGCATGCAGAGAAGTCCCTGTTCCATTTCCATGGAAGATTGAAGCCCAGTTTAAATTAATGGGGATCCCAGTGAAATGGGGCCATGTCTGGCCGCACACAGATCTTAAGATCAAGAATGGAGATAATTTTGTGCAAGTAGATAAAAAGGTGGTTTCTTACAGCTGCAGTCTGAATGATTCCATATCGCTGTGCCCTCAAGATCCTTCCTGTATGGAAAATGGTTACTGATATGTATGCTTTTTGCAGCGTTCATTATTTCTACTTCAAAGTGTATTGATAAACTCTCTTGCTAAAATGGCCTTCCCAGTGAAAATATCAAGGTAGACATGCCAAACAAACCTGGTATTGTGTTGGGGGTGGGGAAGAGAGGGAGAGAGAGAGATGTTTTAGAAACTGCATTGTAAAGTAGTTTTAAAGTGTTTACTAGCACTTTGAAATGCTCCGGATTCTTAACACTTGTGGATGTCACACACACAAGTTCACATTAAATCTTACAAGCACAAATATTCATTCCAAGCTTTGAGTGGAGGGGGGACCCTATTGAGGCTGATTCAAGCGTGGGAAGGAGCAAGGAAATGCATTTGTTAAGTTCATTGTCACAAAAACTTAACATCCCAGGTTTTGTAAATGTAACTTGTAAAAATGTCCCACTTGCAATCCTTTTCTTTTATAGCCATAATGTTTTGAGCTATAAAATGTTTTCAGCCCTATTGTCCCTTTGTTCTTTCTCATCTGCTTATAATTTGAATATGTCACTGATAGTTCTTCATTTTCCCAGTCTTCAGTTCTACACATCTCCATATCAGTTTGCGGTTCTTTCTTTCTTTCTTTTTTTAAAGAAAGGTAACAAAAAATTCTGCAACATTCATGTGCAAATTTCTCTGGGTGGATACATTTTTGGGCAAGCTATTTCCCCATATACACTGCATTTGTGGAAGCCCCCACCAATAAATGCATATATACCCTAGTGTATGCATTTTTGTAAACATGACTTGTCTGGGGGAACTGCACTGCAAAATTTAAAAATGCACAACATCCATCAGGAGGGAACTATGGTGGTTCACCAGTGAAACTGAAATGGAACAAAATTGGGCTACTCAGTCTATCTCTAACCTGGGATCTAATCCAGCAGAAAGAATTCTATACTAATGGATTTAGTATGGGACTTGGAGCCCTTCCTTATGCATGTTTACTGTGCATTCAGTGAAACCTACTTTCAGGTAGGAGTGCATAGGAATCAAACTTTAGCTACGATTATTATATTTAATAAGATGGAGGTCATGTGTGAAACAGCCCTAGGAAATTGTTCTGGCAGCCTACATGTTAAGAACAAGTTCAAAAGACTCGATAAATAATTTACAAATTAGCAATTAAAAGACTAGCAGAACAAAACCACATCTACTAAATGTTCAAAATCCAGTAAGAAAAGTAATTATACATAATCCGCAAATTGACCATGGCTCCCTGTCCAGCTAGCGATCAGAATTGTAACACGAAGGTAGAATGAACCATTTAACATTTGTATGTTAAGATACCCCTGAACCTCTTACTGAGATTTAAGATACCTGTTAGAATCTTGCACATCTAGAGGTAACACTATTCTCTGGGGAAATCAGAGGTTAAGCCAGCCCGGAAAGCTTTGTAACATCCAAAAGCAATATGAGCTTTTAAAAATAGTATAATCCATGATTTCACCTTGAATATTGATAGTGGCCATAGAGTTTCCTTCCTTCATTTAATACAGATAATATACAGATGTAGCCTTTATGAAAGGACATCTCTGCAAAGCAAGGTGTTCAGAATGCCTTAAGTTAATAGCTCCTCGGAACAATTTTAGATACACATCCAGCATTGATTTGCAGCCTGGAGGAGAAAAACTCTGAGCTGCAAATGAACCACTGTTCTACATAGTCACACTAATGATGTCTGTGCAGCTATATACAGTACAGCAATATAGCTGAAGCCCAATGGGGCTGATATTCCATGATGATAAGTTGTACTATAAGAATATTATTTTAATATTTAATCAGCCTCTCTGCATCTTCTACAGAACTGAGAAACTGATACTTTCCAAGGCAGCAATAGCCAGGTATTTTCACAATGATTCACATTGTACCCATTTTCAGCCTGCTTTTAGGTTTGGTTCAGAAGCCCCAGAGTTACTTGGAAGGCAGACCCCAAGATGTGCATTCTTAGAGTCAGTGCACATCCAAAGGCAAACCAAGGTTCCTCATTACAGGAAAAAGCCTCATATTCTCTTTCCCCTTCCATGTTCCACTTAACATTCCCCTCCCAGATTTGTGACAAGACAAACCATAGTTTGCCATTAATCCAAACCAGCGAATTCTGGAATGTGCTTACCTTAAACAAAGCAATGGGAGACTGTGGCAATGGGTAGAGGGCAGGCTGGTGAGGCCCCCCTGTCTTAGAGGCCCGAGTTGCCCTGCTGTTATGTACTGAGCTGAACAATAGGATCTGGAATGCAGCAGTCTGATTGGTCCTAGAACAATAGAATCCGGAATGCAGCAGTCTGATTGGTCCACAGGAGCCACCCAATCCAGCTCCAGGTGGAAGTGAATCAGCAACCTGATTGGCCTGCAAGAGCAGCCAAGCAGGCTCCTGGATGAAGTGAATCTGCAACCTGATTGGCCTACAGGAGTAGCCCGGAATTAGCCAATCACGTGGGGCCTATTGTGTAAATAATGTATATATAGCAGACGTTTTGGGGTAAGATTCCTTCCTTGCTACTATGAGCTGAATAAAGAGCATGAAATTCACACTGGACTCCGAGTATATTTCACCTGCCCTCACATGAAGTCTTGGGTTTGCGATTTTGGGAGAGGGGAGACTGCCCGCTGGGGAGCGGGAGGGGTGGCAGGGCCCCCTAGATTTAGAGGCCCTAGGCTTCAGCCTACTTAGCCTATACATAAATCCGGCACTGCCCAGGGAACTTCACAGCAGTGGCAAACTTTGGGCTCTCAAATTTCCGTGGCGCTTTGTGAGACACTAAAATTTGGTGCCCCCTGCCTCTCTCGCTCCTTTCTATAGCATTGTTGTAGCACTCTCTGTTGCACAGAGCCCAGTAAGGCAGCAGCAGTTGTGCCATCCTAAAAACCCCTCTGTATTTCAGGGATATGAAACTCCCCAGCCCAAGTCCAGCATGCTTTGCACCATACAACTATTTGCCAGCTCACTATGCTTTGAGTGTCATAGGATCTGAATCAACTGGCTATTATGCGATGTACCGTTGCTCCTGGGAGCTTTCCAGATCAACACAATTGCGTATATTTTTGAACTGTCATGGTGAGCTCCTGCACTTCAAAATGGACCACTGCAATTATCTGGCCCAAGCCGGTCCATTTGTTCTCAAACAGCTGGTGGGTGGGTGGGTGGAGCGGAAATATTGCCTCCAAGCCATTCAACATTGAAAAACGAGTTTTAAAAAATATTGTTTTTATCAAATAAAACACTGCCTCTTCCATATGTTCTGAAGAGGAAGGAGGAAGAGATGCTTTAAAAAGCCAGGGAAAAGAAGGAGTTACAACAAAGGAAGTCTACGCCGTGAAAGAACCTTGAAACGAGATGAACGTATATTTACATAGTGATACTCAAATAAACAATATAATGATTCAAGAGCAGAATTGCTCAATAGCTTCGTAACAATAAGATCATGTGAGCTTCCATAGCCCCTCGTCGACGTGTTTTACAAGCTATGGAGCTTGTTTGTGAACTTGAGTTTAGGTTTTTAACCTTTTGGATGAAGCAAAATTAGAATTCCTAGTTTGGATAATTACCACTTACTGTTTGGGAGTATTCTTCTTCTTTTCTGAAGTTTCTTTATTCCACCCCCTAGATTTAATAGCAAACTAGCTATTTTGAGTTCTATAAAGTCATTAACTTTTTTCCTTCTGAGGAAACTGATAGATCATAACAGTGAAACGAGAATCTTAGCCGGCAACTCGTTAAGGTTATTTGTTAGTTTATCTTGAGTTATTTTTGTTATTTGGAGTTATTTGGAAAGTTTTTCTTGAGTTATATTTCTTTGAATTAGTTTATTACGTTTTTGAGTATTTTTGCTCTTGAGCAATTCTGCTCTTGAATCATTAAATATATTGTTTATTTGAGTATCACTCTATAAATATACATTCATCTTGTTTCAGGGATCTTTCACGGCGTAGACTTCCTTTATTGTAATTCAGTTATTCCCGTGATTGTCTTTTTTGCCTAGAGGGAAAATAAGGAGGACATGAGCAGGTAGGAGGTCAATGAATTGGCCAGCTTAGAGCAGCGGTGGCGAACCTATGGCAGGCGTGCCAGACTTGGCACGCAGAGCCCTCACTGCTGGCACGTGCGTCATTGACCCATCCACGCTATTGTTGTCCCCCCCCATTTGTTCCCCCACTCCACACACACACCCGCACTCTACAGCTTGCGTCCGCTGCTGAAACCTGGAACCATTTTTTCTTTCTTTTTTCTTTTTCTTTTTTGCTGTTAGCCGGAGATTGTGTTTGGCAATTGGTCTGTTTTTCAATTTGCTGTTTCTGATTGGGCGTAACAGCGTTCATTTTTTAACCCTTATTGTGCTGGTTTTTTTGGCCCTTTGGCAGACAATGATGTTGGTGCTGCATGTTAGTTCCAGCGAAGGTATTATTCGTCATTTATTTCTGTCCCCCCCCCCCCAGAAAAAGCTCAGCAGCTTTGGGGCATCCCCCCCAAAAGCAAACAAACTTTTGCGACACCCCCCCAAAAGCTCCAAAACTTTGGTCAGCAGCTCTCCCCAAAAAGCTCAACAACTTTGGGGAGGCCCCCCCCCCAAACACTCAATAATGCAAAGCTCAACAACTCTGGGCACTTTGCGATAAATAAGTGGGTTTTGGTTTGCAGTCTCTAAAAGGTTCGCCACCACTGGCTTAGAGGCCTCAGAGGCTGCATGAAATGAGGTCAGGGGCTGCTGATTTTGCTTCAGGGATTCTGGTTGGGGAATACAGAGAATATGCAGCAACAGCATTTATGCTCCTACACAAAATTCACCTTCATAATTCAAGAGAGTTTAAGGAACATATCCGAGTATGGGTGGGCGGGAAACACCTTCTGTGAGGGAAACTCGGGGGGGGGGGAATCAGTTATAAATAAAATCTGTAATCATTCCTCACATTTTCCCAATTGTTAGCAAGCCAAATGGCTGTCCTAATATCATGTTCTAGGGCATAGGACTCAAACCAAGTCACAAATAAGAGTTTGAAGAAGAGTTTGGATTTGATATCCCGCTTTATCACTACGTGAAGGAGCCTCAAAGCGGCTAACAATCTCCTTTTTCCTTCCTCCCCCACAACAAACACTCTGTGAGGTGAGTGGGGCTGAGAGACTTCAAAGAAGTGTGACTAGCCCAAGGTCACCCAGCAGCTGCATGTGGAGGAGTGGGGACGCGAACCCGGTTCCCCAGATTACGAGTCTACTGCTCTTAACCACTACACCACGCTGGAAAGGAGATTCCAACAAAACATCAGAAATAACTTTCTGACAATAAGAGATGTTTGACAGGTGTCTCCCTCTGGAGGTTTCTAAGCAGAGGTTGGACGGCCATTTGTCATGGATGCTTTAGCTGAGATTCCTGCATTGTGAGGGAGGGGTTGGACTAGATGACCCTCGGGGTCCCTTCCAAGTCTACAATTCTGTGTTTCTATAAGCCTTGCCTCTCTTTGGCGCTGAAGAACCTTTGTACACGCCGTTCTTGAGGCTTCGTTGGTTAAGCACGTGTCAGATGTTTTGGTGGGGCCGTCTTGGCAAGGTAATAACAAACATGGCATTAAGTTCAAGGACGAGTGGTGACAAATTATGTCAGCCTAGGCAGTGATCTGTGCCTGTCCCTTTGCATCTTCTCATTTCATTTGGTTTCTAAATGAAGATGCAAACACCTGTTCTTGCAGCAGGTGGTATTTGTTTATTATAGCTGTTCCTGCTGAGTTTTAATCAGTCTGCAGCTGTAGCAGCCAAGGGAAGTAACTGTTTTATAGTCTTAGGTTTTTGCAGAGCTGTTGTCTTGATTCGAGGTGGGTGGGGGGAAGCAGAAGTTTCATACTTCATTCCCATCATATGCTAGCAATCACATAACCCTCTCCATCTTATGTTTTGGAGTCCCAAATTAGAAAATGAATGCGCCAGTAATGGTACCAAATGAAGTTTTTGAACATTCTGCCCTGAGGGTGACATTTAATTATGTTCTCCCGCTCCGTGCAGTTTCTATTTCTTGGAAGAAAAATCCCACCTTCTTGCCATTTTGCATTGCTGCCATTCTTTACTTTTTCGAGGAGTGCTGTAGAGGGAGAATCCACAGTCTCAAAATCAAGAGGCAGATTATGAAAACATGAGTCCTATCATTCAAATGTAGTTAAGAGAGGATGGAAAGCTTTATGGGACACAAACTGGAGAGGAGCAACACTTTTCCAACAATAGATTTTTTAAAAACAAATCACAAGTATGCATTATGAAAAGATGAAGTAAGATCAGTAGCCTTGTGCCAGACTGAAAGTCTCTTATGTTTAGCGCGGGTGGCGCTGTGGGTTAAACCACAGAGCCTAGGGCTTGCTGATCAGAAGGTCGGTGGTTCGAATCCCCGCGACGGGGTGAGCTCCCGTTGCTCGGTCCCAGCTCCCGCCAACCTAGCAGTTCAAAAGCACGTCAAAGTGCAAGTAGATAAATAGGTACCGCTCCAGCAGGAAGGTAAATGGCGTTTCCGTGCGCTGCTCTGGTTCGCCAGAAGCGGCTTAGTCATGCTGGCCACATGACCTGGAAGCTGTACGCCGGCTCCCTCGGCCAGGAACGCGAGATGAGTGCCACAACCCTAGAGTCGGACACGACTAGACCTAATGGTCAGGGGTCCCTTTTACTGCAAAGATAAAACTAAAATTCACGGCTGATACTGACCCACGTCTCCTTCCCAGATCACTTGCTGATGTTTGGTTACAGCAGACACATGGCATAATTCCAATTCATAAGGGGTGCTTATGCATTTTTCCCATCTGAATTTCACCCTGGAATTTCCAAAAAAGTAGGCAGCTCATTTGATGGGAAATCCCACCTATTTGAAGGTGCAACATTTTTGAACCGGAAGACTTATTTCCATTAAAATCTTTGCGCATGGTGAAGCTGCTTGAAGCCTTCTTTTTGCACTGTCATTCTCAACACACATTATGTTCCTGAGAGCCTTTGGTTCACTCGCTCAACACGGGCTTCTGCAGCACCTATGAAAAGATTAGGCTATTTCCCATGGGTGAAGAAGGAGAAAGACCATCATCGTCACTGAGGATACAGAGGCTACTTCCTATGCCTTCTGTAAGTCAAATCCTACAGCTCTATGTAGCTGTTGAGATGATGCATAGCAGGCAAAGGCAACAGCAACAGGTAATAATGTACTGTATGACACCATAATGTATCCATTAAATTTTAGAGAGTCTAAACTTGTATTAATATAGGATCATATCAAGGGTTCCAAGTGCCTCTCGTATGTTATTTCTTCAAAGCTTAAAACAGTTCCACAGGGAACTGTATAACCAGTTTTGGTGCTGGAAAAATGGTTGCCTAGCTTATCCACACTTAACTTTTGCCCCTCGCTTTCTTGGCACAGCACTGGGCTTTAAAATTCCATGTCTGAGCAGGGTTTTTTGTTGTTGTTGCTGCTGCTCTGCTGCTTTCCCCAGGAAAAGCCACCCTTATAATAATATAATAATAATTTATTATTTATATGCCACCCATCTGACTGGGTTCTCCAGCCACTCTGGGTGGCTCCCAGCCAAAACTAATAAAAGCACAATATGACATCACACACTCAAAACTTCCCTGAACAGGGCTGCCTACAGATGTCTTTTAAAAACCACACAGCTGTTTTATTTTATTTTTTTACATCTGCTGGGAGGGCATTCCACAAGGCCACTACCAAGAAGGCCCTCTGCCTGGTTCCCTGTAAACTCACTTTTCGCAATGAGGGAACCACCAGAAAGCCCTCAGAGCTGGATCAAAGTGTCTGGGCTAGACAATGGGGGTTGGGGATGCTGCTTTAGGTATACTGGGCCAAAGCCATTTAGGGCTTTAAAGGTCAGCACCAACCAGTGGCGGAGCTTCATGTTCTGGCACAGGGGGGGGCGGGCGGAGAGCAGGCGGGGACGGGGCTGGCGTGAGTCCCGGAGGCATGACGCACACCCTGGGGGCAGGGCACGCCACCTGCAGGGCTGTGGCACCCAGCACGGGTGGGGGCAGCCGCGATGGCACCCTGCCGGGATCGCGCTGCACTCTTCCTCTGCCAGTGGCACCAACCCTTTGAATTGTGCTCAGAAACATGTTGAATCAGAACAAACGGCAATGCAGGTTTCTTGTGGTTTGCCAACTTCTCTGATTCAGCGGTAAAGAGCTGGTTTTCATAGGGAATGAACAGGGGAAAACAGTGGCATAGCACAGGGACGGTTGACCCGGGCACAAAATTGTTAGGGGCACAAAATTTCAACACCCAGTGCTGCTTCAATACAGCTGCACACCTCTGTTGCTGGGCTCTGTTGAAAACGGCTTCTCCATGCGAACCAGGAAGTGACCTCTCCAGACAACAGAACAACCCTTCTTTTCTTATCTCTACAGCTGCGATCTCTTGGGTGATGCTGATGCCGTTAGGCAGTTGCATGGGCACTCTGTCCATTTCCCACCCACCCCTCCGCATGGCCCTGGGCACTGACAACCCACGCTATGCCACTGGGGGCAAAACAACAGCAGCAGCAACAGCAATAACACTCGTACATGAAACTTTAAAGCACAGCCCTGTTCCTAGAAACATGGCACAAAAGGAAGTCTGGATGAGCCCTAAGATACTAATGTAAGGCATTTAGGGCAGGTGAGAATTAAAACAGGACTCATTGGCTCATAGCTTAGAAAGTACAGCATAATAAGAGAATTATGTGGATTTGATTGTGTTTAATTAGTTCTGCAAAAGAACGGCCCCACACAGTTGAACTCAGCATACCAGCCATGACGCTTCTTAAACATCTTATTTTCCTGTCTCTCTGAAAATGATAAAACATGGGTAGGCAAACTAAGGCCTGGGTGCCTTCTAAATCCGGCCCGCAGACGGTCCGAGAATCAGTGTGTTTTTACATGAGTAGAATGTGTGCTTTTAGTTAAAATGCATCTCTGGGTTATTTGTGGGGCATAGGAATTCGTTCATTTTTTTTTTTTTTTCAAAATACAGTCCGGCTCCCCACAAGGTCTGAGGGACAGTGGACTGGCCCCCTGCTGAAAAAGTTTGCTGACCCCTGTGGTAAAATCATCTAACAGGGTACAATATGTGACTACTGAGATTAACTCCTTAAGGTGGCACTGCACATGAGGTGCAGTGTTAATCTTAACTCCTTAAGGTGTTAATCTACTCCTTAAGGTGTTAACTACTGAGATTAACTCCTTAAGGTGGCACTGCACATGAGAGGTTTTCTGTAAGAGCAAGGACATGAAGTTCAGCTGAGGTTTCACCTCAACAGAGTCCAGACTGCTAATTCCACAGTGTAGGCCTATCTATCTATCTATCTATCTATCTATCTATCTATCTATCTATCTATCTATCGTTGAACCACATTTCTGCTAATCTCCCCGACTTCCTTTTCATCAAAAATAATTAGGACACATCCAAGCATGGATTCATGCTAAATTTCATTCTAAATCTCCTTTTTTAAAAAAGAAAGAAAGAAAGAAAGAAAGAAAGCGGAAAGACTTTCCTTTCTAAATTATGCCAGTGAAGAAGAAAAGTAATGTGTAAATGTGTGTGCAACTTGTGACTCAGCAAAGGGTATATATATTTGTGTGTGTGTGTGACTCAAGAAAAGGTCAAAGGGATTTGTGTTGGTCTCGTACCCATCCCTCACACCAGGAATGAGGCTGTGTGGATGCCAGAATGGAGCCCGAAGCAAAGCATAGTTTTGCTGTGGGAATGCTGACGCAGACTTCCTGTGAACACGGCTTCAGAAGCACACTGCTGTGTTATACAATAATTTAGAGAGCTTGAATTCATTTATGATTCCGTTGTTTTTAGCACATTTTGCTCAAGCCTTGCTTTTGGGGGGGGGGGCTTGTTGTTTGTTTGTTTTGCCATCGCAGTGGAGACAGCAGAAAAATAATAATCTCCTTTGTTCTCTTCCTCATTATAAAAATATTCCTCAGATACAAAGCATATTTTTTTTTATCGGGAGCCTCGTTTGGAGATTTAGGAGGGGGGGAAAGGATGAGCAGGGGAAATGTTTGACTTAAATTACCTAAACACTAATGTGAGATTAGGGAATGACAGTGGAATACTATACATGCCGACGCAGAAGTCAACTTGGTTGGACTTACTCCCTGGCAAATATGCATCGTGTGGCAACCTATTCGGGGCATTCCCACCTTTATTTTGCCCTCTTTGTGGGCACCCAAATCTATCATTTTCTAATTGTTTAGTGCAGTGTTTCCCAACCAGTGTGCCTCCAGATGTTTTGGGACTACAATTCCCATCATCCCTGACCACTGGTATTGCTAGTGAGGGATGATGGGAGTTGTAGTCCCAAAACATCTGGAGGCACACTGGTTGGGAAACACTGGTTTAGTGCATGGTACTGATAACACCCAGGTCACAGGTTTGACCCCCATTTTTGATATAATAATAATAATAATAATAATAATAATAATAATAATAATAATAATAATATAATTTCTTATGTATACCCCGCCCATCTGGCTGGATTTCCCCAGCCACTCTGGGCGGCTTCCAGCAAAATATTAAAATACAATAATTCATCAAATATTACAAGCTTCCCTAAACAGGGCTGCCTTCAGATGCAGGGTATGACTTGGAGCGCAAATACTACTGCTCTGGTAAAGAAGGCCCAGCAGAGAATTTATTTCCTCAGACTTTTAAAGAAGAACAATCTGAGTGAGAGACTGCTGGTGTCCTTCTACCGAGGCTCCATAGAGAACATTCTTATATACTGTATTTGTGCTTGGTTCTCCAGCTGCACAGCCAGGGAGAAGGAGATACTTCAGAAGGTCATAACCACAGCCCAAAATATTATTGGTCATCCTCTCCCATCTCTGGAAGAACTATACAGTTCCCGTTGCCTTAAAAAGGTAAACAATATTTTAAAGGCTCCATCTCATCCAGGATATAGTCTCTTTGCACCACTGCCTTCGGGTAGAAGATATAGAACAATTAGATCAAGAACAAATAGATTGAAGAACAGTTTCTACCCAAGAGCTATAACCATCTTAAATGCTGTAACCAGATAATATGACCTTGGAGAGCTGTGATGGGTATATGTGTGTGTGTGCATGTGTGGCTTTTTTTGGTGTGTGTGTGTTTTGTGCTGTTTTTTTTCTTTTTCTTTCTGGTTTTTACGGGATGGCATGCAATTTCGTTGCACTTGTATAGTGTTGTGCTTGTACTTGTGCAATGACAATAAATAAATTATCTTATCTTATCTTCTAAAAGTCAGATAGTTGCTTATTTCCTTGACATCTGATGGGAGGGCATTCCACAGGGCGGGTGCCACCACCGAGAAGGCCCTCTGCCTGATTCCCTGTAACTTTGCTTCTTGCAGTGAGGGAACCTCCAGAAGGCCCTCAGCACTGGACCTCAGTGTCCGGGCAGAAGGATGCATATTCCTGCATTGCAGGGGGTGGGACTAGATGTTCCTTGGGGTCCCTTCTGACTCTGCAAGTCTACGATTCTATGATTCTATTTAGTGGGCAAGAACTTCAGCCACCCACAACACCACTGGACAGGTGTGGGCATATGCACGTGCCAGTGGGGGACCACCTTCAACTTTTTATATCCATTTTCAAAGGGACACACTCTAGGGCAGTGGTTCACAACCTTTTTTTGGCCATGCCCTACCTAAGCATCTCTAAAATCCTGATGCCCACCCTCCGTGACATATAATTCTTATTCTTCAAAAAGTGAACTCCTATTCACGTGGAGGAAGCCTAAAAGGCAAATCACTGTTAATAACTCATTCTTGAATTGCCCCCTTAAAAATCAAATTGCCCTCCTGTGGGGCGTGTGCTCTAAGGTAATGGAGATTCGATCTGAAATGAGCTTTTATTTTCAGAATGAAAACAGTTTCTCAAGAGGCATTTTTCAGGATCCAAAGGAAATGCAATAGATCTGCATTGTGTGTTAACTATGTAGGGTGGGGCGGGGGGGGAGTATCTTTCATTGATTATAGAATAAAATGTCATGCCTGTGCAGCCTGTAATTCAGATGTGGATTTGAATGCATTCTGCTTAAGAAATCAAGCGGTCAACAAATATAGCCAAGAAAGATGGGAGGACCAGAGCTATTTTGGTGTATTGACTCACCTACGGATAGATTGAACTATCCTGGCTAGTTGGAGCATATATAGTTAACATGCCTCTGGTCTGAATTAGTTCAGACTTCAGGTAGTAGCTGACACAATTAAATGTTTCCTCACACAATTAAAAGAAAAATGCCTCACATAGAAAACAAGCATGCTAGATAGAAGACCAGGATACAGGTCTTCCGTTTTAGGTTCCCATTTTCTATGTGGATTTGTTTTGTTTTGTTTGTTTGTTTGTTTGTTTGTTTGGTATGCAGAAGCATTTGGATATGTGGCCTCCTCTCTCTCACCCACAATCTGAAGCGGTACATTGGGTGATAATGCTCAGATTCTATGGAGTACCATCACACATATTGCTGTACATCAGGGGTCAGCAACCTTTTTCAGCCGTGGGCCGGTCTACCGTCCCTCAGAGCATATGGTGGGCCGGACTATATTTTGAAAATAAAAATAAAAATGAACGAATTCCCTATGCCCCACAAATCACCGAGATGCATTTTAAATAAAAGCACACATTCTACTCATGTAAAAACACGCTGATTCCCAGACCGTCTGCGGGCCGGATTGAGAAGGCGATTGGGCCACATCCGGCCCCCGGGCCGTAGGTTGCCTACCCCTGCGTACCTCATGCATAGGTGACATTGCACTGAACAAATGTATGCCAAGAGTAGGGGCACATCAGGGCTGAGCACTGCGTTTAGTGTATGCAACACATTTAGTGTATGTAAGGAGAATGTCTCAAGAATTTCCCACTGTTTGTAAGAACTTCACTACAGTCTTTAGAGGCATATGTCTCTTTGAGGCTCTCTAAAGAGCTTATGCTTATTTTAAAATATTTTAAAAGAGTCTAAACTGCATTATAAAAGACTACAACTTTGGAAATAAATCTGTCTTTTATAGTTTCCTTCTAAGGCAGGCAGGCAGGGGGTCAAATATATTTATTCCCTTTGAATATGGGCTGGGTTTTTTAAAGTCTTCAGTAAGTGATTTTATGGACTGACAGGGTAAAATTTTGTGATTCGTTTTATTTAATCAGACCTCCACAACTTGTGACCTGTGGAGTTGAGTGCAGCCCACCAGCCATCTATTATGGTCTGTCAAGTGCTTGACAGGCCTTCCCCCTTTAGCAATCTCAGGCAAGCAACAACAGCAACAAAAACCCGGAAGATTTACAGAGCCCTTGGAGTGTCATTATAAATGGCTGGTGGGTTGCATTTAGTTTGATTCAGGCCTCTTTAAAGGTACTGTGATGCGGTTGGGGGATGTCATCTTTGAGCTCCAAGCCTGTGGTGTTATATCTGTAAGGTGATATTCTGTAGAAAGAGATGGGTAAGTGGTCAGATCAGACTTTCTTTCTTTTTTTTAAGATGATGACTCCAGCCATGTCTGTTTAGTCTCTCTTTGCATGACTAAAGAATAAAGGTGACTCGTTGCCACAGAAACGGACAAGGAACAGTTTTTAAGTTTGAATTTGGACAGAAAGAAAAGTAAGGCTGAATTTTACTGCTTGCTGGCATGAAACAGATTTGGGGGAAGTTACTGTACAAGGGACGTGGGTGGCGCTGTGGGTTAAACGACAGAGCCTAGGGCTTGCCGATCAGAAGGTCGGCGGTTTGAATCCCCGCTACGGGGTGAGCTCCCGTTGCTTGGTCCCTGCTCCTGCCAACCTAGCAGTTTGAAAGCACGTCAAAGTGCAAGTAGATAAATAGGTACCGCTCCGGCGGGAAGGTAAACGGCATTTCCGTGCGCTGCTCTGGTTCGCCAGAAGCGAAGTCATGCTGGCCACATGACCTGGAAGCTGTACGCTGGCTCCCTCAGCCAATAAAGCGAGATGAGTGCGCAACCCCAGAGTCGGTCACGACTGGAGCTAATGTTCAGGGGTCCCTTTACCTTTACTGTACAAGGAGATGCTGCAACTCTGGGGGAATCCGAAACACTCTAGCACAGTTCATCTGTTTCCCTTTGCTAAATCTGTATTTTTTATAAGCAACGTGCTACTCCGATACAATTTACAATATAAATCTCCAGTCCTCTCTCCGCACAAGCAGACTCCTAATGAATGAATTGGCTCATGTAATCTGTAATTGCTTCAGGAAGAGAGGAGCATTGGCACTACTTATAGGAAAGGACACATTGATCCTGTGTGATGCGTTTCAGGCACATGCCTGAGGCCGGTTTGCTTGGTTCCCAAATTTAGGTTCACAGTTCATAGCTATGCATGGGGGGGGGCACACATCCAGTAAATAGCCCCTGCAAGACTGAGCCTGTCACTGAGATGCATCAAAGCACATAACTTGTGGATTTGTAGAGACAATCATTGCTGCACAGAATGGTGATCCCCTTGATATCAGGGGCTATGGAGAGGGAGAGTTCCAGATCTCATGAAGTTCCAGCCCCGTCCCAAATTATTTATTTTTAGGTGGTGGTTTCTGTTTTCTTGTAATGCTCATAATACACTCAGTTTGACTGGCACAGTCCATCTGTATAAAAGGAATTGTTTGAGATGTCTGCTTTGTCCAGTATTTCTATTTCCTTTACACCGGTATGAGCTGATATGGGTAGAATTATCTAGCCAGTCACCTAACTGTGTTGCAGGCTGCAGCAGAACTATGGGAGAGATGGAACCCTTTTAGAATTTATCTGTGTTCTAGGATGTCGTGCCCTGCTTAGTAGAGAAAATTAGATCTTCATCTAAGAAAAGTAATTTCCCTCCTTACAGCTAAGACAACTTGCCTGCTTTGTAAATTGAGAGGTAATGGCCCAAACACTCTTTAACAACCTGAGAGTCAAAATTATTCTTTTAAAAATCACTTGGCTCCTTTGATAGATTTGTTCTGTGTCTGCACCAAAGTGAAAGATGTCAAATCTGGTATGATGTAAAAATCTATGGGGCAGGTTCTTAGGGTAGATCTTGATAACTAACTCTACTGAAACATTGTAGAGGCTGGTCCATTAGGACAAATGGGGCACTTGCCCCACCAGCCTTAAGCCTGTCCTCATGTTATGGTAGATATAATTCACGATAGGTATAAATAATTTGATGAGTCTTGAAATCTATGGGGGCACACTTTCAAGTTGCTGCCAAGTTTTTGTGAGGTTCTACTTCCTACTTAGGATAAGTATCTGAGGAAAACCAATGTTCCCAGGCTGTATGCTGATAATCAGCAGCTGTGCACAAGCATTTTGTTTTCAGAGCGATAACTAATCTTTATAGAGTAAATCTTTCTACATAAAACAAATCGGTGACTGAAAAGTTGCCTTATCCTGTTGGTCGTTTCCTCCAGTGCTTTCAATAAAACACTGATAAGAATGTGGAGAACATTTCTATTATTTATTTCTCACTTCTATCCGTCTTTAAATCTTGCTTTTCTATTCCATACTAAAATATAGGCTGCTTCGTATCCCTGATATTCTTAGAAATTTTGGAGAAAGCAAAGCAGCCAGCTGCCCAGGAGAACGACAGAACTTTGAAGAGAGAGCTGAATTAGATTTCCTACTTTAGCTGACTCCCCAAAAGAAGGATTCTGCATGGACTGAGAACTGTGAAACTTATCTAAATTGGCCAGCCCATGACAATTGGGTTTTCTGATGCCTCTTTGTTCCATATTCTGTCCTTCTCTATTGTTCAATCTACTGAGGGAGGTGGATTTTTCCAGCAATGGAACCCACCTTGTGGAATTTCCCATCTAAAGAGTTCAGCATAGACATCCCTCAGTCTATTTTTTCACCAGGTGATTATATTTTGATCTGGGATGGCATTTTTAGTTGTTTCACTTTAGTGCTAGTTGTCTATAGGTTTTCCAGATAGTTTGTATCTGGAAACTATCTCACTTTGAGTGAGATTCATTTGGAATATAAATTATCTAAATTATCTATCTATCTAAGTATGAATGGTTGTTAATTTGAAATTTTCTTTTAAGTCTGAACATGTCCTTTGAATTTGCTTTCTGCAAAACAATTCCGTTCTTATTTCTTGAGTTTGGGACAGCCAGTATTTTAGGTTCAGGTGAAAGCAGGATAGATTCTGTAGATGGTCGAGGAAGGTGGTTATTCCTTAGTGTTAATTCTATCTAATCAGATATGGCATTTTTTGAGAGAGTTTTAATTAAAACTTTCGACTTTAGTGCCAGTTGCATGGACATTGCAGTAATAAAAATTGCATTTATCACATTTTGTTATTAACAGAAATAGCAACGGCTCCTTAGATATCAACACAGTGCATGACTGACTGAAATATATTAATTTGTTTGGATTTGGTGCTAATTCTCCGGTGAAAAATCTGAGGTCATAATGATCTACAGAAAATACTCTTTAGGCACTTCTTGATAAAGACAATAACAACAGGATTATTTGGTGGTTTCCCCCTTATCTATACTTCTCTGAGGCCCTGTCCGCACCATACATTTCATGCAGTACTGTAGCACTTTAAACAGGAATGACTTCCCCCCAAGAATTCTGGAAGCATAGTTTGTTAAAGGTGCTGAGAATTGTTAGGAGACCCCCTAGTCCCCTCACAGAGCTACAATTCCCACAGCTCCCTGGGAAGAGGGATTGGTTTTTAACCCCTCTGAGAAGTGTAGACTTTTCTTTACTTTTGCATTTAAAAAAATGGTGGAAGAGTTAATCTCATGGCACATCCAGTGGTGTTAATGGATGGAAGGAAAGAAACACATAATTTGATTTATGAGGAATGCAACGGTGAACTGGCAACGTATTTCAGGGAAAAGTTAATGAAAACATTTACGTTATTACATTCTTAAAGGTCTGTGAAATTTAACTAAAACTTTTTTTAGAAAAAGGAGCTCACTTTGCAACATACTTTTTAATTTTGAAAAAGTCAAAATCATATTTAGCATGAGTCAATTCACAGAATTTGGTAATCAAACAAAGCAATCCAAAAATAAAGGGGCAAAAAAGGCCTTTCATTACATTGAAGGTCAAGGACATTTTCAAATACCCCTAAATGCGTGTTAGAAAAATTGATATGTTTAACTTTTGGCAAATCAAAATGTTACTTTTATTCCTTATTTAAAGTTAACTAATTAGTGAATATATGCTCTTTCCTGAAAATATCAGAAATTGCCATCCTCTGAAGTCATAACTTTGTCTCAAGAGCACAAAACTTTCCGTGTGTAACCTGAGTATGATCTGAGGTGAAACCACAGTACTGTATAACTTTCCGTGTGTAACCTGGCAGCTCTGTGGAATTGAAATATCAATAAAGGTAGGTTGGAATGTCATCTTCCAGGGCCGTGAAGAGGCACTAGAGTCAGCATTCCTCTGATTTTGTATAAAGGAGAATCATAGGTGACATGAATGTCATCAATGTTACTCAAAGAAACAAAGCATAGAAAGATCCATAAATACAAGTTTATAACCCATCCCTAAAATATTCAGGGCTATTTTATGCATTATTATTTTTTCATGCACAGAAGTCAGTAAGTGTTCCTAGGATCAGTGGAGGCTAATCCATTAGGTCAAGTGGGTCACTGCCCCACAGACCTTGCTCTGCCTCTCATCCAGTCCCCACCTGTCTCCCTTCCTACTTCCAACCTGTTCAGGGTGTGATGGCACTACCTGCCACCGTCCTCTTCCTTGGTCTCATTGTCGCCCTTGTAGAATACAGCAGGGAAGAGGATGTGCACAAAACCAGAATGGGTTGCTTTGCCTGGCATTGGTCTTGGCTCCACCTCATTGTTTAGGATGTGTCAGTTTTTACACATCACTTGGGAAGTCAGGTGAACTAATGCCAGTGTACTGGAAGAAGCAAAGACCATCAGTATCGAAGTGATGATTCTTCAACATCAGCTTCGTTGGACTGGTCATGTGTGGATGCCTGATTATTGTCTTCCAAAGCAACTGCTCTATTCCAAACTTAAAAATGGAAGGCGTAATGCCGGTGGTCAACAAAAGAGGTTTAAAGACTCTCTCAAGGCAAATCTTAAAAAATGTAGTATAAACACAGACAACTGGGAAACACTGGCCTGTGAGCGCTCCAGTTGGAGAACAGCCTTTACCAAAGGTGTCACGGGCTTTGAAGACGCCCAAACTCAGGATGAAAGGGAGAAGCAAGCTAAGGCATGCTTGGCAAACCCTCACCATGAACAACTCCCGCCCGGAAACCTAGGGAAGTTTTTAATCTGTGACATTTTAATGTATTTTAATATTTGTTGGAAGCCACCCAGAGTGGCTTGGGAGACCCGGCCAGATGGGTGGGGTACAAATAATAAATTATTATTCTTATTATTACTATGTTCCCACTGTGGAAGGACATGTGGATCCAGAATTGGCCTCCACGGTCACTTATAAGCCCACTGTTTAAACTGTGTTTATGGAAGACAATCTTACTCGGTTACGAGTGATCACCAAAGAAGAAGAAGAAAACTCTTTAGGATCATTGCTTTCCACCCCACAAGTCTTGAGGGCCACCAGCCACCATTGCCTATGATACAGCAACAAGTGTAAATTTTCACTAATATCTTGGTAGCACTGGCTTCAAAATGCCTAGGGCAAAATTTGTGGCTTTTCACCCGTGATGGCGTATATAGGAGTGAATATGGACCACTGGTACCAAACTGTATGGAAAACTGCCTTACTAGAATAGCTAATCAACAAACTGAACCTAACACAGGGACAAATAAAAGAGGATGCCTTCACCCTGGTGTGGCTCGGCTTCATTACATACGCAGCCCAACAAGATAACACCAAGAACCTACTGACAGCATACAAATTGATATGGCTAACTTCACCAAACAACTCCTTCCCCCCAACACACATGCAAACAAACTCACTGTAGTCGACTGAAGGCAACCAACCATGCCCTAGGCTCCCCAACTTCTCTCAATGCCAGTGAAAACGGATAAATCCGCATGACTCTGACACGAAAACCTTGCACATACACTATGTAAAAAAACTGAAAGTTTACGACCCCCTTCTCTCTCCCCACCTCTCTTCTCCCCCAACCTAACACTGTATACATTGAAGTCTTACATCAAATATAACTGATCTGTAAAAAGGATTTTATATTCTGAAAATAGACGCGATGTATGTACTTTTGTGACCCAAAAAAATCTTTAATAAAAAATATTTTCAAAAAACCAAGAGGTTATCTCTTGGTTGTTGTTGTTTTTTAAAAAAGACATAACAAATTATTTGTCATTCATTGGCTCTTCCTACATTATTTGCTGCTTATAAACCGTTGTGTGATGACTTTTCTGGAAAAAGCAGTATACAATTTATTTAATTTATTATTATTTTGCTGTCTGTTGCTACTCTTTCTGTGCTCGCCAAATCGAGGACGTTGGCGATTTATTTGGCAATCCACCACTAAAGCTCTTGGCTTTGTTATCTGCCTGGGATTGCAAAAAAAATAAAATAGTTTTGCCAACTACTTGGCAGGATGAAATATATTGCTGGCAAGCTGCATTTGGCTCTGTGGATCTTGACCATGTGTGGCCTTTCTCTACACCTTCTCTTGTTCTGCCAATGAGATCGTCCTCAAAGTTGCTGACTGTGGCATGGCTTCAAATACTGCCTATGATTAAAAAACAAAATATATGCCATGCTACTTTGTGTAGGTTTTGGATGTATAGAAATTCTGTTGGTTGGTTAGAGCAGTTGCAACCTAAGTGGAAGCAACCCAAAGGAGGAGGAAGTGTTCTTACATCTAGCTGAGGACCATCTGAAGGACACTAGATTGAGGCTTAAATAAGGCTGCAGCTCAGTCTGGGTGGCTGGTAGCTATTCCTCCACTGAGGGAAGCACCTTACATTATTGAACAAACAATGGTTCTCATATCATTGAGCAGACTGCAGCATAGCATACAGCCCCCAGATTATGAGGACAATGATGACACAACCTTCTCAGGAAAATCAAGATGAAATCTTGCGTTTGTGCTCATTTCCTCTGCACTCCATCCAGTGGCGTAGCATGGGTTGCCTGAGCCTGGGGCAGAACGGGGGTGGGGGAGCAAAACGGATAGAGTACCCATGATCATTCAACTGACCAACGGCATCTGTGTCACCCAAGAGATTGCAGTCGAAGAGGTAAGAAAATAAGAGTCATTACGTTGTCTGGAGAGGTCACTTCCTAGTTTGCATGGAGAAGCTGTTTTCAGCTGAGCCCAGTGACGGAAGCACTCAGCTGTATTAAGGCAGCACCGACTGTTGAAATTTTGCAAACCTGACAATTTTCAGCCTGGGGCAACTGCCCCTATGGCTCTCCACACTACACCACTGGCTCCATCTCCTTCCTGGTGTGCATGCCCCCATCCCTTGAATGTGTGGAGTCTGATCCCAGGGCCATGACAGTAAGGATTCCCACTCTCTTCCTTGTTGCCCATTGCTTCATCTCTGATTACTGCTTATATATGGTACCCAACCTACTTTATGGACATTTTTGCTGTTGGGATTCATACCTTGCCTACCACAGGATATCCACTATTCAGGATAATGATCTGGCTTGAGTGTTTCTGTAATAATTACCTGCTGATAAATTATTGCAGCTGCAAAAATTACACATGCATTCATCTGTAACGTGGCCTATTAAATCCCCTGGCACAATGGATCATGATTTAGGATGGTATAATTCTTTTTACTAATGATTGGCTTCAGACTTTTTTTAAAGAGCTTGTTAGCGGAGACGCCATGAATTCATAGATTCATGGAACTATAAGGTGTTTTACAGGAAGAAGAAGGACCTTTTTAACTTGAACATGGCCTTGTATACATAAACTGCAATAGGCTAACTGGTTATATAAGCAGTGAGACCCTATAGCGCTCCTTGGCTGAAACATGGGCTTTCCTATGGTGGAAGACAATTTCACATACAATAGGCTAAGTGCTGCTGTTTCCTGTAGACTGATTATACATCCTAGCCAATGGTGTTATACAATTTATTTTTTAAATTTATGCCTGGCTTCCCATCCCAAAACACATCTTAAGGGTGATAGAGTCCAGTTTGCTTGCCTCTATGCAGCCGCCGCCAATTAACAGTGTCCCATGAACCAAATCACCAGCAAATTAGTGTTGAAAATTTAAAAATTAAAGATTCTTAGCGTGGAGCTTCAGTTATAAAAGGCAGGGAATAAGATGTTTGAAGTTCACCTCCCTTTACTTTATGATTCAGTTGCCAGCTCCTCTGTTGTTGCTGCCAAGATGTTTTTATGACATTAACTTTGACATTTTCAATAATTGCCCATTACACAGACACACACATATGTACATCCTGCAACTCTCCAAAATTAGTTCAATGTGACCTACAGATAATATACAAAACACATATAACTGAATCAGATAAAAATCAGAGAAGCTTTAAAAAAAAAAGCCCAGCAGTGTATAAAAGTGTCCAGATGGTTGAAACAGTTGATTAAAAATATTGAAATATCAAATTGGCAACATTAAAGCAGATGTTTGGTAAAAAGAAAGAAAGAAATGTTTTAAGCTGGTGTTAGTAGCACATCAGTGTGGGGTTTACGTACATAAAGCTAGGGAAATGCATTCTATACTTGAGTGCCGCCAAAGATAATCCTCGTCTAACCGTAGTAGACGGGAGACTCTATAGTAGAACCCCATTAATATTTGGGCAAGTTAATAAGGGAACTAGTGGTTTCTTTCTTTGGTGATTGTGTTTGCAAAGTTGTATATGACCTCGGCCCAGTATACCTGAAGGAGCGTCTCTACCTCCATCGTTCAGCCTGGACACTGAGGTCCAGCTCTGAGGATCTTCTGGTGGTCACCTCACTGCGAGAGGTGAGGTTGCAGGGAACCAGGCAGAGGGCCTTCTCGGTAGTGGCACCCACCCTGTGGAACGCTCCTTCATCAGATGTCAAGGAAATAAACAACTATCTGATTTTAGAAGACATCTGAAGGCAGCCCTGTCTAGGGAAGTTTTTAATGTTTGATGTTTTATCGTGTTTTTAATATTCTGTTGGGAACCGCCCAGACTCGCTGGGGAAACCCAGCCAGATGGGTGGGGTATAAATAAATTATTATTATTATTATTATTATTATTATTATTATTATTACAGGGTAATGCAAACATCCTGAAAATGGCACTGTTCCAACCTTGTAAGGATGTGCTCCAAACGATCTATACAAAGTCAGTGGCCTGGCTGTTGCATTTTGAACCAACTGAAGTTTCTTAGAGTTGTCCTAGGGCAGTTCCCACAACAACAACATGATCTTGAGAACATGACCTAGGTCCAAAATGAAGCACCCCTGAGGATTCCATCCTTTGCACGCTTACATTGAAAGTAAGTCTCATTGAACACGGTGGTGTGGGATAAACACTTGAGTGTTTACATACATACATACATACATACATACATAGGATCAGGCTGCACATCTCACTACAGATTTCCACCTCCCTTTTCTCAGTGGGAGAAACTGAAACCATGTCTGTTGGCTGGACCATGTCTAGCGATTTCAGTGGAAAAATTAAGCTCATGTTCATTTGTCTCCCACTGAAATCAGTGGGACTTGAAACTGCTCAGCTTTTGCTTGGGGTATTTTGTTTGTTGAATATATTATTCCTGACCAATTTTAGCATCATCTGTGAAAACTCTCCATAGAATGATGTGAACCACAAACTCTGTGTGTGTAGTCTCAGTGGACCACGGAATTCAGGATCTTAGGAAGGGGCAGCCTGCTGCTCACAGTCTAGTTTTAATGGCTTCCTTTCAGTGCTCACTGTTAATCATATCACCTCAGAAACAGACTTATAGAGAAGGTTCTTGATCTCAGGGCTTGCTGTTTCACTACCCTGGGTTGCCGTTGCCATCTTCAGTTGTGTTCCTCTTTCCCACTTTCTCATGAATATTCACTCTGCTTCTTAAAAGGAGACCCCCCCACCTCAAACTGTTAACAGTCTCAGTGCCAAAACCTACCTACCTACCTACCTACCTACCTACCTACCTACCTACCTTCCTTCCTTCCTTCCTTCCTTCCTTCCTTCCTTCCTTCCTTCCAACTTTTGACAAATCATCTTAGATCATTACAATTTTATTCTCCCCCCGCCATTGTTCCCAAAACACAGCATGACATGGTAATATTTTTTTTTAAAAGCAATGGAACCTCTGTACTCATTAGCTGCAGCTGTTTTTCCCCTGCTTTGCAATTCTGCAGCATCGCTTGCTGCCTGTCTTGGGTTTTTTGTGTGTGTGTGTCATTGAAATCTCTATTGTCTTGGCATACAGCAGCAGAAGGCCTTCATCTGGAGAGTAAGCAGTTTTGAATGTGTTGTGAAGTCCGCAGAGTAATCCAATTCAGGGAGTGAATGATTGGGAATCATTAAATTTTCTCTTAACGTTACAGTGCTTTGATGACTTTATCAGCTTTTCCACATAAGCCCCGACACTTTCTTCTACATGCTATCACAGCTTATGAAATCGACTGCACTCAAGCCTGTGGCTGGGAATAAAATGCTGACCATTTTACAAAGGAGTTTGATTTCTCTGCCGTTAGCAAGTTAAGGAATTTACAATCTTAACCTTGGACTCACAGTGCCAGAGATTTCTGAAGTGTGGGATTATGGTTGTTTTGATGGGAGCGGGTACACACAATGGCAGCAAAGTTGGAGCAGATGCTATGTCTCTGAAACCGAGAGTGAAACAGTCAAAGAGCTGATTTAGTGGTGCCTACACATAGTTGAGATTAAACCAACTGCTGCTTCTCCTGCCACAATGACACAGAAAATAATACACCAAGGACCAAGATTCAGTCCCCCCAATAATAATAATATAATAATAATAAACTTTTATTTATACCCCGCCCTCCCCAGTCAGAAACCGGGCTCAAATGCCTACAATGAAATTGTATGTGTGCTTCAATGGCCATTTGAAGAAAGTCTAGTGTAGGTATAATAATGACAATGACTGCACAATCTACATGACCTTTGTTCACATGATTCATATTGAGGAATATGGAAGTGACTCAGTCCTGTCTGCAGTGAAACGAAGATGATGTGAGCATTCTGATGCCACTATGCTCCCAACTTCCTGGTGATAGTTCCCAACAGCTTCATATAGATGTTAAATAGCATGAAATTTTAAAAAATGCCTTGAGGCATTCCACAACTGAGTTGCTATAAGCTATTCTTTGAGATAGGTGACACAAGTAGGAAAGGAACCACCACAGAGCAGTGTCTGTAACCCCCCAACTCATAGAGACAGTCCAGGAGGATGCCACTATCAACAGTCTCAAAACCGCTGAGACATCCAGAAGGCACAACAAGGTCACACTCCTTCAGCCTTTCCCCTGGAGAAGGAATTCTTTTAGGATAGCCATGACAAAACCTAGCCTTAACCAGTTTGGGATGGGTCCAGATAATTGGTTTTATCCTAAAGCACTTGCAACTCAACTGTCAACACCTCGAGAGCCTTGCTTCACACATCCTTTGAGGCATTGCCTGATATGTTGTCAGGAACATGGATCAACCGAGCACAGGGGAAGAGTCAGACTTAGAAATGGAGCTAAGTTTGAGAGAGGCCGGCTCCGCAGATGAAGGCTACTTGGAAATTGAGCTAAGTGAGAGGGAGGCCAGATCTGCAAACAAAAGCTGGCTGGCAGAGTCAGGAAGGCTGAACTCAACCCCCCTTCACAAAGAAGACACAAATAGCCCTCAAGAAGTGGGAGAGTTAGGAGGCAGTCAGAGCATTGCTAGGCAACCAGCAGAGAAGCAGATAATGGACAGTGTGTCTAGTAGAAGTGGGGAGGGAAAAGGACAACCTCTAAGTCCTCATGCTCGGAGACTGGACAAGGTCAGAGTGCAACAGAAGGGCAAGAGGGGAAGGGAATCTGGCATCCTTCCTGCTGTGAGTGGGGCAGAGTTTCACACTGACCAAGTCCCTTCAATGTGAGCAGGCGAGAAGCCATGCTCTGGATGTGTTTTTGTAAATAAACGTAACCTAAAACTGCCGGAGAGTCATTAATTCTTATCGGGGCTTGCTTGCCTGCCTGAGATCATTACATATGTCTGTTAAGCTTATTCAGGAACCTATGGCAAGGGAAAGTTTTTTAATAGCCTAAGCGCACAGTGTCAACTTTGAAAGCTTCTTGACACTTTCAAATAACTCTCAAATGTTAAGGGAAGACAACCCTGTGGAAGCCATGCTGCCTCAGTAAGTACTCAGTAAGACTTGCCCATTTATACACTTGGTAACTCTGTCATTAATAGTGCTTCCCAACAGGTTTCCCAGAGTGGATGTTGAGCTAATTTACCTGTAATTCCCCACTCAACTCCCCCATTGTTACATTAAAAAAAAAGAGAGAGTTATATTGGCCACGTTCCATTTCTCAGGTACCTAGGCTTAGGGACAAATTACTCTTTTTAATATTTTATTTTTAAAAAGAAATCTGCAATTTTACATTTGAGTTCTTTAAGAACTTTTGAGGAGATGCCACCTAGATCCAGTGATGTCTCCATTTTTAATATAGCAATCCGACCTAGAACAATGGTTCCCCACAGACCACTTGAAAATTGCTCATGGTCCTGGCAGAACTGATGTGTTTTCTGCCTGTTTTAGCAACTGTAATGCACTTTGCTAGACGCTGCATGCTTTTTAATTGTAACGTTACAGGTTTGCCACAACCACCTGAATGAAGCTCAGGGTTGAAAGTTTGGGAATCCCTAGCCTAGAACGTCAATTCCTTTCTTCTGGACAATGTTCAGGCACATAGAAATCTCCCCTACATCTTCTGCAGTGGAAGTCAGATGCAAATAATTCATTCAGCTTCTCTGAAGTCCTGAGGTCAGATGCAGACGGCATTTATTGGCTGGGGGTGGACCACTTCGGTCTGCTCCCAAACCACGCCCACCCAGCCTGGCTGGATTGGCCCAAAATTCAAACACTGGCCAATGGGAAAATCCACCCACCAAAGTGGCCAGGGGAATCCCCCAATTGCCAGCCAACTGCCCAGTATTGCTCTGCTGGGATTGGGGCCTACGACAGCCCACTCCGGGACTGAATAAGCGGCCATTTCTGCACAGCAAACCTTCACCCATAGTTCCAGCCACTGCCCTACTCAGTTTCCGCCATCTTTAAGGGTATTAATGTTATTAGCAATGAGCTTCTTGAATTCTTGTTTAGCACCCCTAATTGTCTACTTTCATTTCTTTTGCCAAAATTTATGTTCCTTTTCATTCTCATTTGGAAAGTGCTTCCATTTTCGGGGTGGGGACCCTTTTTACTTTTGAAAACTTTGTTGCCCCTCTTTGTTAAATATGCTGGCATCTTCTTGGCCCTAGTGGTACCTTTTTCAGATTTGCAGTCTACCTTCTAGCTGAGTTTTTACTATTGTGGTTTGAAGTTTCCTAATTTAGTCAGAAGTGAACTTTTTTGGCAATTAAATTTCTGCTGAATTTGATAGTGGTGTGTTCACTGCTTCTAATTAGTTCAAAAGATGCATGAGCTGGACTGCACAAGCAATCTAATTTTCCTCACCTGTGATAAAACAACAGCAGTAGACTCTGATATGTGTGAAAGAGAAGTACAAAATGAAAGTAGATTCCCATTATTTAGTCCTACGCATGATATTTTCCTGTAGAAATGCAAATATAATAACCAATAATAGGCACATAAGGTAAGTTTATATATATTCAGAATAATCCATTGAAATGAATAATTAAGATCTATTATCTGAATGTTGCAATCCTTTAGGTGAGACAAATAAAATCAATTCGAAACCATATCCAGTACGGCACATTGCATGTTCACAGCATCTTAAACAATGGAGGGGGGGAAATGAAACCCCAAATGAGAACCTAAACAGAACTAGATCAAAACCTGCAACTTTGTCAAACAGTAGGGGGCAATGAAACATAAAATCAGGACACAACATAATTTATTTGATAAACTACAGGGAATGTAAAACAGCATATTATTCCATGAACATCACTGGCTTTTAGTGAATGTTTTTGCTGCATTTGTATTCAGTGGGCATCTTTAAGGTGGGGAGAGAAAGCTATAATTTTATTCACGTTACCTACAGAAGCAGTTGCCTAGAAATACATGCAAATGTTATTACCTTGTGAAATGTTAGCAGGTTGGTAAGGATTCTCAGGACATTTGGAGATGTACCTTTAAGTGGTTAATACTTGCGCAGCTGTTAAAAGGCTTCAGGTACCTGATATGTCATGTGTCTTTAGTTTGTTATACGTTGCCTGTGAATCAGAAGATTCCAAATTTAAAAGTAGGGGAGGGAGGGGGAGAGGGAATCAGATTCTTCTAATTACTTGTCACTCTCTGGTAGTAGCATATGCTTAGTGTATGTAATTACATATTTTTGTTCATTTCAGATATTTATACAAAACACTTCAACGCTTTAGACATTTGAGAGCTTTATTTATTACCAAAGAGTGCTAAGTAGATTCACATTGAAATGTAATTATCCCTATAAAGTTGCAGCACTTCATTTTCACAGCACATATTTCAAAATTTCAATGTGTAATTGTAGGTTTCGGGGTGTGTGTGATTTTTTTTTTGGTCATGCCAGTAATGGCCAGAAATGCCTTTTAAACCATGTACAGTGCTCCACATTTAATGCTGCATGCTTTTTATATCTGCTTGCCTCTATATTTACACTGCTTGCTGTTAGCAGGGTTGAAAAGCTGCAGTAGAAGGCAGGCACTGAAGAGCTGGAAGCCGACATCCCGGCTGCTTTTATTTACTGCGTTTGCAGTGATTTTTAGTACAGAGCAGATTTTTTAAACTGGTGTGAAGATTATAATTCTGAAAGTCAAGTGCTCAGATCCCTGCAATTTATCTACAGGTACACCCCATGACTTAAATGATCCTTCCGTGCTTTTAATTTCCACAGTGTTCCTCTGCCTCCACAGATCCTTGTGACCCACAATGCTGATGTGACAATGGCATGGCTGTCAACTTTCGGATTTGAAAATAAGGGATTTTTTCAAACTTTCGGATTTGAAAATAAGGGATGCCGCGAGGGCAGTGCAATGGCACCAAGTAGCCTCGCCACCCTGCGCTCCAGAGGCTGCGCGCAAACGGGTGAGCGAAAGAGTAGACGGCAGGCAGGCTGCGTAGACGGCAGGCAGGCTGCCTGTCTGGTTAGGCGTGAGGGTCTGGCTGCACAAGGCATGCAAGCTCCGCCCCCAGTCGGTCTCAGACTCCTTATTGGCAGCCGAGCAACACAGCTGAGGAGCCTCCCTGGCCAGCAGGGAGGGAGAGGAGCTGCATCCTTTGAAATCCAGGAAATTTAAGGGATATCAACAATCCAGGATAGCAGCGGGAAATGGCATTGGAATAAGGGAGTTTCCCGCAAAAAAGGGAGGGTTGACAGCTATGGACAATGGTGGGTGAAAAGAAGGTTCAGCAGAGTTAATTCAAATGTTAGGAAGCTGTCATGTGCCATATGCAAGTTGCAACCAAATAGGCATCTTTCTCTTGTGCGCCAAGAGCCCAAAATGCATAGCACTACATTTAGATTGCTTTGGCTGAAGACTAACTTTAGTCTTTGTCTGCTGTCTTTCAGGACTGGACCTGAAAGACAGAGGGCCTTCTCGGTAGTGGTGCCCGCCCTGCGGAATGCCCTCCCATCAAGGAAATAAACAACTACAGTGGTACCTCGGTTTAAGAACAGCCCTGTTTATGAACTATTTGGTATACGAACTCCACAAAACCGGAAGTAGTGTCCCGTTTTGCAAACTTTACATCGGTCTACGAACGGAAGCCGAATGGTGGAAGGGCACCGGCGGCAGGAGGCCTCATTAGGGAAAGCGTGCCTCAGTTTAAGAATCGTTTCGGTTTAAGAATGGACTTCTGGAACGGATTAAGTTCATAAACTGATGTGCCATTGTATCTGACTTTTAGAAGACAACTGAAGGCAGCCCTGTTTAGGGAAGTTTTTAATGTTTGATGTTTTATCGTGTTTTTAATATTCTGATGGAAGCTGCCCAGAGTGGCTGGGGGAACCCTGCCAGATGGGCGGGGTAAAAATAATAAATTATTATTATTATTATTATTATTATTATTATTATTATTAGCTCAGAGTGTATGAACTACACCTCATTCATAATTACTAAATTCCAATCTGTGAAACTTCAATGTGTAAAACACTAAAATATAAAAGGTGCACATTTTACCCAAGTTTTCATTTCTTCTGCATTTGCTATCATTCCCAGTCCCAAAGACTGCAAGCTGGCAAAAAATATTAAACTTGTTCATGGCCAAAGGGAAGAGAAGTAGAGGGCACTTCACAGACAAAGCAGAAAGGGTGGACTGAGGGTGCTTCATTTAAAAGTGTATTTTGAGGCATTTCAATTGAAGCAGCTCTTAAAGCTAGTCCGAAATTCAACAGTTACATTGGATGCAAATGGAGACCATTGCCATGGAACCTTCGATTTGTGCACTTAGATTTCTGCATCCCTTCAGAGTAGCGTGGTTTTTTTTTTTAACAAACAAACAAACATTTTTTTTATTAAATATTTCTTGGTTTCCAAAAATATGTGCAATGTCTCTTTTTTCAAGTTACATTTTCTACAGATCAGTTTCATTTGTTGAGATGTTAGTGTTACATTGGGAAGAAAAGAGGGAAAGGGGTGGAGGGGGTCAGGGTCAGGTGGCAATGTTTCTATTCTACTTGATATATGTATGGGGTTTTGTGTCAGTGTTGCTTGTGCGGGTTCTCTTTACTATTCGCTTGTATTCCTTTGGTGGTGAAAGAGGTTGGGTTTGGCCTAAGGTGTGGTTGTTTGTTTGTGATTGACTGTAGTGAACTTTGTTTTCATGTGTTATTGGGGTGGGTGGGTGTTTTTGAATCAGATTAGCCAGATTGATTTGTATGCTGATGATGGATTCTTGCCGTTGTCTTGTTGGGTTGTGTATGTGATAAAGGGGAGCCATACTGGGGTGACTAAACATCTTCCAAGACAATAATGCCCACTCACATCACAAAGAACTCATAACCCACCTACTCTCAGCAGCCAGAAACATCATAGCCAGACAGTGGAGAGACCTGTCAGGACTAAACATAGACCAATGGTACCCAATAGTATGGGAAACAGCCTTATTAGAAAAACTAACCAATACAGTCATACCTCATGTGGCGTCCGCTTCAGGTTACGTCTTTTCAAGTTGCTTCCTGTGGCAACCTGGAAGTACCAGAATGGCTACTTCTGGGTATCGCAGCTCGCGCATGTGCAGAAGCGCTAAATCGCGCCCCGCATGTGCACAGACGCGGCGCTTCTGGATGCGAATGCTTCGAGTTGCGGACGTGCCTCTGGGATGGATTACATCCGCAACTCAAGGTTCCACTGTAAACGGGGACAAATAGAAGAAGACGCCTTCAGCCCGGTATGGCTCCCCTTTATCACATACACAACCCAAAAAGACAACAGCAGAGTAGCAATTTTAAAACTTGGAAACCCATCATCACAGGTTTCCTTTCAAGTCTGGAAACTATGGGAAGCACATCTGGCACTTGGAGTATCCCCTCTTACACCTATTTTGGACTCCCCAAGGTTTCACTATATAAGCAACTTGAGCCAATATAAACAATGGGCAAGAGCAGTAATATTCAGGAAATGGGACATTCTCCCAAGAGGACACCCAATTACTGAAGAAATTTTTAAGAAATGACTTGGGAATATTTAAACTAATTGGTTGAAAATACAACAAATTTGTTTGCTCATTCACTTATTCACAAAAGTGATGGGCTTTGATCCCAATGGAGAAAGTATCTCAATGCTTTAGATTGACGTATACTCTGCGGATGTGATCTGAATCTTTACTGTAAGAGATTTTCCAAGTTAGTTTTGATGCTGTGTGGGTGACTGCATTCAAGACTTAACATTTGTGTGTGTATGGGTCGTCGAAGACAACATTTTGTGTTGGGTAACTGCTTTTAAAACTCATTGGGGGCCTTGGGCTGGTCACCATCTTTCAGACTAACTCACCTCACAAGATTGTGAGGATAAAATGGGGAGACAGAGAACCATGCATGCTACATTAAGCTCCTTGGAGGAAAGGTGAGATATAAATGTAAAAAATAAATAAAAATAAAGCCTCATGTGTTTAAAATGCAGCAGAAACACACACCGAAACAGATTTCATAAACCAGCCATTAATTTCAGGGCACTAAAATATCAGTTAAAAACAGCTTGTAGCCTTAGCTGCAATTAACACATTTTTATAACTCTCCAACTCACAATGTACGATATAACAGAAGCTCCCATTACGGTTTTGATGTGTTTCTTAGAAAACTAATTATTGCTTTCCCTCCAGAATTTGGAACATGGGGACAACGCTGCGGAAGTCCTGGTAAATTTTGGCATAAAATGCCACCTGGTATTAACGACCATATTTTTCAAGGACACAGAAAATCATATGTAGAGTTATATCCCAAATTTCTGTCTTCATCCATTAGTGGAACATCTCAATCTAATCTGTTTATTTATTTATCCATCTATAACCAAGTTTGCCAGCCGTCCTTCATTACATATTTATCACCGGGTAGTTTCCAACGTAAAATCTAGAAACATGCAGAAAACTCCCCTAATACAAATAAAGGCACACAGCACTGAAAAACTAAAGTCTAAAATAAAACAAATGCAGCTAAACAGTGGCAGTGTATAGGAACCTAAGAGGAGCCCTGCTGCATGAGGCTAAAGACCCATCTAGTCCACCATCCTGTTCTCACAGTGACCAATCAGATGCCCACAAGTAGGATCTGAGTACAACAGCACATTCAACAGAAAATGGCATTCAGAGACAGAGACCGGATCTCCACTGACCTGTTTTAACACCCACCCACCCCTATTAGAATGGTATTAGATAGGTCATTCTACGTCATAGGCAGGGCCAGATTTAGGTTTGATCCATAGCTGTCAACCCTCCCTTTTTTGTGGGAAACTCCCTTATTCCAATGCCGTTTCCCGCTGCTATCCCAGATTGTTGATATCCCTTAAATTTCCCGGATTTCAAAGGAAGCAGCTCCTCTCCCTCCCTGCTGGCCAGGGAGGCTCCTCAGCTGCGTTGCTCGGCTGCCAATAAGGAGTCTGAGACCAACTGGGGGCGGGCGGAGCTTGCATGCCTTGTGCATCCAGACCCTCATGCCCAACCAGACAGACAGCCTGCCTGCCGTCTATGCGCTCGCTCTTTCGCTCACCCGTTCGCGAACGAACAGCCTCTGGAGCGCAGGGTGGCGAGGCTACTTGGTGCCATTGCACCGCCCTTGCAGCATCCCTTATTTTCAAATCCGAAAGTTTGAAAAAATCCCTTATTTTCAAATTCGAAAGTTGACAGCTATGGTTTGATGAGGCCCTAAGCTACTGAAGGTAATGGGGCCCTTTATATGTCCAGCTGTCCTTTGTCAACAACAAATTGTCGCTGGTTTTTTTGTGTTGAATATATGTTATATGGTAATTTATGGACTTAATAGGTATCTAAAGCCATTTGCACATAACCAAATATGTAATTGTTGAACTGAAATACAATTAAGAAGAAGTATATTAATAGTGAAATACAATTAAGAAGAAGTATACTGTATATAGTTTGAGAACCAAGATACCACTGTATATAGAAATGAGCAAACCAGTGATATTTTAGGGAGCAGGCTAGCAGGCGGGGCCCATTACAGTGGTACCTCAGGTTATAATTGCTTCAGGTTACAAACTCCGCTAACCTGGAAGAGTTACTTCGAGTTGAGAACTTTGCCCCAGGATGAGAATGGAAATCGTGTGCCGGCGGCGCAGTGGCAGGAAGAGGCCCCATTAGTGAAAGCATGCCTCTAGTTTAGAACAGTTTCAGGTTAAGAACGGACCTCCGGAACGAATTAAGTTCGTAACTAGAGGTACCACTGTACTTACATCATAGGAGCCTACACAATACAAAACACTGTTGCTGTATGTAGATTTTATTCTATTTGTTTTTTATCTTATATTTTGGAAATGTACATCCAGTTTTTTTCCCTTTAATATTTTTGGGGGCCCCCAAGAGAGTGGGGCCCGAAGCTATAGCTTGTTTAGCTTATACGTAAATCCGACACTGGTCATAGGGCATATTTGTCACAAGATATGGTCACAAGAGCTTCTCCATTAATGCGAGCAGGGACAGCAGAACTTTGTGGGAATTTGACCCAACTCCGCTCAAATCATATTATTGTACACAGTTCAATGTGCATCACGTTCCTCATTGAGTTGCGCATCCCTCTCTGAACAGTGTAATGTGAATCTAAATGTTGCTGCATACCATGGGAAGAGATCATCTTGGATATCCAATTAACTTAATTTTTTAGAAGATCTGACAACCATTCTCAAACCTGCTGCCTGCTTGCGATTGTTGTTGTTGTTCAGTCGTTCAGTCGTGTCCGACTCTTCGTGACCCCATGGACCAGAGCACGCCAGGCACGCCTATCCTCCACTGCCTCTCGCAGTTTGGCCAAACTCATGTTAGTAGCTTCGAGAACACTGTCCAGTCATCTCATCTTCTGTCGTCCCCTTCTCCTTGTGCCCTCAATCCTTCCCAACATCAGGGTCTTTTCTAGGGAGTCTTCTCTTCTCATGAGGTGGCCAAAGTACTGGAGCCTCAATTTCAGGATCTGTCCTTCTAATGGGCACTCAGGGTTGATTTCTTTAAGAATGGATAGGTTTGATCTTCTTGCAGTCCATGGGACTCTCAAGAGTCTCCTCCAGCACCATAATTCAAAACCTGCTTGCGATAGTTATCCACAAAAACCAAGTATCTTAGTTTTGCTCTGTGAGCTGAAGACCATGGCTATAAGGGCATCCCTACACTGTTGGGTTGGGGAGGGAGAAAGCTACTACTGGGCTATTCATTTAAATGTTGTCTCTATTCTACTGAAGCAAACAGGAGTTTTGCCATTCAATATCACAGCGTGAGATATGTCACAACTCTTTTATATTACTGTTGGCATTCTAGTGCAAAGCCGAGTGGTGTCAAATTACATATTTAGCTTCTGAGATTGATTGATTGCTTCACTGAGGACTGGATATAGTATTCTGCTGCTTATCTGAGTCAATGTTTCCCCCCCCCCCCTCAGTACTGTGAAGTAAATTAAAATAAAGTGTTTTAATCTACTGCTTATGATAAAGAAGACCAAATCTCATTCCAATAAATGTGAAATACAGCTTGTCATGTTCCTTTCACTTTGTGGAAATGCTACCACAAGGCTTAGCCAGTTAAGTCTAATATGTTGACATTTATTTTTGCTGCAATAAATGTTAGGATTATATTTTTGCATTAAATTCTGGCATTTTTAAAGATCACTATGACAAGTAATTTATTCTTCAAATCACTCTAGTTTGTTCCCCCCCCTGTACTTTTTGAATATGGATTTGGCCGTGTATCTCCAAGGCACGGTACAAAGCATATTCCGTGTGTTTTGCAAGCTATTAGTTTGATTTAAATCCATTTTTTTTCTGTCAGGATTTACGCAAGGTTTTTCTTGATGTTATTTGCTCTGAATTACTGCCCAGAAATAATCACACTGAATCCAATTTCACACAGACTGTGTGGCCTATGAAGTCTGTCACTGCAAAGCTGTTAAAGCTTTTTATATTTTGTTTTAGTGGAGGTGATTCTTCCCATTTGCAGAGGCTATGAAGAGCATAGCTTCATGACTTGCCAGCCCTTCAGCACGTGATAAAAACTGTTTCTTCAGAAGTGAGACTGTCATTTCAAAAGCAAACATAGAGAATGTTTTTAAAAAAAAACAACAACAACCACACAGCATAAATTTGAAATCATAACATAATAATAAATGGAGACACAATATTAGAGACATAATAATATTAGAGACATAATCCTGAAACTTCCTTTTTTAAAAAAATATATATACTTTATTTCAGAATTTTTAAAATACAATCACTCCGACTCGCAAACAAGCAAATAGGAAAAAAGGAAAAAATACAAATCATAAAATACAAATACCACCATTCTTTCCAAAAAGGAAAAAAAAAATGATAGAGAGAAAAGAAAAAGAAAGAAGAAAAAAGAAGAAAAGAAGAGAGAAGAAAGAAAAATAAGGAAAAAATATATATTAAAAAATGACTTCCCATCATTTCTATATCGTTTCCCTAAATTTATACACATATCTTACTCACAAAGTTGTCTCTGACATAAAAATCATTCTAGAAAAAAAATGTACATCTATATATTCCCTTATGTATCTCAATCCAAACATATCACCAAATCAGTTTTAATACCTTCTTTAATCAAATAATCTTCCACATATTCCCACTCAATTTTTATTTTTTGTTTGGGGGTATTTCTAATTGCTGCTGTCATCTTTGCTAAATTCATATATTCTACTAGTTTGATCTGCCAATCATGAACTGTTGGAATTTTCTCCCCTTTCCAATTTGAGCTATCAACATCCTAGCTGCTGCGCATGCATACAGAAAGATATTTTTCCTATCTTCGGGCATGTTCTCAGGAATCATGCTTAAAAGAAAAGCTTCTGGTTTCTTCTCAAACGTCGCTTTCAGCATCTTTTTCATTTTATCATGAATCTCATTCCAGAATTTAAACACTTTTGTGCATTTCCACCAACAATGAAAGTACCGGTAACTACCTACAATCTCGTGGCATTTCCAACATTTGTCTGCGTCTGTTTTGAATTTTTTTGCCAATTTCTTTGGTGTTAAGTGCCACCTATACACTAACTTCTTCATATTTTCTCTAATTCCCATGCACGCCGTGATGGGAATCCTGAAACTTCCATTCAAACCTGCTTCCCTTCTCAGCTTTATACAATTGCTCATTTTTTCCTTACTGCTCCATATAATTGACTGCTGGTTGTGGCAGTAGGTATTTTGCAATATCCATGACTGTCTAGTGACAGGAAGTGGGCTTGGGTCTTGAACGTACAGTATTTGCAACTGCTACTTTAAGAGGAACAGATGACGTTCTCTGTTTTAGTTTTGGCCTAATTGCTGGAGGCATTCACTGCAGGAATGAAGCCACTTACGAGTTGCTCATCCGTGCTTGAAAATGTATTCAGGGTTTGCCAAAGAAAGGATTTATTTCAACTGACTCACACATCCATTTGCACATGTGAATGCCTGGCTCATCCACGGCATTTATACAATTGTGGGATCAAGCATTCTTGAAGTCCCAGTCTACTTCCTGCCATGCATATTCAGCCAGTAGTTTGGAACGTAGTTGCTGTTTTCACATCATGTTAAAGCACAGCTAATATTCAACTATGGTTTAACATGGTTTAACTATGGTTTTCCAGTGTATGGTTTCCATTAATTTCCATTAACTATGGTTTAACATGGTTTAACTATGGTTTTCCAGTGTATCTGAAGAAGTGTGCATGCACACAAAAGCTCATACCAAGAACAAACTTAGTTGGTCTTCTAAGGTGCTACTGGAAGGAATTTTTTTATTTTGTTTTGACTATGACAGACCAACACGGCTATCTACCTGTATATGGTTTAACATGATTGTGTACATAGCTCATCATGTTGTCCGAACCAGCTCTTGTGATTTGCTTTTCTCCAAGCAAGCCATAAGTAGTGAGCCAAGAACAAGCCTTAGCAATCCAGGTTCAGTTCACATGACAATTCAAGTCTTCTGGGTCAAACCTCAAGGCAGTTGTGGCTATAGTGAAGTCACCATGGAGTGCCATCGTGTTGTTGGATAAATCATTTCTTAAAGGATTGGTATCTGAAGAAGTGTGCATGCACACAAAAGCTCATACCAAAAACAAACTTAGTTGGTCTCTAAGGTGCTACTGGAAGGAATTTTTTTTATTTTGTTTTGACTATGGCAGACCAACACGGCTACCTACCTGTAATTGGATAAATCATTTCTTACAGGATTATTATTACTATTATTTAGAAGATTTATACTCTGTTTTCTTCACAGAACAGTGCAATAATTAAGGAATTGATGGTGGAAATTGATTATTTGAAATTCTTCGTATCTACTTTCTATGACTGCCTTAATATGACTACTTTTAGAAATTCAGAACCCAAGTGCAGTCGTACCTTGGAAGTCAAACAGAATCCATTCCGGAAGTCCGTTCAACTTCCAGAACGTTCGAAAACCAAATCCTGCAGCCAATCAGAAGCCCGTGAACCCCCATCAGACATTGGGGTTCCAAAAGAACATTTGCAAACCAGAACAATCACTTCTGGGTTTGCAGCGTTCAGGAGCCAAAACGTCTGAGTTCCAGGGCTTTCGACAACCAAGGTACCACTGTAATTAGAAACCTGGTTGCTATTACTGAAGGCTCAAAGTCACTTGCAACTAATGGATCTAATACATCTTACCTCAACCACCCATGTTTGGAAACCTCAATCCACAGGACTTTACTGCTGGAAGATTGGCTAGAGTCAGGGCAATTGTTAAAACATCTGATGGATAGAGTCACACCAGCTATTCTATTCTTTCTCTAGGTTCTAATCCCTGTTTCAAGATAGAATCAGTCCTCATCTCTTTCCTAATGTCATGATGTTAAAGAGTGGCTGTTTTGTGTTAATGTATCAAGGGGAATGATCCAAATGTTTGGAAATGATACAGGAGGCACATGCTTTGCCGGATAGATGTCTCAGATTAGCTTTGACCATTTACTTTCAATGCACAGGTAAACAGTTGTGGGAATTAACATTCTAAATGCAGACATTTCTTTTGTGGCAACCAAATTATTTGCCTTCAGACTCAAGAGATTTATTCTTAGAAGGCTTTCATTTTTTGGAAATTGAGCTTGCTTGCTTTCCCACAGAGTTCCTGAGAACTAGACGGCAGTTTTGTAATTTGGCATTTACGAAAAGATATGCCGATGTTTCATTTCCAGTTCAGTTCAGAACCTTCTAAATTGGCTCAGGTTCCTGTAAACAAAGTATGAAATTCTCCTTACATTTTTCGTATGATGCACTGTTCTTAATCATCTAAATTTAGTGTTATTTTAACCAGCTAAAATGAGTGACTGAACAATAGGAAATTGTATGACAATCATGCTGTAAAGAAAGTGAAATGAAGGACAAAGTGTCATGCCGTTGCCTTTCTAGGTACATTTTTAAACATTCACTTCATCATGAAAAGTTGCATTCTGGAATGTCTAAAAATGTCACCCTGTGATATGATACACACAAAGAAACTCCATTGTGTTAGCCTGCAGGCAAACCATTTTTTAAAGTGCCAACTGTAGTCTCTGTACAGAAAGTTAAAATAAAAAAGACAAATGCCATAAATCAAAACAATAAGTCCCCATTGATTGCAATAATGCAGGGATGGGAGACACACACCCCACTCAAAGGCTTCATGTCCTCGGGGGTAGCCTGTTGGGAGCGGCATGAAGCGATGTGTGGGACAGTGTCAAAAGTGAAAATTCTAACACATGGGTACACGCTTACATACTATTCATCCATCATCTGGCCTTTTTCACATGCCCACCCGTTTCCTAATTTGGGAATAAACCCCATCGAACAAAACAGGGCTTATTTCTGAGTAGAGATGGAGGGGGAGTTTGATGCAGTTAGCATTTGAAGCTGACCGAATCAGAGTTGCACTTTCCAATTATGATTATATATTATTTCCCAGTTTCTATCCAAAAGTACAATTTTTATGCATGCAGATCAATGATTGGTAAGTAATGCAAGATGATTATCAATGCATACGCTGAGTCATTGAGCAAATCTCACTGAGTTCAATGGGTTTTAGGCTATAATCCTATGTGTTTCCTTGGAATAAAATCCATCAAACAAAGTGAAACTTACCTCTGAGTTAATACAAATAGTATTGACCAGCAGGTTCATAATACAGAGGGTATGTGAGAACAAAAAGGCAAAGACAAAGGCAACAGCGTCTGAGGACAGATGTTTTTCCTGACTTATGTATAGTACTCCAGACTGTGGAAGGAGCGCATGACTGTGTGGCCTGCTGTGTAGATGCTAGTCCTTGATGGTGCCTTGTATACACTTTGGCCCAGGATACACTCAACATATCTTCCTATTGCCTCTTAGCTTAGGGCCAAAGTGTATTGGACCAAAATACCCTACACACCAAACAGAGAATTCTGTCTACGTTGAATCTTTGAAACAATCCATTCAAAATGCAGAGCCAGGTGTTACAATGATAAATGAAGCAGTCAGAGCGAATCACTTGTGCCTCTTGGTGAATGACAAAGTACAAGGAGCCTTCCACAGATGTTGGAAATTATGAAGGAGCAAAGCAGGTGCTTAAATCCTGTTTACTAAAAATAGGAACAATGATCAGGTTACAAAAGAAGCCGGCATTTCATCTGTCAGGTTTCAGCTGGCAGTGCTCCCCGCTTACCAATCAGCTCTTACAATGAGCCCAACATTCAGTGTGTGTGTGTGATTTTTTGTTATCTTGTTACATTGCTATTGATGCTGGATTTGAAACCATTAAAAAAAAACTTCCTGGCATGGTGTTGCCTAACAGCATATGTGTGGGTCCGAAATCAGGCATACTGTTTGCGGGAAGCTTTTTAACTCTTACTGGAAGTTGGGGGTGGTTGCTACGAAACAATTAAACAAATCATCTCTGCCTCTGCTGATATGTTTGATGTTTAATGTATGTCCTCGAAGTCTACCCTGAGCAGACTGTCAGCTGCAACCACCACTTTTGAATCCTGCAGAGTTGAATCCTGACCCTGTAGTGCCAACCCAACCATGCATTGCAGCCAGCCAGGTGATTGGCATTCGCTTCCACCAGGTCTTACAGCTGCAGGCAGCCTTCTGGATGATCAAACAGCAGGAGAAGGAGACAAAAGACATTCTGAGCTAAGACACAGAACAGGGTGCAATCGCTATAGAGTAGTGGTAAATTGGGACATGCAATAGCTCATCATGAAAGCCATGCTCCCAAGGAGAGTCCAAGAATGCAGACAGCCATTATTATGCACACATGTTGAAAAGGTAAAAGGTAAAGGAACCCTGGACAGTTAAGTCCAGTCAAAGGTGACTATGAGGTGCAGCGCTCATCTCGCTTTCAGGCCAAGGGAGCCGGCGTTTGTCCACAGACAGCTTTCCGGGTCATGTGGCCAGCATGACTAAACCACTTCTGGCACAACGGAACACCATGATGAGTGCCAGAGTGCATGGAAATGCTGTTGACCTTCCTGCCACAGTGGTACCTATTTATCTACTTGCACTGGTGTGCTTTCAAACTGCTAGGTTGACAGAAGCTGGGACAGAGAGCTCACCCCATTGCACAGATTCAAATCACTGACCTTCCAATCAGCAAGCCCAAGAGGCTCAGTGGTTTAGACCAGTGTTTCCCAACCTTTGGTCTCCAGCTGTTTTTGAACTACAACTCCCATCATCCCTAGCTAGCAAGACAAAAGGTCAGGGATGGTGGGAATTGTAGTCCAAAAACAGCTGGAGACCAAAGGTTGGGAAACACTGGTTTAGACCACAGTGCCAACCATGCTCTGTTAAACACCTTTACCTTTTACTGTGTCAGACCAACACGGCTACCTACCTGAATCTAGCTCCACTGAAGTTAGTAGTGTTTACTTCTAACTGCATAGTAAAATTTATTTTTGTAAAACACATTGAGGTTAAATAAAAGATATTCAGTCAACTGAAATAAAAACTTTTGATTTTAATCAGATATTCAAGTAACCTTGAAAAGAACTGTTCCCCTATAAACTGTTAGCCTGAAGTGGGAAACCTGTCAAAGGAAAGAATGGAAGTATATAGCCTATGCTTGATTACTTTCCTAATTATATGACTTCCACAAACAGATCTGTGAAATCCATGTGCTCTAGCAGATGACACCAATGCTCCTGACAGTGCTCAGTCCTTATTACAGACTTCCTCAGTGAATATATTGGAAGTAGGAAGACCCTGAGGAGCAAAGCAGGTATTCCTGATGGCAGCCTGTCCTCCTATTCATTATCACTTTTGCTTCTGGAGTCCTGGAGGTGGTTCTGATTAACTTAGACAGGGACAGAAATGCAGCTAAGTTTTCCTGGGATTCAGCAAGATCCATGGTCAGGGTTTCTTCTGGTTTTGTGTCTTGGAGACTCTACTTGGCTGGATAGGCTCATTGTGGTCCCTGCAGACTCTGTGGTGACAAGTTTGTCATGTACATAAGCAGCTCACTCTAGTCCTCAATGGGCATCTGGAGAGAACACATGCCCCTATTTGCCAACTCTGCATTGAGAAGGGAAGTCTGAAGTGGGATTCTCACTGTGGTGGGGTGAATGCATTTAATCCTCATGATATGGAATCCTCATCAGACCTTTCATTCAGACCTTTCCTCTCAACACAGAAGTGGAGTAGTGTTGGGGATGGGATGTTGGGGGTTGAAGCTAGCATGTGCACGCCTACCCCCACTTTTTGCTGACCATGACAGGCAAATGCCTGTAGACAGCTCCTGTTGCTTGAGCAGATACCAGATAACTAAACAGCCCTCCACTGACGTCAAAATTACTGCCCTGGTATGTCAAGAAAAATCACCAACGAAAATTATTATTAAGCCAGCGGGTTCCATGTTTCTACCTGCCACAGAAAAGGAGCTGTGTTCCTTCCATCGCGCTTCAAGAGAGAATTGACAAACTTTATTTATTTATTTATTTTTAAAAAGGTTCTCAACAGATAATATTTATGTTTTTGCTTTTCAATTGCTTCTGTTTCACCAATGGAAACCGTTTACAATTCTGTGAAAGGTTGGGAGGGCTTGTCACCATTGCGGCATGACAGCAGGTGATAAGATTCAAACATATGAAATGGTTCATTTTGTTGTCATTTTCAATCTGCTTCCATACCTGTATCAGCAAATCTCTAGCTGCTTGCACTACTTATTCTCTCCATGTAGAATGACAAATGCTGCATTTTAAATATAGTGTTAGTTATTAACACATGTCAACTAAAAATTAAAGTAGTTGTTTTGTTGAGCCTTAATTAGGAGAGCTGTGAGGATGCTCTGATTTCGCACAAGCACAGAGGAAGCACAGAAGTCTGCTTACCCCCTTTGAAGGGTGTGGCAGCTTTGCTGGAAGGCCAGCACCTCCCCCCCCCCATTACAGGGCTGGATCTGGGGAGCTGATCCTGGCCAGAGCACAAGTTTTGGCTTGCGCTCCCAGCTTGAAATCCTGCTCCATGTCAGTTGGCCAATGGCAGGCTAGCGTGGAAGGCTGGGCTATCTGGGGGCGGGCATAAGGGAACAATCAGGCTTCCCTCAGGTCCACTCCCAGGGGATTTAAATCAGCCCACACCAGCCCCGGACACGCAGCTCTTCTTCGTCGGATCAACCCACCCACCCACTCTGGTAATTTTGCATTTACTCATTGAATTGACCTTGCTATGACCTTCGGTGGTAGCTGTATTTGCGCAGACAGGTAGGAATTTGCCTATCAGGTGAATTGGCCATGACCTGGAGGTTTTGCCTACATCGTAGCAATCATCATAACTTTGGCGGTTTAAGCATTGGGTAACCTTAGCCTCCAGAAATACGGTGTCCCATTAAAGCAGGTTTCCTCAAACTCGGCCCTTCAGATGTTTTTGGCCTACAACTCCCATGATCCTAGCAGACCAGTGGTCAGGGATGATGGGAACTGCAGCCTCAAAACATCTGGAGGGCCAAGTTTTAGGAAGCCTGCATTAAAGGGATCCATGATGGAGTTGCTTCTGTCCATTTATCCAGATGGGGGGGCTCGGGCCTCAGCACTCCTAGAGGCAGCGATCCCTGCGGGGATCCCCCTTCTCGATGTAAGTCATAGGAATCCCCGCTGCCGGGTTGACCCTGATGTCATTTCTGGTGGGCAGTCCGGAAATTGAAATGCTTACGTAGTCAATAAAGTTGTGGCCTGATTTGATCCCATTCAACTGTGTGGTCTCTTTTATTGGTAGCTCACTTGAGTGGGGTGTGTTTGTGTGGAATGTGCAGCCTGGGCCTGCAATGTGTTGTTGGGGGCTGACTGGAGTTTCCTGAGAATCGTAACTACCTTCCTTACTTCCTTAAACAAATGTTTCATCACTCACAATTTTATCAAGGCAGGGGTTTGGAGGCCAGCAGTGATGCAAGCCATTAATTTCAATTGAATGAAAGGGATTGAATTAAGTCTGCAAGGAAGGCATCACATTGCTCAAACTGATCCCTTCCAAGCTGAAAACTGTGGAACTCTGCAGCGATGGCAGGCCATAAATTCCTCCTGCCTTCAAGCTGCCACAGTGAAACATAGGAACAGAGTGTGAGCTCCAGTGCCAAAATCTCTTGGTTGAACCACAGGGCATTAAGCAGTCTTTACTGACCTGGTTTCCTACAGATTGTTGTTGGACCCCCACAACCCATCAGCGCCAGTCAACATGACCAGGAAGGTGGGAATTGTAGTCCAACAACATCTGCAGCTTAGGAAAGGCTAGAGATTGGAAGGCCTGGAAAAAAACTGGAACAATTTGGGGGGGGAGAGAGAGAACTGTCCCCCCACCTATTTTTCTCTAGGAAAGGCTGATCTAAAGGGTGTGATGTGTACTTGAAAACATAGAGAAGGAATGCCTTGTCATGTGACAAAGACACATGAGAGCAGCAGCAGCAAAGCAGGCTGGGAAGTACTAGGACTGCAAAGTCATTCGGCCTACTAAAACTGTTGAAGCCTAACTGCTAACTGTTGAGTCACTCTGGGTCATGTGACTCACTCTCCTAAAATGTAGCAGCCATTTTCTCTGAGTCTCAGTAGTAGTTGTTGTAGTATCTCAGTGTGCCTAGTCTCTTTGTGTGTCTGCCTCAGTATGCAGTCAGTATAGAGCTCAGTCTGTGTTCAGTTCAGTCTGTATGTAATCTCTTTCAAACTATTTGGAACAATGTTATGAAGAATTTTATTTCAACTTAGTAAAGATTTTATTATTTCTAAGAAGAACTCTGCGTCATTAATTTCCTCTGTGCAACATGCCTGGGGAAATCTCAGATATCAGTGGTCCAAAAATTCCACGAGTCTACAGTGCCTTTTATAAGTTCCTGTGCCACTAAAAGGAGAGCAAATGGCACAAAATAGTAAATTATTGTCCATTACATTTGGCAACGTATGAGCATGCAAAGATGCTTAATCAAAACTGTTTGCAGAAGTCACTGAATTCACCTACTCACCACAGAATTTGGTCACTTTGTCTGTGCTGGGTGGACTTTTATCTTTATGTGCTAGCTAATTTCAAAGTTTGGGAGCCTTAAACGGTGTTTTGAATTGTTGCATCTGCCAACCTTCTGCATTCAGGCACCCTCTAGATGTATTTGACTATACTTTGCACCATCTCTGGCAATTAACCATGCTAGCCAGGTCTCACATAAGTTAGAAAAGGCTTGGAGGACCGAGGGGTTTCTGGCATTGGGGTGTGGGAATGAGTAATGTTTAATTCCTGTCTTCATTAGTTATGTGTAGAACACTTGCAAAGGAGGTGTTTTATTTCTAAAAAGGAGAAGTGCAAGGCCTGTGAAGAAGGCACCATGCCAAAAGCCCCATAAGTCCTTTTTCTTTCAGGCTAAGCTGTCTTTGATCAATGGAGGAAAAAGAAAGCCCTGTATCTGTGCTCAGATACACCTCTAATCAATTCTGGCGGGCTACTAGAAATTACTGTTGGCTACCAATTCCAGCCACTGTTTGGAGACCCCTATCTATATTGTTTGTGGCCAGGGTAGCTGAATTGTCACTTGTTTCCATGGGATCTTGCCTGCTCCCTAAAATCTTCAGAGGCTCTGACTCTGGATGTCCTCACCTTCCTAGGTTAGGTTGGTGGCAGCAGGAGATAGAGATGAGTGAAACATTCCATTCCAGTTTCACTCGGCTTCTCATTTTTCCTAAATTCAGTTTGCTACATGAGTTGAGAGCCAGTGTGGTGTAGTGGTTAAGAGTGGTAGACTTGTAATCTGGGGAACCAGGTTCACGTCTCCGCTCCTCCACTTGCAGCTGTTGGGTGACCTTGGGCTAGTCACACTTCACTGAAGTCTCTCAGCCCCACTCACCTCACAGAGTGTTTGTTGTGGGGAAGGAAGGGAAAGGAGAATGTGAGCCGCTTTGAGACTCCTTAGGGTAGTGATAAAGCGGGATATCAAATCCAAACTCCTCTTCTTCTTTGTGGTTTTTTTTTAATATAAAATGTCCTCATGAAAATTCATCAGTTTTTTTTGTTCAAATCTCTCCTAATATACCTATTTTTGTATTCAATCTTGTTTACTATACACAGTTTTGTAAAGCTATTTTCCAATTGTAATGCATTTTTTAATGTTATTTTCACCAACAGATTCATTTTTATGCACACTTTACTCTGCATTTTCAAATATATTAATTGACTGGAGAACTGCATTGCAGAATTCAGAGAGTGTACATCTTGAAGGACGGCTGTGTTGCAGCTCTTGTATTGTTTCGGAAAGTGTGAATTAGGTAAGTTCACCTTTGAATGCAAACTTAATGTGATTTCTTCCCCCATCCCTTGCTGAAGATAGAGTCTTCTTTGTTTTGGCACCTTGGAAAGGGAATTCTCTCCCCAGGACCACTTGCCTGGCTCCTATCCTCTTAGCCTAGATGTGCCAGCTCAGAGCATTCTTATTCTCCTGAGCTTTTAAACTTTTAATGGATAATGATTCATTTTCTATCTTCTGCAATTTTTATTACTATTATGACTCTTCCTGCTGGCTCCTACTTTTGTAGTTTCCTGCTATGCTGTATGGTTATTATAATCTTAGTGCTTTTAACACTGATTACATTTTTGCACTTTTATTTATGGGTTATTTGCTGATTTCGGAAGCCTTTGAGTTAAAAAGCTGGCATTCATGAATTGCATTTTATTTGATCCTGGCCTATGTTTCCCTCTTTGAGATGGGTTGACTGTTCTACCCTCTGATAAGTCTGCTCACCTTTTCCGGTGGGCGGCGTTGCGGCCAGGGAGCTGGGACCCAACAGTGATCCGGCCAGGGGGGCAGAGAGTTGACACCTCCTTCTGCGTCGTCCTGGCCTTGTCGCCAGGGAGGGGCCCGCCCAGCATGGCCGCACTAACCAATCAGTGCCAGGAGGGGCATGGCCGCAGAAGATTTAACTATGGCGCAGCTGGGTGGGACCTCCTTTCTCCCCTTTTTCTCCAGATCTCCCAACCCACCTGCCCTCTTTTCATGCTTTGCTCTGATCTGATCTTGCTATGGACATTTGTCAGCTGCCATATTGTTGGGGCCAGGTAGGGATTTTCCCACTTGGCAAATTGGCACCAGCCATTTCGTTTTCGACTACCTGGTAGCAATCATCACAACTTTGCATTGGGTAAGTCTTCGTTAGGGAGGGGAGGCTGTAGCCTGCCCCTTCTCAGTAATGGTATTCTGTTACAGGGATCCAGGGGTGTGGATTCTGTCCGAAGCCCGGACATGGGCTAGGGCCATGTCACAAACCCAACAGGGACCCCTCTAATTGATGTAAGTCATAGGGCTCCTCCTATCAGTGGTTTACCATTAGCCTGGCTTCACCCAATGCCTAAGCCAAACAGCTCACATTTGCAACCAATAAAGTTGTGGCCTATTTAGACCCATAAACCAAAATACTTGTGTCCGTGTGTTTATTGCCCACCAGGGAACTGTGGGTCACAGGGGCCTTGGCACACAAGTTAAGCAACACTTGCACTGCATATTTAAGAAACTATGTCCCATATTTTAAGGATTTTTCATGCCTAAATTCTTTGATAAATAATACAGATCTAACATAGCATCTTGATTTCTCTGTGGTTTGGTTGTCATGTATTAGAATATTTACACAATATTTACACAATATTCTAATAGTTGCAAACAACTTTTTAATCCTATTTATATCTTGAAATGAAAACAAACTGTATTTATTGCCGTCCTCTTCCCCCCTTTCTTGAGCTCAAATTTTGATGTGGCTTCTTTAAAGTTGTTTAATGTAAAAATCCTGTGAAGGATATGTTAAAAATTGTTTCAGAAAAGGAGAATTAAAAGTTGTAGCTGTTCTGTGTTGATCCATATTCAGATCCATATTCTAGGGATCACATTGGGGTGTTTGAAGATTTAGATCTTTGTAAATTCCCATACAAAATGTCCTAATCTTGGACTGAGGATCGGAATTTACCTATCCAGCAGATTTTGCACTTGTGAAACTACTGGCAGTTAATGTATCAAAGAGCTAATGTAAATGATGCTTTGACAGAAAATCCACATTTGAATATGTAGTTTCCGGGGCAAAATGCATTTAAATATATATGTTTTGAAGAAAATTAGCATTTAAACACATATTTTTTTAGAGAAATGCACATTTTAATATGTATAACATGTGTTCACACATTTATTTTGCGATCGTTAAAAAAGCAATTAAAGCAGAAATGTAATGGAATTTATCAGTTAAATAGATGCAGAAGTGACCAAACACAGATTCATCCTTCCCTATTTCCAGTGCACTCCCAATGCAACCTGGCCCACGGGTGACCAGGCAAATATACTGTGCTAATATTTCATATGAAATATTACATGCCAGTGTGGTGTAGTGGTTAAGAGCGGTAGACCTGTAATCTGGGGAACCGGGTTCGTGTCTCCACTCCTCCACATGCAGCTGCTGGGTGACCTTGGGCTAGTCACACTTCTCTGAAGTCTCTCAGCCCCACTCACCTCACAGAGTGTTTGTTGTGGGGGAGGAAGGGAAAGGAGAATGTTAGCCACTTTGAGTCTCCTTCGGGTAGTGATAAAGCAGGATATCAAATCCAAACTCTTTTTCTTCTACATGTGGTTAAGAACATGTAAATGTAGCAGAGCATGTGTGGGATATTTACTGAGTTATGCGCATTACCTATATGTGACCTATATCTAGCTGGGGAGCATTGCTCACTTGGCGCAAACTCCTTTACTGTTGGATTTCTATATAGCAAATATAAAGAGGGTCAAGATACATTTATAAGGAAAATAAAGCGAAGTCTGCACCTTGTCAGATCAAGGGAGAAATAAAACAACAAATAAAAACACTCGCTACATGAAACAAAGCGAAAATGCATTACTTTGAACTTTGGTAAGATTCTTGCACTTTAGAGCAAAACACACGGGGAACGATTTTCAATGGTAGTTGAAAGTTTTTTAAAAAGAAAAGAAAAGAAAATTGTGAAGGGTCTGAGATCAAAGTCTTTCTGTTGAGAGATCATAATGCATTACCTCAAAGTGGGCACAGCAATCCCCTTCTGTTTCATTATGTTCCTTCAGATGAAATTCAAACCAGCATTTGAAAAGAAACTTTTTAATGTGTGTTGAAACATATTTGACAAGAGACAGATACTGGGCCTGCAAGATGATTGCAGCTGCATATGTGGTTTGACCTAATCTTGTGGTGAGCACTGTCTCCAATTCCCCAAGCCAACAGTGAACTGATGCACATCTGGCTTGGGGCAAAGAATGCCCTTCCTTGTTGTTGTTGCTGGCATCTGTCCGTCTCGAGAGACAATGGGATGCACCCCTGAGGGCAAAGTGAAACCGCACCAAAGTGACCTTCCCCGGGGCACAAGCCTGGGCATTGTGTATGGAGGTCCTGGGCTCCCCAGATGACAAGATCCCTCTCTTGGCTTTGCTGATATGGTCCAAAGGAAAGCAGAGCCCACCCCTGAGGGTGGCTATCCCGGGTGCACAGCATGTGTGCCGCTCCAGGTGCCAGAGCAGCTGGCTCCACCTCTGCCTCCAGAAGCTTCCTGAGAACAGGATGACAGTATAGATTCAGAACAGTGGTTTTCAGAAGGTCATAGTTTGGAGGCTGCAGAGGGGAGAAGCTGGGGAGTATTGGAAGAGGATCAGCAGGAAGAAGACACACCAGGGGAGAAACAGCTGATAGACTCAGTGTCTTTGGAAAGCATTCCTAACTCCCCCCTCTCCAAGGACCAGGCGAGCATTGAGAGTAGTAGAACAGAAAGCTCAGAGGCAGAAAGCTCAGATCAGCCGGTACAGGGATGACGTAGGATAGGAGAGACGAAGGGGGTGGGACTTTACTCGGAGCAATGCCATTATCTAAGAGAGTCGGCATTGGTATGTCTCTCACTGTGAATCTTGGATAAAGGACATGGTAAGAACTCTTCTTTTGTATCTGCTTCTTGGCTGCCACCGTGGGAGGGATCAGATTCCCTGAAGCTTGACAACCGACCACACTGGTTCTGAGGCTCGCCTGCAATTCTGGCCGATCTCAGGCGAGCTTGGGGGGCATGTCCTGTGGGTGGATCACAGTGAAGACTTTACCTGCTTGTTCTCCCTGTGGTCATGCCCAGTGACCACTCTCAGTAGGAGTTTGGTCTCCCTACTCACCCACCTGATGCTCTACATGTGGGACTTCCAGAGAGTAAGCAGGCGGGCCCTGTGTGAAACCTTGCTATGGAAGCATTTGGTCACCATATTCAGGGTCAGGGAGGAAAATTTGCCAAGAGAAATTGGGCCTGTTTTTGCCTACCTTGCAGCAATTTTCATAACTTAATGGCGGCTAAGGCATTGGAGCATATCCTTAGTTTGGTTGGGTGATGTAGTTGGAACCCCCAATGGCCCAAGTAAGCATGATATCCCATTAAATGGATCCAGGGTGGAGGTACTAAATTCAGATGGGGATTGACAGGCCATACAGGGATGCAGGTGGCACTGTGGTCTAAACCACTGAGCCTCTTGGGCTTGCCAGTCAGAAGGTCAGCTTTTCGAATCCCCGTGACGGGGTGAGCTCCCACTTCTCTGTCCCAGCTCCTGCCAACCTAGCAGTTCGAAAGCACACCAGCGCAAATAAAGAAATAGGTACCGCTGTGGTGGGAAGGTAAACGGCCTTTCCGTGTGCTCTGGTTTCTGTCACAGTGTTTGGTTGTGACAGAAGCGGTTTAGTCCTGCTGGCCACCTGACCCGGAAAGCTGTCTGTGGACAAATGCCAGCTCCCTCATCCTGAAAGTGAACGCCACAACCCCATAGTCTCCCTTTGACTGGACTTAACCATCCAGGGGTCCTTTACCTTTACCTTTTATACCTTTGACAGGCCATAGCTCCACCCATGTTATATTAGACAGGGCCAACCTGATTTGGCATATGTCATAGGGCAATCCGTAACCTGAGTTAACTCTGCCAAAATAATCAACCAACAGGTGGGGTTGTTGATTCAGGATACACATCCAATGCCAGCACTGAAACCTGTTGACATCTGTAATCAATACGTTGTGGCCTGTTTAAATCCCAAATGGTTTCCCCGTGTTTATTGCAATTCTATGAGCCTCCCACAACTTCAACTCATTAAGTAGAAAATGGCAATTGAAAGTTTCCCACAAATTATTCAGAAGCATATTCATTTCATGACTGAAGCCCTCACTGCCCACCTTCTGCCTTTGCAAGCATTACTAAGTGATTGGATATTTCCACATATCCATATTTGAAACAAAACTTTTGCAAGTTAAGTATATTGTTGAACTATGAAGAAGCTGTCAACCCCACAGGTTTATTTGCGTCCTGTCATTTACACATGACACACAATTACATTTATGCATAAGAATTACACCAACACACATCTCTCTGAAGGTACATTAAAAAAAAAAAATCATCTGAAATTTTTTGTGTTAAAAATAAGTTTTGCCTTTGCTTATTCCCCCCCCCCCCAATTTTTCACATGTCAATTTTAACAAGTCTCTGGAGAATGGGCAAGTCTCCGCTCCAATCATGACTCTTTTCTCTGCAACTGTCTATCATATTATAACAAAAGCATGGCCCTTACTGAAGTGGCTTAAAGCTATACAAATCCTGCTGATGTTTAAGTATTAGTTTCCTCCTTCCTCTTCTTAAAGCCACTAAACTGCCTTTCTATAAGAGCAAATATAATTAATAAAGGCTTTTCTATTATTCATACCAATGCAACCCCATAAAGAAACTTGATAATACTGACGGAATGAAACAGTAATGTAAAGCACTTCTTAAGCGCTGCTCCCCCAGAGCAATGCAGGTTCTCGATGACATCAAGATGGAAATTCAGTTAACCGAAGCAGCTGCACCGTTTGCAACAGTAGAAGCTGGTTTCTAAAAAAAACACCCACCCAAATGTTGACTTTTGTCTTTGTACTCTCATAGAGCAGCTTGTGTAGCCTGGTGGCTGACATTGTGAATGAAAACTTGGGATGCTCCCAGTTCAAATTTTGCCTCAGCCATGAATTCACGGCATGGCTTAAGCAACACACTACAGTCATACCTTGGTTCTCAAACGTAATCCTTTTCGGAAGTCCGTTTAACTTCAGAAAAGGTGCGAAAACCAAGGCGCGGCTTCCAATTGGCTGCAGGAGCTTCCTGCACTCAATTGGAAGCCGTAGAAGTCACGTCAGACGTTCTGCTTCCAAAAAACATTCGCAAACCGGAACACTCACTTCCAGGTTTGCGGCGTTCGGGAGCCAAAACGTTTGAGTCACAAGGCGTTCCAGAACCAAGGTACAACTGTATCTTCTTCGTCCCCATCCCTCAACCTGCAACATGGTGACAGTAACACAGGTCTACACTGGGCTGACTTGTAAGGATTAATGGATCGGTGTAGGCAAAGTTAGGCATTTGAAATGGACAAGGGAAGTGCGGGCCTTTTCCTTACCTCTCCAGTGCAATATGATAATAATAATAATAATTTTTTATTTGTATACCGCCTTTCTATCTTACGATACTCAAGGCGGTTTACAAGCAGAAGAAACAAAAAATCTCACAACAATCCAATGCAATACAAAAATATGATAATATTTTATATATATTAGAGTAATATAAATATATATATATTAGAGTAATATATATTATATTAGAGTAATATATTAGAGTAATATAAAACAATATCAACATATAAAAGTTAAACAGAAATACACTCAACATTTACAACAAACAATTTCTAAACTAATCAATAAAACAACGGCATAAAATGCATAAAATAATACAATACAAATTGAGAAGCAAAGACTAGAGGGTGGAGCAAGGCAGTTGGAAGGAGGCCTTGCCTGATGGAGTCTCTCCCCTCACAGATGGATTAGCATGTACAGTTATTTGTTCTAGAACTGAGCCAAAATTACTAAAGAGTTTTCAGAGACACTTACTGAGATGTCTCTCTTTTTCTGACCTCTTCCTGTCCTTAGAGAAAGACCACCATAATTTACTCTTTTGAAATATTGCCTATGATATGACGGGCATTAAAATTTCCCTTCCCTTAGCCATCACTGTATTATAAAGGGTCCATAGTTCATTGGTAGTTTGTGGACTTTCCATTATGCATGCACATCCACTTCAGAAAGGCCCATATCCAAAGCTTTGGAGTTTTAGGCTCTCTTCAAGGTGAACCAGGGCTTCTTAAAGTGTTTCAAAGCAAGTTGGGCTGTTCCCAGAGCCTTGGGTCTGCCTCTGAGATTCAGGGGAGGCAAATAGTGCCAGATATTATCAGAACTGTCAATTAAAATTGATTGTGCATCCTCTGCAAGTCCTCCATAAAAAGAATATGGCAGAGAAGGAGAGAATGATGTGCCGTTTTGTGAATGACATTTCTACCATCTAATCAGGAGCAATCTTCCTAGGCTTCTCCTTCTTCCAATTACAGTGCTTTTGGGAGAGAAGTACCGGTAGAAGTTAGCATCAACTGAGGAGAAACAAAACCCATAACTGTTTTTCGTTCATCCTAATTCCCTAAACTGCGTCCTATACTTCTGGAATTTTACAAGCTACTTTACCTAGGTACACTCATGTGTGCTATATGCTATTTTCATACAAATTGCTCAAAATAACACGGTGGGAGAGAAAACCTATTTCCTCAAAAAATAACTAAATGTACAGCTCCTCTTGCACAAACTCCCTGCCACTATCACAAACCGTAAAGCTACTTAGCACAGAAACATCTGCCCCCATTTGTCTGAAATCTGGTGGGCTAAATCCACACAGAGCAGAATGAGCTTCTAAGCTTGCAAATATAAACTAATTCCATATATATATATTTTAAAAATAATCAGTTCGGTTAAACAGAGCTCAGGTATCAGGGCTGAGAGGGCTCTCAAAAGACACAGTACTGGACTAAGTGGACCCACTGCAGGTATTGAAATCTAGGGCTGACTGTTGATTCAGTTTTGCCTATCATTAATTTAGCTGTCATATTTTGGGTGATCTTTATACTTCAATGAATATAACATAACTCTGATATCTTTTACTTTGTAATATCTTCTCCACCCTTTTATGAAGTGATAGTTTGCCTGCACAGAGCTCTGGATTTCAAAATGACTAATAAATTATAAGATTTCCCTCCTTTCTGTCTCTGCATTATTATTTTACAACACTGCCGTACTACCGTGCTTAATGAGAAGGCAAGTATAAAACATGGTTCTATTAAAATATGATCAAAAACGTATCACGTAGCTGTACCAGAGACTGAGATTATTCACTAAAAACTATCATAGATTTTATATCCGTCTATCTTTGATGTGCAACACAGCTTATATACAAGAATGTTCTTTTCCCATAAAAGAGAACTCTTTTGAATACATGTGATGTGTTAAGTGGGAAAAAAGTTAACATTACTAACTTTGATTACTAACTTTAATTACTGTGTTTTCTTATGAAAAGACAACTGTTCATCAATACCCATTATATTTATTTATTTATATTTATTTATTTATTCGCGGAGACGCGAACCCGGTTCACCAGATTACGAGTCTACCGCTCTTAACCACTACACTACACTGGCTCTCGATGATAGAAGGCATTGCCTAAGCCAGGGTTCTTCAACCTCCAGATGTTTTAAAACTACAATTCCCAGCATCCCTGACCACTGATCCTGCTAGCTAGGGATCATGGGAGTTGTAGGCCAAAAAACATCTGGAGGGCCGAGGTTGAGGAAGCCTGGCCTAAGCAGTTTAGTGGATTGGATTTGGATCTTGTGACAGGCTGTTCTGAAGTTCCTTCCTTTGCAGTTTATCCCGCCCCCCATCATCTCTCACATCACCAGTCTATGTGCATCAAGCTGAGGACTGAATCCTGATGTGGTCTACTGTTGAAAAATGCAAATTCAAGGTGGGCACGTAGAATGAGGTATATAGAGTTTTTAAAAATATATATATTGGCCCAGTTTTCTGGGGTGCCCAATCTCTTACTACAACTGTGGATGGTATAGAATTGAACTAAATAAAACCAAACAGTAAAGCCGAGCCAAAACGAATGTGCACGTAAGTTAAGAATACTTTATCTTTTTGACAGATACTTGGGAGTTGAATCAAAGGGCATTTCTCTTTAGTAACAGGGACTCCGCTCCTTGGGTAGACATATCAGCACATGTATGAAAACACAGGAAAGCGCTTAGCATATTATTGATGCTCAAACTGCATTTCCCAGTTTACAGTGATTTAAATATTCAAACGGAGGGCCAAATAAATTGCAACACCAGCAGCACCTGTTCACGCGCCAAGGGGTGAGGGAGGCACACTTTCAAGGGGAGGCCATGGCCTGTTTATTACTTAATTTAAACTCTGCCAAAAACAGAGCATCTGCTTCTACAAAGGCTGTTGACAGTTGAAGCATTTCCCCCCATTGTGCTTTAACTCTGCCGAGGCCCCGGCATCTGCTCGCACGTAGAGGTGTTGACAGTCTGAGCGTGAGTGCTTTCCCATTGTTTTGAAATGGTGCCAAAACCTGGCGGCATCCTACACACAAAGGCAGCTTCAATTATAGCCAGCAGAAGAGTTTTTACAAATATGCAAAGCAGATAAACACACAGGGCTTCTCATGTATTCGTCCTTCCTTCCCTTTTGCTACATGGCAGGCAATGCAGTAGTGAAGGGTGGTTCACTGTAGCTAGACTGTCCCCATCCAGGAATGGCTACAGTTGACGCACCAACCAAAGTTAGCAAAAGGCGGTTCTTCTCACGGTGGAGGACACTTTTGCCTCCAATGACAGTGCTGGATCAAGAAATTAACAGGAAAAATAACTGGGTACTGTGTGGGAATGTTTTGGAACGTGGATGGAGATTTATAATTTAATATATCTCATCCTAACTTGTGCTAACAAGTTCAACTAGCAGAGTAACATTCCCTTTTAAAATACACACAGCGGAAGTTGCTTTGATTCGCTAGAATCAACTTAATCTAGTTTCCTGGTTTGTCACTATATTTCCCCTTTGTCCCTCTTCAAATAAGACACAACACACGTCTTCTATAAAAAGGTATAAAATGTTTACTCACATATATCCAGCTCAAGACAAATCCCAAAGAAGGCAGGCTTATTCTTAGTAAAGATATTTACAATTGGAATCTCTCCATGTGGGAGAGAAGTCGGCTAGGCCCCAGTTGGCTGGAAGCCAACTGAGCATCCTCCTCGCAGTTCGAGTGAGAGAGTGGAAAGGAATGGAATGGCCGCTGACCTGTGAGGTTCTTTGTTCATACCTTCCCAGGTGAAGCCACTCCCACATCTAGTTGCAAGAGGAAATTGCCTCAATCCATGTGACCAGGAAGTTGTGGCTGGAGGACTGAGGCAATCTCCACTATCTGCTCTAGCATTGTTGTACTTGACTGCTCTAGTGTTTACATCCCACAAACCCCTTCTCAGGCAAATACAACATACAAAACATAAACAACTTTATTCAACCACCCAGAGTCCCAGCTTGACACGTAGATTCTGGAAACTCTCTTTTGGCAAGGGTTTTGTCAAGATGTCGGCAGTCATCTCTTTGGTGCAGCAATAAGACAGTTCCACAAGTCCATCTTGCACCATCTGGCGTATATAGTGGTACCTGACACCAATGTGTTTGGTTCTGGCTAGGAACTTTTCACTCTGCGTCAGCTTCAGGCAACTTTGATTGTCCTCTAGCAGGCTGACAGGTTCCCTTCTCACCAGTCCAAAGTCTTTGATGAGTTCATCAAGCCAGGCAATTTCTCTGCATGCTTCTGTAGCAGCAACATATTCGGACTCTGTTGAAGACAAAGCTACACAACTCTGTTTATAGCTGCCCCACACAACAGGTCCATCCCCAAACATAAAAACATGACCACTTGTGGATTTATAGTCAGCATTATCCCCGGCCCAATCTGCATCAGTGTACCCAACCAACTTAGGGTCTCTGACAGCTGGCAACTTTAATTTACAATTTATTGTACCTTTCAGGTATCTAACCACCCTTTTCAGCCCTGCAAAATCATGCTCAGTGGGAGAATTCACTTTTCTGCTCAGAATCCCCACAGCATTAGCTAAGTCAGGTCTACATGTGGTAACTATATACAAAAGTTTACCAATTACCGACCTATATTGACTGTTATCTGGCAACAGCTTCGAATCCTGCTGATTCTTCAAGAAGTCTGTAGCCATGGGCGTTGCAACCGGGTGTGCGTCTTGCATCTGCAAATACTCAATCAGTTCATGGATCTTTTGCTTCTGGCTGAGAAGAAATGAGCCGTCTTCTTCTCTTTCCACTTGAATTCCTAGGTAGTACTTGACATCTCCAAGTTCTTTTACTTGTACCTCCTTGCTGAGGTGTTTTACTATTTGTGTATAGTCTCTATTATTTGCAGTAGCAATAATCAAATCATCGACAAAAGCCAATATGTATGAATATTGTCCATTACTTGACTTGGTGTACAAGCACTTATCTGCGTTTCCTTGCTTGTACCCAAGTTGCACAAGCATACTGTGCAATTTCTGATTCCAGGCTCTAGCCGCTTGTTTAAGCCCATAGATTCCTTTCTGGAGTCGACACACGAGGTGCGTCTCATTTGGTTTTGTGAAACCTTTAGGTTGTTTCATATATATTTCTTCTGAAATTCTCCCATGTAAAAACGCAGTGCATATGTCAACGTGTTTCACGTTCAATTGTTTAGAGGCTGCAATGCTCAAAAGCATTCGGACGGTACTATATCTTACGGTTGGTGCGAAAACTTCGTCGTAATCTTCACCAAAACGTTGTGAAAAACCTTGTGCTACTAGCCTTGCTTTGTAGCGTTCCACTTCCCCTTCTGACCCCTTCTTAACCTTGAACACCCACTTGCACCCAATGGCCTTCTTACCAGGAGGGAGCTCTGTCAGGGTCCACGTCTGGTTCTGATGCAGTGCATCCATCTCCTCCTGAGCGGCCTTCTTCCAGAGACTGGCTTGCGCAGATGGCATCTTCTGAATCTCTTCCCATGTGGAAGGTTCCTGTGGAGACACCGACCCTGCAAGGTAGGACAGTCGTACTGGTGGGACACCTCTGTTGGCTCTGGATGAGTGTCTGACCTCTGGTTCTGGTTCCTGAACCGCATCAGCTTCCTCACTCCCTTCCAACGGTGGCATGTCCTCATCTGACTCCTCCTCTTCGTCTCTGGAACCGCCAGGGGTCTGGTCATCTGCGTCTTCTGGTGCGTCGCCTGTAGGGGGTGCTATGACACTAGAAGGCAGATTAGTACCATGTGGGGTTTCAGAAGGAAAGTTTATGAGTTCTTGAGTCCATTCTGACTCCTTGGAGCAGCCAATAACAGTGTTCTTTGTGTCTGCTTTTGCATGTTCATCAAAATAAATTGCATGGTGCGCACTCACTTTGCCTGTCTGTAAGTCCATTACTCTGTATCCCTTGCCTCCAGCAGCATATCCCACCAAGATACCTGCTTGTGCTCTGGAGTCAAGCTTGTGCCTCTGTTCCTTGGGCACGTGGTAGTAACATATACTGCCAAATACACGTATGTGCGACAGACTAGGCACTTTTCCATGCCAAAGTTCAAATGGTGTGCGCTGTGTTGCCTTTGTTGGCAACCTGTTCTGGAGATAGACAGCCGTGTAAGCAGCATCTCCCCACATCTTCCTAGGGAGGGATGCTTCCTTCAGCATACACCTTGTCATTTCCATAATGGATCTGAACTTCCTTTCAGCTATGGAGTTCTGTTGTGGCGTGTAAGGAACTGTGGTTACATGTGTAATTCCTTCCTTTGCCATAAGGGCTTTCATCTCATGTGAGCAGTATTCTCCTCCATTGTCAGACATTAAGACACTTGGAGCTCTTTGGAACTTGTTCCTAACCATGGCAATGTAATTCTTGAACATTTCTACTGTCTCACTTTTATCTTTGATGAAATATGCCACACAATATCTCGAAAAATCATCAAGAAAAATCAAAATATACTTGTTGTGTCCAAGTGATGGAACACTGAGTGGCCCACACAAATCTGAATGCACGATATCCAGAACTTTAGTACTCCTTTGTTCTGTGCAACGTGCAAAAGAAGGTTTTACTGCCTTTTCAGTAACACAAGTTATGCATTTTGTTGGAGCCTGGTTGCTGCTCCCTTTTACCTGCAAACCTGTGACAAGATCACTTTCCTGTAGACTCTTAATGATGGTGGCATCTCTGTGTGCAAGTCTTCTATGCCACAGCGTCAAATCTGCGTCTTCCTTCTGGCTGGAGCGTGCCACTTTTGCAGACTGGTTCTCTGAAAGATTAACCTCATAAACACCATTTATTAATTTTGCTTCAATGTACACTTCACCATCTTTAGTTACACAGCACTGTCCATTCTCAAATGTGATCTTGAAACCTTTCTTGTCCAAAGTAGAGACACTGAGTAAATTGCAGCTCAGTTCTGGTACATACACAACATTGGACATTCTGGTCCTAAAAGATTCATTGTTTACATTGAACTCCAAATGTATTGAACCTTCACCTTTGGACTTTAAAATATTTCCATCTGCAACCTCAATTTCAGTCTCTTTATCATTTAATTCATTAAAACAGTCTCTTTTAAATGTATAGTGCGAACTGCATCCACTGTCCAACAACCACTTATTGTGTGTGTTTTCTTGGCTCTGGACAGCTAAACTCCTTTCTTTCAACAGCATGTTGCACTCAAATTTCCCTTTTCTTTCTCCTTTACGCTGAAAGGCTTGGGAATCTTTCTCTTTAGCTTTAGGCGCTCTACAATTTCTGGCTATATGGCCGATTTTATTACAATTGTAACATGTGACCTTCTTGTGTCCATCTCTGGACTGTGCAGGCTGTTTAAAAACATAATTGCTGCCTTTATTTCTAGTGCTCCTTTCTGGGGAATCAGATCTCTTTCTGCATTCCTCTCTTAATTCACTGGTCAGTTCCTTAAAAGTTAGATTCTCTTTATGATCCATCAAACTGACAAATGCATCAAAATGTGGCCCTAATGAGGCTAACAGAAATGATACCTTTGTTACTTCATCAAAAGATTGTGGAGTAAGTTCAAGCTTTTGAACAATCTCTGTGAATTTATCAATATGCTCTGTGAATTCTTCTTTTGAATTCATTCTCAGTCTAGTTAATTTGCCCATCAATGTTCTGTAGGAGTTCTTTGTAGATTCTCCATACATGCGCTCAATATCTTTTAGGATCTGAGATGCATCATCTTTGCTATTTATTAACGATAGATGCTTATTGCGAAGTCCACTCAAAATTATGTGCTTGGCCTCGCTGTTCTGCCTTTTCCAGACTTTAACCTTGGCTTCATCATCTGCACCTTGAGGCTTTGGTTTCTCAATCACATCCAAAACATCCCTTGCTTCTAAATATGCTATTAAGCGCGTTTTCCAGTGCACAAAATTGTCCTCATCTAGCAGCATTAAGCCTGGCTTTGCTTCACTATAAAAACTGGCACTAGCCATCTTAAAATCCAAAATTTGGAAAAAATTTCAAAATTCAAAAATTTGTCAAAATTCAAAATCAAAATCTCAAAAATCTCAAAATGCAAAAAGCAAAAGCCTCAAAATAAATCTTCACTGCCTTTGGGTCTTTTGTGAGCTCTGAGGGAGGGGAGGGGTAGCTTAATCCCCCTTTCTCTAGACAATAGGACAAAAGACCATGCGGTCTGACCAGGAAATGCTCTCAGAAAAATCCTACTCAGCTCAAAAATGCAATCCAACGCAATCCTTCAAAAATACACAAAATACGTAGCGCTGGGCATACATAACCCTTTTGTGGGAATGTTTTGGAACGTGGATGGAGATTTATAATTTAATATATCTCATCCTAACTTGTGCTAACAAGTTCAACTAGCAGAGTAACATTCCCTTTTAAAATACACACAGCGGAAGTTGCTTTGATTCGCTAGAATCAACTTAATCTAGTTTCCTGGTTTGTCACTATATTTCCCCTTTGTCCCTCTTCAAATAAGACACAACACACGTCTTCTATAAAAAGGTATAAAATGTTTACTCACATATATCCAGCTCAAGACAAATCCCAAAGAAGGCAGGCTTATTCTTAGTAAAGATATTTACAATTGGAATCTCTCCATGTGGGAGAGAAGTCGGCTAGGCCCCAGTTGGCTGGAAGCCAACTGAGCATCCTCCTCGCAGTTCGAGTGAGAGAGTGGAAAGGAATGGAATGGCCGCTGACCTGTGAGGTTCTTTGTTCATACCTTCCCAGGTGAAGCCACTCCCACATCTAGTTGCAAGAGGAAATTGCCTCAATCCATGTGACCAGGAAGTTGTGGCTGGAGGACTGAGGCAATCTCCACTATCTGCTCTAGCATTGTTGTACTTGACTGCTCTAGTGTTTACATCCCACATACTGAACAAAGGTGCATAAGAAAACTTACACCCAGTTAACAGTGGCCCATTAAAGTATGCTTCTAGCAGAGTTAAAAGAAAAATAAACACAACAGAAACTGACTTGGCTGAAAAACACTTCACCAGAAGTGAAAAGACACTTTTCTAGCCTAGACTTTAATTTTAAGTAAATGAAGTTAGAACTCCCTGTTAGAACTCTTTTAAACTAATCCAAATACGCTTTATCAGTGAATTCACACTTTTACAATTTCCAACCCTAAACACTCCCACAAATCCTCAACACTCCAACTCCCAGCTACCGGTACTCCTCAATGACCAACTCAACACAGAAGCTAGGAGCACAAACTGCTTCACAACAGAGCCTTATATACCCAGAGTAACACCCATGTTTTGGGCAATTAAGAACAAAACACCGGCGCCTGTTTCTTCTATTTCTTAAACAGACAGTATTGACATCAGACCGGCTCAGGTATAATTTGATCAATAACCTCAATAAAACCCAACCGAAATTCCCCCAAAACTTCATACCTGCTCCTTTAGAGGAAGTGTGACTCCACCCAGAATGGGAAGTCAGCATAATTCCTGTTCCTGGGAAATGTCCCCCGCCTCCCCACCATCACAAAATCACCATCTAATCAGGGTTCCAGGTGATTTTCAAACTGTGTTCTGGAGTGTCTTCAGTGAATTGGGCAATTAGGGTTGTTATAATAATTTAAGGTCTCAAATATATAAATTAAATGTTCATAAATTTAGGCAAACACATACATAAGTATGTAAACCACGTGTCTGAAATAGTACAGGAGAACAATCCTGAAACCATTTTGACTCTCCCCAGTTGACCTCAAATGTTTCTCTGCAAGGAGGAAGGAAATGGGAAAGCCTCTCCATTGCCTTTTGCTTACCTGTCTTAAGGGCGTATTTGTGTGTGTGAATAGGGTGAGCCTGTGACCTGGATTCAGGAATTAAAGTATTTACCATCACAAAAGAATGGTCAGGCTGCACAATTAAGCAGTCACTGACCATTGTCAGGTATTTTGTGCCCTCTGGATGTTTCAGACTAAAAACCCATCAACTTCAGCCTGTTAAGTATAATTGGTTTAATTGACACTGAAATGGTACCTACGAGACTGCCTCTCCTGGTATGCCCCGCAGAGGACCTTAAGGTCCACAAATAACAACATTTTGGAGGTCCCGAGCCACAAGGATGTTAGACTGGTCTCAACTAGGGCCAGGGCCTTTTCAGTACTGGCCCCAACTTGGTGGAACACTCTGTCACAAGAGACCAGGGCCCTGTGGGATTTGACATCTTTTCGCAGGGCCTGCAAGACAGAGCTGTTCCGCCTGGCCTTCGGGTTGGACTCAGTCTGATGTTTCCTCCCCTTATGGTTTTGATTATGGGCAATAAATGAAGCAGCATTTTAAATTTTAAATTATATTTTAACCTGTATTTTAATTAACGGTTTTTTCTTTCTTTTATACTTTATTGTAATTTTATTGATGTTAGCCGCCCTGAGCCCGGTTTCGGCTGGGAAGGGCGGAGTATAAATACAATTTTTTTATTTTTATTTAATGCTTGTGTGTACTGGAAGATTCCATTGAAGCTAAAGAACAGCAAGAAGAGCTCTCTCTGAGCTTTAACTAGTTGGTAATTAACCATTGTTGTCTTCTGCTAGCTGACACCTGAATGTTTAACCTTAGAAGTAAAAAGGTAAAGGGACCCTGCAAATTCACCATCTTCGATGGGTGGTGGCTAGTTTCCTTTGTTCCCAGGCTCTGTGGAGTAAGGATGTAAATTAAGCTTTCCAGGAAAACAGCCTTGGGGCAGGAATGCTGGCAAAATGGAGCCTATGTGTGAGTGAGAGAGCTCTGATTATAAGTTAAAGTTATTTCTAAGAAGTTGCTCAGCTTGTGCACAAGATTTTTCTGTTTTGCTATAAAGAAAGTTCTGCAAGTAAAAGTTTGAACAATATGTAATGGGTTTGAACAATGCTTCATTCCAATAGGACTAAGTTTCTATGCATCCAGTCACTTCAAACTGTGCAGTATTAATATCTGGAAAACCACCAGGATGCCTACGTTGATGGAGGTTGTAGTTGAAAACTTTCAGGGGCTGCCATGTTTGAGAAGGCTGGTGCAGGCAGTATTCAGCTTGATGCACCTACTGTCTCACTTGGTATAAGGCAACTTGATAAAAGGTAAAGGTAAAGGGACCCCTGACCATTAGGTCCAGTCGTGTCCGACTCTGGGGTTGCGACGCTCATCTCGCTTTATTGGCCGAGAGCCGGCGTACAGCTTCCGGGTCATGTGGCCAGCATGACTAAGCCGCTTCTGGCAAACCAGAGCAGCGCACGGAAACGCCGTTTACCTTCCCGCCAGAGCGGTTCCTATTTATCTACTTGCACTTTGACGTGCTTTCAAACTGCTAGGTGGGCAGGAGCTGGGACGGAGCAACGGGAGCTCACCCCGTCGCAGGGATTCGAACCGCCGACCTTCTGATCAGCAAGCCCTAGGCTCTGTGGTTTAACCCACAGCGCCACCTGGGTCCCTAGGCAACTTGATAGATGTGTTCAAAATCTGAGATGAATATGCTGCTGCAGTCTGGTATCGTGTGCAGAAGATTTAAACATAAACTCTGGTACAAAAAGTCATTTAATAACATATTGTTTGAACGCTGGCCTTAAAGACAGAAAATAACACTTCTTGCTGCTCCGCTACTGTGTCGTATGCTTTGCGTTCCTGCTAGAATCGGGCAATTAGGGTGTTAATTACTCTGGCGCTCTTTTTTAAAGAAATGGTTCAAATAGTTTCTTACCACCCACTGCCAAGTTGGACAGTTGCCTAGAAACCACCGTTGAAGCATACAGGATTAGAAGTGTACCTCTTTAAAAAAATAAAAAATACAAAGATTTTTATATTATGATTTCCCTTCAAGCAAAAAAAGAAGGAAAGAAAGACTGCAATATTCTTTAATTAGGGTATTGATGAAGCCTCTCAAAATCATGGCAGTGTTGAATGCTGCTCTCAAGGTTTCTCCCTGTTCCAAAAAATAAAAAATAATAAAATCAAACACAGAAACAAGAAGCTGGCCACTGAATTGTCAAAACATGGCAGCTGCATCTGTTGCTACAGCAAATGCCATATTGAGGCAATTTGGTTTCAGCTCACGAGTAAAGTCTGTGCACTCAGAACCCTAAAGAAAAGACCGGTTTATCTCCCCAAGTTGTACTCTGTGTTAACTGTGAGAGATGCAAACCTATAAGGTATGCTTTTTAAGAAAAGTTCCATGGTGTATTTCCCAGTTGTCTGTCAGACAAGGCAAGGCCTCACCACCACTGTAAGCTTGTCCACATTTCCACTTGTCCCGGGCATAAAAAGATTGGGGCTATGAAGTTTTTGACTGCTCCTGTGCTTTCTAGGTACGGGTACAAGCCATTTTGCCTTTGTCCCGCCACTTTGTCCCGCCACTTTCCCCTGGAAAACACACTCTTCGGTGCTAAATTGGGACAAACAGCAATCCATGGGAAACACAATTGCCATTTGTTCTGATGTGATGCTAAATATTGGGTTTCTCCATGGAGAAGTGGCAAGGCAAATGGAGGTGTGTGGATAAACTCTGAATTAAAATGTAAAGCTACAAATTTGTGTAGCATTACCCTAGCATTGCTTAAGAAGAAAGGAGCACCACAGCTTCAGGATCTAGGAGGAATTTAGAACAAAGAACTGTGAAGTGAGGCGGGGCAGAGCGGGCAGTACTCCAGCCATTTTCCCCAATTGTCCCAAGAATGCCATGCGTGTACTTTGAGATGTTTCCAATTGTTTCAGTCTATTTTATTGCGGTTTTAGCCTTCTGCATGTTTTAAGTTATGGTTGTAAGCTTTTAGTGGGTAAGTTTATTGTTTTATTTATTTTTTTGTAAACCGCTTTGGGTTTGCAAATAAATAAATGTGTGTCTGGTAGAGTAATTCCTGAAGACGTTCTAATTCCATTTGCTGAGGTGCTGCTTGGAGGCAAAAGAATGGGAGAAGGCTTCAGACCACATTATTAGCATAATAATAATAATAATGTAAAGGTAAAGGACCCCATGACTGTTAAGTCAAAGGTGACTATGGGGTTGCGGTGCTCATCTCGCTTTCAGGCCGAGGGAGCCAGCATTTGTCCACAGACAGTTTGCCGGGTCATGTGGCCAGCATGATTAAACTGCTTCTGGTGCAATGAACACCATGACAGAAACCAGAGCACACGGAAAGGCCGTTCACTTTCCCGCCACAGCAGTACCTATTTATCTACTTGCACTGGCGTGCTTTCGAACTGCTAGGTTGGCAGGAGTTGGGACAGAGCAACGGGAGCTCACTCCGTCATGGGGATTCGAACCGCCGACCTGATTGGCAAGCCCAAGAGGCTCAGTGGTTTAGACCACAATGCCACCCAGACCCGTAAGAAACCCTCTCACTCACCCAGATGTTCTCCCTCTTACCCACATGTTTGGGCTTCCTACCATGGAAGGTATTCAGCGCAAAAAAAAAAAAAAAAGCTGGTTTGAAAACTATGCTCTAACCTTATATAAAATTTAAGGGGCCAGTTATTAAGGCAGAAATGGGGAACCCATTTTCAGACAGAGCCACATGACACCATGGAAGTGTCTGTCAGTGATGCGCTGAGCCAGAGCAGAAGTGTGTGGAGCAATAGATGTGACCTTTCGAGCCACTCAAAAGCCAGAGGTTGCTTCTCTCTCTCTCTCTCTCTCTCTCTCTCTCTCTCTCTCTCTCTCTGGCATGCACAAACACACAGACCCCTCCATCCAGGCAAGCAATGAAGATAACCACAGGTTGATACATTCCAACCAGGCAAAAGCACCTGAGGAGGATGTGGAGCAGGTCCAGTGAGATATGTGGCTCAGAGAGATTCCCAATGGCTGGATAGCGAGGATAATATGCCTTAGGTTCTCAACCCATCTTTGACATACATATTGGGATAAAAGTTGTGGGATAAAATCAAGGAGAAGCTGTACGACTTTGCTGATTGTGTACCATGGTTCTTAGACCCATTCTGGTATTGCATTCTGACACTGCATTTCTAGGATTTTTCTGTAGGAGTGGGTATGCCATTTTCAAAATGCATCTCTGCATCCCTATTGCATGCCACATGTTGTTGTTGCACTGTCAATTTCCCATTCACAAGCACAGTCATCTCTTTAAATAATAAAACACAGAGCAGAATTATTGTTGTGTATCATATGCATGATTCGCTTAAATGTACATCCTCCTTGTCTTCTGATTCCCGCTTGTATTAGTTTTATGTACTTGCAGATTAAGCAATATTTTCAAATTTGCTGCCTGTTCAGCACACTTGTCTGCAACGGTGAATGTATGATTTTCATACCTGGAGAGAAAAATCATTGATTTGCTGCATTCCTACTGCCAGTCCTAGATAAATTGATCAAAGGCTGGTAAACATATATTTCTGCCATTCCACTCTTGCAGCAACACATTGAAAGCCCCACCACTGTTTGAGCTCTGCAGGCCTTCTCCATATCCCTTCTATTGTTGCGCGCACACACAAAAAGCATAATCAAAAGAAAGCTGACTATCCACTATTCTGATCTCTTACAGGACTTTCCTTTTTAGAAATTTCAATGGACTGGGCTTGATTTTTAGCAACACCTTTTTCAAGAGTCCCTTCATTTTGCAGAACTGTTTCTCCACTCCTCCTCATGAAATAACTCACATTCTCTCCTGCCATCCCTAGAAGATTCCAAATAGAATGTATTTGTCTCACTGGTTCTTTCTATTCTCTGTGCTGAAGCCAATAGGACCCCAGTATCACAGCTGCCAGGAGCAGCTATTCTTCATTCCCCTTCCCTTTTTTGGATCTTTGCTTGCACCCTGGTCTTTGGCAATGCTTTTAACAACTTCCCCCACATTCCCTTTGTAACCCTATCAGTTTGTCTCCATTCCTTGTATTGTTACTTTACACAGATTATCTACATGGACAGAAAGGGCTTCTAGTCTTCAAAATGCTTTGTTCCACTACCTTTCAGCTTCTTCCTCATGTTAGCGGATGCCCCCCTTCCCTTTAGTAGGCATTGCTTTTTTATTTTGCTTTTTAAAAATAACACTCCTTTGCAGGAACACGTTTCAGAGGATATTGTGCTGCTCCTTGTCAGAATGCTCCTACCCTTTGTCATCAATAGATAATGTTCTTGGAAGCTTCCATCATGATTTCAGCAGGATCAGATGTGTTTTCAAATTACCTGCAGGATCAAATGTATTTCTATCCGCTTCCTGGTTACACAGATGCCTACTGGAAGGCTTGCAATAAGGAATGTATTGAAAAGCCAGAGGAACCCAACTGAATAATATTTTCCAATGGGCAAAGATGGAAACACAATATCTTGAACGCCATTTAGCTCACATAAATCAGAGAAGGTTCGCATACAGCATGAATTCACCCTTACACGGGTGGTCTAGTTGCATGATCAGAGTTTCAGAGCCATTTACAGCTGTACCCAAATCTAGATCTGCAAGGTGTTTTTGCTCCAGCACTGGGTCGCAGAAGTTGTAACTTTCAGAATTAGATTGGTTCTTCTTTAAGTTCAAACTCAATCAAGTTTCTCCCCCATCCTTAAATGCAGCATGTGATTTGGACTTCCGGTTGGCGTGCCGGAGATGGCGGTCGGGGGGAAATGTCGCTCCTGACATTCCCCCGCCAGACCGAGCAAAGGGGTGCTCGCGCCAGCGCCGCGACCCCCAAAACCCCCGGGAAGGGCGTCCCGGGGTCCGGAGGACCTGCAAGAGCTTGGATGCCGGTCCCGGTCCCAGGGAGCTCTTAGCGGAGCTCCCGGGCGATCGGGCGGCGGAGCTCCAGGGTCCGCAGACGGCTCCGTCTGGCGAAGCTGCCAGACCGCCACAGCCGAGCGCGCCGATTCTTCCTAAATCTTCAATTTGGAACTGTGAGTAATTTACAAAGAAAAACTTTTATTTGGAACTGATTTGAACTTGGCTTGAGGGTGAAAAAACGGAGGTCTGCCCCTTGCCATTGTGTAACAACGACAGGGCATTGTTGCACAGCTTGAGAAGTAATGCTTGGAATCTGATACTTTGTTTTGGAAATTTAACCCCTGCGTCTCCCCCGGTCCTAGGGGGCAGATGAAGTCAATTTAACTTGTATGAGCAAGAGGATTATTTTGGAACTTTGGAACTTTTAAAAAGTTTGAAAAAGTTTGGAAAAGTTAGAAAAGAATTGTTTGCTAAAAATGGCGATGAAACAGGAAGTGGATTTGTCAACATTGTTGGAGAAACTGAAAGAATTCAGAATGGATTACAACGCTGGAGTGAAAGAACTGAGAGCTGAACTGGCTGCTGTTGGGAACAGCTTAGTGACAGAGATAAAGCAAAGCACAAACAATGATCTGATTGGTCAGGATTTACAACCAAACCCTGTGAACAATGTACTTGTTGAGCATAAACAGAAAAAGTTTACCCAGAAGAGACACAGCTGCACAAGAATCATCTACTACAAGTCAAGAGCTGTCGTCATCATCAGAAAAAAGAGAAATATTAAGAGAACTGTCAATAAACCACAGCTCAAAGACAAGCAGCAGAGGGAAAGTCGAGACAATCTGGACCAAACATGGAAGGAAAGACCGAGGACATCAATTGATATTGTTTTGGAGGCTACTCTGCAGCAAAGACAATGGGTTCCAAAGTTGGATCCTGCAGGAATAGGATGAGCATATATACGAAGTAACTGTTTTGTGGCCTACTGGTTTCTGAACTTGGACATGGCAGGAAATGATTACAGCATGATCTTTGGAAAAAATGATATAAGATGGATAGCTATTATAAATGATAAGTAATGATAAGTAATTATGATATTGATATAAATTTTGATAATGATAAGTAATTTTGATATTGAAATAGTCTGCACCGGGGACTGGGGGGGGGAATAGGGATCTGATTATAGTAAAAGATAAGAATGCTAAAGTTAAAGATGTGAGTGGTTGATAAACGATTTGAAATTAAGAAATAATGAAAATGTTAATGATGTGGAATTAGAAACCTGGTAAGAATGTATATTATGTTAAATGAAAACAATGAGGGGGGGCATGAGGAAGTCATCAGAGATTGTATAATTGTATGTGATCCGGCCTGAATCGGGGCTGGACAAAAATTTGGAAAACCCAATAAAAATTATTTAAAAAAAATAAATGCAGCATGTGATTTGACCTGCAAAATACATGCTGTATTTAAGGATTATATCCTAGGAACAATATAATCCAATGTTAGGTAAAGGTAAAGCGACCCCAGACCGTTGAGTCCAGTCGCGGATGACTCTGGGGTTGTGGTGCTCACCTCACTTTACTGGCCGAGGGAACTGGCGTACAGCTTCTGGGTCATGTGGCCAGCATGACTAAGCCGCTTCTGGAGAAACCAGAGCAGCACACGGAAACACTGTTTACCTTCCCTCCGGAGCGGTACCTATTTATCTACTTGCACTTTGACGTGCTTTCGAACTGCTAGGTTGGCAGGAGCAGAGACTGAGCAACGGGAGCTCATCCCATCGTGGGGATTCGAACTGCCGACCTTCTGATCGGCAAGCCCTAGGCTCAGTGGTTTAGACCACAGCGCCACCCGCTTCCCTGTGTTACTTCCCACTAAATTTGCAAATAGGCAAAGGATTGGGCATAAAAGGAAATGGGAAAACACAGAAAATCTGCAAAGCAAATAAATAAATTATTTTTCTTCTGCTATTATCAACTCTGATATATTTTTTGTAACTTGTTTATTTGCTTCCCACTCATACTTGCACTACATACATGCACCATTTGGACAGCAAAATAATTTTGAAGGAATTTGAATCCTGACATAGAAGCTGTTGGGCAATGAACAGGAAGCTCCTCTTATGTGCTTGTCCTACTAGGCATCAGCTTCATAATTTACACTATCACTTTAAAGGGTATTCAGTCAATTTCTGAATCCACAACTGCTGTCAGTGAATCACATCATTAACTGACGAGATATCATATGCAGAAATTGAAGGGAAAGCTAGTAATAAGGATTTAAAACTATGTTTACTCACTTCTCTTCATGCCTTGTTCTTATTTATCGAGAAATGATCTGTTCCCCCTTCTTTTCCTCTTTAGCAGAGTGTTACATAGGTAGAAGGTTAAATTAAAATGGAACATTTCAAGAAAAAACTATTGGGGTAGGAGAGCTGCTGTGCCCCTTTAAAGTACAATCAATTAAACAGATCTGGACACATTATAAATAAGATGTTACCTGTCAAGCACAGATGAGAAATAAATGACCCTGCAGGTAAGGTAAAAGGTAAAGGACCCCTGGATGGTTAAGTCCAGTCAAAGGCGACTATGCGGTTGTGGTGCTCATCTCGCTTTCAGGCCGAGGGAGCCAGCGTTTGTCCACAGAGAGCGTTCTGGATCATGTGGCCAGCATGACTTAAACGCTTCTGACGCAACGGAACACCATGATGGAAACCAAAGCGCATGGAAACGCCATTTATTTTCCTGCCACAGCGGTACCTATTTATCTACTTGCACTGGCATGCTTTCGAACTGCTAGGTTGGCAGGAGCTGGGACAGAGCAGAAGGAGCTCGCCCCATCGCGCGGATTCGAACCGCCGACCTTCCGATCAGCAAGCCCAAGAGGCTCAGTGGTTTAGACCACAGTCTTTCGTCCATCTTCTTCCAGCAGGCCTTGCTCAAGACTCTCTTTTCCTGTCACCTCACAACTAGTTGCCCTGGCAACCCTCTGAACTCCCAGTCTCTGTTCGCACCTCAGGGCAAGGGGAAGGACAGTTCTTTTGCATTGTCAATAGCTCTCAATGGCCCTGCATTGTTTCTTAATGGCTCACATTCCAAATAATCAAAAACTGACCATTTATTACTTTCTGATGTTTTTTTTGGGGGGAGGGGGTCCACCCAAATCTATAGCAATATGTTTGTTTGTGTGTGTGTGTGTGTGTGTGTGTGTGTGTGTGTGTGTGTGTATACACTTGGGTATGATAATGGCTGTGAGACCTCTGCCTGAATTCTGGAAAGCCACTGTCAGTCAAGGAAGATTACATAAACCAATGGTCTGACTCAGTATAAGGTTATATGTTGACTGACATTAGCGTACTGGAGGCCAAACCCTGCCTGAGAGTTTTAGATGCTCCAGGAAGCCTCTGAAATCCAGTGCCTTATTACGAGTGGCATGATGTATAATTTATAATAGTGTTATTTATTAATGCGCACAGTTTGGGCACCCCAGCCGCTGAATTCTGCACTAGCTGAAGTTTCCGAACCGTCTTCAGAGGCAGCCCTATGTATAACCTATACTTCTAGGTCACATCACTGTAATGGCTGCTTGCTCCTTTTTATTCCTGGGTGGGCAGTAGTTGCAGTGCTTCGTGGATCAGCTACCATCGCTGGCAGCCACGACACACCAGCCTGGCTGGCTTTTGGAAAATCTGTCGAGCCAGCCACCTTGCAGGGCAGGATTGCCCACCAGAATCTCCCATTTGAACTGGCCAATTGGGGACCTGCTAGTGGATGGAACCTCACTGACGAACCGTGGGTTGGATGCTTCCACTCTGGTCCACCAGCAACACATAAAAGTCTAGTTGGCCAGGCACCTTAGCTGTAACCATTGTATGGGGAAGGTGGCTCTGCAGATGGGATGTAATCTCGACTTTCGGCTCAGGCTTTATTCTTTCTAGTTAGGGGAAGGGCCACAACAATTTGCCATCTCACCCAGAGCCCATTGCCTTTGTTCTCTTAATGGCCCATCACCTGAACGCAGAAAGATAGCCTGGCTTATATTTTAACTCTTACTGGATGTCCCCACCAACCACCCCAAAAACCTCATAACATTATATTGGTTTGCACGGCCTCTTGATCTACTGCACTTTTGAGAGGCATTAAATATTAGGCACTTAATCTGTGCCTGTTCTCCTGCTAAGAATGCACAGTTGTATCAAATGGCAGCTTCTTACTCAACAAATACATTCCCCCATGTTCCGTATCTGCTGACTTTGGTGACTAAAATAAGCTCTTCTGCCTCTCTGGTCCTCTTGTGAACACTGCAGAGTCATCAGATCATGAAGACAGAATGAGCCGGATATTATTACTTTTTGTGCATCAGCAACAGAACTGTTTATTCAGCTCCTGCTAATTACAGCTGAGCAAAAGCTCACTGAAGTTAATGGGATTACACAGGTGTCCCGGAGGACAGGACTAAAGGCACCAGTATAATTTGGCTCCCGGAGCATCTAACCTGTCACGTGACGGGAACAGCCCAGTTTGCTTCTCAGATCTCTCTCTCTCTCCCCACCCCCGGTACTATGGCTACTTGCAATTAAATCATTGCAAGGCTGATTCTCCTTCATTTAACACATAAGGCAGGAGAGCGGAGACATTTAATTCTTCCCCAGTAAAAGCAACTTCAGACTTGTCTACGGGCTATTAATTATTAAGACCCAATTAATCACTAAGATATCTGTTGGAAAATAATAAGACAATCAGTTCCAGAAATAACATCCTTTTATTATTATTAATATTATTACCACAACAATTACTATTGAATAAAATATTGACTGTAAAAACTTAATGGACAACCTAATTTGCTGCTTTTTTAAAAAAGAAAAAGACTGGTGAAATAGTCTTGAGCAGATATAAATTAGTTCTATATAATGGATTATTCATTACATGGAATTAATTGTTCAGTGACAATATGATGCCATTTGAAATAGCCTGGAAATAATAAGTAAACAGAAATAAATGCGCTTTTCTTCATTTTTAAAAATTTTGTTTTCCCGATTCACTTTAGCAACTTAATTTGTATTTAAATTACAAAGAAGGCAAGAGCCTCCCAATTTCTTTGCCGGTCAAATTCTCTGCAGTGAAATCCAAAGAGTGTGCTGCTTTCACTGAAACTGTGTATTTGAAACAAAGCATGCAGAGTCAAATTGCTGAATACTTGTTCCTTCCATCATGCCACTGCCAATTCAGATTGGCACAATCGACACCAAGGGGTAAAATTCAGAACTGCCTGTTGCAGCAGTTGAAAAACGGGACATCTGGAACTTGGTTTCAGCTTGGCTTGTTTATTTACTTAATTATAAGATTTCTTACTCGCCTTTCACCATAAGGTCAACGGGTGCGTTACGAAAAGAAGAACACAAGAACAAACTGCTGGATCAGGTCAGTGTCCCATCTAGCTCAGCATCTTGTTCTCTCAGTGGCCAATCAGATCCCTTTGGGAAGCCCCAAAACAACAAAAACACACAATGGAAATCAATTTTACTGAGAATCAGATTAAGAATTTGAACTGAGTTTACTTTAGAGCATGAGTAGGCAAACTAAGGCCCGGGGGCCGGATCTGGCCCAATCACCTTCTAAATCCGGCGCGCGGACAGTCCAGGAATCAGCGTGTTTTTACATGAGTAGAATGTGTCCTTTTATTTAAAATGCATCTCTGGGTTATTTGTGGGGCATAAGAATTCGTTCATTCCCCCCCCCTCCAAAATATAGTTTGGCTCCCCACAATGTCTGAGGACAGTGGACCAGCCCCCTGCTGAAAAGGTTTGCTGACCCCTGATTTAGGGCAAGGCTGGGGAATCTGTGGTCCTCTTTTCAGTATGCAGTTGACACACAGTACCCAGTGTGATCCCATATGTGCTCAGTGAATATATCATAGAATTGTAGAGTGGAAAGAGACCACAAGGGTGATTTAAGTAAAGAAAAGAAAAGAAAGGTAAAGGGCCCCTGGACGGTTAAATCCAGTCAAAGGCGCCTATGGGGTTGTAGTGCTCATCTCGCTTTCAAGCCGAGGGAGCCAGTGTTTGGTCACAGACAGCTTTCCGGGTCATGTGGCGAGCATGACTAAACCACTTCTGGTGAAACGGAACACCGTGATGGAAACCAGAGCGCACGGAAATGCTGTTTACCTTCCCACTGCAGTGGTACCTATTTATCTACTTGCACTGGCATGTTTTCGAACTGCTAGATTGGCAGGGGCTGGGACAGAGCAATGGGAGCTCACCTTGTCACAGGGATTCGAACCGCCAACCTTCTGATTGGCAAGCCCAAGAGGCTCAGTGGTTTAGACCACAACACCACCTGCATCCTGGTCATCTAGTGCAACCCCCTGCAATGCAGGAATCTTTTGCCCAACGTGGCACTCGGACCCACAACCTAGAGATTAATAGTCTCATGCTCTACCGACCGAATTGTATCATGGCAGAGTTGCTGGGTTCTGTTTTCAAAACTCTCATCACCATCTGGAAGGGTAGGTGTCTTGCGATTTATCCTCACCCAGTCCAAATCGTATTTCTAGCTAGTGTACCTGTCATGTTTTCTGTCCTTACGACTTACAGTGATTAGAGCGTCGAATGACAACTTGAGGAGAGAGACAGCCAATGGCTTTACAGAGCCCAGGGAGGAGAAGGGGATTAAATGGTCTCAGAAAATGAATTTGTGCAGCTGCTCAGTGACAATGCTACCTTATTCTTATTAAAGAGCAAGAACAAGGTAACCCCTCTGGTGTTCCTAAGTGCCATTTCAAAGTATGAAATGTGATGCTGTACAATGCGGTTTGATGTCTCAATACGTCCTTGAGCAATGTAGTATTGGTTTAATAGGTGTCAGTCAACAGAAGATGCCTTTTAAATACAATAGTAGAATGAAACGGAATAGTTTCATTACTAGGATGAAAAAAATCAGTCTTTGGTAATAATAATAAAAAATCAGTTCAAATGTAAATTTTAATGTAAAAAAATAAATAAAAAGGTCTTAGGTCTCCTTTCACATTACACAGGCTGTGTGAGAGCCACTATTGTACAACTCCTTCCCACATTGCTAGGGGAACATCAGGGACTTGGATTTCATTGAAGAATGAATGAATGGTATGATGAGGGAATGATGTTAGTTGTAGTGCACAAACTGGGAAGGCACCAGGGGGTTGGACTGGTTGACCCTTGAGGTCTCTTCCAACTCTTCAATTCTATGATTCTATTATTTTGTTCATACAGGACCTGTGTAACCTGTATGCATCCATAATTCTGGAATGATTTCATCATCCTTGAGGTAGATGTGACATCTTTTCTGACCACGAACTGTCTAAAGTTACTTTAGGGATTGAAATACATTGGATTTGAATCAACATCCTGATGTGAAAATGTGTGGAAGTTATAATTTGATAAATGGGCATATTTTCACTTCCACATAGAGTCCAGATGGTGACAGATTCCCCATATAAGTTTCCATTTGGCATTTGAACATTTGTGTATTGCAGTCTTTTATTCTCATTTATGTTTAATGATGGATTTAATCCAAACAATACAAGATGTTATCAAGCATGTTAAACTTCTGCTAAGTGGACTGAAAGTAGGATCCTTCTGTTCAGGATCCTTTGTGTTCTCAGCATACTGGCACACAGAATAATAATCTTTTTTTTCTTCTTGGATCCACACACAGTCAGAAAACAAACTTCAGAAATTATCCAGCCAACTAAGAGTGGAAAACCAGGGAGGACAATGGAAGGAAGCAATTGCAACTCTGCATGCTAATGCCTTGTGATACGATAGTTAGGGATGCACAAACCTCAAGTCCCCTCCCCCCCAATCATTTTGGCTTCCAATAAATTGCCTTCAAGTGGTTTAGCCTAAAGAGAAAACATGCATACTCTGATAGTGGATCAAGAAAATGCAATCTCAATAATGGCTCATCCTTGCAAGGTTCCTGGGACAACATCAACTTTGTTGGACTGGTCATGTTGTGCGGATGCCTGATTATCGTCTTCCAAAGCAACTACCAGTACTCTATTCCAAACTTAAAAATGGAAAGCATAATGCTGGTGGTCAACAAAAGAGATTTAAAGACTCGCTCAAGGCAAATCTTAAAAAAAATGTAGTATAAACACTGACAACTGGGAAACACTGGCCTGCGAGCGCTCCAGTTGGAGAACAGCCTTTACCAAAGGTGTCATGGGCTTTGAAGACGCTCGAACTCAGGATGAAAGGGAGAAACACGCTAAAAGGAATGCACGCTTGGCAAACCCTCACCGAGATTAACTCCCGCCCAGAAACATATGTCCCCACTGTGGAAGGACGTGTGGATCCAGAATTGGCCCCCACAGTCACTAATGGACACACTGTTCAAACCGTGTCCATGGAAGACAATCTTACTCAGCTACTCAAAGAAGACTCTGATAGTGGATCAAGGATAATGCAATCTCAATAATGGCTCATCCTTGCAAGGTTCCTGAGACAATAACAAAGCTCTAGCTTTAGCAGAAAGTGAATAGAGGATGCATTATCTAGACCAGGGGTGTCAAACTCAAATTCATCGGGGGCCGCATCAGCAGTTTGGTCACCCTCAAAGGGCCGGTTGTATCTGTAGGACTATGTGTCCACTCTTTATTATCATAAATTATTGTCACTGCATTCAATTATTACTGTTTTTGTAATAATTTAAGTAATAACTAAACATACAAATATTGCCAAACACTGTTTATTACACATATGGCATATTTCCCATAGGAATGCATTAAAAACGGATTAATGCATTCCTATGGGAAGAGAAATCGGGGGTCACTTACCTTTTCGAGGTGGATGGCCAGGCTCCCGCAGCTCTCCTCCTCTTGCAGGCGGCTCCGAAATGGTGCGGGGGGCCTCTCCGACGCTGCAAAAAGCCGCGCGGGTCGCCCCCGACGCGGCAAAGAGCTGCGCTGCGCCATTTCGGCGCGAAAATCAAAACCCTTGCCGGGTTCTCCCGGCAAGGATAAAATGGTGCGGGGGGCCTCTCCGACGCGGCAAAAAGCTGCGCGGGGCGCCCCCAACGCGGCAATGAGCCACGCTGGGCCAAAACGGCCCGAAAATCAAAAGCCTTGCCAGGCTCACCCGGCAAGGCAAAAATGGTGCGGGGGGCTTCCCTGACGCGGCAGAAAGCCGCGCGGGGCACCCCCAAGGCGGCAAAAAGCCGCGCTGGGCCAAAACGGCCCGGAAGAAAAACCTTGCCGGTTCTCCCGGCAAGGCAAAAATGGTGCGGGGGGCTTCCCCGACGCGGCAGAAAGCTGCGCGGGGCACCCCCGAGGCGGCAAAAAGCCGCGCTGGGCCAAAACGGCCCGAAAAAAAACACCTTGCCGGGTTCCCCCGGCAAAGCTTCGCGCCTCGGCTCCCCCGCCTACTTCTCGCGAGTGGCCACGCCCACCGCTCCCTCCACCAATCCGCCTTCCCGACTCTGTCCCTGGCGGGAAACAATAAGCACTCCGAGTCTTCCTCTCTCCGCTCTGCTCCCTTCCTCTCTCGCGCGCTGACCTTCGCCGCCCACCGCCAATCAGCGCGCGCTCACGGGCCACATGACGAGGTCTCGCGGGCCGCATTTGGCCCGCGGGCCTTGTCTTTGACACCTGTGATCTAGACAATTGCCCGCAATTACATCCATGAAAGTCATCTCAATGTGAAAGGCACATAGCTCCTTCCTGAATTGATTTGTATTGCTTTAGCGTGGAGAAGACATTGGTATGGGTTTTCTTTAATCAACTACAATGTGGTGGATCAATTCTAAGATGGTTTGGGATGCACTGAGTAGGAATGAGCAGTGCAGGCTATTGTAACCAACATTGTGAACATTTGAAACTAAGTAAATGCACCTCTAACCTCTCCATGTCATACATTCCTCTTGAGAGCATTTTACAACGGCACAATTAGGGACTGCATACGCTGCGTTTTTCTAGGGATGGGTGAACTTCCCTATCCTATTGTCTTGGCTCAGAAATTGGCAGAGAAAATTGGCACCAACCCAGCTTTTATTCCAAGTCTATTTGATATTTGGAAAATAAGCTCACCACCAGCCCTCTCTGATCTTCAAAACACTCCCCCATCCTCTTAAAGTCATACCAACCAGCACTAGCTGCAGTAATGTGCGGAAAGGGACTAAGAGTCTGGTCCTTTCCGATGCTCCATCACATGGAGAAAGTACCTTTGACTCCAGTAGTCAGTTCAGAGGAATTTCAAGTAACTGTGCATCACTAAATATTTTGTCCAATATGCTCTGTTTAGGAGTGCTGGCTGGCTGGGGCTGACGAGGGTTGTAGTCGAAAATATCTGCAGGGCACCAGGTTGGCAAAGGCAGCTCTATTTGCCTTACCTGCTCCTGGTTTAATTCACTTATTTTTACATCTGCCTTTTGTCAGTTATTGACACAGTTATTTGTTTTGTGTGTTAACTTTGTTTCCATTTTGTACATTTAGCATTTTCTTATTTTGTAAGCCTTTTGCGTGCTCTCTCTCTCTGTGTCTTCACAAATTTCACTTTCTTCTTGTTGCTTCTTTGCTGACAGACACAAAGCAAATGTGAAATTGGTGTCTCGCGTGGTTTTTCCTTATTCAGCAAAGCATTTTCTTTTCATGTTTCCATTTGTTACAAATTCACATAGTTTGCAAGTAAGTCCTTCTGGATTATAAAATGAGCTCTCTGCTCCTCAACAAACTAGTTTTTAAAAGTTACCTTGGTTTTGTTTTTTTGAAAGGTACGCATTACATTTTAAGAAAGGGTATGGGATGAATACAAAATATGTAGCTTATAAATGGAATATTAAGGTGGAATGAACACAGTTTAGGCTACTTCACCAGGGCAGATGATGCCCAAATTCACTACTTCCTCAAGCAGTCCACCCCTAGCTGTCTTCTTACTTGCAACAGGTCCAGGGGGGCGGTACTGCTTCATTCTGCTTGGTCTCCATGTTGCCCTTATAGAACTCAGCAGGAAGGCTCATGAGACTAAAATTATTTGGCTCTCCCCACACCCATTTCCTCTCTTTTGGGCTCTGCCAATGTGGTTCATACATTAAAAAAACACATTTAAGACATCCCACCCCCAGGAACCCTGGGGATTGATTTCTTTGGAATCGTAGCCGCATGATGGAGAAACTACAGTTCCCCAGATTCTTTGGAGGAAGTCATGTGCTTTAAATGTAAGGTGTGTCCATAGTCCCTCTGCCCCCACCCAGACATATTACATCCATGTTTCTTCAGGTATCTGAAGAAGTGTGCATGCACACGAAAGCTCATACCTAGAACAAACTTAGTTGGTCTCAGGTGGCGCTGTGGGTTAAACCACAGTGCCTAGGGCTTGCTGATCAGAAGGTCGGCAGTTCAAATCCCTGCGACGGGGTGAGCTCCCGTTGCTCGGTCCCAGCTCCTGCCCACCTAGCAGTTCAAAAGCACATCAAAGTGCAAGTAGATAAATAGGAACCGCTCCGGCGGGAAGGTAAACGGCATTTCTGTGCGCTGCTCTGGTTCGCCAGAGGTGGCTTTGTCATGCTGGCCACATGACCTGGAAGCTGTACGCCGGCTCTCGGCCAATAAAGCGAGATGAGCGCCGCATCCCCAGAGTCGGACACGACTGGACCAAATGGTCAGGGGTCCCTTTACCTTAAGGTGCTACTGGAAGGAATTTATTTATTTTGTTTTGTTTATTCATTTGTTCGCACTGTGATTGTGGCTTCTTGGGACGATTTGAAATCAAGAAAGCCAGCTTTCTTAGCTGCTCATGCTTATTCCTGCTCCAAGGTTCTACGAGACAGCTAGCAGTCTGAGGCTTCTTCTCAATGCATTTCAGAGGTGCAAAGTTTGAAAAATGAAGTGGAGCTAGCTCGCTCTCAACACTTCCTAATTTCCACTTGCCGGTTAGTAGTCTAATGATCTGAAAGACATACTCACTGTGCTTGCAGGGGGGGGGAGGAGTTTGGGCTAGTAGAAACCTGCTTTATGTTTATAAAATCAATGCAAAATTAGAACAGCTATAAGCATCAGCATATGGTATATGGGTCTTGATGGCATGGAGCTGCCTTTGGCCTCTGCTATGAGCAGTTGGTGTTCTCAAATGGTAGTGATGGCAATGATGACAAATAGAGGCTGGGAGACATGAGCACACTAGATTTTAGTGGGGGGGAAGGTGGTTAGACACCTGCCATGCTGTACCTTCCATCTCCATAATACGGAGTGCACTTGGAAAATATACCCATGAACTGAAAATGTTTTCGTTTGTCTTTCTTTTCTTTTTTGGAATTCTAGAAAGCAGTTTTGTGCTGATGCATGATTTATGGCACAGTTCAATCAGCGGTGCAAATTTATTATGCTCTCCACTGACCCCTTTGTATAATTTATTTTGAGAGGTTTGCATTTCAACAGAGTTCAGCAGTGGTCTCGAGCAGCCTGCCTCTCAGCTAGCCAGCTGAACTGGTGCCTCTGATGTCTGTAAGCATAACAGTCACTGCAGAAACGGTTCCAGCTTAGCTCTGCATCAGACAGGTGGGCTGGCAATATTTGGGAAAAGTTGAGCCATTTAGTGTTTAGGTAATGCTTTCTGAACTTCTAAATGGCTCTCCCTCTAGCCTCTCTACCCCTGGTCTCTCTTACACACACACACACAGGCACACAAACACACATACAAATGAGAAGTGCAGATAGGAAGAACAGCTGAAAGTTATGTTTTTGGAATGTCACCATAATGCCAGCCCAGCAGCCTATTAGCAACAGGGAGTAGAACTTTATTTCATTTCGTGAATCTATAATATTCACTAGCTTAGCTTTTTTTAAAAAAAAGAGAGAGGGGGAGAGATTAAAGCAATTTGCAGAAGACAGCTCTGTCAAAGGGAATTGATGGTGTCCCCTGTCAACCCCAAATTCCCTGCCTATCTGTCCATTAGCCTCATCTCCATTCCACAGTTCAGATCCATTGACCATTTACTCCTTAATCAATAGTAGCATTTCCTGGGACTGCTTAGCAGCAGCATTTGTAAGGAATAAAAGATGAACCCTGGTTCCTTCTTGTGTATGAGTTTTGGTTTCTATTGCTGTTTCTATTGTTAATGTATCAAAATGTTAATCACTTCCATACACCTTTAAATGGCTTAAGTTATTGATCACTGAGTCCAACGTTAGGCCAGATATTCATCAGAGTTGGAGCCTTTCCATGTTTTGTGCTTTCCGTGATAGGAAGCATGTTGGTCTTGCCATGGGGCTGCTGAGTATGTCTATGGTGAAAGATTGTTGTCTCATCGGTTACAGTTAGGGATGCTTACCATGCTGAGCTCCACAATAACTTTGTGGGTCTTCATGAGAGTCTTCATGTCGCCTCCAGCAACTGCCTGGAATGCTTAGCAGGGTCACAGGAACTCGATACACCATGGTGTTTTTAACTGGGTATGGGTAGGGCCTTATCTTGAGATGAAGGGTCATAGCTGAGTGGTAGTGCACACATTTTGCATGACAAAAGTCAATCCTTTTTGTGTGACAAAGTTCCATCCTTGGTTGGAAAATCTTGTTGGAGAACTGTTGCTGATCAATGTGGAAATAGTACTGAGCGAGCAGTGCTCTTTAGCTTTGAGTCCACAGACATTGTCGGACTTTTGGCATGCTGGCATCCATCTGCCCCAGGAGACAACGGAAGAGTGTGCCTTTGGGGGTAAAGTCAAACCATTGGAGAGTTACAGCTGTGGCTCCAGAGAACAATATGGGAGAGACATGTTTTATTGCAGGTGGGGCAGATGAAGGTGTCTGGTTGTGCTGCTGCAGATACACCTTGGCATTCTCTTCTCCCCCTGGCAGTCATTTCTCCTCTGGTCAATGCAGTGGATACAAGATCTGTCTGTCTGTCTGTCTGTCTGTCTGTCTGTCTGTCTGTCTGTCTGTCTCCAGAGTCTACTACTCCCATCATCCCCATTAGCCCATGGCCAAGGGGATGATGGGGTTTGTAGTTATCTGGGGACTCAATATTGAAGATCATTGAGCTTGAAGGACCAGTGGTCTGACTCAATGTCATAGCTGTCAACTTTTCCCTTTTCCGAATAGGATTCCTTGCGAGAAAAGGGAAAGGTTGACAGCTATGCTCAATGTAAACCAGCTGTATTCCGTGGCACCCTCACAGAAGGTGTGCTGACTATTAGACCATGCAAGAAGGCACCACAAACTTGTGAAGAAAACCACACTTGTACTTTTTGCTTGGTATTAAACCAAGTGTCTGAGAGAAAAAAGGCACAAGAAACCAATTTCTTAATCAACCAGCCAATGATCCATCTTCTTCTCTTCCCTCAAGATGGCAGGTCTCCCCCCCCTCCCACTATCTGTACAGGTTGTGTTGTACCTCCTCTGTGTTGTACCACTTGGGATGTTATCAAACAATGCTATCAAGGTGGACAAACAAGGATAATTTGGGCAGTGTGGCTACATCTTGAGCAGAGGGAAATTGTTTATCTGCCATTTCACATTTTCCTGCCGTTACATTATCTGCTTTGAGGCATTCAACAAAGCCTGAAACATTACGGAAGAAAGGATGCTTTGCCATCAATCACAATGACATCTGAGATAACTAGAGGAAGAGCTGAAATCACAGGGCTTTAATCATTCCCCAGTAGACAATAGAAGTTTTAATAACTGTACTCGTTAAAGGTTTTCAAGTTGCTTAAAATATTAAACATGCAAGAAAAAGAGGAGCCATATTTCAAAATTTATATTAAGGAGCTTTCAATCTTCAGACTACCAGTACAAGGCGATGCTTTTTTAAATCCCATCACCAGCATGTAACTTCCTCTATTAAGCTAGCAATTGTAACAGCAGCAGTTCTACCATGAGCATGTTCGGTTTGTGCAAAGCCAAGCAAAAGAAATTACTTTGTCATATAATGCATAATTAAACTATGAACCATGTGGATTTGTACCTTTGAAGCACACATGTCTGTTTTGCTTAAAAATATTAGGTAGCTTGAAATACAGGGAAGAAGGAATGCTACAGTGTTGATAACAAATGATCTCTACTGTACAGGCAAGGTGAAGTAGCCTGATCATCAAATGTGATTTTACTTGACGAGAATAAACTGTCTTGAGGCTTACACAGGCTTATAGTCATATCCCAAGGGTAGCCAACATAGTGCTGTTCAGAGATGGTTGGACTGCAAATCCTATCAGCTGCCAGCAGCAAGGCCAATGGTTGGAGAGGGTGGAAAACATAGTACAACAACATCCAGAGAACATTCTTGTCATAATATTTATTTATACCCTGCCTTTCCCCCCAATGGGATTCAAGGCAGCTTATGGCTAGAAACAAGAATCACTAAAAATGTGTGGGGGGGGGGGGGGAAACAGCCATTAGAAAACCATTAAACATTAATAGAATTTAAAACTATATACGTGCATAAAACTTATTTCATTAAAAGCACTCCATTCCCAAAAGCCTGTTGGAACAAGAAAGTCTTCAGCTGCCAGTTGAAGGACAAACATGGAGGGAGACAGTCTAGCTCAGGCATCCCCAAACTTCAGCCCTCCAGATGTTTTGGACTACAATTCCCATCATCCCTGACCACTGGTCCTGTTAGCTAGGGATCATGGGAGTTGGAGGCCAAAACATCTGGAGGGCCGCAGGTTGGGGATGCCTGGTCTAGCTTCTCATGGGAAGGAGTTTCAGAGTTTGGGAGCAGCCACCAAAAAGGCCTTACTCAATTTTGGGAGAGGACACACATTAATTTCAATGAAACATGTTTCACAGAAGCCTTCTTAGGATCACCATTTCAGTGGAGTGGAGTGAAAATGAAACAACAGAGAAAATTGTTTTGGATTGGGACATTAATCTGAGGCAAAACTTCCATCTTCTATGGGATTCAGTTGAAGGCAATGGGTGGGAGTATTTGTGACAGGAGACATACCCCAAAGAGTTATCCAACTGCATTTATTCCTCCTTTGTCCAAAGAGTGATGTGTAGCCAAAGAGAAGGTATGATGGGATATCGTTGTGCTCCAGGTTTCTCTGCCCTGTCCCACTTCTTTATCCCTGTCAACGTTCAAAATGAAAACACACCTTTGCCGTCTTGTCATTTGCCTTAATGCCATTTTAGCTTGAATCAGTTGGCTTTAAAAGACAGATGAAGAAACATTTCTGGAAATCAATTATACAGCGGAATAATACCGGTTTTGCAATATTAATAAAGGTCTTTGGAGACTGCTCAGTTATTTTTGCTTCAAATCTAGTAAATTTATCCTCATGTATTATACATTGTTTAAACTTGTGTAACATAAATAATACATGGCCACTTGTAACTTATTTATGAGAAATAAACATAATTTCTTTGCTTTTTTGTAATTCTAAGTCATGCTGTTGTTCGTGTATTTCAGCTGCACCAATTAACGACTCATGCTAAGTGCATTGAGTAATTTACCTGAAGTAAGGAATTGTAACTTCTGACATCTAACACACAAACAAAATTCATGATTAATTGAACAGCAAAGATACTGGAACCCAAAGAGCTACTTCAGGCCTGTCCAATGGAAGTTTTTTTTGGGGTGATTGGGGAACTCAATCATTGCAAACTTCAATAGAAGCAAACTTATTATTTAGCTCCTAGACTAATGTGTGGGTCTAGGCACAGCTATCATTAGGAGTTGGCACTTCCTTGAATATTATGATACAGCTCAAAAAAAGCATAAAATTATACTCTCAGTGCAGTGTGGGTCCTGGGTTTCTTGGGTACAGAATGGATCCAGTGATGGTATGGATTCAAGTTACCCCCTCAATATGTTGGATGACTCCCTGGTGAGGTTTGGATGGATGGCTGGGGAGACCCGGCCAGATGGGCGGGATACAAATAATAAATTATTATTATTATTATTATTATTATTATTATTATTATGGCAGCAGTTCCCCACCTGCAAAGGTGGGGGATCAAATAAGACGGTCTTTCTCAACAGATCTGTAGAATCCAAGAGATTTCTGACAACTCTGGGGGATTTTCTTTTTTTCTTTTTTTATTATTCGATCTTATATTACAATATTAATCAAAAATATCTTACAATTCATTATTTCATATCTCTCATTATACAATACTACTATGCATGTTTACAACTCAAGAAAATAATAAAAAATAAAAAAACAAATACAAGAAAACAACAACAAAACAACTAAAAAAACCCCAAAGGTTACACAAAACAACAAATTCTCTTCAATAACATAAATGACCTAAACAAATTGAACTTCCTATCAAACCCAACCGTATATTCCAATCATACAGGGAACCAGGCAGAGGGCCTTCTCGGTGGTGGCACCCACCCTGTGGAACGCCCTCCCATCAGAGGTCAAAGCGATAAACAACCACATGACCTTTAGAAAACACCTGAAGGCAGCCCTGTTCAGGAAAGTTTTTAATCTGTGATATTTCAATGTATTTTTATATTTGTTGGAAGCCGCCCAGAGTGGCTGGGGAGACCCGGCCAGATGGGCGGGGTACAAATAATAAATTATTATTATTATTATTATTATTATTATTATTATGTACTCCAATTTATTATGTTTTTTTCTTTATGTATCTCTAATACAATCTCATGTCAACATGTACCCATACTCCTATTTACCCTGATCTTTCTGCCTCTTAAGGTCACTCAAATGCTGGCATAGTTAACAAACCCTTACTATATTTCCAGACATATAATTTGTATTTATCCCATTTTTGCTCTGGGGGATTTTCTAGTTGGCATTGTTGGCATGCCTGCCAAAGCCCTAGTCTCACTTTGCAAGGATGGATAATTTACCCTCACCCCACTGGGTTCATGTTTTCCCCTCATTCCTTTCCATTGGATGGGAGTATCTGAGAAGGCTTGCAACATAAATTAATAAGAGAGCCAGGTCTAGCAAACAACATCTGCTGTGGCTATAGTTTTTCATAGTTGTATATATGTAGGCCACCATTTGGGGCAAAGGGGAACAGCTAGTTTTCAATTCCAGAGATGGATAATAGTACATACACCACCCAAAAGGAAAACATAGACTTATTTCCACTTACTTTCTGAGAGTAAGCGGGTGACGGAAAGAGAAGAGGGTGTCCCCACCAACTTTTGGCTCTGTTCTGTATTCTACTCACTTTGACCCTTCCTGCCTTGCTCTAAAGTAAACTCAGTTCACATCCTTAATCTGATTCTCAGTAAACTTAATTTCCATTGTATGGTTCTGCATAAAGCCCCATCATATTACCCCTGAGGGAATCTGGCCCTCAACAGAAAAATAGTCCAGAGTCGTTCAGTCCAAAGGTAACTCTGGCCCCAACTCCATATTATGTATGCTCTTCAAGCATGTGCACTCAACTAGTCTGCTTTTATTTTGGAGAAAAAGCAGCTGTGAAGCTTTGATCAATCTTCTTCTTCTTCTTCTTCTTCTTCTTCTTCTTCTTCTGCGATCACTCGTAGCTGAGTAAGATTGTCTTCCATAAACACGGTTTTAAAAGTGAGTCCTTAAGTGACTGTGGGGGCCAATTCTGGATCCACACGTCCTTCCACAGTGGGGACATAGGTTTCCGGGCAGGAGTTGATCATGGTGAGGGTTTGCCAAGCGTGCCTTCCTCTTAGCGTGTTAATATTCTCCTGACCTAGACTACAGCTTCCCACAACTGTTTCCTCCTCATAGTTGCTACCTCCTGGCTGCTTTTTTGACCTCAAAAGTACTGTTTATTGGAAGCAATAACTCTGGGGGCAAATAGCAACAAGCTAGGGGAAATATCCTGCAGTCCCCAATCTGGATTGGATACAAGTTTGAAACTTCTTTTGAGCCAATGATAGTTAGCATTCATATCAATGCACAGGAAATAACAGTCATGGCTAAGCTGAGAAAGAGGTAGAGGAAGATACACTTTGCTCTGTCGTCTGCCTTGAACTTATTGTACTCTTACAGTCAAGAATATTTTCAAGTACAGTACTAAAGTCTGCTTTTCTTTAAGAAGTCCAAGAACCCTTAAGAGAAAGCTTCTAACTGTAGGTGCTGTGAATGAGAGGAGGGCAGGCAAATGTAGGTTCATTCAATGGAGGAGTCTGAGGAAGTACCATGCACCTTGGGCCTGCCCATAAAAAGCAAGGCCTGCCACGGGACAGTAAAGTAGCTGGAGAAGAAGGAGGGGACAGAAGGTGAAGAAAGAGCTGTGAGTCCCATCATTTGGATGCCCTGGGCAGCTCAACAAACCTACTGCACCTGGAACTGGCTGTAGAGATTACAGCTGAATGGGACACAGCTGTGGGCATTCTAAGGAAGTATCATCCACCTTGGGCTTCCCCATTAAGAGCAAGTCTACAGTGAAAAACACAGGTCTTTTCTGCTGTTTCCAGGATCTCTTCTCATTGTGTGACTTTTGCAGGTGAGCCGAGAGTTTCTCTGAACCCTGAGTTAGAACCCAGAAGCTGAGAGCGAGGGAGTGTCAGAAAGAAAATGAATTGATATTGTATCTATCTATCTATCTATCTATCTATCTATCTATCTATCTATCTTTGTACTAATGTATCCTTTTTATAGGTATCTGTGTCTTTTTGCAATATTTTGTTTAAGTTGTCTGTCTTAGCTTCAGTTTTTTGTACACCACTTGGATATACAGTGGTCCCTCGACTTACGAAGTACTCGACATCCGAATTTTTCGATTTATGAATGAAAAAAGTGGCTGCACGCCTATGAATTTTTCAACATCCGAATGGAAATCGTTGCCGGTTTTAGATGTGGTTTTTTCGACTTACAAATTTTAGATGCGGTTTTTTCGACTTACGAATTTTTCCGAATATTTTTTCTCCCAATGCATTCCTATGGGAAATCGCTTTTTTCGACTTACAAACTTTTCGACCTACTAGTGTCCATTCGGAACGGATTAAATTCGTAAGTTGAGGGACCACTGTAGTTTTAATATATTGAGTGGTATTGAAATTAAATAATCAATCAATCAATCAAATGAAGGCAAGGCAAGGCAAGTGGCAATGGACAAGCTATGTTCAGAAAGTGTTGCAAAGAATAATGAATCTAATGGTTTGTCTGGATTAAGTTGCAGAGTGAGGGATCCAAAAAGTTATGTCCATTGTGTCAAGTGGCTTAGGACGTTTTGTAGACTTAAAAGGCGCTTTCTCACCTCTGCTTGGATTTGGCCTCATTTGCTTTTCGGAACAAGTCTACTGTATGCTTTTGGTCTTATTTCTTCCCACATGAGTCCTCAGTTGCTACAATATCTGTGCCACCACATCCAAAGTACATTTTTTCTTTTTCTTTTTCCAAAGCAGTAATAATTGTATCCTTTGAGATAGTAATTAAAATACTAAACAGTGAATTGAAAATGTAAACGCATAGAACAAGATTTTTGTGCGACTTGTGGATGAACATATTGCATACCATATGTGTAAATGCACTTGTAAATCATTCATTTTCTAGGTGGATCCCCCCCCCACAAGCATTCTTAAACTGTATAACAAGAAATTGAAATTGTTCCAAATGGAAGTAAGGTCTGTTGTAAATTGGTGAGAAAAGGGCAGAAAGTCAAATAAGTAGATTGTTATGTTCTGTCATTTGATTTATAAACTAATTTAAATAAGATTACAATTAGTGGCCCAGGTGCTTGTCAATCGCCCCAGTACTTTTCCTTTCAGGGGCTGGAATAGGGACCCAGGTGGCACTGTGGGTTAAACCACAGAGCCTAGGGCTTGCTGATCAGAAGGTCGGCGGTTCGAATCCCTGCGACGGAGTGAGCTCCCGTTGCTTGGTCCCAGCTCCTGCCCACCTAGCAGTTTGAAAGCACGTCAAAGTGCAAGTAGATAAATAGGAACCGCTCTGGCGGGAAGGTAAATGGTGTTTCCGTGCGCTGCTCTGGTTCGCCAGAAGCGGCTTTGTCATGCTGGCCACATGACCCAGAAGCTGTACGCTGGCTCTCGGCCAATAAAGCGAGATGAGCGCCGCAACCCCAGAGTCAGACACGGCTGGACCTAATGGTCAGGGGCCCCTTTACCCTTTACCTAAAACAAATATACTTTTTACCTGACAACTGGGTAGAATGTTTTCTCACTGAAAAGAGATATATTTTAAAGAAAGTTAAAAATTCATTGAAATACCTTGAAATACATTATGCCCCCAAACCATAGCCCTGGTCTTGATTGTCCCCAATCAAGGGGTACGGTGTACCCACAAAATGATATAAAGGCAGCTGTGGAGCTTTATGGCATAGTATCTACTTACTCATATGGGGAGTGTTGTGGGTGTAGACATGTAGAAAACCAATCTTGAGCCTTCCCTAGCAACAGAAAATCCACTTTCAACTCCATCTTTCAAATTTAGAATTGCTCCATTTGTGCCTCCATTATTTCAATATTGTGAATTGCTGGTTTCAACAAAAAGCCTTGGGTGCCTTTGTGCTTGTGTGTTGTGCTCATTTATATTACATTTGTAGTTGCACTGAATTGTGAGTTTTGAAGGTTAAAGAACATAGATAGCAGTATATCCACGCTGTTCGTACTAGTGTAACTCATAAAAGATAGCAGCTTTGTTGCTAGGTTTTGTAATAGCTGCAGAAATTGTGGACTTGGAAGTGGCGGTATTTCGATATTTGAGCTGAATTCCACATGTACTCCAATTTCCTGCAGTATTCTTTGTGAAAGCGAACAAACAGCATCCTTCGGCTGTCTGCTTGGAAGGCGTAAAATATATCTGTATCCATTGTATATACGGCTTGTTATGTGGTTAGCTAATCACTAATTGAGGAACAAAACATAATTACCTTTCAAATGGAACAAGTCACAGTTGTTGAAAGTTCTATGCTACACTTGTCACACCATTAAAATGTTGCCTTTTAGTCTATATATATACCACAGCCCTTGCCTGATTCCAATACCCCATGCTATGCATCTGACGTGCTTCAGAATTTATTCTTTGCACCCTCATTTTAAAGGCATAGATGTTTCACAGCCATTAAACTCTTTCTTCATGTTTTTCCTCATGTGCTCCCCCACTGTGCCACAGCATCGTCACTCATGCGGAAGCTGTCACATATTTTATTTTATTATATTTAATTCTCAGTTACTGGGGTGGAGTTTTGGAACCCATGCATAACTGCTCCGGCATTTAGGATGGACAAGGAGAGTCACAGCTGTAGAATCTAACAAATTGTTATGTATGAAAGATTCAAAGAACTAATGATCCTTGTGTCTTGCCTGATGATGTGAACTTGCAGCAAAGTGCACTTTTTGACAGTGGAAGATGGGGGTGGTGGGGTGTATTCAAGAAATCTTTTGTTATCTTGAATGAAACTCCTTGGAGAGAATTGTTCGATAAAGTGGACATTTCTCATACCCAGTAATTCAGATCTTATGCATAATAGAGTTCTATTTTGGTCTGCCAGCTAAATATTTCTGTCTTGTATGCAATATAGGATAGACGCTCATGTGTCATTCTTTTCTGGTGGTCTCATAAAGCAGAATAGCAACAAGCATGAGATTTGACTGCTTATTCCAAAAAACTTTCAATTTAAGAGGAGAGTTCACGTGCTTCTGATTGCCACTCATGCGCCAAAAAGAAGGTAATCGTGAGTCAAAACAAACACTTAAACATCCTTGAATATTTTGTGAAAACTTGCACATTAAGTAGATAAATAGGTACCGCTCCGGCGGGAAGGCTCTGGTTCGCCAGAAGCGGCTTTGTCATGCTGGCCACATGACCCGGAGGCTGTACGCCGGCTCCCTCGGCCAATAAAGCGAGATGAGCGCCGCGACCCTAGAGTCGGCCACGACTGGACCTAATGGTCAGGGGTTCCTTTACCTTTACTGTACCTTTTACCCACACTATGCCTTGGACGTTCAGCTCAACATTAGGCTGAGCAGCTTCCTCATTCACTTGGTTCATACAGACACAATGAATTTCTGCCTGAAGTCTTTGTACAAAGTACACCAGTTCCTTCACAACAGCAGCAAACCGTAGGGAATGTCCGGGCAGAAAATCTACAAGTGCCTAGTCACTGTAAGAAACCAAGTTGGACTTTTGATAAATTTCTGGTCAGGGAAGTCTTAATTCGGGCATATGTAAATCCCCCAGCCCTTTGCTTTGTTAGTCTAATGAAATCAAACAAAGTTTTTTAGACCTTGTCTCCACATCCACCTCCAATTTTGCTTTAGGACTCAGGCATGTCCAAAGTCCATTTTGGGGGCCTAATCCGGCCCGCTGGTCAATTTAATCTGGCCCCTGTGGCAGTATATGTCCTGGGGGGAAATCCTTAAAAAAAAAGGTCAACAACTTTGGTCGGCCCTCATTCATGTTCACTTCATCAAATCTGCCCCTCTTTGAAAAAAGTTTGGGCACCCCTGCTTTAGGTGGAATTCAGTGACAGAGCTCTTGCATTTCCTGCCACAAGGCCTGAGCAGGACTCCATACCTCTCAAGTGTGGGACATCCTGTCTTTTTGCCTGAGATCTCAGAGGCCATTTGGGGTGCCACGCTCTCGCATGTTCTTGCGCTGCTTCCCCCCCCCCCAAAAAAGTGCTTTTGGGGTGAGTCATGTGACTCAACTAGGAGTGTGTTTCAGAATAGGCACATCCCAGTTTGGGGCTTGAAAAAGTTGGATGGTATGGGCCTCTTCATAATTGCTACAGATACCGTGGGACAACACTCATCTCACTGGATCACCATGGCGCTTTGATGACATTTGGTGCCCTTTGGTTCCTTTGAACGCTTTTTTTGGAGCACTTCTTGACTTCTCCTTTGCCCTGACCCCATATCCTCACACGGCTTAATTGGATTGCTTTGCTTATGTATCATCACATCAGATGCAGATGCGCTGATATTAGGATGAAATGGCAGTGTGCAACTGAGGGCGGGCTGAGAGGGCAAAGGAAAGAAAAATGGGATTAATTTTTTAATGCTTTTCAGGTTTATACATTTCACTAATTTCAGGTTTATACATTTCACTAATTTCACAATCACTTTAACATTTCAAGCTTGACTTCCTTCCCCCTCTTTATTTTTAATATCTCCTGCATATCCAAATTAACTTAATTTGATCATTTATTCATCTACTTTAAAATATATACTCTTATAAAACTGCAGGTTATTACAATAATCCTGCCAATGTTCTTTATCTGTTTGCAATTTATCTGTAAAAATTCAATAAACCATTTCCATTCTTTTGTAAAAAGCTTGTTATTTTGATTTCTTATTCTTCCGGTAAGTTTCGCGATTTCTGCATATTCCATAAGTTTTTATATCCATTTTTTCTTTGCTGGGACTTCTGCTTCTTTCCATTTTTGGGTGAGTAAAATTCTTGCCGCTGTAGTATAATACATTAAATAAATCTCAAACAGTTTAGGTAGTTCTGTCCCTATAATTCCCAAAAGAAAAGCTTCTGGATTTTTTTTACAAACATTATTTTAAACATCCTTTTCAATTCATTATCTATCATTTCCCAGTAAGCTTTAACCTTACTGCAAGACCACCACATATGATAAAAAGAATCATCTTTCTCTTTACATCCCCAACACTTATTTGATTTAGATTTATAATTTTTTGTCAACTTACTCAGTGTTAGATACCATTGATATAACATTTTCATATAATTTTCTCTTAGACCAGGCACCCCCAGCCTGCGGCACTCCAGATGTTTTGGCCTACAACTCCCATGATCCCTAGCTAACAGGACCAGTGGTCAGGGATGATGGGAATTGTAGTCCAAAACATCTGGAGGGCCAAAGGTTGGGGATGCCTGTCTTAGGCCATAACATGTTGTAGATTTTATATCCATATCCCACGATCGTTCCCATGCTTCCATGTTTATATTATGACCAATATCTATTCCCCAATGTATTATTGAGGATTTTACTTGCTCATTCTTTGTCTCCCATTCCAATAATATTTTATAGATTTTAGACAGCACTTTTACATTACATTCCAACAGGTCTCTCTCCAGTTGTGATATTTGAGAAGAGCACAGAAGATGTGTGGTTGCAAACAAGTGTGCAACAAATGACAGTTTAGGCACTTTTTGACATTCATGAACATGAACACTAAGCGTGCTAAGTAGTTTGGGCTCGGCTCTTGTTTCTACAGAAACCTCAGAAAATATAATTATTCTTAAACTGAAACATGCACATGAGCACACAGCAGCAGCAGACGTGGCTTATTTGAAATAGTTCTGTGTCGCTTATAAGAAAAACAAATGAAAATTATGAGTGACGCATTAGCATGCATATTTACACATTAATTATTGCTTTTCTACTCTCCGCAGTCATGTTCAGCAACAGAGACTCCCCCCTTTTTAATTGATTCTGAAGGAAAGCTCTTCACATTATTCCCCCTCTTTTCTCTAAGTGGCTGTGTTAAGAAGAGCTGACAGGAATTTGGATGGAAAAATAGCAAAACAAGTGCATTGTGTGCTAGTGGGAAAGAACATTAGCCAGACTTTGTTGTTTCCATGAGAAAGAAGTGGAGGGGTGCGTGGGAAACAGTCAGAGAAGGCTTTTATGAGATTCTTCTTCTGATTCCTGCTTAATCCGTCCCATACTTAAAATAGAATTACTTACAAAAACACAGGTTTTTTGCCAGTCTCACCTTGACTTACAGAGCCAAATTCTGATTCTGGCTGTTTGGTATAAATCAGTAGCATGACAGCATATTATAGTAAGTTGTTTTTACAGTCATGTTGCAGACTCCAAATCCTGAGAGGCTGTGAGGCCAATGAAACTGTATAAGCTCGGTATGAACTTCAAAAAATGTCAAAAAAGCCCACCTCCAAGAAGATGTGAACAGTATGAGACTCCTAATTTCTTCACTGCTTACTGAGCAATTCTCCATGCTTATTTGTAGGCAGCAAAATGGAGGTGGGGAAATTTTCAAGGAGTGGGTCGAGGGCTGGAATTCTCCAGCAGTTTTATCTGAGCATTTTTGGCTGACTTACATGAAATGAAACTCTTATTAATTTGTATTGGTGGCTCAATGAAGAAATGGGCTAATGGTCGAGAACTAGAAATAGCAGAACCAAGCTCACCACTTCCTTCAATAATATTGGGTTTGATCCACAGCTATGTTAATAATTTCTCACTAAGTAGAAGAAATGGGAGGGCCATTTCGCTGAATAGTGTGGAGTTCTTCAAAATGTCTGTAGGACCATGTAAAAGGCAATTTTCAATGAATTTCTCAGAATGTTGTTTCCAGAAAAAGTTGGCTCATCCTTATAAAATTAGATTTTTAAAATACATACAAAAAAGAAACAACCTGCATTCACTCTTTCAGATGTGAAGGGAAGTTTGTGTCCTGGATTTGAAATACGTTTGCAGTTATCATGAAGCAGAGAGAATCTCAATGAATTTGAGTCAACGAGATTCTGAATTTGGCCCCACAGAAACCAAGCTAACCTAACATCTGGTCTTAGGAAAAGCTTTTTTTAGGTCACCCAGGGGATGAGGATTTGACACATGTCTGTCTTCCCAGATAATGGGGCTTCAGTTCCCACAATTAAGAAACTAGAATCCACAGCATGAAACCCAACTGATGTGCTGAACAAGGTCTGGAGGAGACTGATCTATGGCAAGTTTGTGTCATTGGAGAGCCAAGTTTCAAAGCAATGCTTATCTTCTTACTCTGTTAAGAACATGGGTAGGCAAACTAAGGCCCAGGGGCTGGATCCAGCCCAATCGCCTTCTCAATCCGGCCCACGGATGGTCCACGAATCAGCGTGTTTTTACATGAGTAGAATGTGTGATTTTATTTAAAATGCATCTCTGGGTTATTTGTGGAGCATAGGAATTTGTTCCTTTTTTCTCCCTTCAAAATATAGTCTCTCCCCCCACAAGGTTTGAGGGACAGTAGACTGCCCCCCCCCGTTGAAAAAGTTTGCTGACCCCTGGATAAGAAGGTCACTTTGACCTTCAGGAATCCTGCTTTGCAATTTAGAGGCGATATGCTAGGGCAGATCCTGAAGTTGAGGCTCCAGTACTTTGGCCACCTCATGAGAAGAGAAGACTCCCTAGAAAAGACCCTGATGTTGGGAAAGGTTGAGGGCACAAGGAGAAGGGGATGGCAGAGGATGAGATGGTTGGACAGTGTTCTCAAAGCTACTAACATGAGTTTGGCCAAACTGCGAGAGGCAGTGAAGGATAGGCGTGCCTGGCGTGCTCTGGTCCCTGGGGTCACGAAGAGTCGGACACGACTGAACGACTGAACAACAACAACAACATGTTACTCTTTCCAGATTGCACTGGGAGTTGTCCCAGGTCCTGAAGAGTGTCAACCAGTATTCTCTCTACACAGAACCCAAATATTGTCAGCTTGCTGTTGTAATCTTGTCACAAATCAATTTCCTTCAGGCCTTGTTCAACACTTTGTGGGATCACCAGTTCTTGGTGCCTTAAAACTGCTTAACAAAGGATGTTGGTGTTTTTTTTTTTGGGGGGGGAGGAGAAGATCAGCAAAAAGCCTGATGTTTCACTCTTCCTTCTTTCCCAACAAATGAGCATATTTTGACAGAATCTGAGAAGACTAGAGTGCTAGGTCAGAGAAGCTTAAAAGAAGCAGCACCATCCTCCAAACAGGAAGCTACTAAATTATGGATATATGAAGGGTGCGTTGCATAGTTAAATCGTCTATTTTTTATAATCATTCTTCACTTTGAGAGAGAAGCAGCAATTGTTAGGCTATCTATTTGCTGACCTCATTTTAAGATTCAGCAACACACTGGTATTTGCCATCCTGGAAAAGAAACGCTGATACACAGACATGGTCTAGTAAGTTTCAGAAGGAAATGTTGCTTTAAGTAAAAGCCAGTGTTGGTCTTGCTTGTTGCAAATTATAGCTTTTAACAACTATATCAATCGTGCTAACTTGGGTTTACCAGCGTGCGGTTTTAAGAACTTTCTGTCATTTATGAATCTGCTAATAAATCAAGTGATCTTTTTTATGAGGAGAAAGGGTAACTCATTTATCAAGCGAATAATGATTAATAATTCAAAATGCCTATTAAGCAGATAATGATTAAGACCACATCTGAGGGAATTTGTAAGAAACTGCATGGTGAGGGGAGAGAGATCGTGCAGTTATGAGCAGTGATATAATTTGTGAGCAGTGAATATTGTTTAAACAGACAGCAAGCATATTAAATTGCCTTTCTCATAATGTCACAAAAATCTTATTTCTTCAGTAAATGGACCCGTAATTACAGTTATCAAAATATCCTAACCCTTCATGGAGATGAATGGCGCCGCATGCATCAAATAGAAGGTCCATGATACAGTCCCCAAACAGTGGACTGGAAGTAAGCAGCTGCGAGACAGTCTCTCCAATGTCCTTATAGGTTTGCCTCAGAATTTCCCTTCCTTGGGAATCTGACAGTCTGATTTGTCTTATCCTACATGCAGAATGGAACTGCATGTGATGGCTTTTCACCCTGTTTCCGATGGCAGAATTCTTGATGAATATATGTGTTTGATATACAGCCAGTGTATACTTACAATTTCCCTAGCAGTCTGTCAGGCACGCGCGGGATTTGTTTCGTGCCTGTGTGCCTGTGCTTCTCCCTCTGCATCTTTTGTGGCACAGTAGAGCTCCCCCAGGATGGTAGTAGTCTACCTGTATTCATCAAGGTTTTAAAACAATTCCAGCAACCTCAGTATTTCCTCTGTGCATGCTGAAAAGCTATAGTTGCATTGAATGAACCCCTCCCCGCAAACATAGCAATGGGCTCTTTGTCCCTTCTGAAATACATTTTGAAAATACATCCTCCCTTTCAAAGATGTCCAAACTGACAGCAGTCAGGAAATCACATATACACAGTGTTCTCTTCACAAATTTCGTGTTAGTGCTTCTGCTGTTGTTGTGATAGGGTGCAAAGTGTAGTGTCACTGTACTTCTCATTGTTCTCCATCCATCTGTGCTGCTGATCAGCAGAGCTTCCCTGTGGAGTAGCAGCATACCTTTCACAGCTAGCTAGCATATGTGTGTATGTGTGTGTATTCCTCCTAACACGCCAACAAACACATCCTACACACCACTTTGAGCAAGCTGCATATATAAAATGTGTGTGCATGCTCCCAACAACTGTACTGTGTTCTTGTACTTGATAGCATTTCCCCACCTCCTCCTCCCAATCATGTACTTTAAATCCAGCCGTAAACCTGTTCTCTCAGAAATAAATCATTATAATGCACATCAATCTCTGACTTTTGTCTTCTGGGTTTCTGAGGGTTTTTCCTGTTATTCTCACAGCTACAATAAACCTACCATTAAAATTATGGACTGGTCATTTCTTTGTCAGAGGGGAAACGGGAAAATTTAGCAGAGGATCAAATACTTTCCCCCCTCACACCTCAAATTTGTGTGGGGACTGAAATTTCAAATTGGCTTGAAACCTGGATGACGGCAGAAGAGCTTACTGGGGAAAGTCAAAGGATTTCTGGCTGTCAGAAAGAATGGTAGAATATTTGGAAGCTGGACTGATGCAATTTTGGGACGAGTACTGTTTGCGTGTGTGCATATTTACTTCCCATCTGTTCAGCCTGTACATTTGTAAAATGCTAAATAGAACAAAGCATTTCTCACAAAAGACACCCAATAACTTCCCACTGTTTTCTCCGTACACATGAGAAAACGTCCCTAAAAATGTCTACCTTGAACAGTAAGGCGCTAGACTGGCAATGCTAATCTTTAATGCCACCTTAGTTTACAAAAAGCAAAATTCGCCTATCAGCTAGGTTCAAATCATTCTTTGGCCAAATGCAAAATCCCAAGCTGTTTCCTTCAGGCTCTGTCCAAACACCCTTTCCCAGTAGCTTGGAGTAACCACCGCCCACCAAGGACTATTAAGCAAGCAAATTCTGCAACTGTACATTGTTACTTGAACAGTCATTTCTTTAAAACCGCAATAACAGAACTCATACGCAAAATTCCATACCTACCGTCTTTCCCCCTTTTTAAGACACCGTCTTATTTTTTTTCCCCTCAAAAAAACACAGGGTGGCTTATTTTCAGGGGTATGTCTTATTTTTATTATGTCAGTATGGTACAGTACAGCCTCCCCCTGCGCTCTGAGCAGGCGGGGCAGAACTCCACAAGAGGCGCGTTTTCCCCCCCTCGCCTCTCGCTGGTTTGCTGGCTCCCTGCGCACGCAGGAGGGGCTGAGGAGGCGACGGGAACAATGGCGGCACCACGGCTTACTTTTGGGGTACGTCTTACTTCTCACAAAGGTAAAAAAACCCTGCCATGGCTTAGTTTATGACTACGTATTAAAAAGGGGGAAACGGTACATACAAGCGACTTTTTTTTTTTGTCTGTTTCAGCAGCAGCGCCTTGGAGCCATTTTTACAGGGTGGGAAATAAAATTTTTAAAATGTCAGGGGTTGGATTCACCGCTATGAAGGAGTGCCATGGCACTTTATTTAATTATGTTCCGAGTGCCAGGCAATACTTTGCTATACGAGAGATATCTAGCATGGAGTGCTTGAACAGAGTGCCCTAAATTGATCAGAGGAACTGTGAAGACTCTATGCTCAGTTGTTTCCACTTTTCCTCAGAAAAGCATTTTAGAGTGTAATATGATTGGAACATGCTGTGTGCTGGGAAAAGCTCTCTGGCTCTTGGCTTCCTTTTCTTGTTACTATATCTAATCAGCTTAGATGGAACCCTATCATTGTTAAATTCAAGAATAGGAAGTGGGAAAGAACTATTTCCCATTTCAGCGCCATAGGAGGTACAGTGTATGGAAGATGATTGGCATGGCTCATGTTTTTAATATATTTTCGAGGGAAAGTGTTACAGTCTCTATCACAAGAGGTAGGCAAAACCAAATAGTGTTATTTTCCCCATCTGAATGTCAATTAAGAATGGATTTTTAGGAAAGCCAATTGCTTCCTGTGCTTCTGATGAGCCTTTGAAAACAAGAAGGGAAAGCCAAATTTTGGTGTTTCTAAAAACATGAATACCTTGGAAGTCGAACAGAATCTGTTCAGGAAGTCCTTTCGACTTCCAAAATGTTTGAAAACCAAAGCACGACTTTAGTCGGACATTCGGCTTCCAAAAATAGTTCACAAACCGGAACAGTCACTTCCGGGTTTGAGATGTTCAGGAGCCAAAACATTTGGGAACTAAGATTCCAAGGTACGACTGTACAGTCAAACAGTGGCTCCCAAATGCCTCCGTTTTGGAACGTTTCAGTTCCTGAATGCCGAAAACCTGGAAGTAAATGCTCCGGTTTTTGAACGGTTTTTGGAAGCCAAGCATCTGACACGGTTTCCGCTTGAATGCAGGAAGCTCCTGCAACCAATCAGTAGTCGCGCCTTGGTTATCGAACATTTCAGAAGCCGAACGGGCTTCTGGAATGGATTATGTTTGACAACCGAGGTTTGACTGTACTAGAGCAACAAGTGATTTTTTTTTCTTTTTCTTTTAAAAAGGAATCACGTGTTTGCCCTTGCTTACTGAGTTGCTGGGGAAATTTCAACTAATTTGAAGTGAATTTTGGGGCTCCCCGTGAATTTCAAAGGATGCCCAGAGTTATTTGCTTTCACAGGGGATTTCTAGGTTGTCAGCGGACTTCAACTGAAACAACATTCATAGCAAAAACAATGTTTTTCTTTTCTAACTTGTACCAAAATCTGGTACAAACTAGTTACGGGTATGGAGTGTGTGTGTGTGTGTGTGTGTGTGTGTGTGTGTGAGAGAGAGAGAGAGAGAGAGAGAGAGAGAGAGAGAGAGAGAGAGACTAAAGCAGTCAGAGACACTAACACTATAATTTGGAAGTTCATTTCTGGAACAAAATTGGCAAACATATTATGACTATGTTATGTAATAAAACCATCAAATTATTAGAGTTCTGTTCCAGGAAACTTCCTTTATAGTACATTGCCTGTGCCTAGTTTAAATTGTTGCATGTTAACATTTATTGCTGCTGCTGTTAAATGTATTGCCTGACCTTCATCAGCAGGTCCACCTTAGCCACCGTCAATGCCTGATGTCAGGCAGAAAGGCAGCTGATAAATATGTTTTAATAAATTGGGGTAGTAGCGTGCCCCCTCCAACCCTTGACAGCTAGAAGATTACAAGGAAGCCTGCCTGTGTTCCCTGCAGCCACACTATTTGGGAGGCTGCCTTTTGTTATCTGGTTCCTAGCAGCACGAGAGAGCGAAAATCTGGGACCTGTCCCTGCAATTAGCCTTTGCCCTCTAGAGTTGAATTTTGTGTTTTAGGAAGGGAGGCTACCCCCCCCCTTCTCCTTTCTGTCTGGAAATGTGTAGATCAAAGAAAATTGCCCTAAACTGATGACTGATGTCAGGGCAAAAGGGGAAAAAATATTTAAAAGTTTTAGCTTACCATTGCTGGTGACAGTGGCGATGGTCCTTTTGGGGTCCTTTTGATGAATTTTGATGAATGCCATGGCGCTGTCAGGCAAGGAATGTCCAGAGTGAGGAATTAACTCTTTATTGTCAAAAGTATACTTACAAGTTAGGAAAAGGCATGTATATCACTCCCATGTCTCTCAGCCTCTCCTCAGAATGCACCCAGTAAGGCAGTCGCCTCAACAGCTTATGTATCTTCCTCACCCAAGCTGCATGCAAGCTGGCAAAGAGTCCATGTGCATATAACACAGACCCTCCAAGTGTCCCTATTTTCTAGGGACAGTCTTGGGTTTACAGAAGCCATCCTGGTTTCTGATTTGATTCTGATTTGATTCTGATTTGATCCTTTCCCTTAGGACAGTGATGGCTAACCTTGACACTCCAGATGTTTTGGAACTACAACTCCCATCATCCCTGACCACTGATCCTGTTAGCTAGGGATGATGGGAGTTGTAGTTCCAAAACATCTGGAGTGTCAAGGTTAGCCATCACTGCCTTAGGATGTCCCTATTTTCATCAGAGAAATGTTGTACAGTATGGTAACCTGTTTCTGCTCCTCCCACTTCAATCCTCTTCTGGCCCTGGGAGACAGTGGAACAGAAGAGTTGGGGTGTGAAAGTCCTTGAAACTAACCAAGTTTGATCATCATCATCATCATTTTTAATTTGTATACCGTCTTTCTATCTTACAATACTCAAGGCGGTTTACAAGCTGAAGAAACAAAAAATGTACATCTTATAACAATCTAATGCAATACAAAAATCTATATATATAAAAATGTTCCCATTGCGTGCGCGGCAGACCCCACCGTGCTCCGTAACTGCTAGACTGAATCGCATCATATTTAGGACACATCGTAGCATGACCATCAAGGAAGGATCTGGCGTAATAAAAATTCAGAAAAACCACACCTGTCATACCTAAAATAAAGAAAAACCGCAAAAAATTCTGTCCCACACATATGACACCACCAGCAAAACAGCGCCCTCTAGCGGTGGCTATGCTGGTACTACAGCTAAAAAAGCAAGAAATTTGCGCTTACGTATGACATCACAGCAAAACCTCGCCCTCTCTGTCCACCATTTCACACAGTGCCTACAACGCCTCACAGCCATTTGCGCCCTCACACCACCCAAACCGCAGCCTCCGAGCCGCCACTGACACCCTCCCGCCGCCATTAGAGGTGCCTCAGGACCGCAATCTGAGGCCTTCACCCGACGAAGACACTTTCCCGCCGCTGACAGCCTCCCGCCGCCATTAGAGGCGCCGCAGCGCTGCAATCTGCGGCCTTCAGCAGCCGTTTACAGCCACCGCTGACAGCCTCCCGCCACCATTAGAGGCGCCGCAGCGCTGCAATCTACCGCCACTGATGCTGATGGTAATAAACATAAAATCAGCCACAGCAACGCGTGGCCCGGGTCAGCTAGTGTGATAATAAAACATAACTTTAAAATAAGCAACCTACATCAAAAAAGTAACATTCAACAATCATTAGAATAGTATTAAATAATATTAATATCAACATATAAAAGTTAAACAGAAATCCACTCAACAGTTACAATAAATGATTTCTAAACTATAATCAATAAAACAATGGCAAACCACAGTACATAAAATAATACAATACAAATTGAGAAGCAGAGACTAGAGGATGGGGCAAGGCAGTTGGAAGGAGGCCTTGCCTGATCCATCTCTGCACCTGTTCCAACCCCTTCCACGCAAGTTATTTTTGCATCTGGGGCAGAAAATCTCACAAGAACCTTTCTCTGGCAGTAAAAATGCAGTAATAAACAACAGACAATTTGCTGCCCTTTCATGATATCTCAAATCTTCCATCTGAGGTGGATGTCTCACTTTGCCTAATAGTAGGGTCATTCACGAAGCTTTAACTTTTCCTTAATCTATTATGTGAGCATGTTGTTGTTGTCTAGTCGATTAGTCGTGTCCGACTCTCTGTGACCCCATGGACCAGAGCACGCCAGGCACTCATATGCACTTCTAAAAACTCTTATCCTAAGGCCACTGCTATTTCCTCTTCCCCGGAATCGCCACTCAGAAATTATGCAGGAGAATGGAATGATCTTCCAGTGCTATGTAGTGTACATGAGGTAAGGCCACTGAGAGCGAAGGGCAACATGAGCAACTAAGAGAACATGGGGTGCAAATATGCAAAAAGCTTTGAATATTTCCAGCTCTGCTGCAGATTTCACAGAACACACTGGCTTGCTTTCTTCTAAATTGGCATCCCGGAGGATGCTCATTTAGACCACACTTAAAAAAAATAATGCCACAAATTATTTCTCTCAGCAGAGGTAAGGGGAGTGGTGGGCAATTAGAACGGAATCTCTCTTTGTTTCTACTTCTGAAGTGGATCTCAACTTTCCATTAATCCAAGAGTATCTAGCCCTTGCCATTTCTCTTTATGCTGCCTGACGGTTACTCTTGCGCCTTTGTTTGTGATGTTAAAACAAACACAGAGCAATATACCGGTAGATAAGCAGAGTTTTGAAGTTGTTCCCAGTATAGCCCAACAACAAAGGAGCATGGATTGCTTTTAAATGCGACTGCACCATTCCAAAACAGACACGTATTCCACTTAAGCCTGCAAGCAAGAATCCTGGCATTTGCAAGTGGGAGAACAGTGGCATGGCCAAGACCATCTGCTCTTCCTTCCTTCCTTTCTTTCCTTGACATGTGGCAGAGAAACTATGTGTCCACAAGCCATATGGGCATCAAGTCTCATAGGAAAGAGGTGTCAGGCTTATATGTGATACTAGTATATTAAGCCTGTTGCAAAAAACAGGCGCTAGACGGAGGCGGATATCCCCATTAACCCTTTCCCCTCCCCATTAACTCTTTCCCCTCCCCACCCTCCTCTCCTCCCCATTAACCCTTTCCCCTCCCTCCCCATTAACCCTTTCCCCTCCCCACCCTCCTCTCCTCCCCATTAATCCTTTTCCCTCCCCACCCTCCTCTCCTTCCCATTAACCCTTTTCCCTCCCCAGCCTTCTCTCCCTCCCATTAACCCCTTTACCTCCCCACCCTCCTGGCCCCCCTCGAGGCTGCGACTCTGAGCCCTGCGGTGGCGGCGGGAAGAGGTGGAGGCCCCCGCCCTCCTCCCCCCGTTTATTGCCGGGTCTCCTCTTCTCTCCCTCCCCCCACACCTCTCTCTCTCACACACACACACATACACACACACACACACACGCACTTTCCCCCACACCTCCCCCCACAAATAGCTCAGCTCTCTCTCTCCCTCCCCCCTTCACACCTCCCCCCCATCCCCGGCGACCGGGCGGCAGCGCGAGGCGGGCCCGGGCGCTAGCCCGGCAGCACACGCGGGCGCCTTGCGGGGCGGGGGGCACAGCCGCGGCTGCTCTCCTGCCGCCGCGGAGGGAGGAGGCTGAGCGCGGGGAAACCGGGGAGCCCCCCAACCCCGGAAGCCCCCTCGGAGGCCGGCCCCGCCGTGCGCGCTCAGCTCCCTCGGCGGCTCCGGCCGCGCAGGAGAAGAGCCGGGCAGGAGGGAGGGCGGGGGCGCATCACGGTTGGGGGCGGTTCTGGGGCCCGCGACGTCCCACTCCGCCTCCTTCCTGGCGCGCGCTCGGCCTGCACTGGCCGTGAAGGAGTTGGTTGTGCCGCACGTGCGCCTTCCAAGCTGGGAGCCACCTCTCCTTCCCCTCGCTCGCCAGCCGCGCTCCCCTCTGTTCCCGGGAAGTCGGAGGACGGGCTCCTTCTCGGAGGAGGGGCCGGGGAGGAGGAGGAGGGAGCAGCCAAGAGGAGAAGAGGAGGGAGAACGGCAGCGATAGCAGCAGCGCCCCGGCAGCCGGTCAGTCTGCCTAGGAAGCAGCCCAGCGGCCGCCTTCTCCCCGCCAGCGCGTGCTGCGGGCAGGGGCGCTACGCGCCCCCGCCGCCAAGCGGTGTCACTGGAACGCAAGAGCCTGTGTCAGAGGGCTGCGGGCAGGGCCGCCAAGCGCCTATTGGTCTGTGTCAGAGGGCTGCGGGCAGGGGCGCTACGCGCCCCCGCCGCCAAGCGGTGTCACTGGAACGCGCACGCGCAGTTGCGAATTCCTGTGACACACGGAAAGTAGTACGTCCCGACACAGGCTCTTTATTATATAGGATTAGTGTTCTTGTGTCTTGATTAGTGAAGTTGCTGAAGTTTGCAATTACCTGGTTTTGTATACAAATATACTCATTTCATAATATCTGGTTGTATTATATACTGAACCCCGTTCTTTCTCCACCCCAGATTCTGCACCTGCTCAGAAAGTAAATTTAATTATAAGAATACAAAAGGAAGAAGAAAAATGGATATGTGTTGGTATCTATGCGCCAAATGGGGGTAAAATGGAATTTATGAAAAAATTAGAGGAGCAATTAATGAATTATATGGATGAAAAAATAATAATAATGGGAGATTTTAATGGAGTCATTGACCCAGAGTTAGACAAAACAAGAGGTACAGGGGAAAAAAAAGGAAAGTAAATTACCAAAGTTATTTAAGGAACTGATGAATAATCTAGAAATGGTTGATGTATGGAGACAAAAGCACCCAATAAAAAAAGAATTCACATACTTCTCACATAGATACCACTCAGCATCGAGGATTGACGCGATCTGGGCAGCAAAAGAATTAATGCTGCAGGTAGAAAGAGTGGAAATAAAACCAAAGGTTTTTTCAGACCATAACCCTCTAGAACTAATTTTGGAAAAAGAAAAAAATGAATCAAACAAAAGATGGAGATTAAACGTATTTTTATTAAATAACCCAAAAATAATGGAAGGGGCGAATAAAATACTAGAAGAGTATTTTGACATTAATAGTAAAGGTGAGGTAGAGATGCAAACAGTTTGGGACGCAGGGAAGGCCGTTATAAGAGGGTATTTTATACAAAAAAATGCAATAATGAGAAAAAAGGGTGAAGAAAGCAAATTACAATTATTAGAAAAAATAAAAGAAAAAGAAAAAATCCTCTATAAAACTGGAAAAAGGGAAATTGAACAGGAATTAAAACTCCTAAGGCTAGAATTCGACAATATAATTGATAGGGAAATTGACCAAAAAAATCAATATTGGAGATATAGAAATTTTGATTGGGCCAATAAACCAAGTAAATTGCTAACATGGCAAATAAAAAAGAGGAAAAGTGAACAAATAATTAATAGATTAATAAAACAAGGGAAATTTATAGAAAAAACACAAGAAATAACCAAGGAATTTGAAGAATATTATAAAGAATTATATAAAAAAGAAGAAATAAGTGAAAAAGAAATAGAGGAGTATTTAGATAGAGGAGCCCTAGGACAAATAGATAAAGAGAAAGCCAAAATATTAAATAAAGAAATCACAATAAATGAAATAAAAGAGGTGATACAAGAGATGAAGAAAGGAAAAGCCCCAGGGCCAGATGGATTCCCAATAGAATTTTATGGGAAATTGGATGATAATTTATTAATTAGGCTTAGAGAAATAATGAATCAAATTTTAAATAAGGGGATAACACCAAAATCTTGGAAAGAAGCATTGATAATACTACTCCCGAAATCAAATACAAATTTAGAGCTAACATCCAATTATAGACCCATATCTTTGTTGAATTGTGACTATAAAATTTTTGCAAAGATCCTAGCTAAAAGAATGGGAAAATTACTACAAGAAATCATAAAAAAGGATCAGGTTGGGTTTATAAAAGGAAGAATGGCTAAAGAAAACGTAAGAAACTTAATTAATATACTTGAATATCTGGAAAATAAACGAAATAAACAAGCTGCAATCCTCGCTGTTGATGCTGAAAAGGCTTTTGATAATGTATCCTGGGTGTACATGAAAAGTGTAATCCGAAGGTTAAAATTAGGAGATAAAATTGAAAGAGCAATAGAAGCAATTTATAATAATCAAGAAGCGAACTTAATAATAAATGGAAAATTGTCAGGAAAAATAAAAATAGAAAAAGGGACGAGACAAGGGTGTCCCTTGTCACCGCTCCTATTTATAATAACCATAGAAGTACTGTTACGTAGAATAAGAGAAGAAAAAGAAATTATGGGCATTGTAATAGGCAAAAAAAGCTATAAAATAAAGGCATATGCGGATGATATAGTTATAACAACAGAAAGACCTCAAACCAGCATACCCAAAGCAATAGAAAAAATAAAAGAGTTTGGGAATCTAGCAGGCCTGAAAATAAATTATAGTAAGACAGTAATGTTGGTGAAAAATATGGAAAATCAGGAAAAGAAAGAATTAGAAGAAATAACAGGGATAAAAATAAAAAATCAAATTAAATATTTGGGAATAAATATGACGAACAAGGCTATAGATTTAATTCAGGAAAATTATATAAAAATTTGGAATCAAATAAAAAAGGATTTAGAAATGTGGACTAAGTTAAAATTATCATTATTGGGTAGAATTTCTTTAATAAAAATGAATATATTGGCAAGAATGATTTATTTATTCCAAAATTTACCGATATTGGGAGGCTCAAATTTATTTAAAGAGTGGAAAAAAGATATAACAAAATTTGTTTGGAATGGAAAAAAGCCAAGGATTAAATATAAAATATTAATTGATCAGAGAGAAAGAGGAGGGTTTGGATTACCTGAATTGAATCTATACCATGATGCAGCAGCCCTATGGTGGCTAAAAGATTGGATGGATTTAAAAGATACAGACCTGCTAGACTTAGAAGGAGAGGACACTGGGTTTGGTTGGCATTGGTACTTAATTAAGGATAATATAAATAAACAAAATGTGTTCAGGCAAAATATAATAAGAAGATCCCTCATTATAGTATGGCAGAAATACAAAAGGTTTTTCGAAACAAAAATACCTGGATGGATATCTCCTATGGAAATTGTGGCAGTTAAAAGGATAAATATGCAAGGAAATTGGCTTACCTATAAACAATTATTAGTAGAATATAATGGAAAATTACAGTTAAGAGATTATAATGAATTGAAACCGAATTTAACAAGTTGGCTCCAATATTTTCAAATTAGACAAAGATTTCTGGAGGATAGTAAGATAGGTTTTGAAAAAGAAAAATCAAAATTGGATGAAATTTTATTGGGGGAAGATAAAAATAAATATATAAAAAATCTATACCAAACATTGTTGAAATGGGAAACTGAAGAGGAATTTGTTAAAGAATCGATGATAAAATGGAGCCAGGATATAGGCAAGGTAATTGAATTTAAAAAGTGGGAAAATCTTTGGCAAAGAGACAGCAAATTTACATTAAATTATGATTTAAAGGAAAACCTTTTGAAAATGCAAAATAGGTGGCATTTAACACCAGTAAAGATTGCAAAAATGAACAAGGGGGCAAAAAATATATGTTGGAAGTGCCAAAAAGAGACAGGAACCCAAATGCATGTTTGGTGGCAATGTAAAGAAATAAAAAAATTTTGGGAAACAATCTATAAAGAATTGAAGAAAATGATGAAATACTCCTTCAAAAAAACACCGGAAATGTTTCTGTTAGGAATATTAGGTGATGACATTAAAGCAAAAGACAGGAAAATAATTATGTATGCAACCACTACAGCTAGACTTTTACTAGCAAGATATTGGAAATCGATGTATATCCCGACAAAAGAGGACTGGCAGATAAAAATGGTTGAGTATTATAACCTAGAAACAAGACACGGAGAAATACAAGGAGAAAATAAAGAAAAAAGGCTAAAAGAATGGGAAAGTTTTAGAGTTTATATCGAAAGGCAAGTAGAATAAGCTGGTACCTAAGGCGGCAAAAGAAAGACTCAAGGAAAAATAAAAAGAAGGGAAAAAAAGTAGATAGAGGTATGTAAATACAAAGAATAAACTTATGGTTGTAATATAGAATGCTGAGAAGTAGAGGGGGGAAGAGAGAGGGGAAGAAGGGGTGGGAGGGAGGGGGGAAAGAGGTACATAGAGACAGGGGGGAGGGTGAAAGAATGATTGTTAAATAAAAGAAAAAATTGTATCAGTACGAGGAAAGGGTGTGTGGAAATGTATGAAAATGAGTAAATGAATAGTATTAAATTGAAGAAAGAGTATGTTAGTAGGTTAGAGCGGGTAAGAGTATGTTAGAGTAGGGGGGGTAGAAGAAATGAGCTGCTAAATAAAAATAAAATGTATTAAAGTGTGAGTGGAAGGAAAAGAGGGCGAGAAGGGATAGGAAAGTGTTAGGATGAATGAATTAGTTAAATAAAAGTAAAAATGTATTAATGTGTGAGTGGAAGAAAGAGAGGATGAGAAGGTGTAGGAAAGTGTTAAGATGAATGAATTAGGAGGAGAAAGCGTAAGTTGGAATGGGGAAAATGAGTTAGTAAAGGATATAAAAGCAGAAGGATGATTAAGTAAGGAATCAGAATGAAAGGGAATGGATGTAAGAGTTTAAGTGTGTTCTTTGTTGAATGGTTGTGAAATATGTATAACTTTTTATGTATAATTTTTTACTATGTACCTAATAAAGTTATTAATAAAAAAAAAAAAAAAAAAAGAAAGTAAATTTAGATTTTTGCACGGTCAGCCACACATCCAAAGCCACCTAAGTTGTAAGCTCACGAACACAATTTGTTTAATGGCAATCATATGCTCTAGAGATGCTTACTGATTGCTATGAACACCTTCCAACCATCTCGTGATGGCTGTAGCATATAGGAGCAAACATATCCCTCCAATCTTAGCCTGACTCCGTTGTCAACATTTTTGCTTCTAAGCTCAGTTCAATGTGCTTACCATTTAAGACGGAGTTCCTTAAAACAGGAATGGGGAACTTGTGACCCTCCAAAGATGGTTGGACTACACTTCCTTTCATCCTTGACCATTGGGCATGGCCTGTGGGATTAATGGGAGTTAGAGCCCACCAACAAATTGAAAACCACAAGGTCTCCACCAAAGCCTTAGAATGTGACATATTCTGTTTACCTTTGTGAGCTCATTGAAAGCACCTTGCTACTTCACATTCCCTCGTTTATGACTAGCTCCATAAAATTGTGGCACTCACAATTTGGAACTGTCTCCTCTGGGAATTAGATTAGCTACTTTGTTGTATACTTTTCACAGTTTGATGTAAACATCTTATTCTTTTTGTTTGCCAGGATGTGTTGATTGGGCTTGTTTTTAATTACCTTTGCGGTTGTTTTTATTTTGTTTTTTAGTTACGTTATCTGACAAGTACAAAAGAGCAATACATTAACCAATATATTATTAACATTACGGTGGGCACTCATTTCCATTTCAAAACATAACTACCCATTTTCACAGCCACATTCCTTTTTCAGTTATCGGGGAGGAAGTTGCAAATCATAGTATCAGCAAACAATTGACTTTGGCGTGTCTTTTACACATCTCCTTTTCAGGGGGAAATAGATACCAGCTTCATTAGTAGCTCTAATTTGCATGGATAATTTGCCCATTATAAACTACTGCCATACTATGAAAAACAACCCCTTAATAAGTCATACATGGGCATACTCGCATCGTGATGCTAGTTGAAGTTTGGCTGCTGTCAACAAAGAAACCTTAGAATCATAGAATTGTAGAGTTGGGAGAGACCATGAGAGTCATCCTAGCAGGGCCATCTTAAGCATATCCAGCGCTGTGGTGCAAATATCTCTCCAGCGACCCCCCCCCCCCCGGTTTCCCAGACCTTTTTTAAGGGGGGGGACACTTCGGTCCGACTCAATTACATCGCATGGTCCGACGTGCGCTCGGCGCTGCACGTAAGTAAGAGGCGCCCGGATCGCAGCCCAGATGGCCTCCCACGAAGCCTCCCTCTAAGTGCCCGGTGCCCCTTACCTGCCCCTGTCCAGGGAAGTCTGCGCCACAGGAGGGCCAGCAAGCAGGTGGCTTGCCAGCTGTGTCATCCTCGCTCGGCGCCGGGATCATACAGGGCACTTCCCTGCTCTGCTCACAGACTCTGCAGGGAGGCGCACAGGCAATGAATCGGCCAGTGAGGGGCGCCCCGCCCCGACCGCGCCCGTCAGGCACCCAGGCAGCCCCAGCGGGAGGGGACGTGAAGGGGCTTCCCTCAGCCGGACACAGCACGCTCTGATGGGTGGCTGAGAGGAGAGGGCTGCCCCAGAGTGGGGAAGGGAGCACGCCCTGACTCTCCTTCCCAGACACTCAGCCTGTGGTGCCCTCCAATATCTGACGCCCTGGTGCCCTGCGCCACTAACATCTATGGGTAAGACACCCCTGCATCTAGTTCAACCCCCAGCAATGCAGGAAATTGGCTGCTTACCCTGCTCTGAGTGGGCAGCTGTTGTGGCTCCTCAAAGGCTGCCCTCCATTCCCAGGGCAGTGAGGACTCACATCCTAGCAGCCAGGTGTTGTGTATTGATTCAAAGTGTTATCATATCTGTATTACTATTGTCTGTAATCACATTAGGGTAAAGTAACTGCCTTCCTGTCCCAGAAGGAACAGTTACTATTGGTGCATTCAAGTTGCTGCATTGGGATCCTCAGTCTTATTGGTTCCCACCAAAAAGCAGCTGTGTGATTGCTTGAGATTGTTCCCTCCAAAATGTATCTTTTCCTTGCCAGTCCTCTGTCCCTATAAATGTAGCTTCCCTACCCTCAGTTCCCTCAGTCTTGTTTGCCTGAATAAAGAGTTGTTACATGAAGATGCTGTCTCCTGCCTGCCATGTCAGAGAGCTGAAATCACTTGCTGAAATCATTAACCCATGCTACAACACCAGCCATTGTAATTCCCTGGCTGGCCACATTGTAGAGTGAAAAGCCAAGGCATCCAAGGGGGAGGAGCCTGGATGGTGAACCTGAGCACCGAGGTTCTCACTCTGGTCTGATGGCCACAGTTAAAGGCTAACTGCTCCTGGCACTTGCAGTTGGAAAGGTCCATGAAGATTGCGGAGGAATCTTGTTGCCCAATGTGGGACTCGAACCTACAACCCTGAGATGAAGAGTCTCACACTTTACCAGCTAAGCAACCCTTCTTAACACATTGTATGCTTGGAATATTCTTTCTCTAAGCAATCTAACGAAACAGTAAGTGGGTTCAATTTAATTCTCATTATCCCTTAACCTGGACCAGATGGGAGTTGGAGTCCAACAATAGCTGGAGGGAAGAAAATTCCCCATTCCTGATTTATATTGCCCTAAGTATAGAACAACAGCCCATGACACAAAACATGTATCATCTTCATCATCATCATCAACAACAACCACCCAAATCAAACCTACAAATGAATCTTTTGCAAATTTTAATTAGTTGGTAGATTTTCTGCAAATATCTGCTGCTGAAGATCCGGGAGTGGAATTAAAATAGAATTTTACTGGTGAGCTTTTGCTGAACTCTCATTATCCTGATAAGTCCAGAATAATTCACTGTTCCTGAAATATGCAGCTAAATGTCAGGCATTGATTCCCTCCTACCCCGCCCCAATTAATCTGTTATTTCATAGGTACTGAGATGTGAGATCTAAAACATGAATTTACAATGATGTGAACAACGATGTGAACAAGCAACCTCATAACTTTTCTTAAATTCATTGAAAATCTGTCGAAAATCTGTCAGTGCTCGGTACCCCCAGTTAAAACACACCTCTGAGTAGATAAATTGCAGACATTAAAAGCAGGCACCCCTCTCTTGAAAGAAACAGGCAACCCTCCAACCCCCTCCCCCCATATCAATGTATAATTTGAAAAATTGGGAGAGACAGAGGGGTGCTGGCAGGCACCATGGTGTGGGGAGGCTGAGGGCATCATGTCCTCAAGTGTCGAATTGGAACATCAGGTCTACACATAAATGAGCATTATACAGTTGAATATGCCTATATGCATTAGGTTTGCATGCCAAAATATATAGCTCTGCGAGTGCGGCTTTCTCCCGATTGAAGTGCAGAGTGTTTGAGGATTGGGACATTCGCAGGGAAACAAAACTGCTTGTTTACAAAGCTATTGTACTACCAACCTTACCGTATGCTTGTGAAACATGGACCGCTTATAAACGCCATCTCCAACTCCTTAACGGTGTCTCTGAAATTTTTCACACATCACTTGGGAAGACAGGCGAACTAATATCAGTGTACTGGAAGAAGCAAAGATCTCCATTGTTGAAGCAATGATTCTTCAACATCAACTTCGTTGGACTGGTCATACTGTTTGGATGCCTGGTTATTGTCTTCCAAAGCAACTACTCTATTCTGAACTTTAAAAATGGAAAGCGTAATGCTGCTGGTCAACAAAAGAGATTTGAAGACTGTCGCAAGGCAAATTTTTAAAAATGTAGTATAAACACCAACAATTGGGAAACACTTGACTGCGAGTGCTCCAAATGGAGAACAGCCTTTACCAAAGGTGTCATGAGCTTTGAAGACACTCAAACTCAGGACACAAGGGAGAAACGTGCTAAGAGGAAGCCATGCTTGGCAAATCCACACCGTGAGCAACTCCCGCCCGGAAACCAATGTCCCCACTATGGACGTGTGGATCCAGAATTGGCCTCCACAGTCACTTACGGACTCATTGTTAAAACCATGTTTATGGAAGACAATCTTACTCAGCTATGAGTGATCACCGAAGAGGAGGAGGAGGAGGAGGAGGAGGAGGAGGAGGAGAAGAAGAAGAAGAAGAAGAAGAAGAAGAAGAAGAAGAAGAAGAAGAAGAAGAAGAAGCAGCAGCATGCCAAATTGCTTTGTATAACAATCCAGCTGACTGGTACTTCTTGTGTGATACACAACAGCAACCATCAGGAATGCTCTTAAAAGGCTACTTTATTGTTGTAGTTTAATTTTGAAAATATTCAAAAGCTGGCCTTCAATCTGAGAAGTTAGAGACTGATGCTTTGGAATTCTGGGAGAAACATGGATGTTTGTCTTTTACCTTCAAAGTTTTTTGGGTTGTTTTTTTTTTTTTAAAAGGAATGTACTGGCTTATTCTGTGTGAAGGCTTGCAGTTGTTGTTTTTATTACATTGCCCAGGGGAAAGGATTTAATGGACAGACTGGGGGGGGGGGGAGTCCAAAGGTGTAAAATAAGTGCAGTTGACAATGTGCCTGCACACTTTTATCACAGGGATTCGCCACCCACTACTCAAATGCGCATGTGGCAATTTCTTATAACAAAGCTCAGATGTGAACTTGCATAAAATGAAGCTTGGCTGGACATGACTTCCCTCCTCCCTTTACTAATATATCTAATCTCAGTTTCAAAAGAAAACTGCTCCTTACTTTGCAGAATGGCATCTTGTAGGGGGTGGGGGGAGAAGGCCATCTGTGCTGTCAAGAAAAAAGATTTTGAACACGGCACATTTTTAGAAAGAGAAACTTTTTAAAATCTCACTTTCTTTTCTTCGTCCGAACCATATTAACTGGAAACGATTGCAGCCCACTGGTTTACAATAATGGTGTATTTGCAGAGGAGGACTGTAAATATTAATGTATAGTAAAGGTTTGTTCTTAAAAAGCTGTGTTGCATATTTATGAACACATCATGCTGAATTGGGAGAAGGGAATGGGGCCAATCCACACCCAAGCTAGAAGAGTAAAGGAAGAGGAAGGCCTCAGCAGAAACAGAACATTTCTCTATTTATTTTTTGTTTATCCATTTATATGTTCTGCCCTTCTGCTGCCTACGCACCACTCAGGGAGGCTAGCCACAGTTAAATCTACCCATAAAATACAAGTTTTTGTGTGTGTTTTTTAAATAGTAAAAGAAAAATAGAGACAAGTACAGCAGAGGAAAACTAAAAGCACTGGATGAAAACTTATCGATCCAATAAAACAGATGTCTACCTAGGAAGAAAGGTATGTGAGTTTTGTCTTTCAAGTATGAGAAGTATTTGATTCCCCCACTAGTAATCTGAAGTGGCAGAGTCCAAGTCCAGAAAACAGACAAAGCACATGAGGTTGCTGATCTTGTAGTTTGGGTCTAAGACTTCAAACAGCTCACAGTATTTCATGGAGGTGGCCGATGGGAATTAGGAATTAAAATGCATTATTCGTGGTGATAGCAATGCCCACAAACCACTCCCAGCACCTTTACTGTTGCTGTTGCTGTTGACTGTTGCTGTTGCTGTTGCTGTTGAGGTCGATGATCTCCGGCGGGCTAGGGACAAAGGTGAGAGCTGTTTCCTAGTTCTGCTGGATCTCTCAGCGGCTTTTGACACCATCGACCATGACATCCTTCTGGACCGCCTAGAGGGGTTGGGAGCTGGGGGCACTGTTATACAGTGGTTCCGCTCCTTCCTCCTGGGCCGTGTTCAGAAAGTGGTGGTGGGGGATGAGTGTTCAGACCCCTGGGCTCTCACTTGTGGGGTACCTCAGGGCTCTGTCCTCTCCCCCATGCTTTTTAACATCTATATGCAACCGCTGGGAGAGATCATCAGGGGGTTTGGGCTGGGTGTTCATCAGTATGTGGATGATACCCAGCTCTACCTCTCTTTCAAATCAGAACCAGTGAAGGCAGTGAAGGTCCTGTGTGAGTGTCTGGAGGCGGTTGGTGGATGGATGGCGGCTAACAGATTGAGGTTGAATCCTGACAAGACAGAAGTACTGTTTTTGGGGGACAGGGGGCGGGCAGGTGTGAAGGACTCCCTGGTCCTGAATGGGGTAACTGTGCCCCTGAAGGACCAGGTGTGCAGCCTGGGAGTCATTCTGGACTCACAGCTGTCCATGGAGGCACAGGTTAATTCTGTATCCAGGGCAGCAGTCTACCAGCTCCATCTGGTACGCAGGCTGAGACCCTACCTGCCCGCGGACTGTCTCGCCAGAGTGGTGCATGCTCTAGTTATCTCTCGCTTGGATTACTGCAATGCGCTCTATGTGGGGCTACCTTTGAAGGTGACCCGGAAACTACAACTAATCCAGAATGCGGCAGCTAGACTGGTGACTGGGAGCGGCCGCCGAGACCACATAACACCGGTCTTGAAAGACCTACATTGGCTCCCAGTACGTTTCCGAGCACAATTCAAAGTGTTGGTGCTGACCTTTAAAGCCCTAAATGGCTTTGGTCCAGTATACCAAAAGGAGCGTCTCCACCCCCATCATTCAGCCCGGACACTGAGGTCCAGTGCCGAGGGCCTTCTGGCGGTTCCCTCACCACGAGAAGCCAAGTTACAGGGAACCAGGCAGAGGGCCTTCTCGGTAGTGGCGCCCGCCCTGTGGAACGCCCTCCCTTCAGATGTCAAAGAGAACAACAACTATCAGACCTTTAGAAGACATCTGAAGGCAGCCCTGTTTAGGGAGGCTTTTAATGTTTAATTCGATTACTATATTTTAATGTTCTTTTGGAAGCCGCCCAGAGTGGCTGGGGAGACCCAGCTAGATGGGCGGGGTATAAATAATAAATTATTATTATTATTATTATTATTATTATTATTATTATTATTATTACTCCCTGCTTTTTATTTTATTTTATATTAAAAAGGGAAAGGACCTCAGGATGGTTAAGTTCAGTCAAAGACGACTATAGGGTTGTGGCGCTCATCTCGCTTTCAGGCTGAGGGAGCCGGCGTTTGTCCACAGACAACTTTCCAAGTCATGTGGCCAGCAGGACTAAACTGCCTCTGGCACAATGGAACACCGTGGCGGAAGCTAGAGCGCACGGAAACATTGTTTACCTTCCTGCCGCAGCGGTACCTATTTATCTACTTGCACTGGTGTGCTTTTGAACTGCTAGGTTGGCAGGAGCTGGGACAGAGTAACGGGAGCTCATCCCATTGCGGGGATTCGAACTACCGACCTTCCGATTAGCAAGCCCAAGAGGCTCAGTGGTTTAGACCACAGCGCCACCCATGTCCCTGGACATTATGTAAGGCCTGTTAGTAAATTGATTCCTCTTGGATGTTTGTTCTGAACTCCACAACCTGCACAGCAAATTCATTCTCATCTGTGAAAGCCTCGTTTACTCGTATGTCTATAATGCAATGCCATCTAATGGTGTTTAATATTGAGATATTTGCTTGGAGGGTGGAAACAGCTGCTGGAAAACGTATAAAAGAGTCACACACTTCTAATGGCTCTCAGTCTACACTAGTGATGTGGTGAGCTACTGTATTGTGGAAGCTAAACAGGTCTGGTTAATGCCCAGATGGGGTCCACATGTACACTGTGTCAGGTTTCATGATGGAAGAAAGATAGGATACAAATGTAAGAAAACAAATATAAATCATACACCATGGAGTGTACAGTTAGAAGTTTCTAGCTATACTATTTTTGCCAAACAAGGACTGTTTTCCATTTTAGATCTTCTCCCATTGATAGAGATATCCTTAGCTCAGGGATCAGTGGGTAGATAAGGGAATGCTTAAAGGTCTGATATTACTTAAAAATGATAGCATATCTGTCTAGAAAATCTGCTTTCTTCAAGAGATTGCCTGCTCACAAACCTGATCTCGACCATCCATCTATCACCGACTTCAATCTTCCAGCGGAATGGACTAATTCATCACAGCTATGCTGATGACACTCAGCTTTATCTGTCTTTACCTTCTGATGCTACCAGGCCATTATCCTAGCTGTAGGACATTTCAGATGCACAAAAAATGCCCTGATAACAACTTATCTGATGGGCTCCATGTCAACATAGATTCCCAGTTCTAGAAGTACATCCAGCTTGCCAAGGTTGTCAGGAACTGGAATGCAATTATTTGCTTGTCATCATCCCCCCCCCCAACCGAAGCACCTGCTCCGAAATGAATCTGAAACCAAGGGGACATTTATTAAAATTACAACTTCAACATATTCATGATCATTATTTAATCTTGCCACCATCAACGGCGAGGCATTTTTTTGTATCCCGCTGATGGTTGCTGCCCTTCTCTGAAAGTAGAACAGAGTCTTGTCTCCATCATGCTAACTTCAGAGAGCATGAGAAATCCATTAGATCCCTTTTACAGGTAGGTAGCCGTGTTGGTCTGCCATAGTCAAAATAAAATAAAATAAATTCCTTCCAGTAGCACCTTAGAGACCAACTAAGTTTTTTCTTGGTATGAGCTTTCGTGTGCATGCACACTTCTGTATCTTCAGGTATCTGAAGATGTGTGCATGCACACGAAAGCTCATACCAAGAACAAACTTAGTTGGTTTCTAAGGTGCTACTGGAAGGAATTTATTAATTATTATTATTATTTGTTTTGACCATGAGATCCCTTGTTGCATTTCACATCCCTCTGTGATTCAACCCACTGTTTCTTCTTGGGTCTCCCACAGTTGTGGTGGACCTTACATCTACACATGATCAACTCCCACCCGGAAACCTATGTCTCCACTGTGGAAGGATGTGTGGATCCAGAATTGGCCTCCACAGTCACTTTTGGAAACACCGTTAAGACCGTATTCATAGAAGACAATCTTACTCGGCTACGAGAGATCACCAAAGAAGAAAGACATCTACACCTCTGAGGGTCAAGAATTCTCTGAAGAGATCTTACATCCCATTATATACAATGAAATAAAAAAAGATGTTTAAAGTGATCGTACCAAGAAATCCTGAATCTTTTCTCTTGGGTATTATAGGCACAGAAGTTCCCAAAAAAGACGTTTAAGCTGTTTATGTTTGTAATGACAGCAGCTAGGATTCTTTATGCACAAAAATGGAATGAAGAAGTTCCCATCAAATAATGGATAAGCAAGGAATTGGCAAAATTAACAGCCAAAATAAGAGAACCTAATTGCAATTGTTTTGTGGAAGAATGGAAGCCTTTTTCAGATTTCTTAAAGAAATACCATAGTATGATGAATTTGTGAGCAGGAATTGAACTTTATGTGCAGCATAAAGAATTAGATATTATAGTATGCTTTTTGTTATGGTATAAGAAATGGAAGATGGGGTAGGGAGTCAACAAAATAAAAGAAAAAATTATTATTTATTGGAATATATCTGTTAAAACTTCTAAAAAATTAATAAAAGATAATTTAAAAAGGAGATCTTAAATCCTACAGGCAAGGTTGAGGCAGGGAATGTACATATTCGGGAAGACTACATAATTACTTGAGATGAATTAATAGAGATACGGAGCAGTGAAGCAGGTGTAATCTTTTTATTCTGGCTATATCTGATATAGATGCAGAAATCTTATTTTCGATTTCCTTCTAAAATATTGCATTAGAGTAATTGCATTGGACGTCTATGTATGCAGACAGTCCAAGTTCTTTAATGACCTCAAGCCACAGCACCAAGTTAGGGCGACCATAAGATGACCATCAAAAGCAGGAACAGAAGAATTATGCATTTCCTTACTTCGTGTCATTTAAACTATCAAAACGTTATGTGTTAATTCTCTACTTTGTGGTCTGTAATGTAATTTTGATCTCATTTTGGTTTCATTTACTGATCTTTTTTTGCAGCATACACAGCTAGGAAATAATTGGGCTGTAATGTCTAGATTTAAGATTTGCCTATTGAACTGGATGACTTTATAGAGCAGTTAACTTTACAGCAAGCATAATTTTATGGCGCTGTTTTAAAGCAGTGAGTTAGGATGCATTGCATTGCTATTGAGGTAATTGTAAAAGAAATGATATCTCAGAGAACTCTACAAGGTTTATAGTTGTAGTTTATCAGAAAAAATCAGCTGAAAAGATTGCCAAAACATAGAATAAAATGTGACCGTCGTATACATTTTCATATTATTTATAAATTGGGCCCTCCCTTAAAGAGGGCACGTATTGTGATGAGACCTGGCAACCAAACCCTGTGTTGTGGGTGGGTATGATTGACAGCCACAACACCCAATTGGTAGGTCCCTCGATGCAGGGTTCAATCAGGCCAATGGGACGCAAGCTAAATGGACTGAGGGGACCTATATATACCCATGCACATGACCCAGAGCTTCCTCTTTTGGTGCGTGCATCGGAACACCCACCCACCTCTCCCTACTTTTAGGGCTTGTGTGCTTGACCTTGCTATGCCGTCGTGTGTCGTCTGTCGTTGGGACAGGGGCACGGCAGTAATTTTCCCCACTTGGCTGATTGGCTGTTGCCATTTGGGTTTCGCCTGCCGCATAACAAATCGTCACAACTTGTAAGGTTGTGGATAGGCTGTGGTTCAGGTGATAGGGATGGGAGAACGCTCTAGCCATCCCTATGTGAAGGGTATTCCGTTAAAGGAATCCAGGGACTCAATGGTTTGGTCAACCCCTGAGAGGGGGTTGTGCCTGTGCCTGAGTCCAGGGGGACATTTGGGTGGCGGACATAGTCTGTTCCCGGCTTTCTGCTTATCCAGGTGTTCACCTTTGGGCTGACCTATGTTGGTGCCCTGGGTCAGCGCTACCTGCAACGGTGCAGGGAGCTAGTCGAACCAGAGCCTATGCAACCACTCACTTTCTGTAATCAATAAAGTTGTGGCCTAAATTCTGCCAAAAACCAAACCAAAATTTGAGTCTTGTCTGAATTTATTTGGGGTGAGGTTAAAAGGCCTGAACACGCAATAGTTTTTTTTCTAAATGGCAAGAGATATATTGACTACTTTCTCACCAAAATTATAGCTATGAGGATAGTTTAGATAGAAGGTCATGCCTAAATAACAGAGAGACTATGAAATAAGTAGCATTATAGTTTGGGTTCTCTATTAAGGGTTTGCAAAGTCTTGTGCTACAATCTATGAAGTATGCAACAAAGAAAGGATACTGCAATAGCAGAGGCTTTCTGACATTAGAAGAATGAGTAACAACATATGGTATCAATACAAAAAACAATAATGACAAAATTAAATAATGGATATAAGTAGGAAGACGGTGTTTGGATCTAATGGTTACAGCAAGAAGAGTATTATGGACTTAATCGGAAGTATTCACATTTCTTTTTATTTCTGTTTGTTACATTGTATATAGGCATATTAAATTATATGTAGGTAGCAACGATTAATTGAATTGGAACACATATATTAGCAGTTTGTAAACTTAAATGCTACCTTTTTCCTTTAAGGGAAATTCTTTGCTATTTGTATTTTCTTTCTTATTATTATTTTCTTTGTTTATAATCTCAATAAAGATAATTAAAAAGAAAGAAAGTATGCAACAAAGAGATGGAACCCAGAAATTTAAATACATGTTTAAAAGAGACTTCCACTCAAATTTAAACTGTTGTTTCCTTGTCACGCTGTAATGATATTTGGGGTTCTTCCTATTTCTTAAAAGGGAATGATAGGATGCATAGTTTCTGCTGGTTTTTGAGATGGCAGAATTTCTCGACTTGGTAGAGTGTAGTTGGAATCCAGTGTGGTTACGATTGAATCGGCGCAGAATTGCAAAGAACAATTTGGTATCTTTTCACTTACCTGATGCATGATTGGATCCAGCAATTTATTTATTTTCCAGGGAGAGGAAAAACTGTTTCAGGAGTGGGTGTAGATCAGAGCTTTAAGGGTTTGGCCGGAAAGGTCTACTTTGGAGGGTGTCCAGCCAATGTAGGTCATTGGGAAGCCACAAGGCGATCCAAGTGCCAATGAGTATGCCTTGGCAACAGCAGCCTGGACTGCCTAACATGGCAAGTCACATGCTAGTATGGAAAGCCTAGCAAGTTTGTGTTGTGTGTATGAGAGAGGGGAAGAGTGAGAGAGAGGGGAAAGGAGGCAAAAAGGGGTCTAGAAGGAGAAAGGGGGCATCTTGAACAAGCTGTGGCTTTTCTGCTTATAGGATGCAAGGATCCTCTTCTGTACAGCAGGCACAGAGAAGATTATGTGTTCACCCACCATTTGCTTGTCCTGTGCCTAGCTTTCTCACGGGTGTGAGAGGTTTTCTACTTCTACCACATGGGTGGCGCTGTGGTCTAAACCACTGAGCCTCTTAGGCTTGCTGAAAGGAAGGTTGGCGGTTCGAATCTACACAATGGAGTGAGCTCCCATTGCTCTTTCCCAGATCCTGCCAACCTAGCAGTTCAAAAGCACACCAGCACAATTAGATAAATAGGTACCACTGTGGTGGGAAGGTAAATGGTGTTTCGGTGTGCTCTGGCTTCCGTTATGGTGTCCCGTTGCGCAAGAAGCTGGCCGTATGACCTGGAAAGCTGTCTGTGGACAAATGCCGGCTCCCTCAGCCTGAAAGTGAGATGAGTGCTGCAACCCCATAGTTGCCTTTGACTGGACTTCACCATCCAGGGGTCCTTTACCTTTTTTTAAACCTAGCATACATTCTAGGCACAGGTCCAAGTGGTTTTCCATTTGCCCCACCACTTTCTCTGGGGTACCTGATCTTTAGCCCTGAATTGGAACAAACACTAACCACCAGGAAACCTGATCAATGTTTGCTCCAAGTGACTGATAAAGAGCAGGTACTCCCGGTGGCAAACAGTGGGACATGTGGAAGTGTGCCATGTCTGTGTGTGGGTGTGCACATATGTGAAAAAAGGAACCTCAAGATCTTTGAAAATCAATACAATATGCAGGGTGTATCTGATAACTGAAGGAGGCCAGTTGCATCAAAGTTATATATGAGAGTTTGTGTAACACATCTCACCAGCTGCAAATTCTGGCCCACCAGGTACTTTGTGATCAATCTGCCTTTGCCGTTTCAGGCAAACAGCCAAGTTGGGAGGTGAATCAAGCCCCCGGGGAGCCACCATATTTGGCTTCTGGTCTGCATTCTTTTAACTCTTCCATTGTATCCATAAATAGCAATGGATGTGAATAGATGTGAGTAGTTGAATTTAAAGCCAGGTAATTGTCAGCAACCTGCTTTCCCCCTGCATTGTTAAGCTGCTTGTCAGGAAACCAGATTCTTATTTCTTTGAATTAGTCTCATGTAGACATTTTTAATCAATTGTTTTAATACGCCCTACATAGTTGTTAAGTCCAAATCTTCAATTAGTTATAATTCTACAAGCTTTACAGACATACTCTCCCATTTTTCATTATGCTATTATCGCCTTCAAATACAGGAGAATCTCATTTTATGTCACATTATAGTTTCAAATCAATTATCCTCTTTTTAGCCAAGGACAATGGGCTTACAACATTTAAAACAATGAAGAAGTCAAAAGCAGGCAAAGATTTTGGGATGTATTTGTGAGAGTGTCTGGAAATGCTGATAGTCTATTTCTGCCTTGTTATAAAAGAAGAAAGAATGTGTGCCTGCATAGATATATATATAGGAAAAGTGAGGGGGGAGGAGAAATTAGTTCAGTTTCTAGCTGTTCGCAGCTTTACATTATTTAAAAGTGCAATCTTAACCATGCCTGCTCAGAAGTAACTCCTGCGTCCTAGTGTATCCAATGGGGCATACTCACAAGTATGTGACGTTAGGATTGCAGGCTAAGCCATCAATATATTAAAGGTTTATTACACACAGAACAAACATATCACTTGTTTTGGAAATATCGGGGCAATGCAGATCACCTTATATACCAGGTATGCATTAAAATTCTCCTTTTCACATGGCAGGATAACTCAGAGACCCATACAGTTCTCTCATCATGGCATAGGTTTGTCTCCTGATCCAAGGGAATTCTATTTAGAAATGAGCTAAAAGCTCTTCAATGAATTTTTTTTTTTTACTTTGGGTTGGCATTTGGGTTGGTTGGTGTGCAAAGGAGTCTCCAAGACAGCCTCCAGATTTGTAGAAGAAGAAAAAGATAGATTCAATTGCAGGGGCATGCTTTGAAGTGGTGGGATTACATATTTGTGCATGATAGATATATGTGCAAAGTAAAATTCTCAAAATTAATTTAATTGGGGGGGGGAGCAGAGACAGGAAAAACAGCTTTTACATCTCACAACTGGCCAAAATAACCCACCCAGTTCTGGTATCTCTCACCAGCCTGGGAGTGGAGCAGAGTCTCTAAACCCAGATCAGTTGCGATTTGTGCAGTCACCTGGCAGCCACGGAGGCAGGTAACTGTATTTTGTCTCTGCATTGCATGTGACTGTATCATTCAGTCACTCCCAATACCTGGACACAAGAAAATTTCCCATCTTCTGATAAGACTGAAGGAGTCACTGTTCTACACTTGCATCCAATTTCGTTGTACTTGTACAATGACAATAAAGATATATACATATACATATACATCCTTCCAGTCAGGAGGCAGGCCCAGAATAGCAGCTCATGCAGAAAACGAATAGGCTCCACTGACAGGAGGCCTTTCTTGCACACTCTTAAGAGTAAGCCTTTTTGTATATAAACCCAAAATGTGCCTTTTATTTTAATTAGGAAAAAAATCATGCCTCTGCTACCAGAAGTTTAGAAACCACTAGCCTTGACTGTTTTCCCAAGATGTTGTACGGCTTCTAAATATTACTTATTTAAGCAGCAACTCTATTTAAAACAAGGTTTATCTAAATATCGCTTGACATTATGACCTCCTTGTTTCTCAAACTCAGTCCATTCAGCTGAAGTATCAGTGACCTTAAAGCATCCGATTAACACCCTTAATTGTAATTGACAAGGTAATTTCCTGGTTACCATTGTGCTAAGCAGACGGAGTGCACCAGCCATGAAAAATGTGTAACCTTTAGCTGCCATATTAATTCCTCTAATTGTAACTGACAGGGCAATTATGCTGATGAACACCCCAGCCAAACTGTTAGTTCGGTTCCATTTGTCCCAATGGAGAATAGAGCAGTTGTCCCATTTTCTAAGTTACACAGGGTTGTATTCAACTAAGCTTTATTCAGACTAGACCCATTGAAATTAATGAACCTAGGTTATATCATGTCCCTTAATTTCAGTAGGTCCATTCCGTTTTGCCACCTGAGACGAAATGGGAATATGCAGCTCCCTGGGCCCTGCCTGTCACCTCCAATTCTGCCAGGCTCAAGTTGGGTGACAGGGGGTGGGGTGGTATTCTGCAATGCGTTGCCACTTTTCCTCTCTGATCAAGGGGTGGGGAAGATGAGTGGCAACACCACACACCAGAATGCCTTCATTGAGTCGCCTTCTGCTTTTAGGTGTTTCAGAAAGCACCCACAATAATTCCGAGCATTTATATTGCATTTTAAGATTGAAGGTCTACATAATTTGGAGCAGATTATCTTGGAATTGGGTGATGGGCAAATGGGGGCCTGAAATCCGTTGGTGGTATGTGTGAGAGAGCAGGGAGGCAGAGTTCTGTGTTCGTTTCAGGTCTAGGGGTTTGCTAGGGGCAGCTTCAGTGAAGCTGGCTATCTCTTGCAGCTGCCATCCCCACCATTCCAAATGGAGCTTTGTTATACAGTGGTACCTTGGTTCTCAAACGCCTTAGTACCCAAACAACTTGGAACCCGGACACTGTGTTCCAGTTTGTGAACTTTATTCGGAAGTCGAACGTGCTCCATTTTCAGTGTTACGCTTCCAAATTTAGTGCCACACTTCTGCTTTGAGGTGTGTCTGTTTTTGCTATTTTTTTTTTTTTGAGTTTTTGTTTTTGAGCCTTTTTTGTTTTGTTTTTGTGACTGTGTGGAATCCAGTTCAGCTACTGATTGATTGATTGTGTGACTACAGTACATTGTTGATTGCTTTCATTTTATGGATCAATGGTCTCGTTAGAGAGTAAAATTCATGTTAAATTCCTGTTTTAGGGATTGTTTTTAAAAGTCTGGAACGGATGAATCCATTTTGCATTACTTTCTTTGGGATTGTTTTTAAAAGTCTGGAATGGATTAATCCATTTTGCATTATTTTTCTATGGGAAAGCATGCCTTGGTTTTGGAACGCTTTGGTTTTGGAACGGACTTCTGGAATGGATTAAGTTTGAGAACCAAGGTGCGACTGTATTATAATGCACCATTTCCTAGGGTACATTCCAGGAGATAGAAGGATGGCAGTCACCAGGAAGTAGCTGGGAAAAGGAGCTCTGCTTTCACACACACACACACACACACACACACACACACACACATGGAAATGAACGGGTCCTTAAAACCCAAAGCTAGAACAATTCAAATGACTTCTTCCTTCAGAATATTTTTTTTTTATTAAAGGACTGAGGCCGAGACCACAAGGTTTCATTTAAACAGAGACTGGCTAAAATGAATAAGGAACTCAGGATTTGGTCAAACATGCAAACAAATTAAGCTGGTTTGGTTCTTTTCTTCAGTGTTTACCTATCTTGATTAAAAATTGATCCTCTGGTTTCTGGCTTGGCTTAGATGTTATGGATCTTTCTGTCACCGCAGACAATATTTGAACTTTGATATCAAACTGGAAGAATGTACCATTTTAATATCAACTCCCTTCTTGATGGACAACTTGACAAGGAATATAGGTATAGTGGAATTTTTTTAAGAAAACTGTCATACAGGCTATCTTTGAGTCTAGACAAACAATAGTGATATTATAAAGAAGGTCACTTACTGTGATTTTTAGAATTAAAACTTATCCAACAGTGTACCTGTTCCACCATGTATGGTGAAAGCCATTTATTGCTGCTGCCTTTCAGTATTGGGAAAGAAAAAGTTCATGCTGTCATTGATTGACCTTTAAAAAGAAAAATGTAGCGGGCTTATGGGTAATAAGAAAGCAATGATTTCCCCTCCTTCCTCAGATAGTGGACTTTCTCCACCAGGGCCCTTGGTAGAGTTTCATAACATTTTAAAAATCCCATCATCATAAATCAAGAGTAGGGCTGTCATCTACCAGCTCGGTAAATATGGTTGTGTGAGTTGTTAGATTAACAGAAGTGCTGCTTCACAACAATTAATTACCCAGCAAATCACTCATCAATTGATCAGGGTAGCCTACTGGCCATCTGTGGTTTGCTTTGATGATTCTCGACAAGTCTGTGCAAGATTATTTCTGCCTCCGTCCTAAACGTTTCTGCCAGTGTATCCATCTGCTAATGGCAATATAATGTAACTGCAACAGTTATGTAATAGCAGGGTTTGCGGGGGGGGGGGTTACACTAGATGTGATTGTTACTTGTCTCCTTCAGTAGTCCATGGAGAATAAAACAGAGCTGTGTGCAAAAGGAATCTTGAAATTCTCCACTCATGGTCATAGAAATTGTGGTGTGGGTTAGGGAAAATTTCTCCAGGAGGAGGAACATTTTTTGCAGTAGTGTTTGTTTGCTTGCTTGTTTGAGATGGGGCACTAGCAATGGCAGTTGTACAACGCTTCTCTCCCCCATCCTGATTATGCTGTTGCAATACTTTGGACCTAGCATCAAGTTTAGGGGGGAAATGGTGGCTAACACAAAAGCGGTGGAGAATATTTGGAGAAATTTTTTTTTAACTGTTCTTTATTGATTAAAATTGCATATTTATAAAACAAAGAAAAACAAACACAAGAAAAATAACAAAAACAATATCAACCACAATGAAAAAGATGATGATAAACTTATACATGTAGTACTTCCAATCCTTCTCATTATACCATTTACTATATCATTATTTTTTCACAGGTTTATACTATTTTATAACCTTTCTTTTTCTTCCATATACGATTCTTTTTTATCTATTTTCTTCACAAATATCATTCAGTTTCTGCTAGCATGAAATTATTCATACAGTAAAGTTTTAAATAATCTTTATATATAATCCATTCTCTCGATGTTCTTTCTTCTGTCAGCGTGGTGGCAAAAATCTCTGACACTTCCTCAGAAAAGTGTCTTCTGGTAAATGTTGGCTTGGCTCCAGAATGAATCCCTCTACCTTGCACTAACCATATATCCAATGGAGATATGACATGTCTTTTGTTTAGGAGATCAGAAATGATCCATGGGCTCACGTGCTGTTATTCATTTCCTAACCCTTTTATTCAAATTGATCCTTTCTTCTTCTTCTTGATACAGTAGTCTGTAGGATCATATCAAGAACGTGTGTGTGTGTGTGTGTATGTGTAAGTAACAGAGTACAAAAAGGAAAAGGGGATGCAAATGAAACAGAAACTGCAGCCAATACTGAATTCTACAATCCATTTTAGAAGTTCTCTGGAATTCAGTAGCAGTGGAACACAGAGCCAAGTGAACAATAAAGGAGTGGAACCTGGAAAATCCTCTCATTGCTATTTCACCCGCTTCTCTTTATGATACTGTTGATTTTCACTTTATGAGAAAATGATGTATCAGATATACAATGTGTACTTCTGCCCTGCTGAAGATGTGATTTGTGTACTGCCTAGAGCTGTTGTCATCTAACTGAAAGTAGTGAAAAATATATAAATCTGTTGCTGAGCTGGTAAAGGCGTAGGTGCTACAACTTTTAAAAACTGTAACAGATATTTTTGTTGCAAGTAGCTGCTGCTGTTTGGTTGTTTGTGAGTGTGCTTGGGGGGGGGGGTTTGACATAAACCAATATGGTTCCTCTGTTTCTTTTTCTATTTCTGACTCTTTTGGCTAACAGGAAAAGCTAATTTGTAGGCTTCCCATAAATTACAGGATTATCTTCAGCAAAGAACGACACAAATACAAAGTGCCTCATTGTTAATCACACACACACTCATTGTTAATCTCTCTCTCTCTCTCTCTCTCTCTCTCTCTCTCTCTCACACACACACACACACACACACACACACACACACACTGTTCAAAATAGTTTTCATGGAATATGTCATAAAGGTAAAGGTAAAGGGACCCCTGACCATTAGGTCCAGTCGCGAACGACTCTGGGGTTGCGGAGCTCATCTCGCTTCATTGGCCGAGGGAGCCGGCGTACAGCTTCCAGGTCATGTGGCCAGTATGACTAAGCCGCTTCTGGCGAACCAGAGCAGTGCACGGAAATGCCATTTACCTTCCCGCCGGAGTGGTACCTATTTATCTACTTGCACTTTGATGTGCTTTTGAACTGCTAGGTTGGCAGGAGCTGGGACTGAGCAACAGGAGCTCACTCCGTCGCGGGGATTCGAACCACCGACCTTCTGATCAGCAAACCCTAGGCTCTGTGGTTTAGACCACAGCGCCACCTGCGTTCCACGCTTATCTGTACTATTTATAAAAGCTGTTTCCCCCCATTAAACTAACTAAGTGACAGAGTTATGCGGAAGGAGGCATTTAATTTCAAAAGGGCCCATCTGGGGCACAGTGCATAATATGGATACATTGCAAACATTTTGTGTACATGGGACCAGGTTACCCAGTGCAGGGCAGGTTTTGCTGCCACATCAATGGTGTCTCCAAAAGCATCATCATTCACAGATAAGGAAGAAAGTAAACAGAAGGGATTTAGGATCCCTGCAAGGCATAGGCTGTCAGATCTGGGCTATGGGCAGCAGACAGCACACAGGAACTATGGAACAACCCGTACTCAGTGTGATGTAATTCTACACAATATTGATCCAGATCAGAACTCCAATGTATAGTTAGCAGAGTAAAAACTTAAACACGTTGTAGGATTCCAGAAAAAGAAAAAGAAAAAAACCCCAGAGGATCCTCTTCATCCTGGGGAGAAGTGACTAGTAGGGTGCCACAGGGTTCTGTCTTGGGCCCAGTCTTATTCAACATCTTTATCAATGACTTGGATGATGGGCTTGAGGGCATCCTGATCAAGTTTGCAGATGACACCAAATTGGGAGGGGTGGCTAATACCCCAGAGGACAGGATCACACTTCAAAATGACCTTAACAGATTAGAGAATTGGGCCAAAGCAAACAAAATGAATTTTAAAAGGGAGAATGTAAAGTACTACACTTGGGCAAAAAAATGAAAGGCACAAATGCAGGATGGGTGACACCTGGCTTGAGAGCAGTACATGTGAAAAGGATCTAGGAGTCTTGGTAGACCACAAACTTGACATGAATCAACAGTGTGATGCAGCAGCTAAACAAGCCAATGCAATTCTGGGCTGCATCAATAGGAGTATAGCATCTAGATCAAGGGAAGTAATAGTACCACTGTATTCCGCTCTGGTCAGACCCCACCTGGAATACTGTGACCAGTTCTGTGTACCACAGTTCAAGAAGGATACTGACAAGCTGGAACGTGTCCAGAGGAGGGCAACCAAAATGATCAAAGGCCTGGAAACAATGCCTTATGAGGAACGGCTTAGGGAGCTGGGTATGTTTAGCCTGGAGAAGAGAAGGTTAAGGGGTGATATGATAGCCATGTTCAAATATATAAAAGGATGTCATATAGAGGAGGGAGAAAGGTTGTTTTCTGCTGCTCCAGAGAAGCGGACATGGAGCAATTGATTCAAACTACAAGAAAGAAGATTCCACCTAAACATTAGAAAGAACTTCCTGACAGTAAGAGCTGCTTGACAGTGGAATTTGCTGCCAAGGAGTGTGGTGGAATCTCTTTCTTTGGAGGTCTTTAAGCAGAGGCTTGACAGGCACCTGTCAGGAATGCTTTGATGGTGTTTCCTGCTTGGCAGGGGGTTGGACTGGATGGCCCTTGTGGTCTCTTCCAACTCTATGATGTTATGATTCTATATTTCATCTAGCAGAGCTTTACTGCTACTGAAGGCAAATGACCATAATGGTCACAAATCCAATACATTCAGGATTGACACTGTCCAAAAGAAATCCAGTTGCAGCAGACAAACTTACAATAACTTATAATAAGTCTAAACCTTAACACTGAGCATACTATGTACAGAACACCACACCAGAAGGAAAAGAGATAGAAAGAGAAAGTGAAACAGAGGCTTCTTCTGGCCCTACTTTTATAGTCAGCATGACCTTGACAGAAGAGATAACAGAACCCTCTTAAGCCAGCTGTACTCAGCTTCTCTGAAGGAATAACCCAAACATCATGAACCTTCTGCTTGTTTCTTTCACACAGAGGAGCTTCCAGAACCCTCTTGAATTTACTAGAATAGGAAAGATCTCTACACATCAGATCAATACTTTCTGCACTAAGAAATGCAAACTGACAGTCAAGACAGCAGAGTAAGTCAGAACCAAAGGAGAAAAAAACAGAAAACCATGATTAAGGAGTAAGCCATAAATGAGGACTAAGCGACAAACCAAAGGAACAAAGCTAAGCTGAGCTGTTGCTTGAGTAAGGCTTAAGTGGAACAGGAGGATTCCATAGGCCACTTGAGTAGGTAGGCTCAATCCTGTCCCTGAGTATATTAAACTTAGCCAATGACTTAGCCAATGTAGTGCCCCACACAGATGTTGCAGACTGCAATTCTCATCGTCCCTGACCAACATGACCCAGAACTAGGAGTGATGGAAATTGTTGTCCAAAACATCTGGATAGCACTGCATTGAACTTCCCCACGGCCTGGGCAAATGCTGCAACATGCATTTTGATGGCTTACTACATGGGAAGCTGGACACAATTCCAGCAGCTCCCAGTTCAAGCCTCAGCAGCTCCTGAGACAAGCTGGATCTTCTCTCTGCCCTTGAAGACCCCAGCTGTATCGATTTAACCATGTAGCAAGACCGGAAGGACAACTGTTCAACCCAGCAGTGCCTTATTTATCTTGCAGCCAGTCAAATATTAGGAAGGGAAAGACGTGCTAAAAATATGTCTTCCCTTTTTTTTACATCTTTGAGGAACAACAGAAGGGTTTTTTCCCCTCCTGGAGTGTCACTAATCCACTCCTTCTATAAATATTCAATATTCTCATTGTTGTCAGTAATGTATTGATAGCACTGAACTTGACTTGCTCAGTTCTTTTCTTTCCCCGTTCTTTCATTCTACCACTTCTCATTAAGCAGCCTTTGAATGCCTCTCTCGGAGTTTCCTTTCAGCAAATAGGGTGACACGTCGTGGAACTTCCTTGGCATTCTAATCAATGAGATGCAGAGTATTTGAGCAGCCACAAAGCAAATCTACTTTAAAATGAGACTTATTGTTCACCTCTTCATTCTTACGTGTTGAACTATGTGGGCCTTATCGCATTAGAAGTGCGTAGCCTCGACGAAGGGTAATTGCATCATCAGTCTCTGTTGGTCTGTGTCTCAGGTCTCTTAACACAATTGTCCTTTCCATTACTTCCTGATTTCATTTAATATTCTCCTAGGTTAGAATCGTAGCTGCAGTTGCAGCTGTCTTACGGAATTGTCATGGTATGCTCCTTTGTAGAAATGCTTTTCCTGTGGATTAAAGGGCATTGATATATTGGTTTAAGTAGGGCTAGATTATTTTCTCTGTTTACATTATATGCCTAAATGGGATGCTGAATTTGCTGAAGAAGTGTGCATGCACACGGAAGCTTATACAGTCATACCTCCGGTTGCGAACATGATCCGTGTGGGAGGCACGTTCGCAACCCACAGCGTTCGTAGCCTGAAGCGCCGCATCTGTGCACTTGCGTGACGTGATTCGGAGCTTCTGCTCATGCACATGATGTCATTTTGTGCTTCTGTGCATGCATGAGTGCCAAAACCCAGAAGTAACCCATTCTGGTACTTCCAGGTTCGGCGCAGTCCGCAACCCGAAAACGCGCAACCCGCAGCGTTCATAACCCGAGGTATGACTGTACCAAGAACAAACTTAGTTGGCCTCTAAGGTGCTACTGGACATTTTTTTTATGTATTCCGACTGCATCAGACCAACACAGCTACCTACCTGAATCTTGCTATTTAGAGTAAGTCTTTGAAATTGTCACGGTCCGGGCTGGTAGCAACCAGAGTCCCAGCAAGGCACGTCAGGACCCGGGGCAAGATGGCAGGAACAGGAGTCACAGTCCAAGGGTCTGAGGATCAGGAACCAGGAGTCAAGGAGTCAAGGAGCCAAGGGTCAGGAACCAGGAGTCAAGGAGCCAAGGGTCTGAGGATCAGGAACCAGGAGTCAAGGAGTCAAGGAGCCAAGGGTCAGGAACCAGGAGTCAAGAAGTCAAGGGTCAGGAACCAGGAGTCAAGGGTCTGAGGATCAGGAACCAGGAGTCAAGGAGCCAAACGCAGCAAGGCAGGAAAGGCGTTGCTGTGGCAAAAGGCTGGTCTTATATTCCCTGCTGGCTCTTGACACCAGGTGCAGCAAGTTCCCAATCAACCTCACCAGGTTCAGTAAGTTCCCAAGCAGCCTCACCTGTGTGGCCACGCCCTGCCTCTCTGAAACAAGCCGAAGCTCTGCTGGTCCCAGGGCCTGGCTCTTGCACGCACTCCTGACAGAAATATGACCTGCTCAACATAACCCATCCTTGTAATAGGCTTACATATTTCTTTAATCATGTCACAGAGATGGACTGTGTTACTGTTATCAGCACTTGGCTTCATAAAGACATTGTTGTTAGTTTGAATCAAGGGTCAGCAAGACATTGCTCAGATATAGAGGCATTGCAGACTCATGTTTTAGTTACTGATGTTTCACATAACTGTTTCTGGCTCTTTCACCCAGTATGCCAGTGACTGACATTCAGCAATCTCTGAAAAACAGGGCTAACATGGGGAGCTCCAGATGTTGATGAACTACAACTCCCATAATCCCAGTCCATGCAGCATCTTATCATAAAATCTTCCTTCTTATTTCTTTGGTGATCACTCGTAGCCGAGTAAGAATGTCTTCTAAGAACACAGTCCGTAAGTGGCTGTGGAGGCCAATTCTGGATCCACACGCCCTTCCACAGTGGGGACATAGGTTTCTGGGCAGGAGTTGATCATGGTGAGGGTTTGCCAAGTGTGCCTTCCTCTTAGCACCTTTCTCCCTTGTGTCCTGAGTTTGAGTGTCTTCAAAGTCCTGTTTCCCAGTTGTCAGTGTATATACTTATTATTATTTGCCCTGAAAGAGTATTTAAACTTCTTTTGTTGATCACCAGCATTACACTTCCCATTTTTAAGTTTAGAATAGAGTAGTTGCTTCGGAAGACGATAATCGGGCATCTGCACAACATGACTAGTCCAACAAAGTTGATGTTGAAGAATCATTGCTTGGACACTGGTAATCTTTGCTTCTTCCAGTACACTGGCATTAGTTTGCCTGTCTTCCCAAGTGATGTGTAAAATTTTTCGGAGACACCATTGATGGAATCTTTCAAGGAGTTGGAGATGGCATTTGTAAGCTGTCCATGTTTCACAAGCATACAGTAAAGTTGGTAGTACAATAGCTTTGTAAACAAGCATTTTGGTTTCCCTGAGAATGTCCCAGTCCTCAAACACTCTGCACTTCAATTGGGAGAAGGCTGCACTCGCAGAGCTCGGGCGATGCTGGATTTTGGCATCCATGTCGACCCTTGGTAAAAAGATAACTGTCCAAGTAGGAGTTGGATGGGAACCCGAGGATCATCTAGTCCAACCCTCTGAAATGCAGAATTATGCAGCTGTCCCTTATGAGGATTGAACCTGCAACCTTGATTTTATCAGCAACACGCTCTAACCAACTGAGCTATCACAGGTTAATTGCCCCTGTTATAAAGGCATGAAGTACAGACAGCATCAGTACCATTTTTGTATAGGCATTCAACTATTTATTTCTCTTAATAACATACATACATTTGGATATTTGGTGATTATTAAAAAATATACATATTAGTTTTCTCATTTTTAGGCATATCTTAGGAAACAATTCAAATCTGCTTCCTGAATATTATTTGAATTAATGATACACTAATGACAACCAAGTTTGAGTATGAATTAAAAATCTGAAGTTGATCTGCTTCAGAGAATCCAATATTGACGTGCTTCTCCATGAATTCACGAAAAAGCACTATTTATAAATCACATTTGTGATTCTCCAGAAAGGAAGAACTGAGGCTATATGTATGATATGATTGCCAATTCCACAGTTCTAAGCAACCTGTCAAAATCATCAGGAAAAGGCGAAGCACAACACACCACCCACATCTGGTGGAATACTAGGGTTCAATGAAATCTTGTTCACACTGACATCTGGCTTATTTGAAGGAGCATTCAATCGTAAGATCTCAGTGGCAGTTTAAAATGATGTGGTCAGGAACAGTTTTGCCATGTGATCTGTTCTTTGTGTATGCTATCTGTAAGCATCTTAAAAAGCAGAGACATCACCTTGTCAACAAAGGTCCACATAGTTAAAGCTATGGTTTTCCCAGTAGTGATGTATGGAAGTGAGAGCTGGACCATAAAGAAGGCTGATTGCCGAAGAATTGATGCTTTTGAATTATGGTGCTGGAGGAGACTCTTGAGAGTCCCATGAACTGCAAGAAGATCAAACCTCTCCATTCTGAAGGAAATCAGCCCTGAGTGCTCACTGGAAGGACAGATCCTGAAGCTGAGGCTCTAAAACTTTGGCCACATTATGAGAAGAGAAGACTCCCTGAAAAAGACCCTGATGTTGGGAAAAATGGAGGGCACAAGGAGAAGGTGACGACAGAGGACGAGATGGTTGGACAGTGTTCTCAAAGCTACCAACATGAGTTTGACCAAACTCGACTAAACAACTAAACAACAACAACAACAACAACAATCTGTAAGTAGAGATGTGCAGAACCTATTATGTCTGTGTTTTCTCATAAGTCTCACTTTTACCAACCTTTGAACACACTTCCAAAAGCACATGCTACTTTTGAGAATCTCTCTCTCTCTCTCTCTCTCTCTCTCTGTGTGTGTGTGTGTGTGTGTGTGTGTGTGTGTAAAACCCGCAGAAGAGGGGCCACAACAATCACCAAAGTAGTATTGTGAGACCTGTTCTCAGCTGGAAATGGTTCTTCTGACTATAGAGAAATTCCCACCTCTGCATTTAGAGAGATACCTTATGCACAAAACGGTTTCCCCAGCCATTAGCAATTAATCTTGTTGCCTGGTAAGGACTTTTTTTTGCACATTTTCATAATTATTTTCAGCACTAGCCTCATTTTCATAAGACTTTGTGTAGCCAGTCAGTAATAGCAATCCACCCCCAGCCCCACAGTAAATTGAAATATAAGGAGAGTTTAAGATAATTTTCTGGAGCAACAAAATGTCAGTATATGCATTCTAAATCAAACCTGTTACACGTTAATATGATTATTGCAAATGCCATGTTTAACAATAATAAGTCAGCTTAAAACAATTCTGCAAAATTGCTAAGCGTCAGGTGTATGTTACCTTTTTTTTATAATGGAGAGGTGTACTGTGATTGCACGCCAAATTTCTAACTAGTAGGGCAGGTGGTAGTTTGTGATACAGACACACATACACACACACACACACACACCAGTCCTTGAGAACATTAGCTGCATTCAAAGCAGTAGGCCTCTGAACAATAAATATTAAAACAAAAACAAATATGAGGTCAACAATTCATACAGGAAAGTGTTAGCACGTCTGCCATGCAGAATATACCATTCTGTTCCACCTTCTTATATTCTAATTATCCTACTTCAGAGATTGGCAATAAGTTGCTATCTATTCATCGCACATACCAGGGGGGCTGTAAGAATCTCATTTTCTGTGCACAGACAAATAAATCAAATAAACCACCTAACCTGAAGAAGTAAGTTTTCTTTTTTTATTATTATTCCCTTCCCAGAGCAGAATTGCACTAAATAAATCATGGATTCACTGCAGGTGTGAAATCCATTGGTTTCTGCCTATTCTTGTTTGTACACTCTCTAATTCCCCCAAGTTATTAATAATAATTTGTTAACAAAAGTACTGTTGTGTGTATAGGGAAAGCAAACAGCAAAGTGTAATTTTTATTCTCTCCCCCCGCCCCCCCAATTGAATAAATAGTTCTGTTGTTAGTTTACACAACATTAGGGATGACTGATTGCACTGGGTTGTTGGCAAGCACACCTACAAAGGAAATGTCCAGTGAAACATAATAAGACCCATTCAATTAAACAAAAAGGCCACAAATGTGTGGTTCGTTAAACAGCATGGAATAAAACCTTTGCTAACAAACTGCTCAAGGTATTGAGGCTACCAGAAGAAGGAGTGCAAACAAGTAGGTTGTGTTTGCCAGAGTAGTCAGCAATATTAATTTAAATTGATATTATATGAACAACAAGGTCTCTTGTATTCCTCTCCCCAGAAATATGGCAACACATACCTGTAGCACCTGGAACCAACATATCCCTGACTCCTCAGGAAAATCACCCCTGAATTTAAAAATATTTTGGACTTCAGGAGGTGCACTCTCTTGGATCTGTAGTCATTGAATTACCGGCCTGTTTGTTGGTTTGTGCAGGATGTTGGCTTCAGTCTGACATAATTGCTTCTGTCCTGAAATCTCAAAGGCGGGCAATAGCTATAATATCCCAAATCTTTCTTTGCACATAGTTCAAGACATAACTATCCTGGGGTTCTTTGTTTGAGACAGCTGTGTTGCATGTCTCAAAAATACTGGAAAAATAAAAAAATTGTCCAGTAGCACCTTAGAGACCAACTAAGATATCTGAAGAAGTGTACATACACACAAAAACTTATACCCAGAACAAACTTAGTTGGTCTCTAGGATATCTGAAGAAGTGTACATGCACACAAAAACTTATACCCAGAACAAACTTAGTTGGTCTCTAAGGTGCTACTGGACAATTTTTTATTTATTTTTATTTATTTCGACTGCGTCAGACCAACACGGTTACCTGCCTGAATGAAAGACACTGATGTGTGATTCAAACCCATTGTAGTGTGGTTGCTACTTCCTCATGGCAGGAACTGGTGTGAGATGAGGTGGACACAGCCCAATGTCATTTCCATCAGGCAAGACCTAAAAACCTTCCTGTTTCTTTTGAGTAGATGTAAAACCATCCCAGCAGAAGCATGCTGCTCTCGCAGAGAGTGACTAAGAAAATGTATCACCGCTCTTAGCTCTCTGGGAAAGGCTAGATGGAAATTGGTGCTTCTGGGTTTGTTGTCAGAGAAGAAGCTTTCCACAACTTCACTGTGCAGTGCAAACACGGAGAATGGGTTTGAGGATTCAAGATCATGCTGGTTTACAGAAGGTGGATTTGTTAGGTGTTTTCTTGGAGTAAAGCATGCATAAGGCTCCAATTGAAGATGAAACAGAAAGCAGATCTGCACAATGTATTTAAAGCATATTCAACACAATTTAAAGGACATGGCTTACCGCAAAGAATCATGGGAACTGTAGTTTTCCCCTCCCAGAGCTACCTAGGGTTGCTATACGTCCAGAATTTCCCAGAAACATCTGGAATACTGCGGCCACAAGCTGTGTCTGGGTGGAAATCGGTTAGTTGGCCGGGAAAATCCAGACGTATGGCAGCTGACATATGGCAGTGTCGCTTTTGCCGATTTCCCTCAGAAATAGCTAAAAAACGGCCAATTTCTTTGCTCAACAACTTTGGGCAAAACTAAAAAAAGCTGAACAACTCTGCAACACCCCCCCCCCCCAAAAAAAAACCCTACTTATCAGGATTCTTGGGAGCAAGCCATGTGATTTAAATGTGTGTTGAATGTGCTTTAAATGTATAGTGAAGATATGCCCAGAGATAGAGCTGTCACTTTTTAGTTAAACATTTCAGTTTCCTCCTTCCTCAGTAGCAAAGATGGAATTTTGAATGAACACTAAGGTGACAGTTTTAAGAACCATCATGGAATGGAGTGATTATATGGCATGTGTAGAATGTTGGTTTTCGGGGGGGGGGGGGAGACTAGATGAAAATTCTGTGTTGTGTCCATGGAGACACCAAAGAAAAGTGAAAATTGGCATCTGTCAGAACAACTTCAGTCCTGAAAAAGTATAATACTGTCCATGAAAAGACCCTTGATTTTGATTATCATTCAAAAATTGAATGATAATGGGTTGAATCCAGACTTAGTAGAATCATTGGAATCAATATTTGAAATCATTTTCACACACACTGTAAATATGAGCTACACAGCCAATGGGCCCAGTAACATTTTCGATCTCTAAAATTAAAGCATGATGCTGAAATTCCCTTATACCTTCTACAAGACGTTTTCCTTTCTGGTGGTTTGTTTGTTTGTTTGGTTGGTTGGTTGGGGGTTTTTTTGGTTTGTTTTTTGAAGAGCCTATGAGCTCAAGGAAGGCAGGAGGTGGGATGCTGTGGAGGATATACTAGGGGATAAAGAATGAGCGGTCCTTGGTTTATGTACATTGATATCTGCAGGCTACACAGTGACAAATGGTCAGGAATTCAGCCTCTGAGAGTTCAATAAGGCAGTCTTGCCCTGATGTTGCAAACTGCTTACCACAAATGGCCTCCCCATCTATCACCCTGGCCAAGCCTCCGCCTTATTCTGATTCCGCTGACAGTGAAACCTGAAACCCTTTTGTGAATCATTTATCACACTTATTAAAATGTTCCATTGTGGATTAGAATAGCAATTTGATATTATTTCCGGGTGCTGCCCAAAGGCTCTTCCATGCAGCACATTCTAATTCTTTATTTGAAACAGTAGTTCGGATTTTTTAATAAATGTTTCTTTGCAAAGGTACCGAGCTTTCAATTATGAGAGGTGACGCTGGCATTTGAAATCTGGCATGGGGGCCTTGCAATTATGCAAATCCCTTTGGTTTAATTCTGCATTTAAATCTGCTCTAAATACTTCACACTTAATATTTTAACAAGTATATGTCAATTGGATTAAATAGGTAGCGGTATGTAAGACTCTCTCAGCCTTTGAGAGTATATCCACATACTTTTCTACCCTTCTCTTTTGGAATAGGGGCTACACTGAATGATGCCAGTAAAAAGTTGGTGTGGAGGGACCGTGGTGCTTACCTGACCTCCTGATATCAGCATCAGTGCACCTTAGTGGGAGGGAGAGGAGAGAGGCAGCAGGGAGGTCAGTAGGGTGCAAATACAGTGGCAGGAATGATAGGCTGGCTCCGCCAGTGTGTTTGCACCATGCCAACCTCCCTGCTGCTTTACCCTCTTCTTCCTGATAAGGTGCAGTGATTCCAGTAATTAGAAGTCAAGTAAGTGCCACACTGTCATACCAACCACTACTAACCAAAAGTAGGATGCTAACCAAAAGTAAATAAACATAAAGAGCAAGAGCTAAATTCAACATTATTGCTGCTGGATGTGTTTAGCTTATGTCTGCAGAGTCTAACATAGGGGTGCTCCAGATTGCTACAACTCCATCCTTCTTGATCAGCAACAGAGAATCCAACATCTGGAGGGCCACATGATCCCCACCCTGTGTTAGGCATTAATAGGTGGGGAGACAGAATGTATACACTAACTGGCTTACGTAGTATATAGTCTCTTGAGCACTTGAAGAGGAGAATTTCTGGATAGAAAGCTACCTCTGGACTTTTGGTCAGCTTTAACCCAGTGATTTCTGTTATCTCCTTAAACACCCTTTGCCAGAAAATTTGTACATATTCACACCCTCTGCAGTTCCTAAAGGCCATCTCTCCCTTTGACATATGCACTGCCCCGAGATCTATGGATGAAGGGCACTATAAAAATGTAAAAAATAATAATAACAACAACAACTAAATTAGCCTTCACCAACCTGCTATGCTGGCTGAGGCCGATGGTTAAAGGTAAAGGTAAAGGGACCCCTGACCATTAGGTCCAGTCGCGGACGACTCTGGGGTTGCGGCGCTCATCTTGCTTTACTGGCCGAGGGAGCCGGTGTACAGCTTCCAGGTCATGTGGCCAGCATGACTAAGCCGCTTCTGGCGAACCAGAGCAGCGCACTGATGGTTACTCTAGCCCAAACGTCAGGAATGCATCAGGCAGGTGAAGGTTGGTTTAGCCTTAACTCTCAAACACACTTACGTATATGTATAATTCTCAATTTGATCTTAAAAAAAAAAAGCAACAAATTTTACCCATCAAATCTCCCCCTGCCCCAACACACACTGTGAGACTACAGGATCTTGCAAGCTGTGATATTCACTCATAAAATCACACATTCTCTGCTCTGTATAGGTACTTTCTGGTAATTATGGGGATCTTTTTATAGCAGTGTATTAATTGGTAGATTAATATATGCAGTATGTCCTCAAGATGTTTTGTAATATAAATTTTATAAATTGACTTCACATGTGGGGAAATTGTGATTAACTCCTTTACTTCACTAAAAAACTGAAGCGGGGCAGACAATGTTTATTGTTGTGAGGTTATTTTTAATTAGAATTGCCATCTCTAAGAATTTTGGAGGGGAATTAAAGCTTATCCACATTTCACCGGGGAGTGGGTGAAATATCTGTACGGATTTTGGCAGGAGTGAAAAGAATATTAATACAATAGGAACAAATTCTCAAGACATGTTTTGTGCCGTGTATTTCTAATGTTGTCGGTCCAACACACACCAGGATCTCAAATGGTAAGTCTTATTCATGTGACTGAAAACCAATACTTGTTTTCAGTCAATGCAGTCTTTTCCCCCACCTGCCCAGTAAAGAAGCAACATCCAAATCATGTTTACTTGGAAATAAGTCCCTTAATGTTTCAGTCACATTTACATCCAAGTAAATATTATTTGCATTGCAGCTGTCTTAAACCTGCTGCCCATACAGTTCATCATGCAATGAGGGAAAAGTTGGGCCCTGATCCAGAAAAATCCAGCCATGCTCAACTGAAATCAATGGAATATGTTTGTTGTAAATTAATGCAAAAAAGTTAGTTGAAGCGCTATAACTGTTGCTTCCTCCATCTGACCAACTTGTTGCTATGAGAATTCACACAGATAGCTGCATGTCTCCCCTCTCTGTCCCTAGCTGGGCTCCCACCTTAGGGATGCGGGTGGCGCTGTGTTCTAAACCACTGAGCCTCTTGGGCTTGCTGATCAGAAGGTCAGCGGTTCAAATCCCCGTGATGGAGTGAGCTCCTGTTGCTCTATCCCAGCTCCTGCCAACCTAGCAGTTTGAAGGCATGCCAGTGCGAGTAGATAAATAAGTACTGCTGCGGCGGGAAGGTTAACGGTGTTTGCATGCGCTCTGGTTTCCGTCCTGGTGTTCCGTTGCACCAGAAGTGGTTTAGTCATGCTGGCCACATGACCCAGAAAGCTGTCTGTGGACAAACACCGGCTTCCTCGGCCTGAAAGAGATATGAGCACTGCAACCCCATAGTCGCCTTTCACTGGACTTAACCTTTCAGGAGTTCTTAACTTTTTTTGATGTTCCACCTTAATTTTGTACTCAAATATGGCACCTCCTGCACAAATGCTGCCACTGAGTCCCAGTTCAGAATACTGTTGTTCATTTCAAGGGAATTAATATTACTAATAATTAGCTTTACTTTAGGTTTAACAATGTCGGGTTCGCAGGCTTCCTATAGACATCTGACTGGTCACAGATGGAAAAGAGGGCTGAATTGGATGGGTTTGGGGTCCAATCAGACAAGACTCTTCTTTGGTTTTAATGTATTCAGAAATACTTATCAATATACATAGAATTTTCCACTTAAGCACTCTAATAGTGTGCAACTCAAGGTTTTAAGCAATATTTCACATCATCATTATTAAAATTTGGATATGCCCTTCATCTGAAGATCTCAGGGCATTTCACAACTTAAAAGTACATAACAATACCAGGGAGTACTTAATAAAAACATGAATAATAACAATATAAACCAACAATCCAGCACCTCCCACAAGCACATTTAAAAGGACATATTGTTAATCAGTCAAAAGCCTGGTTCAAGAGGAACATTTTCACCTGCCACCTAAAGATGTACAGTGGTACCTCAGGTTACAGAAGCTTCAGGTTACAGATGCTTCAGTTTACAGACGCTTCAGGTTACAGACTCCACTAACCCAGAAATAGTACCTTGGGTTAAGAACTTTGCTTCAGGATGAGAACAGAAATCATGCGGCGGTGGCGTGGTGGTAGCAGGAGGCCCCATTAGCTAAAGTGGTACCTCAGGTTAGGAACAGTTTCAGGTTAAGAATGGACCTCCAGAACGAATTAAGTTCTTAACCCGAGGTACCACTGTACAATGAAAGTGCCAGACAAACATCCCTGGGGAGACCATTTCACAGATGGGGAGCTACTGCAGGAAAAAAGGCCCATTCTAATGTTGCCACCCTCCAGACCTCTCATGGAGAAGGCACACAAAGAAGGGTTATTTATATTGCACTGCATATATATATATTTGCCCAAATTGTATTTCTCCATTAAATATTTGAATATTAAATTTCAAAATTTTAAAGTGAGAATGTAGCTCGGAATTTGGAATTTGTGTGTTTTGGACACACACACAGAGAGAGATGGTTTTTGGCAAGCATCAAAAATGAAATCTCACAACTGTCAAATGGTAAGGATGACTGCATGGCATCTAAGAAATGCTACTACCTGCCAAATGTCACATACTCTCAAATTCAAATACCATTGGATGCCAAGCATTTAATATGTTCAAATATGAAATATCATTGCACGCCAACTGTAAAATACTGTTAGATATCAAACATCAAGAGCAAATGCCACGGGATAAGAAAAAACAGACATCAACTATTTGATGAAAGTTCACCCAATATTCATGTGTTCAGAGTCAGAGAGTATCTGGAGAATGCTCAGCAGCAAAATTCAGTGAGGGAAATTTTAGGGAACAAATTTATTTCAGCTCTAGACACTTCTGATCACCCACTGATACAGTGGGAGGGAATAAGTCTTCTCCTACTCCTTTGGCGATCACTCGTAGCCAAGTAAGATGGCCAATTCTGGATCCACACTTCCTTCCACAGTGGGGACATTGGTTTCCGGGCGGGAGTTAATCACGGTGAGGGTTTGCCAAGCGTGCCTTCCTCTTAGCACGTTTCTCCCTTGCGTCCTGAGTTCGAGCGTCTTCAAAGCCCATGACACCTTTGGTAAAGGCTGTTCTCCAACTGGAATGCTTGCAGGCCAGTGTTTCCCAGTTGTCGGTGTTTATACTACTTTTTTTTTTTTAAAGAATAAGTACTGTAGCAACTATCCTGGTGGAAGACTGCTGCTTCCACCATGATAGTTGGAGGTAGATGGGAGGGGCAAGGCAGCAGTGGTGAGGTTGGCATGGTGCAAACACACCAGCAGTATTGCTGGATTGGCTCTGCTGGTGCACTCACACCATGCCAACCCCCTCCCCATCTACCTCCTAGTAAGCAGCAGCAATGAGCACTCACACTTTACATTGTGGGTGCCCTTTGCGGGATCACGCACGGTGCTACAGTTCCCAGGGAACTTACTGGCAAACAGGGACTGGCCTGCCTCTCAGTGTTAATTTTTGGAGGTTCACGCCCAGCCTCAGTAGTCAAGTTTCATTGCTGGGAGGTGGGGCCAGTCCCATATATATAAGGGGGTGGAGCCGACAGTAGTCAGGCAGTCAGCTCAGGAGATTCACCCTCCCTACCCTTCCCTTAGTTTAATGTTTTCTTGTTTGTAGGTTAACTTATTATTCGTGTTTAGCGGTCGGTGCTACGGTCTTTGACTGGTCGCTGTTGAAGGACCGGGAAGAAATTTTCCTGCATTGGCAGGTTTTGTCTTCCCCGTAGCAATTTGTAACAACTTTGGCGGTTATGGCCTTGGGCAGAATCCTTTAGTCTTTTCTTCCCTATAATGTGTGTGGGGGGGTGAAGTGGTGACCCATCCCCCTGCGGTGGCGATTCCAGGGTCCCCTCTTAAAATGCGTTATATATAATGGGTATCACTGGCCATACACCGAAAGCTTGTCAGTGAACTACCCTGCGCACGGGGTTATGGGCTGGGCTGCCTGCTACACTTACATTTTGCAGAGCACCCCCATATCCCATTTACCCTGATGAGCCCCAGTTCCCCCCAGCTGGGGGGCTGGGAGGAATACACGCCCAAGGCCTAAGCCAAGCTCTTCCTACATTTGGAAGTTTAATAAAGTTGTGGCCTAATTTTAATTCCATATAATGTTGTCAATCTTTATTCCTTCCTTATGATCCCCGGGGGCTGGGGCCGCCTGGTCACGCAATGTGACTAACTGGAGATCATGGGAGTGGAACCCTGCCATGCCATCTGCAACTAGGTTAAGAGAGTAGTGCCGTCAAAGCTGACAGGATCGACCATTTGTCCAACAGGTCTACATTTGTCCATAATTCAGTAAAGTAGTGCAAACACAGTCCATATTCTGGGTGCAGGATTATTCCCTCCCCAAGCAGCAGCGATTGATCCAGTAAGTGATTGGTATGAGCCAAACTTTCTCTGTGTGCAGAGCGCACTTGCTACTTCTGGGCATTTATCCCAAGTTCCATTCTTGTTCAATGAAATAACTTTAACATACTATTATCTCACCCAAGATGAAAAATTCCACTTCTGGTGTATTTTTTGTCTTTTAAAAAAAATGTCCTGCAATGTCCCCATCTCTCTCTCTCTCAAAGTTCTGAGTACTTTTAAAGCTGGAATAGAACTTTTCAGACAAGTGTATGTTTGCAGGAGAAATAAGATGATATTCTAAAAAGGGTCTATGAATTGCTATTCATGGCTAGTTTCACACTTATCTCAGAGATGTCTGAGTTCAAACAATGGAATGGTGCTCAAAGACGAAGGAGAAAAGAGAAAAGGCTCTTTTTAAATGGATTTAATCCACAGCAGCATTATTAAATGAGTCTGCTGGGAAGGATGCATTTGTAAGAGAGCAGTATTTTACATTCCAAGGAAGTCAATATATACCTGCCGTCATAGGAAAGGTATGTGGCAGCTTCCCATAGACAATACGAATGACAACTTGATTCCAGCAACTTGTATTGATCTTTATAGTCTGAATTCACCAATTTCAGGGTTTAGGAGAAAACTTTGCATTTGGCTAAACTCAATATCCTTGGGCACACATGCTGCTTTTTAGATGTTAATGTGATTAGCGCCAAGACCTAAAGAAGGTTTCTCAGTGTGTTTGGCTGAACACAGGATTTTTCCCCGTGATCAGGATTCCTACTCACAGAGAAGCATCTAAGCTCATGTAATCAAATGTGCTTAGAAAGTTTTTCAGACCTTGGTGATAATTACATGAGGTTCTTCTTTTTCAAAAAGAAAAAGAAGAGAAGGGAAAAGGGGGGAAATCTTTATTAAACTTTTTTATATAAAACAAAACAAGTTCATCTTGGAAAATGAAGAATGGTAAATATTAACATAACAGAAAGAGGTTTGGTAAGCATACATATCTATAGTTCTAATGCTTTTTTTGTTCTTGATCTTTACAACCTTTTTTGGCCATGTCCCACCCAAGCATCTCTAAAATCCCGATGCCCCCACCTGTAACATATAATTCTGATTATTCAAAAAGTGAACTCCTATTCATGTGGAGGAAGCCTAAAAGGCCACTAACTGTTAATAACTCATTCTCAAATTGCTCCCCTTAAAAATAAATTTGCCCCCCTGTGGGGCAGGTGCCCCCAACTTGGGAACCACGGCTCTACAGTGTTTCAAAATGAAGAGGAAATAAATTTTGAAAGTCCATAACTGAGAATACATTGAAGGTGGAAGGCAGACAAAGCTCTTAGAATTTATAGTTGCTAAACACATTCTCTGCTGTTTCAAATTAACCCTTTGTTCTTCCTTCCCCTGGTTAGGCTTAATTTTTGTGTTAGTTTCTCTGAAAAAGCACTTTGCCCAACTCTTCACCACTGGTTAATGTTTATGTGCTCAAAGGTCTTCTAATTAGGTGCTATGACTGCTCATGCAGCTGAAAGCAGATAGCTCAATAACTCTGTATGATTAAGATATAGATTTCTATCAAGGAACATATTTAGCAGCACTAATGACAGGGATGGATGTACCCATTGATCAGTAATCACAATAATCTCCTGGCACACCAGCTTCCAAAACAGTTGCACCTGGGAGCAATGGATATGGATGGATGTACCTATCATACCACAACCTCTCCAGCACATAGGAGTAACATTCATGCGTATCAAAGATAACTTCTTCAGTGTCAAATTCCATTTATGCATTATTTTTTAGTGACATCTCCCTGCTGGTAGCAGATACTGCTTTATATGCTGGCTTTAACCAAGGAGCATTCCAATCATTTATTTCTACTAAAGCTTTTCCTCTAAGTAACAAATAATTCAACCCCTTATCGAACTCCAAAAGCCAACTATCAATACTGGTGACCGACCCTTCAGAATAGTCTGATTTTGCCAGCTCATATGTCATAAATTTTCGCATGGCAAATCCCAAATACATCTGTCTCTTTTCTGCTTCCCTTCTTCTGCTCACTTAATTTATAAACTTACAAAGTGGATATAAGCGTAAAAGTATATGAAGGTATATGAAGCATATGAAGGTGATTGGAAGACTATACCAAACCAATCTGCCTCAGGTGAGCAGATATATCATTTGTGAGAGGTTTCACTTCAGGTTTGAGTATGAGGTACTGGAGTGAGCATATCCCTTTCAAATTTGTGTCTTCTATTCTGTCAGTATACTGAAATAGCCACCCATTTTAGTTGCTTGCTTATAATTTTAATAATAACGTTACTCTGTGAGCAACAGTAACCACCTCCTCATTCTGAACTGTTTCACTGGTGTGGGCAAGAAAAAAAAATATGCAGTCAGAAAGCTGAGAGGCAGGGGGAAGTTATAGGCAAAACTGGGGGACATGTTTATGCTTTGCTTAACATACAGCTGCTCCCTGCAGGGGCCAAATGCCCAGTTCACCCTAGGAACAGCAGTAAGGGAAAGCCTTTCTCAGCACTTAGTTAAAAGCCATAGTGACCCCACCTGTGAGTTCTCTCTCTGTATCCCTATTCAGGCATTTCACCTCATCTGATTTCAATTATTTGAGAGCAGGGTGAGCTCCTTGCCCTGAGTTCTAAACTGTTCTACGTGAGCTGCAAGGTTGCAATCTCATGAGGGGAGAAATGTCTGCCTCTCTCTTTCTGCCCTGTTTGCATGTTTGAAGATTCAGAGTTAGGATGACATGCTGGCTGTGCCGCAGATCTGAGAACTGATTGCCAACTGATTGCCTAATCGGTTCAGCTATTGTCTGGAGAAACAAGAGTGACGGTAGCAGCAGTGCACAGAATAAGGTGAGTCAAGTTCCGTTGGCTTGTGCACAACAAAAACGTCCAGCACATTTTTCAGAGATTTTCCTCAGTCCTGCTTAATCCCTCCTATTCAATTCCACTATTGGGCAGTAATCTTGCTAGTATTAGTTACAGGTAGGTAGCCGTGTTGGTCTGCCGTAGTCGAAACAAATAATAATAAAAAAATCATTCCAGTAGCACTTTAGAGACCAACTATGTTTGTTATTGATATGAGTTTTCGTGTGCATGCACACTTCTTCAGATACTTGCTAGTATTGATTGTTTTAAAAAACTACATACCTTATTAGAGTAACTTTGCAGCAGAAGACTGGAGGTTTTAGTATTCAGTTGTGAATGGCTTTATTCAGGTGTAGGTGTGTGTGTGTGTGTGTGTGTGTGTGTGTATTTGTACTGTATTTGCAGCTTCATTGCTATCCCCCATGAACATCCAGGCTGGGAAAGGTTATCCAAAAACATACTTATACATTTTGTTTCCCTTGGGAGCTTGCGTCATCAGTCCATTTATTTTAGTTTTGCCAAAAACCACTGGGGTATTTAAAGAAAATTGAAATCATTTCTGCAAAATGAGTTCAAACTTCCCGGGAGGTTCTGCATATCCTTTGACTGCCACTGAATTTTACCAAAAGCATAATTCTCAGATGAATTGGGAGGTTCTTGCTTAAACATTTTGGGGGAATGAAATTTCAACTGGACTGAAAATAATCCCAATGAAATTAATCAAATGTTACATACAGCATTGTCACCATACTTTGTACCAAAGATGGCATTTGGTGATGGCTCTATGAACATGACATTCAGTCAAATGGAAGCAGAGCAGGAAATGAAACCAGATTTGTGCAGTTTAGCTAGCTGTGATGCAGGTAGAACAATGCACAAACACATTTAGTGGTGTTTATTTCTATGTTCCCAAAAGACAGACGTATGAGCAAAGGTTGAGATTTTTGATAACTTGGCCTGACATCAATTTCCATGACAATGTGTTTGTGAAAAGCAGTCCGTCCATTCAGATAGGTCTTTTCCATCCCACATTTAAGCTACATCTTGACATACCCTGAAGCAGTGAATGATCTCTGTGCGATTGTGACATTGACTGGCATTGTGAAAAATACAGATAAAGCAACATTGCTGTTTGAATATTAAACTATAACACATCCCATGGTTATAATGTCAGTTAAAATACCTAGGCATACGGAGACATTTAGCCATTCCAGCCTCTTCTTTTTGTTCAGCTCCAATTTCACCCTTCATAGCCACTGAAGTCAACCTTATAAGTGCCACAGAAACCAGACAGTCTTGCTTCATCCTGGAGAAACTGCAGTTCAGACAGTTCTTGAACCCCATTAACTTTTCAACTTCCATTTTTTCCTTGTCACAGCTACATCTTTGCAAATCGGCCTCTTCTATTCCTCAGGCTGCTGTAAGAAACAATAAGTAATGATCAGCAGCACCTTAAACAAAGCCACCTTTTTTAATGTAACAAATTTATTGGCCACTATTTTTTGCCTAAATGAATAATATAATTTACATCACAAACCTATACACATCTACTCAGAAGTAAGCCCCATGATTTTCAGTGGGATTTACTCACAGGTAAGAGTTATAAGATTGCAGCCTTTAGTCCCTTTTAACCATGGTGCTTTCTTAATTAATTGATATCTCAAACCATTCAGTTACAAATTGACAACATAAACAGAGAGTTCAAACCTTTGTGGTATGCCTAGATGGAAAAGAAAAATGTATGCCTGTACGTTTAAAGGGTATGTAGAAAAGGGAATACAAAACAAGCTACACCTGCTGAAATCTCTTTTATTCTAGGCAATCCTGATGTGTGTGTGGCCAAGTTGTTCTGATTTTCTCTCCATCCTTTTCCCTTGCAAGGATACCAGATACTTAAGCAAGGAAGTTTTACAAACAACACCTAACCAAACTGAAAAGTGCCTTACTTTGGATCAGAAGGGGTCCCTGTTGCCAAAGTTACTTTTCTGCTGGAAGCAAAATTATGTTCTGTTGCCTCCATATCTTCCTCCTTTGCAAAGAAATGTAATAGTTAAACATTACAGTTTCATCAGTACTTAGCACCCTGAAGAGCCAACTGCTGTCACAATTTCTAGTGCAGATTCATGGCACGATAACTGCACATTACTCAGAAGTAAACCCATTGAAATCCAGGGTTTGCTCCCCGATAAGTATGCACAGGACCGCAGCTTGAAATGGTTAGCCTTCAAGGTGCCACACAAGATTGTTAGCAAAGGACCCCATAAATGTCCAAACCTATGGGAAAATACAGCCCCATCTTACTCATTTCTACATAAATAAAACCAGAGTTAAAATAAGCCCATGAAATTCACTGTGTGACCTTGGGCCAGCCACTCTCTCTCTCTCTCTCACTAACCTGCATCATGGGAATGTTGTGCAGATGGCATGGCGAAAAGGAGTCTCATGACTCATGTATTGTAAATGTAATACTTGTGAATATTTTGACGTGACATTTAATCATGGTTTTAAAACTTGCAAACAAACTGTGGCTAAGCATGATATCTGTCGTGGGCATATTTGACCTTTTGTCAAATAACAATGACACTGCAAGTTCATGGCTGGACTTTCATTTTCTTATTGGGCTTTGCACAAATTTTCAAAGCCAAGAAAATTGTCCGACTATCTATTCTCTATAGCAACGGCACATGATTGCTTTATATTCCATTTCATTTCTCAGAAAGGAGACGATCAGGAGTGAATTTGCACAATTGCACAAAGCATTGTAATGGAAAATGAGAAACAATCAAATGGAGAAAAGTCTGCGGCAAATTCAGGGTTGCACTTGCTTCCTTTGTGTTTCATTTAATTTCTTGACATGGAGGCTGAATTTGTGCAGCAGCAGATGGTATATAATCAAGAGAAAGAGAAAAGAAATAGCTGTAGGCTAGCAGAAATGGACAAAGATGATGGTCCTCATCTTGGATGCAGTGACTTTCTGCACACACCGCTTTTTCTTTTTTTCTTTTTGGTGGGGTAGGGTGGTGCATTAACTTGGAACAGAACAATGTGCCGCTTCTTAAGTACATCATTTGGCAACTGGGAATTTCAGCTGGCGTAGCTTTCCTCTCTACTCTCCACCTGCATGGCAACTTGCACCATCTGCACAGCTGTGAAAGGGTCGGGATCCCCGTTCTCCTTTGATTTTGGTCACCCTAATTGTGACCATATACATATACATTCTTTTATGTATACATGGGACCCAGGTGGCACTGTGGGTTAAACCACAGAGCCTAGGGCTTGCTGATCAGAAGGTCGGCGGTTCGAATCCCTGCGACGGGGTGAGCTCCCGTTGCTCCGCCCCTGCTCCTGCCCACCTAGCAGTTCGAAAGCACGTCAAAGAGCAAGTAGATAAATAGGTACCGCTCCGGCGGGAAGGTAAATGGCGTTTCCGTGCGCTGCTCTGGTTCACCAGAAGCGGCTTAGTCATGCTGGCCACATGACCTGGAAGCTGTCTACGGACAAACGCCGGCTCCCTCAGCCTATAGAGCGAGATGAGCACCGCAACCCCAGAGTCGGACACGACTGGACCTAATGGTCAGGGGTCCCTTTACCTTTACCTTTATGTATACTTAGCTCAGGCCCTTCTTGATATTATGTGTAGATCCAAGCAAATCAACCCAAATCTGGATCTCCAATGAAGTTATCTAGCCACAGGCATCACCGAAAGACATATGTCTCTCCAGGAGGCATTCACATGCTTCATTACACACCACCACCAGATTTATCATTTCGAGAGCCCCTGCAGAGTTAACGAATCTGTAAATTGACATATGTTTCCTTTATAATAAGAACAATTGTAATATTCTAGAACAAATAAGTCAACGCTGTGGTGTGTCTGCCTTCCTGTGGCCGAAAGTAGATGCGGTGAGGCAGGGGCACCAGCTCTAGGGGGCCGAGGTGTCATTGTCAGCCCCCTCAATAATCCATAGGGGACTCAGCCCCCTCCCCAATATTGAAGGGATGGAGGAGGCTAAACCACCGAACCAAGTATGGCACAGCATCAAAGGCAGGCTGTTCCTGAGTGTGAGGGAGGAGGAGCCAAGGCCATTGAAGCGTCTCCTCCCGATGACATGTGTGCATGATGTCACAGGTGTGCACAATGCGCCACTGGGCCCTGCAATCTTCAGCCCAAGGTGGCGCCTCTGTGATGAGGAGAGTCTTTTTTTTTATCTGCAATTCTGTACACACATACACACAGAGAGAGGGGAGAGGACATGATACTGGGTTGCTTTTCCCTTAAAAAAGGGAAATCTAGTCCCTTAATATTTATTTACTTATTTAGAGTGTTTGTGCCCCACTATTTAGTCAAAAGGGTTCCCAAAGCAGCTTGCATGCAATCTACTGAGACAAGGCACTCCCTGCCCACAGGCTTACAATCTTAAAATAGGACAAAATTCAAAAGGGAAAAGAGGGGCAGAAAGGCAGATTCGGCAGTGACAAACGCATGCCCTCCCTTTTCGGGGTGGGAGGAGTTATTCACATTTCTGCTGCACTTTAGAGTGTTCAAAGAGTTTCACATAAATTACTTTGGAATCTTCATGACAGTCCTGTAAGGTAGCTCAGTTTTATTGCCCCTATATTGCAGATGAGGCTCCCGTAATAGTCCTCCGAAAGAGCGGAACCCAGATCATTGGCAATTGGCAGTTGTCCATAAGAAGCTGCAGTGTCTAAGTCCTCTGAAAAGTCTGTGAGTTAACTGGAGAGGAAAAAGCAAGGTCTATAGGCTTAGAAATGTGAAAAGAACAAGTCCAGTGACAGCACTATACTCTTTAAAGGCCAATAACAATGTGTCATTTAACATCTAACCAGTAAATAATCGTATTACATATTAATCATAAAAAAAGCTTTGCTACATAATATATGTGTTTCACTATTAAATGTAAGTTTGGGGGTCTGTTCACATACCTTAGCTCAGCTACTAATATGGGAGAAAGGGAATGTTTAGAATTAAATAGGGGTAGTGGAAATTAAAGGGATAAGATAAGCAGGCACCTTCAATATATATGGTGCAAAAGGTGGTGATCCTAACTGTGATAATAGTATAGTAAACCAAGGATCTCCACGGTGCAATCCTATAAAAGTCTATTCAAAAGCCCCACTGAGTTCAAGTGAGTATAGCATTCATTTAAAACATATTTAGTTTGCCCTTCAAAGTAAAGACTTCAGGACAGAGTGCAGTCATAAAAATACAATATCGTACTATTTAATAATATCACCTGATAATGGCAGCAATAAAACACAGATCAATCACAGTATATATGTTGTTTTTTAAATCAGTACTGAGGGCTAAATATCTCTTCCATAAGGCTGTCCAATTACATTGCGATGAATGAGCAGCAAAATCCTGAATAAACAGGTGTGCTTTCCATAGGTACCAGAATGAAATAGTGTTAGCACCAACAGTATTTCTATGAAAACACTGAAGATTTTGAAATGATGAATAAGATTTTGAATGATGAATACACATGTATGCTGATAGATTTAGGCATGTGAGTGCGATACATACTCTGAATCTGGGGAAATTGGAGAATCAAATACTCATTGTGTGGAAGTCAATACTCCCCCCTCTCCCAAGTTGTAAAAATGAAATTCTGTATGGGTAATTAATTGTTCTAGGGAAGTACTGGAAGCTGTGAAACCTGTAAAATCAAAAGTCTTTTTCTTGTTAATGAACCGTTATTTCTGAAAGCTTTTTTCTCTACACGTCTTTGGCAATTCCGGTCTCCGAGGGCTCTTTGTCAAAGTGCAAATTGCTTTGTTTAATTAGTGATGGTTACTAAATGGACTTGTCTAAGTGAGGACCTCTTTATCTCTCCTGATCAATCAGTCATTAGAGCCAATTACCCATGAAAAGGGAGTTAGCTGTCCAAGACTAGGGGGTCCAGATGTCATGGCAATGCTGTGGCTGTCCTTTCAACAGTTGTTTAGAAGAGTGGTTTTTGACAGGTGCAGCATAGAATGCAGAGACTATTAAAGGTTCAGAAGGTCTTTATATCTTACTCATGGGAACATAGGCTGCTTATGCTGAATCAGGCCACTGGTCCATCTCAGTAGACTCAGCACCACCTGGCAGGATCTGTCCAATGTTTCAGGAAGGCTTCATTCACATACCTACCTGGAGATGCTGAGGACTGAACCCACTACCTTCTGCATGCAAAACTGAGTTATAGCCTAGTCACTCTAGGGAGAAAAGCACCTCATGTATTGCAGGTCCACCCCACCCCCAATCCTTTCTCCTTAAGGCCCAGGGGTCAGCAAACGTTTTTAGCAGGGGGCCGGCCCACTGTCCCTCAGACCTTTAGGGGGGGGCGCACTATATTTTGAAGAAGAAGAAAAGAATGAATTCCTATGCCCAACAAATAATCCAGAGATGCATTTTAAATAAAAGGACACATTCTACTCATGTGAAAACATGCTGATTCCTGGACCGTCCGTGGGTCGGATTTGGAAGGCGATTGGGCCGGATCTGGCCCCCGGGCCTTAGTTTGCCTACCCATGCCTTAAGCAGTGTGAAACATGGGTGCTGATCAGATGTGCTGTTTCTTGGAATGGAGATGAAAGGGCTTGCAAAAGCCTCGCCTGCTTAATTTGTGCACGTTGAGCTCTTGTTAGAGGCATGGCCAGGGACAAAGTTTGCAACAGCTGGAATCTCACTTGCATGACTTTCCTTTCATCCAGCATTAGGGTGTTTCATTTTAGGGGGCTGAAACTAATTTTTTGCAGATTTCTTCAGTGAGGGGGTCTTAAAATTATTTTTGGGGGGATGTGACGAATTCAAATCTGCTATTATTTTTGTAATTGGACAACATTTAGCCTTGTAAGTCTACATTACGTGAAGAAGCATGCAAGCCATTTTTGGAAAACCAATGAGTTTTAAATTTACCTTGTGAAAATGTCAGGTAATGCTAAATAAAACTAAAAATAATGTTAATATATTATATAAATGTAAGTACTTGGCTGTCATTTTTAAGGATTTCTAAGCAATTTTACCCACTTTTTACTTATCAAGCAAAACTAAATTATATTAATTTACGGTAACCCAAATATATTTTGAATTCCCAAGCCAAGTTACAACTTTTAGCACTTTTAGCAAATTCATTTCTGGAATTTGAGAGTTGGAAAATTCAGCACATCCTAATTCAGTATTAGCCACTGCTGTCAGATTAGGACAAGTGAGACCCAGGTTAAAGTCTCCACTCCACCATGAAACTCACTAGATGGCTTTGTCTCAGTCTCACCTGCCTCTGAGGGGCAATGTGAGGAGAAAAGAGGGGAGAACTATGTATGCTGTCTAAACCCCTTTGGAGACAGGGCGAGGTATTAATGTTATTATGCAAGTCAATGTGGACATAGACTATCTAAGAAACAACATATTTATCTAATTAATGGTGGAAGTCTCTACTGCTAGATATATATTCTTCAATAAAAGCTATTCTTTAAAGTTACAAAACAGAGTGTGACACTGGTCTTTTCATTAGGAGCTTGCCTTCAAGAAGCACAGTCCCATATTCTTCTAATTTTGGGCTGTGTTGTTGCGGGATGTGCAGCTGGAAATTGAAATGGAACTTTGAATGAAGGAATAGGGTATTTTTTAAAAAAAATAGAAATAAGGAATCCATTGAATTAACCCTTTGTTTCTTTAGCACTGAACTGATAAGGAAATTGTTGAATTTACCTCAGGTTTCTACTTCGGTTTTTCTAAGGTTCTCTGAGGGCCCTTGGCGGGATTTGTGCTATACAGCTCACAAATGAGAGCAGCAGTAGCTGTACAATCAAAAGGGAAATCAAATATATTCTCTGAAAGATGGAAATGTGTGTGTGTGTGTGAGTGTGTGTGTGTATTTGTTGAACACCTAAACCAGTACTGTGTAGAACACACAAGAAGCAGACCCTACCCAAATAGGATTACAATCTAATACTGGCAACAAGCAGTTAATAAAATGCCCTAAACAATTAAACTGGAAAAAGAGACTGAGGATGCTGAAATTTTAAACCATAGCAGCATAGTAAAAGACTAGATGAACCCTGAGATGTATTTAAAACAAGAGAAGAGAAGCAATTAGCTGAACACTGGCTGGCAACAAATGTGATAAACAAGGAACAATAGAAGAAAAAAGCATGAAGAAACGAAAGAGAAGAGGGAAGAAATGAGGTCTAACAGTGAACCAGGAGAAAACATAAGAGGAATATACAAAAGTCAAATATGGAAGCTAATCTGGAGCTAGAGAATGAACACATTAAAAAGTAATAAAACATTGCCCTCACATTCAGAATAAAAAGATGACACGCATCTCACCTGAAGGCAGCTAAGGCAGGATCTGTCTTGAGACTTTCTCCTGCTTGCATAGTTGGGTACCAGCCAGACCCTACTTTGAGTTCATGGCAGAGTACTCATTCTATCTCACCTGGCCACTGCTTCCTGGTGCTGTCAGAAACTATCCTGAGTCATTATCTCCTTAAAACTTTTTTTTTTTGAGGGAGTAACATCTCTGCTGCACCCTGCATCTCCTGCAGCTGTTACCAGGGCCGGGTCTGTGAGAGACATCAGTAGCAGCCACCTAGTGAGGACATCCTGTCCCATGTAGGGCTGACATCTAGCCAGGAGATTCAGCTGCAGAAGGGCATTTGCTGAGATGCAGGAGAAGAAGAGGAGTTGCATACATCATTGTTCTGTAGTGAACAGTGTATCACAGTCTATTTTGATTATATACTGTAAGCCACCTTGAGAACTTTGGTTAGCAGGCAGGATCTAAATGTTCCTAAAATAATAATAATAAACCCAAATCCATGTAAGAAGTATGGGATTTATTTCCCTACCTCTAAGTGCTGGGTCTTTGGCATATCAATTCCATCACCCTGCTGCCAGTGGGTGCACACCAGTGATTCCTTGTGATCTACTAGCCTTCACTGTTCTGCCATTGAAAGCAGTGCACTTAAACTAGTTATGCACCATTCTGTACCAAATGCCCATCTCCTAGAACAGAGGTACAGTATCTTATGGCTCTCAACATATTGTTGAACTACTACATCCCATTGCCCTTGGTCATTGACCATGCTGGTTCAAGCTGATGATTGTGTGGAGTTCAGCTACATCTGGATTGCTGCTGTTGCTAATAATAACAGCAGCAGAAACAACAACAACAACTTTCTGAAAGGACCTGACCCAATGCAGGTCTATGTCTCCCAGTCCCATCCTGACAAGGCAGGATATTATGGATGATTGTAGGGATGCAGGTGGCAGTGTGGTGTAAACCACTGAGCATCTTGGGCTTGCTGATCAGAAGGTCAGCTGTTCAAATCCCTGTGACGGGGTGAGCTCCCGTTGCTCTGTCCCAGCTTCTGCCAACCTAGCAGTTCAAAAGCACACCAGTGCAATAAGGACCACTGTGGCAGGAAGGTAAACGGCATTTCCGTGCACTCTGGTTTCCGTTATGGTGTCCCGTTGCACCAGAAGTGGTTTAGTCATGCTGGCCACATGACCCAGAAAGCTGTCTGTAGACAAACGCTAGCTCCCTCGGCCTGAAAAGCGAGATGAGCTCCGCAACTCCATAGTCACCTTTGACTGGACGTAACCATCCAGGGGTCCTTTACCTTTACCTATGGATAATTGTACAGAAACTTGCTGAGTGTTCCTTCAGAACCAGCAAGGATACCTTCTTCCATCTAGTTCATGGTGCAGGTCAACTAAAACCAAATAGAAATGAATAAAGAGAACCTGCAGCATCTCTCATTCAATAAACCCATGTGTTCAGTCACCAGCATATGCTTGCCTAAGAATGGAAGATTAGAGACTTGGAAGAAATGGCCTCAAACAGTGGGTTTTAAACAAGACTTTTAAAACAAGATCCCACAGCTGTCTCCTTTGAGGCATGTTGGGACTAGGCCCTTCCTCAATGAGACATTTTTCATTCCTGTTACTCACTTCTGGCTGGCATAAGGAAACAGGAAGGGGAATGATGGAGTGCTGAAAATTACCCCAAAACAAGGTACCAAATGTACATTCATTGCTAATGCAATAACTTCTGTATGGTTCTGCTATTCTGAGTCTATTGTTGCTAAGATATTTAGAGGGCTTGAAGGCTTTTATGGAATGCTATTTTATTGGAGAATATGGCAGATGATTGCCCCATCATTCGAATTTGAGAGTAAAGGCTTAAATTAGGAAGAAAATAGAGATAATGAGCTGCTTGTTAAGGCTAATGTCTCCAGGGCAGGAGTTACATACATTATACAGAATGGCTAATTGGTATCCTGGAATGGCTGATTCATATTACCTGTCATTTAGGAGGCAGCAAATGCATATGTAAGTTGAAAAGTCAAATGTGGTCTAACCAACACTGGAAGACACTTTGGATGAGATCCAGTGTTAGTCATACTCCAGTAAACTTTAAGTAAATGATAAGTCCATTGATTTCTGTGGGTCTGTCTCTGAGTTTGACATAGCAGGATGCTTCTTACTGGCAATAGAATTTCGTAAAAATAGGAGGAAAACTTGAACTTCCCATGGCTCAAGTCATAGGTTGAATTCCTGGCAGAGGCGTACCTAGGCTCCCTTGCACCATTGGCAAGGAGCTGTGCCAGCACCCCTCCATCCCTTGAACTCCTCTCTGTGATGCCAAGAGGAGCCTGTGTACCTTATTCAGCTGCCCAGAGCAGCAGAGGAATGGCCTGGGGACTGCACAGGTGGGTAGGCAGCTTCCTAGCCACTCCAAGCCAGAGTGGAAAGTTCTTTTTTTCTGAACCCAGTGATTGGCAGTAGAGTCAGAACCAACAAAAGAGAGTATGTCCAGAGGTAGCATTATTATCAATTTACGATGGGGTGGAAGGTTCGCAGGCTACGAAGGGCTTGCTCACAAATTTATTGACAGCGGCACGAATTATGATAGCTAGGAAGTGGAAGGGGCAAGCAGAATATAAAATGGAAGAATGGTACAAAGAGGTGTGGGATCTAGCTATTAATTGTAAATTAACATGTGCTATTAAGGTAAGATGGGAAATACACAGGAGAAATGAATTTGAGGAGATATGGAAGTTGTTTGTAGAATTTGTACTGTTAAAATGGAAAGGGGTCAAACCATCGCAAGAGGTGTTGAAATTTTGGGAGCTTGGATAGTTACAATGGAATGGTCTCGGTGGTGGAGTGCACATTTTTATTCTTATTTATTTATGATTATTGCTTTGTCAAAGAAGAAGAAAAAAGATTTATTTCACAAAACAATTAACTCCTTGTATTTAGTCTTATATGATGTGTTGATGGCCAGGAACATAAGCATCTCTAAAAATGGATTCGTTACAATTATAATAGTTAAATGGAACCTGCATAAATAATAGTCATGTACCACTGAAAAGCAGATGCTGAGCAAAACAAAACAAACAACCCGAAGTTACTTTCATGACTTGCTTGTCGACATCCAGAGATCCCTGGCTGGTCACTGTGGGAAGCGGAAGGTCAGATGAAGTACCGTAGTCATTTGGTCTGGTGTGGCAGGGCAGTTCTGATATTGAATATTCTGAGACAAAGATTCATCTTACTTTCATATAATTTCATATAATACAGTTGCAGGGCAGAGATCCATCCTTTGGGTCCTTATTAGAGAATAAGCCCCATTGAACACCATGAAACTTACTTCTGAGTAAACATATATAGGATTAGGCTGGATTTTCTTTTCCTTCAAAAGTCATGATTCGATATAAAGGGCATCTGGCCAAGAACAGAAAGGATACAATAAAAGACTTCCTTGGCTTAGAAGTATTTTTAAATACATTTTAATAGAACCAGATGTGTAATTAATTTAAAGAGAGCTTCTGCAGAATTTCAAAATATGGTTTATTTACACTGTATGTGCAATCTGTTTCTTTCCCCCTCTCTCTGTTATTTTTAATTAGACCATTTGAGTCTCAAAACTGTTGCCTTGGGAATTTTTATGCAGAGGATCTCAAAGAAACTTGCAAGTTTTGAATGAGATGTAATGAAGTGCCTGGAGCCAAATAGGCACATAATTTCAGGTCAGAGGGCAATATCTAGCTGGGAGTGTCTTCTGTTATGAAGATTTTCTTCTACTTCTTTAAGTCAATACAACAGCACCTACAAGGAAAATGTCTCACTTCAGAAAGAAGTTGCTCAAATGAATACATCTATGGCTGTATTTTGTCATCTCTGTGACATCTGTGTATAAGAGATGCACACTATGAGCATATGTAGTGAGCTACGAGAGGGAGCCTAGGGCTCACATCGCCTCTCCTAAGGAGACAGAGCTCCTATGATTTTTCAGCTCTTTTGTCATAGATGTTTGCATGTGGGTCCTAGTTTCCATTTGAGGTTCAAGACAGTTGCACTGATATATTCCATATGCATTGATGTATTCCTGCCTGACTGTGTTATCGTCTGTCAGTTTCCAAGGGAGGCTAATACAGGCATTAGATGGCCACTTACTTTGCTGCACTGTGGAGCTTTCTGACCGATATGGTATCATATCCCTGCTCTGTGATAAAACTATTTTTCTAGGTTTGTGGTGGTATGGAGAAAAGCAGCCTCGATTTTACCTATGTATTTGTAGTATGCAGAACATATGCACACAAACATAACAAGAACTGTGTTTTGTTTTTAATAATAATAATAATAATAATAATAATAATACACTGAAAGAAACACAATATGATAAATCAAAACAGTACACACTAGGAATGTCCATTGGCTCTGTGTACCAGAATAATGAGGTGAATTGGGGAGATTTGGGTCATAATCCTGCATTTCCAAATTGGATCATGCTGTTAAGCTGTGACAAGCTGGATCAGGGAGTCCCCAACTTTCTGAATAGCTCTGGTGCCTCTGTTTTTTCCTTTTTTTTCCCCCACCTCCTTTTCTTTTCTGAGAACTGAAACTAAGCTGACTAAGGAAATGCCCAGAGCTCAAGAAGGAAGGGGTGACGTGGAGAAGGGGATATTTAATTTCAATGGGCAGGTTTAACTTTAAATCATAGTGAATCATTTCCCCAGTGCACTCCAGTCACAGTGATTTGGGGAGGGATGTTGAAGTAAAAGAGAGTTGCTTCTGCAAGCGGGCCATCCTTCTCCTCCGAATTTTGGGGCATCAGGATTAGACCAATTAGTGGCCAGCCAGCCTGTATTCTAAAGTAAAACAAATGGACAGCAATTGTACATCAAAAGTCACAATATAAAAAAGTGAGAGGAGGAACTGTGGTCTATGAAAGCATGTGTCATGGTAAATTTGTTAGGCTTGAAGGTGACACGAGACTCTTTTGCTCTTAAATTTGCTTTGTGAGTGTTGGAATGTTGTGGTGAAGACCACCGAAAATGTGTGTTTGAGAAAGGATCCAGAAGGTGCGTTTTTCCCCATTAGTGGGGAAATAAGAGAAAAAGAAGAAGGAAGACTACCTTCATTTTTTAAATTAAATTTGGTGCTATTTTTCTAGAATGCCATGAATGCTTCCCTCTTAGAATGACAATGGCACCCACCTGAGAGGAACTGAGTTCCGGCATGTTCCGGCTGAAAAAAGCTCTGTTGAAATTAGTAAAGATTTTTCAATTCTCACCCCCCCCCCGAAAAAGTCCCTCTTTGAAACTTTTACTCAGTCAGCAACTATATAGGGCCTTTCCAATGAATACCCTCTGCCACTATTAATTTTTATCTGCTGCCAATTTCCAAGAAATTGACAGTCTTCCATAAGCCTGTTCCTCTATTTGCCCAGTACTTCATCACTGTAGACTGGATATCATTTATTTATGAAACGAGCAAATCATATCCTAAGGCGATGTACTGCACGAACCTTTCATGTTTAAATGACAGCGATTGGAGGAACAAGACAGGATACAAAAATAATACTCATGAATAAGAGTTTCCATTATAAGAATATATTAAACTGACACATTACCAAATCTCTTTGATGTTCGGCACCATTTATCAACAACTGTAAGAATATGAGGGTTTGAGTCAAAATGACTAGTTTATTAAATATCTCTGTCATAATATGTGTTTCCTATGAAATATTAAACTTAATGAAATGCAACTTTGGTACGCTATATTTGGCATCAGTTTTCTTTAATTATTAACATTTCGAAGGAGTAATCTTTTCTTATCAAGCCTGAGTCTGTGTGTTTGTGTGGACTTGTATGCTTGGTGTGGTTAGACTTCTTAGCCTGTTCGGCTAGCAAATTTCCATTTATTTTATTTTGAGGATTGATCTGTCAATGGAAAGAGCTTCTATGAAATAAACGGGAAGGGGAGAGGGCTTCGTCAGAATGAAAGATGATACTGCAGTCCATGAAAAGAGCACATAACATTTTCCTTCACAGGAACATAAAAGTGGAATATACCACCGGCAAACGAAATAGACCTAAAATCCTAACACTGTGCCATCAGGATTACAGTTTAAGTCACCACCAAATTTTGCTAAAATGTATACGAGGCTGAGCCAGAACTACTCACAGTTTGTTTGTTTATGAACATTTTCACTGGTGCTAAAGAACGACAAAAACGGTTCCCTTTTCTAGTGATTTTTCAGTTCTCCTTGAAATATACCTGCTTCTGCTTTTGCTCTTCCCTGACTTGTTCACAGCTCAGTTGCTTACAATTGCACTGAATGCCCCCATGTGGCTACATCTGTTTGCCTCCGTCAGATTATGCCATCTAATGTGAGTAGTGACTGGGTGGGACCACTGAAGTATCCAGTAAAATAAATATTGCCCTCAAAGTCATCATTAAATAGCTTTTTACTTTTCTTTTTTCTTTTGTTGATTTGTTATTTTTGGTTGTTTTGTTCAGCACATCATCCCATTTACCATGTGATATTTCTTGGTCTGAGGTCATGTAAGCAACTAAAGTTGCAATCCCATACTCACTTAAATGGAAGTAAGGTCCATTGAACTAAATGGGGTTTGCTTCTGAATACAGTGGTACCTTGGGTTACAGACGCTTCAGGTTACAGACGCTTCAGGTTACAGACGCTTCAGGTTACAGATTTCGCTAACCCAGAAATAGTACCTCTGGTTATGAACTTTACCTCAGGATGAGAACAGAAATTGTGTGGCGGCAGCAGGAGGCCCCATTAGCTAAAGTGGTACCTCAGGTTAAGAACAGTTTCAGGTTAAGAGCGGACCTCCAGGGGTGGGGAGCACTAAGTGTTCTCTAGAAATACTTCTAGCCACCTGAAATCACAATCTTTGACCACTTTTTAAAAATTGAGAGCCATCCGCATAAATCTAGCTGTTGCTGAAGCAATTCTGCAGAAAGCTAAAATAATTTGAATAATCCTGAAGAAATGTTTAAGGGCCCAAATGGCATGGCATCAAATTTGCTTAAAGAAGAATTCACACTGAATTAGCCCAAGTGAAACATCCCACTGTAAAAAATGCAGGTTTTATTAAAACACAATAATCCTTAAACAATTGCATTTTTTCCTGTTTATTTTTAATTAATCGAATTTAGATGCAAAATAAGATTCCACAAAGCCGGATCATCAAAAGATATGGATCTATAAATCCAGTGTCAGTCCTAGCTTACTGCAGGAAGAAGAATCCATTTTCTTGTTTTGCATCTTTGAATCATCCATCAGGAATTTATGAAAAACAAAATATACCTTCCAGATATAATGCATATCAAATGCAAACAGCTCTTTTCTTTCTATGCTACAAGAGGAATTGGGCAAGGCAAAGAGTGTCTTGAAATAGTAAACCTTCCCAGATACTGCTAAAATACCCAATGGCCTATTAGACATTCCTTGTCAAAATACTATGATATTTGAAACTGAAGCATGAGAGCAGTCAGTTGTGAGATTGAATTAAAGAGAAGCCCCAGAGGTCGGTCTGTCTGTCTTTCTCCATAATCTAAATGGTGCAACTGAACTTCTTCTAGTTTGTAGGACAGCAGTCAAAACAAGCATGTAGACTGTAATAGGCTAATTTAACAACAGAATATTTTAATTTAAGGACTGACAAGGGGCTGATTCACATGCACATATACTTAAGTAGTTCCTGGACTTTCCCTCACCTTGGATCACTTGAAAATTGCTGAGGGTGTTGGTGGACCACTTAATAAATTTCTGCCTGTTCTGGGTATTTATAGCACACTGTGCTAGGTGCTGTAGGATGTTAACTATTTTTACAGACACATTGCGGACCACTTGAATAAAGCTTGTGGACCATTGGTGGTCCGTGGACCACAGTTTGGGAACGATTGCTTTAACTGATTACCCATCACTCAACATGTAACATCTATGGCAGAACCGCACCTTGATTCAGACAAGGATTCCAGAATACTCTGGCCTGAGCATAGACTAGTCCACCACAGGGCTTACAGAGAACTCTAGAAGGAAGAACACTAATCTGTATGTAATGGGAGAACTCTAAAATAACTGCATTTAGCAAGCACAGCCTGAGTCCAGGTTCTTATTTCAAAGTGCCCAAAGCCTGTAAACACAACACATAATATAGGAGTCAACTCCTAGGGGCCAAGGGGGCTTTGGCCTCCCCAATAAAATATTTGAGGGGACTGCCCCCCCAAAATCTTGATGGGCATTGCCATTCAAATGGTGTATGTGCCAATCACAACATGTGATTGATTATTACCCCAGTCCTAAAAAAGCTTAAAAATGAGCCAGAACTCCAATGTCTGAGAGCCTTGGTAGAAGACAAGGACCCTGATACTACGACCAATGTTGCCAAATTCTGTGTGTCTGCCATTAGACGCAGGAAACAAGAGTTCGCCAATGACAATACGCAGGCGAAGGCGAATATTTAATTTTATTTAAGCTCTCCAATTTTAAAATGTTGCTATGGTCCAATTTGTATTGAAATTGTCCTCTGTTTATTTTTGTGTATGTTTTGTTGACTAGCTGTATGAATCGATTTGGTCTGTGACCGTTCAATAAATTTGTAACATGTGATTGATAATGCAGAGTGGGGCTTACCTGGGCCCCCCAATATTTTATTCAAGTTGGTACCCCTAAAGTGAATAATGTTTATATACTGCAGACAGGTGAAGAATTGGAAGTTCTTTAGCTTCTTAACCTCCTCCTCCTCCTCCTCCTTCTCTCTCTCTCTCTCTCTCTCTCTCTCTCTCCATTTTCCTTCCTTTCTTCCTCTTTTCTTTTCTTCCCTTTTTTGTCTTTTCTTTCTCTCTTTTTTGCCTCTGGATTATTGTTTGAGTTTGGACCAAAAGAAAAAGATTCTTGACGAAAATCTTTGTATTTCTCTGTATAAACTCTAATAACATTTATTTTAAAAAATAAACACAGCACATCATTCATGCTTTAAGCGGTATTGTTCTCTACAATTTGGAGAGGGCATGCTTCCATGCCCACATCTGATTATACAGGCCACCACTTCAGCCCCCTCAAAAAAGTGAGGAAAGGTGAAGTACTGTAGCCATAATCAGATGTTTTGCAGTGCAAGTCTATGAATGTTTACTCTGCATTAAGACCCATTGAGATCAGTCGGGTTTACAAATGTGTGTTTAGGATTACGGCCTCATTTTTCATTTTACTATTTTTAGTAGTTTAGTATTGGAGTTTTTTTATATGGTGGTTGTTGTCCTTTTCACAAAGCAGTGTATGTAACAAACAAACAAACAAACAAAAACATGTTTGTGAACTGGACCCAGATTGCAAGTTACATCCATTAAACTCACAAATAACTGTTAAGCACAGTGCCACAATGCTTCTAAGCACAGGTTCAGCAAACAGTGTTGCACAGCTGATCACAGAGGACCCCTCAAATAGTGGATTAGTTTTTTATTTATATGACACAAACACGCACCAGTATGTAAACTAAATGCCATCTTCTATATTAGAACAACACAATGTGGAATTAGTGAATTGCTCTGTTCAATAACATATAAAAAACAATGCCATCTGGTGTTAAACAGGATGGTAGCCAACAGTTGGCAGAAAGAGAGCTTTGACAACTTTGACATAAAAACCACTTATTCCCAGTGCCATTTATTCATTATCTGCCCATGCAAAATAATATATTTCCAAGAATGGCATTTATTCCTGCTAGAGCTTGAAAAACAGCACACACACACACACACACACACACACTGATGCTCATACATAGTATTAAACAGCAGGGGATTGTGAGGAACAAAAGGCCAGTACTTGAGTATCATGCCACTGGAATTTTGATGTTTCTTCTTGTTGTTTTTGCAAATGGAAGAGATTTCACCAGTCCTCTCACATCACATATGAAATAAAGGACTGTCGCAATCCTATACACACTTAACTGGGAATAAGTCCGACTGAACGCAATGGGGCTTAACTTCTGAGTAGACCTGTATAGCACTGTAGCGGAAGAAATAAATATTGTAAATGGCAGCCAGGTCAAGTGACAGCTCAGCTGGAATGAAATGCCTTTTTCATTCTGTTTTGTTTGCTATGTTCCCCTCAGTGGCCGATGAGATGCCCTCAAATAGAACCTGGACTTCCTATTTTCATTGGAGAAATGTTGGAGGGTTATCCGACCCCCAAGCCATCTGAAGGCAATCCTGTATCAGGAAGTCTTTTTTAATGCTTAATATTTTATTATGTTTTTGCATATCTTGGAAGTCGCCCAGAGTGTCTGGGGCAACCCAGTAAGATGTGTGGGGTATAAATAGTAAATTTGTCATTATGTAATGGGACATCCCTATTTTCATCAGAGAAATGTTGGATGGTATGCAACAGCAGAAGAGGAGGAAGCACATTGCCCCCAAACCTCTGCTCTCCAATGGGTGGCACCAGCTGTTAGAGTACCTTGGAAGCCAATAGATTCAGGATTGGCTCAGCTTTCCCTCAAAATGGCCCATGTCATTGACCTCTGCTGGTAGAGACATCCCTTTTGGGGGGTTTCTTCCTGCCCTTTTCATGGGCAGAAGGGGGAGGTATGTGTCAAGCAAGTGGCACAAAGATCACTCCTTTGGCAGAGACCGAGATCGCAGGGTAAAGGGGTGTTGTTCGTTTGTGGCAGGTCAGAGAGAATTAAGCAAACACTTGGAAAGGGGGGCCTTTTTCTCTTTTCTCTCCCCTAAATCGAAGACTTCCACGGGTTTTTACAACTGAAGGTTGTAAAGAAAGCAACCTTATATCTAAATATATAAATTCAAGTCAGTGAAATGGATGAGACTGGCATGCCTGCTTTAATCTGCAAAACAGAAAGAGAAAAGTCTGGAAGGCTCCATAATGAGAACACGCATGGGAGGAATAACCTTTCAAGATCCATACATCAAGATATTTGTAAAAAAGAATAATTAAAAAATTGTCCAGTAGCACCTTAGAGACCAACTAAGTTCGTGTGCATGCACACTGCTTCAGACTAGCACGGCTACCTACCTGAATGTAAAAAAATAAGTTTGGAATGCATTGGCATTGATAAAATCTGAAAGTGGTGAGTTTTGAGGGTAGTTGGGGAACTCTTGTTTCAAAAAGTGAATACATTCTTCATTATTACATCCTGAAATATTAGCTTCCAATGTATAGCAAGTCTTTTGTGAGAGAAACCTCTCAGAAATGTGGTATTATGATAATGCCAGCTCATGTGAAATATCAAGGCAGTGTATGATACGAGCAATAAAACAGCATAAAACTAAATAACAAAACAAAACAAAACAAAAAACAATCATTAAGATGAGTTGCAAATCAAGAAAATGTAAGCAGTCTCACAGGCCTGTTGGAATAAAATGGTTTTCAAGAGATTACTGAAAGTCAGTAGTAAGGATGCCAACTAAATTTCAGCTGGAAGAGTATTCCACAACATAGGATTTTTGACACTGGGCTTTTCCACATTTCTGTTTGTCCTGTACTTTCAGAGGTTTCCCTGTTGTCCCACCACATTGGGAAAACCCACTGTTTATTGCTGAAATGGAATAAAGGTCAATTCCAGGAGGGTTTGCCACATGATCTTAAAAACAAACATTTTTTATTCTACAGCACCACCTGCCTCTTCCAGGTGTCCAGAGTTTATGAAATTCCAATAGTCTCCTCCCCTCCTTGTTGACTGTTCTCTCGGAGTGTGGCATTGGATTGCTGTCTCTGAAGCTCAGAAGGGTCTCAACACCATTTGCAAAGTCACATAACATTGTGCCTGACAGAAAGGTAAGGGGAGGTTTCAATAAAAGCTTATAGAGCATCTTTTGGATTTGCAGAAGTTGTGTGCCTTCTGAAGGGAGCTGATCACACCCTAAATTCCCAGTACACAGGAATTACGTGAATAATATTTTGCTATTATGCACACACACAAACACATACTTTTTTTCTCTCTCTCCCCCCTACGAGATTATTGTAGCCCCTTTTCAGTAGTTCTATTACAGTCTATTTGAGTTGTGTATCACCTAGAGGACTAATTTAACAAGCAAATAATACATGTAAACAATAAATAATCAAATTACTTAATGTTGATAGGCTTAGTTTTGGAAGGGTGTGTGTGTTTTAACAAATAACTGTTTTCCAAATAGAACACAACCAAGCATGGGCAGTGAGAAGAATAAAATTACTTAGAAGACATCTCAATGAAGTTTTTTGATGTTTGATGTTTTATTATGCTTTTATATTTCATTTTATTTATTTTGCTTTGCTTTTATATTTGTTGGAAGCCATCCAGAATGGCTGGGGCAACCCAGTCAGATGGGTGGGGTATTATCAACAACAACAACAACAACAAATTTATCGTTATTTCTGTGTTACCAAATAGCTCATTTTTCTCATCTAATCTTAGGAACTGTTTACCATTGGAATAAGTTGCTGATGAAAATGCATTGAAAGTACTTCTGATGTCCTAGGGCTTACAACGTGCAACTTTAACTGTAGAGTAAATGATCCTTTTCACTTAGTGAAATACATCATTTTATGATTACTATGTTTATCCATAGAGATGACCTTGCTCTCAGAGGAGTGACTAGTTTTTATGTCATTTTAATGTATTTGGCTGGCATTCACGACTTACAATCAATCTTTGTTAAATACTTAGGTTATGTTTTTAGTCCCTTGAAGGGGAATAGGGGGGGAAATCCAGCTTAAACACCCATGTACCCTGCCAAAAGATTGTGTGAATTATCTGGCCGTGGATAAAAAAAAATGTCAAAAGTCAAAATTTAATTGCAGCAAAACACTTTATATATTTGTATATATGATCATGCTTCATGCAATGTTAGTTGCTAATTTGGCACTGCATCCATTATGAAACATATATGAGACCTTAATATATTTGCCCACTTTATTACTATACAGCATCCTGAATCTGCTGAATCAGTAAATGTTGGCAGCCAGAGCAGCACTTTTCCTAAGCAGTAACCATATTTGCAATTCAATTCATATCCTTAAGTCAGTTTGAGGGTCACAGCTTGAAGCAAAAGATTATCGGTTCTTGGAAATATTTGCCCTGAAGGCAAATACAAAGTTGTAACTGGGGAAATTTTGGCCAGCTTTTGCATAATTAAATACTGAAGTTTGCTATTTCCAGATAGTGGGTGTTTGTTCAGCCATTTTGCGTATTTAACCCTACTCCGATCTGAGTTAACTCAGAGGTGATTTCAAGAGCATTTACCTCCAAGTAAGTATTCTTAGAATTGCAACCTCATGTCTACAGAAAACTCCTTATGTGGAGAATTTTCATATTCTACATCAACCTTACCAGAAACCACTTGGTATATGAATTATTTTCTGTGTATTAAGTGCCTTACCGGTACTAATGATTAGTCCATGGGTAGGCAAATAGGGCCCAGGGGCCGGATCTGGCCCAATCGCCTTCTAAATCCGGCCAGTGGACAGTCCGGGAATCAGCATGTTTTTACATGAGTAGAATGTGTCCTTTTATTTAAAATGCATCTCTGGGTTATTTGTGGGGCACAGGAATTCGTTCATTTATATATTTTTTTCAAAAATATATTCTGGCCCCCCACAAGGTCTGAGGGGCAGTGGACTGGCTCCCTGCTGAAAAGGTTTGCTGTGGTGTAGTGGTTAAGAGCGGTAGACTTGTAATCTGGTGAACCGGGTTTGCATCCCTGCTTCTCCACATGCAGCTGCTGGGTGACCTTGGGCTAGTCACACTTCTCTGAAGTCTCTCAGCCCCACTCACCTCACAGAGTGTTTGTTGTGGGGGAGGAAGGGAAAGGAGAATGTTAGCCGCTTTGAGACTCCTTCGGGTAGAGATAAAGCGGGATATCAAATCCAAACTCCTCTTCTTCTTCTCTGTGTTTACTGAATTCATTTCAGAAGCACTGGTCCCTTGCCCGCTCAACTGCTCACAGAAGCAATCGCTCTATAAATTCAAGTCTGGAGAAGGCACTTTTATTTCATTTCATGATTTATTTCATGATTTATATCCTTCTTTTGTGGCTCAAAGAGCCTCCAGGGCAGATAAAGGAATCTATAAATGGAGATCAAAAGTTTCCAATCACTAAAACAACACATGAAACAAATAAAATCAACCTGCAGGTATTTACAGGCCTGGTTCTCGGTTTGAGTGCTGGGAGCCCCAGTGGGAGCATGGATCAAGTGTTGGGTGAGCAAATGCTCTGTGATCTGCAGTGGGAAGCTGCAAGCAATTTTGCCTACAGTAACACCCCAACACAGCACTGATCTGAAGAATTGTGGGGAAAGTAAAGTATTGTGGAGCTTCCCAGATCCAGCTGCTGCCCAATAAGCCCATGGCAGAGACACTACAAAGTGTCTGCAAACTATATATATATATAAAAGCCAACTAGCTTCAGTTATTCACTGGAATCAATACAATTTCCAGTGATCTTCTAATCAGTGATATGGACCTCACTCCTTAGCAAGAAAACAGTCTTTGCCCTTGCGCCAGCCAGCCAAATATTCTTTTGATTTCTCTGACTTGTCTGGTTTCCATTGCAGCTGTCCATGGAGGCGCAGGTCAATTCTGTGTCCAGGTCAGCTGTCTACCAGCTCCATCTGGTACACAGGCTGAGACCCTACTTGCCCACAGACTGTCTCACCAGAGTGGTGCATGCTCTGGTTATCTCCCGCTTGGACTACTGCAATGCACTCTACATGGGGCTACCTTTAAAGGTGACCTGGAAACTACAATTAATCCAGAATGTGGCAGTCAGACTGGTGACTGGGAGTGGCCGCTGAGACCATATAACACTGGTCCTGAAAGACCTCTATTGGCTCCCAGTACATTTCTGAGCACAATTCAAAGTGTTGGTGCCGACCTTTAAAGCCCTAAAGGGCCTTGGCCCAGTATACCAAAGGAGCGTCTCCACCCCCACCATTCAGCCCAGACACTGAGGTCCAACTCTGAGGGCCTTCTGGCGGTTCCCTCCCTGCGAGAAGTGAGGTTACAGGGAACCAGGCAGAGGGCCTTCTTGGTAGTGGTGCCCGCCCTGTGGAATGCCCTTCCACCAGATGTCAAGGAAATAAAGAACTATCTGACTTTTAGAAGACATCTGAAGGCAGCCCTGTTTAGGGAAGTTTTTAATGTTTGACGTTTTATTGTGTTTTTAATTTCCTGTTGGAAGCCACTCAGAGTGGTTGGGGAGGCCCAGCCAGATGGGGCAGGGTATAAGTAATAAACCGTTGTTGTTGTTGTTAGATGGATTATTATTGAGGCATTCTCTAAGTGTGGAGGCATGAAGACTTTCCAAGTGTGGTGGAACAGTTTTGTAAAAGTGTGGGATTATTTTTCCCTGTAACAAATAAATACAATGGTGCCCAATGCATAGAAGCGAATGATTGTTTCATTACAATACAGGCAGTTACAGAATGAGTTATGAACTATATCAATATGGGATTGTGCACCATATTTTATCTGGTATTTCCCTTGGATGCATTTCTTCAGGATGTTGTATTTTTCTTGAATTACCCAGTCTACACTTGCGGTAATGGTTGTGGCTAGTTGCTAGGGGTGGAGGAGAGCGGCTGTAATATTATCGTTGTTTAAAAATAAAACTTTAAGAAAAGAAATAACATTGATAAAAAATGAGAAATAAAACTTGCACGGGTCAATTCTTGTTTTGCATCTTAGTCAAATTTCTTGAATTCAGTACATGCCATTCCAACCTATGTGTTGGGTTTCTTTCTTTCTTTTACCTCTTTGTTTCCAAGCCTTGGCTATTTTGCCATGTGCATGGAAGATTAATTTCTGCAATCATAATAGGTAACATTATCCTTGGGGAAAACACTGTAGCACATTTTCTGCAAGTTTCAGCTGCATTAAATGTGGGGTACATAACAATTATACCTGAGTAAGAGGAATTACAAACGAAAGCCTCTAACTTTTTTTTTTAAAGGAGTTAATGTCACTGGTGCACATCACTGAAATCCGTAAAAAGCCAGCTGACACCCATTTCCCTAGGCACCTAAAGTCATCGGCGCAGATTATTTTTAGCAGAAGTTGCTTTTAGTCACATTTCCCATCGGGCTGGAAAGATGAGAGCAAATAAATATTCCAGGCTACCCCTGCTGGCATGTATTTTGCTCCACTGACCTCAGGGGTCCCTCATCCTCCGGGCTGACAGCAGTATGTGTAGAAGAAGCCTTGACAATTTAAGCATGGTGCATTTGAATTCCATGTCTTCAGCCAGCTCCTTTGTGATCTTTAAGTTTCACATTGCCGTGTCATTTCTTAGTAGTAGTGATGATGTTAATCGGTGGACCTAAAGAGCCAGTTTGGAGTGTTTGTGGGTTTTAAAAAAGTGATTTCTGTTGAATTTCTTCAATGTAAAGTACAAGCAGGCCTTTTTTCCAGCAGCAACTCGCCAGAACTCAGTTCTCGCACCTCTCAGGTTGGCACCGTTGCCATTATAGGAGAACAAGGGAGGCATCCATGGAGACTTCCAGCACCTCTTTTTTTTAAAAAAAAAATAGCACCGTGCACAAATATGGATTTTTGCTTCAAGACGGGGTTAGTGTTTGTGCATTAGTACAGGGTTCTATGACATGCTAGTTTTCTTTGCTGAGGTATCTCAGCCCCATCCTCTGACATGGCAAGAGACAGGTTTACCATCTTAGTGAAAACTAGGCCATACCAAAAACATTAGTAAGTGTCAGGGATCTGCCTCCCCCTGCCAGTCCAGCTCTGAGTGTTTATAGGGAGCAGCCACCTGTTCTGACTACTGATTCATCTGCGAGTGAAGCCAGCAGTTCCTCGGGGGAGAAGCAGTTAGTGGCTGGGAGGGAAAGAGTGTCAGGGCTCCAGAGATTGAGTGAGAGGCCTGGCACCACCCAGCAGGCTCGGTCGGAGGGAGAGTCGTCAGGTCCGGCGCAGAGATTGTGTAGGAGGATGAGGCGATTTCGGCTGCCAAGAATGTTGTGTTGGCGCCAAAACCGGAGGGAGGCACTTCCGGATACTGCTAGTGAGTGAACAGACATGATAAGATTGAGCTCTGCACTGTCTATAATTGAGCACTGATTAAAAGGACTAAAAGACAGATGGCGTGGCTCTCTTATTGAACAGCCAACAAGGGGGGGACCTGACAGCAAGGAAATACTTAAATTAATACTATCCAATTTTATGATTGTCCTTGGCTCTTTTGCTTCCTTGCAGCATAAAAAAATGAATACAGCTCTTTTGCTATGTCCTAAATTTTAGACCATAGCAACTTCCATGATTCATAAATGAGCGGTTTTAGTTATCACATAAAACAGGCCTAGCCAACCTATGATTGAGAGAAATCAAACAGAAATCACATGTGTTGACCTACAGAAGGACCAATAATTCTATTTTTGCCTCCTTTTTCTTTTTTTGCCTCCTTAGGACAACCAAGAGGGAGTAGTACAGGAGAGCTGGCAAGCTACCTGCATGCTTCCTGAACTCCCAAAACCCCAATTTTAAAAACTGTAAAACAATCAATTAAAATCGCATTTTTATACTTTTTAAAATAGAAGAAAACCACCGACTAGGCTTTATGTGATATTTAACAGCAGATTTGACAATGGCATAGCCTTTTGCTTGTCTACGCTCACTGAAGGCTTTGTAAATATGCCTCCAAATTAGTAACTGGAAGGTCAGATCCCTCCAGGAAAAAAGGAGAAGAAGAACTTGCCACTTAAAAAAACAACAAAACTTATAAATGCCATACTTGTACACTTTATTTTCTTTCTGTAGCAACTGGGATTTATTGGCCAATGAATATGAATGGCAGCCGATCACTACTATGACATTTTGTCAGTAGCTGCTAGATGCTACCTACTAATGCCCGCAAGAATCGGTACTCTTCCAAAAGTCATCAGCTCTTCTGCATTTTAATGAATCACAATGTCCATACTGTTCATGAGCTTCAATAATCACATTTATAAAAGTTCTAGCAGACTTTATATTTTGCAGAAAAGAATGCACTTCAGATTGATGAAGAACAGCAATATAGACGTAGGAAAATGACGCAGAACCTAGGCACATAGTAGAAGCAGTAATAATAATAATAATAATAATAATAATAATAATGGCATAGCATTTGAATAGTGCTTTCAAGCATTAAAGCCCCCCCCCTCCCCCTGACATGTTCTCAGCACTCTTTACAACTACTTCATGATGTTGGTCAGATCCAGAGTGGTGTGGATAGAGTGCTGAATTTTGATTGAGGAGACCAGAATTCAAATCTCCACCGAGTGAGCATACCTGAAGGAGTGTCTCTACCCCCATCATTCAGCCTGGACACTGAGGTCCAGCGCCGAGGGCCTTCTGGTGGTTCCCTCACTGCAAGAAGTGAGGTTGCAGGGAACCAGGCAGAGGGCCTTCTCGGTAGTGGCACCCGCCCTGTGGAATGCTCTCCCATCAGATGTCAAGGAAAGAAACAACTATCTGACTTTTAGGAGACATCTGAAGGCAACCCTGTTTAGGGAAGTTTTTAATGTTTGATGTTTTAAATATTCTGTCAGGAGCCTCCCAGAGTGGCTGGGGAAACCCAGCCAGATGGGTGGGGTATAAATAATAAATTATTATTATAACATGGACCAGTCACCATCTCACAACATAATCTACTTTGGTTACATGGTTGAGCCCAAAGGCAGCAGGGAGAACCTTCTGACTCAGACCACATTACTGCTTTCCCGTGATAAATGTGTCACTCTTGTGGCCTCATACAGTGAATCTAAGGTAATCCATTAGCTACGTGAGCCACTCAATGCTTCAGAGTAAGGTATTGGCCCTGCCACACGGTGCTATCAATGCTGCAAACACAATATCAGCTGTGACCTTGGATTGCTTCCCCTGATTTAGCTCCTCTTATGTGGGTAGGAAAAGTCCAGGGACAGTGGCAGCCTATTACGGTTTGAGTTGTGACGGAAGCCCAAAATGTAAACGCGACTTCGCTGATTTTCCCTTCCCAGTTCACTAAGCTTTGCCATTTTCAGAAAAAATGGAGCAACCTTACTCAAAAGCGGGAACGAGAGGCCACGAGGCTAAATCAAGCACCCTGAAACGTACTTGTGAGGCATAGCGACCTCACTCTCTTCCCATTCAGAGGCCAGGGAGAAAGATAGATGGAGTCATACACCTTGCTGGCAGTCTATTCTGTGGGAGGGAAAGGGGTCCTGACCCACTATCCGTCATGCCCAAACTCAAAGCACTTCCACCAAGAAAACCTAGTTGCTGATTTCATCAAGTAAATTTATAAGCTTCCATTAAAAAAAACCAAAAAAAAAACCAAAAAAAAAAAAACCATGTTATATATCTGGTGGCTCTTCTTTTCTGGTGGTGTATGTAACTCTATCAACTCTTATAAACTAGCTGAATGGGTGAAAATGCTTATGAGCAGCAAGTGAGTGAGAGAGAGGCAAATTTTCAGGATTTTAAAGGAAAAACAATGAAATTCCAAAAAGGATGCAAACGGGAAACCACAAATGTAGCTGCACATGCCACAAAATGGAAAACAAATTCCATGTCTTGGGTTTGCACAGCTCAGGGCTGATTTGAGTTGAATATTTTGTATTGAGTTTTGTATTTTGTGCCGAGTACAAATTTCGGATTCTTTCTTTTAGGTTACATTTCCATTAATCTGTTACTAAAGTGAGAATAGGTAGGTAAATGGTTTTTTTATTTCAATAGGGAAAGTGAGAATTTCCCTATTGAAATAAAAAGCCATTTGCCTATGCAGGAGTGTGACAACTTTTAGGCAGTATGAAATTAGATGATCTTTAAATGTGTGACATCTTTAATTTCAGCACTGTACCGTACTATAGAGTGCAAAAAATGTGAATCGTTCTTCATTGGGAATAAACTCTTTATGTTAATGGAAATGAAAGCTTGGCTGGAACTTTTATGATCCCAGACACTAGATCTTCTGTGCCTTTTCCTCCCCAAGCTCTGTCTCTTTGCATTTTGTTAATGTTAACATGCCCCTTAAAAAACAATGGAAATCAATAGTGTGTTTTAGCACTGCATAGGCTTTCGTTAAAATGAAGAGTGATGCTTAATACTACTTTTTTATGTAGACAAGGGCAGTAAATCTTTCATGATTCTGCAGGCAGCCTGGCCTAATACACCTCTTGTAGTAAAACTGTAGGTCGGATTACTCTTGGAGCACTGGGAATGTTGCAATCAATTCATAAAATAGTCATAAGCCTATTAGAGGACAGTGCTATGCAGCCCTCTATACAATTATATTTTTGTGAGGTATTGAAGCAGAGCCTGGGTAATATACATCTCTGTGCATCCCAGCCAAGAAGAGCTTGCCCATTAACATATAATTATGAGTGGGTTTTGTATTATACGGTTATGGTTATAAATAGGAGCCTCTTTAGCTCTCTGCTGTATGAAAAACATAGAGTTCAAGAGACACATACAGACCACAAAGCGTACTCGAGACCTGCATTCAAATATTTGGCTGCTTATTTCAAGTCATTGTGTGCTTACTCAGTTCTGCAGCTCTCCTCTCTGCCTACTTTCCCCCGTTTTTTCCCTTTTCTTAGTAGAGTTGCCACTTGAACATGTCAAAGGGGTGGGAAAGATGATACACATTTAATAAAAGGTGCATGCATTAATTTATACATATAGATTAGAATCACAAAATTTGGTTTTCATCCCCAGTCAGTGCTTCAGAAAAGAGAATACCTTGGTCCAAATTGCTTGATATGACCTGGGGTCATTCCAAGACTTTCTCCCCCCTCCATCTCCCATTCACTGAGGATATAATTTATGGACCTAATAGGTATCTAAAGCCATGCGCACATAACAAAATATGTATCTTATCAAAGTAATTGTTGAACTGAAATACAATTAAGAAGAAGTGTATTAATAGTGTAATAATAATTAAGCTCTGATTGTATGTAGGTTTTATTTTGTTTTTTTATCTTATATTTTGGAAATGTACATCCAGGTTTTTCCCCTTTTTTTCTTTTTTTGGGGGCCCCCAAGAGAGTGGGGCCATAAACTATAGCTTGTTTAGCTTATACAGTCGTACCTCGTGTTGAAAACGCTGTGTGTTGCATCTGACACGGGTTACGAACACGCCGAACCCGGAAGTACCGGAACGGGTTACTTCCGGGTTTGGCGGATCGCGCATGTGCAAACGCTCAAAATTATGCCATGCGCATGCGCAGAAGCACTGAATCGCACGGCGAGCATGCACAGATTCGGCACTTCATGTTATGTGTTTTTCATGATTCGAACGGGGCTCCGGAATGGATCCCGTTCGCATCCAGAGGTACCACTGTACTTAAATCCGGCACTGCATTCACTATTGGGGGAAAAACATTTTGAAGTGGTGGTTTCAAGTCTATTGGCCCCTCTGGAGTGGATAAAGATTGCCAAGTTGGAGACAAATAGGCCCATGGCATTTTGTACTGGGCAACTTTAAAATCCGATTTGTTTTTAAAAGAAAATGCCATTATCTTCTTCATTTCGAGGCAGAATTCAATTAAAATTGCAGACTAGCTCAGCCCTCCTGAGGGCATGAATATGGCCTAATTTCAGAAGAATCGCTGCAGTGGTTTTGCTGCAATGACAGCCATTACAACTTTTGAGTAGGTATACTGAAAATCAATTTCCCCCAGTGTTTTGTGGACAATTTGTCTGAAATTTGCAGACATGAGAAAACTGCAAAAAATCTGGGATCACAAGTGGGGAGAGTGTTACTGTTCTTGTGTCTTGCTTGCAGATATCCCATAGGTTTCTGGTTGGCACTGGAAGAACTAGAGAGACCTTTGGTCTGTCCCAATGAGGCTCTACTTTCATTCTTAGAAATGCAATACATTATCAGAAGATTATTTCCTGAGAAATTTTGTGCCATCCCTAGAATACAATACTCTGAATAAAGCTGAGGCTACCCTCTTCCAGTCTTTAAAAGAGAGTTGAGGTAGCTTGTTCTAGGGGTTACAATGCTTGTTTAAGATTAGCTGAATAATAATGAAGTGAGAGCTTGTATTATCTGGAATGCTAACACACTCAGGAGGGACGTGGGTGGTGCTGTGGGTTAAACCACAGAGCCTAGGGCTTGCCAATCAGAAGGTCGGCAGTTCAAATCCCTATGATGGGGTGAGCTCCTGTTGCTTGGTCCCTGCTCCTGCCAACCTAGCAGTTCGAAAGCACGTTAAAGTGCAAGTAGATAAATAGTTACTGCTGAAGCAGGAAGGTAAACGGCTTCCAGGTCATGTGGCCAGCATGACTAAGCTGCTTTTGGCGAACCAGAGCAGCACACGGAAACGCCGTTTCCCACCAGAGTGGTACCTATTTATCTACTTGCACTTTGACGTGCTTTCGAACTGCTAGGTTGGCAGGAGCAGGGACTGAACAACGGGAGCTCACACCATCACGGGGATTCGAACCGCCGACTTTCTGATCAGCAAGCCCTAGGCTCTGTGGTTTAGACCACAGCACCACCAGTGTCCCAAAAGACATTTGTACTGTGTACAAATAAAAATATAGAGTCACAGCCACATGCGCTGGGTTCTGCTCAACTTTTGAGGGGGCCCGGTGCACATGTGTGATGTCATGTGTCAGGAAGAGGCCTAAAGGAGGTTGTCATGGCCTCTGGAACACCTGATGGGGCCTTCTGCAGCTGCAGATAGGTGCGACGGGGCCCGTGATGACCTCGGGAAGGCCTGATGAAATCTGCCATGGCCACAGGTAGGCCCAACAGGAATATTGAGGGGGCCCAGCCCTCTCCTTGAAAATTGTTTGGGGGGCTCAGCCCCTCACCCCTCTCTAGATGGCAACCATGATCACAGCACAGTTTCTGTGTTAAAATTCCAATCAGGTAGAATTAGAGCATAGAGCGGCAGGTGCTTGCATTTGCATATGTTGAAATTTCTAATTCATTTACTTAATTTACATACTGCCATTCATCCAAGGATCACCCGGTGGCAGTGGTGGGGTTTACAATATAAAAACAAAAAGATACATAGCATAGTAACTAACACAAGGAATGCCCACCCACACAGTTTAAAAGTCCAAACATTGTGTTTGTTTATTACATTTATTCCACCCATCCCGCATTGTCATTCCTCATCATTTACCTGTACAATGGTACCTCGGGTTACAAACGCTTCAGGTTACAGACTCCGCTAACCCGGAAGTAGTACCTCGGGTTAAGAACTTTACTTCAGGATGAGAACAGAAATCGTGCGGTGGCAGCGGGAGGCCCCATTAGCTAAAGTAGTACCTTAGGTTAAGAACAGTTTCAGGTTAAGAACGGACCTCCGGAACGAATTAAGTTCTTAACCAGAGGTACCACTGCATTTCCAAAATCCGCATCATCGTCAGATGTTGCTGGAACACAATTTGCCCATGTTGGTTTTCTCAGAAAGAGAGAAGCAAAGCAAAAGTGCTAGAATGGTGTTTCTCTGCACAGCCTTTCTTATATATGCACCTGGAACGGGGCTGGTGATGGTGTTTCCTCCATCCTGGCCTTGCCACACACTGGAGAACATGACTGCAGAGAGTTCACGTAATTTGCGCTTCTGTGAACTGGAGTTTGTGAACATTGCCCTCAAAGCAGACGTGATGGAAATTATGTGCTCTGAGCGGGTGGAGCCAGCAATACTTAACAGAGTACCAGGGGACTTCACTTCGATGTCAACATTATATAATTATGCAGTTTGTTTCCATATAGAAATTGGGTGGAAATATATCCTAGCCAGTAGCTATTTTGTTTTCCCTAACACTTCTCCTCTTAAGTTCTGAATACGATAGCATATGTGTTCAGATGAATTGCGTTTTTAGACACCTGTTTACTAAGTGAGAAAAATGAGGGGGAGGGAGAAGGGGGGGAGAAACCCCCCGTGTTTAGCTGGTGCTTAGAGTGGCTTTTTCACATTTATGCAATTGCAAACTTCTTGTATACTTGAATATAATAAGCAGATCTGGAGCTCTATTTGGATTGAATTCTAGAGGGTTGTTTTTAAAAATCACTCCTTGTCGGATACAAAATGTGATCCAAATGTTGTTTCAGCTTAACAAATGGCAGCACTCCACATGTGTTCACAGCTTTAAGATGAATGAGTGGGCATGAAATATGAGCCAGCACACAATTTGGCCTGAAGTATCTAACAGCAGTGGTAGCCAATTTAAAACTTTTGGGCTTCAGCAGGTGTTGCTGTTACTATATCAACTTGTTTTCCCCTCTGTATCATAATAGAAAAATGGGCTGCATTGTTTTGTCCAGTAAATCAGGCCTGGAAACAGAAGGGGGGGTTGTTAATTTGAGGACCCAACCAATTTTTGTCTTTACTTGGCCAATTCCCAGGCACTAAACCAGTGTTGACTAAGTCCCTCTAATCAGGGTTCAAATTTGCTAATTAGCAACCACCAAGAATGAACTATTAATAATAATAATAATAATAATAATAATAATAATACCCTGTCCATCTGGCTGGGTTTCCGCAGCCACTCTGGGCAGCTCACAGCATATATCAGAACATACTAAAACATCAAACATTAAAAACTTCCCAAAAAGGGCTCCCTTCAGATGTCTTCTAAAAGTCAGCTATTGTTGTTGTTTTCCATAGGGAGGGCGCCACTACTGAGAAGGCCCTCTGCCTGGTTCCCAGCAGAAGACCCTCAGAGGAGGACCTCAGTGTCCAGGCTGAGTGATGGGGGAGGAGATGCTCCTTCAGGTATACTGGGATGATGCCATTTAGGGCTTTAAACGTAAGAACCAACACTTATTTTATGCTCGGAAACATACTGGGAGCCAATGTAGGTCTTTCAGGACCAGTGTTATATGGTCTTGGCTGTCCCGCTCAGTCACCAGTCTAGCTGCTGCATTCTGGATTATGGTTGTAAACCAAGGTACCACTGTACTCTTAGAATGTTTCATTTCATTAAATGTTGTGTCACATATTGGACAAAACACCCTCCATAGACCTCCTCCTCCTACAGTGAGTTTTCCTCTTCACTGCCATTTTCACCAGCTGGTTTTCTTCCTCCTCCTCTTCTCATTATTCTCTAATCGCCTTTAGAGTCAAGGCAATTGGACTATCTCTTCTGATCCTAAAGAACAGAACTAGTCAGAGCTATCTGCTGTCACAGCTGAGGCTGCTGTAAACATTTCTTTCTAATAATGAGGGTTTCCAAGGCCAACAATACCTTTTTAATCTAAATATGAATGAGTTGGGAGGGAAACAATTTCATGGTACAAAGATCAATACATAATTTATCTTGTTAGATAATGAGAAAGGAAAGATGCACACTATTCAAAAAAGGTAACTTGCAAAATAATACAGAGTTAACACGCTAATAACACTTCTCTAGAAATTTGCAACCTTTCCCACAAAGATTGCGGCCAGCACAGACCGATTGAAAGATCAGGCTGCTAAAACAGAATAACTGATAGTGGCCATGAAAATAAGAGCCCTGGTTGTTGTTTACAGTTCATTCCAGATATCCAGGGCAATTTTAATCAATAAGAATAATGAAAGCAATTAAAATTCAGTGTGAGTACACTTTATTTCCTGGTAATAAATTTTATGGAGCAGGATTTATTTGGATTACAAATGGATATCTCAGTAGATAAACAAGCCAATAGACAAAAGAGAAAAAAGTTAACATATCTGTCAGACACTCAGGTCTAAGGGCAGTCAAGCTCCTTGAAGATAGGCAGGCAGGGGGAATGCCCAAAGTACCATGGACAGCTCTTTCAGCAACAAGTTCCCTCTGCTGAAGGAAGCTACCATAACAGATCAGAGAAGCTCTTTTGTTTAGACACTTAGTAGCCCCTCTTCAGCTGAAGCTCTCAGAACAGCTTACAAAAATCAAAACCAGTAAAACCATTAAGAAATCATGGGGGGGGGGGAACCCAGTCTAATAGCACCTCTAGATTGAAGACCTGACCTTTCAGTGGGGATACAACTACAATTTAGCATTGTCATGGCTTCACCTGGATGTTTTTTTTGGGGGGGGGGTGTTAATAAATAGAGATGAGTGTCATCATCATATGAATGAAACTTAATTGCAGTCTTCAGATTACCTCCTTCAGCAGATTCATGTATATCAGCATTGGGGAATCCCTGGCTCATGGTGTCATGGGTCAGGAGTCAGCTTTGCCTGCTGAACAGCAGCCTGAAGGAGGAGGAGGAGGGAGTGACTACACCTGCCGCTGATCAGCCTTCAAGGACTCAGAGGAGAAGGTGCTGATGAGAACCAGCTGGCTTCAGCCTGCTTAAGCAGAGCTTCCAGCCTGAGTCAGATGTTGAAAATGCTTGTCGTTCCTGGCCTGATCATGCTGCTTCTTGCTCCTCTTGGCCTTTGAATGTTGGATTCCCTGACCCCTAGACTGTCTGGCCACATGGATTGCTATTTGCCTGACCCTAGGACTGAACCTGACTGGGTACAGACTCTGCCTATAGGCAAGTACCCCCCCCCCCCGAGACTTTGTTGTTTGGTTGGCCTCCAACACCATTGAGATCAGCATGAGACTACGGCACATGGGTCTAACTAGACCCACCACCTGTGTGGCATTTGGGGCAAACCATGCCTACATATCAGTCATGTGACATCACATGATATCAGGCATGTTACCGTATATCTAAGCACTGAGCTTATCTTTCATCTTAGTGCTTAGTGCAAAAGAAAAAGAAAAAGCAGGTAAGTCGGCTTGTCTGTCAAAGAGCAGGAAACATTCCTCTTATCTCTGCCCATTGGTGTTGTGGGATCACAACACTAAGAAAGGAGATAAGACTGTGCTGCTGTTTTCTCTCATCAAAGAGCATGCAGAAGACTACAGCACTTCAACTGGAGATAAGTCTCTGCTTGAATTTTGAACCACTTGACATCCTAAGACAGTGGTGGCCAAACACAGCCCTCCAGATGTTTTGGGACTACAACTCCCATCATCCCTAGCTAACAGAACCAGTGGTCAGGGATTATGGGAAATTTAGTCCCCAAAACATCTAGAGGGCCAAGTTTGGCCACCACTGTCCTAAGACATCTAGTGTTCGACAGGTGCCTCTGCCCACCTGTCAGTAATCACCTATGGAGTGAAAATGATCATTTTCCAGTTGAAAATGATTATCTGCCCCTGATGTAGAAGTTAAGCAGCATAGGGGACAAAGTAGAAGATTATGGAACAATACAGTGGAGTAGAGCAACAGTCCCTTCCCATTACCATCTGTAACAGACCAGTAGGGTGAAGCAGAACAGCTGCACCTCATTGTTTCATTCCATTTGATTCTGAATATTATCATGTTCATGTGGGATGTAAACCATTTGAGCAGTCAAATACAATATTCCTTGTTTCCCTAGAGTGGGCACAGGCAGGGGGGGGGCATCCAGTCAGTGTAACTTCATGTTCCACTGGTCTGGAGCATCCTCCCCCTGCATGTGATCTATGGAGATGGGTGTGGCCTCTCTTGATCTGTCTCTTGATGCCATGCTTCTCTCCTGTAGCCATTTTGTTCTCGTAATGTAATTTTGCTGTCTGCTGGCTCTCAGCCAGCAGCACGAGTTCAATCTCCATATGAGATGAACTCACACATTGTTATGCAACTACTAGCTAAAGTCTGCCTTTCAGGGATCAAATCGTGAACTGAAATGTGAGTAAATGTCTTGTTACTTTTAAAGGAACGACTCTTGTGTCTTTATTCTTTTAAGAAGGATCAAAGGGGACACCAGGAATAATCTTAACTAAAGACATTCAAACGAATCTGCAAACTAGCTTCCTGGTATATTGAGGGGAATCTGCTCTGCTACATGAAGGAAGAATAATACTTATCCTTTCCTACTATCCTTAACATTCCCACAGTTCAATGGCACCAAATCACTACAGCTGCACTCTTACTGTCTCTCTCCCCTGGTGTAGCACGCGCATCACAATGACCGGAGCTCTCTCTGTGACGAACGCCATTTTGAAACCAGGGAGGTGCCCCTGTAACCACTGCTAAAGGTAAGTCTCCCCTAACGGCAAATAATTTCAAGATGCACCCAATTCCCCCAACTGGTTTCCAATGGTGAACAAAGCTGTGAAATTAAGGGGCGCATTGAGGTGCAGCGCAAGTCTGAACTGGATTTCTCATGGTGGCTGATTGCACTTACTTTCCATATATTAAAGGAAACAAAAATGTTAGATCCATTTACTAAGCAACAAAAGCAACAGTGATTTTATTTTTTTTGCCTGCTCCCCTCATATCATTAAAGCACATTGCACAGATGGTTTCCGATATCTAATTAATAAAACATGACAGGGTGTGAATTATCATGTAATCATTCATGTTTATGTGCAGTGTTCAGACCATTAAATGCCTGCTTCTAAATCAAGCTATCTTATTATGTTTTCCTGAGGTCTCCTGCTTATACATTCCGGCTGCCGGCTTAGGCTTTAATCTTATCTGACGAAATCGGCAGAGAGCCTTCTCATGACTTTAAATGTGCGTTGGGGGAGGGGGCAATGGATGAAGCCCCTCTGTCCATAAGAACAGGATCATGTCCTCCTTCTTGAAAATTCTTAGGGTCCAAATTATGGGTAACAGTTGCTTCGTGCTCTCTTGTTTCATGAGATGGCTACAACTTTAAATTTGAAATTATGAAATGGCCAAATTCTGCTTCAGTAGCATAAGAAAAACATGAACTTCAGCACAGTTGTAACACAGTTCTGTTCATTTCTGATGTTGGATTCAAAGGCCATCCTGTTCTCAAAGCGGCCACCCAGAAGCCTAAGGGAAGCCTGGAAGCAGGACATGGGTGCAATGGCACTCTCTTGCTTGTGACCCCAAAACAGGTTTACAGAGGCAAACCTATCCCTTATTAATTTATCTTTTGTTGTTGTTTAGTCATCTTAGTCGTGTTTGACTCTCCGTGACCCCATGAGCCAGAGCATGCCTGGGAAATTCTCACTTTCTTCTCAAAGCTTCTCCTTATGTCCATGGAGTTTTCTTGGCAAAATACTGGAGTGGTTTGCCAGTTCCTTCTCCAGGTGGATCACATTTAGTCTAAACTCTCAGCTATGACCTGTCTGTCTTGGGTGGCCCTGCACGGCATGGCTCATAGCTTCTCTGAGTTATTCAAGCCCCTTCGCCACGACAAAGCAGTGTTCCATGAAGGGGATGAATTTATCTAATTACCTCTTAAAGCTGTGCAGGTTGATCACCAGTCCATTTTATTGTAGCAAATTGCATAGTTTACCGGCCTATATGTGAAGAAGTCCTCTCTTATGTCTGTCCTGAATCTCCCACCCCCATCGTTCAGCCCGGACACTGAGGTCCAGTTCTGAGGGCCTTCTGGCAGTTCCCTCACTCCAAGATGTGAGGTTACAGAGAAGCAGGCAGAGGGCCTTCTTGGTAGTAGCACCCGCCATGTGGAACACCCACCAGGTGTCAAGGAAACAAACACCTACCGGGTATCTGACTTTTATCAAACATCTGAAGGCAGCCCTGTTTAGGGAAGTTTTTAATGTTTGATGTTTTATCATGTTTTTAATATTCTGTTGGGAGCAGCCCAGGTGATCCATAACATATGTCTCCTCAGCTATTCTCTAATATATAGTTCTAATATATTTCTGAAAAGCATAGTTATAGCTGATTTGAGTTGTCTCCAGAAACCCTTTCTGTCAAACAGAGACATTTGAGATCAGAAAAGAATTATTCAGATTGAGATGCAGAATTCTGACAACACAACATATAGACAAAACGCCTCCCACTGATTAGCACAGAGTTCACAAAGTATTTTATTCATTTATTTAGAAATTTCTTTCTCACATTTCTGGTACCTTTACACCACTCAGGGTTATCTTACAACAATTTCAAATACAATATAATAAAATAGAATACAATCTAAAGAATGAAACAATAAAAATCTCAGAGATCATGCAGAATGGGGTAGAAAGAAGGATTTTTCTAAAATGTGATGAGCCTTAGCTATATAGGGTGTTATGGTCATACAAAAATGTTATTGCAGGAAATTATATTGGGTAATCATTTCATGGGAGAATCAGGGAAGCGTTCTTAAAATCTCATGTCCAAGTGCTATGACTTTTCTATCTTTCTCTATCTTTTTTTTTAGGTCATTGATTGCCAGATTTCAGTATTGTAGCACTAATGAACAGGGGAGGCTCAAAGTAAGTTCAATGCTTATTTTCCAGAAGATGTAAGATTCGTAGTCACTTTGCTCCATATGATACAAAGGCATAGAAGGGCATATTAAAATTCATGCAAGATTATAGAGTCAAGTTTTTGAATAAATTAAGTTCAACTGTGTTGCCATAAATTGCCATGCATTATTTATTTTTACACATGTTTGTCAAATTTTTATAATGAATAATTTATTCCTTCTCGTATCATTTGATGTAGTTCACCTTTCATGCACTCTAAATCAATATGTACAAACCAGAAATGGTAGTGCTGGAGCAAATTTGCTGTGATAGCTATTCTCGATACTTTGTTATAGCGCTAGGTTTGCAATGAGCTGGAATGTAAATGTCTAATATCAGGTGGGGTGTGTGTGTGTGTGTGTGTGTGTTTTGTGTGAGAGAGTCTCCCAAAACACCTATATGATACTGCTCCTCATTTTTTTCTTCAACATCAAAAACCATGAAGCCCTTTGTTTAATTGTTTAGGCTGCAATCCTAACCATATTTAATCAGAAGCAAGTTGTATTGCATTTAATGAATTTACGCGCTGTGGTCTAAACCACTGAGCCTAGGGCTTGCCGATCGGAAGGTCGGAGGTTCGAATCCCCACGATGGGGTGAGCTCCCGTTGCTCAGTCCCTGCTCCTGCCAACCTAGCAGTTTGAAAGCACGTCAAAGTGCAAGTAGATAAATAGGTACTACTCCAGTGGGAAGGTAAACAGTGTTTCTGTGCACTGCTCTGGTTTGCCAGAAGCGGCTTGTCATGCTGGCCACATGACCCGGAAGCTGTCTGCGGCCAAACGCTGGTTCCCTCGGCCAATAAAGCGAGATGAGCGCCGCAACCCCAGAGTCATCCGCGAATGGACTTAACGGTCAGGGGTCCCTTTACCTTTAAATGGGATTGGGTTGCAGCTTTACTTATCATCTGCAACTAGCAAGAAACCCAGCAATGTGTAACTACATTCACTTGCATTTATCTCCTATCCCCCTTCCCCTTTTCCTAGTTCAAATCTGGATTCCTTGAGGCTGAAACCTATATATTATTTTGCTGTTCTATAAAGTGACTCACATATTGATGTTATAACAACTGTGCGTCTTATGGAACTTTTTTTGCCTCTTCTCTGTTCAAAGAGCAGGATGTGTAATAGTTCTCCTTATAGATCTTATGCAATGTTTCCCTTCCCTCTCCCATCCTTGACACACTGTGCTGCATCAGCATAATGCAGAGCTGTTGTTTTGTTTTAAAGATTTTTTTTCAGCAACACAATCATCATTCAATAAGGATGATAACAGGCAAAAGGGTGCAATTAATGCAGTTGCGTGAGCTGCAATATGCCATTTCCATTATACAAAGCCCTCCCCATACCTTCCGACATTTCTCATATGAAAGCAGGGATGAAAACTCCTGCAAATGAGTGGGTGAAGCTAAGGGTAGAATGAAGCAACCCAGCTGCATAGCTATCAGGAGAACCATGGGCCCAACACAAAGCAGACTCTAATGTACCAGAAGTAGAAAATTGGGAATTAAAAGTTAATACTAGCAGATGACAAGATTACTGAAGCAAGCCACACAAAGCATGGCAAGATTATTATATTATATTATATTATATTATATTATATTATATTATTATATTATTATATACAGTGGTACCTCTGGTTAAGTACTTAATTTGTTCCGGAGGTCCGTTCTTAACCTGAAACTGTTCTTAACCTGAAGCACCACTTTAGCTAATGGGGCCTCCCGCTGCCGCTGCACCACCAGAGCACAATTTCTGTTCTCATTCTGAAGCAAAGTTCTTAACCTGAAGCATTATTTCTGGCTTAGCGGAGTTCTTAACCTGAAGCGTATGTAACCTGGAGCGTATGTAACCTGAGGTACCAATGTATTACAGTGGTACCTCAGGTTACAGATGCTTCAGGTTACAGACTCCGCTAACCCAGAAATAGTACCTCGGGTTAAGAACTTTGCTTCAGAATGAGAACAGAAATCACGTGGCAGCGGTGCGGCGGCAGCGGGAGGCCCCATTAGCTAAAGTGGTACCTCAGGTTAAGAACAGTTTCAGGTTAAGAACGGACCTCCAGTAACCTCACTTCTCGCAATGAAGAAACCCCCCCTCCACCTTCTGACCTTCTGTTGTAGCTCGTGCAAGCCAGCAGGGTTATGAATACAGTGGGTAGCTCGCTGTATACCCCACTGGATGCATAGTATTGTTGGTTCCAGCATTATTATTTCTGTAGAGGGAGAACCTATTTTTAATTTTTCTGCCAATGATTAAATCTAATAAGATCTCTTTTTACTTGTAATACATTTCCGCGAAGCTTTCTCCATCACAATTTGTGTCCTTAGGAAACCATTTTCTTCTGTCACATGTATTCAAGCAAACAATTACTCTTTCCAAGAAAAAAACCTCATGTCAACCATTTAAGTGGGCTTTGGGCTTCAAGCAAACCTTCCCACATGTTAGTCTCTTTAGCAAACAGACAAGCTAAATAAACTAAAAGTCAGCACAGTCACTCTCTCTTTCTCTGGTTCGGGCTCAACCTGACCTGTTGATTTCCTGTTGCTAGTGACGGACAGCAGCTACAACAGAAATTACTAGCGGTTTTGAAACTCAAAAATTTAGTTGAAGGACAAATTGAAGTAGAATACATTACTCTTCCAAAACGTTAATAGTCTTATTACTTTTACAAGTGGTTCGTTGTTCCAACTTTCCTTATTAACTGCTATTACAGTTTGTAAATCATGAAAAGTATGAAGGCATTTGGTAACTGGGGAAAAAGGCATTTATCTGTTCTTGCAATTTTCTGGTAAATATCAGAATTATTATGCTATTTCCCACTGCAAACTCGGAGTATTGCTGGGAAATTCACAGAATTTAGCACACTAACAGTAACACACACATAAATACTCAATTACACATGGGAATAAAATAAAACAGTAGTGGAAAACTTGTGACCCACAGGGCATATCTGGACCACCAGGGTCTAGCCTAACATCTCTCCTGCTAGGTCATGCTGCTAGTTTATCTCAACCACATACCCTTAAGAGTCCCTGCAATCTAATCTACCCACATCTCATTCTTTGCCTTGGTTCCAGATACAGTGGTACCTCGGGTTAAGTACTTAATTCGTTCCGGAGGTCCGTTCTTAACCTGAAAACGTTCTTAACCTGAAGCACCACTTTAGCTAATGGGACCTCCTGCTGCCCTCTGTGCCGCCAGAGCACGATTTCTGTTCTTAGCAGAGTTCTTAACCTGAAGCGTACTAAACCTGAAGCGTACTTAACCCGAGGTACCACTGTACTGAAATGGCTCCAGAACATGTCCCTTTACTTCGGAGAGCTGATAGACACACCATACATTTAAAGTACATGACCTCACCCCAAAGAATCCTGGGAACTTTGGTTCACAGATCCCAGCACTCTTACAAGCTACAGTTCCCGGGTTGCTTTCATTGTTCTTCATAACTGCTTGTGTATTGACAACATTAATTGTGTATTTTTGGAGCACTCAACTCCCCACCCCCTGGCTGCCAGAGTGAACTGAAATTAACTACAGGCATCCTAAACTTGGCTTCTAATCCTTTGCCCCTTGGGCACATATACAGCTGCCAGTTAATTCTGTCAGTGGTTTGGGGTTTGTTTTAGGTACGATTCCTGTGTGACTTTCTGTCAGGAGGGGTGGGATGCTGAAGGAGGGCAAGAAAATGAGTTTTGTTGGTTTTGCTGACTTTTGTGTATCTGTGTATCTGAAGAAGTGTGCATGCACACGAAAGCTCATACCAAGAACAAACTTAGTTGGTCTTTAAGGTGCTACTGGAAGGATTTTTTTATTTTGTATTTTGTAGATTCTTAAGTGTGGCAACTGGCAAGTTGATGGAAACATGATGTATTTTTCAGAGACAGTAGCGTGTGAGTGTATGTGTGCTCTGTGTGTGTAAATGATGTAACCTTTAAGTTTCAGGAAACAAGACCCATTCTATTTTTTTAAAAAAGAAATCTGCTTATAGCTGGGACAGAAATGCTTAATGTTCTTGGACATTCAAGTGGGCTGAGATGAATTTCCATTCCCATAGTGCAATCTGCCCTTTGGACAGTGGAGAAATGTTTGTATGAGCCTCTTTGGGAAGTATCTTTTATTTTTTAAAAGCAGCAAATGAATAAACTTAAAATAATGCAGACTAAAATGCTGAACTGGATATACGTTGATCTAGCAATTGTTCCTTGGATAATTCAAAACCTGTATTAATATCTACCTTGGATATTGCTATCTTGGCTGTGAGTCCTGCTCCCTGCCTTGTGGGACTTTGTTCACCTGGCCTGGGAGGACGGGGCCTGGACTGACTCCAGCTACAAAAGCTGAGGCTGTTGAACAGATTTTTTGGGGTTTTCTGGGTTTTTTTGGGGGGGGATGCTGTTGCTACTGTTTGTTTTCTGTATCCTGTGTTTTGTATGTGGAAATTGTTCCATTTGGTTATGCATTTTTTAAAATGCTTTATTTATTGTTTATGACTACTTTTGTAAGGATGCATTTTTTCATGTTGTATGCCTCTTTGAGCATGGTTTGAACTGTGGAAAGGTGACATACCAATACAGTTATGTATGTATGTATGTGCCTGTATTTCATTATTCTTTGTATTCATTTTGCTTTTTACAACATTGCTGATTCTTAAAAATAGAATGTATCAGGGTTTTCTTCTTTGCACTTCAGTGCAGTGTATATAACTATCTGGAACAGATTGATCTAGGGAAGAAAGTGGTTCTTTTGTGTGTCACCATCTCTCATTCCTTTTCCTCATGAAAAGCTTTTTGGTCAATGTGGAAGATTATATTGTCTCCTAGTTCTTTTATCAAGCTTGTGGTGGTTGGCATCCATCTGTGTTGGGACACCATGAAAGAGCGGATCTTTTTGGCTGAAGTCTAACCATTTGAAAGTTAAAGTGCCTGCTGTGACTGTAGAGAGAGATACAGGCGAGACAGTTTTGTTGCAGCTGGGGCAGATGAAGGTGTCTGGTCATGCTGATGGAGGTGTACCATGGCATTTCTTTTCTAGTCACTGAGGCAGGCATAGGCAAACTCAGCCCTCCAGATGTTTTGGGACTACAACTCCCATCATCCCTAGCTAACAGGACCAGTGGTCAGGGATGATGGGAGTTGTAGTCCTAAAACATCTGGAGGGCCAAGTTTGCCTATGCCTGCCCTGGAGGGTCCAAATGCTCTATGGAGTCTGTTCAGCTGGTGAGTTTTGTAAATCTTACTAGATCAGCAGATCTGTATCCTGATCTTTCTCCTTCCTGTCCCTTCTTCTGCCTGAGTGAGGAGACTGGAACCATATCACTCCAACTGCCTTGATCAACTGGGCTTGAGTGGGCATGGTCTCTGTCTTTCTGAACTGCTGCTCTCTAGGGCAGTGGTTCAGTGGGACGCGGGTGGTGCTGTGGTCTAAACCACTGAGCCTCTTGGGCTTGCCGATCAGGAGGTCAGCAGTTCAAATCCCCACAACAGGGTGAGCTCCTGTTGCTCGGTTCCAGCTCCTGCCAACCTAGCAGTTCGAAAGCACGCCAAAAAAAAGTGCAAGTAGATAAATAGGTACTGCTGTGGCGGGAAGGTAAATGGCATTTCCGTGTGCTGCTTTTATCTGGTTTCGGTGTTCCGTTGCGCCAGAAGCGGCTTAGTCATGCTGGCCACATGACCCAGAAAAACTGTCTGCGGACAAACACTGGCTCCCTCGGCCTGCAAAGCGAGATGAGCGCCGCAACCCCAGAGTCGTCTTCAATGACTTAACTGTCAGGGGTCCTTTTTAGGGTAGTGGTCCAACCAAATCCCATATGTCCCAGGGTCAAAATCCTCCACCTTCTTCCCTTTATTCTAGTCCAAGTATCTGCTTAGGGTTGGATGGGTAGGAGATATCTTCTTTCCCCTTTCTTATATCGAGTAGGGCCTTTTTTTCCAGGGGTAGCCTCTCTGCCCTCTTTTCTCCCATTCTCTAATTTTATTTATTTATTGTCAATCTGGTCCCCTCCCCCCTCCAATTCACAACTCTTTAGATTTGTGAAGCAATGGTTTCTCTCTGCATTTATTGTGACTTACTTGTAAACAGAACATAGCAATTTAGAAATTGCACTAATTGCTTTGTGAGCAGGTTTTGATCATGGTTTAGCATCAATTTATGGCTGTATGCTAAATATTATCCTTTTCCTAAATGGTCCATAAAGCTATGCTTTAGACTTTTTTTGTTGTTGTTAATGGAAACATTTCTGAACTCCCCACAGGATTTATTAAATTAGACATTTCCATTTTTAATTAAGTAATACGTATGTGTCTTAGGGCGGGGAGAGGGAGGGATGCAGTCAGCTATAGAAAAGTAATGGTTGCAAGTTGTTGCAACATTGTTTCCAGACAGCTGTAATCCCGTTACTAGACATTAATTACACATTTATTTAAGCAATTAAGCATGGAAGTGGCATTATTGTCAAGGATGTGATGTATGACCTGAAAGTAATTTGGTTAATGAGGAACAAGAAGTGTTTCCTAACTAGGACAGGTATTTGGTTAGTGCCATTGCTAATTACCCCCCAACAAACTTCAGTCAGAGTATTCCATACTCGGTGGTGGTTTTTTATTTTATTTAGCAAGAAAACCTAGAAACAATTATTGGTGTAGGGGGCGGATAACAAGAATACAAATGCTACAATCCTAACTATACTCACTTGGAAATAGGACCCAACAGCACTTACCTCTGAGTAAATGTGGTTCTGTAAATGATATTGTTTTGCTTGCAGTACAGTGGACGCTCGGGTTGCGAACACGATCTGTGCGGGAGGTGCGTTCGCAACCCGCAGTGTTCGCAATCTGCGCCGCTGTGCCTGCGCACGCGCGTGATGCAATTCGGCGTTTCTGCGCATGCAGAAAGCATAATTTAGTGTATCTGCGCATGCGCGAGCACCGAAACCCGGAAGTAACCTGTTCCGGTACTTTCGGATTCGGCCCATTTGTATCCTGAAAATGTGCAACCCGCAGCAAGCACAACCCGAGGTATGACTGTAATAGAGGATAAATTAGATTGGGTATGCATATAAGGGTGAATTTATATCCTTCGCACTTTCTGAAACAAGATATGAATGAAAACACAGCCCTCCATTGAAATTCAAACTTCTTTGAATTTTCCCATTGCAGTGGCAGCATCGTAGGTTAATCCAAGGCACGATTATTGCTAACTGAAAACTTTTTGCAAAAAAATGTGAATATTAGGCAATTGAGAGAAACCAAAATTGTCTCCCTGGAGACAACAGGGCACGCTGCCCTGCTATGTGCATCTTTCTATTGCTCTTGACTTGACACTCCTATTTTAAGTTTATGTCTTCTCTTAAGCACACAACCACACACACACGCCACCCAACATCAGTATTTTGTGAACAGAGATGAGGGCAAATGTGAGATAATGTAAACAGAATTGGGCCTCACTAGGGTAAGAGGAGAGCTGGTTAATGTTGAGTTGCAACTTCAGAATCAGAATCAGACTTTATTCACATAGCCAACAGGCCATAGCAACTAAAATACAGAAAAAACAGATAAAAACATTGGAAAACGACCAGTCAGGAACAGAAGTATATAGATGTACTGATAGATCATATAGAGGTCAATGAGGCCCCAGTTTGGCGGCCTGAGATGATCAGTGGGGATGGTAAGATTCTCTCGTTCATCAGAACTATAGAGATAAGTGACATCTCTAAGCCTCAGGTACATGGGCTGGTCATATATGCCGAGTTGACTTTCAGATTGTGGCCCTTAATCTCATTGCCCTCTCGATGAATCTGGCGACTTTCTCTGTTGTCAGGATGTTCTGGTCCGATAACAAGTGAAACGTTGTGGCCGCTGATGAGCGACCTGGGATGGAAAGTAAAAGTGGGGTGATAATCTCACTCCTCAGGTCTTTATACAGAGGGCAGGCCAGAAGAACATGTTGCAACTTCATTAAAGCAAAACTTTACATTTGGCAGAGCTATGCCTTACATTCCAGGCTGTTTCTATATCGTTCCGCAGTTATACTGTGCCACCGCATTTCTGCAATGATTTGCAGTTCTATCTATCTATCTATCTATCTATCTATCTATCTATCTATATCATCTATCTATCTATCTATCTATCTATCTATCTATCTATCTCAGTCTATCTATCTATCTATCTATCTATCGTGCATATTCATCAGCTTTTAGTGCAATTTTCTCCTAATGAACACATTTTATATATGTGGTTTTAAGTTAGAGGCACATAGTTGCAATTTCTCCTAATACAATGCATTTGGGCATGTTATTTTCACTAATATATTCATTTACACACACTTTCCTGTAATGTATGCATATTTGTAAACATTGGTTGGTTGGAGAACTGCATTTCAAGATTCAAATAAGTGCAAATTTCAAAGGATGGTTGCTTTTCAATTATATTGTTTTGGAAAGTGAGAATTTGATCAGATTCCCCTCTAAATGCAAACTTGATTGAATTTCTCCCCTGTCTCTAGGTTCACTGCAGTTGGATGCAAGCTATTCTCAATTGCATGGGCCAACCCAACTCCCATTCTATGATGGGGGCATGGCTAGAACAAATGCTTTGCATGCAATAAAATAAAATAAAATCCAGGTTTGATCCCTGGACCATTGTCTTCCAAAAAAGGAGGAGGTGATGGTAACAAGTTTTGCCTGGACCATTGGGAGCTGGGCTAGGTGCAGAATAATCAAATGGGGTACAAGGCCCCTTCTTGGATCTACACAACCAGCCCAATAGCAACGAATGTGCTGCTTGGAAAAGCTGTTGCCATTTTCCTTTTTTGAATGCTTATATTAGATCTCCGCACGGAAGCTCTCTTGAGGAAAGAAGTGTGGATTATATGCAACAAATGAGAAGCTGGTTCTCTGGGTCATGACCTCTTATCAGTTGGCCTGTGGCAAGGCTATCTCTGAAGCCCCAGGATTGGCTGCACCCCGAGGCAAGTTATTGAGCAAGATGAATAATTGATTTATGAAGTAGGGCAGTTTGAATTCTGTCATGTTAATGGAGGTGAGCAGCTGTACGAGTAGACAAATGTTGCATGCCCATCTGCATCTTTCCTTTATTTTTTTAAAGACCATTTGAATCTTAAATAAATTGTTTCATCACTGAAGTGAAGCCCAACTTGCATGATAAGTGCACAATCTCCTAACTTTAAATAGGCTTAGTTTTTGAGGAGATGGAGAGAGAAATCCCCCATATATATGGGTGTGGGAGATTTTTTATATTTATTTATTTATTTTGGAGGGGTGGGGAAAATTCATTGTGTGTTTTAAAGATTCTTCCAGCCCCTACCATCAGAAACTCTGGATGCATGTGGACTGATGAGTTTCCATCTTTGAATTTACGACAATTGGAGACAGTAATGCTTCTGAATACCAGTTGCTGGAAACCACAGAAGGGGAAAGGGTTCATATATATTTTTTATTTTGGCTATTTGCCCATATATAAAACAAAACAAAAACAAAAACAAAACAAACGGTACAGAAGAAAACCATCTCAACGTCAAGCAATCAACACATGGTGATAATTCAATTTTTGAATGATAATACCATTACAAAAGAAAAAACAGGGGGATCAGATTTTTAAATAAAATAGTAATAAAACTTTCAATACTCAAACAGCATTCCAGAACATCTCTTATGCGAAAGGACTGCAGTTAAAAACCTTGCAACCTGTAGGGTTCTATAGGGATCCATATCTTGCAGCATATAGGCAAGATGTGCCTCGACTGGCTTATCGACTAGTTTCTGTATTATCGGGTTTAATATACTGGTCCGAGCCGATCTGTACATGGGGCAACTGAACATTATATGCTGGAGGGATTCAGTTGACGTATTGTCACAAACACACAAAACAGAGACCTGGCCCTTGGTAAATCTATGTCTCAGCACATTTGATGGGAAGACATTAAATCTTGCTTTAATAAAGGCAAATCTGTGTGATGCCACAGAAAGGGAGGTTAGGTAAGGTGGAACCTGATAAATAGGAGTGATGAAGGGGAAAGGGTTCTTGTGCTCATGTTTTGCTCCCTAGTTTCCCACAGGCAACCAGAGGAAGTTTAAGGAGATGGCAGAAATCACTGGGTTAAAGCTGACCAAAAGTCCAGAGGTAGCATTATTATCAATTTACGATAGGGTGGAAGGTTTGCAGGCTAGGAAGGACTTGCTCACAAATTTATTGACAGCTGCATGAATTATGATAGCTAGGAAGTGAGAGGGGCAAGCAGAATATAAAATGGAAGAATGGTATAAAGAGGTGTGGGGTATAGCTATTAATGATAAATTAACATGTGCCATTAAGGTAAGATGGGGAATATGCAGGAGAAATGATTTTGAGGCAATATGGAGGGTGTAGAATTTGTACTGTTCAAACGGAAAGGGGTCAAACCATCGCAAGAGGTTTTGAAATTTTGGGAGGTTGGATAGTTACAATGGAATGGTCTCGGGGGTGGGGTGCACATTTTTATTATTTGTGGTTTTGTGTGTGTGTGTGTGTGTGTGTGTGTAGAGATATATATAGTAAGAAGCTCAAGATCTTCAATTAGTAGGTGGGGTATAAATACTCCTAAATGAACGAACGAACAAACGAATACAAGGCATTCAGTTAAAAGAAAGGGAAAAAGCTTTTAGTACCCTGCACACGTCTCCATAACTACCACGTTTAGTAGTTAGTGCAACCTGAGAAAGAGATAAGGGACATGTCATGGAAATCAACTCAAATGTGACAAAACCAGCCATTGGTGTGCACGAGATAACTCATGCTTATTCTGCCATGTACAGCTACAATTGACCAATGGTGAGGGTGGTAAGCTCCAAAGGAGATACTGTTGTACTGTGTTCATGTCTGGCTTCTGGGCTTCCCAAGTGAAGCTGTCCTTACATTCATCAAGATAACAAAGCACATCCTATTAGCTAAACAATAATAGGGTGTCCTGAAACAAACTACATCTCTTTCTTTTCTCTACTTTTAGTTGTAGGCTTGCTTCTCAAGTTCCAAAATTTTATAGCTAAGGTCACCAGTGACATGTCATATGTTTCTTGTGGCCAATGCATACCTTCCTGGCAATCCGTCTTGGGCTGTGAAGAGTGTTTTGGCTGCTCCACCTATGGCCTCATAACTTGGTGTTCTTTTGCCCCTGGTGAGGCCTGTTTATTAGCAGTGCATACTTCAGCCATGCTTGTCATTATTAATCATCATATCTTGTTAGACAAACTGAGCTTTCATTAGGGACTCACCTCTCTCTGTCTTGCTTAACTTGAGCAGCCCTTATCTGATTGATCATTCTCTACATGTGATATGAGCTCCTCTTAGAATCCCTTTTATCATTCTTCCTTCGTGCCTCACTCTCAGGCTCTCCGTACACGATTTCATTAGCACTCATTACAACATGTTATGGTCTCCAATTGCATTACCATGCAGACAGCACACTGCTGTGCCGAGGTCTTCCCTGACTTTCTGATTCCACTTTGACACGCAGAGAGCATTTCTCTGAGAAATATAATGAGTGTTATTATTTTAATCTGACTTTTTTTCACAACAGACCTCTCTGTTGGCGGCAAGTGACATGGCTTGTGTTTGACACCTACTAACTCTGTAAAAATGTCACTTGTAATGTTAAACTGCTAACATGGCTTTTCTCTCTCACTTGAGGCAGGAGACTGAACAGTTTGTAGAAGCAAAATACTCCCCCCTCCATTTTTACTGATAGGAAAACAACATGTCTATCCCCCCTCCCTCAAAGTGAGGTTTCTTTTTTTTTTTTTTTTACAAGAAAATCTCCCAGAGACAGCTCAGTAAATCAAAACTCAACAAGCAGGTACATAGGACAAGGCATTATGTTATTTGCATATTTTCCCCATTTCCCTGAGGTAATCTGTGCAAAACACCGATAGTGTGATGTAACTTTTGCATCAAGCCCTGTCATTCACCAAAGTCAAGTTAATGCTCTTCTCGGTTGCAGTTATTACCTTGCAAGGAATCCATTTTGGTTTTAAAACTCCACAGACGTTTCCTGAGGTAAATATGGCACAGTGCATAATATACTTCACTTTCACAGGACACCTGGGTCCAAATAGCAAAGATCTCTTGGCACATTCTTTTTATGTGTATGCCGATAGGTTTACTTTTTAAGTGTGCACCTAAAAATGTGGTCTAAACACAGGTACTAGGGGGAAAGTCCCAGTGAACACATTGGAGTTTGCCATTGCGTAAGCATGCATAGGATCACACTGTACAATTCCCAAAAGCTGAGATAGCATTTCTCAGAAGACATTTTTTTCTGAAACCTTTTCTGAGATATTTCTCTCTACCCTCATCCTTTAATATTTACATAAATTTATTTGTTTTCAGATTAAAATTTTACAATTACATATCCAACATACAACATAAAAACAAGATTCCAAAGAATCACCCGGACTTCCTTACTCCCCGTTGTGGGTCCTATTGTTAGTCATTTCCTCCTGCATCTTTTATGATAATCCAAATCTTTTACAGCTCCATTGTATCCAAAATTCACCATTAAACTGCAGGTGTTATTCCAATCCTAATAATGATTTTAGCTGTTTACCATAGTTTTTTAAGATAAATTATAAATTTCCCCCATTGTTTATTAAAATTTTTGTCTTCCTGATTTCTTATTCTTCTGGTCATTTTAGCCATTTTGGCATAATCCACCAACTTGATCTACAATTCTTCTCTGGTCGGGACTTCATCTTCTTTCCATTATCCTTTCCCATGAAAGAAGGTCACTGTGTGCATTCCCTCCCTGCAAAACATTCTCCAGTTTTTAAATTTAAATTTTAGTTATTCTGAAAGTCACCATTTCCCCCTGTTATGCTCAAGAATGGTGATAGGCCTGGAACCTTGTGAAGGACTATAGAAGCTGGGCTGTCAATGCATCAGGAACCTCTCTTCCTGCCCCCAACAAAAACACAAAGTGATTTTGTGAGGCTATTCACACACAACTTTAAGTGTTATCCAGGTGCAATTGTCAGAGAACCCACTTTGAAAATCTGTTACCTAGCTACTGACACAAAACAGTGGTAGCACAGACATTCTCCTTTACCAGCTCACTTGGATGGCATCACATTAAGGAAGGGGCAAGGACATCCTTCTTTAGAGAGAAAAAAGAGAAATCACACAAGTGCTGCTACCTTACTTTTGGATGCCCCTGTTTTACTTCAGAACCAACTGAAGGCAGTCAGCTGTGAGAGGTGTGTGAGGTCTCCTCAGAAGTAAGCATCCATACGCGCTTGCTTTTAAGCTAATAGCTTTATTTACAGCATCAAGCGTTATAGGTTTCACAATTCATCATCCGTCTCGTCTGAATCAGATTCCCGGAATACCGGTTGGTGGCTCCTCCCCCAACATAAGAGCTTTGGGCAACCTAGGCGCCGCCCCCTTTCCTTCCGCTTCCGCGGTCTGGCCCTGAGCTGGGTGGCGCTAGTCGCCTCCCCTGCGTTCTCCTCTTCCATGCCAGTTGCCTCTGGGGCTTGGACAGCATCCTCCGCACTCATCTCCTCCCTGTTCCCCTCCACTTCCTGCTCCTCGCCTTCTGCCTGCACTGAAGCCCCGCTTGGGTCCCTAAGCCCTCCTTCTTCTTCCGGCGTGGCCAGGGCTTTCTCAGTATCCCACTGCCTCAGCACCATTTCTGGCGTTAACGGAGCTCCTCCTTGCATGGGCAATGCCTGTTCAGTCTCCCAGAGCTTCAGTACCGCTTCTGGAGTTAATTGCGCATTGTCTATGCTGCCAGTGTCTTCCGACCCTGCCTTGGGGCTAGGGTAGCCCCTGACAAAAGCCCTTATTAAACTGGTTTGGAAGTATAATAAGGAGTATAAGATAGCAGGATCCCGTGGTCTATGAAGGATGGTCTCGAAATGAAATGAAATGAATTAATTAATAATACATTAATTAATGTAATTAATGTTCAGTCATCAACATTTATTTATTTCAAATACTCCTTTAGCCTTCCCAAGGCATCTTTTATTAATAACAAATATACAATTTCATCAACAGCAAACATTAATCGATCAATCTTATGCATGTATACGCAGGATTCCCATTGAGTTCAGTGGGACTTGCACTCAGGGAAGTGTTATAGGATTGCAGCCTAAGCTATATAATTCAAATTCATATTGAAGACTCGGTTAAAATAAGCCTAAGTCAATGTGCCACGTGAGTGAGATGAATAAGCACCCAGCAATAAAAGATAAAGGGAGAGGGTTTACCCCAGCAATATATTTGTCAAAATTACAAATATGGTACCTAAATACAGACGGTTGTTTACCCTTGCTAGATTCAACGTGCTGCCATCCGCCTTATTGCAGGGCAGATTCGAGGGCAAACCATACTCGGAGCGAGTCTGACCCTGCAGCTTGATGGAGGTAGAAACTGTCTCTCATGCCTTGCTACGCTGTTGTTTCTACGGGGATATATGCTCGGTATTTATCACCCCTGTTATGCAGAAATTTCCAAAAGGGTCTGAATTTCAATGTTTAAAATCCCTGGTAGAGGACAAGGATCCAGAGATCACGCTAAATGTGGCCAAATTCTGTGTGATTGCCATAAAACTTAGGGAACAAGCTGTGCTATCATAATTCTTAAGGCCTTAGATGACAATTTTAGGTTATATTTTAGTGACTAAGATTTTAACCTTTATATTTTTAACTGCTGCCATATTTGTATTGTCCCTGTTGTACCTAATTGTATATTCAAATTTATCCCCATTGTGTTTTATAATTTCTCTGATATTGCATGTGAGCTGGAATTGGTCTGAGACCGAAATAATAAAGAAAGTCATTCATTCAAGTCAATAGTTTTCAACAAAATGAACAATAACACTTGCAGCAGGATATACAATAAAACTTTGGCTTACAGCTTCTTGAAAACCTGAACTGATGGACATGAAACTTTATACATATTATGATTGGGTTTAATAGCAGTATTCTCCAATGAGATCATAAAATTTTAGTATATCTGCCGAAAGGGGTGTGTGTGCATTTGTGTGTGTGTACACACACACACACACACACACACACACACACACACACAATATATATATGTCAGCCAACTCTGCAAAGTAGAGATGCCAGTAGAAATTCAACATGCCACTTTGTGACAAGAAAAGTTGTTCCAGCTCTTCAAGCGACTGCAAGTCTCCTACTGATCTGTCATAACTCAGAAGATGAACTAGGAATATTCAAAATGGTTATGCCTTCAGGTCTCCCAGAGTGAAAAAAGCCATCACTTTATTTCCCAACTTTTTGAGTATTTTGTCAATGGTGCATTTTCTTCTAATATTTAGCTTTCTTTTTGTGCTCCCATTAACTGGCTGATCCAGTTTCCAGGGAATCATGGCTGCTCTATTGCTGATGAAGATTTATTGTGGTATACTGATGTTTTCCCCGTGGTTCGGTAAGGCTCATGCAAGTATTCTGTGTTTTGCCTTGCAGCACAGAACATATTGATTTGAACCAGGGAGCAACCCATCCGCATAGTAAGAAAGCTATATTTTTATGTCAATCAGAGCTTTCAAGATTTTCATCAGGTTCAAATAAATATGATGGAAGGATCAGTGAGCAGGTGACTTGTAAAACCAGAGAGGAATATGGACAAGGCTTAAGTGCCAATGATTAGAACATCTCTTCTGTATGCCTCCTTCAATATCATACCTCAGTATTGTGCAGGTAGAGAAAGAAAAAAAGCAGGAGAGGAATGTTGAAAAATATTTCAGATCTTGGTGTACCATCCAAGATTGCCTCTTGCTCACCCCCCAACAGAATCGCTGCTCATCTAAAAGTTGCACATCAGAACATCTACAGTAATTTCCCTAGCTACTCAGCTGAGCCACCTCTATCTACCCTTTCTGCATCATGCCTCCACAACTTTCTCTATTGTTTCCAGGCATTATTGGTGTCATAGTTTTAGTTGCCATTTTTTTCTTATACTAAGAAATGTGTAAAAAGGTAAAAGAAAGGTAAAGGATCCCTGGACGGTTAAGTCCAGTCAAAGGTGATTATGGAGTTGCGGTGCTCATCTCGCCTTCAGCCCAAGGTAACCGGCGTATGTCCACAGACAGCTTTCCAGGTCATGTGGCCAGCATGACTAAACTGCTTCTGGCACAATGGAACACCGTGACGGAAACCAGAGCACATGGAAACACCTTCCCGCCACAGCGGTACCTATTTATCTACTTCTACTGGTGTGCTTTTGAACTGCTAGGTTGGCAGGAGCTGGGACAGAGCAATGGGAGCTCACCCCATCACACGGATTCAAACCTCTGGCCTTCCGATTGGCAAGCCCAAGAAGCTCAGTGGTTTAGACCACAGCGCCACCCGCTCGGTTCTCTAACCTGTGGCAACTTTCCCCTCCCCTACATTGTGCATGTATAAGCATGTACAATGGATCAAGAAAGATAGTGGCTGAGACTTCTGGGAAAGAATTTATAATGAATTGAAAAAGGTGTTGAAAAACACATTTAGTAAGACACCAGAAACCATTTTACTTGGTATTGTAAAACAGGAAATCCCAAAATGTGATAGGACTTTCTTTATGTATGCCACAACAGCAGCTAAAATTTTGATAGCTAAAAACTGGAAGTCAGAGGAATTACCAATGATAGAAGAATGGCAGATGAAAATGATGGACTATATGGAACTTGCTGAGCTGACTGGGAAACTTTGTGACCAGAGGGAGGAAACGGTGGAAGAAGATTGGAAGAAATTCAAATCATATCTAAAAAAGTATTGTAAGATTAAAGAGTAGAAGTAAGCTGAAAGATAAGTGAGGCTGTAGATTTAGAAAGTAGATTTAAGCTTTATAATTGCTTGATAAATGATATGGATAATAGAAAAGAAGAGATGCTAAGGTTAATTAATCAAAAACAGTTTTCAAGGATGTAAAGAAATTACTAAAGATGATTTACAAGGTACGCAGGAAGAGAGGGCTGGAGGAAGTCAACTCACAATGATAAGAAACAATGACAGGTTAAAAGGATTCATGTATGTTATATTCATGTATGTTATTTATTTATACCACACCCATCTGGCTGGGTTTCCCCAGACACCCCAGACACCAACAGAATATTAAACTCATGATAAAACATCAAACATGTTTATTAATAATAATAATAATAATAATAATAATAATAATTATTATTATTATTATTATACCACACCCACTACTGAGAAGGCCCTCTATTTAGGTGCTAACCATTGATGAGCAACTTCAAGGTTCCTGGTTTCCCTTCTTACGATATCTTTAAACTGGATGTGGACTAGAGAGCTATGTGAACAGAGGGCTTCTTTAACTAAAAGACTGTCCTCAGTAATGTAGGACACAAGATCACTTTACACATTCCAGGATCAGCAGGTAAATTCCTCTATTTGAACCGTGTCATAGGAGAAGCTGACCTTTTTTGCTGTGTTTTCACAAGGTTGACTTGGTCCAAGTCTGTATGTTCAGCCTTGCTGTTTGGGGGAAAAAAGTCTTGCTCCACTTTGCGAAAAGTTTGAGGGAAAGGAATGCTAATCCTAAAGCTCTTCCCTTTGAAATGTCAAACGAAGAGTTTAACCTGCAGACATCGGGACTCACATAAAGTGAGTTGTGATCTGTCATTAAATGCCTGAAAACTGAGGGGAAAGACATATAAGAAATCTAGGATAAGAACTCATGCCATACAGATCCTTGCCTGAATTATATATTAATGCAGCTTACAGTCTAAGAGCATCAACGTGTGATTGGTAAGGTTGAAAGATCCACAAAGCAAACCAGATGATTTCTGGCACCTGTATTTGCAACTCAGATGACAGTTGTTATTGGTACCATGCAAGAAAACCCAAGTTTATATGTGCTCATTTATTAAAAGTCACCCCCATTTAATCAGGCTTACATGATATTTGTGACTTATTGCACTAAATAAAACCCATCATAAAAGAGCAGACATTCAGACATTTGGACAAATGGAATAGGAATGCTAGGGTGAGAGGTAATGGTTTATAATATTACTATATGAGACCTTCTATGACGGTATCTTGGCAATATTTTTTAAATGTTGTGTGAATTAATATGAAGTGATTATGATGCTTTCAAGTTGGCTAATCAGAGAGTAAGATTAGGAACATTTTCAAAAAGAAGCACGAAGCAATGAGAAATATATAGAGTCACAGCTGCAAAATATTTTTATAAGCAATAATGTTACTTGTTTGAAGTGCGTGGTTGCATCAGTTTTCTCTCTCCTCTTGAGAGTTGGCATTCCAACAGAGTGGTTTTCAAACTTTCTTACCTAGAGGGAATCTTTTCCACATTGATCATTCTTATGAACCTGTGGCCTATACAACCTCCGTACTCTGCGGCCAATACTGGATTGGATTCCAAGGTGTGTACTCAGTTCACAAAGGGGATTATTGGCCAGGGCTGTTGAACCTCACTTTTGCCCTGCTTGAACTGAAAGTTCGGCCCAGAATAGGACATTCCACTTTCACTACACATTATAGGGAAAGTTCACTAATGGAAGGCAAGCTGTCTTGCAGAGAAGCTTGGCCATTGTTTCTGATCTCAGAAAGATTAATTTTTCGGGTGCAGGGTGTGTGTGTCCCTGTCTTCACTATCAAGAACAGTATGTTTCTGAATACTAGTTTCTAGGAATCACAGGTGTGGAGAGCACTGTTGCACTCAGGTCTTGCATATGGGTTCCTCTAGGCACTTGATTGGCTTTCTTATTTTTAAACTACCATTGCCACCAAAAGAAAAAAAAAGCCTGGGCATAATATTTTGGTCCAGCACTAGCTAAAACCCAGCACAGTCACTTTTTTGTGACTGCTTTGTTAAAGGAACAATAGCTATGATATGGGATTCTTTACCCCATTCCTACATCCTCCTTCTCATTTAAGCACCAGTCCATTACCAGCAGATCCCAGGGTTAGTTACCAAAACATAAAACGAATGACAGTCACAGAAACAGAAAAGACACATTGCAGGTAAATAAGTGCATCTTCAGCACTGGTGTTTCCTAAACTTGGGTCTCCAGCTGTTTTTGGACTGCAAATCCCAACATCCCTAGCTAGCAAGACCAGTGGTCAGGGATGATGGGAATTGTAGTCCTCAAACAACTGGGGACCCAAGTTTTGGAAACACTTTTTGGCATTCTCTGAAAGCCATAAAGTGAAGGTGCCAGATGCACGTCTGTGGTTAGGGAATCCCACAACTCAGCCCCCAACCCATTTATTTTGTTGGTACCTATTGAGAACTTCTCACCCTATAGTATATCCAAAGCTATATTAACTTTTCAACGAGTGCTTAAAATTTTGATTCATTAATTACACAAATTAAAAGTTTTATACACACCAATTGGTGTAATTAATAAATAAATCAAAGTATTAATCACAAATTAAAATGTTCCACTGTGTTGGCTATACTATATGTTGAGAAGTTCTATCTTAATATTGCCCTAACACTTTTAGCACACAGACACAAACATTTGCTTCTGGGAATATTTTCATTAATATTGGTGTTAGTACCGTTCCTTTCCTCTCCAAGAGGATAATGAGAAATGTTCATATATGAAACAGATGCAGGGTAACAGTAATTACTATTCACTGAGCATCTGAAGAAGCTTCTGATAGCTGAACTCACAGAAACACCAGTCACTACAGTAGGTCTCAGCTTTGACCATAACTTATTTTTCTTTGAGTCTTGGAGTCCCAGACATGAGGAAGGGGCTGGAGCCCTGTCAATAACTGTGTCTGGTTACCCAAGGGAGATTAGACATTCAGTCTGTGCTCACATCCTACTACTACACTAAGGGAAAACTGGTCACCCTAAAATTTCTGCTGTTTAAAATTTAGATCAAATATATTTATCTATTTTAATTAATTATTGCTTTTGCACCCCACTTTCTGCCAAGGAGTTCAAGATATCACACATGGTTCTCCCCCTGCCCATTTTATTCACTGCAGCCCTGTCACCTGACTCTAACTTAGGTTAGAAGACAGTGACTGTCCCAAGGCCGCCTTGTGGGTTTCATGGCTGAGAGAGAATCTCCCAAGTCCTAGATTGACCTGCTAACCAATACACTACACTTGCTCACCACACCGAGTCAAAATATTTAAATGTTCTGACCAAGCATCAATCCATCTGTCAAATAATTATCACAGTCAACCAACCATTAAAGAAAGTACAAACTGTAAAAAATATATAATCACAGCCTCAGAAGAACAGAGGTGCCAAGTTAAGAGCTACCAATCATAGCAGCCTATGAGCTATCACAATACTCATATATATTTCCTCCCCTCCCCTGGAAAATGTTCAGAAAGGTCTCCAATGACCTTAGTCGAGGGGGAGCAATAGGGTGTCCTCAAGATGATGTTGGAGGTCAGCTCAGCTCTATATGCCTGAAGAAGAAGAGTTTGGATTTGATATCCCGCTTTATCACTACCCAAAGGAGTCTCAAAGCGGCTAACATTCTCCTTTCCCTTCCTCCCCCACAACAAGCACTCTGTGAGGTGAGTGGGGCTGAGAGACTTCAAAGAAGTGTGAATAGCCCAAGGTCACCCAGCAGCTGCATAGAATCATAGAATCATAGAATCATAGAATCATAGAGTTGGAAGAGACCACAAGGGCCATCCAGTCCAACCCCCTGCCAAGCAGGAAACACCATCAAAGCATTCCTGACAGGTGGCTGTCAAGCCTCTGCTTAAAGACATCCAAAGAAGGAGACTCCACCACACTCCTTGGCAGCAAATTCCACTGTCGAACAGCTCTTACTGTCAAGAAATTCTTCCTAATGTTTAGGTGGAATCTTCTTTCTTGTAGTTTGAATCCATTGCTCCGTGTCCGCTTCTCTGGAGCAGCAGAAAACAACCTTTCTCCCTCCTCTATATGACATCCTTTTATATATTTGAACATGGCTATCATATCACCCCTTAACCTTCTCTTCTCCAGGCTAAACATACCCAGCTCCCTAAGCCGTTCCTCATAAGGCATCGTTTCCAGGCCTTTGACCATTTTGGTTGCCCTCCTCTGGACACGTTCCAGCTTGTCAATATCCTTCTTGAACTGTGGTGCCCAGAACTGGACACAGTATTCCAGGTGAGGTCTGACCAGAGCGGAATACAGTGGTACTATTACTTCCCTTGATCTAGATGCTATACTCCTATTGATGCAGCCCAGAATTGCATTGGCTTTTTTAGCTGCTGCATCACACTGTTGACTCATGTCAAGTTTGTGGTCTACCAAGACTCCTAGATCCTTTTCACTTGTACTGCTCTCAAGCCAGGTATCACCCATCCTGTATTTGTGCCTTTCATTTTTTTTGCCCAAGTGTAGTACTTTACATTTCTCCCTGTTAAAATTCATCCTGTTTGCCTTGGCCCAGTTCTCTAATCTGTTAAGGTCATTTTGAAGTGTGTTCCTGTCCTCTGGGGTATTAGCCACCCCTCCCAATTTGGTGTCATCTGCAAACTTGATCAGGATGCCCTCAAGCCCATCATCCAAGTCATTGATAAAGATGTTGAATAAGACTGGGCCCAAGACAGAACCCTGTGGCACCCCACTAGTCACTTCTCTCCAGGATGAAGAGGAGCCATTGATGAGCACCCTTTGGGTTCGGTCAGTCAGCCAGTTACAAATCCAATGAATGGTAGCATTGTCTAGCCCGCATTTTACCAGCTTCTTTACAAGAATATCATGGGGCACCTTGTCAAAGGCCTTGCTGAAATCAAGATAGGCTACATCCACAGTGTTCCCTTCGTCTACCAGGCTTGTGATTCTGTCAAAAAATGAGATCAGATTAGTCTGACATGACTTATTTTTCAGAAACCCATGCTGACTTTTAGTGATCACAGCGTTCCTTTCTAGGTGCTCACAGACCGTTTGCTTAATGATCTGCTCTAGAATCTTTCCTGGTATTGATGTCAGGCTGACTGGGCGGTAATTGTTTGGGTCCTCTCTTTTCCCCTTTTTGAAAATAGGGACAACATTTGCCCTCCTCCAGTCTGCTGGGACTTCACCTGTTTTCCAAGAATTCTCAAAGATTACTGCCAGTGGTTCTGAAATCACCTCTGCCAGTTCTTTTAATACTCTGGGATGTAGTTCATCTGGCCCTGGAGACTTGAATACATCTAAACTAGCCAAGTGTGCTTGTACTACCTCCTTACTTATTCTGGGCTGTGTTTCCCCTGCTGAATCATCTGCTCCATATTCTTCAGGTCGGGCATTGTTTTCTTTTTTGGAGAAGACTGAGGCAAAGAAGGTATTGAGGAGTTCTGCCCTTTCTGCGTCCCCTGTTCGCATTTCACCTTCTTCTCCTCTAAGTGACCCCACTGTTTCCTTGTTCTTCCTTTTGCTACGGACATACCCATAAAAACTCTTTTTATTGCTTTTAACCTCTCTAGCAAGCCTGAGTTCATTCTGTGCTTTAGCTTTTCTGACTTTGTCTCTACATGTGCTGGCTATTTGTTTGAATTCCTCTCTGGTGGTTTCCCCCTTTTTCCATTTCTTGTACATATCCCTTTTAAATCTTAACTCAGTTAAAAGTTCATTAGATAGCCACCCTGGCTTCTTTAGGCACCTTCCATGTTTTCGTCTTATTGGTACTGCTTGAAGTTGTGCTTTTAATATCTCCCTTTTAACAAACTCCCATCCATCATGAACTCCCTTCCCTTTTAGTATTACTGACCATGGGATCACACCCAGCATTTCCCTAAGTTTTCTGAAGTCGGCTTTCTTAAAGTCTAGAATTTGAGTCTTAGTATGCTTGGTTGCTCCTTTCTGATGTATAATAAACTCCAGAAGAGCATGATCACTCCCACCTAATGATCCTACCACTTCTACCCCACTAACCAGGTCAAATGTGGAGGAGCATGTGGAGGAGCGGAGATGCGAACCTGGTTCACCAGATTACGGGACTACCGATCTTAACCACTACACCACACTGGTGTATGACCATTGGCCATAGTAGCTGTGGTTGATGGGAGTTGGAGTCAAACCACAACTGCAGGCATCATATTGGCAATTGCCAATATGTACTTAGGAGTATGTCAGATATCACCCATTTTGTATTTGTGGGTAACAGCATAACTGTTGGGACAGTGGAAGATTTCCTCAATATTTTAAGGAAATTTGCCAAATTTTCCCAGACATCTCGGTGATGTTCACCCTGACACTGTTACCGACTACCATTTTCCAGGAAATTCCAGATGTATGGAAACCCTACTCAACATGAATATTGACTTCTTCATGCATGCTTCTCACCGTCCAATTTTCTCCTTTCCCTGATCTGCTGTTGCTTTGATATCATAGTTTATTGTGCTCTACTTCCTGGGAATAGACACATGGACAATACCAGCCATGTGGAAAAAACCAAATGGCACTTTGTCAACATAGAGCCAGAGCTGGCAGTATGTCGATATCACTGAGGACACAGACTAGCATCGCCTTCAGTGGACAAACACGTCAGCTCTCTTTCTCCATCGTAGCTGAAATATTGCTAAAAACGTGGAGGCTGTTCTCCATGGACCTAAATGTTCAGAAAAATTGCCCCTCCTTTTGACCAGCTTTATAGAAGGTGTCAAATGAAGATGCAAACTCAAAACTGCTTCCACAACAGAAAGTTTAACCTTCAGAAACAACAATTCAGGACTAATGGGTACAATAAAACCCCTCAATGATATAACATGCTTGACATCAAAAGCAAACACTCTTTCAATAGAATAATGCTGTAACTGTTTCCTTCCTCCCAGCTGTTCGGGATAATTTGACATTTTTCATTACTTGTTGGCTAACAAGGGTCTGGATATTGCAACTAGAAGCTTATTTATTTCGTAATGTATCATAATGTGTCCAGGTGCTTTACTGCTCTGTATGTCTGGCTGTGACTTGATTTAATTTTTTTAAGCCTATAAGAAGCAAATGTTGCAAGTAGAGCCTTTTTCTAGATCCATTTGGCAGCTTGGAATCTGATTTGCTTTCTGAGAGCAAGGTTATATTCAGTTGCCTTTTCTAAGAAAGGGTGGGGGTTTGACTGGCTTAAAATGTGTTGATTTCAAAAGCTCATTTTTGTATTGACAACATCCTCTCTGTGTTTCAACATCAGTACCGAACCAGAAAAGTCAGCATTGTTAACTGCATTTATTTTTCCCCCTCCATGGTGCTCCTTTGTAATAGATGGTTATTATTTCTATGCTTAGTAACATGTTCTGAAACCATGAATTGTTTTAATTCAGTTCTTGACATTTCCATGGGGGGGGGGAGAACATGTGGAAATTCTCTAGCATTTTAGTGCACATTTTGCCTGACATGCATATTTTTGAAGAGCCATTTCCCTAACTATAGTGTGTTTCTGTACATTATTTTCATTGGTGGATGCATTTATGTACACATTACTTTGCTGGAAAATTGTGTTGCAAAATTCAGAGAATTTCAAATTTCAAAGGATGGCTATGTTTCTGCTCTCATATTGTATTGGAACGTTCAAATTAGGTAGGTAGCTTTGCTCTGCATGTCCCTGTACCTGGCAGGAGGTTGTGCCAGTGTGACAGAGGAAACAGACAATGGCACACAGTAGCTATGGTCATAAACCTTAACCTTATGGTCTTACCCTTACTTTATAGCTGATTCCCTTTGCTGAATGTAATTTGAAGGGCCAAAATATCAGCCGGTCACTGTCATCACACAATCTCTTTCACAATTCACTGGTCATTTGTATTTCCCTTGTGTCAATTTACTGAGACACAGTTTCATTCCTGGGTGACTAGGATTGAGGGGGTGGACATTTCTCCGAAATGTATGTGGAAGAGTTCAATGGGAAGTACACTAGTATCCTGTAGCCAGGACATGGGAATGGATCCAATGGCTTTCTGACCTTATAGTGGCTGGTCAACAGAAGCCAGGCACCAAGGTAGCATGAATTCCCAATCCCTTTCTAATAGAGAATATTGCATTCTGCCCCTTCCCAGCCAGCCAGCTGATGCTGAAGTGTGAACCTATGGGACCAAGTAATGATTCCCTCTTGATTCAGAGTCACTATTGGACCAGGAGAAGTTGCTTGCTCTGCGCTGTGGGACCAGTGTGTTGGTCTGAGGAAGATCAGTGGAAGGTGCAATAGCTCACAACTGGCAGGGTCAGTACAAATAAAAGAATGCAGTATTGGATGAAAAGATGTCACTATGTACCCAGAGACAGCTGTTAAGGTGCCTTAATCAGAGACTCAGAGCTACTGTACTGGGCTCAGAAAGTCAGGAAATAGGCACTTTGAGGACACCCTGACTCATTCATCCAAAGTTCAGGTTGTGGTGATGAGAACAGGATTCTGCCACAAAGAAGGTGTGGCTGGAAAAGGCCAGGATGACAAATTACACTAAAGCACGATGGTGTCACTCTAAACATCGGGTCTGCAATAATTAAGGCACTCCGCTCAAGTGAGTTTTGAACCTAAATATTTAGATTTGATTTGTTTCAGAGCCCTTTAGAATGGATAAAATTGTGGCCCTTATTTAAACCCATGCCTTACCTCTTAATTTCTGGACCTGGAGATGAGTTCCAGAAAAGTGTTTAGCACAGCTCTGTGACTCTCCTGTCTCCTGTTTCCATTTCTTTCTGTTACCTGCTCTCCAAGCACAGTCACATATTTCAATATGTCCTCTTTCCTCACCACTTTTGACTCTCCCAAAATTCTTCTACCTGTCCACACAATGGTACAGTTTTCTCTAACTCCTTCTAGGAACGCATACAACTCTTTTCCTTTGATTCTTTTTTCTCTGCACACTGTGGAAGAAATACATGTACTAGCTTCACTTTCAAACCCTTGGAAACTCATCCCTTAGTCCACATTTTCTCTACTTTCTTTTTAACCAAGGTAATTTAATCTGAATCATTCCCCCCCACCCCCTACAGTTTAGCTTGATTTTCAGAAATACAGATTTCTGGGAAGGTCACTTAGAAGTAATATTCTTTATTGGAGCCACAAATGTGTCCTATTTTCTCCTGGTTAGCCATGAAGCAAGATCATTGATTCAAATTGCTCAGAGCTGTGTTCACAGCAAGCGAGGAGTGACATTCCCCACCCAATCCTCTGTCTCAATACCTAGGGCTTGCTCTCCTATTGCCTTACACCTTGTGGAGTCGTTTATGGCTATACCAATAATCACCATTGCAATTCAGTATCCTCCAGTGTACTTTAGTTAAATCCATCTAGGGACTAAGAAAATGACCTTTCTGATTTTGTGCTACATTACTTCATATAACAATTTCCCCCTTTAAAAGCCACATGGTTGCTTTGAAGTTTAGGGATTTATCCTTCGCAGCTCCAAAGACTCTGGCTTCCTCTTTCATTTAGACAGTTTTATAACATCTTTCTATTTTTCTACTTGTTAGTTGTAAATCTAATGTTTGTTCTGCATGGACACTGAAGTTCTGAAATAATGGAAATGACTTCTAGGTTGTGCTCCACCACCTCCACCACCCCACTGAAATGATGGACCAGATTAAGATTACTTTAAAAAAAAAGCTTGACTCAGTGGTCCTTGCTCCTCCAACAAGTAGTAGAAACTGGTGTCCTTCTCACTTCACAGTCATGGAGCAATGGGCAATTGGAGCAGATGGCAATGATATGTTGCTTCTTAACTTTCCCCAATTTTAGCCAATGTGTCCCTCTATAACTCTCTAAAACAGTGAGCAAAAGAGGATTGCAGGCAATAAGAAGCTGGGTCCTCCTGCCCTTGGTTAAGAGCAGTGGACTCGTGGGTTCGCTTCCCTGCTCCTCCACATGCAGCCCCTGGGTGACCTTGGGCTAGTCACACTTCTCTGAAGTCTCTCAGCCTCACTCACCTCACAGAGTGTTTGTTGTCAGGGAGGAAGGGAAAGGAGATTGTTAGCCGCTTTGAGACTCCTTAAGGGGAGTGAAAGGTGGAATATCAAGTCCAAACTCCTCCTCCTCCTTCTTCTTCTGTGTATCTGAAGTGTGCATGCACACGAATGCTCATACCAATAGCAAACTTAGTTGGTCTCTAAGGTGCTACTGGAAGGATTTTTTTATTTTTTATTTTGTTTCGACTATGGCAGACCAACACGGCTACCTACCTGTAACTTCTTCTTCTTCGTAATTCAAGTACTAGAAGGGAGGGGGAATATATCTGCTACTGCTCCCTCTTTGGCCAATGTCTGAGGTCAGACTGTCCCCCCCCCTTGTGATGGTGCAGCAGGGAGAAGTCCAGTGGTCATTGTTCCTCTGGCAAATGGCACAGGTCAGAATGATGCTACACTTACTTTAAGGGACTGGGGGATATGGATATAAGCTAGATGTAACTGGAAACAATGGGAGGCCAAAACTCTGAAAACTTTTAGTACAATCCTGTGAAAGTAAGTGCATCTAAGTCCAATTGAAATGGACTGAAATTCAGCCCTTGCGGTCTTGATTCTCAAGAAAATCAGGACAGAGATGTTGCCTCTATTCAGCAGCTGAATGCCATCCACAGGGCCCCCAACTACAGGTTTATCCCTTGCACAGCTCCACCAGAAAAACTGAATTCTTCAAAGAGTATCATACTTAGACACAAAATAATGCCCTCCAGTACTCTTGATTGCATAAGTTTAATGTACAGCTTTCCATGATAAATTATTAACTCAGCAATTATTAGCATGGATGAAAAATTTAAGTATTATTTTAATAACTCATTATGTGACTTCAAAATATGGTAGAAACGTGTTTGTTTTTATTTTGGTCTATATGGATTACCATATGGATCCCCGTATGTCAACAGTCTCATTATTAGCATGCTAATTTTTGCAAAGCCTGATTGTTTCAGAAGGCAATAAATATTCTGTAGTCATTTAAGAACATAGAGGCTTGCTGGATCACACCAATGGCCCATCTAATCCAGCATTCTGTTATCACATTGGCCAACCAGATCCCTGCATTGATCTGGCAAGCAGGACCTGAGCACAAGAACACTCTCCCATTTTGTGGATTCCAAAAACTGATATTCAGAAGTATTGCCACTTCTGACCATGGGGGTAGAACATAGTCATTGTGACTAGTAGCCATTGACAGCCTTGTCCTTCATGAATTTGTCCAATTCTCTTTTAAAGGCATTGACATGGGTGGCCATAACAGTTTCTTATGGGAGTGAATTCAATGAAAACTATGCACTTTATGAACAAATACTTTTTTTATCAGTCCTGAATCTTCCATCATTGGATGCTCAAGAGTTCTAGTTTCACTGGAGTTATAGCATTATAGAATCATAAAATCGTAGGGCTGGAATGGACCCAAGAGTCATCTAGTCCAACCCCTTTGCAGTGCAGGAATCTCAGCTAAAGCATCCATGGCAGATGGTCGTCCAACCTCTGCTTAAAAACCTCCAAAGAAGGAGGGTCCACAACCTCCTAAGGCAGACTGTTCCACTGTTGAACAGCTCTTACTGTCAGAAAGTATTTTCATGTGTTAAGTTGGAATCTCCTTTCCTGTAACTTGAAGCCATTGGTTTGAGTCCTACCCTCCAGAGCAGAAGGAAACAAACTTGTTCCCTCTTCCATGTGACAAGCCTTTAGATATTTGAAGATGGTGATCATATCTCCTTTCGATCTCCTCTTGACCTCAACAGGACCTCCTCTGACCTCCTCACGACCTCAACATTATTCCATAATTTCTTAACATTCTCTATGTACCTCTGGCTACCTCTGATGGTTTTCTGATGATAACAACAACAAACATTTCAAGTACTTGCAGAGGTCATTTAATACTTTCCCAAGGTATCCTATTGAAGATGTAAACTTATGCTGAAATCTATGGGACCATCTATGGTTCACATCTACATTCCTATGCATAATAACATGGAAATCAATCTCACTTAAAGCATAGCTAGGAGTAAGTTGTGCATCTCATTACATGGCTGGTTTCTCAGAACTTTCCAGATCAGTCTTAGATCTCAAGAAGTCACCTTAAAATATAGTTGTTGTGGTGTGTGTGTGTGTGTGTAGGATATTGATAGATGATAGTAGGATTAGTAGTGCCACAGTAATGTTATCTCGAAAACTCATGCTGCTATTTCAAGATACCACCAATCTCTCTGACATGTCAACAGTGACCTCTAATTGATTTACCTCAGGCAAGTCAGTTCACTTTGAAGGAAGGTGCTGAGGCCAAAAAACTCTAGTAGCATTTTCCATTAAATTGCACTTAGTCTAACAATTTTAGTTATCCCATGTCATAACAGTTGCAAGGCATGCCCGTTTTGTACTTTTCATACTGGACAAGTTGCTTATCTGGTGCAAACGGAGGAAATTTAATTACTCTGTTGGAAAACTTAAAGAGACATCATCTGGTCAGTCCACTTTAGTTAATGCAGATAAAATATTGTAGCTGTTTTGTGTGCATGTGGAGGCAAATCTAAAAGAGGCAAAGGCAAATCTCAAGGCAAATCTTAAAAAATGTAGTATAAACACTGACAACTGGGAAACACTGGCCTGCGAGCGCTCCAGTTGGAGAACAGCCTTTCCCAAAGGTGTCATGGGCTTTGAAGATGCTCAAACTCAGGATGCAAGGGAGAAAGGTGCTAAGAGGAAGGCATACTTGGCAAATACTTGACCACACCATGATCAACTCCCCCCCAGAAACCTATGTCCCCACTGTTGAAGGATGTGTGGATCCAGAATTGGCCTCCACAGTCACTTATGGACTCATTGTTAAAACCGTGTCTATGGAAGACAATCTTACTTGGCTATGAGTGATCACAGAAGAGGAAGAAGAAGAAGAAGAAGAAGAAGAAGAAGAAGAAGAAGAAGAAGAGGAAGTGTGGAGATTGTATGCAACCGTCTTCATGAAGTGTTTGAAGGTAAATGAGCAAAACAAGGCAGAAATATAAAAAGCTCTCTTCACGTGTCCCAAACTAACATGTAAGCGGCTGGAGGAACAAATCCAACAGTTTCCATTGGGAAGACTGCTTCTGCTCATGGAAGCTCTTCACATGAAGTGGAATCCTGATTTTCCATGTTTCTGCATCATGGCAGGAATCTTTGCAAGTAGATGCAAACTTCCTGCTTCACACATTCACCCTCAGATTTGCAGAGGGCAATGGGGATGGGGCACACTATCACATGTTAATTTGTCCAGTTGCAGGAACTCTTGTAGGAGCTAAATTCTGATTGCTTCATGCTGCCATATGGTCATGGCCCTTGATGTCATGGCACTGTGGTCTAATCCACTGAGCCTCTTGGGCTTACTGATCAGAAGGTTGACGGTTCGAATCCCCGTGACAGGGTGAACTCCTGTTACTCTGTCCTAGCTCCTGCCAACCTAGCAGTTTGAAAGCTCGGCAGTGCAAGTAGATAAATAGGTACCTCTGTGGCGGGAAGGTAAATGGCATTTCCATGCACTCTGGTTTCCATCACGGTGTTCCATTGCACCAGAAGCGGTTTAGTCATGTTGGCCACATGACCTGGAAAGCTGCCTGTGGTCAAACGCCAACTCCCTTGACCTGAAAGCGAGATGAGTGCCACAACTCCATAGTCGCCTTTGACTGGACTTAACCATCCAGTGGTCCTTTACCTTTACCTTTACCTTTACCTTCACCTTCACCTTTACCACAACAAGTAGTACTCCATAACAGGAAGTGTTTGCAAATTGAACACTCCATGGGAACCAGGCTGCCAGCACCTGATTTTGAGTAGCCATCCATTTGTGAGAGTTACACATTTTACTTTCCCTCTCATGACTGAATCAGAGAGAGAGAAAGATCCACAGAGTGGGAAAATGATATTCTGTTTCTGACTGCATTTTGCATTTAAGGTTTAATTAGCAATTTAACACATTTTGCATCCAGTCTGACCATCTTATCCATTTGCTGCCCACATCTTCTGCAAGGTTAAATATTCAGTTACTTAAAATAGTTCCATTTAAAGATTTTATTCCCCTGCTCTGAGAAATGTTACTGATCTCATTGAAACTCTTAAACTTCCCACATAGTTCCTACATATACTTTGCTGGCTTAGGTCCTACAAACTTTGCTACAAATTTGCCTCAAAGCTCTGTGACAATTTGCCTCAAAATGTTAACATGGCACAAGTTCAGTGGAGACTGGTTTTCCTAGGGCAGGCAGGGCCCTGCCCTGCCAAAGAGAACTGCAAACAAAAACTTTAACTCTCATCTAATGCCAGACAAAAGAGGGGAGAGGATCATACTAATGGTTTTGGGGCTGCATTTTCTGTTGTTGTTGTTGTTGTTGTTGTTGTTGTTGTTGTTCAGTCGTTCAGTCGTGTCCGACTCTTCGTGACCCCATGGACCAGAGCACACCAGGCACGCCTATCATTCACTGCCTCTCGCAGTTTGGCCAAACTCATGTTAGTGGCTTCGAGAACACTGTCCAACCATCTCATCCTCTGCCGTCCCCTTCTCCTTGTGCCCTCAATCTTTCCCAACATCAGGGTCTTTTCTAGGGAGTCTTCTCTTCTCATGAGGTGGCCAAAATACTGGAGCCTTAACCTCAGGATCTGTCCTGCTAGTGAGCACTCAGGGCTGATTTCTTTAAGAATGGATAGGTTTGATCTTCTTGCAGTCCATGGGACTCTCAAGAGTCTCCTCCAGCACCATAATTCAAAAGCATCAATTCTTCGGCGATCAGCCTTCTTTATGGTCCAGCTCTCACTTCCGTACATTACTACTGGGAAAACCATAGCTTTAACTATACGGACCTTTGTTGGCAAGGTGATGTCTTTGCTTTTTAAGATGCTGTCTAGGTTTGTCATTGCTTTTCTCCCAAGAAGCAGGCATCTTCTAATTTCGTGACTGCTGTCACCATCTGCAGTGATCATGGAACCCAAGAAAGTGAAATCTCTCACTGCCTCCATTTCTTCTCCTTCTATTTGCCAGGAGGTAATGGGACCAGTGGCCATGATCTTAGTTTTTTTTATGTTGAGCTTCAGACCATTTTCTACCCCAATGCAATTTCTGCTGTATGACAGACTATCTCATATTTCACCATCATATCTGGGCTTCTACCTTACCCCATGGTTCCTCAGATGGCATAACTGACGTATTTATTTCTGCTAATAATATAAACTTTCTTCAAGTTATCTTTGAAACCATCCTACTGATATTTTTCCTGAGCAGGATTTCACAAATTAGGCACAATTCAGTAGAAAGTGTAAGAAATGAAAGGAAATTTGATTTTGTCTGTTTATTACATGTTTGCCTGTCTCCTATATGTTTGTGTTCTCTTTCTTACTGTATTAATTTCAAAATATGCACCAGCTTTCAAGGCAAGTTGAATAAAACAGATGTTTTCCACACATCAAATGAAGACAAATATTCCATCTGCTTTATGTGAAGATAATCACAGAATGATATAGTGATGCAGGAGATGATTTTGTCTGCTCACTTCTATTTTCACTCTTGACTACATTTCAACCACATATTCAGAGTATCTTTTGATAGTGCTTTCTCCCCCTTAATTTCCCTTCAGTCTGTTCAAGGAAATGTGAATATATAATGAGCATCAATAATTATAGAGCGCATCTTCCTCCCAGACATTTTCTGAAATAATTAGCAGAACAGTCCCCCCGCCCTCCGTACCAAGAACAGTTGAGGTAGACAGAGCAGTTGAAAACTATCCAATTTTATTTTACTATTCTGTGGTTTTCTGTATGTGGAAAAGCTGGTAGCTTTGGTTTCTTATACAGCGGTACCTCCGGTTTCGAACGGGATCCGTTCCGGAGGTTTGGCCGGATCCCGAGGTTTTCTCAACCCGAGGAGAAGTGGTAGACCACTTCTGCGCATGTGCGCGTGGTGAAACACTTCCAGGTTTGCCGCTTTCACAACCTGAAGTTTACGTTACCCGAGGGTAACATAACCCAAGGTGCTACTGTACAATGAATTCTGGTTGTTTGACCTGTTCCAAAGTAAAATCAGACATTATAAGAATTACCAACTTAATTATCAGAAGCAGATTACTTGGAATCCTATATTTCAGTGTCTACTTACTGATGTCTACAGGAGCTTTTACAAACTGCTGTGCTAGGAGACCCTAGTACAGTGGTACCTCGGTTTTCGAACATCTCCGTTGATGAACATTTTGGTTTTCGAATGCTGTAAACCCAGAAGTAAATGCTTTGGTTTTCAAACACTTTTTGGAAGTCAAACATGCCACGCGGCTTCCGTATTGAGTTTTCCGTTTTGAGCTTTCCGTTTTGAGGCTTCCATATTGAGTTTTCGGATTTTGAACGTTTCAGAACTCGAACGGTCTTCCGGAATGGATTACATTTGAAAACTGAGGTACCACTGTAGTAGTTCGCATAGTGGGCAAAGTCTAAAAAATGAGGCATCCCCACATGAGGGCTTCGGCCCCAGCAGAATCATTTGCTTGCCCCCCCATAGGGACTCCTGGAGCTCCCTAACAAGTGGAAATTTTCCAGAGCCCTCAGATCGGCTCAGAGTAAGAAGTGCCTAGATAAACATGTGTACTTCACAATCTTGAAACAGATACGTGTTTACAGCTTTAATATAAGATCTGTATCAGACAAGCTTTGTGCCACACCTGTAACACACATCTAATCAATTAGGACAATTAACATACTGTCAGGTTCCCTTATTGGTTGTTCAATAGAAAAGCCAAGCCATTTGTCTTTTAGTTCTTTTATTCAGTGCCAAGCTATATACAGTGCAGAGCTCAGTCTTATCCTGTCTGTTCACTCACTAGCAGACTCCGGAAGTGCCTCCCTCCTGTTTTGGCGCCAACACCACAATCTTGGCAGCCTAAATTGCCTCCTCCTCCTCCTACGTAATCTATGCGCTGGACCTGATGTCTCTCCCTCCGATCTAGCCTGCTGAGTGGTGCCAAGTCTCCCAGCCACTAACTGCTTCTTCCCCGAGGGACTGCTGGTTTCACTCAAAGATGAATCTGTAGTTAGAACAGGTGGTGGCTCTCTATAAACACTCAGAGCTGGACTGGCAGGGGCAGGCAGATCCCTGGCACATACCAATAATTAATTGGTGAGTAAGTGGAGCGGGATGGTGACAGCAGCATGGGTTTAGGAGTGTGATTTGGGTTTTTTATTATTATTATTATAGAGAAACTAAGAAAATACCCCCTTTCTTCCAATTATTGACCATGCTATAGGGTGGTGAAGAGATGGAACACAGGAAAGGTTCACTTTAAGCATATGCACTTTATCAAGCTTTATCAGCAGGGAAGATGAAAGTGATGGAGAACTCCAGTCCTTTTCTCAGCTTGTTCAGAAAGAAAAGGAAAATAGCAGCATGCTTGGGGGAACCATGAGGTTTGCAGGTGTACACATTTTTATTATTATTAATAATAATAATAATAATAATAATAATAATGGAGCACCCCACCCCAAATACAGCAGAATGAGAACTGAAGCTTGTCGATGAGCTACAGGGAGATAATGGGAAATGGAGAAAGGTCAAGTGGGATGTTTAAGGTGGAATGGTGTAACACGAAGCAGAGCTTGGTTGGCTGGGTGGAACCATGAACACAATTATTAGTGCATGATAACACACTAGCATTTTTTTGAAAGTCTCACTTGTGTCTATGTGTGTATATCACTTTCTCCAGGTATTATAAATGGTCTCTTGACACAGAATAAGCTCTTCTGAAAAGTATTCTTAGACATGGTTTCTTGACATAGAAAAGGCTTTGCTGAAAAGTTCTTTGGATTATTTCCACATTCTCTGCAAAGGCATAGTTTGGAGCAAAAATTTCCCTATTGTGTGCTGGATGTCTTTACTCAATGCGCTACCTTCAGAAGTTCTCTTCCTGCAATTCACAGGGATTCATTTCCTTTGTTAGCATGTCTGTATACTGCTTCAGGGTGCAAGCAGCATAACTGTTTCTTAAATAATACCTGCTATTATTATTATTATTATTATTATTATTATTATTATTACTTTTTAAAATGATATTGTGATCTGCAGACCATTTAAGAGGGGGTGGTTATCTAAGATGGTTTAACCTTGACAACTTCAGTGAGACTAGGGATGAATTCCAGCAATCAGTTTAAAAGACACCAAATGTGTAAAAGGCTCATTACCCTCCAACTTGTTCCCCTATTGTCAGGTAACTTGCTTGAGCTAACAACAGGGGCAGATCCATAAATGCTGGCCAGTGATAACAAGTTGGCAAGTGTAACTTATTAAATGAAAGCTACCATTTCAGGTAACCTAGTCTGAATCAGGTTAAGTTGCAACCTCTCTTGGGGAAAGGTTGCTGGGCCACTGTCATATATACCTCAGCAACTTTTAAAATTGACCCTTATAAGATGTTCAGTGTTGGCCTAGAATTCACCACCCAGATTCCTGATTTTGTCAGCCACAAGAATCGTACAGCACCTATTTTTAAAATGGCTCTAGTGGTTGCAAGTTAAGCTGGTTCAGAACCTCAAAGCACAAAATTATTTGACCTCGGGGTGATTTAATGCGTGCTCTTTTCCCTCTGAACTCATATAGTTTCTTTGACCAACAAGTTTCAGAAGATATTTTTATGTGTGAAGTAACCTTACTGTGTCCTTTATATGCCAGTCTTTCTAGAAGAGCTGTCAAGATGCTCTCTTATAAAATTTCAGTGCAAAAGAAGAGCCTCCTGGTCCAGGCTAACAACAACAACAACAACAACAATTTACTATATATATGCCACCCATCTGACTGGGTTACCCCTGCCACTCTGGGCAACTTCCAACAAATTTAAACACAACAAGACACCAACCATTAAAAACTTCCCTTCAGATGTCTTCTGAAAGTCAGGTAGTTATTTATCTCCTTGACATCTCATGGGAAGGCATTCCACAGGGTGGACGCCACTGCCGAGAAGACCCTCTGCCTGCTTCCCTGTAACCTCACTTCTCTCAGTGAGGAAACTGCCAGAAGGCCCTAAGAACTGGAACTCAGTGTCCAAGTTGAATGATGGGGGTGGAGATGCTCCTTCAGGTATACAGGGCCAAGGTTGTTTAGGGCCAACACTTAGAATTGTGCTTGGAAATGTACCAATGCAGTTCAGCCCCTTGTTCTCTCAGTTGCCGACCAGAGGCATATGGGAAGCATCAAAGCAGGACATGAACACAACAGTGCTCTCCCCACTTGTGATTCTCTGAAATGGGCATTCAGAGACCTTTGGAGGTGTGACAGGACTGGGTTTTAGAACTCACTGCTAATTTTATAATGCCAGATTAACAGAAGGACTAGCTGGTTGGTCTATTTATGTGTAAATGTTCAAAGGTAAAGGTAAAGGGACCCCTGACCATTAGGTCCAGTCGTGTCCGACTCTGGGGTTGCGGCGCTCATCTCGCTTTATTGGCCGAGAGCCGGCGTACAGCTTCCGGGTCATGTGGCCAGCAGGAGCTGGGACCGAGCAACGGGAGCTCACCCCGTCGCAGGGATTCGAACCGCCGACCTTCTGATCAGCTGATCAGTGGTTTAACCCACAGCGCCACCTGGGTCCCTAAATGTTCAAAAGTGACATACAAATCAAATTTTAAAATAAACCAACAGTAAAGCCAACATAGTTGGTGACGCCCAGTCTGCCCCCACCTCTTCTCTCTCATACAGTTAGCAAGCTGCCGTGTCTGGTTGTCTAAACATCCCTTTAGCAGTACTTGGGAATAGGGATTTTGGCTAAAGCTATATTTTGTGGCAAACTTTGAGATTCTTGCTCAGGCACAACACCTGAGATATTCTGACAGAGCCTGAAAGAGCTTGGGAAAGACTAAGTCACTGCTCAAAACATCCAAGGAATTTCAAGGTAAGAAAAAAAAAGTTTGGCAGTAGAACTAAACACCCCAATTAGTGTTGCAGGAATGAAGGGGCAGGATGAGCTCCAGGATTATTTTTTTAGCACAAAAGTGATTATGTCCTCTGCCAGAGAACCAGTATAATTGACAGGCTCTTGTTGCTCTGGCAAATTAATGAGGTGACAACGAAGCTTCGATTTTTCCTATTGTTTGTGACACATTAGCATACAGTAAACCCAATAATGAGGAAAATAATCAACCAGAGGCTAGTTACTTGTGTCCGTTCTTTTGTTGGCGTTCCTACTTCATGTTAGCACATTAAATGCTAGCACTTTATGACAAGGTTGTTCGCATTTCTCATGCAAAGCTAAAGGGTACACTTTGCTAAGTTGAACCTAAGCAATTGGAAACAAGCACCACTGAGTTCAATGAAGCTTACTCCCAGGTAACCATGGATAGGATTGCAATTTTGTCACGTGTTTCATCGGGGCTTTGAAGAAGCCAGGTCTCTCGAGCCAAATTACAACAGCATGCTGCAATACCCTTTGCTAGTTCACAATTCTATGATTGTCAGAGGATTTTAATTTCTGGATTCTTTGCTATTTGCTGTTGTGTGTGCATAATATACTGATGTACACTTGTTGAATCTCCTTGTAGGTGTGACAACGAAAGCTCTCATAGTGGGCTGCTGCACTTAAATTTTTACCATTATAGCACAATTAGTGGCATAGTTGTGTTTTGTACTTGATGCAACCTTGGTGATTTAGTTGGTGCTTGTATCTGTCTAATGTAGAAATAATGTGCACATTAGAATAAGTTATTGCATTTCCCCCCAATTACTGAATGTGATTTAATTGACAAAACTAAACACAGAGACCATTAGAAAGAATAAAAGGTTGAGGGTGGATTTAACAACATTTTGGCCAATTCTGCCAAATAACTTGCAGCTGTATTGAAGGCTGGGGAAATATGAGAAACACATAAGGGTACTTTACCTTGTATGCATGTTATTTCCACTAAGATTGGTAGAAATATGCAGTGAAGAGATCAAGTCCTCAGGTTAAGTAGTGAAGAGATGTAGCTCTGAAAATCAAGTGCAGAGAAGCAGTAACATGGGGCAAGGGACTGTGAACAACCATAGAGGTGTTCAAGCGCCACCCTCAACAATTACATCCAATATATGGAGGATGGGGCAGGACTAATCCTGCAATCCCCATCTAAGTTGCATTCCAACAACTATGTGCAGACCCTCCAAGTGTCCATATTTTCTAGGGACAGTCCTGGATTTACAGAAGCCATCCCGGTTTCTGAATTCATCCTGGAATGTCCTGCTTTTCCTTAGGATGTCCCTATTTTCATCAGAGAAATATTGGAGAGTATGGAGTTATCCGACACTCAAGTTTAGGAGATAAGAACCTTTAGAAGACATCTGAAGGCTGTTCAGATTGGGGAGTTTTTTAAATGTTTAATGTCTTACTATATTTTTATATAGGGATGCGGGTGGCGCTGTGGGTTAAACCACAGAGGCTAGGGCTTGCCGATCAGAAGGTTGGCGGTTCAAATCCCTGCGACGGAGTGAGCTCCCGTTGCTCGGTCCCTGCTCCTGCCAACCTAGCAGTTCGAAAGCATGTCAAAGTGCAAGTAGATAAATAGGTACCGCTGCAGCGGGAAGGTAAACGCCGTTTCCGTGTGCTGCTCTGGTTTTCCAGAAGCGGCTTAGTCATGCTGGCCACATGACCTGGAAGCTGTACGCCGGCTCCCTTGGCCAATAAAGCGAGATGAGCACCGCAAGCCCAGAGTCGGTCACGACTGGACCTAATGGTCAGGGGTCCCTTTACCTTTACCTTTATGTTTTTATATATGTTGGAAGCCTCCCAGAGTGGCTGGGGCAATCCAGTCAGATGGGCGGAGTATAAATAATAAAATTATTGTTGCTGTTGAATAGGACGTTCCTATTCTCACCGGAAAAATGTTGGAGGGTATGTTTGTGTTCAGAGGAAGGGTTCTGATGTTTTGTGAGGACCTCATCCAAGCTTTTGAAAGCAACCAATGTCACTGTTAGAGTTCAGTTGAATCACTCACAGATGCTCGGCTACTTCCAAGATGCATTAATCCCTTGAAAAATAAATAAATTGGTAGCTCCAGATTATATCATTAGGTTATGATTTGTTTATGTACTGCTTTTTTTGGCCCAAAGTCCTCCAGAGGGGTGAAAAGCATATTAATAGAAAAGAAAGATGATATAAAAGTACAAACAATGAAATATACTTAATTATTGTGTTTATGGAATTCCCCTGAGAAACTCTCCTCATCTCATAAAAATATTCTTGGTTTCCTCAGATATTTTGCCCAAGGAAGAACCCACCAAGTGTTTGAAGCAAGATTTTGTAGGCAACTTTAGTCAGGACTTCTGTTCTAATTGTTGTGTGGGGGACACAGCTTGGTATGCATGGGCCCCACGCAACTCTGAGGGACAGAATAATGTATATTGCTCTATTTTGCCTCAAAATATCTGTCTGAAATCAGTATTCTGGACAAAGACCATCCCCCATCTATGCCTGTGGAGCATTGCTACCATTTTATTCACTCACACTGAATGGAGCCATGCAGCTTCCTTTTGTAAGTGTCTGTAAGATGTTTGTCGACACCTTTGCCCCCAAAGTAATTGCTAGTAAATTTAATTTAACTTATATCACAGGAAAGAAACTCACGTCTTCAATTCAAATGAAGCATACCTTTCTGAAACAGCCACGTCTCTCCCCCCCCCTCCATTTTTTTGTTATTTGTATAGCCAAAAGATGGCAGTACATCATCAACAATTCTGTTAATGCAGCATTTGAGAACATGCATATCCTTGGGTCATCAGGAACAAACTGTATGCCTTTTAACAAAATATATGCAATTTTAAAAGCTGACCAGTCATTTCCTGCCTGCTCCCCTGTCTTTTTTAATCCGTCTCAATTCAAATTTAAGTCAAATGGGATGTAAGGGATTTCTCCTCTCCCCCTCTTTTAAAGCAGTTGCCTTTCACACACATATATTTTAAATACACACACAAATCCATTTAAATGTCTTCTTTAATGGGGCTTCTGCAACTTCTCATGAAAGGAGAATTTCAGACATTTTATTATTAAACACCAGCTTTGATTTTACAAAGGAAAAAAAAGGTTTCTTTTCTCATGACTGCCATACTAATTCAGACTCAGAGGCATTTCCATAACTATAGCTGCAGTTCTTAATCCCAAATTAGACCAAATTGAGGACAACCCACCCTGGGGATTTTTCCAGTGTAAGCAAGCAAAGGCATTGCCTTAGGCCAATAGAGAGAGACACCTCTAACATTAGACAACTTGCTAATTCAGTACTGCAATCCTGAGGTTGCAGGATGGGGCTGCTTAGAGAACTGCTGCTGTTTAGACCACTACCAAGATGGGGAATATCCTGTCTTTAAAAGCAAGACTCCATCGTCTCCTAATTGGCAGCTATCTTGCAAGCATAGCTGGTCCTCTGCCAGTTTTGAGCCTCTTGCAGCAAGGGTGGGGTGGGGGTGGGGGTGGGGGCAGTGAAACATACTCAAAAACGATCAGAGGGTCCAAGGAGTCTTTTCCTACATTAGCCCCATTTCTCCACAAGTCATTTCAATGGGAGCGGGTGGCGCTGTGGTTTAAACCACTGAGCCTCTTGGGCTTGGTGATTGGAAAGTCGGTGGTACGAATCCATGCGACAGAGTGAGCTCCCATTGCTCTTTCCCAGCTCCTGCCAATAATAATAATAATAATAATAATAATAATAATAATAATAATAATAATAATTTATTATTATTTATTATTTATACCCCGCCCATCTGGATGGGTTTCCCCAGCCACTCTGGGCGGCTTTCAACAAAATATTAAAATGCAGTAGTCCATCAAACATTAAACACTTCCCTAAACAGGGCTGCCTTCAGATGTCTTCTAGAAGTCTGGTAGTTGTTTTTCTCCTTGACATCTGGTGGGAGGGCGTTCCACAGGGCAGGGGACGAGAAGGCCCTCTGCCTGGTTCCCTGTAACTTGGCTTCTCACAATGAGGGAACCACCAGAAGGCCCTCAGCGCTGGACCTCAGTGTCTGGGTAGAATGATTGGGGTGGAGACGCTCCTTCAGGTATACTGGACCAAGGACGTTTAGGGTTTTAAAGGTCAGCATCAACACTTTGAATTGTGCTCGGAAACGTAATGGGAGCCAATATAGTCTGATGAGAACCAGCTGGCTTCAGCTTTCTCAGGCTAAGCTTCCAGCAGCAGTTAGATGCTGGTAACAATGCTTGTAATTCCTGGTCCTATCTTGCTGCTTCCTTGACCCTTGACCCCTGAACCCATGATCACCGAATTCCCTGGCCCACCTGACCATGTGGACTGTGGTTCACCTAACCCTAGGACTGGACCTGACTTTGGATGCTGAATCTGGTTGGCTGGCCTCCCACTCCACTAAGCCCTGTACATTGTTGTTCAGCAACAAGACTACGATAGGCTGGATGGTAGGCTTCCTTTCTGTAAGATGTCAAAGGGAGATTCCATTGCTCCAGTGACCCTAGTTATTCCATTAATTCCATGCTTGTGCTAGTCCTGGTGCTCCCCAGGCTGTCTTCTGGGCAGAAGGTTGATTTTGTTCCATCCTCTATAAAGGAAAGGGACATGAGGAGGGTGCTTGGCCAGTTGTCTGGTTTCTATAGCTCAACCAACCTGGTGCAGGTGGGGGTTTGCCTGTTCAATGGAGCCACATGTTCCAGGGACAATGCTTTCCACATTAACTTGTGGCAGCACAAACGTTTCTAAGCACTAGTGATATCAGATATGGTTTGGGGGTTACCATTCTAAATTGGATGCAGGAGAAGACATTTTTCGCCTATGCTGCACCATCATTTGGTGGATCTCAGCATTGTTTAGTTTGCTCCAAGGATCTTCTCCTACAAATAGGTCACAACTGTCAGGTTCTGTGGGGGCTTGAGGGAGGAATAGACATGCTACCCATGAGTCAGCATCCTATAGCACAGAAGTGAGGAAGGAGGATTACTCAAAAAAGTGTCTACCAGACACTGCCTGAGTGGACTTGAGATTGGGAGCCCACATTGATTTCTAATGTTCAGGGCCTGATGAAGAATAAGAAAATATCCAGAACCCTTTCAATCAATCAATCAATCAATCAATCAAAAAAAAAAATGAGTGAAGCAATTCTCACATGAATAGAGACAGCAGGGGTAGTCAACATGATGCCCTTCAGATGTTCTTTGTTACAATTCACATTATCCGTGACCATTGCCAATGCTGGCTGGGACCCATAGGGGTTTTCATCTACAACATCTAGAGGGCACAACAAGGTTGATTCCTGACTTAGCGAATCACTAGTTGCTTGCTTCCTGATTCTAACATATATTTTGCTGCTCTGTGTTGTGAGTACAGCCTATCTTTCAATTTCCATGACAGCTGGACTCAAGAGTTGAGAGAAGAAACCCAGATGGTGTGATGATTAATCATTTCTAGAGCACTTTAATTATTTACATTACCTCAATCATCCTCAGATAAACCCTGTAAGACTCCTGGTAAATCCCAATTTTACAGAAGAAGAAGAAGAAGAAGAAGAAGAAGATAGAAGTATGGGCAAGAGACTGCAAATTGACCAGAGCTAGTGAGAGAATTCTTTACTTGGCAAGGACCTGAATTCAGATCTTTCTTATTTTAGGCCAGCCTTTTATCCGGAACCCATATTAGCTCAAAATCAACAGTTAAAAATTGCATATTGAATAGTTGTGATTACCACTTCCCAGCAAAGTACTTTATATTAAGCATATATTATTGGGGGAGGGTTGTAACTCAATGGTAGAGCATCTAATTGGCATGCAGAAAATTCTAGGTTCAATTCCTGGCATCTTCAGGTAGGACTGAAAAATACTCTTTTCTAAAATGCCAGAGAGCCACTACCAGTCAGTGTAGAGAACACTGGGTAAGATGGAGGAATATAAGGCATCTTCCTTTGTTCCTACAGTATGTTTCCATGTCTCACTGCACCTGGCAGCAAAATTGCAGGGATATTTTCCTACTCTTTATATTGGCAGAAAACTTGTACTTTAAGTAATTGATGTGCATTTCTGCAATTGCAGAACCCACTCATTTCCTCTAAAACAGGCCTATAACGTGTGATCTACCAAACTGAATGCAGATTACCAATCATGTATTGTGCCCTGCCTGGTGTTTGCCAAGCCTTTGAGCTGCTTTGGGCGTGGTTTTCAATGGAAAAGCGGCCAAAAAGCTAACAATGAAGGTGATAATCCTGTCCATTAGTTGCAGTTCCAGGCAAGAAAAAACAGGATGTTTGCAGAGTCTCTGGTGGTCTACCATATATGCCTGGTGACTTTTACTCAGCTTGCTAGGTGACAATTTAGTCAAATGTTTTGCCTTATTGAAGAGTGTACTTTTGGATAATTGTTGATTGCCAGTTGACATCTTATCTTTATCACCATTACATTATTCATATATTCTTTTCTAACAGTTGAATGGGCAATAGAAGTCAATGTGTTACTTATGAATCACTCCTATTTCTGCTGTAATCTGAAATACAGTATGCCAGGTTTTTGGTTGTTTTACGTCACATTGTCCTCAATGGGTCTACAGTAGTGTTCATCAAATCATTCACTTCACATCAAAAGATAGCATTATGAGACTGAAAAACACCACTTAAAGCAAACCAAATATGGCCATGCCCTTGGGGGGGGGGGGAGAGAAGCAGTCCCAAGATATATTACTTAATCCATATGCCTTTTGAGAATGGCCTGTCACTCAGAAAACTAGGGGAAAATAAATCTAGTAATCATATTCTTTGCCTTTATAAAATTATCCATCAAGATTTTGAAGTACCGATCTTGCAGCATTTCTATTCAGTTGCACTCTTACATGGCAAATAGCATGACAATCATCAGCAATGGAAGAAAGTCTTCATCATTGTAATTTCTCAATGTAGTGATATTCAGAATGGAGTTTCTCTCTTTAAATATCAGCCCTGTCTATACTACACAGCGTAGTTATTTCCGACAGTAATTGGGACAAAGTAGAAGAGTGGAATGACCTGGCAAAACACACTGGAAAACCACCATGATTGGCAAGGTGAATGTACAGTGATCTATTGGATAAATCACAGGTGAAGGGTCAAGATCAGTCTTCCTCTACAACCTGGTGTCCAGCAGAAGTTTTGGACTACAACTCCCATCATGCCTGGCCATTGGCATTGATGGAGTACAAAACATTTGGAGGTGGGAAACAGTGGCCAAGATAATAGTTGCTGTTGCCATTGTTAGCAATTTGAGGTGTGATTTGAGGTGTGACCTTGCCGATCAGAAGGTGGGCTGTTCGAATCCCCATGACGGGGTGAGCTCCCGTTGCTCGGTCCCTGCTCCTGCCAACCTAGCAGTTCGAAAGCATGTCAAAGTGCAAGTAGATAAATAGGTACCGCTCCGGCGGGAAGGTAAACGGTGTTTCCGTGCACTGCTCTGGTTCGCCAGAAGCGGCTTAGTCATGCTGGCCACATGACCTGGAAGCTGTACGCCGGCTCCCTCAGCCAATAATGCGAGATGAGTGCCGCAACCCCAGAGTCGGTCACGACTGGACCTAATGGTCAGGGGTCCCTTTATCTTTACTACCTCTTTAAGATGAACTCACCCCTCCTATTTGTGTGCATGCGTGTGCACAAATCATATTGCACCAACCACAAAAGAGGTGGCCACTTCACATTCTCCTTCTCCACCCAGCCTTCTTTCTACAAGCTAGGCCAAGAATTCCATAAACCATCTCTGAATTTATTTTGAGCCAGAGTAAATCCTTGGCCAGAGCCATGGACTAGACAGTGAGGGAGCATTGGATACAGAAATAGGAGCACTGCCAATCTTCACTTTTGGTTCACAGTTGGCATGCTACGGTGTATGAGTACTGCAAGGCAGATGTTGAAAAGACACGGTGGATTTGCTTGTCTTTGTCTCTTCTATTTATTGGACTTCTGCACAGCATCAGTCAGGGTGGCATGTGTACTATCTACATTTTTATCCCATCTGTTGGTCACAAATGGAACCTCCCAGATTGTTAACAATAGAAGAGAAATACATTTAACAATAACAAGAAATATTTAGCTGGCCAAAACCAAAAATACTGTACCTGTCATTGCTATCACTCCCAGTCATGTGGGAAGTCCATGCATATGTAGCTTTACACATGTAGAAGCCCATTCTCACCATGCCAAGGGAAGAAGCAGGCCAAACAGTATGATCTCCTCCCCACCCCTGGTATTTATCAATACACGGGTGGCGCTGTGGTCTAAACCACAGAGCCTCTTGGGATCAGCAGGTTGGCAGTTCAAATCCCCGCAACGGGGTGAGCTTCTGTTGCTCTGTCCCAGCTCCTGCCAACCTAGCAGTTCGAAAGAACGTCAGTGCAAATAGATAAATAGGTACTGCTGACGTGGGAAGGTAAACGGCGTTTCCGTGTGCTGTGGTTTCTGTTGCAGTGTTCTGTTGTGCCAGAAGCGGTTTAGTCATGCTGGCCACATGATCTGGAAAGCTGTCTGTGGTCAAATGCCAGCTCCCTCGGCCTGAAAGCAAGATGAGCACCTCAACCCCATAGTCGCCGTTGACTGGACTTAACCGTCCAGGGGTCTTTTATCTTTTTACTTTTATTTATTGAATACATGGTGAGCATAAACCTAAGAGACTCGCTGAGTTTCATCAACCATGTTCTCAATTAATGCATAGCATCCACACAAGATGACATATCAGTCATTGGACTGTTTTAAGATTTGAGAGGCCTGATAGCTAAATGTTCAACTGAGTTTTCCATGCTGCTTCCTTCTCTTCTCAGAGCATTTTTTAAAATTATTGTTTTAGTTATAGTTTTTAGTTATTGTTTAGTTTTTTAGTTATTGTTTATCTCCCCTTCAATGTGTAACCTCTGCTATCCTGCCTTAATTCCCCCTACCCAACCCCAAACTGCTTTACATAATTTCCAAAAATTGACATGTTTGAATTCTGTCGGTTAAAAGGTTTTTGCAATACTGTTTAGACCCCTGAAGTTTGTTTATGTTCTATTAAAATTTGAAACCGATTGATGGGTAGGAGGCAGGGAGGAAGGGGAGAGAGAGAGAGAGAGGAACATTTGCATTACAAAGAAGAATTTTAAAAAATTGGAAACCTGATTCAGTGAAAGATGCACATATAGAATATTTCATTGAGTACTTTGTTGGCCAACTGCCATTCTCTAAATGGCAACCAGTAATGATTTTTTAAAAAGTTGTGTTAACTAGTTTGCATCAAATTGAATGCACTTACATTTTTAAGAGATCAGGCTAATTTCCTAATGGCAGATTAAAACTACATAAGAGTATATATAAAATCATTGTGGAGTTCCAGTAATATCCAATACAGAACTGGAAAAATTTCAATCTTTTAGGGTGAAGTTAGAGGTTCTGAGCACCAAATATACCAGTAACTTGTGTGCCATTTTTTAAAAAGCTGAGAAAAGAAACCTCTTTCCTACAACACAGTAGCAAATAAGCTCATCCAAATTTCTGTTTGAGAAGCCCACACACTAATTTGTGTCTCTGCCAAAGTCTACATATAATGCAGAGTTCAGTTGTATTTATACAGTCCCACTCTCTGTTCATATCCCTTTTGCTGAATATGTTTGACTCTTCCTGGTTGTATAATTTCTATCCCATACAGAAATATCTAATTTTAGTTTTGGAGATTTTGCCCACAACAAAAGTAGAAACACAATTGGTGGTTCCTCTTTAAGTGAGTTCCATGAGGTTTTTCATTTTTCTTTATTTGAAGCAAAAAAACGATTTGACAAAATTAGCATTCCTCCTAAATTTTTGAAATTAATCAAATCATGGGTTGCAAACCTCAGGTAAATAAAGAAACTGTAGACTTTTTCATTATTACTAACATTAGACTTACTGCTCATCAGTTTCTTTGGATGATCTGGCCAAGTCCCTAAGTCTTCAGAAAAGTTACTAACTTCCCCCCTTCAGTTTTTCAGATTTCACAAAGATGTATTCTGAATACAAAAAAAGTAGTACACAATGCACTTGGATTTTATCTGTGTTTTTAAGTGATATGTGTATCTGTTTTGAATCCCTAATAATGGTAACATTGGATCTGGAATTCAAATGCAGTTTGTGCTGCCGTAGACTCAAGCAGTCCAGTCCATTTGAAAACCGAATCACTAGCAGTTTTTACTCCCCGTTTCTTTTTCTTATCTTTTTAAGATGACATGAAACATGCAGAGTTTCCTTTGTCAATGGAATCTTGGGACAGCATTTTCAGTGACATTCTGAGTTGGCAATGTTCATTCTCTCTCTCTCTCTCTCTCTCTCTCTCTCTCTCTCTCTCTCTCTCTCTATCCCCCTTTAAATAACAGATTTCTAAACTAATCATTAACACACATGTAACCCAGGTCTGTGTTTCTCAAATGTGTCATAGTTGACACATTTATTTACTGGTTTTTGAAATTCAATTGGAGTCATGCTACATTTGGCAGTTTGAAAAGGTTTATTTTGGGAATATAATTAAGTTTTTTAAAAATCCTGCTCTCAGAGGAACCCAGGTGCACAGCACATGTCACACTGCTACTTATATACCCCCCCCAACGATCACCCCACTCAAAGTGATTAGCCAAGGAGGCCTGGGGTGATTGTGGTGCCACCCTGACGTGGAAGGCCTCACTCCACCCACAGTGGGGGGTGGGTGGGTGGGTGGGTAGGTGGAGCTGTGTTGAGGGCCTCTCCGCAACCAGGACCATCTTTTAAGATGATCCAACTTGTCACACCTTGCATCTCCTCAAGCATGCCCGACAGCGTCCACCCTACACAGGTGAACTTCTTCCTCCCTTTCATATAGCGTTGGCAGGATAGTCTGTCCTGGGCGAAGAGGGCCATTGCATCCTTGGACTGAGAGATCACATTGAGTCTCCCATATCATGGACTAGATTTGCTAGGGTCTTTAGAACATACGGCTCCTACCTCCAAGGAGCTCACGGTTTGCCCCGTATTCTCACAACCCTGGAAACCATATAATGCTCTACGATTAACCCAGGTATCTTCATGGCTGTGCGGGGAATCTAAATCTATGTCTCTGCATCCCAGATTTGGTGCCGCAGATTTGTGATTTGACAGTCTGCTTTGGAAATGGTTGTTCCAAAATGATTTAAGCTCTATACGCAAAGCCCACTTTTTTTAAAAAAAGAACTTCGTTTCCTAAATTATTCCCCTTATTTCCTTTTGTCATACTACGTTTGTTTGACTTAATAATTGCTGAAGTAATGACAGTGGTTAAATACATTCCCATTTCATCCAGTTAAACTATACCGTCTTTCCCCCTTTTTAAGACACCGTCTTTTAATTTTTTCCCCTCAAAAAAACACAGGGTGGCCTATTTTCGGGGGATGTCTTATTTTTATTACGTCAGTATGGTACGGTACAGCCTCCCCCTGTGCGCTGAGCAGGCGGGGCAGAACTCCGCAAGAGGCGCGTCCCCCCCCTGCGCCTCTCGCTGGTTCGCTGGCTCCCTGCGCACGCAGGAGGGGCTGAGGAGGCGACGGGAACAATGGCGGCACCACGGCTTACTTTTGGGGTACGTCTTCTCACAAAGGTAAAAAAAAACCTGCCATGGCTTACTTTATGACTACGTATTAAAAAAGGGGAAACAGGGTAGTTCTGCTGTTCTCTTAACCATATGGACATTTAATCCATAAGTGGATTAAATGCCCTAATGTGAGAAAGGAAAAATCAGGAGGGTAAGAGAGATATCAAATATTGACATCATGATTTTTTTTTTAAAGTAGCTCTTTTTGTGAAGAGGAAATAGAAATAGAAATAATAGAAATATGTGAGAATAAATATGTTGAACTTAGTCTTAGGTGTCGAAGACTATTTTTCTTTGTGTGGGATTTCCTCCTTTTTTTCTTTCAATCTTCTCTCTTTGTGTAGTCTGTCTCTAATATTCACATTATGGCCCCATGTGGGAGGTTGTTGGAAGCATTTTTCATAGCAATATGCTCAGATGGGATGGGGAGTCAATTGGGGCACAGATCCACCTGTTAAATGCTGTATTTGTTTTAGATAGGAGCTGAAATTTCACTGAAGACATTTGTTTCCTGAAAAAGGTTCTGAGGTTTTCTTTTCCTCCATGCACAAAGGGGGCCACTTTATGGAATTTCTTCGAATATTTCCTGCCCTCTTTTTATGCCAAGCTACAATTTCTTTCTTCAATGCCATGGAATGGTGCATTGTGGAAGGTGCAAAATGTTGGCTAGGCTGTCAACTTTGCTGCTCCTGATGCCAGAAAAGAAAAAAAGAAACAAGCTGTCTAATGCCACTGGTGATGCCAAATCTCAGCCTTGGGAAATGGTTGGAGAAATTTAGAGAAATCCCACCCTCCTTTCCCAATTTATTTGTCCACCAATAGGGTGGATAATTGGAGAGGTGTTTTGAACCATCTCTCCAAATATAGCCCTGAATTTTTAGTCATCAAATGTTTTAAGTTGAATAGAAGACCATTAAGCTGAATGCTTAAGTTTAGATTGGATTTTCATGTATTGAACAACTGCAACTCAAACCATGTGCAGCAGAATTTATTCATCTGCATGGGTAATTCTGGGATGGGGTGAAAAGAATACTAGTACACATGTGCACACACCAACAAAAATGTTTAAAGGCAGAGACAGAAACCTGTCAGGTAGAGGTACAAGAAGATACACAAAAGATCTGTCCCTGACAGACAGGGAACATTGAAGTGTATACTGGCCTCGGCCCAGTATAACTGAAGGAGTGTCTCCACCCCCATCGTTCTGCCCGCACACTGAGGTCCAGCTCCGAGGGCCTTCTGGCAGTTCCCTCACTGCAATAAGTGAAGTTACAGGGAACCAGGTGGAGGGCCTTCTCGGTTGTGGCACCCGCCCTGTGGAACGCCCTCCCATCAGATGTCAAGGAAAGAAACAACTATCTGACGTTTAGAAGATATCTAAAGGCAGCCCTGGTTAGGGAAGTTTTTAATGTTTGATGTTTTGTTGTGTTTTTAATATCCTGTTGGAAGCCGCCCAAAGTGGCTGGGGAGGCCTGGCCAGATGGGAGGGGTATAAGTAATAAATCATCATCATCATCATCATCATTATCATTATTATCATTATATGCTAAACAATCTGCCACTAGTGGAAAGGTAGAAGCTGGAATTTGAGTTCATCTTGAAGTCTTTATTGGTAATTCAGCAAATACTTTCTCATAATATTCAGTTGTGAAATTCTGGATCCATGAGACTTTTCTTTTGTTTATTGACTTGCTTAAATGACAAACTCCATTGGCTGTCACTTGCCAGGCTTTTATGACATCAGTCGTGTACATAACCAGAAATTAACTGAAATAAGCAACGCAAAAAAAGCAGACTCGGTGTGTGACATTTCTATTTTAACCTGTTGTGTTTGTCTTGAAATATTGTCAGCTCCTGTTTCCTAGGTTTGCATCATCTAATTGCTCATTATTCCTCCTCAGTTCAAGAAATGGCATGGAAGTGTTAATGCTAAGCAGGTCTGCAAATAATGATGCTTGCTTACAGTGGTGAACTTTAAATTAACTGCAGCAAAAAAATAATAATAATAAACTATTTGTTAGGAAGTGAACGCATGTTTCAATGACAGCTGAAGATGTTTCCAATTGCGGTTGCAGTGTGAAAAGAAGGAGGGGATGGCACATGCTTTCCTGGGTCAATGGTTCAGGGTAGCTGGTTTCTAGTACAAGTACAGACGTGTGTGTGTTTTCAAGTTGTTGTTTCTTTTTGAAAATGTGTGCTGTGTGTTTTTGGAGCTGCTGCTGATTCTTTTGTCAGCAATGACTTTGATAAAGAGGAACAGGAGATCATGGTGGATCAACAAGCTAGTTCATAGCCCCCATTCAACTTTGCAAAGAGATACAGGACAGCCTCCATAGGATGGGATAAGAAATGGGACGATGATGTAAGATGACCCAGGGAGTACTCAACATGTCAGGAAACATCACTGGATAAAGTTGTGTGAGTCAATGGGGCACAACACATAGAGTGCTGACCAAGGGGCTAGCTCTGGTACTGACAAGAGGGTATCTTCATATCATATTGCACTACCAACCTTACTGTATGCTTGTCAAACATGGACCACTTATAAACACCATCTCCAAATCCTTGAAAGATCCCATCAACGGCATCTCCAGAAAAAATGACATATCATTTGGGAAGACAGGCCAACTAATGCCAGTGTGCTGGAAGAAGCAAAAATCACCAGTGTCGAAGCGGTGATTCTTCAACATCAGCTTCGTTGGACTGGTCATGTTGTGCGGATGCCTGATGATCGTCTTCCAAAGCAACTACTCTATTCCGAACTTAAAAATGGAAAGTGTAATGCTGGTGGTCAACAAAAGAGGTTTAAAGACTCTCTCAAGGCAAATCTAAAAAATAAAAATAAAGTAGTATAAACACTGACAACTGGGAAACACTGGCCTGTGAGGTGTCATGGGCTTTGAAGATGCTCGAACTCAGGACAAAAGGCACGCTTGGCAAACCCTCACTGTGATCAACTCCCACCCGGAAACCTATGTCCCCACTGTGGAAGGACGTATGGATCCAGAATTGGCCTCCACTGTCACTTACGGACTCAGTGTTAAAACCGTGTTTATGGAAGACAATCTTACTCGGCTAGGAGTGATCACAGAAGAAGAAGAAGAAGTAGACCTTCATATCAGCATATCATTACAATGCTGATGTGACAGGACTTCTTTCAATGCATGTGCAATTCAGATGAAAATGAAAGCTCGTTAAGATATTTTAAGAGGAGTGTCAAAAACAGGGACATTTTTTTCCAAAAGAAAATGAGAGAGAACAACTTTAGGTGGAATTCAGCATAGCTTTAAATGAATACTATTTGAGTGCAAGGTTTTCTGATTGCACAAAGAAATTTCTCCCCCTTTCCTTCCACCACTCACCCCTAAATCTGTTTTAGGGGTTCCCCTAACCCTCTGCAGCAGAATTGGGGAGAATGCAGGGAGAGGAGAGGTGGGAAACTACCGCTGAGTAAGTGGAAATACTTTCACTGATGGGATGCCACAGTTGAGTATCACTCTATGAGTATGTTTGGTTAGTTATAATTTATATCTGTGTCCTATACCTCTCCTTAAAGCTGAGTAGGAACTGGGAACTAACTTGGTAATCTACTACAAACTGTGTGTGTTTGTGCTTGCGCTTGCTCAGACCTTAGAATTCTCTACATGTGCAAAAGGGAATAAGGTTGTTTTTTTATTAGGCCCTTTGTAACCAGGAGGAAGGGACCAGGTGGCGCTGTGGGTTAAACCACAGGCTTGCTGATCAGAAGGTCAGCGGTTCGAATCCCTGCGACGGGGTGAGCTCCCGTTGCTCGGTCCCAGCTCCTGCCCACCTAGCAGTTCGAAAGCATGTTAAAGTGCAAGTAGATAAATAGGGACCGCTCCAGCGGGAAGGTAAACGGCGTTTCCGTGCGCTGCTCTGGTTCTCCAGAAGCAGCTTTGTCATGCTGGCCACATGACCCGGAGGCTGTCTTCGGACAAACGCCGGCTCCCTCGGCCTATAGAGCGAGATGAGCACGCAACCCCAGAGTCGGACACGACTGGACCTGATGGTCAGGGGTCCCTTTACCTTTACCTAACCAGGAGGAAGTATAGAAAGTTTATTCTGGAATAAATCCTAAAAGACAGCCTCCCGAGTTCACCTGGTCAATGCAGCAATGCACTGCGTTCTGGCATTTTAATTCCCAGCACACTCCATTGACCTCAAAGACTTTGAACTAGAAAGTAAACCCTCTCCACTTCAGGCTAGTCCTGATAGAAAAGTAATTCCCAGTGAACTCACCGGGAACGACTTCCTAATAAACATGCTTTGGATCACGCTGCATAATTATTCTTAGCTTGCATCTATCCACCTAAGAGTTCTCAAAAAATGCTTCCATCACAAATCTCCTAGGCCAGCTTCCCCCCATAAAACTGATTTTTCTGTGTTGGATCATGAATCTTTCAACCTTCTCTTTCTTACAAAAATTATTCCTCCATCTTGTCATGAATCTGTCAAAGGGCCCACCGCCAACAAAATTGACTGTTCTAATTTATGTCTGCTTTCCTGTATCTATCAGACCTGTGCACTCCGTAAAGTTATATATTTGGCTGATAACACTTTCTATTTTAAAACATTTTCTCTCTATTTATTGTTAAATTTGTCCTGAAAAGAGATTAAAGGATTGTATGTGTTTGCATGTGTATATATCAGTCTACCTGCAGCAATAACGTTTAACTCCAAGTTTTAATAAGTTACAAAGTATCTTCATGTAATCATTAATTGGCTATCCCATATCTAATAATATGAGTAACTTCACCTTTTAAGCTTTCTTCATGCCGTTTACCACTTTATGACTACAACATCTTGCAAATCTTGTGTGTATGTGTGTTATCATGCATCTAGCAGGGTGGTCAAAATTTTCATATCGTTTCCCTAGGGGTTGAGAGTGGGAAGAAGAGGATAAATTATCTGTAAAGGAGATAGAGAAAAGAAGAAATAAACAATGGAAAATGCTCACTGTGTATCCTGTTTCTCTGTATGTGAAATTTCTTTCCCTTCCCGCTTTATTTGATGGTTGAGGAATTATCTATGGATATTTTTTCTCGCAATCTGGCATAAAACCATCCAACATTTTTCTTATGAAAATAGGGGCATCCTATCCCACAATAATAAGAATAGCATACTTTTATTATTTATACCCCACCCATCTGACTGGGTTGCCCCAGCCTCCCTGGGAGGCTTCCAACATATATAAAAACATAATAAAACATTAAACAAAACTTCGCTACACAGGGATGCCTTCAAGGTGTCTTCTAAAGGTTGTATAGTTATTTCCTTGGCTCGGGGGTCGCATAACTCCATACCCTCCAACATTTCTCAGATGAAAGTAGGGATGTCCTAAGGAAAAGCGGGACATTCCAGGATCAAATCAGAAACCGGGATGGCTTCTGTAAATCCAGGACTGTTCCTGGAAAATAGGGACACTTGGAGTGTCTATTGCATTGTTCCTACATGGGAATGTCACAAGTAATCAGGTGCTCAGATTATTGTCATTCCTCAGATGGCTTCCACACATTTCTCTGTTGTCACACAAAGTGAAATGCAAAGCAAATTTTTGGGAAAGCATCTGAGGAATTTTAAGGGAAGTCAGAAGGCCTTGAGTAGAGAGAGAAGACTGGAAGGTGAACCAGAAAACACATTGGATGCATATTATGAGTAGAAACTTTAGAAAGCTAAGGGTGGGTGTGGATGCACATGGGGCGAGACTTACTGAAATATACTCTGAGTCAAGTGTGAATTTCATGCTCTTTATTCAGCTCATAGTAGCAAGGAATGAATTTTTCCCCAAAACGTCTGCTGAATATACATTATTTACACAATGGGCCCCACGTGATTGGCTAATTCCAGGCTACTCCTGTAGGCCAATCAGGTTGCAGATTCACTTCATCCAGGAGCCTGATTGGCTGCTCTTGCAGGCCAATCAGGTCACTGATCCACTTCCACCTGGAGCTGGATTGGGTGGCTCCTGCGGACCAATCAGACTGCTGCATTCTGGATCCTGTTGCTCTAGGATTCAGCTCAGTACATAACACTTACCCTTCAGCCTTTGATTGCTGACACAGTGGTGTGCCCATGTTTACTCCCCACATAGGGAACTTTATTCAGGCAGGGTTTCTGATCTCAAGAAGCACATACAGCTGTATGAGAACACTTTGCAGCTCTTTAACTGGATAAGGTTGGGGCAAAGAGTACAGGGCAGATCAGAATCAGGGGGTAGACCCAACCAGACGCATGATCCCACCCCCATTTCCTCCTTTGTGCATTCAGTGTACATGTGCAGAAGGTCTAAAAGGGACACCGAGGAAGCATAAAACAACACATTATTTATATAAAATTCAAGGAGTCAAAACTAAATTGCTTTTCTTCATTTTCTCTCCTCTTATATGACAAAAAAAAAAAAGGATTGATGAAGGATCTTGAATGAGAGAGGTTATCTGTTGGTAAGAATCAGAGGAATGTGCTTTTTGTGTGAAAGATTTTACCACTAAATGGAGGTTATAACCCTCTCATTTTACTATGAAGTGAGCAGAAGTTATTCGAAATCTTTACATAAGTAAGAATAGCTCAAGATTTAAAGATTGTTATAATGCTTCATATTAGGGAGAATTGCTGAAGCACAAGACAGAAGTAAAGTGAAAGGTTTAAATACCATCTCTCTCTCTCTCTCTCTCTCTCACACACACACACACACACACACAATTTTTTTACCACTGTCAGACGATTAGACAAGGCATAGCCACCAATAATAAGTATGGGGCTATTTCACAAGGTTTTCCTCTCTATTCATTCTGATATAAGCCCCCCCCCCCCCAAATTAATGGAGTTGCAAGAAAAGAAGAGGTTTGTGGTAAATGGACGTTTGCTAGCTGCTAGGCTGACAAGGGACCAGCTAAAATAGAATTTATAAAAACTTAATAAAAGTCAAAGAAGCACATGTATCTAAACTAGTGTTTATAGAAAGTGAGGCCAAGGGAATGTGATTTTCATAGGTTGGGACGGGGTGTTTATGCCACTGGAAGCAGCACATCGACTCATTTTAATTGTTTTTAATAACCATTTTAAGAATACCATTAAAACAACAACAAACATGGCTATCACTAAAATATCGAACACAATAGCGTATAAGGCAAACAAAAATAAATTGATCAAAACAATTAATAGAATTCAACAAAAGCAGCCCAAATCATAGTATTGCCAAGATACTTCCTAAAATGGGCTTGGAGGAGTGTGTGAGACAGTCAACCCCACCAAATACACACAGTTTAAGATTCGAGCATTCTCTACAATAGCAAACAAGTCCCTACCCTTCAAATGTGTGAAAGGGATTGTGCTGAACTTTAAGCTGGTTCCAAAGGAGAAGTTATTAACACAGTTGAATTGTCCAACATGTTTCAACAAGTGCCTTCAGCTGGGGAACTGAGAAATGCAAGTTCTCCTATACCGCAATGCGTTTCCAGAGAGCTTTAGCACATGACCCCAGTACTGTATTAATAAATTCTCTTTGGGGACCTGTTTGCAATTCATCTCTCCCCCCCCCCCCCCGCCACCTTTTACGTCCATTACCGTCTACAGAATCTATTCCAAGGAAACCTCTCCTTGCTCTCAATGTAGATGAAAGTACTGATCAAGCAAGAAAAATAGATCTACATTGGCATGACAAATCTGTATATCTTACACAGCATACCTCGGGGGGGGGGGGGGGAAAGCAATGGGTGTGGACTTTTGCTTAAAATTATTCTGAGAATGATGTATTATTTGCACAGTTATGTTAATCTGTATTTCATCCTCCTCCTATCTGGCCTCCTTCTCTCCTCAGTGCTCCCTGGCAAGCAGGTCTGCCTTTTGAATGTCTCATTGGGTCATTTAAATGATCTAGCGTCAGTTGTCTCCCCCACCACAATCCCTTAGGTTCATAGACTGCCCGCCAAAAAAAGTTGATGGGCATTGCCATTCAAATGGTGTGCATGTCCATTTGCATTTCTTGGTACAGAAAGTATTGATCTGATGTGTAGAGGTCTTTCTATTCTACTTAATTCAAGAGGGTACTGGAAGCTTCTCTGTGTGAAAGAAACAAGCAGAAGGTTCATGGTGTTTGGGTTATACCTTCAGAGAAGTTGAGTACAGCTGGCTTAATCTGGTTCTGTTATCTCTTTCTGGCAAGGTCATGCTGACTATAACAATAGGCCAGAAGGAGCCTGGGTTTCACTTTCACTTTCTCTTTCTACCTCTCTTCCTTCTGGTGTGCTGTACATAGTATGCTATACAGTGGTACCTTGGTTTACAACCATAATTCGTTCCGGAGGTCCATTTGTAAACCCAAACAGGTTGTAACCCAAGGCATGCTTTTGCCAATGGGGCCTCCCAAAAAATTTTGTTCGGCATCCCAAAAAAGGGGGGGGGGGTTGTAATCCCCCAAAAAAGGTTGCAAACCGGGACACGCACTTCCGGGTTTGATATGTTTGTAATCCAAAATGTATGCAAACCAAGACGTATGCAAACCAAGGTACCACAGTAGTCTTAAGGTTTAGACTTATTATAAGTTATTGTAAGTTTAAGTTAAGTCTGCTGCCACTGGATTTGTTGTGGACAGTGCCAATCCTGAATGTATTGGATTTGTGATCATTTATGCTCATTTGCTTTCAGTAGCAGTAAAGCTCTGCTGGCTGAAATGCAATTGCCTCTGGTCTATTTGTTGGGAATCCTGCAGCATGTTTAAGTTTTTACTCTGCTAGCTATACATTGGAATCTACTCTGGATCAATATGGAGTAGAATTTCAATGACAGTGTATGCACCGCGTCTTGTGATCAATTATGTTGGCTGGGGATTACCTGCCCTCACCCCAATATTTTATTCAAGTTGGCACCCTGCTTAGGTTTCAGCTGACTATTAGGTAGACTCTCAATTTTTACAGCTTTTGTGTGATGTCAGGAATAGGAACTGGGACTCAGGGTCGATCCTGTCCAGTACTTGCATTGTCTGGCCGATGGAATGCAGAACCTGGTGGATCATCAGAATTGCCTATAAATATTTTAATAGATTAATCAATCAATCAATCAATCAAAAAGGGTTGTGTTCGGCTTGATATAAACATTTGGTCTTTGGTGTTGAAGCTGTCATAGCCCATTGAGGCATGTCAGTCATAACTTGAGACTGCTGATGCCAAGTGATGCAGGTGTGAAACAGCCATAGAATTTCAGTGCACCTCTTGTGTGTTCACAATTGTCACATCTTCTATTAAATCCACAGAATGGTCTAAAGACACATGATTTTATACTGGCAAAGCTAAGCATGTATATATTATTGTCTGGATGGGAGACTGCCTGAGAAACATATGTCAGCTACTAAAAAATGGCAAATTCGATATAAATGCATACCCAAGAGTCCAACTTGTCGTATAATGTAAATAGAAATTTAAAAACAAATAAATATTGCATAGTAATTTTAAAGGCCAAATAATGTATACTGTACATGTAAGAACTGCTTTCATAGGAATTAGCTCAAGCTGAGCATAGCAGCTGATGCCGTCATTACCCCCTGAAGCTCCTCAAAATGACTGCGGCATTATATTATAATTAACGTATGCCAACTCTGGTTTAGTTGTATCCACTAAAAACTGTCAAGTGTCATTCCAAATATCATGCAAAAACATCTGCGTCAAAAATCTGTCATGACAATTTGTAGATATGTAATAGAATACAAGGATCATCATTAGAGGTGTCGGAAGAGTTTGCAAGGCTCAGAGTTAGCAGAGGAAAACCCCACAGATTAGCCATGAATGAACCAAGGGTTTGGCAAAACTGTGAAGCTCAGACGGAACGCAACTGGTGCCGTGGATTAAAAATGCAGTTGTTGTGTTCCAAACTGACACTCATCTCCCCTAAAGGTAAAGGTAAATGGACCCCTGATCATTAGGTCCAGTCGTGGACGACTCTGGGGTTGCGGTGCTCATCTCACTTTACTGGCGGAGGGAGCCAGCATACAGCTTCCGCATCATGTGGTCAGCATGACTAAGCCGCTTCTGGCGAACCAGAGCAGCGCACGGAAACGCCGTTTACCTTCCCGCCGGAACGGTACCTATTGATCTACTTGCACTTTGACGTGCTTTCTAACTGCTAGGATGGCAGGAGCTGGGACTGAGCAATGGGAGCTCACCCCGTCGCGGGGATTCGAACCGCCAACCTTCTGATTGGCAAGTCCTAGGCTCTGTGGTTTAGACCACAGCGTCACTCGCGTCCTCCTCATCTCCCCTACTAGTCTGGATTTCCAACCAAATCAAACCTTAAATTTAAATATTTGCACCTTGTCGTGATATAAATTTGTACAATTGTTTATGTTTATGCCAGTTCATGGAGTTCAGATTAGTTCCTGCAGTATTAGTCTTCTGATTTACATCAACAAGTCATAATATGTATTAATTTAAAACTGTTAATGGTTGATAATGCATCGAAACTTACATTATTGAAGAATCATATCAGGTTCAAAGGAAGGTGTTCTCTTCTTTCCTTTATTTTTGGCGTCTTAGTGAGGATTTTTATTGTTGCAATAATATCTTTAGTAGGGTCTCCTGTAACAAGGTAAAATGTTTACTAACTGTGATTAATTTAAACCCAATGCTATTGTCGTAAGTTTTATCTCACTTTACACTGGTTCTGTCTTTTGAAGATCACAACAGTGTAAAAAATGAGAATTTTTATTCAAAATGTCAGTTTCGCCAAAAACTGATTGTGATGTGTGAAAGCATGACTTAATATAATGTGAAAAAATATGCAGCAATATAGTATGGTAACTATTTTCTAATGGACTGCACAGGCCCTCTCATAAAAAATGAATAAGCCATACGTTTCAAGCTAGAAAACGAAGACGTTTTTAGACATGACACACTTTTAATCCTTTCACCACATTTTATGATTTCATTGTCTCTCTTGACCTTGGGGTAGGGGGGATATTCACAGTAAATTCTAGTTCATGAAAAATAAATGCAAAATGTCTCTAGGAATTTCACCAATTCAAGGAAAGGTTCTGAAAGCACTTTTAAGATTATTTCTTTCTGATCCACCTTTTAAAGATGAAGGTAGATCATTGTGTGATGAGTGCATACAGAGGAGAGAAATGGAGTACAAAGAAGTTTTCTATATTAATCGAACTGACATATCTGTCCTGATCAAGCAGGAGGCATCCATATTTGTAGGACTTTAATGTTTCTCTGTGTGCAGCAGAGGTGGAATCTGTGCACTGGGTGGTGACAAGGTGGTTGGTCCCATTCACTTTTTCTTGGTGAAGTTCTGGTACCCCAGAAGATGAGGGGCGCCAGGCTACCTCGGGGCCACCACTAATCAGTGCAGACATTTTTAAATGATGATGGTCAGAAGAGTCATAGAATTGTAGAGTTGGAAGGAACCTCCAAATTTCACCTAATTCAACCCCCCTGCAATGCAGGAATCTCAACTAAAGCATCTGTGACAGTTGGCCATCCAACCTCTGCTTAGAAACCTTCAATGAAGGAGAGTCCATCACCTTCTGAGGGAGTCTGTTCCACTGTCAAGCAGCTCTTACCATCAGCAAAGTTCTTCATGATGTTTCATCGGGATCTCATTTCTTGTAACTGGAAGCCATTGATCCAAAATGATCGCAGGGTCCAGGTCAGTTCATATTTGGGCTGTTGTGTTGCCTGATAGTGTCTGGTTTTGCTGCACGCTGCTCTGAACCACTATATAGGGGGGATATAGCTTATCTCATTGCATTCTCTCCCATAACAATCATTTCTCTCTCACATCTAATATCTGGCTACACCCATCGTGCAGGGCATACGATGAGTTGACCATTTTCTATGGGATGGGTGTGTGTTGGGGAGCTGAAAGTAGCTCCTTTGTAACAGACAGATCATTAGCCAGTCTGCGGTGAAAGTTCTGAAATTCTAGAGGCTTATACAGCTTGAAGGGCTCCTGATGAGTTTGGGGGATTTTCCTGTTACCATGACAGATGGTTCTGTCGAAGCCTTTGCCAACCTCTTCAATAGCAAAATAGCCTAAATGGTTGATACAATCACACCTGAATTCCCTTTCTCACTTGGGGAAGCTAAATCTACTTTGTAACTTCCTGTGGAGCTAATGGGGATGAAATTACTGGCATAATTGCTAGAGTGTCAGACTTGTGGTCTGGTGAGTCATCACTGAACACTTGCTCTGCGATGGCAGTAAAGAAGTCTTACTTTTTCATCGCTATTGCATCCACTCAGAGTTGACCAAAGGATCTGCTTCCAGTAGCAAGCAGTTGTTGCATCACGATCTTCCTTAGGGTTGGATGAAAGGTTGGGAGTATTGCTCCCCATGTGCCCAGTTTTCAACAAGGCACTTTGCAGATAGAGCCACCCCTGTTCACCTTGATGACTTCACTTTGAATACAGGACTATTGGATCTACCTTCAGCAACCACTTGTCAGGTTGCTATGGATACTTTCCCATTCGTACAGTCTGAAGATGTGGACAGAATTCTCAGAGTGATGCGAATATCTTTGCATTCAACCCTTTACTGTCCTGACCGGGGATGGGGTCAGTTCAGTTTGCTTTTAAAGCCCAACCTATCAAACCTATGCTTTCTGAAGCAGCACGAGTACCAAAACACAGCCATCAGAATTTGAACTTACCTGATTTTGTGGCACAGTTCTCCAACTAAATAATGTTTATAACAGTGCATCTATTAAGAGAAAATATGCATAAAAATGGAGATATTGTTGAAAACAGAGAACTGCATTGTATTAGGAGAAATTACTTGCAAAAATTGGTCAGAATAGCATCTAAAAATGTGTTTATCAGGAGAAATTCACACTAACACGTTCAATAATTTCCATGAGCCTGGATAGCTCAGCTGGTTAAAGCATGGTGCTGATATCATCAGGGTTGCAGGTTCGGTCCCCATATGGGGCAGCTAGATATTCCTGCATTGCAGGGGGTTGGACTAAATGATTCTCAGGACCCCTTCCAACTCTGCAATTCTATTAGGATTTTTAAAAACAACAACAACAACACACAATTTGCTCCAGAATCGTAGAGAACTGAATCAAAGTTTGGAAAAATGAGAAAGGGAGGGGGAACCAAAATGTACAGATCCTCACTGATAAAGGCAACTAGAGCTGACTGAGCATGTAACATGCTCAAAGGAAGTGATTTCAGTTCCCAGAGCAAGACAAATGTCCCCCGACGCTTGGACCCAATGAGGGAAGAATCCAGGTGAGGCTGCCCAGGTGTGGACTGTTTAAATGCCCCAGGAATAGACCTGAGGGAAGCCTTACAGCTCTGTCAGCCCCGCCCCTAAACTCAGCCTGGGATCCAAGCCTGCCTACAATTGGCCAGTTCTGCAGACAGGCTTGGATCCTGCATCTGATAGGCTGTGGGGACATTAAACACCCAACCCGCCCACAAAAGGTAGGGAACCAATTGGAGTCTTCCCAATCTCAGGTGTTTTGAGAGCAGCCACCAGGCCTGCAGAGAAAACATGGGATGAGGAGGGATCATGTCAAACTATTACACCAACAAGAAGCCAGGTTGATTTTCCTATTTAAATCCCTTCACCCAGGGGGAATAAATACTGAATTAGACTTAAATTGCTTTGTTTAAGTTTCTTGTTAAGATGGCTGTTGTTTGTATTCTCCTTGCTATATATAGTGGATGTTTCACCTTTAAATTCTACGTAATTCTATGTAATTCAATGCACCTGCTAGTGGCCTTTATAATGCTACTATGTTTTAGCCAACAGTATCAGCTTACTACACTTTTGAGTGACAGCTGATCCACGGTTATATGGTGTACCTTTGTGGACATTTGACTTGGTAATGTATCTGTTATTCTATCACAGCCCGTTATGGAATGTGCAGGTATGTCATTTCAAACACTGTATTTTATTGTAATGGATTTTATTTTATATTATTGCCAGCTGATGAAGAACATTTATTGAAACAGTCTGTTATCCAGGGACATGGGTGGCGTTGTGGTCTAAACCACTGATCCTAGGGCTTGCCGATCAGAAGGTCGGTGGTTCAAATCCCCGTGACGGGATGAGCTCCCGTTGTTCGGTCCCAGCTCCTGCCCACCTAGCAGTTCGAAAGCACATCAAAGTGCAAGTAGATAAATAGGTACCACTCCGGCAGGAAGGTAAACGGTGTTTCCATGCACTGTTCTGGTTCGCCAGAAGCGGCTTAGCCACATGACCCGGAAGCTATCTGCGGACAAACAGCAGCTCCCTCGGCCTATAGAGATATGAGCACCGCAACCCTAGAGTCGTCCGCGACTGGACCTAATGGTCAGGGGTACCTTTACATTTACCTATTATCCAGGAAAGACTGTTCTGTTGCTGTTGCTGTCTTTGGAGCACCTACCATCATTCTTCTGTGTTGCTCTGCTTATAGCAGCATCTCGCTCCAGAACACTCTTGGCAAAATTCTGTATATGATATTAACTTTGGAAGGCGTTTGGCCTCAAAATTCAGTGATTCTTTATGGTCAAATACTAATCTGATCCTTTCCTTTCATGGAATATCTACTTGACTCTTATTAGTTCGTGACTCCATGTACGTACTGTATGTTTTCTGATTGTGAATTAAGAAACAGTTTGATAGTGGCATATAAATATTGCTGGTATACTATTAGCCTATGTATTGCTTTATGTTTGTCAGATTTATGTGTTGCTTTATGTTTGTCAGATGTTTTGCAACACAAGGGAATTTTTTGTTGCATTGCACCCCACAGGTGAGCAGGCTTGCTATTCTCTCCCCCCCTTTTAAATAAGTGAAGTGTTTTAAAGAAATATACATGAACATAAAAGAATGACATGCTGTGAAAAGTAAATAAGTAGATCTCAAGAGGTTGATAGCTAGCATCCCTGGCTCCTCATTCTGAAGAAAAAAACACCAGAGGAAGATTTCAAGCTAATGCTTCCCTTGGGGCTGTTTCATTTTGGGAAGCACAGGCATCTAGGGAGGCTGCAGAGTGCTGAAGAAATACTTAATGGTGATAACAACACATTCAACCCTCAATACTTCAAAAAAAGTAAGACTAGCCCAACACCCGCTAACATGCTAAAGAAAAATGATGCAGAAAAATGGAAGCCTCTTTCACAGATGGAGAGAGAGAAAATGGAAAGTGTAAGAAAGGTTTCAGTGCAACTCTACTTTTTATTGCTCTGAGCTTTAATATAGGTTTTTTTAATGTCATTTATTGTTGATAGCCTGCCTTAAGAGCTTTGTGTTCAGTGTGGAAAGGCAGGGGGAAATAGCAGAATGAATCATTCCCTTGATTTCCAAAGTTTAGGTTTGAATGTGCTGTTTCGGTAGCAAAAACAAGACTGCCTTTGTGTCAGAGGAATGTATCACCAGGGTCAGGGAAACTCCGAGGTTTACAAAAGCACAAAATAATTATTGGGGTTTTTTGGGGGGGAACCTTAAACAATGAGAACTTAGTATGTCCATTGGCCATGGAATGATGACTGACTCTTTGGGAGATGAGAACTGGAAGTGAATATTGTGGAGGAAGCCATGTTTGGAACATAGGGACATTGGGATCTGCCTTATACTGTGTGTCAAACCATTGGTTCATCTTGCTCCATATTGTCTACACTGACTGGCAGAAGCTCTCCAAGATTTCAGGCAAGGGTCTCTTCCAACTCCACCTGGAGATGCCAGGGATTGAACCTGGAACCTTCTGCTTGCTAGGCTCTGACAGTGAGCTGTGGCTCCTCCCTACTCAGTAAGACTTCACATGCCACAACATTTTGTTGCAGGTGCCACTGAAGAAGAATAGATAGTTGAAAGAGAATGTGCATGCAAAAATAGATGCTGTTTTGATTCATAGTGATGGCCACCACCACCAACCAAGCAAGGTGAGGTGTCTCTCCTGAGGAACAATGTGACAGGGCAGGGCTATACAAGCTAAAGGTAAAAGGTAAAGGACCCCTGGATGGTTAAGTCCAGTCAAAGGCGACTATGGGGTTGCAGTGCTCATTTCGCTTTCAGGCCGAGGGAGCCAGCATTTGTCCACAGACAGCTTTCCAGGTCATGTGGCCAGCATGACTAAACAGCTTCAGGCGCAATGGAACACCGTGATGGAAGCCAGAGCTAACGAAAATGCTGTTTACCTTCCCGCCACAATGGTACCTATTTATCTACTTGCACAGGCATGCTTTCGATTTGCTAGGTTGGCAGGAGCTGGGCAGAGCAACGGGAGCTCACCCCATCGTGGGGATGCGAACCGCCAACTTTCCGATCAGCAAGAGTTGTTGTTGTTGTTCAGTCGTTCAGTCGTGTCCGACTCCTCGTGACCCCATGGACCAGAGCACGCCAGGCACGCCTATCCTTCACTGCCTCTCGCAGTTTGGCCAAACTCATGTTAGTAGCTTCGAGAACACTGTCCAACCATCTCATCCTCTGCCATCCCCTTCTCCTTGTACCCTCAACCTTTCCCAACATCAGGGTCTTTTCTAGGGAGTCTTCTCTTCTCATGAGGTGGCCAAAGTACTGGAGCCTCAACTTCAGGATCTGTCCTTCTAGTGAGCACTCAGGGCTGATTTCTTTAAGAATGGATAGGTTTGATCTTCTTGCAGTCCATGGGACTCTCAAGAGTCTCCTCCAGCACCATAATTCAAAAGCATCAATTCTTCAGCGATCAGCCTTCTTTATGGTCCAGCTCTCACTTCCATACATTACTACTGGGAAGACCATAGCTTTAACTATACGGACCTTTGTCGGCAAGGTGATGTCTTTGCTTTTTAAGATGCTGTCTAGGTTTGTCATTGCTTTTCTCCCAAGAAGCAGGCTTCTTTTAATTTCGTGACTGCTGTCAGTGGTTTAGACCACAGTGCCTCCCCCTGTGTCCCTGCTATACAAAATAAGATGCCTGCGATGGGAATCTGGTCTGAAGTTTTCTGGGGCTTCATTCTCTTTTCAGTGCCAGGTGAAGCTATTTTTATTTACCCAGGCTTTTTGATGTTGTTGTAACATGCTGCAATTTTTGCATTTTTATTTCTTTTTTGTATACATTCCTAGAAGCACTGCAGAAGAATAGTATATGCAATTTTTAAGTAATAAAATAAATAACACAACTTGTATTATTGGGGTGGACAGAATGGAGCTCTGAGCTATTCCCTGGCTTCTTATCAATAATTCCACTCTTGGGAAAGACATATTTATGATGGAAAGCTTTTGTACAGCTGCATTTCCATAAATGCATATGCAGCCAAATCCATACATTTACTTAGAAGTAAGTCTTACTGGGTCCAATGAACTTACTTCCTAATATGTATGTTTAGGATTGTTGCTCATCCTCAAGGCTTTACTAGAAAGATAATCCACTGAGTAATGACAAGGAAATGGATCTTCTCTGCTCTAGTCTGTGCTGAAAAAACAACAACTGAATAACTCTTTGTAAAGGGGGAATGAAAGATGTTGTCAAATGTATCAGAAACTAATAACATTTTGGCATTTCTGCAGAGATGACCTGAGATGATAAAATTCACCTTGTCATCCTCAAAAATAGCCTCACTCAAACAGACAATGAAGTTTAGCTTGGGAGAATTTGAAAGAAAATTCAAGCTTTCTGAAATAGCTGAAATCAACCTATCTACCTGTATAAATAATCGTATGCTATATTAGCCAAATCTGTAATCAGTTCCAGTGTTTATTAGGACAAAAAAGGTTACGACCTAAAAACATTTGAATCAAGTATAGCTTCTATATTGAGTCTTTCCTGTATGCGTCAAAGTTCATTCTCTATATCGAAGCTGCAGATGTTTAAGTGACAACCAATGGCTAGAAATCCATTTATGTTATAACTACCTCTTCACAACTCAGTTCAATGGTCTGTTCCACATAACCCCTTTTTCCTGGCCTATCATCCTGATCAATGTGTATTAGGGATGGGCAGATAAATCTGTTCCTTGGTCATATCAATTTCGCATGTCTTAATGTGTTAGTCTGCTCCTTCAAATTTTTGCATTTATCTGCATTTTTTTAATTTAAAAAATCAGCATGAAAATCCATATGTAAATATGTATTTAAATATAGGTTTGTCACAAAATACATATTCAAATACGTATTTTATCTTGATGTGCACAGTTCTAAATGCATTTTATTACAAAATGCACGTTTTATAATGTGTTTTTTCCCCTTGTTTTTGACCCGACAACTGTTTCACAAAATGAGAGATGCAAAAACCTAATGATAATTATGCAGCAGTCTACACATTAATCTGGGAAATGCAGGTCAGGTAGTCCTCAACAGAATCAGAGGTGGAGCAAGGTGGGTATGGCCCGCCCCAGATATTATCCCTGAGGGGGGTGACTTCATTTCGCCACCCCCCAGAATGCTCAGCACGGGCGCTGCACCACCACCCCGGGATGCACACACCCTGGGACGCTCAGCATGGGTGGTGCACCCCCGGGATGCTCGGTGCGGGCTGAGCACTCCCTGGGATGCTCACCCCTGGGATGTTCACCACACCCCTGGGACACTAGTCCTGCCCTCTGGTACACACCACTTCGGGTGCCGGAGCAGCTAGCTCTGCCATTGATCAGAATTCCCAGAAACTGAATTCCTCAAGCATTCCTGGTATGTATCAGCAACAAGGTATTTTAAGCAAGTGCTCGCTGGTTCTGGAATTTCCTTCTCTGAGAGCCTCACCTTGCTTCACCAAAATTGTCCACTTTCCATCAAATGGTTAATATGTGGCTGGTGTGAAGGGCTTCGGGGAATGAGGCATGAGACCATGCCATAGCTTTAGGGTTATGTTGAGCCTAGGTTGTGTTTTGCTGCATTTTTGTCATGGTGTTGTTGTTAAATGCTGTGGTTCAGCAGGAACTCTAAATGTATGTCTGATTTGGCTTTAATTTGAGCAATGAGAGGATCCTTATAGTGATGGTCCCAGAACGTCCCAGTAAGGAAGCAGGAGTAATCAGCAAACCCCAGTTAATTCCAGAATCCAGTACCAACTGCAGAGAGGATAGCTAAGTCTGGATGCAACAGAAAGGCATGCACTGAAATATCAGATTCCTTTAGGAAAGCTATAGGTTAGTTAAAATAAATATAATTAGGGCTCCAACAAAAGGAATACCACAGATTGAAAATGCACTCATAGGCAGCGGAGTCAAGAAAGCTATAAAAGGAAAGAAGTCTCTCTCTTTTTTTAAATGATACTCATTGGGTGAGACTTTCCCCCCTCTCTCTCTCTTTAAAAAGAGAGGGGGGAGGGAGGGAGAGAGGAAAGTCTCACCCAATGAGTATCATCTGAAAGGGGGGGAAATGAACTCCTGCAATCCAATGATAAAGCTACAACAGGGCAAGCCACAAATGAACTTGGGGTGCAGATTTTCAAAGATATGAAGAGTATTAATCAAAAATATATTCAATGCATCAGAAGCAGGAAACTAGCCAGAGAGCAATGAGACTGTTTAAAAGGCAAAGATAATAAAAAGTACTCCTGAAGGAAGATAGAGAAATATAGCCGAGAATCTGGCTGAATTATATTTATTAGTCTTCACTGCAGAAGGGTTGGAGAGAAACCCAAACTACAACCATTCTTTTCAAGGAGAGCATCCTTTGTAGGCTATCTTGAAAATCTAGATTAATAAAATTCTGCTTAAAAGAAGAAGATAGCATCTGAAGAACTATGTCAGCCTGAGGTGACCAAAGAAGTACAGTTTTGGAGCTGACTAAATCACTAAAACCAGATTGCATTTATCCAAGAAACTCAAATTTGAAATTGTTGTGCTCACAGAGAGATAGAGGCTGAGGGATAAAGAGCAGAGATAGAGGAGCTGCTCCAGAAGGGTGTGATTTGTATTGAATAGTTTGGCATTGATAAAGCATCTTGCACATCCAAGGAATTGTAGATGCCCTCATAATACATTAATGTAAAGAAATTAAATAAATGGAGGTTAGTCTCACAAACCATGTCATGAAATGATGCTCCAGAGCAGGCTTCCTCAACCTTGGCCCTCCAGATGTTTTTGGCCTACAACTCCCATGATCCCTAGCTAGCAGGTCCAGTGTTCAGGGATTATGGGAATTGTAGTCTCAAAACATCTGGAGGGCCGAGGTTGAGGAAGCCTGCTCCAGAGCAACGCTAAGGTTATCTAGGTCAGTTAAGGATGCCTTTCTTACCTCTAGCAATCTCCCACCGTCACTGGCTCTACATCCTACTTCACAAGAATGAATTTATATGGAAAGTGAGAGAGATTGCTAGGCAGAGGTATTCCGCCCCAGTGTAGTAACTGTGTAAGCATAGGGATCAAAATTTTGGAAATGGGCTCAGGAAAACAAACTATTCTCCGATTTTTATTTCATATTCAACGGGAGGAGCGAACCTCCCTGAAGAAAAGTCAGCGTGAATTCTGGAAAGAGAAGTCTTGCCTTTCTGACCTTTTAGAATTATTTGAGTGTGTCACCAACTATGTAGAAAGGGGGCTTCCAGTAGACATTATGTAACTGAACTTTCAAAAGGCTTCTAACAAATGTTCTTCATCAAAGACTTGTAGTCATAGGATAAAATAAGTCCTCCTACGAAAGATACCTTTCATAGGAATAAGAGGTCTGATTTAATAATAGAGCGTCAAAATGGAAAAGAAATAGTGGAACATTCATCCAAACTTTAAGAATACCAAATGAAATTGGTGGAATTTAATTTAGTCGTCATGACTAACTTGAATAAATTAATTTCAATGGGCTTACTCAAAGCAGGTCTTAGTCTGGAACCTTAAGCATTTATTACTGTGTTTTTCATCTTATACACGGGTAGTGCTGAGGGGTGTTTTCTTAATTTGGAGTCCCCCAAAATAGGGGGAGTCTTATACATGGTGGCATCTTATACACGGAAAAATATGGTAATTGTAGTGAAGCAATAAAAAAGTCAAATTCCTTATTGAGAATTCTTAGGAAATGGACAAAACTTATATTGCATCAATTATAATGACATTATATAAATTCAAATTTACAATACTATGCAGCTCTGATTATTGCTACCAGAGTCAAAGACCCTGTCTGCATATCACACCATTGCTTAGAAATCTGCACTTGTTGCTACCAGGCCAAATTCAAAGTGTTACTATAGAGCCCTTAAGAATTTGGAACCAGTTTATTTGTGGAATCAGCCTATCCCATATATGGCCCCTTGGCAGGTGCCACATAATACCAGTCTGTACATGTACGAAATTAATATTTTAGTGTGACAGCAGCTATGCATCGTAGACTCTGTGCCTATTGACATCAGGCGCATTCATTGTACTCTTTTGGGCACCTGCTTAATATGTTGTTTGCACCACTGATTGATATAATGGCATTATGATATCGGCAGTTTTTATTTTTATCCCTTTCTTAACAATCCCTAACATAGAATGTGCCTTTTTCATAGCTGCCTACCACAGACTGGCTCGTCATTTTCAATGGGTTATTATCCAACCTCTCATGCCAATCATTACTAGTTCGGACCCCATTAGTGTATATACAAAGTTAGGAATTGGTATTATTTTTTTTGTTCCTAATGTGCATCACTTCACATGATGATGAAAACTGTCCTTGCCATTTTCTGAAAATGAAAGTTAACTATTACTGGTATGGCTAGCATCACTTGACAGACTAGCTCTCCTCCATGAATTTATCTGTTCTTCTTTTAAAGGAATGAGACAAAAGAGGGCCTGAAGTTCAGAACCATACAGCTGATTCAGCCCACCTTGTTTCAAACTCTTCTTCTGTAGCACTGGTAAAGCCAAGGAGCAACACCCAATTTCCTGTGTGCTGTGTTGCAAAGTGATTTCTGAGTGTCGCTCAGGGTGTTGCTTAGTTTTAGCATTGACCCTGACCAAGGGTATTTGAAATGTGTCAGGCTGAATCAATTCAATTTTTGTGTACTTAAGAAGTGCTCTCTTTTCTTGCTCTTGCATTGGTGTCTACTTACCTTTTAAAGTCACCCAAATTAATGACCAGCACTACTACTTTTGCCAAGGATTATGTGCCTGAACACTGTTGAAAGCTAAGGAAACATTTAGTCCATCCTATCAAGGCAATTCTTATGCCCTTAACATGGGGTTTAACACTGGAGCGCTTCTCTCCCTGCCATTATTTTGTTACTTCAAGACCCCAATCATTAAACATCATGGTAAATATTCTAAGGACAAAACCATCAAATTGATGGGGCGTATTGTGACCTGCTGTTTGAGTACATCACTGAAAGTGAATACAAGATGTACAACTTTTTTCTGAAGTTATGGTTGCAGAGGAGAGTCTGAGTAATTTGCTCTGTCCTCTTGCCCTTTCATATTTTTTTCTATATCTTTTTTAAGGTAAGCACATCCCCAAGAGCATATCTGGCAAATTTCCCAAAAAGCACTTAAAAATTGAGGAAAGAATATTGGCTTAAGCATCCTCTCATTTAACTTGCAAAAAGAGGGTGGGCAGGGAGGTTGCAGTATGCTCCATTAAGTTAAACAAAAACTCTGGAAGGGTGGAGAATGTTGTGAGATCAGAAAAGAACTCCTAATGATATTAAGATTTTATTTTTTATTTTTTAAAAAACTACTTTGCATACAGCATGAATTAATATGTGTGTGTGAGCACAAGCCTCAATGCTGAGACTCAAAGCTAAGAACCAATAATGACTCTGTTGTGTCGTGGCCGAAGTAATCCAGATACACATCTTCATGAAACAGCTCTTTATTTTGGAAGAACAGGACTGAGGAGCTGGGTTTAGGGTGGCTGTATTTGTAGGAACAAGATTGAGCTAGAACGGATACATTTAAGCGGGAACCAATAACTCTCATACAATTCGGCGGGAACCAATCAGGCTAAGGATTGTAGTTGTCCCTTTTAAAACAACAAATGAGCAGAACTCCCGCCAAGTTACAGAATGTTTGAACTAATACACAACAGACTCAAGAGAGCTTAGTGGTATTGCACAAGGCGAAACAAGGTTTTCTCAGGGAAGTGTGAGAATCTCCCTGTGCATTTGCAAGGAACTGTTCTCCCTGCCAACAGCCTTAAGCTAAATTGCAGGAACTTTATATGGGACTGGACCTGAGGCTGACATTTAATAGGCATAAGGCTCTTCTCTGTTGATCAGACAAGGGCAGAAAACCTAATATTTATACCAAGCCTGTCCAATTCAGAGGTTCCATACTCTCTTCCAACCACAGGGATGCAGTTGACCTGCATCTGTACCTCAAGAAGGGACTAAGGCTGGAGAATACTCCAGCTCTCTTTGGGTGCTACAATTTAGCATTCTTTTCTTATGGGGGCACTGATAATGGGGATACCAACTCACGTCTCATTTGCTGAGAGAGCTACACTGATTTTCAGTCTATTAGTGGGCAGGTTCAAATTTCCTGGGTTTAATTCACAAAGTCTTAAGCAACTTGGGTTTTTAAGATATATGAAGGAAATCCTGATTTCTTATGCTCCACTGCCATCATTGAGATATTCTAGTGGGGCACATTTGGTGGTCCCCCATGCCTCTGGGATTTGGTCAGCCTTTATCAGGGACTGAGCATTTAGTGTGGCACGCCTTGCCCTGCGCAACTCCTTGGCAATAGAGGTCTTACAGGAGTCATACCTGCCTTCTGTTAGACATCTTCTGAAAGGCTTTTGGAACATGATTTTTGTTTTTTTGGGTTTTTTAAAGCCAAACAGTCTTTATTGATTTCTCCCCTGTTATTTGCAATGTTTGCGCTTTCTATGTTGTACATCACCTTGTTAATTTTTTTTAAAAAAATGAAATTGTGGCTTATAAACATTAAAATAAATAAAACTGAATAAATAAATTCCACACACACACACACACACACACACACACACCACATCACTGTTCTTATCACCTTCTAAGACATGGAGGACAACTGTCCAATGCAATGAGCCTCCTGTACACACAGAGGCTCTCAACTAATTTTGGAATCTAGAAAAACCAGGGTTCTGATGTGCACGGTATTCCTCACAAGTACAGAGGCTTCTCTGCTTCAGAACATTACTCTGAACCAGTTGAAAGGTGAGTGGAACAGCAATGCAGGGGGCAGATTTAAGTGTGTGTCACCAGTGCTTCCCTCACATGGAGTGGTATTCAGCTATTTGCTGTGATGTCTGGCTGTGGAAAGGAAATTCCTCTCTCCACACTCCTCCTAAATTTTGTTCCATAACCTGTCATTAAAATTCTACTCAATATCGATCAAGAGTAGATTCCAATGTATAGTTAGCAGAGTAAAAATTTAAACACATTTCAGGATTCCCAAAAAATAGACCAGAGGCAATTGTATTTCATCCAGCTGAGCTTTACTGCTTCTGAAGGCAAATGAGCATAATGGTCACAAAACCAATACATTCAGGATTGGCACTGTCCATAAGAAATCCAGTTGCAGCACACTTAACTTAAACTTACAATAACTTATAATAAGTCTAAACCTTAACACTAAGCATACTATGTACAGAACGTTACACCAGAAGGAAGAGAGATAGAGAAAATGAAACCTAGGCTCCTTCTGGCTTTACTTTTATAGTCAGCATGACCTTGACAGAAGAGTTAAGAGAACCAGTTTAAGCCAGCTGTACTTAGCTTCTCTGAAGGTCTTCTTCTTCTTCTTCTTCTTCTTCTTCTTCTTCTTCTTCTTCGGCGATCACTTGTAGCCGAGTAAGATTGTCTTCCATAAACATGGTTTTAACAATGAGTGTGTAAGTGACTGTGGAGGCCAATTCTGGACCCACACATTCTTCCATAGTGGGGACATTGGTTCCCGGGCAGGAATTGATCACGGTGTGGATTTGCCAAGTGTGCCTTCCTCTTAACACGTTTCTGCCTTGCGTTCTGAGTTCGAGTGTCTTCAAAGTCCATGGCATCTTTGGTAAAGGCTGTTCTCCAACTGGAACACTCGCAGGCCAGTGTTTCCCAGTTGTCGGTGTTTATACTACATGAACCTCCGGCTTGTTTCTTTCACACAGAGAAGCTTCCAGAACCCTCTTGAATTAATTAGAATAGGAAAGATCTGTACACATCAGGTCAATACTTTCTGTACTAAGAAATGCAAACTGACAGTTCCCACCAATTCTCTGAAATAGATTTGGGGAGCGTGCACGAAGGGTATGCCATATTGCACATGGTAACCAAATGCTTATTTCAAACACCTGAAGAGGTGTACAGTCCCACATTAAGCCAGGGAAAGCGTTCAGGACAAAGAATGGTTCTATGTCCCGATTAAAACCTGAGTTGAGCTGCGCCAGATTCTGGTTTGTCGAAACTACTAGAAAAACACAGCATGGACCTCATAGCTTTACAACCGCTTGCTTGCAAAGTTCACCCTAACAATGGGCCATGATGTTGGCAGTCAAAGCAGCAGAATTCCACTGGTTCTCCAGACACCCAACTTTTATTATAACTACTTTCCACGTGGCTTTCCTGTGGGAATTGGCATTTCCTCCCTGCTTCTATACCTAAGAATTGCTGTGGTAGTATGAGTCTTTGTTATCATATCAGTAAGTCAACGGCAGCAGGGATGTTTCACTTCCTATACCATTGAACAAACTTAGGGGTATATGAACCTACCCTTGGGAGCTTGCTAGTCTTTTCAAAGAACAGTTAAAATTCTTTTGTAAAACTGCTAAAAGGATCATGGGATTATATTTCCTCCTGCCTTCAAGATTTTCAAAAGTACAGTCATAATTATGACTTTGGAAAACAACACTTCAAGAACTCTAAGTGCAACAATTATACGTGAGTGAGCCCTACCTCTTCATGCATGTTGGTGGGTAGGTAGCAGTTAGCTATTTATCGTGACTAGACTAAACTTGCAGAGTTTCTGAGGTTTCTTTGAATAAACTGAATTACAAATAAATACACACATATAGTTTTCTTAACTGGTAGGCATATGGAAGGTGTATGGAATATTATCTAAGCAGCACCATTTCTAAAGCAGAAAAAGAAGACTTTTTGATCAATTGCATGAACCTTGGTTCAAAAAGTGTTGAAAATTGTTCTATTTCCAGGCAACCTGGTGAGATGGCTACAATGTCATTTTGGTATTTGTGCAGTCTAGTTATATAAAATTGCTTTTAGGTCACTTGGAATATGATCAACCCTGAGGGACTTGAAAGCAGCCTTTCTGATACCGTTCCAAGATATTATTTGGACCCTATAGCCTGTATAGGTGAAATGACTTAGGTGCCCTTAAACTGCTTTCTCCCCACAGACAATTCCATCCATCATCTTCCATATGTAAACAGTTTAATGGTCAATTACAGTCTCAAAATACTTATACAGCCTAGGGAGGAGAAACAGGGTGTGTGTGTCTCTCTTTCATAAGAAATGCAAGAATACCTTTAATAGTGTTTGTTTGTTTTCTTCCAAGAATACTGTTAATGTAGCCTGAAACAGTCAAATCAGCAATTTTGAATTCAAATTATAGTCCCTACAAAGGTGAACCTTTTAAAATGTGACACCAACCACAAGGAATGTCTATAGCGACAAAAAAGGAGGTGGATGCAATACCAAGGTGAAGCACACAGAGAAGCAGGGAAGTTTCAAACTTGTTTAATACCCGATCTAAGAACCGCGGTAGCAATGCATGTTCCATGTTGCATTACAAACTGCATTTCAGGTGATTCATATCACATTTTATTATATATCCAATTACACTGAGACGGGGTATTATTAATGTTTTAATGGTTTTAAAAAGTTAAGGTACAGGGACCCCTGACCATTAGGTCCAGTCGTGTCCGACTCTGGGGTTGTGGCGCTCATCTCGCATTATTGGCCGAGGGAGCCGGCGTACAGCTTCCAGGTCATGTGGCCAGCATGACTAAGCTGCTTCTGGCGAACCAGAGCATCACACGGAAAAGTCGTTTACCTTCCCGCCGGAGCAGTACCTATTTATCTACTTGCACTTTGACGTGCTTTCGAACTGCTAGGTGGGCAGGAGCTGGGACCGAGCAACGGGAACTCACCCCGTTGCGGAGATTTGAACCGCCAACCTTCTGATCAGCAAGCCCTAGGCTCTGTTGTTTAACCCACAGTGCCATCCGCGTCCCTAAAAAGTTAACTATGTGTTATAAACAATAGCATTATACAGTTGTTCTTGAGAGGGTGTTTGTTTGTTTGTCTGTCCAGCAATGACATCAAAAGTAGGTTCACCAAGCAGAATTTTTTTGCTCCTTCTCCATCTCTGAATGCCGCTAGAGGCCACATCTCAACTGTTATTGAAATTCAGCCATAACAGGCTTCCTCTGAACATAATGCTTTTTCTCTTCATTCCCTTGTTACTGGCCAGGAGTTGGCCGATGCCCCAGTTTTAAATAACGCTACATCAGAACGGTATTGAAGGTGCTTGTACCAATATGTAGTTATTGTTGGACACCAAAGCACTCTATAACACATCCTTTGAACTGCTGACAGGGTGTATATCTAAGAAAAATGAGACATTCCAATGTGTTTCTATTGTGTGCTGTCTTGAATGTATGCCAGAAGCTTGTTTGTTAACTGGAGAACTTAAAACCCAGATTGTAGCAATGAGGAGAAACCAACACAGAAAGTTGGAAGGTTGCCTATAGTGGACTCGGCTAGCAGCTCAGCTAGAGCTTCATTTGCCAGATGAAAGGGACACATTCTGTCCAATCCTAAATAGTATGACACAAAAGGAAGTTCTATTGTGGCCAACAAATTGGTTATATAATATCTTACTGTGTCCTCTGTCACACATACAATGTAGCAATGTAGCTTTGCATGTGGATACCTTCTGGAAGTCTAGAATTTGGAACAACAAATCTCATTGGCAGAGGCTTGCACATGCCCAGAACTGTGTCCATTTCCATCCTTGCTTATAATTAAGAATTTTGAATAGATTTTGGGGTGAGGGGCATTCTTTCTTCTCTTATTTTTATCTGACTCTAATAGCATAGAAATTAGGGATGCAGGTGGTGATGATGATTTTATTTATACCCCTCCCTCCCTGGCCAGGGCCAGGCTCAGGGTGGCTAACACCGAATATAAATTACAATAAAATGTAATTAAAAAAAACACCAGTTAATTAAAATACGGCTTAAAATACGGCTTAAAATGCAGCCTCATTTTAGTAGTAGCCCATAAATCAAGACCATAAAGGGAGGAAACATCAGATATTCACCCGAGCCAGCTATCCATGCTGGTCTGACATGGGCCAGCAAAAAAACCAAGGGAAAATTTATATACCAAATCCCATATAAGGGGTCAGAGTGAGTCCAAGCCTAGAGCTTTCATATCTCTAGTTTTGACATATACTTTGAAAGAATTGAACAACAAATTAATGATTTAATGTTTTGAATATGAGTTTATCTAGCTTAAATTTTGGAATGCTCCTTGTTCACCCAAGCCAGTATTTGGGGCTTACTTCCACTTTCAGTTAGTTACCTCCAAGGAACTTAGCAACTTTAACCCCCAAAAAAGTTATTAAAAGCTGTTGTTTTCCAGTCTGTTATTGGGAATGGACCATCTTTTCTGTCTCACGTTGGATATTTCATAAACACGGATGCAATTTACTTCTTCTTAGAGTTTCCATAGATGCCCATATACAACAGATATGGAGATATCAGAAATAACTATTCTTTGCTTTGCTTTGTTTGTTGGATATTCTCCCCCCCCCAACACACACCATCCCTTGCCCCTCATACAAAAAGTGATATACAAATGGTAGCATAGCTATCATGAAGACAAAGTAGCTTGATGTCTGAACTAACAACTAGGAATGAGCACAGGGCAGCTGTCTTCGCCATTGGATCTGTTTATCCACCCAGACAGGCTCCTAGTAAAACTGCCAGGCTCTTCTGTGTTGCAAAACTGTATGTGCCCCTTTTGTGATTTAATTATGCACAGATTAGCATGTACCCTAGCTAGACGCACGGCTGTAAATCTACTACCCATCACTTCACCTCTAACTTTGGTTGTCCTCCAGGGTCGTGATCTGATACGCCAGCATGCAGCAGCTGGATGCCTCCAGATAATTGTTTTGAACCACTTTGCATAGCATTTATGTGTTTCTGAAGTCTTGAGGACTAACCAGGAATGGGTAGGGACTTTTTGTAAGAATTTTGTCTGATTCTCTCCGTTTCTTGTGTTAACTCCTTTGGGGACCTCATTGATCTCAACACTTTTGTCAACCTCAAGGCTCAGATTTTTTCATCAGTATAAGATAAGGGGTTGCCACCTTCTGTTCTGGATGAAAAGAATCAATGCGATAGAAGTGAACATCTTTTGAATCCACCCACATCGGGTGTCAAGGGAGATACCTTGTACCTTTTGAAACATCTGTAAAAGCATCTCACAGGGAGATGAAAGTGTAAAAATAAAAGACAGAGAAATGCCTGATTACAAAAAGTACATGCTTTATTATACAGATTTTGAGGTGTGTGGGGGGCATACAACACAACTTTGCTTGCATATGCAACTCAGTTTTGTGGGTGGTGAAATGTCTGTTCTCTCATGCAGGTCATCTAGTCAGTATTGTGTTTGTTGGAAAACAGCACTCTGTTCCACCCAGAAGCCTCTCCCCTTGGACTTACTATTCAAATCCTTCATCCTGTTACAGTACCATATGACTTCATCAAAGGAAATTCTACAATGTTTTGCACGCCCAGTCCCTGCTGCCTCCTCTTACATTCTTACTCACACAGGAGTAAGGAAACGTAGTTCATGTCCTCAAAATGATAATAGTGATGCAAGAGTAATTATCTTTGCTGGTTCTTTCTACAAGGCCTTTAGTCAGGCTAAAGAGAAGAAAAGCAGCTAAATCACACAAAAAATGGGTCAGTTGGGGTTGCCTTTAAAGCAGAGAAAGAATCTAGCTGTCTACCTTTATTTATTATAAGTATTTTAAAACCACATTTCAGCCATATTCCTGGGGTGGTTTAAAGAAAGACACAAACGACAACAGCTAACAGCCACAAAATTTTAAAATGCAGCATAAAAAAGTCCATTAGATTAAATTTGCATCTAAATAACTCAGGTCTTTTTCTGGCACTAAAAATGACAATAAAAAGGTGTCAAGGAAACCTATCTGTGGAGAATATTCAACAACAAACGGCCTCCCTAGAGAGGTTGTGGACTCTACTTCTTTGGAGGTTTTTAAGCAGAGGTTGGATGGTCATCTGTCAAGTATGATTTAGTTGAGAATCCTGCATCACAGGAGGTTGGACTAGACGGACCATGTCAGTATTTTAAATTCTAATACGTTTCTGAACTCAAAACTACTGACGAGATGTTTCTCCACTATTCGGTTTTTAGAACATTTAAAAATTCTAAACTGTTTGGGATGGACCTATGTATCTGAGATACTATTTTCTTCCCCATGAACCTGCCCAGTTACTGAGATCTGTGTTACAGAATGTCTTACTTATGCAATGACCTCCACAGACAAGTGAGGAAGGTATATACAATGGCATAATCAGATAAAAAACTTTTTTATTCACAAGGCTTTTAACTATTAATGTATGATCTGCTGCTTAATTCCATTAACGTAATATCTTCACCTAATCATGTTCATGAAGAAGTAATGACTAACAACAGTAAAGACAATAGCACTAGTATATATTTCAGTGACCAGAATGAAATGTTGAGTGACAGAATAGTTCTTTGCCACTCACTCATGTCAAAATGCTCCTTTTGCTCATTTCCTTTTCATTATTATCATTACCAGTTGGCTATCAACAATCAAGAACCAAGACCTATTTTTAAAAGCCATTATACTGCATTATCTGTCACTATTTTTTTTGGATTGCCCCGAATCTTTCCTGCAATTTAACATGACATAATGTGAAAGAACAAAGAGTGCAATGACAAAGACTGGATTGAAAAGGAAGTACTTGGGAGTGGGACCAAAGCCCTTTTTCTCCCAACTTAATGGAATTTACTGCTATCAGGTATATTGCATTAAGTACGCATTGTATGGATCATCTTTGCAGATAGTTAAACACAGTGGACAGCTTTAGAATGCATGCACTAATACATCTTGGGAAACAAGGAATGTGGCACGGGTTCATAATTTGTCTATCAATTTGACATAGGAGCTGTTACCCGCTGAAACCTACTTCATAATTCAAGAAATTGATTATTCAACTGTCCTCCACTGTGACAACTATGCTTCACACATTAAGCTATTTCCCCTGTCAAGTTCCTGTATGGAAATTGCAACGTGTAGGGTGAATCAGATACAGGCCAACTTGAACTCCTAGATTTATAATTGCTGGGCTCAGGGCTTTTTTTATTTCAGCTGGAACTCAGTGGAACTCAGTTCTGGCACCTCTCAGGTAGGCGTCATTGCTATCCTAAGAGAACAAGGAAGCATTCGTGGTGAGTTTCGGCACCACTTTTCTAGAAAAATAGCCCTGGACTGGAGCCTGGGCTTGTCCTACTTTCAGAGCCCCCACCATAGGTGTCTTTGCACTCATGCTATGAGTTCTTTGCTATGCACCACCCATCCCTGTTGTGATTGGCCCCTCCCACTTTGTCCCCTCATATTAATTTCACCTTCCCTTAATTGAGTCTGGCCTAGTCTACACATAGATCAGAATAAGGAGTCCTGAGGTGGTGGTAGAATGGATTGGCCACTTCATAATGAAGGATGCTCCATCTGACATTAACAAACAAAACAAAACACCCTGAAAATCGGGGGGGGGGGGAGACCTAACATGGCAGTTAGCAAGCTAGACTAGAACCTCTCTCCCTAACATTCCCCACCTCCCTTACGCACATGCATATACATATTTTTACTGGCATATCTATCTGTCTGTCTGTCTGTCTGTCTGTCTATCATCTATCTGTCTGTCTATCATGGCATTCCCTACCTGTATCCTAGCATATCAGAATTTTATGACTTCATTGTGTTTTATCTGTAGGCATTGCCAGTTCAATATGGCCTCTGCTGTGTTAAGGTCAACAGACTCTGTTCCTGCCTCAGCTTATGATAGCCTCTATCTGGAATGCTTAGCCTAAGTAGTCTCACTACTGGCTTATTTCACCGTAGCTGCCCAGGCTGCCTTTTTAGTGTGAGTTCAGCTTCTCCCTCTCTATAATTTTACCACTTCCTTGGGTCAGATGTATTTGCCTGGCTTGCATGCTGGCTTCACCCTCGCAGAGCTACAAATTATAGTATCCTTCACAAACTTCAATTCCCAAGGTTCAGGGGGAAGTCATGTGCTTTAAATGTGTGCTGGGTTTTTTAAAAAAAAAATTACGGTGAGGCTCTGTTGTACATCAGTGTACATATGCATTTCTGCACAATGCATAACTTCTAAGGCAAAAGAAGAAGAGGCAAAAAAAGATGGAAAACTGAAAACTACTGTAAACTCTAGAGAGCTGAACATGTGACAGTTCTGATATTAGTGTTAGAAATTCTCCCAGGTCAACCAGAAGGCAGGCACATGGGAATACAAGGGAGAACCAACCTACAGAATCATAATGGTAGACACACACTCATCCCTTCTATTAGGCACGGGAAGGAAACTCTTCTCAATGTAGTCAGGACAAGCAGTCTTTCCAGATATGCAGGAAGACTGTGATAGCTGTTCTTCTTACAGTGTTCATCTAAAGCCTTTGAATAATTCAGACTAATGTCTAGTGTGCCTGAAAGCACTTTAATCACTTCAGTATAGAAACATCTTCCCTCAGGAAGATGCCCAGACTAAACCGCTCTCAGAAGTTTAAAAGTAAATGTGAGCCCTTTCCAGCGTTATAGCACATAATGACACATAAAATGCCACAGCTGACATTTAGGAGGGAAGATATATACTTCATTCAGCAGTAAAGCACATGCTCTGTGCAGAGAAGTCCCACGTTCAAAGCCTAGACTCGCCACTTAAAAGAGCCTCAGGTTACTGGGCTGCAGAAACCACTCTGCCTGTAGTCTTGAAGAACCATCACCAGCCGGATAAGATAATTCTGACTCAGTATCTAAGGTGGCTTCTCTAACTGTGTTCATGTGATTATTAAATCACAAGTATAACTCTAAGGAGGAATTTCTTTTTATTGGATGAACTTCTTTTTTTAACAAAGTAATAATCATAAATAAATAAGAATAAAAATGAGCACCTCACCACCAAGACCATTCCATTGTAACTATCCAACCTCCCAAAATTTCAAAACCTCTTGTGATGGTTTGATCCCTTTCCATTTTAACTGTACAAATTCTACAAACACCCTCCATATCTCCTCAAAATCATTTCTCCTTCATATTCCCCATCTTACCTTAATGACACATGTTAAATTATCATTAATAGCTATATCCCACACCTATTTATACCAGTCTTCCATTTTAGATTCTGCTTGCCCCTTCCAATTTCTAGCTATAATAATTCATCCTTCATAGCTTGTGAACCTTCCGCCCCATCGTAAATTGATAATAATGCCACCTTTGGACTTTCAGTCAGCTTTAACCCAGTGATTTCTGTTATCTCCTTAAACACCCTTTGCCAGAAAAATTGTACATATTTACACCCCCACCACATGTGAACATAATTCCCTGTTTCCTGGCATCCCCTCCAACATAACACCGAATATTCATTGTTTATTTGATTTAATCTGACTGGCATTAAATACCATCTCCAAACTAATTTATAATAATTTTCTTTTATTCTTATAGACAACATTTTCAATGTACGATTCTCCCATATTAGGAGGAATTTCAAAGCATGTTAGGGCCTCAAATTTTATTGTTTTTATTATTTTTGCCCCAGCTAGATCCTTTGTCTTTCTGTCAGTAGGGCCAATAATTTTTGGGGGAGTATGTGACAAATTAGGTCTAAAGCAGGTTCAGTCATTGTGGTACCCTTTAGATGTGGTTGGACTCCAAACTCCAACCAACCCACCTATAAGCATGAGGGATGAGAGGAGCTGAAGTCCAACATGGAGGATACCCTAAGCTAAAGTTTAACATAATGCTACAACAGTATGCATGCAGCCCCCTGGTCATTGAGTAGTTTTGTGTACAGTTTACTATATTGGAGAGCAGTGAAACATTGGAGTGTCAGGAAGAATGATATTGGGTCAGGGGGCAGAACCTGGCTTTGTGCTGCAGGGTTCAACTTTTCATTATGATCTCCAGGAAAAGGACTAAAGTCTGATGGTGAGGGGTCAGCACCAAGGGGAAAGGGGTAATTGTTTTGAGGTGTTTTGCTTGGCTCAGGATTTGTCAGACTTCAGGGAATCTGATCCCCCTCCCTCACGGCAGGCTGCCTGTAATTGGAAAAGCAAGAAGCTCTTACCAAGGTATTTTATTCAGTATTCACAGAGAGGGACATAGGATGTCACCCATTGGATAATGGCGTTGCTCCGAGTAAAGTCCCTACCCCTCCGTCTCTCCTATTATACGTCATCCCTGCATCGGCTGATCTGAGCTTTCTGTTCTACTGCCCTCAATGCACGCCAGGTCCTAGGAGGGGGTTGGGTCTGGAATGCTTTCCAAGGACACTGAGTCTGTCAGCTGTCTCTTCCCCTGGTGCTTGTTCTTCATCCTCCTGCTCCTCTCCCAATATTTTCCAGCTTCTCCCCTCTGCAGTCTCTGAACTATGACCTTCTGCAAAACCACTGTTCTAAATCTATACTGTCCTCCTCTTCTTGGGAAGGTTAAGGAGAAGAGGGAGGTGGTCTCCATTCCTCCTCCGATGTCCAGTCCCTGACAGGATCTCTTCATACCTTCAGCTTCATCAGACTCCATTCCGAGTCACCAGTTACAGTCAGCTTCTGTCCCCTGACCTACATGTGGAACCTCTTGTCTCCATTACATTTTGCTCCATCCTACCATCTCTGTCCCTAATTCATGGACATGTGTGGGACATGTGTCGTTCAACCTGTTCTGGGTTACTCTTCCCAGGAGGAGCACGTGGGCAGCTTGGGGGTACTTCTGGAACCCTGAATACTTCAAGATCTGCCTCTCTTCATAGGAATCTAAATATCATCCAAAAAGTTCTTTTCAGAGGAGGCACATGGAGAAGGGCTTTGGATTGTATTTGTGGATTAACACTTTTGCATTTCTGTGGTCTGTATTTTTAAATTTTTATTTTATGGCATTTTAAAATATTTTAAACATCTGCATAAACCACTTCTTATTTTATATATTTTTGGAAGTCACTTTGAGACTTCTTTGTAAAAAGTAAAAATAATAATAATAGCCAATATTATTAGCTGCCAGATATTAGCTCCCTTGAGTCCCAGAGCTTGAGGTTGCAATCCTGTACTAGTTCCTGGGTATGACCGTTGAAATTAATGGAATATACTTCTGAATAGACATGTATAGATTGTGTCGTTGGCCCAGGAGACCAGGCAACCCTATCCATGAGCCTCTTTGCTGCAGTCTGAGAGTCACAATCTTCTGTGCTCTGGGTCACATGGGACATCCATGCCAAAAGAAGACTATTGCAGCCTTAGATTATTTGGCTACCTAATTGTTTTATAAATCAGATAGGCTTCTTAGCAGAAACACAAAGGAATAAACCCGGTGGATAAGGTTATCAAAGTAGTTTGAAGAAGCAACTATATTGCACTGCTGATTACTGGATCTGAAAAATAATGCGTTAAGAGGTATGTAATACTGATTACTTCAAGGTAATTGATTACTGATTACCTTTTCCTTGGCACAGTAAAGCTGTTCCCATGCGGGCTACCATGACAACCATACTATGACTTCCAATCAAGACAGGAGTAGCAAGATTGCTAAGAAAAGTAATTCGAATTGCTATTTCTCCTGGAAAGTAGTCAGATTATTTCTTAGAATTGCATTTTTAAAGTATTTCATTTGCTGCCCCCGAGTTCTTTGAAAAGTTTGCTTCACATTACTCTGACTCTATTCTTTCCATTATCCTTCATTTTAGAGAAAAGGGGGGGGGGGTCTTAATAAAACCAAGATTGCATCCCATAATTTTGAAGGCAAACTGCTAAAAAATAAAATAAAATGTTAAGGTTGATTTCAGGTCTCTACCGTAAATAGGGTAAATTTTAAGTTAAATGATAGGGGTTTTGTTTTACCATTTCTTTCTGCCGTTTCATGCAGTGTCAGATGACCAAAAAAGTCTTATTTTTTTATTTATTTATTAGTAATTGAATTTGTTGGGAGCCGCCGAGAGTGGCTGGGGAAACCCAGCCAGATGGGTGGAGTATAAATAATAAATGATGATGACGTTGATGCTCAGTTTGACAAGTGTGACACCGTCCCCTGCAAGGTGATCAGAATCATTTGAGCAGTTGGACAATAATTTACGTCGCACCTCCAAAGTTGGGAGAATGGCTGGGCCTTGTTTAGCAGGTGTCCAGAAAGGGAGTCTTGAGGAGTCTTAGCCTCAGAGGGTCAAACTAGCAATCCCTCTCCCCTGCTGGCTTAGAGCAAGAAAAGTTGATGGGGGTGCGGGAAATGGCGGGAAAGAATGACGTGGAGACAGGATGGGTGTACGGGAAAGCGCCCCAACTCTTTCATGAGGGTCCCTTTTATTGACAATCTTACACCTTGTTAATAGTTGACCACATAGGTACATCTTGAGATCCCAAATAAGGAAACATCTGCCCCAGCAACAGCACATGGCACCATGTAAGGAGTTGTTTTCCAAAATGTGATACCCCCAAACTCCCCCCATGCCATCTCCATTGCATACGTGACTATCCTGCATGCACCAAGCACATGTTCTCCCCATGCACCCTCCCCGTGCTCACCTCGTGTTTCCCAGTACTTTCCCAGCCACCCTCCATTGTTTCTTTGTGTCTCTGACTCGTGTCTGCCTTTCTGACGTTACAGCGCCGTGTGGTTTGCCAGCGCAACACCTTTGCCTGGGCAGAATTTACCGTGGTATGCCAACGCCATGTATTTACTTTAATAAGTTCAGCGTGGTGTGCCAACACGCTAGTCCAAAATAATCCCAACAGGGGGGAGTGTAGGATTCAGCTGCTTGAGAGCACCCTCTGCACCCACTTCATGTGGTGACTAGCAGCATACAACCTAACTTTCCTGTGGGAAACAGGAAGTGCCAGGATCACTGGATGCTACCTTTGGGAAGTGACTCCCAACAATTCCCAGTGGGGCATCATTGGATTCTGCTTCCTGAAGGCACACAGATCATTTTGAAGAAGCTCGACCTTTTGCCAAATGTTGTTGGATGACTCATAATTTCTTACTGGCAACCAGTTGAATATAGCTCATATTTCGGACTATTGGACTTCAAACGTTCACTATGTTTTAGTTAAATGCACTTCATGATTTCCCCATACCCTCAACCAAAAGAAGCAAGGTAACTGCAGGATCGCTGCACATCATTATACAACTTTTCCTCACGGTGCTTCATTGAAGCTGCAAGAGTTTTAACAAAAGGTGAACTGGGGATTGAGTCTCTCTCTTCTACTTGCCCAGAAATAGCTCAGTGTTCTTTCATGTGCTCCAACTGTACAGTGGAATAAAAGCTAAATTATTCCATTTGCTTTTTGTAATATTTATTTAGTGAAAACATTTCTATCCTCATACAAGTTAATCCCAGAGTGGATTACTATCAATTGTTGGTAATAGATCCACTCCGATTCCTCTCTTTACATACACGTAATATATGCGGCACACGAATGGTGCTGTGGTCTAAACCACTGACCCTCTTGGGCTTGCCAGTTGGAAAGGTTGGTGGTTCGAATCTCAGCGAAGGAGTGAGCTCCTGTTTCTCTGTCCCAGCTTTTGCCAACCTAGCAGTTCGAAAGCACACCAGTGCAAGTAGATAAATAGGTACTGCTGTGGCGGGAAGGTAAACGGCGTTTCCATGCACTCTGGCTTCCGTCGTGCCAAAAGTGGTTTAGTCATGCTGGCCACATGATCCAGAAAGCTGTCTGTGGACAAACGCCGGTTCCCTTGGCCTGAAAGCGAGATGGTCACCGCACCCCATAGTCGCCTTTGACTGGACTTAACCATCCAGGCAGGGGTCATTTAACTTTACCCTTACCTTAATATATTTCTTCACACAAGGCCTCATCTTCCCATTTTCACCTTCATCATAATCTTAATCATGCTTTTCTTCTTCCTTCTGAGCTGCAGTCATCCACTAACAGATTGGACCATGCTAGCTGCATTATGAGTGCTAAGGCTGTTAATCTGCTTTAGAGACACTTCATAATTCCTCGTGGTATAAATGCCTTAATGTGCTCAAAAGTGGGTCTCTGTTCTGCTTCGTTCCAAGTGTTCAGAGGGTAAACATTCTGCGTATTTACACCTAATGCACATCTTTCAAGATGAGTAGGTAACAAAATCAACTTAAAAATAAGTGAATTTATCCATTACTCCATGCTTAATTTTTGTCATTGTTTTCAAATTTCTCCAAAATATTTTTGGCATTGATTAACAGTTGGAGATGAAGGAAAGCCATATTCCTTTATATGAACATAAGAACATCCAAGCACATCTAGTCCAGCACTCTGTTTCACAGTGGCCAAACTGATGCCTGTGGGGAAAGCCCATAAGCGAAACCTTATTCCCACCTGCGATTCCCAGCAGCTGCCTCTGACAGTAAGATGCTCCAAGGAATTTTGGCAGCAAAATGGTTAACCTGAATCTATCTACCAATCTCTTGCAGCACTGATATAGTGATCAATTGGTGAGCTGCCCGATTTGCAACTATTGAAGATTTTAAGTCTTCTGTTTCCCAGAAGCCTCTGATTTGCTTTCCTTGTCCTTGAAGATAAATGGGGATTTCAGTCTAATCAAAAGAAATAAATCATTGGCCTTTCTGCTGATCAAGAATCATGTCCTCCACTTTTCAGGCTGGTTGTCAGCTAATATTCTAGTGCAACATCTAATGTCCCTCAAGGGGCATTTTGCAGTAAGTGCTGAAGAAAAGAATGGTCTGGAGAGGGGCTGGGAATCTGGATTGATAGACTCTTTGAAAGATGCTTTAAACTCTGTATATTTAATTGATGAGCGTTTCAGACAAACCCCTTTTGAATCTACAGATGATGTCAGAATTAATACTGCATGCTATTTTTACTAATATCATGTCCAAAATAATACAATATTTGCTTATGAGGCTTAATTGCAAGACTTTTTGTAAAGGGGGGCGGGACTAACAAAAATATAACTTGTTTTGCTATCGTGGTTATTATATCTATTTTCTGTGTTACACTATTCAGTATGAAGTCTGATTCTGAATGTAGAAAAGCTAATGCAAGTGAAAAGTCCTGGTGTTTTAACATCACTTGTATTTAAATATGCATGAAAGGCAGTTTGTCATTTTCAATGATTTCCTGGTAGCTGCTTAACTTCCAGTCTTTTCCAGATACATTATATTGGCAGAAAAGATGACATGGAAGTAGATGCATGCAATAGCACACAGAACTATGAAATAATATAAATCTCATACGATGCTGAAGGCTTCTCATGTGCGAGTTGGAGCTTCTAGGCATGTAAAAAAGTGGCAATGTAGCAATCATTTTTTAAAGTTAGTTAGATCCTTTGATTTCACATAATCCAATGTGCATAGGGCTTAGTTGAATGCCACTTGGATAGAAGGGAGGGGAAGCATAAAATAGTTACACTTCCAGTTGCTGTGCTTTTGGTGCTGCTTCAAAGTCCAACACCAGAAAAAGAGATGCAAAGGTTTTCATTTTGCTCATTTCACTGGCAGTACAAAAAGAAGAAAGTTCACAGAAGCACAGAACTGTAGTCAGAAGTGACCACAAGGATCATCTAGTTCTAGTCCAACCAAATATTTCACCCAACATGGGGCTTGAACTCACAACCCTGAGTCCTATGCTCTATCAACTGAGCGATCTCAGTGTTAACTTGGCTCATTTGTTCTTCTTGTCCAGCTTTCTCATAGCCCCCAGAGCCAGTCATAGTCCCCTTGTTCTATAAAGGATTGCAGGGGGAGAGGAAATTTACCATACTAAGGGCTAAACTAGAAATGATGTGGTTCTTTGATCAGGATCTTCTTGGTGTGTGTGTGTGTGTAAGTAATGTCCAAGCAGCCACATGGGACTGCTAAATTGACTAGGGAACCTACAATGCAATAAAATAAAATTTTAACACTTTCTCTCTGCTCTGTATCTACCCCCACCCCCCACCACTTAAACCACTATTGGGAGAAAAATGCAGGTAGCTTTGTGTAAGCATGACAGAAAATTGTTGTTACCCACCCTTTGCCAGAAGGTCCCAGTGTGGTTTACAGCAATGTATAATGCACCATCAAAACAATTTAAAACAGATCACAATCACAACTAGAATTGGCCTCTCACCCTCAATATATGAGAGAAATAGAAAGTGTCAAATGATGGCGTAAAGTGGTGTATCTTCTGTATGCAATCAAAGCTGTACAGGTGCAGGAGAAAAACTCTTATTCAAGTATCATTTATCCAATCAAGTTAGTGCCAATATACATCTGCTGATTGTTATTTTATTCATAAAAATTCTTAATCAAAGGTCACCATAGCATGTCTAGACAAGTCCTTACTTTGAACTTGGTCACCTGCTTTCAACTATGCTGATTAAGATCAGTAGGCCAATTGTGTTGTTGGATGAAATGCATGGATGAGTGAGAAGGACCAGTTTTTAAGACAATAGGGCAGGCATAGGCAAACTTCGGCCCTCCAGATATTTTGGACTACAATTCCCATCATCCCTGACCACTGGTCCTGTTATCTAGGGATCATGGGAGTTGTAGGCCAAAACATCTGGAGGGCCAAAGTTTGCCTATGCCTGCAATAGGGGAAAGGGGAGTGTCATCTAAAGCTGACGAAGCAGTCATCTTCAGGCTCAATTTAACTGCATCAAACTGAATTTGTAATGATGGCTGACTGCCAACTTCCAGCTTTTTAGTCTGGGATGCTCGGCAAACAAGTCACCTGATAAGCTAATTCTCCCATCAGCACAGGGGCACTTTATCTCTGAACTGCTTTACTTATGCATGTATATCACTTGATCTTGTTGTGCATGATGTCATACTTCATCTGCAGAGTGGTCTGTGACAGCCCCCTATAGACACGGAAGCCACATCTTTAATGCCCTGGCTGTTTTCAAGTTATAGGACAGGCAGTATTGAACCAACTCTCTGATAAATATTATGGGTTCTCTGGTATGGCTACAACTTATGGATCCAAAGAAGATAATGTACATGTAACAGCATTTCATGCATAAAGCTTGATACTTTCCTGGCCCCATTAAACGCCCTGGAATGCAGTGCAGATGTGTATCTGTATAGCCAATTATATATTTTATTAAGAATGCATAAGAAGATCCTTCTTCAACTTGACCAAAGACAGCACAACAGCAACCCATCAAATGCCTTTGGGAAGCTCTCAGGGAATGAAGACAGCACCCACACCCTTCTCCATCTTGTTAATTGAAATACCCAGCAGTAGTTATTTGAGATATGCTGCCTTTAAACATGGAGATTATATTTATTTGTTATAGCAGTTGGTGGAACGAGCCTCCATAGATTTACCTAATTCATGGGTAGTTCATTCGGTTTCCCTTTGACATTGGTCAAATTATTTTTGAACATTGGCAATGCTGTTTGGGGCTGATGACACTTAAGATTCCAACAATGTTTTAAGCTAGTGGTCATAATCATAGCTTGTGACAGTAAATTCTGTGTTGTTTATTCCACTGCATTTTCCCATATTTTTGTTTGAGCTACATTGAATGGATTGCAACCACAATATCACCTTCACCACATCAATAGCCCATTGTGTTGAGTGTGACTTGTTTGTGACCTTGAAGTGTGGTAGACCAGGGGTGGCCAACTCCCAAGAGACTGCGATCTACTCACAGAATTAAAAACTGGCAGTGATCTACCCCCTTTTGGAGGGTTCAGGTCAAAGTTGTTGAGCTTTTCTTAGGTAGGAGGAAAGCCCCGTTTTTGGGGAGAGCAAGGCTAAGCTCTTGTGAGGGAGAAAGGGGAAGAGCCACTCACATATTGCTGAGGAAACAAACAGCCTCACTGAGTAAACTCCATCTTCAATTCTGCAGATCGTGCAACAATGGAGGGTGGGGTGTGGGGGTGGGGCCAGATTCTATTTTACCAACACTAAGGAAAGGGACCCAGCGATTGGCCGTGATCTACCAAAACCTCCCGGGGATCTACCAGTAGATTGTGATCGACCTGTTGGACATCCCTGTGGTAGACTGTCCAGTGTAAAGCCGAATATGCACTATTTCTTCCAGGAAGAACAAGATTTAAGTATATTCCCCCCCGCCCCGGTGCGATAAATAAGAAGTTAATAACACAGCAGCTCTGAAAACCTTGCAGCCAACTCCAACCGTTACCTCACAGAACTCTGATAATTTCTGTCACTTTGTAACTAACATTGGGAAGTAAATAGCTCAGAGTCTTTCAAGGAAGGGGGAAAATGTCGTGTTTACCTTGTCACTGCACATACTTTCTTAAAAGTAAATGCACTCTCAAACAGCCACTATCATTCTGCTGTAGGGAACATCCTATTACTAAGGTTTTATTTAATCAAGTCTAAACCCTACAATCTTCTTTACTTGATAAAAAAATACACATGTTCATTTTTGCTCCTACATTGCTACTTTAGAAGACAGGAAGCATAAAACTCTGAATCTCCTGCTGGGACTAATGAAAAATTTTCAAATGTCAGTATGGCACAGTACAAGCTGATCAACTATTCTTAGTCATAAAATACCCAGCATTCTTCAACATCCTTAACAAATGTAGTGATAAAGCAGCAGTGCTGCCTTGCAGTGCTTCTATAAATCAGTTGTTTGCAAATTAACCCATTTTTATTATATCTGGACACAGGAGGAAAAATGTGCCCACCAAAGGAGTAAGCCATTTTCCTAGTGGAGTTTAACAAAGTGTGGCAAAGTGTCCTCATAACTTTCCCGGTTCCCCACAAACCATGGATGACTTAAGCATTAGTCTACCTCAGACCAGGGGGACTAAGCTTACTGGTGGTGAAAGGGTATGAGATAAATAAATATAGGAAGCTCCCTGATACAAAGTGAGACCATTGGTTTATCTGGGTCAGTATTATCTATCTCTGCTGATGGGAAATGATTATCCAGGGTTTAAGAGAGGGGTCTTTGCCAACCCTGTGGGTTGAAGCTGAGGTTTCCTGAGTGTAAAACAGGTGAGCTATGGTCTTCTCCAAAGCAAGTGGGAGAACTCTATCACCCGGTTCCAGTTCTTTGACATCTCTCATGCTCAGTTTGAACCAGAAGGGGCATGATTTATGTTTGTCTTGCGGCTTCAGTTCTGTCCTTGCCTCCCTGAAAGTGCTTGCCTGCAATTCTGACCCCTTCTGTCATCCTCGCCAATAGACACTGCTTCTGGTTTCCATGTCAACATAAAGCCTACAAATGACTTATTGTGGATCTTAATGCCTAATGGGTTTCCTTACGAGTGTGCTCAGAGGCACACAGGGAAGCTGTCATTTACAAGTCACATCGAAATGAATAGCAGCCATGTAGGCAACATCCCTAGCATATGACTGAGATGCACAAGTAAAGATGAATTATGGATTTGGACATAGGTAAAGGTAAAGGGACCCCTGACAATAATAATAATAATAATAATAATAATAATAATAATAATAATAATAATAATAATAATAATTTATTATTTGTACCCTGCCCATCCAGCCGGGTCTGGGTGGTTTCCAACAAAGATTAAAATACATTAAAATATCACATATTAAAATCTTCCCTAATCAGGGCTGCCTTCAGATGTTAGGTCCAATCGCGGACGACTCTGGGGTTGCGCCGCTCATCTCACTTTACTGGCCGAGGGAGCCGGCCTACAGCTTCTGGGTCATGTGGCCATCATGACTAAGCTGCTTCTGGCGAACCAGAGCAGCACACGGAAACGCTGTTTACCTTCCCGCCAGAGCAGTACCTATTTATCTACTTGCACTTTGACGTGCTTTCGAACTGCTAGGTTGGCAGGAGCTGGTACTGAGCAACAGGAGCTCACCCTATCGTGGAGATTCGAACCACCGACCTTCTGATCGGCAAGCCCTAGGCTCTGTGGTTTAGACCACAACGCCACCCAGGAGCATATAGTGGTTGTGCTATGTTCAGATTCCCCACTCCCACACCTAAGTCTTGCACCCTAAACCAATGTCTTTTGTACCTTAAAAGAGAGATCCTTTGATTTGAGAAATTCAGATCCATACCTTGGTGAAAGCTAGTTTCATTTATTCTTGTACATATTTTTTTTATTCATAAGTCTGTGGGACAGTCATAATACAAATGCAATCAATCAATCAATCAATCAACTTGAAAGATGCATTTCTGGTCTGCCATCCTCAAAGTATAGAACAATCAGGCCCTGAAAGTTGACAGGTCTTTGATGTGAGTCAATAACTTTGTTGAAGCTCAGGTTTCTGAGGGCAAGAAAAATATTTGTGCGACCGTCATGCTAGATACTTAAATGCACTCACTGATGCAGGGAGCAAAGCTATCCCTTGGATACCTTGGTTTGGAAGTTGCCTTTCTCACATAACGGAAGGGAAAGGTTAGGTCTTGGCCACCAATTACATGAGCAGGTTTGCTCCACATTCAGATTAACGGAGGACCAGTTCTCCTACATTAATAGATTCCATGGGTAACCACAACAATGACCAGTGGGCATGGAGGTGTCCAATACAGAAAAGCCTGGTCCCTCCTGTGGGTCCTGAGACAGGTTGAAGATCACAACCCAGATAGATAGTCATCAGACAAGAAGAGGGGCTATTTTACAGGCAACCCACACCTTTCACAGATTAATGGGATTCGTCTGGGGGAAGGATCCTGAAGGCTTGTGTATTTTAATTTGTAACCCGCCTTGGAAGGATTTGTATCCTTAAAGGTAGAATAGAAAGAACTGTAGCAAATAAATAAATAAATCAGTATAGGATTGCTACCTCAGTCCCTTAGCACTGATGCCAATTCTCAGTTTTTAATATTGGCCTGAGTACAGCTTTAAGCAAACCAATTTACTACTGATTTAAAATTATTTCCCTAAGTGATCATTGTAAATACTGTATAAACAGACCTAAGAATTCAGGAGCAGAAGACTTTTGGCTCGTTGGTGACAGAACGAGAAAGCATACCTAGCAATTCTCAAGTTATTACTTTCCAACTTTATTCATACCAAGCATATCTGCATTGACATTCCCAATATATCACACAAAATATTCTGTACCACTCCTCTGACACTGGACTCATTATGCCAACCATAGTTTGTATGCCCTGGGGTACAATGAGCGTGTGAACTTATGTTGCTTGACTTGCCTTTTCACTCTATGAAATGTGGCCAGTCTCTCAAGTTGCAGCTTGCCTAGTCTAATTTGTGCACGAACATTTTCTCATGGTCCTCTCTGAGAAAGAACCACCAGCCTAAATGAAACCCAAGTGGAACTGACTGACCTCCTTCTGGAGATGACGGTTGCTTCTGCAATTCAAGTAAACAAGAGGTTCACGGTGTGTCCAAAATGTAACAAATGGTGATTGTCCTTCTCACACCTCTACTTTAGTGTCACCGCCATCATCACTCAGTATCAAAACTGGGAATGAAACTTCTGTAAAGCAAAATATATATATATAAAGCTGAGTTGCTGTGATAAATTTATTTCTGGGTGAAGTTTTTCAACTTTCCCCCTTTTCTACACCATTACAAGAGACAGCCCATGCCAGACCCTTCTTTTCATGGTGTAGAATGAGATTTGGGAGTAGGGATGAATGGGCATGCCAATTTTGTTCAGTTCTCCACATTTCCACATCACTTTCCAATTTCATTTTATTCTCAGGAAAATTCATCAGCATTTTTGTGCAAATTTCTCTCCTCCTATACACGTATTAATATTATTTATTATTTATTATTTATTATTTATTATTTATTATTTATTATTTATTATTTATTTATTATTTATTTATTATTTATACCCCGCCCATCTGGCTGGGCTTCCCCAACCACTCTGGCTTCCAACAAAATATTAAAATACAATAATCAATCAAACACTAAAAGCTTCCCTAAACTTATATGCAAGTTTGCCCAATACACACATTTTCTCAAAGCTCCCCCCACCCCAAATGTAATACAAGATTGTATGCTATTTTCAGTAATATGTACATTTATAGGCACACTTCTCTCTCATATAAACATGTTTGTACACGTTACCTTGGCTGGAGAACAGCATTGCAAAATTTGGGTAAGTGTGCATTTTGAAGGATGACTGTGTTTCCATTTGCATATTGTTTTGGAAAGTCTGGATTTATCTTTAAATGCAAACTCAATCAAATTTCTACCCCATCGCTACTTGGGGTAAGTGTTTCTTCCCTACACTTCATTTTCATGTTTATAGTGCTCTTGTCACAAATATGGCTTCATACCAAGTATGAGTTTTAATGAAAACTATGTTTCAAAATAAATAGAGAGCAGTATTTTAGGAACCCGTGGAAAAGGAAAAAGAGGCATTTTGATAGTCTAGAACAGAAAAATGGCAGATGAACCATTAATGTATATATTACAGCAATTTGTTCTCCATCTACTTAGGCAAAATATGCTGCTAATAAATAAAATTTATTTATATCAGAGCTCTAATAATTGCCACATACTAGTGCCTTCAATATTTGCATTAGTAAACTTTAGTCCTGATATTTATGAGATAGGGAGTGAGTACAAGGCTTGTGTGTGTGAGAGAGTTTGTTTCTGGCTTGTGTGTGTGTGTTTGTCTGGTGACTAGCTGTGGGCGGAGCTAATCAGTGCCTAGAGGGCAGCGACTGAGGAAGTAGGCAAAAGGTGAGCTGAGCTTGAGGGCGGAGCTAATCAGTGCCTGGAGGGCAGCGACTGAGGAGGGAGCACAAGGCTTGTGTGTGTGAGAGAGTTTGTTTCTGGCTTGTGTGTGTGTGTTTGTCTGGTGACTAGCTGTGGGCGGAGCTAATCAGTGCCTAGAGGGCAGCGACTGAGGAAGTAGGCAAAAGGTGAGCTGAGCTTGAGGGCGGAGCTAATCAGTGCCTGGAGGGCAGCGACTGAGGAGGGAGCACAAGGTGAGCTGAGCTTGTAGGTTTTGTGGGTTTGTCTTTTGGGGGCTGTGTGTGATTAAGTTTGTGTGCTTATTTGTTTCCTTATTTGTTTGTGTGTTTCCCAGGCTTGTGTGTGTGAGAGAGTTTGTTTCTGGCTTGTGTGTGTGTGTTTGTCTGGTGACTAGCTGTGGGCGGAGCTAATCAGTGCCTAGAGGGCAGCGGCGCGCGCCTGGCGGCGCGCGCAGTTTCACCTATCTTTTGATAGAGGAGAGCTAGTCTCAAACGTTTACTTGGGGAGACCTAGGCTTCTTTTTTGAGTGTCCTGACTTCAAGCTTCAAGATGGAGGGTGACGGAACAACTGTAGTCGCCTGCAATTCCTGCGCAATGTTTGCCTTCTTGCCAAAGGATGTAGGCAGCTACACCTGCAGCAAGTGCAAGTTGGTTGCCCTACTAGAAGACAAGGTCCGGCAACTTCAGAAGGGGGAGGGAACAACTGTAGTCGCCTGTAATTCCTGTGCAATGTTTGTCTTCTTGCCAAAGGTTGTAGACAGCTACACCTGCAGCAACTGCAAGTTGGTTGCCCTACTCGAAGACAAGGTCCAGCAACTTCAGGCCCGTGTATCTACGCTCCAGAAAATTAAAGAGCTGGAGCTTTTCTTGGATGCAGCAGAGCACACTGTCTCCACCAAGCAGGAGACAGGGCACATCTCTGAGGAGGAGATCAGTTCCCCAACTCAGGAGCCAGATGTATGGAGGAACGTGACTCACAGAAGTAGAATGCCCAGGGATCGCTCTGAGTGTTTAGAACTACAAAATCGATTTGAAGTGCTCTCAAATCTGGAAGATGAAGAACAGACTCCATTGGAAGATCTCTCCCTCATCACAGTTGATGAGGTATATGAAGACGAGCAACATAGTCAGTCCTCTGGGAATGTGCAGGCGACCTTGGAAGGGACAGCACATGTAAGAATCCCGACCAAGCCTAAGAGGAGGCGTGTAGTGGTGATAGGGGATTCCCTACTGAGGGGTACGGAAGCAGTGATCTGTGGGCCTGACAAGATGTCTCGAGAGGTATGCTGTCTCCCCGGGGCCAAGATTCATGATGTTACAGAACGGCTGCAAGGAATAATTAAACCCACGGATAAAAACCCCTTCCTTTTAGTCCATGTGGGAACCAATGACACCGCAAGCCATAGCCTCCAGAAGATCAAAAGTGATTATGAGGCTCTGGGCAGGAAGCTGAAGCAATTAAATGCACAAATTGTCATCTCATCTGTCCTCCCAGTTGAACGCCGTGGCCCAGGAAGAGAGGGGAAAATAGGAGAAGTGAACAACTGGCTTCGCAAATGGTGCCGGCAGGAACGGTTTGGTTTCTTAGATCACGGTCTGCAGTTTCTTGAAGATGGACTTCTGGCAAGTGATGGGCTGCACCTCACAAGGGTTGGGAGGAATGTTTTTGCCAACAATCTCAAAAACCTCATCAGGAGGGCTTTAAACTGACTTATGTGGGGGAGGGAGACAGTGGTCCTGAAGGTAGGAGTCTATCAAATGCTGAAGATGATCATCCAAAAGTCAAGGACCAAATGGAGCAAACAGCGCACAGACCTAGTGGTGGGAGGAAAAAATCCTTAAGTAGGAGACTAGGGGGAATGATCAATGGTTTTCAATGTCTGTATACAAATGCACAGAGCATGGGAAATAAACAAGATGAACTTGAGCTCTTGGTACAGCAAACTAAATACGACATAATAGGCATCACTGAAACCTGGTGGGATGAGTCTCATGATTGGAATGTAGTAATAGAGGGATACAATCTATTTAAGAGAAATAGACCAAACAGGAAAGGAGGAGGAGTGGCGTTATATGTCAGGGATGTGTATACCTGTGAAGAGATCCATGATTTAAAACTTCAAAGCCAAATTGAGAGTATCTGGGTCAAAATTAAGGGAGAGAAAAATAACAGTGATCTCATGGTGGGAGTTTACTATAGATCCCCAAGCCAAACTGAGGACATAGATGATGCCTTCCTGGAACAGATGACCAAGCATTCAAAAGGAAATGAGATAGTAGTAATGGGGGATTTCAACTATCCTGATATTTGTTGGATGTCAAACTCAGCCAAGAGCATAAGGTCGAACAGATTCCTCACGGGCCTTGCAGACAATTTCATTGTCCAGAAAGTGGGAGAAACAACAAGAGGATCAGCCATTTTAGATCTGGTCCTAACCAATAGTGATGACCTGGTTAGTGGGGTAGAAGTGGTAGGATCATTAGGTGGGAGTGATCATGCTCTTCTGGAGTTTATTATACATCAGAAAGGAGCAACCAAGCATACTAAGACTCAAATTCTAGACTTTAAGAAAGCCGACTTCAGAAAACTTAGGGAAATGCTGGGTGTGATCCCATGGTCAGTAATACTAAAAGGGAAGGGTGTTCATGATGGATGGGAGTTTGTTAAAAGGGAGATATTAAAAGCACAACTTCAAGCAGTACCAATGAGACGAAAACATGGAAGGTGCCTAAAGAAGCCAGGGTGGCTATCTAATGAACTTTTAACTGAGTTAAGATTTAAAAGGGATATGTACAAGAAATGGAAAAAGGGGGAAACCACCAGAGAGGAATTCAAACAAATAGCCAGCACATGTAGAGACAAAGTCAGAAAAGCTAAAGCACAGAATGAACTCAGGCTTGCTAGAGAGGTTAAAAGCAATAAAAAGAGTTTTTATGGGTATGTCCTTAGCAAAAGGAAGAACAAGGAAACAGTGGGGTCACTTAGAGGAGAAGAAGGTGAAATGCGAACAGGGGACGCAGAAAGGGCAGAACTCCTCAATACCTTCTTTGCCTCAGTCTTCTCCAAAAAAGAAAACAATGCCCGACCTGAAGAATATGGAGCAGATGATTCAGCAGGGGAAACACAGCCCAGAATAAGTAAGGAGGTAGTACAAGCACACTTGGCTAGTTTAGATGTATTCAAGTCTCCAGGGCCAGATGAACTACATCCCAGAGTATTAAAAGAACTGGCAGAGGTGATTTCAGAACCACTGGCAGTAATCTTTGAGAATTCTTGGAAAACAGGTGAAGTCCCAGCAGACTGGAGGAGAGCAAATGTTGTCCCTATTTTCAAAAAGGGGAAAAGAGAGGACCCAAACAATTACCGCCCAGTCAGCCTGACATCAATACCAGGAAAGATTCTAGAGCAGATCATTAAGCAAACGGTCTGTGAGCACCTAGAAAGGAACGCTGTGATCACTAAAAGTCAGCATGGGTTTCTGATAAATAAGTCATGTCAGACTAATCTGATCTCATTTTTTGACAGAATTACAAGCCTGGTAGACGAAGGGAACACTGTGGATGTAGCCTATCTTGATTTCAGCAAGGCCTTTGACAAGGTGCCCCATGATATTCTTGTAAAGAAGCTGGTAAAATGCGGGCTAGACAATGCTACCATTCATTGGATTTGTAACTGGCTGACTGACCGAACCCAAAGGGTGCTCATCAATGGCTCCTCTTCATCCTGGAGAGAAGTGACTAGTGGGGTGCCACAGGGTTCTGTCTTGGGCCCAGTCTTATTCAACATCTTTATCAATGACTTGGATGATGGGCTTGAGGGCATCCTGATCAAGTTTGCAGATGACACCAAATTGGGAGGGGTGGCTAATACCCCAGAGGACAGGATCACACTTCAAAATGACCTTAACAGATTAGAGAACTGGGCCAAGGCAAACAGGATGAATTTTAACAGGGAGAAATGTAAAGTACTACACTTGGGCAAAAAAAATGAAAGGCACAAATACAGGATGGGTGATACCTGGCTTGAGAGCAGTACAAGTGAAAAGGATCTAGGAGTCTTGGTAGACCACAAACTTGACATGAGTCAACAGTGTGATGCAGCAGCTAAAAAAGCCAATGCAATTCTGGGCTGCATCAATAGGAGTATAGCATCTAGATCAAGGGAAGTAATAGTACCACTGTATTCCGCTCTGGTCAGACCTCACCTGGAATACTGTGTCCAGTTCTGGGCACCACAGTTCAAGAAGGATATTGACAAGCTGGAACGTGTCCAGAGGAGGGCAACCAAAATGGTCAAAGGCCTGGAAACGATGCCTTATGAGGAACGGCTTAGGGAGCTGGGTATGTTTAGCCTGGAGAAGAGACGGTTAAGGGGTGATATGATAGCCATGTTCAAATATATAAAAGGATGTCATATAGAGGAGGGAGAAAGGTTGTTTTCTGCTGCTCCAGAGAAGCGGACACGGAGCAATGGATTCAAACTACAAGAAAGAAGATTCCACCTAAACATTAGGAAGAATTTCTTGACAGTAAGAGCTGTTCGACAGTGGAATTTGCTGCCAAGGAGTGTGGTGGAGTCTCCTTCTTTGGAGGTCTTTAAGCAGAGGCTTGACAGCCACCTGTCGGGAATGCTTTGATGGTGTTTCCTGCTTGGCAGGGGGTTGGACTGGATGGCCCTTGTGGTCTCTTCCAACTCTATGACTCTATGATTCTATGATTCTATGAGTAATCAACATTTAATGTCAAAATGCTTGCCACCTAGCAAAGAAATGGGAAATTCTCCCTTATCATCTGAGATTAATTTGTTTGCATACAAATAAAGCATATATTATCTAGATTGCGTCCCCTCCACTGATAAACTGGGAAAGGCATTAAGAAAGCAGAATTGTTAAGACTGTTGATTGCTTCACTGTATTAAAACTAGCTTGTTGGTGTTAATCAGAAAGCACTATATGATCCATTAGCTGTGAAAGGCTTTAAATATTTGATTTGCAGCATGGGGGATTAACACAGAATCTCATTAACCAGGAAAGTTTGCTATAGTTTTCATTTAAGTAGAATTTAAGCTTTGGAAACTGCTTGATGGGGGGAAATCCTCTTGCTGGCCCATCAAATGATGGTGTTAGAGAACTGCCATAATATTATAAACACATCAGTTTTCCTACTTAGGCCAGAGACTGAGAGTGGTTTGAGATGTTACAGCCCTCCTGGCCAAATGGAAGTCACTTCCTGTTGTTGGGCTGCTACTGGAATGTCTGCAAGGATAACTTGTATAAACTGGCATATAAACCCCCAAAGTCCAGACCCTCCAAGTGTCCCTATTTTCCAGGGACAGTCCCAGATTTACAGAAGCCGTCCCAGTTTCTGATTTGCTCCAAGAATGTCCCACTTCTCCTTAGGATGTTCCTCTTTTCATTGGAGAAATGCTGGGAGTTATGTAACCCCCCCCCCAAGCCAAGGAGATAAGTAACTATACAATTTTTTAATGTTTAATGTTTAATTTTTTTATGTTGAAAGCCACCCAGAGTAGCTGGGGCAACTTAGTCAGATGGGTGGGGAATAATAAATAATAATAATAATAATAATAATAATAATAATAATAATAATAATAATAATGGAATAGGACAGTGATGGCTAACATTGACACTCCAGATGTTTTGGGACTACAACTCCCATCATCCCTGACCACTGATCCTGTTAGCTAGGGATGATGGGAGTTGTAGTTCCAAAACATCTGGGGTGTCAAGGTTAGCCATCACTGGAATAGGACATTCCTATTTTCATTGGAGAAATGTTGGAGAGTACTCAAGACATTACATTAGCAGTGCATCATGGATGTATAATTGAGTAGCTTTCAAAATATATCTCTAAGAACCCTGGGGTTCCTCAGCAGCTCACCAGGTGTTCCTCAGTGCAAAAAGCAAAAAGTGATGGAAGATACGATGGTTGTCTCCCTTTACTGCTGCTGATCTACTGCAATATAGGAGTGCTGGAGACATCCTAAGCCTGTTCAATGTCACATGTGAATTGCACATGCTCTCCAGAGCCCAGAATTCTTTGCAACAAGCAGGGCGCACAGAGGCATGAATTTGAAAAGGGCTGATTAAGGATGGGATGTTTGAAAACCAGTGCTATTATCTAGAAGGATGAAAGCGAATAAAACATAGGCTCCAGCAAGAGTAAAATACAGCTTGTATTGATTATAGCATAAGAGTAAAGCTGAATGAATGGTTCATACTGGTCCATGACATTCATTCATAAGTGCATTCTCTCCTATTTCCACATCAACCAGATCGATAGATCAATAGATAGCATATTTAGCATATAGCATACAACTGTGCATTTTTGTACATTTTCCCCACAACTGCAAGTTTCAAGCAACATTTACTATAAGACATTGTTGTATGTATTTATCCTAAAACCACAGAGCCTAGGGCTTGCCGATCAGAAGGTCGGCGGTTCGAATCCCTGTGACGGGGTGAGCTCCCGTTGCTTGGTCCTGCAGCGGGAAGGTAAACGGCGTTTCCGTGCGCTGCTCTGGTTTGCCAGAAGTGGCTTTGTCATGCTGGCCACATGACCTGGAAGCTGCACGCCGGCTCCCTCGGCCATTAATGCAAGATGAGCGCCGCAACCCCAGAGTCGGTCACGACTGAACCTAATGGTCAGGGGTCCCTTTACCTTTATCCTAAAATACATACAGTGGTACCTTGGGTTAAGTACGCTTCAGGTTAAGAACAGAAATCATGCTCTGGCGGTGCGGCGGCAGCAGGAGCTCCCATTAGCTAAAGTGGTGCTTCAGGTTAAGTACACTTCAGGTTAAGAATGGACCTCGGAATGAATTAAGTACTTAACTGTATATGAAACTACACATCTTCATATGCATTTTCTTTTTCTTTGAGCTGAGAACTGTATTGAGAAATTTACAGAAGTGTGAAAGCTGAAGCGTAAATGTCTTGGTGATTCATGTAATAGTCTGGGCACTGCAGATCTGATCGGTTTGCTTAAAAATGCAGACCAATAAAACCCATGAACTTCTTGAACTGGGGAGAAAATGGAAAATTGATGACCTATTGCAAGCTACTTTGATCCAAATCTAATGTTGTCGCACTGATCCCTCCTCCAGGTTCTCCCCAATGAGTGTACAAACCCTCCCTCATCCCCACCTACATGATCTCCAACTCACCACCCTCCTTAGAATCAAAGCCAAAAAATAAATTGGATGATTGCAAGTCACTTCTCATATTTGAATCAAGCATTACAATTAACCATGCTTCCTATTCCAGACCAAGCAAAGAAATATGAACTCTCCTCTTTATACTTTCTTTGTTTTAACGAAAGAAGGCACTGTTGCTATTGTTTTTGAAAACACACATATGAGCTAGCTTACTTGTGTGGCAATAGTCCAAAAATGGAACTTTCTTGTTTAGGTAATAAATCACTCAAACCAGTTCACACTCGCCCAATAACTCACGACAATTTCTAGTGTGTCTTTGCTGAATGATTGCATTGAATATATGATCCCTGTCCAATATCTTCTTAAATATCAGATGGAGGGAATGCCAAGCTAGATAAATGAACGGGTGAGGTTGTGCAACTATCAGCTGGGACTTGAACTGGAAACTACATTGGTTGCAGGTTCTATCGCTGCATAGTTCTACATTGCAGGGGGTGAGACTCAATGGTTCTCAGGGTCCCTTCCGATTTTATAATTCTACTAGGTGACCCGGCCACGCCTTGCTGTGGTTGATTTGGTGAAATGCAAAAGTAAGATACAGTATGAAAGAGAAAGCGTTATGTTTACTTACACCTTATCTCGTTGAAGTTCAGTCTATGTGTTCTCCATTTGCCCCTCCCATTTTTGTCTTTGTTTCTACAACTGTTTATTGTGCTGTGCTGTTTAACGTCCACTGGAGGGCGCTATATTTTTTTTTTTTGCAGAAAATCACATTTTTACCTGGGAAAGGTGTGGTATTTGTGCAATGTAAGTACATATGATCACTCCCATATGGGCATGGAACGTTGTGTCCAAATTTGAATGGAATCGATCAAGGGGTTACGGAGAAAGGCGATTGTTAACAAACAATTTTATATATATAGATGATTGTTCATTTGCTGGGGCACCTTATGGTAAACTACTCTGGAATATGATTTTGAGGCTTCAGCATGGCTCCATTCCCAGGCTGTCCAATAACATAAAACACAAAGCTATCTTATAGTCAGGCAATACCCACCCACCCCCAATTTAAAGCACATCCTCCTTCCAATAATTATGGGAATGTTAGTTTATCAGAGGTACTGGGAACTGTATATCTTTGAGGAAAGTAAAGCCTCTGTCTCTCAGCCCTCATCTTGTCCAATTCTGACCGGCTGTTCACAGTCCTTGGCAGAAATTGGCCTCGTCCTTAAAACTTGTGATCCTTTAACTGCAGAGTTAACAGGGTAAATTGCAGCCATGGTTGTGGAAAACAAGTGCTCTTCCACTGAACTCATTCCTTTTGGGCTGAGCCTCGCCATTGGACATCTGTTAGGAATCCTGTTAACCCGGAAAAATTGAAGGAAATAAAGTGACGGAATTTGGGGCATGCTGTTCTTTCCTGCCATTTTCACGGGAGAATCATAGGGGGACAAAAGCACGTATGTGCAAAAAGGGCAGCAGGAAGAAACAACGTCCAATGGTGTTGGTTGTTGTGTTGCACCACACCCACCGGTGCGAGTGGAATTTAGAGTGGCATGCTCGTATATTGAACAAAAAGTCACCGCTCCACAATGCAACAGGTAGTTCAGTGCAAAGGGAATGTTAATAATAATAATAATAATAAAAATAATAATAATAATAATGATATTTTTTTATTTGTACCCCGCCCATCTGGCTGGGTCTCCCCAGCCACTCTGGGCGGCCTCCAACAGATATTAAAATACATCAAAATATCACAGGTTAAAAACTTCCCTAAACAGGGCTGCCTTCAGGTATTTTCTGAATGTAGGATAGTTGTTTATCACATTAACCTCTGCTGGGAGGGCGTTCCACAGGGTGGGCGCCACTACCGAGAAGGCCCTCTGCCTGGTTCCCTGTAGCTTTGCTTCTTGCAGTGAGGGAACCGCCAGAAGGCCCTTGGTGCTGGATCTCAGTGTCCGGGCTGAACGGCGGGGGTGGAGACGCTCCTTCAGGTATACAGGACCGAGGCCGTTTAGGGCTTTAAAGGTCAGTACCAACGCTTTGAATTGTGCTCAGAAACATACTGGAAAATGGGACAGAAGCACAAGCATTATAATTGGGAAAGCTATCGAAATATCGCCTACGTCTAAGCACAAATAGCCCATTAAAAAATAATAATAATGTTGTGTGTATGTTTTCTTTTCATTAGAAGGACAGATCCTGAAGTTGAGGCTCCAGTACTTTGGCCACCTCATGAGAAGAGAAGACTCCCTAGAAAAGACCCTGATGTTGGGAAGGATTGAGGGCACAAGGAGAAGGGGACGACAGAAGATGAGATGGTTGGACAGTGTTCTCGAAGCTACTAACATGAGTTTGGCCAAACTGCGAGAGGCAGTGAAGGATAGGCGTGCCTGGCGTGCTCTGGTCCATGGGGTCACGAAGAGTCGGACACGACTGAACGACTGAACAACAACAATGTTTTCTTTGGTAAGCAACCCAAATAAGAAACAGCAGGACCATGGTGATGGTTAGGAAAATTACAGTGCAATCCTGGGCATTGTCTCCTCAGTTCCACTGACTTCTTTGTAATTTACTCCCAGGTAAATAAACATGGTATTTAGTAATAAAGAACATTTGGTGTTGCCATTCCCCCTGAAAAAAAAAAAACACTAACATGTATTTTAACATGTGTTTTTAAATGTCATATTTCTTATTCTTGTATTCAAGTGGTGTTCCCACCACTCATTATTCTTTTTCTACCAGAATAGAAATAATGCGCTTTTTAAAATAGCAGCTTGTTCACTGCTGTTACGGATTTAATGATCGTTAATCAGGATAATGGAAGCAGCAGATGTAAGAGCTCTTTATTAGTAGAGCTTTACTTTTGTGTGTTTAAAAGAATAAGACACATTTCTTCCTGTTGTTGACTTTTAACCAGTAAACATGCTTTTAAATTTAATGAAAAAATTGCTCGATTCCAAGATGACTAATAAGTGCCAAACAGAATTCCAGTTCAAGGGTGTGTGGGAGAGACGAACTCTTTTGAAAACTCCTAAGCAGTCTTTTTTTCTAGCACAGGAAAGAAAAAATGTTGTGGTCCCGATTTAATTTTTAAAAAATTGCGTTTCACCTCTGTATGCAATTAAGTCATATGCAGTTGTGTCTCTGCATGCAATTAAGCTTCAAGTAAGGCCACCATTCTGAGCACAATCACTGGAGAGCACTTTCTTGAATTTAGTGGGACTTAATTCTCAATTATTGGGAACACGCTGCATGTGTACTTAGTATTGTCAAGCTTTGAACTTAAAAACGTATGTCAACATTTTCAGTATGAGGATTCCTTTGCCTTTGCACAACCTTTGGGTAAATTGAGACTCCTGTGTGGCACATTCTCATTATATAACCAATCAATAATGCACATATTACTTGGCTTTGAAGTTCATCTTTAATTGGGCCAAAGTGCTATTTTCTTCTTTCTTGGTAATATTAATCTCCTGCAAATGTGGAGCTGATCGTGAAATGTGTTTATGGGAAGTCTTCTTTTTCTTTTGATTGCCATCAGATTTTCTGGAGTATCCGTCATCGTTCACACTGGCTAAGTACAAGCTCAACTGCAATGTGTGAAACTCTTCCTAAAAAGGAACCGCTGTTATGAAAATGTCACCTGAGGACAAAAGCTCTAATTTGTTTTTTTTTATTGATTTTTAAAAATTACATATATACAAATATACAAAAACAAACAAAATTATACAAACCGAAACATACATTTAAACAGGAATTCATAACCCTATGTATGCCTATGTACTTACATCATACATACTTCTCCTTCTTTTTATTTAAATATCTTAGCTCTAATTTGTGTTCCAGTTGTTTATGCCACATATTTCATATAATCCTTGTATAATACAATAAATTTAGTAACTTCCGTTTGCTCTCCACTCAGGTGTTTAATCTAATCTATCTAGTGACTGTTTTCTTAGTTCCATATGCTTATATACTATAAGCTTAATATTTTACTCCTTGTCTTTATTTTCCCTCCTGTTATCCATACAAAATAGTCAGAAATGTATCCATGATTTTATTGTGGGGCATTCCTTTTTCATGTAATCTCCAAATTTCTCCCAATTTCTTTTAAAAATTTGGTTACTATTGCCTCTTACTATTTCAGTCAATCTTGCTAGGTCCATATAACTAAATAGCTTCTCTTTCCACTCCTCAATTCCTGGGACCTGTTGTCTTTTCCAATATAAGGCTATCAAATTTCTGGCCGCAGCAGTGATATATAGAAAAAGTTTCCTGTCTTGGGCACATATGTCCTCTCCTACTATGCCCAGCAAAAATGCTTCTGGGCTTTTCTTTATATTATATTTCAATATTTTCTTTGTTTCTTCAAACACCTGCTCTAATTTGAATGCTGCACTAGGGGAGATTTTGGTGGCAACTCTATTAAAGGAGCAACTGGCAGTCAATTAAACCCCCCTCCAAGACACATAAAGCATTACAAATGGGTCAACAAACATCAAAACAGAATGAGCATGAGAACAGAATTAGGGATATGTTCATCAGCAACTCAAGTTCAGTGTTACATCTATAGGTGTCTTATGAAAAGGCTTATACATCCCTAAGTCCAAGTACCGGTAACTCCGGAATGTCCACAGAGCTCAGTGATTGCTGCTTTTATCAGCAGATATTTATTTCTTTGGCTTTTAAAACTGCGCACAACTTCCCAGACTTTCCCTATAACTAAAATTGTTTTAATTGAATCAGGAGAGCAATAATGAAACAAAATCGAGTTAGCTGTGTCCTTGTTAAAAGCTGTAACCAGTACACTTCCTTCTAATTGCTTCCTCCTTAGCTAAGGGGGTGTGTGGAAATGGGTACGGCCTAATGATTTAAAAAGGGGAATGGAAATCGCTGTGTAATTAGCAGTTTTCTACACTGAGGTTAGATAAAACTGCAGCATCTCATAAATTCATATTTTACTGCTTGCAAGAATGCAGGCTGGAGAACAGCCCAACCCTGAAAGCAACAGTGTACAAAGCTATGAAATCAGGAAGGCCAGTAGCATCCTGATCCAATGCGTGGATATTTGGAAAGAAATGCTTATAGATTCAATGGGATCTATTGCCAAGGTGGTATACATAAAACTGCAGAGGTAAAGGCAAAATATGAATCGACCTGACCTAAACGGCTCCCTCGTACCTGCTCCTAAATTCTTCATGCCGTCTACCAAAGCATTATATGACATAAGAGGGAAAGAAGGTTATCTCAGAGATATGACTTGTGATAAAAGAACATTGGTCAAAGCACACCACTTGGGGCTGATCTGGAAGGCTGATATTTTATCCTTCTTCGTGTTCATAGGCACCAAAATTAACATGTGCAGGATTGCACCTACTGGCCTGGCCTGGTCTCAGCAAGTTCTTCTGAAGGTAAAAGCTGTTCAACAGTGGAACAGACTCCTGTAAGAGGTAGTGGATTCTCCTTCCTTGGAGGTTTTTAAACAGAACTCTACATTTCTATAATTCTATGTAGTTGAATAGAGCCTAGACCCTCCACTCTTAAATAAACTTTATATTTCTTTTTAAGTTCAGATGAGTGTGTAAACATTTGAGCTGAATGACTCCACCTGAGCAGTGTGTAGGGAGGTCCTGGGCTGCCGAGATGACAAGACACACACACGCCTCAGGCTGATGTGGTCCAAAGGAAAGCAGAGCAATACGTTTGGCAGGAGTTGTTGGAAGGAGACGTACAAGGTGCCACACAACTGCCTTAGTAATCTATGTATTTTATCACTGAGCAGTAAGGGCCTCTTTAGAAATCAATATTGTTAGTATGTGGGCAGCTCTCTGGAGTGCTGATTGCATGAGCTTTTGAATAGGGCATCTCCTGGGTACAAGGTTAGAGCCTTGATTCTAAATCCATCACTCCTTTAAATGTACAGGCTCTTGCTAATCCCCTGGTGTGATGGAGGAAGGGATTTTTAAAACACCCTGGGGTCAAATTGCAGGCAATTACTGATATGTAGTACAGGCCTATGATATACCCTCCAACATTTCTCCAATTGAAACGGGGACGTCCCATTCCATAATGATAATTTTACTATTTATATCCTGCCCATCTGACTGGGTTGCCCCAGCACTCTGGGCTGCTTCCAACATATATAATAACATAATAAAATGTTAAAAACATTTTTTAAAAAAACTTCCCTATACAGGATTACATTCAGACGGCTTGGGGGTTGGATAACTTCATTCCCTCCAACATTTCTCCAATGAAAATAGGGACATCCTAAGGAAAAGTGGGACATTCCGGGATCAAATGATAAACCGGGATGGCTTCTCTAAATCAGGGATGTCCTTGGAAAATAGAGACACTTGGAGGGGCTGCTATGACCATAAGACTCAATAAGTTCAGGAGAACTTCTTTTCAGATTGCAAACTACATCACTAGTACGTAGCTGCTGGTATGCAGCTGTTCCACTACACATATAGAGCTTTGCTTCCACATTCATGTTATTAATCACAGTGGTGATCTCTAACACCGGCATGAATAAACCAATCCCTGCTCACGCAGATCAGTAAGTTCACTCTGTAGAGCATGTGGCTACTTATCCATCGGCTTGCATCGGTCTAAACAATATTGAGGGATCATGCAAAGCTTCTGTCCATTTGGGTATAGTTGAGCAATATGGATTTAATTAAGTCTCCCTTTCTCTCTTACCAAGAGGAGATGTCAGAGCTCTTATTTACCTGGGGGCTGGAAACTCGAAGCAATTAAAATGCTTAAGGTCACTTCTTCAAGTGCAGAGGTTGTCAGAATGCGAAACAGGCCTGCTGTCATTACTTGTTCAGGCCAAAACACACGGTTGCCTTAATTAGTTTTTCCTTTTCCCTGCAATGTTTGTGAAGTCAGCGTTGGCAGCGCTGGGGTACAGCATGTTCCTGTATATCTCAGATAACGGATCAACCTGTCCTCATTATCCTTTCATAGAAAAGAAGCCAATTTTATGTTATCTTGACGAATAGATGAGAGGTACCTGCTGCAAAATTGCATTTTCCTCCTTTCTGGTGTGTTTTGCGACCTCCTTTGGACTTCTGACTGTTGTGTAACAGGAGAAACTGTTTAATCTAGCTGTCTTGACTGGAAGTGTAGCCTGCCTTGAAGATACCCACTGATTCAATTTGAATATGAAGTAACACTTGAATGAGCTACACATTTCCTTGCTAGTCGCACAGCACCGAGAGTCTCTGATCAACTTATCACACCTCTCCAATCAATGGTCCTAAGGTGGTGAAACACCTGCAGTTTTGTGTGCGTTTGTGGCTGGATTCAGATACCTTTCCCCCCTATCCAGACAGTTGACAGCATTGTTCTTTGCCTCAGGTGGCTGCTGCTGCTTCTAAACCAGAAGCTAGAAGAGGCACACATGACTCCCTATGCTAGATTCACTTGAGAGTTGTAAGCCGGTGCCCTTGAGAGCATATTCAAGATCATTTAACTTGCTTTAAAACATTTCTAGCAAATGCCTCAAATGTAAAGCCAGTGTGGTGCACCTAGGGTTCATCCATACTTAAGTTTGTCTCATGTTTTCTTCCATTTGCCCTGTGATTCTTAGGCACGGGTCCGAGAGGGTTTTTTCTCTTGTCTCACTGCTTTCCCCAGGAAGACCCACTGTTTGCTGCTGAATCAGAAAAACGTCAATCCGCAGCAAGCCTGACTGATCTCTGTTTTGATTCAGCAGTAAACGATATTGTTGTTCCTCTGCTTTCCCTGGCAAAGCCCAACAATACCCCTCAGGCCCTCTGGTAGCATGAGGAGAGCCGGGGGGTGGCGGAGAATAGCCCCTGGTGCATGATTTTGAGGGAGTGTGAATCAGGCACCTGCACACAGGGATCCTAGTCCTGCACAGCATGCTGCTGGGGGGGGTCTCTGGGCCCCGGAGCCTTGCCCGGCCTGGCCTCCACACCCCCAGCCCCCTCACTGAATGGCCTGCCTGCCAAGTGCTGCCTCTGCCAGCCAGGTTCCTCTCTGTGAGGGAAGGCAGGAGTTGCCGTGTGGCCCCATGAACCCTTCATGCCCGATGCCCACCAGGGCTGGGCTGGCTCGGTGGGTTTTGTTCATTTTCTGCACCCTGCCCCTGGTCCCACCTGGTATGCATTTGTACAGCCCTCAGGCACCAGCAAAGGCATTGCCTCAGACACATGCCTAGGACAAACAGAAGGGCAGCAGGGAAGGGTTGCCATCCCTTGGTGGGTGCCGCCTAAGGTGGCTGCCTCATCCTGGCTCATGGGTGGGTGAGCTCTGCCTCCTCTCAGTTGCTCCATGGGGGTGGGCCTAAGGAGGGAAAGCAGCTGGCGAGGGAAGGGGAGAAAGAAAGAGATCAGAGAGAGTCAAGGGAAAGGAGGAAAGGGGTACAGAATGAACATGCGTTTGTGAATTGATTCATGTGTGCATGTAAGTGAATGTGTGGATTGAGTAAGGAGCATGAGTGTACTCAGTGGTAGAGCATCTGTTTAGCATGCAAAAGGTCCCAGGTTCAGTCAACAGCATCTCTAAGAAGGGCTGGGAATCTTTCTTCTTCTTTGGCGATCATTGGTAGATGAGTAAGATTGTCTTCCATAAACATGGTTGTAACAGTAAGTCCATAAGTGACTGCGGAGGCCAGTTCTGGATCCACACGTCCTTCCACAGTGGGGACATAGGTTTCTGGAGGAGGGAGTTGGTCACGGTGAGGGTTTGCCAAGCATGCCTTCCTCTTAGCTCCTTGCTCCCTTTTGTTCTGAGTTCGAGCATCTTCAAAGCCCATGACACCTTTGGTAAAGGTTGTTCTCCAATTGGAGCGCTCGCAGGCCAGTGTTTCCCAGTTGTCTGTGTTTATACTACATATTTTTAGATTTGCCTTGAGAGAGTCCTTAAACCTCTTTTGTTGACCACCAGCATTATGCTTTCTATTTTTAAGTTCAGAATAGAGTAGTTGCTTTGGAAGATGATCGTCAGGCATCCGCATAACATGACCCAGTCCAACGAAGTTGATGTTGAAGAATCATTTCTTCAACACTGGTGATCTTTGCTTCTTCCAGTACACTGGCATTAGTTTTACACATTACTTCCCAAGTGATGTGTAAAAATTTTCAGTGACACTGTTGATGGAATCATTCGAGGAGTTGGAGATGGCGTTTATAAGTGGTCCACGTTTCACAAGCGTACAGTAAGGTTGGTAGCACAATAGCTTTGTAAACAAGCATTTGTAAACAAGCATCTCTAGGTAAAGATGGGAATATCCCTTGTCTGAAACCTGAAAATTGCTGCCAAAGGCTCCTATTTTCTCTCTGTGCATAGAAAAAGAGTGTGGGGTGACTCTAGCCAACTTGCCAACTTTTGAAGGCTCCCAACTGATGAGCTTCAAGTCCTCAGGTTGGGGGAATGTGCCAACACATTGCTTCAGTCACATGTTGGGATTAAGATATTCCCTGTAAGATATCAAAGGAGGACATATCTTGGAATGGTTTTTCAGGCCGTGGGTGGGGTAACATACATCAACTGCACTTGCTTAAGAAACCTAAAGTTCAGTTTGGAAACTATTTCCCAAACTGATGCAGCAACAACACTCTAGATAATTGCACCCAAACCCTAGGTGGTCTCTTCCTTCCATTCCTGGGTCCTTCTTTCACTCTCCTTTTTTCCTCTACTGTTTCCTTCTGTTGTCTTCCTTTTGCTTTCCTTCTTATAAACTGGATTGTTGTGAGTTGTGGAGAGCAAGAATGGATAAGGGAGGATGCAGAGGCTTCCTATGAGTCAACTGATAACCCATTTTTTGTAAGATATTAAAATCAATGAAAGGTTGCACATTTTTAAAGAAAACACCTTTAAATGCTAGACCATTTATGTGCCGCAGCCTGGACATTTTGAGAAGCTTCTGATGTGTTTATCCTTCCCTAACAGGGATTGTTTGATGGCTATAAACACAGAATTAATGCAGGCAATATCTAGATGAAGAGCAGTAATTTAGTTACATAATGCATTGCATCAAGAAGCATTAGTTACATTTATACACTATTTGGAGGTACGAGAGTCACAGTAATTTTGTCAAATAGCTGTTCCCAGAAGGAGGCCACTGTGGAAAGTTATTAGTCTGTAAAGGGAAACTAGCCATTGTGAATGACATACTTAACTTCCTTTATTGTCACTGGTCCACTGAACTTCATTTGGCATTAGTATTGATCCCCCATTGGCTCAGTTACAGGCAGGTTAATTTATGGAACATCGGAGGTGGGCAGGATCCACAATAAATGCTACTGAACCATCTGTTCTCCCTTCTGGAAGTCATCTCTCTGGGTCTTGCCTCTACTAGAAACAATTTTCATTTAGAAAATTTTCCATTGTGATTTACAGTAACAGACGCCGGCGACACCTCTCTATGAAGAAGTTAATGGGAGCACATAAGACCATGGCGAATGCAACATTTCCACTTTAATTTTGTCTACCTTTCATGTAATTAGTGGCAGCAATCAACTTCCAGCATCCAATATGCTGGTCCTGCATTCTTTTATCACTCAGTGTGCTTTTATTAGTTGATGCACAAGATCTTAACATCAGTTTCCCCTCATTTTCTTCATATATATTGCAAAGGGAGGGAAGGAGGCATCAGAATGGGGGTGAAGCAGGGGCAGAAAAGGGTCCAAAGAACAGGAGGTGATGGTCGCTTCATAATTGCTTGGAAGGCAAAAAGGGGTTTCAATGCATGGGAAGAAGAAGAAGAAGAAGAAGAAGAAGAAGAAGAAGAAGAAGAAGAAGAAGAGGAGGAGGAGGAGGAGGAGGAGGAGGAGGAGGAGGAGGAGGAAGAGGAGGAGTTTGGATTTGATATCCTGCTTTATCACTACCCGAAGGAGTCTCAAAGCGGCTAACATTCTCCTTTTGGTTCCTCGCTCACAACAAACACTCTGTGGGGTGAGTGGGGCTGAGAGACTTCAAAGAAGTGTGACTAGCCCAAGGTCACCCAGCAGCTGCATGTGGAGGAGCGGAGACGCGAACCCGGTTCCCCAGATTACGAGACTATCCCTCTTAACCACTACACCACACTGGCTCTAGGAGGCTAGCATGAGCTTGGTTTGTGTGCAAGGGGGTTGCACAAAAGGAGAAGGAGTCATGGGGGTGAAGGGGCAAAGCAGGGCTACAGAGAAGAACAGAGAAGTATATTTATAAATGGGGTTGGGAAAATGAAAAGGGAGCTTAGTACTGGGATGGGGTGGGAAGGGGAAGCTCTAGGGAGTTATTGTGCAGGGAATGGCAGGGGGTTGAGAAGCAGATTGAGCAGGGCACAGTCCCTAGCAGACCCACTGATACCAATAGACTTATGTGAGCCATGTATGTTAATGTCAGTGGATTTACTCTCCCTAGGACTAACATCCTGCAACCTTTTATTCCTATGTGATTTCCAGTGTGTGTGATAAGGACTGGCAGTAGACCTGCAGAGCAACCAAACGGGGAACACATGGATGTATTGATTGTGGGAATGCTCACCTCCACATGGGTAGGTGTGTGTAGACCGGGATTGGGGAAGCCATGTTGCTGGACTACAGATCTCATCATTTCTCACTATTGGCCATGTCAGCTGGCGTTTATGGGAGTCGGAGTCAAACATCTTGTACATCATGGGCTCCCAATCTCTAGCAAGGATTCCTACATGGGTAACATGTCTTGTAAAGTACAAGTTACATGATTCCTGGCAGGAAATGATGCTCGATCCATAATTTCCATTTAAAGGTGGGTGGGTGGGGGCTATTCCATAATGAGGCCTATTGCAACTGGCAAAGGTTTAACCTCTGGGGTGCCCTTCTGTTTCGTCGAGGTCTTCCTTCAGACTGCTGAGCAATGCAAATTTGTTTTGATCTTCATAGGCTTTCTAGCTCAGGTTCCAGGTTACAGTGACTGCTGCTGCTGCACAAAGGGTTTCAAGGCACAACTCCAAGAAGATGAAATTAAGCTTCTAGTCATTGCTCCCATGGAGACACATCACCTATAGTTTCCCTAACAAAGATGGAAACTTACTGGCAGTTTTGCATACTGTTAAAAAAGTATCCGGCAGAATTCTTTCTCCTTTAACTCTCCTGGCTCAAAGCCATCTTTATCTAACAATGAGCATCATTTTTGTTTATGTAGTTTTCAGAAACTCTAATTATATGATAGACTTCTTTAAATCTTTTATGCTATTCTGTAGTAATCTAACTGTGTTTTTTCTTTTTCCCCTGTTATGTGTTGTTTATTTATAGTCATTTCCAGCTGGCTATAACATGTCAGTATGTTTACTTACATGTGTCTTCATGACACACTGGCTGGCTAAACCTTGGGATTTGCAGTCTTACACTGGTTACCCAAGTAAACGCTGCTGGCCAGCTAGAGGCCTTTAAAAAAAAGTTTCCCCACCCCCCTTTGTTAGAAGTGGGTCCTGAGACCCTCGAAATAAAATCTGAACAAAGTTGGTGAAGCAGCAAAATGTTTATTGATTACAAAAATGTTCTTGCAAGAGCGAGTGTCCCAAAGCAGGCACACCCCAAATTAGTAAAACACAAGCTTGTATTTTAATATTTTGTTGGAAGCTGCCCAGAGTGGCTGGGGAAACCCAGCCAGATGGACGGGGTATAAATATATTATTATTATTATTATTATTATTATTATTATTATTATTATTATTATATGTCCCCTAGGCCCGAACTCAGGTTCCCCATTGGCTGGGTACATGCAAGGGTTACAGCCTATCACGACTGCCTAATTAAATACTAACATTTATCTATATTCATATGCAATTATTTGCTAAGCCAAGCAGAAATACTAGGAGAGACACTCGTCTACTTATCACACCCACGTCCTGACCACTATCAGGTGTCAGCAAAATAAAAAATAATAAAATTCCTTCCAGTAGCACCTTAGAGACCAACTAAGTTTGTTATTGGTTTGAGCTTTCGTGTGCATGCACACTTCTTCAGCAAGTTCTGTATCTGCTGAAGCATACAAATAAACCATATCTCAACAGCAAGCCACCCTGTTTTGGAGCGTTCTAACCACAAGCCATTCTAAAGAGAAGTTTTTAAGCAAGTCCACGGTTACCTAGCTGTTGCAACCTTTTGGACTTTTTTTAAAAAGCAACATTTTTATTCCTTACACCCTTGAAATTTGGTTCTGCTTTGTTTCATATATGGATGCCCACAAATACATAATTCCTATGGCATATATATATATATATATATATATATATATATATATATATATGCTTCTTGTTTTCATCTGTAAGCTGCGTTGGGTCCCAACAGGGGAGGGAAAAGGTAGAGGATTACTAGTAGTAATATTCCTAATTTTAGTATTTGTACCCCACCCATCTGCCATAATTCTGTGGTAGAGATGTAAAATGACATATACTGTGTTCAGCTGCATTTTTCAATTTGAAACTCATTTTACAACTATTTTGGTTTATGGGGAAACAAGTTGGGTGATGGAGTGGGGATGCTGAAATGATACTAACACCAGGTTGCATATGCATATCGATGTGTGTCGCCACAGAGAAAAAATATATTCTTATTTATCCCATCTCATGGTTGTGTTCGGGATTTATGCTACTATTATACCTTAAGATTGTTTCTATGCAATTGAGCTTAAGAGAAAAGACTCACTTTACTCTGTATCTAGGGTAGGCGACAGCAAAATGTTCCAATAACAGAAATAATGTGACTTTTCATAAAGTACTGTATTAACAGCAGTCCTTTCATCAGCATCAAAGGATGGACTCCTTAACTTTTACAATATTGGATAAAAAGTATAGTTTCTAAAGCGTCTATATGGATTCTCAATTCTGCTTTCAATGACATCATTTAACCTTAGCTGAGAGACGGAAGTGACTGCACTGTTACCACCTCATTAGGCTCACCGCTTCAGTCTTTGATTGACCTTGCTATAAAATATTTCTCTTAATATCAGAACTAAATGGAGCCTTTTTTGCATTGGCCCCATTACCCCTGTGATTAGTTGAAGCACTCCTGTCTCCATTACTGTTTCTGATCTTGAGCACTTCTGCATTTCCAATCTCTCTATTCCTCCCGGTTGCAGCTGCTGTTTATTATGGACTTTTCAATTTGCTGAAAGCAAGTCATTAACCTAATAATAATAATAATAATAATAATAATAATAATAATAATAATAAATCAACCAGGAAGGAGGCTCTGCCAGTGAGGGGACGCAGTTGCCAAGGTGACAGGGGGCATGATGTCACATGAGAAAAAAATGTGTCCTTTTGAAATTTATAGGTTGAGGAGAATGACTGCAGAAGCCACTGTTAAGGGCCAAACCATCAAGTTGGGCTGAAGGCAGATGGGGAAAGAGGCATGAAGATGTCTGGGATCCAGTGCTGGGCTACTGAAATGTGAATGCTGTGAAATCTCTCTCCAGTGAAAGCTTCCAGTGTAAAAAGGTAAAGGTAAATGGACCCCTGACCATTAGGTCAAGTCGTGTCCAACTCTGGGGTTGCGGCGCTCATCTCGCTTTATTGGCCAAGAGCCGGCGTACAGCTTCCAGGTCATGTGGCCAGCATGACCAAGCCGCTTCTGGCGAACCAGAGCAGCACACGAAAATGCTGTTTACCTTCCCGCCGGAGCGGTACCTATTTATCTACTTGCACTTTGACGTGCTTTCGAACTGCTAGGTTGGCAGGAGCAGGGACCGAGCAACGGGAGCTCACCCCGTCGCAGGGATTCGAACCACCAACCTTCTGATCAGCAATCCCTAGGCTCTGTGGTTTAACCCACAGTGCCACCTGGGTCCCTCCAGTGTAAATATGTGTAAATAAAGTATATTTTAAAGACTATGCCACACCTCATTTTCCCCAAAGGAGCATAGACTCTGTTTGAGTGTCAATACCACTTTGAATCTTGTACACTACTTGGAAGCGATTGAGGAGGCCAGTAACAATATAAAAAAGGTAAAAAAGGTAAAGGATCCCTAAACGGTTAAGTCCAGTCAAAGGTGACTGTGGGGTTGCGGCGCTCATCTCACTTTCAGGCCGAGGGAGACGGCGTTTGTCTGCAGACAGCTTTCTGGGTCATGTGGCCAGCATGACTAAACACCGTAACGGAAATCAGAGCACACAGAAATGCCATTTACTTTCCCGCCACAGCAGTACCTATTTATCTACTTGCACTGGTGTGCTTTCGAACTGCTAGGTTGGCAGAAGCTGGGACCGAGCAATGGGAGCCCACTCCTTCACAAGGATTCGAACCGCCGACCTTCTGATCGGCAAGCCCAAGAGGCGCAGTGGTTTAGACCACAGCGCCACCCGCGTCCCTTTTAACAATATAAACAAATGCCAGCCAAACTCACAGACCCGAAATGAGATTGAGGTATTCATAAGCTTCTCTTCAGATAAGAGGCAAATTCTTTCTTGTCTCTGATTAAACGTGAACTGTAGGCAGTTCATAGGTGGGATTACTCCCTCCCCTCCGAATCCACAAAGCCTCTCTACCTCCCCCCCCCCTTTTTTGACGTTACACTGTGAAATGCTATGAAAATTGACGTTACATAGTGCTAGTGCTATGGAAATAGTATAATAAACAGGCAGATGTGAGTTGCAGTTCCTATAGCTACAGAAAGCACAAATAAGCACTCTTTTTCTATGCCATCGTTTTATGCTTGCCAGCTGAATAAATAACTTTTAGTTGATTAATCTTCTGTCTTCTAACCAATTAATCAATGGATTAATCGATTAAATTAAAATAAATGTTTTTATTATGAAACTCAGTATTGCTGCCCGGTTCGAGGTATTGAAGAAAACATAAATAAATAAATGAAAGCTCCCACTTGTTGATGGAATGAAAAGCTATCGTTAATATTTTCCTTCTCAGTCCTTATTCCCTAAGGTCCCAGAATCAAAACAGCCCCAAAAAATAAAATAAAATAAACAAGTCTGTCAATAACTCCCATCCTCACCGTATAAAATTTACCTTGGCTGATTAAAATTGGTCCCCACTGATCAATCAGCTGAAGCTTTAGTTGATCTAGTGTTTATGCCAAGTAAAGCCTGCAGCATTACAGTATATTAGAAGTTTTGTGATATTATTCATTCAGTAAAGTCTCATCCTATCATGCAATATAAACTAAATGTTATACGATAACACTTTTTCCTAATTGCCCTTTAAACTACTAATAATTATTGATGAATTAGTCCTTAAATTATTCTAAATTAAGTCAATGAACTCTTTTTGACTAATGGGGGAAAGAAGTATAGTGTCATGCCACATCTCTCTCTCACACACACACACACATCCCAACATTTCTCTGATGAAAATAGGGACACCGTATCCTATTATTGTTATTGCTATTATTGTTATTATTATTATTAGATAGGATGCCTCTATATTATTATTATTATTATTATTATTATTATTATTATTATTATTTAAACCCCACCCACTCTAGGCAGCTTCCAACATATATAAAAACACAATAAAACATTAAACATTAAAAATCTTCCCTATACAGGGCTGCCTTCAATTTGAACCTCTACACCTGCCCTACTCCATGCTGGGGGCATGTCAGGCTTCAGGGAATCAGATCCCTCCCATGGTGGCAACCCAGAATCAGAGAAATGATAAAAGTTCTTACCAAGCAATGTATTCAATAACTCACAGAGAACGACGAAGGAATGCAACCTTCCCTAAAAATGGCATTGTTCCAAGTAAAGCCCCACCCCCTATGTCTCCCCTATTCGACATCACTCCTGCATTGGTTAATCTGAGCTTTCTGCCTCTGAGCTCACTGTTCTAATACCCCCAATGCCTGCCTGGTCCTGGGAGGGGGGGTCAGGAATGCTTTCCAAGGACACTGAGTCTGTCAGCTGTCTCTCCCCTGGTGTGTCTTCTTCCTGCTGATCCTCTTTCAGTATTTCCCAACTTCTCCCCTCTGCAGCCTCTGAACTATGCCCTTCTGCAAACCACTGTTCTAAATCTATACTGTCCTCCTGTTCTTGGAAAGATTCAGGAGAAGGAGGGGTGGTCCCCACCATTCCTCCTCAGTCCAGCCCCTGACATCTGGTGACCAGGCTTAATGGACAGTGCCAATTCTCCAGCACTGGGATTGGCCACACTAGGAATCAGTTTAGTGTAGCCTACATGTAGGGCGGAAGCCATGTGTGCAATAGACATTACGATGACCTGATCCATGTAGCCCTTGTGGGTTGCAAGGATAACTTCTGAAGCAGGAAGCCTGCTGTTAGTATGTAGCCTTCCTGCTTGATTTGGAACCTTGGAATATCAGGGTTCTAAATTTGGAACCTTGGAATATCAAGGTTCTAAATTTGGAACCTTGGAATATCAGGGTTCTAAATTTGGAACCTTGGAATATCAAGGTTCTAAATCATGCTGGGAGTTGTGCTTTTTTATTGTTAGGCTCTGCCCTTATTTATGGGTGTTTAAGACACATCTTAAACTTCTCCAGACACTGGAAATGGAATTGCAGACCAGGCCATGGAACAGCTTAACAAAACGCAGTAGAATGTTCAGTATCTGATCAAGGAAGGGGCTCAGGCCATGTTGAAAGGGTCAGAGATTTGGTTTCTTGTTCCCAGGGTCCTGGGCTTTGCAGTTGTTCAGCATTTTGGCCTTTACAACCCTTTTCACAGAACCGTAACCTAAAGTAATTGCTAAAAGAAACTTCCCTATTTATATCAGTGGATTGTAAGTCCTGCATGATTAACTTTGATTACTTTAATGGCATTGTGCAGAGCTTAATGACCTCAGGATTTGATCTGTTTCTTTAAAATAGGCCACACACTAGTAAGTTTTAGTTTCCCTAAGGATAGGGATAATGTTTTTCCCTCCAGGTCCTTTACTTGGCAATCCCACATCTATTGTGTTCTTTTAATGCAGAAAACATAATAATGAATGTCACTATATATACACAGTGGTAAATGTTAATATGCAGTGGTAAATGTTAATATGTTCTATCTATCATCTATCCATGTATCTATCTTATCTAATATAACACATTTATAATGCTGCATTTTGACAAATGCATTTTGACAAATGTAGCTGAGTTTGGCCTGAGAAGGATCTGTAAGAAAAAGCATTGAAATGTTGAGGGCAGCTGAGGCACAAAATATTGAGGGTGTCAGTTGAGATGGGGGGGGGGAGGCAAAATGGAGGTGGGGAGAAATGGTCTTTCTGAATCCCCAACAGTTTATGGTATGATGGAAGGGCCGGGCACAACTGTGTGTGCACATCATAAAGTGGTGGTGGTGGTAGGGGAATATTCCAGTTAAAATAAAGAGAAAACAATAGAAAACAAAACAAAAGGTGCTTACAAATGGGAAAACAAAACAAAAATACACTCTAATTCTGTACATCCTTGTCTAAAACAAACGTTTATGAATGAAATTATTATTCTAACGCATACACATTTATTTATAACATACTATATTTTTTATAAATGCTTTCCAAATGTCATATTTGGCCACATGCAGTTTATGTCTATAAGCTATACGTGCAGGTGTCACAAGAGTTGTCATGTCTTCTATCCATTGATTAAAGGGGGACATTGATTTATCTTTCCAGCGGATATTGATCCACTTGTCAGACCATGATCTTGAGGTGGCCAGCCCACCTAATCCCTTGTCAATGGAGCGATATTGTTTGATTCCATAGAGGAGGGTCTTTGGCTTCAATTTGCTTCAATTTCCCCAAATCCAAGCCCCTGCCTCACACAGTGAGGGGGAGGGGATGTGTGTGAATACTCTCTAGATGTATTCATGACTTAATTATATCTTTCTCTGAGTCATTATTTTTCAGTTACAGCTGGTTAACCTTGTTGAACTTTAATTCTTAACAAAATGCTAGCCAGGGATCAGTCAGATTGCTAGCTTGATCACTGATTATTGCTCCCTTGTGGAAAGGGTGATGTGTTTAGGGCACGTTGTCTATGTGTGTTGAAGGAGATGAGACATTGCCTTTGACAACAATGAGCAAGGGAGCCTTTGAAAATAAAATGCATCTAGCAAGACAGAAAGTCCTTAAGGTGTGGATCTATTGAAGATGAAGGAGATAAAAGAGGTGGACCACAGAAAAAAGATTTCAATATGATATCTGTTTAATGTTTAAAATACATTTTGTTTGTTTGCAGCAGTCTATGAAGCAACGGTGGTGATATCACCCCTTGAAGACTGGTTTATGGGAATGGGTTAGAACTTCAGAAATAATGAGCTTAAATACAACTGTCTCCCATTAAAGCTTCAAGGCTGGTGTCACAAGGGTGGAAGAGGTGAACGCCCATGGGCTAAGTTCCCGCAAAACCTGAGTTGGTGGGAGCTCTCGGCAGCTAGCCAAGCCGAGGTCAGTGTCTATTTTGGCTTTTGATAGCATCTTGTTCCATTGCTCAGCCTGCTGAGATTTAAGTGTAAGCGTTTATGTTAATTAGCTGGATAAGTTAGTGTTTGTTGTTTTCTTACCTTCTGAGCCATTTTAATCTGTGTAATTATTTGGAGTTTTTCTCTCTTCCAGAGTTTTGTTTTAGTAAAGTCTGTGTATGATTTTATCATCCTTCAAAAATTCAAACTTCTCTGAATTTTGCAATGCAGTTCTCCAGCCAAGTAATTTAAACAAAAAGCATATGCTAGGATAAAGTGCTCATTGACAGGCATAAATAAGTGAAATAGCACAAAAAACCTGCACTGCCTTAAGGAAAACTGCTTTGCAGAAATGCATATATTAGGCAAAATTGCATTGGAAAATGTGCATATTTGGAGAAGAGTGCACTGGTGAATTTTCATGACACCTAAAAAAAAAAAAATTGCATACTGATGTCAAAATGTGGAGAACTAAATTGAAGATTGGGGAAAATGAGAAGCTGAGAGAATCCAGAATTGAAAGATTTGGCTTTTCCCAGACATTACTGAAGTGGTCAGGTGAACTTACCTCCGGAATGTTTTCTGAAGTATAGGCATCAATCAAAAGGAGCTGCCCAGTACTGTTATTCTATACATTTATGAACAATGATACCATCAGATCAAGGGGAATGAGGAGGCACGTGTGAGGGGAAACATTTGCTGAGATACTTGGGACCATGAAAATGTTGGTACAGGATATGTCCTGACTGGCTGTTTAAATTGATATAGAGACATATTGGGGCAACAGTGAAACCAAATCTCAAGAAAACTATAAACCCAGTATGGATATTCTTCATTTGTGTTTTATCTTGGTTTCTAAAGAGAATATGTGAAAAGGCTACTGCTCATATTTATATCTCACACTTCCTCCAAGAAACTCAGAGAAACACCTGTTATTCTCCCTTTCCCAAAAAACTGAATCTCCTTTTAGGAAGGCTAAGCTGTGGGCTAAACCACAGAGCCTAGGGCTTGCTGATCAGAAGGTTGGTGGTTCGAATCCCCATGACGGGGTGAGCTCCCGCTGCTCGGTCCCAGCTCCTGCCCACCTAGCGGTTTGAAAGCACGTCAAAGTGCAAGTAGATAAATAGGTACCGCTCTGGGGGGAAGGTAAACGGTGTTTTCGTGCTATGCTCTGGTTCGCCAGAAGCGGCTTAGTCATGCTGGCCACATGACCTGGAAGCTGTATGTCGGCTCCCACAGCCAGTAAAGCGAGATGAGTGCCGCAACCCCAGAGTCGTTCACGACTGGACCTAATGGTCAGGGATCCCTTTACCTTTACCTTTACCTTTAAGCTGAAAATCAGTAACTGGCCCAAGCTCACCCAGAAAGCTTCGTGGCTGAGTGAGACTTTAAACATAACAATGTGATAGCTTCATCTTCCATGAATTTGCCTCATCGTATTTATAGTAGTCCCAAGTTGATGGCCATCACTACATCTTGTGGTAGCAGATTCCACAGATAAACTGTGTGTTGTGTGAAGATGTACTTCCTTTTGTCAGTCCTAAATCTCCCACTAGTTGGTTCATTGGGCTTCCCTGCATTCTGGTATGATGAGAAAGGGCAACCAGCTTTGATCTGTCCACTTCTAATTCATTTCTTACATCCATCCATCCATTGTGAAAACTGTTACCATGACCCTGGAATCCAACGGTGACCAGGATCCTGAATCAGAGGCTATAAGGCTGGCTGAGGGGATAAACCAAGTTCCTGATTTTGAGTCCAATACCAGAGACTTCTGAACTGGATGCCACAGTACCAGGTGCCATAAAACTAGAGCTGTGACACTCATGGGATGACCAGGACTGGGGAAGGTTTGTAGCTTAGTGGTGGAGCATCTTATTGGCATACAGAAGGTCCAAAGTTCAACCCCTTGCAGGTCCAGGTAGGACTGCTTGTGTGTTCTCCTGGGCCCAAGAAACCAAGTGCTTCCTAATCTACCTCACCAGTCCAATGGCACAGGGAGCATGTCAGGTGGAAAGCCAGGGAGCAAAGGAGAAGCACCCATCTTCAAACAAGAGCACTGGCCCTTTAAGAGTCTGCATTTGCCCAATGGCAATCAAGTAATATGCATGCTAATGTGAACCATTACTCTGGCATTGCCTCCAAACAAGCTTCTTTTTTAAGGGAAATGTCAAGCATAATGTCTTTAATCTTTTTTTAAAAAATAAGTTTTATGATTTTGAGCACTTAGGTTTTACACTGCCAAATCAGACAGATCTCAAAAGGGCCTAATTTTCAGAAAGTGCAGAAAAGAATATGAAAATAATGGAGGCAATCAAAATCATTTCTCAATTTTTGAAAATAGAGCCCTTTTTTCTTTTCAAAACTGGGGGGGGGAGCTACATTATGATATTATGGCTTAGTCTATTGGTCTTCTTTCTATAAGTACAAATTTTTATGAGGGCTGTCAATCAACTAAATATTTTTAGCTGATTAGCCATTTGCTTTTTAACCATTTGATTGGTAAAATATAAATAAACTTGCATACTACCAAAATCCATGTCTGTGGATATTGAAAGAAGGATGAGATAATGCTGTTCCCCACATTGTTGGGTGTGTGTGAATTTGCCACAACCCTCCTTTCCTGGAAGAAGAGGAGAAGTGGTATCTCCCTAGGGGAGAATGTTATGGCCTGAGGGTGATTTTGCTCAATTTCAGCCTGCCCCGCCCCACACTTTCCCTTTTTCTTTATGCGGCACTCACCCACCCTCTTACCCTTTTGAAGTGTGGGCCTACAGAATAGTCATCTGTTTTCCTGGGGGTGAGTAGCATTTTGGGGGAGGGGACCCGAATTGGCTCTGTGCGGTGTTCCTTCAGTCTGGCTAATTGGCATGCAATCCAGGCAGGTGATTGGCATGCAATCCAGGCAAGTTCAGAAAGAATGGACAGTGGTCCACTACCTGAGCCAGTGTTGGGTTGTGGGTATCAAATCCAAATAACTATATTGTACTAGCCATGTGGTATCCCTCGGTTACTGTTGTCAGGCAGTGAACACCTGCTTGAAAGTAATTTGATTGGGCTATATTGGTTGAATCCGACTAGTTGGTTTGTTTTGGAGATCTTCAAGTTGTTCTATTTAATGGATATAACCTACTTATCCACATGTGGTTCTCTTGACTCTTTTTCCTGGCGTGCTGGCAAATTACAATTCAGCCAGAAAACAAAAGGTGTGCAATATAGTATTTTAAAAATAATAATACTTTTTTGGCACTGACCATTATGGTAACGCATCAGAACCAAAGGCATAGTCTATCCTCCATGAGCACACCCAGATGGTGCCCTCTCTCTTTCTTTTCAGCTGTTTCAACAATTTAGATTCTGCTTATAAACTGTGTTGTTAAGCAGTGTAGGGTAACATTATAAAAGATACAATAACTATAAAATCAGTTAAATTAAGCATAACATCAGAAAACTCGGTTTGTTGGCCACATTGAGTCCATGACCGCACCCAGACTACAATCCTCATGGCACCATTCACTTTACTTATCTGCCAGCAGGAGAGAAGAATAGTGTTATCGTTAATCCTTCAGTAATCTTCAATCCTGCAAAAGTTGCATTCATGGAGAGGTGTATGTGAATCATACCCCCCAAGTCTCAAAACCATCAGTATATTGCTGTAGGAAACTAACTAAGCATTTGTGGGAAAGTAGAAAATCATAGAAACTTAAGAGAACTAAGATGTGTTATCATTGATAAAGATAAGTGTGACAAGCTAAATGTGGGATGTGATATGTAAGTAGCAGTCAAGTACAACATTCCTTGTTTTCCTAGAGTGGACATGCGGGGAAATGTTTGGTCCAGCCAGCCAAAAACTTCCTGTTTCCTCCTGGCTGGGACATACTTCCTTTGCATGTGACTAGAGGTGGGCATGACCTTACCTGTCCAGGTAACAAAAGGGACAAGGCACGCAGCACTCTCTCTCTCTTTTTGACTTCCTCCATCATTGGAGCAGCTTTTAGCTAGAGATGCTCTGCTGGCTTCCAGCCAACAGAGGACACTGGGATTATCCCCATATGGGATAGATCCACATGTATATACTTTGTAACTAAGTCTGCCTTCAGGGATCCATCTGTGAATTGAATGTGAGTAAACGTCTTTTATCTACTTTAAACAGGATTGTGGCATGTTTATTATTTTAAGAGGGATAAAAGGGAATTTACCAGGAACCTCAAGACACGTGATGGGGTGATTGGAAGTTGCCATAGAAGCTATGTATTATGAAAGTACTATATCTTTTTGTGATGTGTATTAATTTTTTGTTGACTGTTTTCTTTTTGGAATCACTAAAGCAATAAAAAAATCTGTTTTAAAAAAGGAAGCTAACTAAGCCTTTGCAAATATTTGGTAGAATGCCCCCACTGAAAACACTGGGACTACATTGTAGTTAAACATTTATAGAATTGAGCTGAAAAGTGCTGGTTGATTAATCTACCCATTAAACTAATTAAAACTTGCAATCTTTGATTTTGGGAGTAGGCAATGATGCCGAATAATCCAAAGGCATACTTTTCATTTGGTGGTTGTTGAGGATGGGAATTAACACATATATAAGTCGAAATGTATGACAGTTATTGAAAATTAAAACCGTAATACATTTAGTTATCTAATGATACTGCTGTCAATCATTTATTACAACTTTTATGCAATTACTATTTTCTCCTACAAATTTATGTATATTTCCCCCGTAAAGATGAGTTTTCCAAAGCTGGAAAATGACACCAGGGAATTTCTTTGTTGTATGGCAACATTCTCCTCAAATATATATTGAAATTGTTGGGGGTGGTGGAGGGAACACTCTGTGCAATGCACACAGGCAGTAATCCTTGAATTGAAATAACATTTCTTGAAGATCAACCACATAGTTTCTATTTCAACTGAGTTACTAGCAAACACATCTAGACAGCCCTAACAAATTAAACGGATTACTGGGAATAAGTAATCAGTTTCAATCTGTATATCAAATAATTAAAGATAACTCGAAGGAGAGGAAGTAAAACTGGTTAGAGGGTAACTGCTGACACTAATATTTCAAAATGCAGTTTGTTACGGTATTCAAAAGCTGAATTAAGATAAATTCCCTTTGGTCTTAGCATCGGTTTCAATTATAACTGAACCAATATGTGTGCCCACTTCAGATGATCTCTCCACTTAATTTCAAGGCAAGTTCAAGACTCTCCCAGATGGGGGATGTTAACATTTGAGTACTCTGTTCTATTTTAAACCGCTCTGACATGCCCTTGAATATGAAAGGTGGTATAGCAAAAGGGCCTGTGTATTCTAAGGAATCTGAAGGACCTTGTTTCCTACACCTTTTTCATGGAATGGGGTAGATGGTGTACTTACATCAACAGTTTTGTCACCCACTTTGACCAGAGATCCAAAACCCATTTATTTTGGCTGAGATCCATAAAGCTCCTTTCGGCTTGGACATCGTGTGTTGGACAATTTGTGGCTATTTTTCTTTAATCTCTATTACCCTCCGTCAGATAACTGTGTAGAAACTTCCCTCCCTTCAAAGGAAATCTGCAATGTGGCATGGAGAGCTCTTCTCCATGAAACATCATTGGCTTCTTGGACATTTGGAAGCAGTTCTTTGGATCCAGACCATTGTTTGAAAGAACAATGAGGCTTTTGAGAAGCCCTCAAACCCTTTCACCGATATGAAGCCATTGCTTAATGGAATCCATTTCCATCATTAGTCTTACAAAGAGTAGTAGTAGTAAACTTTAATATGGTCAAAGAGAGAATCTGGGGGGCATGCTAATATAATGTTACCCAGTTCTTAATTCAGTGGATTATTCAACATGCTGGATTTAGCTCTTTCCTTATAATGAAACTCAACCAAAGGACGATGTAACAGCATTTCATAGAATCAGAGAATTGGAGAGCTAGTCCAACTGCTTGCAATGCAGGAATCTTTTGTCCAATGTGGGGCTCAAACCCATGACCCTGGAATGAAGGGCTTCATGCTCTACTGACTGAGCTATCAGCAGTGGCGAAGCTGTATGCTCTGGCACCGGGGGCGGAGAGCAGGCGGGGACATGGCTGGCGCGCATCCCAGGGGCATGGTGTGCATCCCAATAATCTGTTTTCACCATTTTTCCTCTCAGCCTGGGAAGAAGAGTGGTCTGTTGAACTGCAGATGACTCAGCAATAAGGTTCATAATCTAGATAATCTAGTCCAACACCTGCTCAATGCAGGCTGTCCAATGCAGGATGCAACTGCAACATCCCTCGACAAATGTCTATCCAGCCTCTGCCAGGAAAAGAGAGTCCACAAGACAGTCTATTCCAAAGCTATGCCATCCATTTAGAGCATATCACTTCCTCACAAAGAATCCAGGGAAATATAATTTGTTAAGGGTGTTGGGAAGAGTAAGGGTAAACTACAGTTCCCTAGGATTATTTGGTGGGACCACATGCTTTAAATATGTGGAATGGATGTGACCATACTATTAGGAAGTTTCTTCTGATATGTAGCTGAATTCTGCTTCCCTGCGATTTCCACGCAATAGTTTTAATCTTGCCCTCTTGAGCAGCAGAGAAGATGTTTGCTCCATCTTCTTCAGATTGTTTATTTTGTTTGTTTGTTTATTATTACATTTGTACCTCAACTTTCTTCCAAGGAGCTCGAGATTCCATACGTGATTTGCCCTCTTCCCATTTTATCCTTAACAACAACCTTGTGAGCTCAGTTAGGTTTAGAGGCCCAAGGTCCCCCAATGAACTTCATGGCAGAGTGGGCATCTCAGCTCTGGTCTCTCAGGTCCTAATCCACTAGATAATCTAACCGCTACAACACACTGCCTGTCTGGCTGAAGGTGACCGTCTTATCTCCATTTCATTCTCTCATCTCCAAGCTAATCAGGTCTATCAACAATAATGGACAATGACCATTAAACAGAACCTAAGCTTTTAGAAGCAGAGTACCAGATGCTAAGCACAGGCAATGACGCAGATCATTCTATTCCCTAGATGTGCTGTGCTTGATAAATTGCCGGAGAGATCGGGTTGGCTGACATCAGCAACAGGATCTTGGACCTTTCATGAGATTTAGCAGGTCAGTGACTGCAGTTTCTCTCTCTGAATGCTCAGTTTTTAAGCTTCGCCGGGTGCTTAGTAAAATCATTGTGATTGGAAGCCACTAATAAATATGGTGCTACCATAGTTAAATGGTCTATTTGGCTATAAAACAAAACAAGAAAAGTAAGTTTGTCAATGGTAATATGTGAGGAGCAATTAAGATAGATTATAGCATCCCATAACTCTGTAATGGGTACATTGATTGAGGCTTGCATTCGCATGATTTTCAGGGAGCCTTTACAGGTACCTTACGATTAGAAATAAATTACTCGCTGATTAAATGACTGCTACATTCTTAATATTGGTTCTTTCACTTCTGACAGCAACCGCAAATGCAGTGCTGTGGGTATTCAACACATAAAAATATATATTCTGTATTATAACAGTAAATTATATGTAACATACAACAGCTTTACAAAAAAAAAAGTTAATACTGAACAGGCTGTTCCTCTTTAATGGGCTTGTATGCATGCCTTTAGTGAATATAGCTGACAGACATTTAATTTACAGCACAATCTCATACATCTCTATTCCTACTCCACAGTCTCCTGACTCTTACTTTGTTAACCACAGCATTAAAATTTTACAGTAAAAATAACGAGCGTTAGATGCAGTAACATATACAGTGTGCAGAATTTTTGCATCTCCAGTATATTGAATTTCCCTTTGCTATAATTACATATGCAAAGAACTTGACTAACTCACTGGGGTATCATTAAGTTACTTACTTCACCATGATCATTCTAGACACAATGAAAACTGAATGCATATGTAGACCAAGACACTTCATTACTAGAACAACTTCTGCTCACTCTGTTGTGTTACCTCATTGAGAATTTTTATATGTTTGAGATAATCCTTTGTTCGTGGCACTATTTTGTCCATGAAGCCTTCAAACTCAGGAGATTCCCTCTGTGGCATAGGGTGGGTTGCCAGTGCCCGGGGCTGCGTGGAGGGGGAGTAGGAAATGGATGGACATTCAACTGCGTGATGGCGTCTGCGTCACCCAGGAAATTGTAGCTGCAGAGATAAGAAAAGAAGTTATTCCATTGTCTGAAGAGGTCACTTCCTGGTTCACATGGAGAAGCCATTTTCAGTGGAGTCCAGAGACAGAAGTGCACAGCTGTATTGAGGCAACAGCTGGTGTTGAAATTTTGTGCCCCCTAACAATTTTGGACCAAGGGCAACTCCCCCTGTGCCCCCCCGTGCTATGACACTGGATTCCCTTCCTTGAATATATGTTAGGATTTTATAAAACTTGTGATCTGCAGAAACTAATGGAATCAGAGTTCCTGAATCTATTTTCTTTCTGAGAGAGAAGTCTGTATTTCTATCTAATCATAATCTCCTTCGGGCCTCAACTAAGTATGCATGTGTGCATATGTATTCTGACATGGAATAAAAATTGAGAAATAGGTGATAAACCAAGAAAAACTTTGGAAGTAGTGTATTTGGTCATAGTATATTTTAACACTATCTTTTTAAACCACTGGGACAAATATATCTATATTGGAGAGGAGTTGAAAAAAGCTGGAGGGGATTTGTGATCAGTTTGATTCTGAAGAAAGGAAGCTGAAGTTCTACCCCAAACTTTCAAACCCCAGGACCTGTGTTAAACCATCACCCCTGCATGACCCTATCAATTCGTGGTCTGTTTTGAGGGAGAGGGAATATAGATGTAAAAGAAATATCACACTGAGTCCATGTCAAATTAGCAAGAAGTATAGTGCTGTGATACAGTCACTTAGGTTCTCCAGTCCCAAGTCTAGACTATGTGGTGATTGTTATTGTGATGATGATGAAGATGATTAATAATAATAATAATAATAATAATAATACCCCACCCATGTGGCTGGGTTTCCCCAGACATGATACCATTCAAACATTTTTCTAGACACTGCACAAACATTAAAGAACAAGATGGTCCAAAGCTGTAGGTCTGCACTCTTATAACAACACAAAAGGAGAAAGAGGAAAGTCAGTGACCTCATAATTTTACACAATTGTTCTTAATATATCCTATTGGAATGGCGACAGTTCAGTGAAGGGAGGAGCCAAATGGCAGTTGGGGTAGAAAGGCCAGTAATGAACGGCACATAGTAAATATGTGCTTAGGTGTTCAGTTATGGAATTATCTTTCTTGGAAGAGCTCCAATCTTTTTAGCTGATTCAGCTATGGGTATCTTTCACATGAATAAGCAGTTGAGGCACATTGCTTTTAACTATATAGTTTGAACAAAGATTGTAAGGCAAACAGTAAAGTAAGAATAAAGTTGTCAAAACTGCAAAGGCATACATTGTATTTTGGCAGTTTTTGCACTGATACAGATAAAATTATTACAATTAATAGTTTGTTCCATTCTCTCTTTTGGAGAGTCAGTTACCTTATGGAAACAGCTATAAAAGATTTCTGTAAAGAAATGGAGATTAAGAATAGATTATGCTTTGCAGAGAAACCATTTGTCCTCTTTTTCTCAATTTGCCTTTTGGGGAAAGAGGGGGATTTCATAGTACTAGAGGGAGATGGTGAATTAATTTGCCTATTGCAGTGTGCCCGATTGTACATGTCTGTTCCCCCACAACTGTCCCCCCACCAAGTCTTGAAAATAAAAATTCTCTATACAGTGTTACTTGTCAAACCACAGGTGATAAATATTCTCTTCCATGGTTGTTCATTTTTCAGTTTTTCATAGTAACTCCAGTTTATTTTGGTTACTTCGTCTGCTAATGTATGTGCACATATCAGAAGTTACCTTGATCTATACCAGAGGTAAAGGTAAAGTGACCTATGACCATTAGGTCCAGTCGCGGACGACTCTGGGGTTATGGCGCTCATCTCGCTTTACTGGCCGAGGGAGCTGGCGTACAGCTTCCGGGTCATGTGGCCAGCATGACGAAGCCGCTTCTGGCGAACCAGAGCAGTGCACGGAAATGCCGTTTACCTTCCCGCTGGAGCGGTACCTATTTATCTACTTGCACTTTGATGTGCTTTCAAACTGCTAGGTTGGCAGGAGCAGGGACTGAGCAATGGGAGCTCACCCCGTCACGGGGATTCGAACCGCCGACCTTCTGATCGGCAAGCCCTAGGCTCTGTGGTTTAACCCACAGTGCCACCCACATCCAAGAGGTACCTAACACAATCCTTTTCAGATCTTGTAGTAGTTCAACTCTCATCACCCTTAGCAAGCATGACCAGGGATGGCAGAAGTTGTAGTCGAAAAACACCTGGAGGAATGTTCTTACTCTTACTCTTCTAAATCACATAACAGAAACAAATAATAAAATTATGGCTGGCTTCCTACATGCAAGAAGACAGCCATACATGAAGGGAATTTTCTTACAAGATGAGGATTAGTGGGATTCTCACACAGTAAACCTTGCTTTGAGGAGTGATGGTTAGTCCTTGGGATGAGTGCAAAGAACTGCTGATCTGATACTGCTTGAAGCTCTGCCGTGAAGACATTGCCATCTCCCTCAACCTGCAAGGGACATGTTTTGGATGTACAGACCTGTTTAGTAGGCAGGTATAGGGTTTTCACTTTGACTAGACTGTCACTGCTGGTTGCCTTGAGGCCAGAACAATAAAAAGCACAACTGAGAGTGGAAGTGGATGTACATTTTGCCTCAAGCACCATTTGAAAATAATAATAATTGAGGGCTCCTCATGAGGCTGGAAGTCTAGGGGAATTATTTTGAAGTAATCCGGCATGTTTTGATAGGACAAGGACATTTGAAGAGTTCCATTCATCCCTAGCTGAGAGAAAGAGAGTATTTCCCTTCACACTGTGCCTGTTTTTCCTTATTTTGCCATACCTGTTTTTTTTAAAGCGGTAGCCATTCATGTCTTTTTTTTTCTTTATCTTTCCCATGCTGCAATGTCTAATGCAAAATATTGTTCATCCAGACAAGTATCTCATTTCTAGGAATTGGGTTGTCTTGGATTGTGCCTCTACCTGTTAGCCAGCGGCTAGCTGGAGGCAATTGTGTATCACAAGCCTCCATACACAGTGGCCTGTTGTTTGTGGTTTTTTTGTGTGGTTAGACTTGTGTTGCTTATATATTGGAGCATCTAACTCAGGTTCTGATTTGCACCTTCCTTCCAGGCACTGGGAGACTCTTGCAAATTCCAGGCACTCGGAATATTTAATTTCAAGTTTCAGGTGGTGTAAAATTGCATTCACAATGTTGATCTCCTCGTGAGCAAGTGAGTCAACCTTGCTCCAAATATTGATTGTGTGCGTGTTTTCTTAATCGGTTTTAATTTTTTGGCATGGAAGTATTGCTGTTGATTGACTCAAATTTCTGACTGAGCCTTCACCATTTCTCACTTTTCCCCAGCTGGTTGAAGGTGCTATTTTTTTATTTTCCATCCTTGGTTCATTGGTCAACCAAACAGTTTATAGCAAAAGAAAAAAAAGGGGGGAGGACCAAACTAGCAAACAAATTTCAGCAACCAAGAAAAGACAATAACATATGTATAATAGATAAAACATGCAAATGAGGCACATATCTCAGGCTGTGAGGCTCGTCTCATAGACTCCTCTGAGTTGGGAAGCTTTCACAGCCAACATAGCTATGTTCAACATTACAAGTTTAACCATGCTAGATAGCAGATGTATAATTTTGTTGATATCACTAAAAGTGGCAATTAAATGTATGAATTTCTTTAAATTAACATATACTGTAAGCCTAGATCTTCTTCATGGGGGATAAAAACAACATTTCCTGGAAATGTGATCCTAACTAACTGGAGATCATATACAGAATGAAATGTACCATATTGGCCCGAAGATAAGCTGCACCCGAATATAAACCGCACCTTTAAAATTCAAGGGGGGAACAGAAAAAAGACAATACCCAAATATAAACCACTCCCTTAAAATTCCACAGGCACTCACACCTGTTCCGTTTTACCGTTTGTCTGTTTCAGCTGCAATATTGTAAAAGGCATTTTTTGTAAGGTCACGAATTTAAGCTGCACTTTAACTTTTCATGGTTTGAATTTGGAAAAAAAGTGAGGCTTATATTCAGGCCAATACGGTAACCCCCCGTCCCCAACCTCAGATATATCTTATTAAGTTTCAACATTTTTAGCATATACAGTCAAAACACAATTTCATTTTTCTCTTATTTTTGTCAACTTCCCACCTCTTTTTCCATTGAGTTGTTTTTCTCCTTCTGCTGTGCCCTATCTTCTATCTATCAAGTCGTATCCACAATCTAATTCCTTCTGTTGTTGGTCATAGCTCAAATCCTGCTCGCGAGTCCATCGTACTAGAATATTTATTTAAATACTCTGGAAAAGGCATCTATTATTCCCAGAATGCAATGAAATGGCCCTACAGTGCCATGTAGCCCATCACTTTTTGGTGGCATGACGTCACAAAACTAGAGTGCTTCATTTTTGCCAGTTTCACACACACAACAGAATTCATTAGCACAAGATGTAGTGATGGCCCCCAACTTGGACTGCTTTAGAATGGGTTTATGCAAATCGATAAGGCTAGATGCGGCTACTAGCCATGATGGCTATGGGCTTCCTCCAGTGTCACAGGCAGTAGGTTTCTAAATACCAGTTTCTGGGAATGACTGCTTAGGATAGTGTTGTTCTTGAGACTTCCCAAAGGATGCCGGATTAGTTGGGCCTTTGGTCTGATCAAGCAAAGTTCTTCTTATCACTAGCCTTTAAAATATTGGACTTGTAAGGTAATAAAAGCATTCTGGGAAATGATATACAAAAATGTTTAAATTAACTTTTATATTAAAAGACCCAGAGGCTTTTTTATTAGGAATTGTAGGTGCCGATATTCCAAGGGAGCAGAAAATACTTTTTATGCATGCGACGACGGCCGCATGGATGCTACTAGCCCAGACATGGAAAGAAGAGAAATTCCCTACCAGAGACAATGGCAAATTAAACTGATGGACTATGCTGAAATGGCAAAACTGACTGGAAAGCTCAGGAACCAAGAAGACCAAAACTTTAACAAAGAATGAGGAAAAATTAGAACTTATCTTGGAGACCACTGTAAGCAGATGAAAACACTAGCAGGATTGCAGTAACATTTGTAATGTAGCAAGCAATAGGGATATATTGGAGTTACATAAAATGTGGATTATTGAAAAAGATGCAGTAGAAAAGGTTTAATAAAAGGACCCATGGAGGAGAAGGTGGGAAGTCCAGAGATTTGAAGGAATCTGTTAACTGTTGATGTGTGTGATGTGTATTGTTAAAATTTTATATTTGTAAAATCAAATAAAAATTAATTCAAAAAGAGAGAGAGAAGACATGCCCTTTTAGTTAACAGATACTCATTGGGAAATATGCATCCCCTTTTGGCTCTGTAGAAGTTCAAATGTAGTAGGAAGTCTAATGAACATTGGAAATCGAGAGACGATCAAGGAGGTTTCAAAGTAGATTTCAGTAATCAAATAGACAATATGAGAAGGCAGTTTAGATTTTTGGCAGCAGAAAGGAAAGTGAGCATTAAAAGCCCTACAAAGCTTAGCAACAGACTGAATCTCAGAAGCAAAGAAAAGTGAAGAATGCGGGGGGGGGGGGAGGACTGACTCTGAGGCTATGTGTCTGAGTGACAGGAAAGATAATAGTGTTGCCAATGGAGACCAAAATGTGGGGAAAGAGTAGGTTTAGGGGGGAAATAAGAAATTCGATTTTTTGACATATTAAGTTTAAGATGCCTCAGACATCCAGAGGAAATTTTTAGACAGACTGTTAGACATACAAATCTGAACAGAGGACAAGAGATCAGGGAAATACATCTGAGGATCATCAGCATAGAATCTGTGGAAGCTGTGAGCCTTGATAACAGCTCCCAGGGAAAAACCATAAAGGAAAAAAATAGAAGGAAAGCGAGATCAGAACCAGGCAGGGAGGAGGAGGAGGGGAGGGAACCAAAGGAAAGAGGGAAAGATGAAGTGAAGTAACACTGCCAAAAGGAACACCAGTGTTTAGACAAATAAGTACAAAACTATTGAAGAGTGCCAGAACAGCTGTGTTTGTAGCGAAGATCAAGGAGTAAGGAATGGTTCATGGCACCAAAACCCATATGAAGACAAACCTAAAGATAATTAGCACAACAGAGCTGAGCCCTGACACTTGGGAAGAAGTAGGTCGTGTATATTGCTTGGAAAATAATTTTTAGGGGAATTAAGGGTGTGCACAAGCCACCTGAATTTCTTTCTTTCTTTCTTTCTTTCTTTCTTTCTTTCTTTCTTTCTTTCTTTCTTTCTTTCTAGTTCACATCATAAGTCCATTTGGCTTCCCAGATCCCTCAAAGCAGCTTCAGATATTGCTTTAAACAAAATATGGTGATTACTTTGGAAATCTAGGCGATTAATGGAACTCTCTTGAAAATTGTTACCAGTCCTGAGCCGCCTTTTCAAATTCCTCAAATGTTTCCCTTGAAAAGGAACTCTCAAATTCGCTTTGAATGTAGCTTCAGGTAAAAACTCAGCAATGACAATTACAATATAGAGCACACAACATCAGACTATAAAGCAGGTTGTTATCAAATGTAGGCATACATGGTCAGCAGGTAAGTGTCCTATGGGGACCCTACAACTGATTCCACTGCCAGCTTTTGACATGCCCATATATTTCCCTAGAGAAATGGTGAGGAACCTGTGGCCTTCTAGACAATGTTGGACTCTACTTCCCATAATCCTCAGCCAATGGTCAGAGAATGATGGGAGATGTAGAACAGCAACATTAGGGGGACCAGCTAACTAAGTGTCTCCAACAAAGTGGCTCTGCTCTCAGCTGAAAAACAAACAAACACATCACAGCAAATTAAACAGCCAAGTGATGAAAGGGACAGCTATTTATTTAATAATTAAGTGACGGCTCACACTAATTAGCTGACACTGGACTAAAGTCACTCTGTGCTAAAAGCCAAACCCTACGATAGCATAAAGCTAGATAGCTAAATTCTAGGAGTAGAAAGCCTGTAAAAATTCAGTTTTCAGCCAAACCCTAGCAAGGAAGCTACAGTAAGCTAGAAACACCACAGTAAATTACACTAAACTCTGTTTTTGATAGAAAGGATAAGAAGGAAAACCTCACAAACATATGTAGTTCTATATAATACATATCTAACCAGTGGGAGAGTCATCTTAGATTTTTAAAAAGATAGATTTGCCTTTAAAAATAGCTTAGAGTAGTCTTCAGTTTTTCTTAATTAAAAAGGCTAGGTGGTTTGATCAGGAGGTGGAGAGTCAGCTTAAAGTTTTGGTTTTCAGATAAGTTTAAATCAGCTTAAAAATAACCTGGTCTGGTTTATCAAAGCTAGAGTGCAAGGCACAGCATAAAATTACATGGAAAGTGGTACTTTTAAAGGTAATGATGTAGTCGGGAGGGGGATCAAGTAAAATTTAGATAGTTTTTTTATTACTGTTATTACTGAAAGTTTTTAAATATGACTCTCAGGATGGAAGCCTCTTCCCCCAAGGACTTAATTCCCAGCAAGGGTTGCCATATGTCTGGAATTTCCCGGACATAGCTGGGAAACAGTGTCCGGGCAGAAAACAGGGAAACGTCAGGGAAAATCCAGCCATATGGCAACCCATGGCAACAACTTTGGCACACACACACACAAAAAGCTTTGCAAGTTTTGTGTCCGGATTTTCATTTTTTGAAATATGGCAACCCTACAGTTGACTCACTAGACATTGTTTATTAAACCCCAATTTATCAACATCCATTGTTAATTCCACACCCCCTAGGGGCTTAACATATGTGATTTAATTCCTCTTTTCAATTCCCTACTCCCAGCAATTTGAGAAGCACACTCCTTGACCCAATTGGCTGTAAAAGCTGGGATGAACTAGCCAGGCATATAAATTTAGAGGAACTTGTGGATGGGAGCTAGTCTTATGAGCCCCTGCTGACAAAGTGTCAAGTCAAATTAAACAGCTGAGTGAGTTGGGCAGATAGGGCATGGAGGGCATGGTCAACCACTCTGCTCTTCTCCTCGAATATTGCAAAGAACAGGTAGAAAGCTAGAAGTGGTTTCCTTACTGGTCAGGCAGGTGTGTCCTCAGTGCAAGGAGCTCCTAACTCTCTGGGGAAAAGTTTGTTCCCTGGAGGCCGAAGTGGTAGACTTGGAAAATCTGGAAGAAGCAAATGAAGCTGTTGGGGAACTTGTAGCTGTGTCCCTCTCCCAGATTGATAACTCCCCTGCTGTAATGGAGAAGGAGGGTTTGGGGAAAGGAGGTTGACACTCTGAGGAAGAGGGCCATGATGAGGATATGTATCTGGGGACTGGAGGGATCCTGGTAGTGGGTGGTGTGATAATTAGGAACATAGATTTGATGGATGTGATGAACATGCAGATCACTGGGTGAATTGTCTGCCTGGTGTAAAGGTTGCAGGTGTTGCCTGCTATCTAGATATTTTTTGGTATTTTAGTCTCATTGCAAACATATTTATGCCCCTTCTATGCTGTTCTTCCTGGCACAGTTTCCCTTTTTGTCTCTGACTCTTTTGCCCTCATTGATGTTTAATCCAATTTGCTGTGATGACCCCATATGATTTTACCAATGCCATCACAATGTGATGTCTGACATGAAGGTATCAGAACTGCTTGCAAACATACTCATGGATCCCCGTCTCACAGCTCACTCTTTTTTAAAAAATAAAAAAAGATTTTCTTGATTTACAAAGGTGTGTGCAATGTCTCTCTCGTATTTTTTCCATGTAACATTTTTGCAGATCAGTTTCGTTTGTTGAGACATTAGGAAGAAAAGGGGGGAGGAGGTGGGTGGGGTGGGGTGGGGTGGCGATGTTTCTATTTTACTTGATATGTGTAGGGTTTGGTGTCAGCATTGTTTGTGTAGGTTCTCTGTTGTTCGCTTGTGCTCCTTTGGCGGTGAGAGAGGTTGCGGTTGGCGTAGGGTGTGATTGTACATTTGTGGTTGGCTGTTGTGATCTTTGGTTTCCTGTGTGAGTTGGGTGGGTGGGTGTTTTTGGTCAGGCCAGCCATATTGATTTGTATGCTGTCGGTAGATTTTTGTCATTGTCTTGTTGGGCTGTGTGTGTGATGAAGGGGAACCATACCAGGGTGAAGGTGTCTTCTTCTGTTTGTCCCAGTGTCAATTTCAGCTTACTGGTTAGCTTTTCTAGTAGGGCTGTTTCCCATACTATTTACAGCTCACTCTTAAGACAGAAAAAGTGATCACGTAAATCCAACTCTGTCATTACTTCATCGCAAGTCCAAGATTTAATTTATGAATAATAAATAAATGCTTGTCCAATGTTGTAACAACAACACAGCTATGTGTCAGAAATATGGGATTATTTTAGGGACCCGCCAGAGGCATCAGACATGAAAAGCTTGTTTGCATGGTTTACTATGGTAGATTTCTGTCAATACAGAACAAAGGAGATTTCGACTAACACCACTCTGAGAAATGGGTGGAATTCACTTGTATGGGAAATGTTGCTCGGGAAATCTTTGGATGTGTGGCAACTAAATGTAACCTACCCTAGGATACAAACATAGCATTCAGTGGCAAATAGCACAAGCTCATTGTCCTGTTGCATACATTACTCGGTGCATCTGTGCAACGCCTGGAAGTGAGCTCTGTAATTTGATATTGCCCATGTTCTTTGACAAAGCACATGAGAATTGATTCATTGCTAGGAGCTCCTCCATTACTAGTGCTGACAGCTTTACAGCCCTTTTGGGAAATGAAATACAGCATCAGGTTACTAAGCAACTCCACCAGCTCTTTAAAAAATACTTCTCGGAACTCACTTGTTTCTCCTAATTGATTCAGGTCCACATCATTTTGAACATAAATGGGACATCATGTTTAGAAATGTGCAGTGTGACTACTTTTAGCTAACATGTCTCGCTACCTCTGCATATCTGAATCAAGAGCCGGCATATAAATGTCACACTGGAAGCAAATTTTTATCTTCCTCCTGAGTTGTGTTGACATTTAATATATATAAATTATTTTGACAGTGCAACCTAGCCTCTGAAGTTATCTGCCAACTGTCAGGAAATAACATGAAAGGCTGAATGGCAAATTCCACTTTTAAACTTCTGTGTGGAATAAAGTTTTAATTAGCAACCCCAACTTACTTCTCCAGTAGATTCCTCCACACCAATACATTAGAGTTAATAGTAAATCTTCTCCTCCCTCCTTCTCTCTCTCATACTTGTTGACATTTTGGGGAATCACTAAAGATAGTGCCTCATGCTGTTTCTGACTATTACTGATAAACACAACCATATATTAAGTTTCATGAGAAGCAAACTTGACTTTTTATAGTATGTTGCTCTTTTCATTGTTATATTAGAGGTAGTAAAAGAAACAATGAATAGTTGTTCCATATGGATAGTTGCGGCCATTTAACATCTACATGGAACCACTGGTCACTCAGACATCTGACTTTGCTATTAGAAGGAATTCTGACAGTAAATAATGATAAATTAAGATGAGGAGGAATCCACTCTACTGTTAAGTAGTAAAAGGGTAAAGTACGTAGAATCTGAAAACTGGTGCTTCCATAGTGTTGCTATTTTGGGGTGTGAGTCAATCACATAAGAGCAAATTCAGGTAGTTCAATTAAGTTGATTTCTTGTGCAAGAAAACTTCATTCTCTCTAAAATGGGACTTTTTGCACAAAGGAATGCACACTAGAAATTGAGAGTCTGCCTTGACACAATGTCAGATAATCTCCCCACAAACAAATCAGAATAAGTGATCGATGAATAGCTGGTGTTGTCTTAACACACACACACACACACCCCAGCAGAAACTTCGTGCAAACAAATTAGAATGAATGCTCAGTAAACAGGCATCCCGAAAGCGACCATAGTCCCCTGAAAGCAGCTACACTGTAGGAGCTAATGAAAAAAAGGAACAGAAATGGGAAAGTCAATGTAATATCATTCTTAAGAAGAAGCCTAGGGATATGGCAGGGAATAAAAGACCAAATATACTTTAGCTTCAGCCTGTGCCAAAAGTATTAGAAGTTTTTGTTTAAATCTGTCAAGTTAGAAAAGCACAGTTTGATTAAAGGAAGCTAACATATCCCCCAAAGAGGAAGGTTATGCCTTACTAATTTGTTAAGTTCTCTCTGAGAATCTATAGCTAGGGTGGGGTGATGGGGTGGAATTGGGGGGGGTGGGAGAGAGAAAGCACTTTAGGTTTCATATTGTGGTTTATTTTTATTTTTCCCAGGTCAGTGAATAGGAAAAAGGGTTGGCTCAATCAATCTGAGAAGTTCCCCCCCCCCCTTCTCAAAAGATGACAGACTAAGTAATCATCAAACATGAGTGATGTTAAGCAGAAACCAGAGAGTGGCAGAAAGCCATAACATCAGCTCCTTGCTGACCGTATTGAACAGAAACACCCTCACACATGTAGGGATGGAGGAGAAATGAGAAGAAAAATCACAATTTCAGTATTTATTTATTTATTTACTTACTTACTTACTTACCTACTCCTGGTATTGATTATATTTATGAGGCATCTCACAAAATAAATTCACAAGAAATCTCATAAAATAAACATACAAATAAAAAGACAATATAAACGTAAAAATAAAGCCATACTGTTTAAAGGGGGGGGGGGAATGTAGGAGGCAGCCAGCCTAAGAATGCAAATACAAAATCAACACAACAAAAATACTATACAGCAGAGAACCAAAGAACACCAATCAAATACCTGGATTAGAATGACCAAATGTACTATAAGAACTTAACCCGTGACCTTTAAAGGTTTAGGAGAATAGAAGAAGTCAGCAATATGGAGACCAGACAGGCTTCCGTAGGAAGACCATTAGGGGAGGGATTAGAGCATCAACCTCAAGGAGGTATACTTTTGGACTTTTGCTTGGCCCATTGGCTTGCAATTTTTGAAATACCTCCCCCCCTCCCAGTAAACAATTATTTTGTATAGCCCCTCACTTCTTTGTGACATGGAAGAAGCAATAGACTTCCTGCCTTCAGCTAACCTATTATTCTGAGTGAATATTGAAATTATATGTCTCTTATGTCCACACATGTGCTTCCCCCCGCCCCCTTTGAGGTACAAATTATGATTCCTTGTGGTCATCCTCCTACAACTTTCTCTTCAGCATTTCTACAATGCCGGATCTTTTTCACCTGGTATAGTCATAATAACAAAAATACCAATTTCCCTCATTGAATTTGCAAGGAAAATTATGTTTTCTTTACCATCTCCTTTTCTTAAGCCATCTGGTATTATAATACATTGGATGCCCAAGTTAAGATGAGAACAAAATCAGCATGATCACTGTTCATGCAGTATGCAGTGACATTTTGAGTACAAATATCACGATTATTTTTTTATATTAAACAATATTAGAGTGTTGAAAAATGGCTGTGGAGCATATTAATATTAAATATTATTGCTGGCATTTGTGAAAGGTCAGTTATGGTGCTCTCATGCAAAAATTGAGACCAAAATTGCAAATGATTAAAAAATAATAATCATAATTTGATTTAAAAGGAAATGTGCTAAATGTTCTTTCTCTCAGGTTAACACAACTTCATTTTGTTAACTTAGGACCAAAGCTGTACTCGCTAAGTGTCCATGATTCAAAGAGGAGTGTGTTTGTCTGTATGATGGATGCTACAAATTGCCCTGTGGCTACAGGATTGGGGAACAATGTTCTGACTCAGGGACCACTTAGCTGGCCAAGATTTGCAATGCTTTCAAATCAAGAACAAACTGCAAGAGGAAGATCATATCACCCTAGCCACCAGCCAATGGAGTTTGCTTCCCCTTTGAGCTTCAGAAGAACTTTCAATTATGTTATTTATTTTGGGACAAATAAGCACCTTAAAGTTCTATCAATTTCAATGAGAGTGTGAAGCACATATTACAACTCTCCCACTGGAACCAATGGAACTAAAAAGTACTTAATTTTAGTTTTATTGCACCCTTTAATTTAAACCACATTAACTGCTTTTTTTTCCTGCTAAGAAGCACTCGTGGTGGTGTTTAAAGACTATTTTTAAAACCCAGCAACAGTGAATCTTACACAAATAAAAAGCACATTAAAATTCAATTAAACAAATTAAGAAACAATTCAATAAAGCAGGAATGGCAGCAAATGTCTCAAGACTGTTGGCTAATATGAACATTATCTAACCAAAGTCTAACATTTTAAGCTACAAGCAAGGGCAGTCAGAGAAATGAGCTTCTGTTTTAGGAATACGGAAGATTTTATACACACTTAACTCGGGAGTAATTCCCTCTGAATACAGTAGGACTTGCTTTGAAGTAAATATGTTCAGAATTGCAGTGCGCATCTCTCACATTGCAGTTAAGAAAACTTAAGCCCCCATCGCACATTGATGCTGCAAAGGAGGCCCACACATTGAAAGCTGCCGAGAGAATCCTATGCACATAGACTGGTATGTCCACACTTCCTAGATTGCCTAAACGGAGGACATTAAAAGCCGAAGAAGAAGTCGCTCTGGCCTCCTGGGAGTGTTTCCTCCCATCTTGGCGTGGGAGGGACAAAGTCCTGCGTCACGGCGAGGTGTCCTGGCCATGTCACAGCACCAAGCACCCAATCAGGAGGCTCAGGGGCGTGGCCAAGATTATTTAAACCCCGGCATGACGCCATTTTGTTCCTTTTTGCCTCGCACCATGATTCTCCTGCCCTCCCACCCCTTTTATCAGGTTTTGCTATTGGCCTTGCTTTGGACTTCGTTTGGTCGCCTGTTTTGAAATGGGGGCCAGGTAGAATTTTTTTTTCATTTGGCAGAAAAAAACAACAACACTGGATATACCAAGCAACATGAGAAATGGCACAGACCCTCCTAGTGTCCCTACTCCCCAGGGACAATTCTAGATTGACAGAAGTTGCTACATTTTCTGATTTGATCCCAGAATATCTCGCTTTTCCTTAAGACACCCCTATTTTCATCAGAGAAAAGTTGGAGGATATGTTTCTACAGCCACGTAGGGCAAGTATACTCTTATAATCTATCGTTGTGACTCTAGTTGAACGTAGGTTTGGTTTTATTTTATTTTCCTGGTAGAAATAGAAACACACACACATATGCAACCCAAACGTGTGTAGAATAATGAATTAAGATAAGATAAGATAATTTTATTTGTCATTGCACCAGTACAAGCACACGCTATACCAGTGCAACGAAATTGCAAGCCATCCCGTAAAAAAAGAGGGGGGGGGACAAAAAAAAACCACACACACACACACAAAAACACAAAACACACACACACACACACACACACACACACACACAAGCCACACATATGCACAGCACAGCTCTCCAAGGTCACATCATTTGGTTACGTCATTTAAGAAGGCTATAGCTCTTGGGTAGAAGCTGTTCTTCAGTCTGTTTGTTTTTGCCACTTGAATTGCCTTGAATTGCCACTTCTTTTAGTATTTAACAAGCACAAGGCAGAAAAGCTGGGAAGGCTATTTTTTAGCACACTTTGCAGTCAAAAACTACACACAAAATCTCATTCTTTGCTTCGGCAGAGGGCTGGATCCTGCGTGGTCTTCAGGCCTTTTACCCCTTGAGGACCAAGCTCTTCTCTGTTATCTGGAACTTGTTTTCCTTCCAAACTTCATTAGCACTAAACTCATTTTTAAATTAAGGCAATAAGTGTACCAGAGAGGAAACTTCAGATACATTATCAATGGTTGTCTTCCTACCTTTTCTCTTATTTGAAACCACTGCTGAATCTCTTTCTATAAATCTTCATTTCCCCAGCTGCTCCTTCTTAATGGGTGATTGTTCATTCTAACTGGATAGATCCTGGGTGCACAGAGCTTGCTTAAATAGTGCTTTTGCTTTCCATTTTAGATACATTTTGAAACCCACAAATATAGAATGTAGCTATCATGGTACAAGTTAAGGAACTGTTATAAATTAGTATGTTGTGGATTCAAGTCCCACTTTTGCCATTAAGTCAGTCGATAGCCATAATGGAGTTACTAGTGTTTAGTTTAAGTCAACTTATCCACCCAATCTGCAATATGGGCATAATAATACTGAGCTGTCCTTATTGACTGAGATCTTGTATGTATGCAAAATGCAAAACATTCTTAAGTGCTATAATTTTTTTTACAAGTGTTATGCTTGATACAAAACAAGGAAAGTTGAAGTCAGTGTTGCTATGCAGTGATACATTTTTGTAGATCATATATTCAGGCCAGAAGAGGAAAACCTGACCTCAGCCTATGCCACCACTGAAAAGAGTACTTTTGGACACAATGCGTCAACTTACTTTATTTATTAAATATACATTCTGTCCTTCTTCTGAGGATCACAGGGTAGTTTACTTATGCAATTCAGAACCACAGTATGTAGCTATAGTCATAATCTTCAGTGGGTTTAGAAAGGACAGTGATAAATTCGTGGAGGAGATGTCTTACCAGCTTTCAGCCACAAGTGCAAAATGCAGTATACCTCTCAGTACTGGACTTTGGGGACAAGCAGCAGGGGAAGGCAGTTGCATTCTTCGCTTGCTTGAGGATACCCAGACTATTTGAATGAAAACGCTAGATTAGATGGACCTTGTCCTGATACAGAAAGTTCAGTTGCCAGCACTCTATTACTTGCAGTGGCAGCTTGCATAATTTACTGCTGTGGTGTAGTCGAACCATGACTGTGCAGAATAATTATCACTCCACAATGCTACACATCCAGGTGACAATTAGGGTTACAACTGAGCCCTCCTTAGTAATAGCTGAGGACTGTTACTAAGGCTAATCATGCAAGTCCTTCCTATTTATGAAATAGATAAACAAACAAACAGCCAATTGTGTCACTTTCTCAATGCCAGACAATGATTGGGTGGAAAGACCCACATGATTCTAGGCTTTGAAGAATTACTTAAGTGGTGTGACAGGGAACTCCAGGGATGCACTCCTCATATCACAGCAATCATGTGTGAAAGGACCCTAAGTATGGTGGTCATCTCCATTTGTGGTAGCTGTTAGAAATAATGTAGGGTGCCATCTCTTTGACCTACAATTTTCTGGTTCTGCAAGCGCCGTATAAAAAGGAAAGATTTGAAAGATAAGAATCTCTTATCAAAGCTTTCAAAATGCCAGCAACTCTTCAGAATCCCGGACTCAATGACTCTTCAGAATCTGCTTGAACTAAAATAGTCTTCCAGTGATTATACTCACCCTGTTTCAAAGTCACACACTCTTAATGTTTGGAAATGATTTTCCTTGTGGTACGGGTAGTCAAATGTCAGATGTGGGAGAAAAGATGAAAATATAGATATCCAATATGCTGATGATTGCCAGACACATTCTCTGCCATGCTGAGCCCTCTTTAGAATCCAAGTGCTCATGACACACTCTGTGGAGAGCAAAAGAAGTTATTTAAAGTGCATGGGTGCTTTATTCCATTGTGCCATTTTACATTGGTTGCTTGGTTCCCTTGATCTCTATCTGATTCTGTACGCTTCTTTTTCTAGCTTTCATATGCTGCTAGCACAGACCTTCATTGTTAGAATGCACAGCCTCTGACTCTGTTTTATATAAAGTTTCAACATTACCAGTGTTGGCGACATAGTTCACATTGCTTGAAAGGTGTTTTGGCAAGCATTCAGAGCAAGGTACAATGATGAGTGGCAAAGGAAGGTGATATATGTATTAAAATTCTTGAAACTTCTTTAGAAATCCATGCAGATGCTTTTCCTGACCTGGTTGCATGAAATTCTCCATGAATCATACCAGAGGGGCCAATTTTCTCCAGGACATGGGATATAACATAGTTCTAGTATGATCCTCTGGGTGAAGTCCCATGGTCAGAAATACTCCAAGACAAGATGGATGGGAGTTTCTTAAAGGTGAAATATTGAAGACACAAATGCAGAAAATTGCAACAGGAAGGAAAAGTGGGAGACATCTAAAGAAACCAGTGTGGCTGCACAGGGAGCTTACAGATCAGCTGAGATGTAAGAAAAGGGAGGAATATACATGAGTAGCCGACAGTTGAAGGGAGAAGGTTGACAGGCTGATCCCCAAGAGTGCTCACTAACAGTTCCTCATTATCCTGGAAAAAAGTGAAAAGTGGGGTGCCACAGGGTTCTGTCCTGGGTCCGTTGTTATTGAACATCTTTATAAATGACTTGGATGAAGGTATGGAGGGGATGCTCATCAAATTTGCAGATGACACCAAACTGGAAGGGATAGTCAATGGTGCTGAAGACTGAATCTGGACTCATGTTGACCTTAAAAGATTGAAGAGCTGGGCCCAAACTAAAAAAAAATATGGATTTTAATCAGGAAAATGTCAGGTTCTATACTTAAGGTTGTGTCATCAGCATATCTGAGGTTGTTGATATTTCTTCCAGCAATCTTAATCCTGGACTGGATGAATCCCAAACCAGAATTAAGATTGCCGGAAGAAATATCAACAACCTCAGATATGCTGATGACACAACCTTGATGGCAGAAAGTGAGGAAGAATTAAATAACCTTTTAATGAGGGTGAAAGAGGAGAACACAAAATATGGTCTGAAGCTCAACATCAAAAAAACTAAGATCATGGCCACTGGTCCCATCACCTCCTGGCAAATAGAAGGGGAAGAAATGGAGGCAGTGAGAGATTTTACTTTCTTGGGTTCCATGATCACTGCAGATGGTGACAGCAGTCACAAAATTAAAAGACGCCTGCTTCTTGGGAGAAAAGCAATGACAAACCTAGACAGCATCTTAAAAAGCAGAGACATCACCTTGCCGACAAAGGTTCGTATAGTTAAAGCTATGGTTTTCCTGGTAGTGAGAAAACCATATGTATGTATGGAAGTGAGAGCTGGACCATGAAGAAGGCTGATAGCTGAAGAATTCATATTTTTGAATTATGGTGCTGGAGGAGACTCTTGAGAATCCCATGGACTGCAAGAAGATCAAACCTATCCATTCTTAAGGAAATCAGCCATGAGTGCTCACTGGAAGGACAAATCCTGAAGCTGAGGCTCCAATACTTTCGCCACCTCATGAGAAGAGAAGACGCCCTGGAAAAGACACTGATGTTGGGAAAAATTGAGGGCACAAGGAGAAGGGGACAACAGAGAACGAGATGGTTGGAAAGTGTTCTTGACGCTACCAACATGAGTCTGACCAAACTGCAGGAGGCAGTGGAAGACAGGAGTGCCTGGCGTGCTCTGGTCCATGGGGTCATGAAGAGTCGGACACAACTAAACGACTAAAGAACAACAATACTTAAGCAGGAAGAACAAGCTGCACAAATATAAGATGGATGATACCTGGCTTTCCAGTAATATGTGTGAAAAGAACTTAGTCTTAGTAGACCACCAGCTTAACGTGAGTCAACAGTGTGGTGCAGCAGCAAAAATAAAAATAAAAAAGCTAATGTTCTTATAGGTTGCATCAATAGAAGTAAAGTGTCCCAATCAAATGAAGCAATAGTACCACTCTGTTCTGCCTTAGTCAGACCATGCCTGGAGTACTTCATCCTGTTCTAGGATTATGAGGAATGACTTAGGGAATTGGGTATGTTAAGCCTGGGAAAGAGGAGACTGAAAGGAGATGTGGTATCCATCTTCAAATATCTAAAGGGCTGTCACAGGGAAGATGGAGCAAGCTTTCTTTTCTCCTGCTCTGGAGGCTAGGACCCAAACCAATGGATTCATGTTACAAGAAAGGAGATTCCTACTAAAGATTAGGAAGAACTTTCTGCCAGTAAGCACTGTTTGACAGGGGAATGAACTGCCTCAGAAGGTAGTGGACTCTCTTTCATTGGAAGTTTTTAAGCAGAGATTGAATGCCACCTGTCATGGATACCTTAGTTGAAATTCCTGCATTACAGGGGGTTGGACTAAATGACCCTTGGGGTCCCTTCCAACTCTACAATTCTATGATTTGATTATTCCTTCTGCATCCACTGCTCAGTGTTGCCGGTAGATAACATATAGTATTTAACTTAATCAAGTATTGACACCATATGTAGTATATGGTTTATTATGATAAATTAAATAATAACCATGAATACCAAACCGATTCAGTAGACAGGAAAACTGCATTCATGGTTATTTATAAATTTATCAGAATGCAAAACGAATATATTCCAACCTCTGTAAATTATAACACCTCTTAGTAAATATAATCATTATTTACAATTACCAAAATTAAGAACAGAAATTAGCAAATAGTTTTAACAAAGCATCCATTATTTCAATAACTAATGAATCATCTAATACTTTAATTAGAAGCTTGCTTGCATAGATTTTTCATTGCTTTCATTTTAATTTGTAAAAAATATTTTTGCCTAGTTTACTACACATCCACTTCTGCCCCCAAGGGCAAAATTTGCAGATCTGGTAATGCCTGTAAATAGGGTGGAAAATTTCAAGGGACACTTTATGTACAGCTCAGCTTCACAGTGATGTATCTTGAGCTCTACACTACACTATTCTGAGAACATCAAAAGTTTGCTGGTCAAATGACAGTGGATATGGGGAAATATATATAAGCAGTCACATGTAACAGCTGGAGAACTACTTTAATTGGAAAGGGTCTCAAGTCAGTAGAATAGTTAGATGGATCCCACGATGCAAAGACAGTAATGATACAAAATATGGTATTGCTTTCAAATTTTGGAGAAGGCACACAACAGGAATTTTTTAAGTGTCTGTCATTCAAGCCTTCCAGAAGTCATTAAGATACTCCAGGAAATATACCTGACTGTCATTCGCTCATCCTTTTAAAATGGTTGTAACTTAAGGTCCTAGTCCTATACTCACCTACTTGGTAGTAAGCCTATTGAACCCCTTGTATCGCAATTCATTTCTGCCTTAAAGTTTTACCTAAGGTGACATTTGATCATCTGAAACAGCGCCGTCTACCATGTCTTTCTCAGTGAACACAAATATAAAGTGAGCTGCAGCCATCAAAAGAGCATTGGGTTAGCTAGAATTTCGGGAGGTGGTGTCAGTCTGACTGAGCATGCAGGTCAGGAGGTTCTTGTTTAGCTCGTTCAGATAGCACAGTTTTAACATGTGTGTCAAATGCTTTGTTTCATACATTAAAACTAAGTTTCCATAGCTAAGATGTTCTTCGCTGAAAGTAAAGTGGCATGAAAATGATTTTGATGGAGGTGAGTGTGATGTTAAAATCCTATGAACTCCAGCATATATTTCAATAGAAATTGGTATGTGCACTGAACAGATCAATAACGAAATCAGGGGAATTCCATTTGGATCCTTTTTCACTTTTATGGGACATCTTTTCTGAGTCATCTTTATTTTAGCAGGTCTGAGAAGCCATGCTATTGAAGAAGAAGAAGAAGAAGAAGATGACGACGAAGAAGAAGACGACGACGAAGAAGAAGAAGATGACGACGACGAAGAAGAAGAAGATGACAAAGAAGAAGAAGAAGACGACGACGACAAAGAAGAAGAAGAAGACGACGACAAAGAAGAAGATGACGAAGAAGAAGAAGAGTTTGGATTTGATATCCCACCTTTCACTCTCCTTAAGGAGTCTCAAAGCGGCTAACAATCTCCTTTCCCTTCCTCCCCCACAACAAACACTCTGTGAGGTGAGTGAGGCTGAGAGACTTCAGAGAAGTGTGACTAGCCCAAGGTCACCCAGCGGCTGCATGTGGAGGAGCGGGGACACGAACCCGGTTCACCAGATTACGAGTCCACTGCTCTTAACCACTACACCACAATTATTCGGGACAGGAGATGTCATGTCAACGGGAAACTTAACTATGCAAGGATAATATTGACATTACAGTTGTTTATCCTGCTAAAGATTGTACCCATGTGATTTACACAGTTTTGAAAGAAGTAGAATACAACTCTGAACTAAATTAAATTCAACTGAATTGTGAATTGTTTGGTTTATATTAGCAAGCAGAAAATTCCATGCTTGCTTAGCATCGAATGATCACACATCATCTTTCTGGAATATGTGGCAAATTCAATGAATGTTGATACATTATGCATTGGCTGAGAAGTCACACTGATTCCAGTGAAACACACTTCAGTATAAGGATGCTCTTAATTTTGAACCCATTGAGTGTCCTATAAATGTTAATGGAATTCATGTTAGGAACGTCGTTTACAGCCTGGTCTGATATGTGTCTGTTTTGAAGTAAGGGCTGCTGAATGTACTGGGCCTTGTTTCTGTTCAAGTGCAGAATCATGTGCTCAAGCCTCCCCCTCTCCACCCACAAGTGGAAGAAGAAGAGATTGCAGTGACAGTAGGACATTCGCAGGGAAACCAAAATGCTTGTTTACAAAGCTATTGTACTACCAACCTTACTGTATGTTTGTGAAACACGGACCACCTATAAATGCCATCTCCAGCTCCTTGAAAGATTCCGTCAACGGTGTCTCCAAAATTATTTACATGTCACTTGGGAAGACATGTGAACTGGAAGAAGCAATGATCACCAGTGTTGAAGCGGTGATTCTTCAACATCAACATCATTGTGCCATACTTTTATGATAGGAAATAATCAGTATTTTTTTTTTTACAATTATTATCATTCAGCCTATTGCGCTTTATGTATTGTGATAACTGTATTTGTGTAGCAAGGCATTGAACTTTTTTGATAGTGTACTGGAAGAAGCAAAGATCACCAGTGTTGAAGCAATGATTCTTCCACATCAACTTCATTGGACTGGTCATGTTGTGTGGGTGCCTGATTATCGTCTTCCAAAGAAACTACTCTATTCGAAACTTTAAAATGGAAAGCATAATGCTGGTGGTCAACAAAAGAGGCAAATCTTTTGAAATCTTTTAAAATGTAGTATAAACACTGACAACTGGGAAACACTGGCCTGCGAGCGCTCCAAATGGAGAACAGCCTTTACCAAAGGTGTCATGGGCTTTGAAGATGCTTGAACTCAGGACGAAAGGGAGAAATGTGCTAAGAGGAAGGCACGCTTGGCAAACCCTCACTGTGATCAACTCCTGCCCAAAAACCTATGTTCCCACTGAAGAAGTGTGCATGCACACGAAAGCTCATACCAAGAACAAACTTAGTTGGTCTCTAAGGTGCTACTGGAAGGATTATTTATTTATTTATTTACTATGGCAGACCAACACGGCTACCTACCTGTAACTATGTCCCCACTGTGGAAGAACGTGTGGATCCAGAATTGACCACCACGGTCACTTACGGACTCACTGTTAAAACCGTGTTTATGGAAGATAATCTTACTCAGCTAGGAGTGATCGCCAAAGAAGAAAGAAGCACACAATTCACACATGCAGAGTTGGTTAGGAAGAGACATGGGAGACAGTGATTCTGTTTTGTAGCATGACAGCCACTTTCCTTTGCTGTCCTGTGCAGGGTGCTCTGTCCTGCCCTCTCCTCACTTCCTAGAGTGAAGTCAGATTGGGTGTTTTTATCTGGAGTCTAGGCAAGGCTAAAAACTCATCGTCTACCCTCAGGACAGGAGTGTTAAAACTGTGCTCAAGGTTCCATGTGTGTTCTAAAGGCACGTTGTTTTGTGAAAAGTACCCTATGTCTCTCCAAGGCATCCTTTCCCCTTTGATTCTGAACACCCTCGTGTGCTCCAAATCTGCAAGACCACAGAGATTTTGCTGATGCCCAGACATTGTAGCTGGAGGTCAGGGATGATGAGAATTGCAATCCAACATCATCTGAAAGACCATAAGTTGCCCATTCCTGTACTAATGGTAGCAGGCAAATTTTCAGCCCTGCATACATAACACCACTATCAACAAACTGTAGTCCACAATTCGCAGTAGTCCCAGTACAACTGGCAGTAGTATATCAGGCTGATTTAAGAACAAATTGGTTATAGATTACAGCCTCTTTGACAGCCCAATCCACAACCCATTTACAAAAGGGGGGGAGATAACTTGAGTGAATAAAACATAATGTACTTAACTTTAAGTGCTTTAGCATAACTGAGCTGTGGGTTGGGTTAAATGGGAGTGAGTTATTGAGTGAATAAAGATGCAGTCATAAATTACTGACACCATTGCTCAAAACTAATGGAACTTACAACCAAGTAAATATAATTACAGGTTGGGGGAGTGCAGGCTGAAAGGAATCGTGGAATGGGAGATGATGGGCACACCATTCATTTTTCAGAGGTTCTTCAGATTACCACGTCATCTCTTTTTCAGCAGGTCTCATTGCTCATTGCTATGAAAGAGCAACTCTGAAAGCAGCATTTTAAACTAGACATGTTTACCACATTCAATATTTAGAAGAGGAGGAACATGGGAGAGGGATTTATAAAAGCAGAGAAATTAAACAGTAGATGAATTGACCCCTGTCCAGAATGTGTGGAGCCCCACATGCACGGGATGGGGTTTCTTTGCTGACAAACACATGGAAGGAGAAGTGACACGTGGAAGGACATATGGAAGGAGATGTGATGTTGGAGTGGAACCAAAAGTACCAGCTTACTCCAGAATTAACCTCACAATCCCCTACATATGGGCAATAAATGGCTAGGGCTTATTACTTCCTGTCATTCAGTTGCCATGGTTCTGTGATTGTGGCCTTGGACTGCATTCACTTTTTAAGCAGCCGTATTACACTCCTAGTTTGTGCTCTGTTTTTCATTGGCTAATACACCTAGATCCTTCTCCTGGTGCAATTGAGGGGAGTTTTATCACCTGTTTGGGATGAATGGGTGCAGATCAAGCCTCGACCACAAATTTATATTCATGTTACATGCAGGGATGTGGGTGGCGCTGTGGTGTAAACTACTGAGCCTAGGGCTTGCCGATCGGAAGGTTGGTGGTTTGAATCCCTGCGATGGGGTAAGCTCCCAATGTATGGCCCCAGCTCCTGCCAACCTAGCAGTTTGAAAGCACATCAGAGTGCAAGTAGATAAATAGGTACCGCTCCAGTGGGAAGGTAAACAGTGTTTCCGTGCACTGCTCTGGTTTCGCCAGAAACGGCTTAGTCATGCTGGTCACATGACCCGTAAAAACTGTCCGCGGACAAACGTTGGCTCCCTTGGCCAGTAAAGCGAGATGAGCACCGCAACCCCAGAGTCGTTCGCGACTGGACTTAACGGTCAGGGGTCCTTTGCCTTTACCTTTTACATGCAGTAATGGGAGAAAATCCCAACAAGACAACATAGGCTTTCCAAAAAATCTTATCAGACTCCAGCCTACCATCAGCCCCAGTAGTTAGAATCACACTCCATATTAGGGATGGTGGGATTTCTAGTCACAATAGAACTGGAAGGCACTGCATTGGCTATCTCTGTTCAATGATGATTGATAGATACCTAGCATTTATACAAGGAATGTCACATTCATTCTCCCAGCAATTGTTTACACCAATCCATTGAGGTGGGTCAGCATTCTTTCACTGCAGATGGGGAATTGAGGCTAAACAAATTAGTGCTTGATTAAGGCCTCTACGGTAGTGACTTCTTGGTGGTAGATGTGGCTCATAGTTTAGTCACATAGATTTAGATGTAACATGAACAGCTAATAGTTTGCAACTTTTAGCTGGAAAGATTAGTGCGATTTCTCCCCACAGAAAGCAGAAATCGTCTCATAGCTGCATTATTGTTATTTAGACACACACACACACACACACACACACACACACACACACACACACTGCTGGTCTCCTGTAAACCACCAATCATTTGGAAGATGACCACTGAGCTTCCTTGCAGCTTCCCCAAGGCCAACCTTATGCTGGGAGAGTTGTCTGCCTTTAGGGATAATAGTAGGAAACCCAATTACTGCCTCCCAGCTGAGCTCTGGTTCCCAGGAGTCCAATGGGGAATATCTATTAGAAAGCCAGATAAAAATACTAGAAATGTGAATATAAATACAGATGCAAATAAAAGCCACTGCACACAGACCTAGTTACAAAGTGTGAGATCAGATCCTACCCCTGTTTGTGCAGAAGTAAGCCTTGCCCCACTTCCTTGTAATATTTGTCACCGTCTCCTGCTCCTTGTATTAAGCACCCGACTTAAACTGGGCCCACAGTTCCCTTGTATGCTTTGCTAACACTCCAGCATGAAACCTGGCCAGGACTCAGACATGAAATGGGAGGAGCGAGACACACTTGGGCGAGCCAGCACCAGTAATGGAAGCACTGGACTCATTAGCATGTCTGAATGTGACCACCATGAGCCCCTAGAAAACAAATTGAAAAGGATTCCTAGAAACAAGAATCCTTGATTATGCAGGGTTCTATATTGTGCAGGGAGCCTACATAAGTACGGTGGGCTCTCCTTCTTCAGACATTTGCCCTTCAGGTAAGGGGGACCTGAAAAAACAAGGTGATGCATTGGAGAGGCAGAACATTATACACCTTCATTATATGCCTTCATTATACACTTTTAGGTGCCAGGCAAAAACGTTCCTTTTTTGCCTTTAGTTGATCTTTAGTTGATTTTTATTGACATCCAACACCCTTTTAGAATGTAGTTCTTTTGTGTTTTTTATTGGCTTATTGTTTTTGGTTTGATTTTATATGTTGTGGTCTTGTTTGTGAAGCGCCCTGAGACTTCTGGGCATAGGGCGGTGTATAAATTGAACAAATAATAATAACAACATCATGCCAGCACACCCTCACTCTCCTTCATACAATGTTCATTACATGAAGACTCAAATGTCTGAATAGGATTTCCATCAAATCAGTTCCTCATTGACCTGTCCATGGTCCTGCAGCTCTTGCATCTGACTTTCCTTGCTATTGCACTATAATCTGGCATTCCTGCCTTAACATGTACTGTGCCTTCCACTATTTGTACTCTTGGATCTCGATTATAGCTTGCCTTCTACCTGCTCCACTGGTTCCTGGTCATCTCATCAGCTTAGATGGGCTGACAGTTTGTTGTTGAGCATCCATCTGTCTCAGGACAATGGAGGACCGTGCCTTTGAGAGTGAAGTCAAACTCAGGACAATGGAGGACCGTGCCTTTGAGAGTGAAGTCAAACTGTTGGAAGGTTTGACACAGCGCCTGCTGTGGTTGTAGAGAGAGAACATGGGAGAGATGTTTTGTTGCAGCTGGGGCAAATGAAGGCATCTGGCTGTGCTGCTGCAGATGCACCATGGTGTTTCTTCTCTCTGTGTTCCTCCCAGCCATCATTCCTTCTCTGGTCACTGCTATGGATACACAACCTGACTCCAGGCACTGCGGTCATCTGCAAGGGATTCCCACACAGCAAGGTTGATGTTGCCAGCCTTCATATCGCGTTTGCAGACATTTTTGTAACACAGAGTTGGTCTGCCAACAGGCCTGTTGCCTGAAGCCAGCTCCCCATTGAGCATGTCCTTTTGAGATCCTTTCATTCTGTGGACATGACCGAGCCAACATAGATGTCGCTGTGACAGGAGTGCAAACATGCTGGGAATGCGGGCTTGGGAGAACACATATTTGTTTCAATCTCTATCCTGCCGTGTAATACCCAATATTTTCCTGGCACAGCACATGCGGAAGACATTGAGATGTCGTTCCTGGCAGTTGTAAATTACCTATGTATGACTCACTTCCAAAAAGCAGCATGCTCAACATGCAAGCCTGGTAGACCTGATAGACCTTCATCTTAGTATTGGACATTAGCATCACATTCTCCCATACCCTTTTGGATAGGCAAGCCATTGTCGTAGCTGCCTTGCCAATATGCTTTTCCAGCTCAAAACTGATGAAGTTGTTGCTGGTTATGGTGGAAACCAGACCACCTCAAGTGTGTGGTCACCTATGCTGATGCATGGAGTGCTGGTCAAGTCCTGATCCAGGATGTACCATCTGCATTCTATGGGCATTCCAAGGGCCACAGGAAGCATTGGTTCTCCCTTTCTGAGGACAGGTAGAATGTTCCAGCCTTGGAAAAAGAGTTATCCCTCCCTGACACTGTGGGAACTTTTCCAATCCTTGCCCTCCTGACATCAAAGCTCTGACATCATTAGAACTAAGAGCATGTGTTCTGGGGTACATACTGGAGGCATGCTGGGGGAGGACCAGGAAAGGCTTATATTTGAATGATTCAATGGGAGGGAAATGATTTATTTATTAAGTTCCAGAAAAGGACAGAGGAGTGCAAGAATATTTCTCTGCTCACATTACTGTCCTGCCAGTGTGTTGCATGAGATGCAGATTATGATTGCATCCTGTGTTTCAATTTACCTGTGATAATTCGTCAGGAGAACCTATACTTCTACCCAGTTCATTGATTCTGCATACTAATGATAACTACAAATTATTACATGAACCTCTGCATAGTCGTATAATCTGAACCTTTCCTATTCATGTTCATGCATGCATAAAACATTGGGGATAATTGTCCGACCTCTATTTAGATATTTGCTATAGTCAGGCATATAAAAAGGAGACATGAACAAATAATCACAAAAATATTTGTCAAAGGAACGTCTTTTGTTTTTATTTGCTTCCGTATGTGTTCTTGAATATATCTAAGATCGCTCCACTGAAATGTATTTGCTAGTCAAAAGGGGAAGAAGAGGTTGCATTACAATACACTTCAGATGTGTATTTCTCTCCATTAATCAAGAATCAAGCAGAATATTAAATACAACCTTTTGCACCAGATACCTGTGGGCTTGTGGAACAACACTGTGTACGTATTTCAGATTTAAGCCCGTCTCTTACAGTAATGGAGTAGAGATGGAGTGGAATGTAATAAAGGTTTTAGCACCATGATGAGTCTAGAAGAACTACTTTATTCATAGGTAATCAAATCATGGGGGAATTATATATAGGTCATCCTAAATGCATGCCAATAAATCCTTTATATCTCATCCATACAATCATGCCGACCATATATATTACAGGAAAACTGTTAGAAATGATTTAAAGCATTTTAACTATTTTATTAATACAATTTTTCATTTTTCCCCTCCTGTAAAATCTGACTACCTTTGCTGACAACACAATGCATCTATATATGTGTGCTACAGAAAGATCTACAATGCATAATAATTTTTTAGAACTCTGTCCTGCACAACAGTGAGGATTTAATCTGTATGGTGGATTCTCATCCTCAGGGGGGCTCTCAGGCTAGCACCAGAGTGGGAACCTTGTTTTATGCTCAATAGTGCACTGGTTTGGAGGGGGTTTCGTGATTAAATAAGGGAGGAGGAAACTTACTCCCCCCTCCCTTTACATAGGGGAGATTTCAAGGGCAGGGAATGCAAAACCTAACAGCCTTTCCCCCCGAAGCGTCTTTGTTGCCACCATTTTGAGCTGGTACTATTTGACATCAGAATAATTCTAAGGAGCATTATTCTAAGGAGCATAGAGGGTGGAGCCCCCACCTCAATGGAACCTTCAATTTGGCTTCCATAATTAAAATAAAGTCAGAAAGGCTTTGAGAATGCTGGGTGTTTCTGTCAAACTTCCATATGATTTCCTGTTAATCTCTTAAAGGTATCTAATATTTTGATTTTAAAAAGTCTGGTGAATGCAGAGGTGATTCTTTTTTCTTTCTTTCTTTTTGATGGGTGAGTTTTATAGATTAGTGTTTTTTTTTTCTTGTATAGATGTCATGAATTCAAAACTTAGTATTGTGTATCTATATCAAATCATTTTTTCCCTCTGTGGGCCTCACTTCACTAGCAATCAACCTTGAATTTCTTCATAAGATCCTCTCTAACATACTTAAGACATTTTGAATCCTAAGTATTATGAATACTTGATCTATTTAAATGGATAATGTATTTGTTTAAACATCACTAAAAGAATTCACTTATGCACTGAGGTGTTAAAAGTATGGCTGAGGACTGATTCGTATAACCACTTAGAAATGTATTGACACGAGGACAAAATATTTACGTGAATAAGTAGGCCATCACAAAGAAAGCCACCAAGGATGATCATACTACAATCACTGTATGAATAGCTCAGTCTTGTTTGTTTGTTTGTTTGTTTGCCAAATCATTTTTATTAAAATTTTCATTACAACAAAATCACATTGAAACATTCCAAATTATTTATCCAATTATCAATAATAAGAAGAAGAAAAGTTCCAATTCTGCCAAATTATTATTTAAATTTATTTGGTGGTTTCCCATGCTTCAAACTCCGGAGTTATCTAATCAACTATTGTCCATTGCTTTTTACCCTTCCAATATTTTCACAGCCTCTGATGTATTCCAGCAAGCAAGATAAATCAAAACAAACAATGTCTCTGTGTGGATTTAAGTCCATATTTCATCACCATATGATCGCCTTGCCCCTTGACCCTCTGATTCCAAAAGCCTAATCATGGACAGTCGCCATCTTCATTCAGTCCCGATAACATCCGAACCTCTTTTTCCACAGCTGTTGTTCACCCGTCTGCTTTTCACTTCTACCTTTTCAGGAGGGTTTGCCAATTATATTAAAAGTCCGTATATTGTAGGTTTTTTTAAGGCTTGCCTCTCCCTATGGTGATGTTGTGCAGCCTGGGTTTCCCTTTCAAGATGGCACGGCTTTTTTTGAACTGCGTCATTTCTAGGAAACTGTCCAAATTCCTCCCATTAAGATCAATCAGTGTCCAAGGGGTTCTCTCTTTGCAAAAATCAACATGTAGAGGCGCTTTTTATCCTCTTCCAAGTATTAACGATGTAGTTCATTATCACATAGGGACAACGCTATTGAGTATTATTTTTGTTCCACACAGTTTATATTTATAATATCAAATCTTCTCAACCGAAATCAAACTATCAGTCTTTCAAATCTCACTTGTTATGCATAGTGAAATTGGTTCTTCTGGGGGAGGGTTTGCCCGTTATTATAAAATAGTAAAGCAAAGTACAATCACAGAGTCCGAGGCTCCCACCCCCTTTCCGCCCCGCTTCCACATACCGATACGATGATAAAGTCTTCTTTTCTTTTTCTTCTTAGCTGTTTAGTGTCTGAGTTTTTAGCAAAATGGTTTTTCCTCCTTTGTTTGAAGCATGCCCAAGACTTCTCACTAATTTATATTTTAAAGCATTGGGACTCATGCACGGTCAGGGTGGCATCCAGGAGTTCCTCCCCCCACGGGTGCTATCTGCCCAGGCCCCCCCCCCGCTCCTTCCCCCAGGGTTGGAGCAGGTTTAGGGGCAGCTGCGGGTGAGGCAGTCTTTTCCACACTCCTGGGAAAGCTGGGAGGCTGCTTACTCCCATCACAGCCTCAAAATCACAGCCTCCCCGCGAAGGTCGGGAGAGATGTTACTAGTCAGCCATTTCTGGTGCAACGGAACACTGTGACAGAAACCAGAGTGCACGGAAACACCATTTACCTTCCCGTCACAGCGGTACCTATTTATCTACTTGCACTGGCATGCTTTCAAACTGCTAGGTTGTCAGGAGCTGGGACAGAGCAACGGGAGCTCACTCCATCATGGGGATTAGAACCGCTGACCTTCCAATCAGCAAGCCCAAGAGGCTCAGTGGTTTAGACCACAGCGCCACCCATGTCCCTGCCAGGCCACACTAACCAAGGTGGTCATGTCAGGTCTTAAGGACAGCCCCAAAGATCTCCCAAGCTAAAGGCTGCGGAACATGACTCAAGAATACGCTTAAATCCCATAGTGCCTCAGGGTGCCTTCAAATAAGTTCTTACATTCCTTTACCTGCCCACACTCAATGCCAAACATACTAAATAAGTACATACATTGAGAATAATTCAAAGATACCTGGGCAGTTAAATATGATGTAAATATCTATACTGAAATATAAAAATCGCTCACAGTTGCCTTTGTGTGTAGGAACCTGAGTGATTACTGGTGACAAGAGACAACTGAAGATTATCAGGAGGAGGAGAAAGAGTTTCTCATGCTGTGTTCCTTTGTGTTTTCGTAAACTTCCTAGCTTCTGGGCGAGCTCTATTGGACAAGTTCTACTGGAATAAGTTAAAATAAGTCACAGTTGCAGTGGGAAGCAATTCCCTTAACACATTTTAACTCAATTCCCCCCTCCACACACCCTAAATAATTTGTGCTCTTCTAGAAGGGCTTATTTCGGTAGATTGCAGATGGGTACAGAGATATTTGCCCGGAGAAAGCATGACAATAAGTAGGAGGTTTGACGTGAGTGGAATCATAATTTAATCACTTGTTTCTTGCAAAAAGATAACTAAAACAACATCCAATGCAACAAATGATGCACACACACACACACAAAAAAGCAGCAGCAATTCAATGTATGAAGCGATGCAGAGTAATTTGGTAGCATCTGAAAACTTCTTCACAAGGATTTGAACTATTTGATCTGTGGGTGTTTTCTATTTTTGTCACCTTTTTATATGAACTCCTCAAGAAATAATCTTGTCAAGAAGACGGCTGCTTTGCTGTAAAAGTACTTACATATTCTCATTAAAGATATGTCAGTTTCAGACACTTACTGCTCCATGTTTACTTCAGGAAAATCTAGTAAACCTTGGCCTTTTAGGGATTAGTTATTACAGATATGTCTGTTTTGTGCCATTTTGTCAGGGTTGCTAAGTATAAGAATCTGAAAGATGATCATAAACTTGAGTCAAGCCTACTTGGGCAGCCCAATGAGGAGCATTTCTGATTCTTAAGCCACTGAATGGGAGTTTCATGGCACAAATTGGCCTCAAAAAAGCCCAGAGTCCTTCTCTTCCAGTATTTTGCTTCCATAAGCGGCCAGCCAGATTCCACTGAGAGCTGTAGAGCAGGGTTGAAACTAAAAATGGGATGAAAAGTTCCTCACACCCCATGTATAGCTCTCAAATCCAGGAGCTGCTTTGGGCTCCAAACTAAAGGAAAGGCTAATGAAAACCCTGCTCATTTTTCCTCTGCAGCCTAATACCTGTACATCCAGTTAAAAAACAACAACCTTGTCTCAGGGATGAAAATAGTGATGTCATATTCTGCCACATAAGTTTCTTTTGATTTTTTTCCACCTAAAGACTGGCTTTTCTACCAAAAAATACAGCTTAGGGGGATCAATTCTGATTATAAATATCCAGCCCTAGTTTTTTCCGTGACTTAGTAAGACTAAATAAGCACTTTAGCAAACCACACACATTGACTAAAGTGTTATTGAGTATTACCTTTCCCACAGACCATCATCCACATTATTTTCTGGCCTTGACATATGCTGACAGTAACTGAAGAGGCAGGGGCATTTTGTGTGTAACCCCAACCTGTTGAATGATTGACTGCAGGGTGGGGGGGGGGAGATGAAAAGTTTGTTCCAGCACTTGTTTAAACTTTTAAAGCAGAAAACTTTTTATGATGTTTGTTGAGCAGGAACTGAGGAAGAGTCATAATTGTTGACAGTGTTGCCATTTTTAGAGAACTTTTAACCCTGCCACAAATTTCTGTTTCTTTCTGTGTTTAGTTAAGGTTTCATAATGTGATACACCTTGGAGCATCTATTTCGCTGTTGTTGCTGTCATCATTGTGCCCATCCTAGTATTCAGCCATATAGTATCAAAAGATTTACTCAAGTACTGTGCGGGTCATCGTATTTGGGAAGCGCCCTAAAAAGCATATTTGGCGTCTGGATGAACACATCATAAGCCAAGTAAATACATTTAAATATTTGGGACTGGTCTACTCAGAAACGGCCTCTTGGAATATACAGCTATCTAACATTAAATTGCAAGCCATTAAATCAGCAAAAGCTATTCTGAAATTTCTTGTAAAGGTGGAAATCTGGTTAACCCAGCTCTATCTGTTTATAAAGCAAAATCAAAGGCCCAGATTTTGTATGGCACAGAGGTTTGGGGTACCTTAAAAGTTTCTGGTCTTGTTGTTGTTCAGTCGTTCAGTCGTGTCCGACTCTTCGTGACCCCATGGACCAGAGCACGCCAGGCACGCCTATCCTTCACTGCCTCTCGCAGTTTGGCCAAACTCATGTTAGTAGCTTCGAGAACACTGTCCAACCATCTCGTCCTCTGTCGTCCCCTTCTCCTTGTGCCCTCAATCTTTCCCAACATCAGGGTCTTTTCTAGGGAGTCTTCTCTTCTCATGAGGTGGCCAAAGTATTGGAGCCTCAACTTCAGGATCTGTCCTTCTAATGAGTACTCAGGGCTGATTTCTTTAATAATGGATAGGTTTGATCTTCTTGCAGTCCATGGGACTCTCAAGGGTCTCCTCCAGCACCATAATTCAAAAGCATCAATTCTTCGGCGATCAGCCTTCTTTATGGTCCAGCTCTCACTTCCGTACATTACTACTGGGAAAACCATAGCTTTAACTATATGGACCTTTGTCGGCAAGGTGATGTCTTTGCTTTTTAGTTTCTGGTCTGGAAACCCCCAAAAATTATTTTTTAAGGGTCCTTTTAGGCCTACCCACAGATGCGCAATCCGTCATGGTTAGGCTGGAAACTTGTATGTTGAGCATAGAGGGCCAAATAGATAAAAGAATCCTCTGTTCCAGGTTCAGAGTTCAACAGATGGACAACACTAGGTTACCCAAAAAAATGCCTGATTGAGCTCGCGAAAGGATTACCCTTTAAAAATTGGGTACATCATGCTGCCCAACTGATGGGCAAATATGACCTCTCAGTGACTGAGCTCAAAGAACTTTCCCTACATTCTCAGAAAAAGTATTTTTAAACGGACCATAAGGGCAGTGGCTACTAAAAACGACTTAAACTCCATGTACCTATCCACATGCGCCCCATTATATTTTAAACTTAGAGAGGCCCATGAACATACGTTTTACTTCAATGAATTGACTTTTTTACAACTCCAGAAAGCTTTTACAGAGTTAGGATTAAATACAATAAACTCTGCTTATAGAGATGGGAGATGTAGAGGCATACCAGTAAATGAACGTGTTTGTATTAGGGGATGCCCTGAATTAGAGGACCTTACACATTATATCTTACGCTGCCGCTTATATAATGAAGCAAGAGAACATTTTTTGACACCTATAATGACAAGGTCCCCTGGCCAGAATCCTTCTGACATGATTCTTTATCTCCTCACGGACATAGATAAGTATGTGACCAGGCTTGTTGCACTTTTTGCAAATGCCGCCAGGAAAATTAGAAAAAATTATATAGCCGAGATAGATATCAACTGAAAAGGAGATGAATTTATTTGACCCCATCTACACCAAGCTGTATCTTTCTCACTAAACTTTGTACATTATTGTATTATTTAATATTACTTTTAATATATTAGTGGCCCCACAGTGATTTTAGCTTATGAATTTTATTGTCTAATGTTTCAATTTGTATATCAAGGAGTTTCTAGAGCTTTGTGCAGATTAGGTCATGTTTTGACAATGTAAATGTTTTAAGTTTTTGTATCAAACTAGTATATATTTTATTGAATGACATTGTATACATTGCAGCAGCCTTTGGCTATAAGCAATAAACTTGACTGACTGACTGACTGACTGACTACTCAAGTACTGTAAAATAAAAAATAAAAAATTAAGACACCATTCCATTGGTTACAGCAATGGAATTGTTGCTAAGTAGCCAAACAAGAACACCCCCACAAAGAAAATAAAATCAGGCAGTTCATGAAACTAGAGGGAATTTTAAAATAAGATCCTGTTCCACATGGATTGCATTAGCTTTAAAGTTGGAGCTCATTTGTGACTGCCTTCATTGTTCATGTGGAAACTTTCTTTCTGATGCTGCCTCCAAAACATGTTGTGTAGTGTGTGTGACTAAAAAGAAATTTCTTGTATCCTCAAGTAAACAGGGGCTTCACCTAGCCCTTTAAAGCTAAAGTCAATAGTACTTTTTGATTGAATCCCAAGGGATGAAGAATGAGACTTCCTGGCACCTGTGAGGACAGACAACCATTTGTGAAAGCAACGGAGTTCAGAAGACAATGCATGACATTTTCAGAAGAGCGCTACAACATGACTAACTGTTGTAAGACATTGATTTTTGTGTGTGCTTCATTTCCTGAATTAGAGAACGAACTTGTTCCAGCTTGAGTAACCCTGACTGAGATGTTAGAAGAATCGAATAAACCTATTTACAGTGTGCTGAGCAAGACACAAGGTGATCAAAACAATTGGTTTTTGTTTTGTTTTGTTTTCTTCACATGAACTTTTCTTCCTCATCTTTGCCTATTCCATGAGTCAGAAGGTTGTATCTTTTATGCATCTGCAGCTTCCAACCACTAGACACTGACAGGGGGCTTCCAAACCATACCTGAAACATGATATATGAAGAAGAAATAAATACAGTTGTATTTATCAAATGGTTAAGAGTCAACAGTATAGACAGAAGCACCTAAATCACCAACCTGCTTCTTGTGTGACTGATTGCACTTCGAACACTTCAAAAAAAAAAAAAAAAGTTTAAAGTTGAGCTTCCTGAAACCTAGAAAGCATATAGTAGCTGTATCACAAATCTATATATTTGTATAGGGTCACAGAAGTTACTTAGCCTCAAGAACTGCTAATATCACAAGCGAGAGCACCATGAAATTCCATAGCAGTGTAAGAAATTGAGAATTGCAAGTGGCAAACTGCATAATTTGCTGATGTGTGTTAGTGCGCAAAATCTTCTCCGTCTTCATTCCTCTTCTTTCTCCCCCTTTGCTTCAATTAATATCTCCTAAAAGATTCATTTAAGCTATTGGAACACAGGAAATGGGGGGGGGGAGTTGTTCATTTGCCAATGTTATTTTTTTAGGAGCAGGAAAATGTATGGAAAATATTCAAGACACAAAGACTGGAGCAATGATCCAGATTAGGCAAAGAGCATGAAAACACTCTTCCTTGGATATATCACTTAACTGGTTCACAAGTGGAAATTGAAATAAATTAATAAATGTGTTTTTGGGGGAGGGGGGAATATAATGTCTGCCCTATTTCCACTCCCCCTTTCGAACACACTGCTCTCATACACTGTTCACATATCACTCGTTAATATACAAAACCAAGCCATGCTGATTCCTTGGCCTTGTGAGATTTTGAAAACATTGAGGATTTTGGAATGTCCATAAACATTCTATAACAACTTAAGGTAAAGGTAAAGGGACCCCTGACCATTAGGTCCAGTCGCGGACGACTCTGGGGTTGCGGCGCTCATCTCGCTTTATTGGCCGAGGGAGCCGGCGTACAGCTTCCGGGTCATGTGGCCAGCATGACTAAGCCACTTCTGGCAAACCAGAACAGCGCACGGAAACGCTGTTTACCTTCCCGCTGGAGCAGTACCTATTTATCTACTTGCACTTTACATGCTTTCGAACTGCTAGGTTGGCAGGAGCTGGGACTGAGCAACAGGAGCTCACCCCGTTGCAGGGATTCGAACCACCAACCTTCTGATCGGCAAGCCCTAGGCTCTGTGGTTTAATCCACAGCACCACCCACGTCCCTTAGCGCGACCCGCGTCCCTTAACAACTTAGCACCCTGGCAAATGGTATGGGAGGTTAAATTCCAAAATCCTGATGCAATATACCATGCAATCTATATTGATGGAGGTTTCCAAAGATGCAGATTAATTTCTATACACTTTCTTTTGTCCTGTGTATCTACTTTTGAGGGGATTGGGTAAAATCAGTATTTTCTTTCAAACTACATGTTTTCTCTTAATTTAGTATCTCATTTATTTCTTATAAGACCATAGTAAGCGCCCCAAAATATTTTTCAAGTCTACCATTGATTTTTTTTTTAATAGATCTATAAATAGTTGGAAATAGGCCCAGAGGAGAATATGTGAAATGCTCAGTAGAACCCATGTAACAAATTCAAAGCCTTGTGTCTGACTGAATCATACATGACTTTGTGTATAACATGTCTAGCTGCCTGCCTCACAACTCTGCCTCATTAATTGGAAGTTTAGTTTTAGTTGGGGACCATATCTGAGATATCAAAAAGGAGCTCATGCCTCTCCCTGAAAAATATCGTATCATATAAATCAAGTAATCCTTATGGTGCTTTGAGAACCACCGTTCTATAACTATTTTAATCAGTCAGATCTTTAATTTACATAGCTGAGAACCAGTGACCCTCAGATATTGTTGGATTATTATGCCCAACAACCCTGACCACTGGTCATGCTCCTTGGGGCTGATGGAAGCTGGAGTCCAATAACATTTGGAGAAAAGGGTCTTAGCTGAAGTTTTAGGAAGAAAAGTACTACAGTGGAGAAGAATAATAACGAGTTGTGAAGATACCCACTGAACTTCCACTTTTCCTTCAGTACATCGCTTAACAAATGCAATGGCAACTCAGTTTCTTCCTCAGACCTAGATGTTCCACCGGATATTCTATGCTGGTGAGAAGCAAATACTGTGAACACATGCTGGCTAGCAATCTACATTAATGTTACCTCTGGGTCTCAAACACAGGATGAGTGGAAATCCTCTGAGAAATTTAATTATTCCTATACAAACACTTTTGGATTCCCATAAAGCTCTTCGGATGTTTTGCCCAAACAGGAACCTTTCAACTGGTTTCCAAATGTTGCTTTAGATCAAGTATGGCCAAACTTTGGCCCTCCAGCTGTTTTGGGACTACAACTCCCATCATCCCTAGCTATCGGGACCAGCGGTCAGGGATGATGGGAATTGTAGTCCCAAAACAGCTGGGGGGGGCAAGTTTGGCCATGCCTGCTTTAGATGGTATTAATTCAGCAGTAAGTAGTAATAATGTAAAATGTAGTCCTCTGAAACATATGGTGGCATGCCTTTTTGTGCTTTTCTGTGCATTGTTCCCTTTCCACATAGCTGAATTTCCATTTCAAACTTCTCTGCAGAAGTGTTGTGAATCAGTTCAAGCGATTTAAGTAGATTGTTATTTCTCATTGAGCTTTAGATCCATTCATTATGGGTAGTTTCCCTTTAATCTCAAATACAATCCACTCAGAGTGAAAGTACACAGCTTTCTTTATTTTGTCTGGAAAACTAAATTGTCTTACAGCTGATAATGACTTGTCAAAGCTGATTGTAATTATTGAATGACAAAGAAGGCAATCTCAGTATAATTATGACATGCATACATACCAAACGAATGCACAACATTTTCATTTATCCACTCACGACCTCCCACTTGTCTTTAATACGGTATTTCTCCATTAATACTTTAAACCATGTATGTCAAGAATCTCTTTCCTTTGGAGAATAGTGAAGAGGCTATTCATCGGACTGGTCCCAGGAGTATTTACCAGTGCTGCATTTTATTTTTGAGTGAACAAAATATTTGAAAACTACTTTACTCTGCTAGAAAAATGGTCCATTTAATCAGGCATTGTCTCTCTGACCGTGGCCAGCTTCAGCTGCTGCAGAGGTCATGCAAAGCAAAGGGCTCATACCAAATCATTAATCCTGTCATTCATTGTCAATCTGTGCAAAATATTCCATATTATTTCTGTGGTTATTTTATCCCTGCCATCTGCAGGTACAGTTGGGATTTAGGAAAGATTTCTGCTTCAAACCCTCGAGAGTCACTACTATTTAGACAATACGGCATTAATGCTCTGACTCAGTATGAAACCACTTCCCAATTTTGTTAAAGCTGATCTGTGACTTGCCCCCACTTAACTGCCCCACATTTCAAGACCTCACAACCCAGGGCATGCTGCGTCTTAAGGAGGCTTTAGGAAACAGGCATCTCCTGCTGCCGCCTCGTTAGGGCAACCTGGTCATAGCTCAAACCACCGGATGGGTATAGCATGCTGTTTGGGGGCTTCTCCTTGGCAAAGCATTTGCTGGTTAGCTTCTTCTTCACAGGTATGTTGGCACTGCTACATATTGGTCGATGTTAAAGGGCCGGAAAGGAATTTTGCTGCATTGGCAGGTTTTGCCTTCCCCCTAGCAAAACATCACAACTTTGGCGGTTTCAGGCCTTGGGTGGAATCCTTTAGTTTTTCTTCCCAAAAATGGGTGTGTGTGTGTGAAGCAGTGACCCACGCCCCCCTGCAGCGGCGACCCCAGGGTTCCCCATTAAAGGGGTTGTTTGAGGGGTGTCATTGGCCATACACCGAGAGGCTGTCATTGGTATCCTCCGTGTTGCGGCAAATTGTGGGGCTGGCTCTCTGCTTGAACAAATTTTCTCCAGAGCCAGTCCAATCCCCACTCAATCTGGATAACCCTGATGTTCCCCAGATCTCTGGCTGGGGACTGGGAGGGATAAATGCCCAAGGCCTAAGCCAAGGTCTCCACATATCTGAATCTTAAATAAAGTTGTGGCCAATTTTAATCCCATAACACAGTGTCGTGTGTCTTTATTCCACGTGGGAGCTGACCTGGGGTTGGGGGGGGGGGTCTCCGTCTGTCCACACAATGGGAGATGAGAGCCTAGAAAACACAAACCTGCCAGTTTGACTTTGTATACTGTGATTTCTCTTCTCCTTTCTTTCCCCCGTTCTCTCCTCCATTCTGTAGATAACTGACTGTGTATGAACGAAAGCTTGTCACTTGTACTTAGCAAATGGACTGCAAAACTGTTGCTAATTTCTTTTCCTCAGTCTTCCAGAAGAAAAGAAAGTGCTGATGGTCTTCCATGGGAATCTGTGTCTTTTCCTCCTATTAACCCAATTCAGTTGATGAAGATGAAGTGTCACAACAATTGGTTACAGTGTTCATTGTTGGCTCTGCACTCTCAAAAGCTTGCAGCAGCAGTATGTCTCTTCCAGTGTGTGCTTCTCACTTGAAAGCCAAGAATCTTTATTTTGTTTCCTGATTTGGATGAAAACTGAAATGAACATTTTTTCCTAGTGCTGTTTTTTTTCCTGCAGGCTTTTTTTTTTTTTTTGTAAAAAAATATTATTTAAACTTCAAATTACTTAGCAGCTTCTGCCAGGAACATCTTTGTTTTCTGAACCAGCCTCATGGATGCCTGTCAGAATAGTGTTGGGGATTATACATGTTAACAGTTGCTTTGTAACTAGTGAAGCAAACTAAAAACATTGGACCAAGATTTTCATGAATATCTGAAAGTACCTCATACTGAGTCAGACAATGGATTGATCTAACCCAGTGTTTTCCAAACTGATGAACTATGGGTTTTGCCTGAGGCTGGAGTCTTTTGTAGTTCTGCTATAGGTGATTGTTTAACAGGATATGACAAAGATTGAACCTGGAGCCATGTGATCTGAGCTGTTGGTGCTCCACAAAGTATTACCTAAAGACTGCCGTGTTTGGCAGGTCAGGGTGAAGGTGCTTACATGACCTCCCATCATATGTGTTGCTTTGAATTACTGAGAAGGAGAGAGGGAGATGCAAGGCAGAGACAAGGATGGTGTGGTGCAAAATGCAGCAACATATGAGTCCCTCGAACATTTAACTTGTTGCCACCTTGCCCCTCTCCCTCCTGGGAAGCCACAATGACATCAGTGATGAGAGGTCAAACAACTACTACCACCTTTCCCTGATGCTCACTATTGCCTAAACCTAAAGGACTCTTGTGCATCATGCCATATCATACCCCTTGGGTAGATTTTGTAGTTTATGAAACAGTCATGTATATGCACATGGAGGATGAGCCTGGCTTTAGAAGGTGTGCTGGTTATCAGGTAGGCTGCTTAGAAAGCAGTCTCATCACATTCAAGAAATCACAGGATGGAGAATATGGCTGCTTAAGCAGTAGTGAAAGGACTCCTGGGGCAAAAATGAATTTAATAAATAGTAAGCAGAAAAACAAAAGTGGAACTGAGCCCATATTTTATCCATGCCGGTGGGGATGTCCCTAGGGATGTAAAAGCTGGCGAACCTTGATATCGATGGCATTTCAGGATTGTTTGTTTTTAAACCCAACCAACCTCTGAGTCCATGGTAATCCTGGAGCCATTGAGAGCAGTACGAAATGGAATGGGCAAAAGATTTTGGAGCTGAGATGCTGACATTATGCTTTCTGGGGCACAGGTATTAAGCATGTGGGATGTGATTTTGCAAGAGAAGCACCCGTTGCTCATGGGGTTTTTTCCCTCCTCTTTGTTGTCCTGTCTTTCACCTGCATATTAAAGATGTGAAGTTACAAATAATCTCTGACCAGAGGGGTGGGGGGTAAGAGAAGAAGTAAAGCAAGTGTGAGAGAAAAGTATATTTATTGCAATATATATAGAGGGAAAAGCTCAGCAGGCCCCAGTCATTAATTTTTTATGTGCTTTCTGTTAGGAAACGAATTAATGAATTTACTTTGAGCTATGACCTGAAACTCTCTAGGCCTCTTAGTCCTGCCAAACCTCAAAGCTGTTATGTGTAAATTTTACAACAAGCGTGATATCCCTCCGAGAAGTCCAGCCCAGAAAATAGGCATTTCATAAAGAATAAAAAGCCTGTCCACTTGCGAGAGGGGTGGATCCTGAAGAGAATGGCTCAGAGACGGAGAAGAGTAGGATAAGAAAGAGGCAGACGGACCTCCAGGAGGGAAGAAGAAAGAGGGGCTGCCTTTAAAAGGCTTTCTCCGGCATTTCCATTCTAGTTAGCTGAACAGACAGCAAATGTCTCTTGCAACACCATAGGCTTTTTCTTCGCACTTGTAAGACGCACAGTGTTAGTTCAAAAAGGTCTTTGCTTGTCGGCAGCTCAAGAGGAACATTCAGGATCCTGAATATTTCAGGGAAACGAAAAGGGGAGAAGGCGAACGGCCCACGTTGAAACATGTTTCCTTAGATTTTAATGGCTGCTTCCGCAGACGCCAAGGCATAGCAGCCCTCAGGAGATTTAAAGGTATCATTAGGGGGTTCAGATGACCCACCTTTAAAAAGAGATGGGTAGATGAGGGGGTTGCAAGGTTATTCAGACAGGTCTTGCTGTCTATGAGCCCGGCAGCCATGTCCCTCTGTGGTTTGTACATTCAATACATCAGGTATATGTATTTAATAAATACAGAGTGGTATATAAATTTAATAAATACTACTACTACTACTACTACTACTAATAATAATAATAATAATAATTCTTTGGTGATCACTCGTAACCAAGTAAGATTGTCTTCCAAAAACACAGTTTTAACAATGAATCCATAAGTGACTGTGGAGGCCAATTCTGGATCCTTCCATAGTGGGGGCAGAGGTTTCCAGGTGGGAGTTGATCATGGTGAGGGTTTGCCAAGGGTGCCTTCCTCTAAGCATGTTTCTCCCTTTTGTCCTGAGTTCAGTCGTCTTCAAAGTCCATGACACCTTTGGTAAAGGCTGTTCTGCAACTGGAGCGCTCGCAGGCCAGTATTTCCCAGTTGTTGGTGTTTATACTACATTTTTAAAGTTTTGCCTTAAGAGAGTCTTTGAACCTCTTTTGTTGACCATCAGCATTACGCTTTCCATTTTTAAGTTTGGAATAGAGTAATTGCTTTGGAAGAGGATAATCGGGCATCCGCACAACATGACCAGTCCAACGAAGTTGATGTTCAAGAATCATTGTTTCGACACTTGCGATCTTTGCTTCTTCCAGTACACTGGTATTAGTTTGCCTGCCTTCCCAAGTGATGTGTAAAATTTTTCAGAGACACCATTGATGGAATCTTTCGAGGAGTTGGAGATGGCATTCATAAGTGATCCATGTTTCATAAGAATACAGTAAGGTTGGTAGTACATAGCTTTGTAAACAAGTGTTTTGGTTTCCCTGCGAATGTCCCAACCCTCAAACACTTTGCACTTCAGTTGGGAGAAAGCTGCACTTGCAGAGCTCAGGTGATGCTGGATTTCATCGTCGCCGTCATCATCATACATGTGAAAAAGGACTTTATGTGTAGTATGCATATCAAGGTACCTCATACAATATCCCCCCCCCCGCAAGGAGGAGCTCAGCGTACAATGAGAACCCCTTTCTCCCATGTGCCATCTGAATCCTCCCAGCAGTTTTATGTTTGGGGGAAAGCCTATAGGTAAAAGGTAAAGGACCCCTGGACGGTTAAGTCTTGTCAAAGGCGACTATGGGGTTGTAGCGCTCATCTCACTTTCTGGCCAAGGGAGCTGGTGTTTGTCCACAGACAGCTTTCTGGGCCATGTGGCCAGCATAACTAAACCACTCTGCCACAACGGGACACCGTGACGGAAACCAGGGTGCACAGAAACGCCGTCTACCTTCCTGCCACAGCGGTACCTATTTATCTACTTGCACTGGCGTGCTTTCGAACTGCTAAGTTGGCAGGAGCTGGGACAGAGCAACGGGAGCTCACCCCGTCACAGGGATTCAAACCGCCAACCTTCTGATCAGCAAGCCCAAGAGGCTCAGTGGTTTAGACCACAGCGCCACCCTCAACATTCCCTAGATATTTTTCCCTATGGGCAAATATCAGAAATCATTTCTACTTTAAGTTGCACTGAGTGACAATCTAGGGATGTGATAAAATGAGCCAATTTATCAAAATACATCAGTCTTTCCTCGAGGAGAAAGAATCCACAAATTTCCTTTGAGAATCAATTTGGCTAAATGTCAAAGGTTACTCCCTCCCTTTTACTCTTTGTCTGTCTGTCACACATAAGTACCCTTCCCTCCCTCCCTAGCTCCTGTTTTGCCACTCCATAGCCAAAAGTGAACAAAAAGTGTGGATTGGGACTTAGCCAGTCATTCGTTGGGTTTTTCACTTTTCTGAATGTTGCATAGCAGCTTAAACATCAAAATCTGCATTTAAATGTGTGTTTTGAGAGAAAAATACAAAGTGACTAACATTTTGAGAGAAAATTAGCATTTAATTAGCATTAAAGTACACATTTAAATATATGATTTGAGCAGAATTTCTTTAACATTGGACATGAATGGAGAAACAGAATGGAATTATGAGTAAAACATTTGAAAGTGACTGGAAACAGTCAGATTTAGTCTCCCTTGCATATTCATACCCTGCTTCTTATGCCATTTGCAGCAACTTTAAAAAACAAGCAAACAAAACCTACATAATTCAGAAACCACTTAAGACATTACTAAAAGAACATATTGCATAAAACCATTTAAAAATCAGGGAATAGTTATTCCCAGCTCAGGTTATTGTTTCTCTCTTACTGCTGACCAAGAAGTATGGAATGAATTAATCTGCTGATTTCAGTTCCGCTGCATCCCTCATGTTTCCTAACTTAAGTTTAGTTTACCACATTCACACACTGAAAAGGCCTCATGAAAAGTTGTCAGCATTTCAACACACATTTCTCCTAAACTACCTATTTTGTCGTGGAGCTTTGCCCAATTTAATGCCTCTTTCTAACTCCTTGTCACTAATGTATGCATTTTTAATGTACACTTTGCTCAAATATATGCATTTTGGTTCTCTTTTTGTTGGAGAGGTGCCTCATAAAATTCGAAGAAGTGTGAATTTTTAAGCATAGTTCTGTGTTTTGGTTCATGAAGTTTGAACCTATGTGAATTAGATTCCCATTAAAATGTGAACGGAACCACATGTCTCCCCCATCCCAACCAAGGTCAACAGGGAGAAATATGGATGGAAAGACCTTCTAGAAGAGGCTGAAACGCAAACCCCAAAGTGGATAATATGTGTAGGACCCCCTTTTTAAAAATAGTCAGCAAGGGGAGGAGGTTGTGCAGGAAGAGGTGGTCTCTATAAACACTTGGGAGAGACAACATTTTGGAGCAGTTTAGAGCAAACTCCTTTCTACAGGCCTCTAAAATTTAGGAAGATCTGAATGCTGGTGATGCCTTAGTGCAATTTTGTGGTCCTACTAGAGCAGAGCTTTCCAAACTGTGTGTTGCGACACATTAGTGTGTCGGCTGCAGTGTGTAGGTGTGTCGCGTGAACGCTTCTCACACTCCTCCCGGGTCTGGAAAGGTGTTAGTTTAACCTCTGCTTTGCTAGTAAAACTGAACTACTGTGTCACAAAATGAAGCCTGTCTAAAAAGTGTGTTACCAACATGAAAAGTTTGGAAAGTTCTGTACTAGAGTGCAAAAGAGCAGCAATATTCCTACTTTATGACACTTGATTGCCAATAGAAGTTTAAAGTTATTGCTCATTTTAACTCAGCACCAAAACAGTATTTTACATAGTTCTTGAAAAAGACAGTAACTGGTTCATTATCAATGTAAATTGATTTTTTCTTTTGTCCAGTGTGAATATGATTCATGATTAATTATTTGCTATGTGTTGGTCTCAGTCTCTCTCCCTCTCTTTCTCTCTCTTTGTATGAAGCTCCAGCTTCCCCCTAGTGATTAAGAAGCAATTTAAAATGCTTCTGGTGCCCAATTTGAAATGATGCATTTTTTTCCAAAAAAAATTATTTCATTGAACACAATATCATACATCCTGAAAGCCTATTTATCGCCCCACAACAAATGTGTGGCTTAGGAATGCAAGAAATATCCGAGGCTTTCACTTCCCAAAGCAAACCTTCCATACTTGTGGCTGAATTTCACTGTCCCAAGTAATGGGGCAGCTTTCTCATCCATTTGTTTTGTAAGATGCTGCAAGTAAAGTCAACTTAATGAAGTGGAGGATATAAGCAGTCTAATCTTTTGAGATAATGTATCAGATAGCAAGCATAGGTCAGCACTTTAATGCAGTTGGCTTTAGGTTCCACCCTTAGAGACCTTCTGTAAATATTAAGCATCTTCTTCTTTTTCTTCTTCTTCTCCTTCATGTCTGTCAGGGTTGCACCAGATGAGCAGGAATGGTGGCAAGTCCCCCTAGGCAAAGGGGCAACCATGGAAGAGTCCGGAGAAATGGAGGGATTCTTACCTGAAGAAGACTGATGGCGACACTCCTCAGAAGAGGAAGAAGCAGATAGGGAAGAGGGAAGGCCAGAACAGGAGGAGGAAGACGTTTTGCCAGAATCAGGCTCTTGTGAGGAGAGGAGCCGGTGGGCCGCTACCCTCCCATCTCAGCTGTAGAGCGTAGAGCTGAGAAACGGAGGGAGCAATTGGAGGCAGTTGCAGCTCGTAAAAGGCGTGGTGACGAGCTGGCTACTTAAGGAAGGCCGGCTGCTTCCCTCGCCAGCACCTGCAACTGCTGTGCTGAAGTGCGTGGTTGTGCCTGCTCATCCTGCTCATCCTGCTCCTCCTGCTCCTGATTCCGTGTACCTGACTTTGGCTGGTTCCTGACTCGGACTGCTCCTGACTTTGGCTTCTTTTGACCCTGGTACTGACACCTGACCTCGGCTGTTTCCTGACACGGACTGCTCTTGACTTCAGCTTCTCTTGACCCCGGTACTGACACCTGACTTCGGCTGGTTCCTGACTCGGACTGCTCTTGACTTCAGCTTCTCTTGACCCCCGGTACTGACACCTGACTTCGGCTGGTTCCTGACTCGGACTGCTCCTGACTTCAGCTTCTCTTGACCCCGGTACTGACACCTGACCTCGGCTGGTTCCTGACGCGGACTGCACCTGACTTCGGCTTCTCTCGACCCCCGGTACTGACACCTGACTTCGGCTGTTCCTGACTTGGTATGTTAAACCTAGGCTCCATCTGCATCCAGCGGCTGGCTTTGGCACGCCATCCCTTGGGCGCCATAACAATGTCTCCTTTAGAGTTCCGGGGCTGATATTGAGATGCAAGGTGGAAAACTGAGACTTGTGCTGGAGTAGTGGAGGGAATGTTCTTTCATATGTGGTGGACTTGCAAAAGGGTCAAAGAATATTGGGAAATGATCCATAATGAATTGGAAAAAAATGTTTAAAAGTACTCCCCCCCCTAAATAAATAGATAGATAGATAGATTAGATAGATGGATAGAGTCCTTTCTGTTGGGGATAATTCAGACTGAAATTCCCAGGTGTCAAAAAAGGTTATTTATGTATGCGACTACTGCAGCCCATGTTTTGTTAGCCCCCAAATGGAAAACGAGCGAGGTCCCAACCAAAGAAGAATGGCAACTTAAGTTGACAGAATATGCACAACTTTGCAGACCTAACTTATAGAATAAGAGAACAAGAAGAACATACGTTTAAAGATCGGAAAACCTCTATTGACTATATGGGGGGGAGGGAACTGTGTACACTTGAAAATGCTGGCAGCATTAAGATAAATTCAACAGTGTAAATAAGTTTTGATGGATGCAATAATGGAATACTGAATGGTATAGTTTTTGTAAAATATGCAGGGATTTATAATACCAGTATGTAAAATGAGCCATGGAAAGAGAAGGGAAGTTATTGATATCTTAAGGATGTAAAATAAATTATGAAACAGAAAACTTAATAAAATTATATACGAGAGAGAGGCTTGTACAGACTTTGGCTGTGCACACCATAATTTAAATCACCCCCACCCACCCAAAGAATCTTGGGAACTATGCTTTGTTAGGGGTGCTGGGAATTGTAGCTCTGTGAGTGGTCCAGTTTCCAAGAGTCTGTGGTGTGTGTGTTTATATGCTTTAAATGTATGATGTATACACAGCTGAAGTCTAACCTGGCCTCTACCATCAGGTCATAGCTTCAGACTCCAGAATGGTTTTTAAAAAATAATCATTTGGGTACTCCACATAATCACCATCATTCAGGAGACACACAAAAACAAATTTATCAGGCAACAATTCAGTAGAAGGACATTTACTGATGTGAAAAAAGCACACAAAGTGGAACCTTTCAGGCTCAAAAATGTAACCCTATTTGCAGAAGCCATCAAGCTTGCATTGATTTTTGTTTGGGGGGGGATATGTTATTCTGATCTGTTAAAATGTTCAGGAAATAGATTAACTGTGCTTGTTCAGTATTTATTGTCGTTGCATCATCCCTAAAATCCAAAATATGAACAATTTGTCTAATGGATTGAAAGGTCTAATTCCAGCATTACTTCTGTAGCCTCAGTTGAAATACAATTTGTAAAATTACTTTATAGATATTTAGGCCTGTGGCAGGGATTGTCCTTAGTGCCTCATTCTGCTCCCTGTCTTCTTCCTTTGGGGCAATGAGACACCAGGATGCTCTCTCTCTGGCAAGCATGTTTAACCCACATACCCAGAATAAAAAGTCAAGAGACAGGATTTTGATATTTATTAAATAGGACTTGAGGATCCATAGCAAACTAAACCAAAGTTGGTCAAGATAAAGGAGAAAAAACAGTTATAAAAGGGGAAACCAGTGAAATTTATAAAATATTAGTAGAAATGGAGGATCAATAAATTCATTAAAAGAGGTGTGGGAAACGGAGACAACAGGGCAGATAGATAGTCAAAGCTGGGGGGAAATATCGGAGAAGTGTATGTTGAAAGAATAAAACGTTCTATAAGAATAAAAGAAAATTATTATAAATGAGTTTGGAGATAGTATTTAACACCAGTCAGATTAAATCAAATAAACAAGGAACATTCGGTGTTATGTTGGAGGGGATGCCAGGAAACTGGGAATTATGTTCACATGTGGAGGGGGTGTGAAAAGATACAACTTTTCTGGCAAAGGGTGTTTAAGGAGATAACCAAATCACTGGGTTAAAGTTGACCAAAAGTCCAGAGGTAGCATTATTATCATTTTACGATGGGGTGGAAGGTTTGCAGGCTATGAAGGACTTGCTCACAAATTTACTGACAGCTGCACAAATTATGATAGCTAGGAAGTGGAAGGGGCAAGCAGAATATAAAATGGAAGAATGGTATAAAGAGGTGTGGGATATAGCTATTAATGATAAATGAACATGGGGTAAAATGCAGGAGAAATGATTCTGGGGAGATATGGAGGGTGTTTGTAGAATTTGTACTGTTAAAACGGAAAGGGGTCAAACCATCGCAAGAGGTGTTGAAATTTTGGGAGGTTGGATAGTTACAATCGAATGGTCTTGGTGGTGGCGTGCACATTTTTATTCTGGTTTATTTATGGTTATTACTTTGACACAAAAATAAAGAAAAAAATTAATTTAACGGCTAAAAAATAAACTAAAGGTGATCAACTGCAGGCATGTGGAACCTTGTGTAGATTGTGAGAGAATGACTGACTGCCTACCCTGATGGGCAAAACCAATCCATCTGGGTTCCATCACCATAACCAATGTGATGAGAGGCAAAGATTTCTATCGCCCTATATAGGGGATCTGTGTAGATGTAGGACCTGATTTCTGCACCCTACCCACTGTTCTGTGTTCAAGCTGGGGATGCAGTCTGAGAACTCCAATACAGCAGCCTCCCAAGGCAGTCAGCAATGGAAGGTGGTCCTTCACCCAAGTGCCCCTTAGGGTGCTGAGCAGTGGTGTTCATCCAAATCCATTTACCTGCCCACAGGGACATGGGTGGCGCTGTGGTCTAAACCACTGAGCCTCTTGGGCTTGCTGATCAGAAGGTTGGCGGTTTGAATCGCCACGACGGAATGAGCTCCCATTGCTGTGTCCCAGCTCCCGCCAAACTAGCAGTTCGAAAGCACAGGCAGGAAGGTAAACGGCGTTTCCGTGCGCTCTGGTTTCCGTCACGGTGTTCCGTTGCGCCAGACAAAAGCGGTTTAGTCCTGCTGGCTACATGACCCGGAAAGCTGTCTGTGGATAAACGCCGGCTCCCTTGACCTGAAAGCGAGATGAGTGCTGCATCCCCATAGTCACCTTTGACTGAACCACCCAGGGGTTCTTTACCTTTTACTTTTACCTGCCCACACTAAATGCCAAAATGAAATCAACAGTAGAACAGTCAATTCGAAAAGCTCAAAGCCATTCATGAGCCAATCATTTAAGGGAAGTGTGGAGGAGCTCCCCCCCCCCGCCCTAGAAAAAAACGTTCCGAAACTGGATTATAATTCACTGCAAAATGTATGAATTGGGAATCTGGATTTGATATTTTGACCCAGGTGATTCATCATTGCTGAATCATCTAGCTTTTAGCACTATTTCCTATTCATATTTTGTATTGCTGTTGCATTTTGAGAATTTCTATCATATAAGCTGTCTTTGGGGAGATGTTGATCAGAAAGGCAATGCAATAAATGAATAAAAAATAAAATGAGTTTCTAGATTCATTCTTTTTGCTGTATTTTCCTTGCCTTTGCTATGAGTCCAATATTGATTCTGGAGATATATTTTGGATATGGTTCTGTTGCATAGCGTACTAGGAGGCTGTTCAGTCAGTGGCATTACAACACACAAAAGAGTGTGCTGTTTCTCTTTTTGTTTCTAAAGCTGCATTACTTTAATAGATTGCAGTGATAGCTTTTATGGGGAACTTGCCCATGCAACAACTCTGTAGGATAAGAAAAGAATGTAGACTGTTACTTCTACATGCAGGTGAGGTTTGGAATTTTATTACCAGGTTACTCTGATGCTAGGTGAATTCTTGAAGAGGACAGAAATAATGGGATTCTAATTCAGTTAGGCCAGCCCAGTGATTTCTTCCTGCTGCCACCACTATCAAAATGGTAACATTTATGGAATTGTAACTGGTTGCTAGGTGCTGTTTCACATTCGTAAAAAACAAATAAAAAGCAGGGGGGAGCAGTATTAAATTCAGTTTCAACTCCATTATAATGTTCATTTATTAATTTTAAAAATAATCTGGTTTTCTAATACTACAATTTATCATCAATTTGGAATTCATCAAAATTTGTAACTAATTCTGTTGCTCTGGATTGCACATTCAAAAACAATTATGCTATAATAACTGCTGTCATAATGGCTATTTTATTGCACATCAGGATTGGGTGAACAAAACACTTGTCTCGTGTATTTTTGATGCTAACCATATCTACATAAAAAGTTACTTTCACCTGAATGCAATTGCTTGGCAATCAAATGATTTTCTCATTCCAAATCCATAATCAAACAATCAAGGGTGCTGTTAGTTCCCAGCAGTGCTATTTTTCTAGAAATGGAAAAATGGAACTCACCATGAAAGCCTTTGTCATTTCTCTTAGAATGGCAATGGTGCCGGAACCGAGTTCTGGTGAGAAGAAAAGCCAGCTGAAGTCAATGGAAAATCTCCAAGTGATTTGAATGATTCAGGCTTGGTGATTTGATTGATTTGATTCAGATGCTTTGGCCTGATCATGTTGTTGTAGTTGTTTAGTCATTTAGTCGTGTCCGACTCTTCGTGATCCCATGGACCTGAGCATACCAGGCACTCCTGTCTTCCACTGCTTCCCGCAGTTTGGTCAAACTCAAGTTGGTAGCTTCGAGAACACTGTCCAACCATCTTGTCGTCTGTTGTTCCCTTCTCCTTGTGCCCTCCATCTTTCCCAACATCAGGGTTTTTTCCAGGGAGTCTTCTCTTCTCATGAGTTGGCCAAAGTATTGGAGCCTCAGCTTCAGGATCTGTCCTTCCAGTGAGCACTCAGGGCTGATTTCCTTCAGAATGGATAGGTTTGATCTCCTTGCAGTCCATGGGACTCTCAAGAGTCTCCTCCAGCACCATAATTCCAAAGCATCAATTCTTCAGCGTTCAGCCTTTTTTATGGTCCAGCTCTCACTTCCTGATCATATTTGAGCTTAATTGTTAGTTAGTATATGGACTTATGTACATCTTCCTCTTAGTGAATTATCACTCAGTTATTTATAAAGCTGAGCACTGGTGTTATAGCAATATGATCCATGCAGATGTTTTGAAATAGCAGAGCACACCAAGGTCAATATATCTGAATTTAAAGGAAAATATTTATTCTACAGTGCCATATTTTCCTATGATTTCTACAGCTGTGGTTCTTGAACTGTGTTGTACTGAGGATTGCAGCTATTTTTATAGCTATTTTTGTACATACCAGTTTTGTTGTAAGCTGTTTCTCTCTATAATGTTGCCACTATATTTTAAAACATGCAGTTTTCCCATGCTATCATTATTTGAAAATAATTTTTATTGCAAATATTTATAGGTTTGCACCTTGTGTACTTTTCAGGGAGTTAAAATGAAGTATATGTACATTTGTAAGGAACTGCAAGTCTTGCAAGGCAAATGGGTAGTGTTGACTTTTTGCCTCAGAAAAATCATCTCACTATAGATATGACTGTTTATTTCAATGCAGAGATGGGCAAATTTATCAACTTTGGTTTCTCTGTTTTGCATTTCTCCAAACCTAAGTTCAGTTCACATTGGTTTCCTAAAAAATAAAATAAAAATAGTTTTCATCAGCATTTCAGTCAAATTTCTCCATATATACACATTCATATGCAATTTTGCCAAAAATTGCAAAGCAATTTCTCTTTAATTCATTTGTATGCTCTTTTCCATGAATATCTGCATTTTGATGCACACTTTAATGCAGTTTCTGCATTTTTGTACACATGACTTGATGAGAGAACTGCCTTGCAAAATTCGGAAAAGCGTGAATTTTGAAGGATGACATTGTTTCGGTTTTCATAGTTTCAGAAACAACAGGCAGCCTTTCATGTGAAGAACTCCAAATCCTTACCTAGTTTGGAGTGGGGCATTGGTTATTTCTATTTTTGGACTGCTGTTTTGTACAAGCATGGTAGATCACAGAAGGTGTTATGTGCAAATGTAGACAAATACCCATGGATTTCAGCTTTCCTGGCTTGGAGCAACACACACACGCACGCACACATGTCTGCTGTTTTGTGCTAATCCGATAGATTGAGAAACTTGTATTAAAAGAAAAAAAATTAAAGGTGTGAGCTTACAGGTAAACAGATTTCCTGCTGATTTCCTGAAAGCTCTTGCGAGATCTCATAAAAGTCTTGCAAGATGTCTAGGAGAGCAAAATATCTCTTGAGATTTGGAAGAGATCTTGCAAGCCCTTTCATTGCAGGAGGCCTTTTCCCGGTGTTTGAATCGGACAATATTGTGTTTTCAGTGAAATTGTGACCCCACGGGTTAGAGTGCCGGGGTCTTATTTTGTTGGGAGCCATGAAATATGGGGTTTTCACCGCCAAATGTTGCAGGGGGGCTTTTCCCAGTGTTTGACGCTGCTTGGGAGTGAATCTGATCATGTCGGATTTTCGGCGAAACCGTAACCCCACGAATTAGGACACAAGGGCTCATTTTGTTAGGAGCCATGATACATGGGGGTTTCACCACCAAATGTTGCAGGGGGGCTTGTCCCACTGTTTGGTGCCACTTTGGAGTGAATTGGACGACATCAGATTTTTGCTGAAATCTTGACCCTGCGGGTTAGGGCATCGAGGGCTCATTTTATGGGGTGTGATGAAACGTGTTCTCACTGCCAAACATTGCAGGGGACCTTCTCCCAGTGTTTGCCTCCACTTTGGAATGACTTGGCTGATGTCAAGATTTTCGTGAAATCTTGACCCCGCGGATTAGGGCACTCAGGGCTCATTTTGTGGGACGCTGTGAAACATAGTTTTTTTCACCCCCAAAGGTTGCATAAGGGGTATTTCTCGTCGTATGGTGCCAATTTGGAGTGAATTGGACAAATTGAGTGACTCCTATTCTCTCTCTTGTTCTAAATAACTAAAGCTGCATTTTTAAAAAGTAAATTATTTGCTACCATTTACTTAATTTGCAAATTTAAGAGGAAACTGTAACAATTTGGCATATATTAACTACAGTTTCACAAATATTGCATTATGGGTTACAAATTCATAAATGGCAAAAAAATAAAATGTCACACTTGTGAATGACTTCAGAATCTTTGAGGCAGACTGCACATTTAAATAGAACTTCAAATTGGAAATGCACTTTTGGGGGGGTCAGCAGAAGGCACACGAAGTTCCCATTCAGCAATCCATCAGGCCTACAGAAGTCCCTAACTTTTAATTAATCAAAATGATTGCTGCAACAGGAGGTAACTAATGAGAACAAGCTTGGTAGGTGGTTGGCATGTCCCGATCAATGTTTCAGACCAGAGTATTGTCAGGCAAAGGGCAGTTACATGATGTATCCTCTCAAAATAGCGAGTACATACGAAAATTCATCTGGACACAAAAAAAAGAATAATCCCACATTGTGGTTTGATGTTGCTATTTCTTATTAACCTATGGCACCAGAATCAACACAACTGCATATGAATGATGTGATTTGTCCCAGGGAGGAGCTATCCACAGTCCCTGTACAAAGTTAGTGCTTCAAGTTGCCCAAACATTTCAGGAGCAGATCAGGTTTATAATCATTTCATATCAAATACATGTTTAACAATATGGCTGAAGGTGCTTTCTCATCACCACCACCACCTCTGGCATAGAGATGTTGAGCCAAAAAGTGGACTTTCTAAGAAGAAAGAGAATTTTTTTTCTAGCTCTTGACCCTACTAGTAAAGCATGCAGATCTTAGAAGACAGAATTAATAGGAGTATTAGCCCTTATTTGTAGGAGACATTCTTGATTCTGTGCAATCAGTGGAATTATTATTTATTTCTATTATTTCTAATAATCAAATAGAATCGAGACACTTCACGTCCCATTTTATCTTTCTGATTGCATCCTTCAGTTTTCAGCAGCTAGGGTGGGTGTGGGTGTTTAAATGGTCTCCAAATCCTTCTCCAAAGCTCTCGCACTTCTTTAACAAGGAATGGAAATGAAAGGAGGATAATGGAGGCACACACACATTGTCAGGGGCTGCCCTAGTCCCAAGGCAGTGGCGGAGGACACAGGCAGCGTAGACAGCATGCAATTAACTCCAGAAGCGGTGCTTAAACTATGGGAGGCTGAACAGGCAGTGCCCACGCAAGGAGGAGCTCCGTTAACGCCAGAAATGGTGCTGAGGCAGCGGGATGCTGAGAAAGCCCTGGGCCCGCCGGAAGAAGGAGGGCTTAGGGACCCAAGCGGAGCTGCAGTGCAGGGGAAAGGCGAGGAGCAGGAAGTGGAGGGGAACAGGGAGGAGATGAGTGCGGAGGATGCTGTCCAAGCCCAGGAGGCAACTGGCATGGAAGAGGAGAACGCAGGGGAGGCGACTAGCGCCACCCCGCTCAGGGCCAGACCGCGGAAGCGGAAGGAAAGAGGGCGGCGCCTAGGTTGTCCAAAGCTCTTATGTTGGGGGAGGAGCCGCAAACCGGTATTCCGGGAATCTGACTCAGACGAGACGGATGATGAATTGTGAAACCTATAACGCTTGATGCTGTAAATAAAGCTAGTAGCTTAAAAGCAAGCGCGTATGGATGCTTACTTCTGAGGAGACCTCACACACCTCTCACACACATAACACGTGCTGGCAACCTGATTTGAGTTAAGTTCAATGTGGGATTGAATGATTCCCCATACATTCACCCGCTGGCTGCACCCAACACACACCGGCAATACACACACACACACACACACACACACACACACACACACAGTGGCTGTGTGTTCAGGATTAGTGTGAAGTACATCGGTGTGCAGATGTACACACAAAGGGGTCTTCCATGTGAATGAGGAGACCCTGAACAATCAGGGCTCCTGTTTTTGTAGGAGACCTTCATGGCAATGCCAATTGCACAGGCACCAAGGACATCATGGTATCATGATTAGGCAATACAATCCCACTCATCCCCTCATATGTGAAGAGATGTAGAGGATTTCTAAATACCCCTGAAGTGGTCATTCTAAGTAGCATATTCTGTAACCTTTTTAGGAAACAGGTACAGACATACTGCTCTGGCAGGCTTTTGGATGAAGGGAACTGGGACCATAGTAATTTGTGAATGCAACTGTTGTGTATTGATTCAAAGATAGCAACGATGGTGGCAGTGGTGATGCTTTTATTAGGAGTTGTAATGAAGCAATAGGTTTTCACGTTGTGTGGTTATTATGTTGCTTTTGTGTTGTGGACCACTCTGAAGCCTTTTCCTGAAGGGTGGTATGTAAAGGGCCAACAAGCAAACAAATTATGCTCTTTTGCCAAATCCATCTTTCTAACTTAGTTCTCCAAGGTCATCCCTGCCTGTGACTTTACTTCATAGTAGGCCTGCCAACCTTTTTATAGGCCAAAAAGATTTCTATTAACGGATTGCTTCTTCCTGCTACCATACTGACTTTCAAACAATGAGTGAGAGAGTGTGTCATGACAAATTAAGAAAATATATTGGATGTGCCATCTACCACTCTGGGCCACTCAGAGTGGAGAAGCCCTATTAGAGATGAAGGGGGAATGATTTGATTTTCATTTTAATGCAAACCTGTCTAATTTGCACTTCTCATACAACACACAAACTGAAACACAGCTACCCTTCAAAAATAACACCAAATTTTGCAAGGCAGATCTCCCAAAGGAATGCATACAAAAAACATATATTTTTTGTATATACACTCTACAAAGCTCATATTAGCAAAAACAATGTACAATTGTACCTCAGAAGTCGAATGCCTTGCGAGTCGAACATTTTGGCTCCCGAATGCCGCAAACCTGGAAGTGAGTGTTCCGGTTTGTGAACGTTCTTTGGAACCCGAAGGTCTGACGGGGCTTCCGTGGCTTCTGATTGGCTGCATAGTCTGATAAATAAAAATATGCATAGTCTGATAAATGTTCATGTACAACAATTCCTTGATGCAGAAATGGGGCAAAATAAACTTAAGTTCGGGCAAAAGTTAAAAAGAAATAGAGTGAAAAAGCAACTGACATATTTGGCCACCCCTTAGCTTAGTATTGTCCTCCTTTTTGCTCTCAATGCCAGGATTTGGGCAGAATGTGCTCCCAAGAGAGGGAAGGGCGACTCACTGGGATTTCCTGGTTTAACCTCTGCTGCAGCTAACAGGTGTGAGGAAATCTATAAGACATCACCATTACGCAGCATGAGGCAATAATGATTGAGCTATTCAACAGCTCCAATGTGATGTCTGTCAATTGTTCCGGGAAACTGATTGCAGAGAGAGATATATGTATCTTTTTGAGTGTAAGAATTGTGTGACCCAGTTTTAATTCAAAAATGGCAGAGGGAATGTGCAGGTAACAAAAGTTTGAGAAACTACTCTGGGATAATTAGCAAGCAGGCACAATATAAACAAATAATTGCATAAATAGAACAGCAAACATAAGCACAGGTGACCTTAATAATAAAAATGTTGCACGTTAGGAGACAATCTAATTTCCATTCAGAACCTCTGCTGTTTGCCTTCTGCAGATTTTCCCCTCTGCTGATTTTATAGAGCAGGATTTTTCCACATGCAGGTATTTCCAATATGATTTCTATTTCATTAATTCATTAACCTGACGGAGACACCCCAAATTAAAGTATTTCAATCAATATGTTCCAGTCTGCTGGAAACCGCTTCGGTCATTCCATTTGATATGCTCAGAATGAAAACAAGGGTGCTACCGATTAAGAGTCAATGTCTGCCAGCTCAGCTTAGGAGAGTCTTTGATACAGCGTGAATCTGTATTTGTTACACAGCAAGCTGTTACAAAGCAATGTCATTATGTAAAAAAAAAATGCATGCTGAAATAATTTATGTGCACCTCTTATAACGTTTTTTTGGCAAAAGTGCTGCTTTTGGCAATGCACCCAGAAATTAAATTCTCAATGCACTTTACAAGAATATGTTAAACTGTCTAAATATCTTTGAATTCATGCATGTAATTCAATTGCACCCATTTCCTCTTACTTTTGGCATTCATAAAAGCTGTTAACTGGCACATTCAAGATGGCTTCTTCAGCTTCTCTCATATTCCGCCTCTAGTCATCTTTCCCGAGCAAGTTTTCCCATTCCAAACTTGCTAAGCTGCTTCTTTCATCATGCAGAATGGGAAATGCAAACAGAGACATATTCCTGAATGTAGATATTAACACTTGACCAGTATAAACCCTCCACAATCTCACATTTTCCAAAGATGCCAAGACCACTCGCTGTAATCAAGGTTAGCCCCCTTAAGCACCCCTTCTTTCCAAATTGTTAATTACCCCCCAACTGCCAGCTATGAGTAGGGCAGCGAGTTGGCAGTCAGCATTTTGGATAAGCTTCATTTCAGAGTTAACTGATCTCCACCCCCATCGTTCAGCCCGGACACTGAGATCCAGCGCCGAGGGCCTTCTGGCGGTTCCCTCATTGCGAGAAGTGAGGTTACAGGGAACCAGACAGAGGGCCTTCTCGGTAGTGGCGCCCTCCCTGTGGAACGCCCTTCCAGTGGATGTCAAGGAAATAAGCAGCTATCCTTTTTTTAAAAGACATCTGAAGGCAGCCCTGTTTAGGGAAGTTTTTAATATTTAATGCTGTATTGTTTTAATATTTGACTGGAAGCCGCCCAGAGTGGCTGAGGAAACTCGGCCAGATGGGCGGGGTAAAAATAATAAATTATTATTATTATTATTATTATTATTATTATTATTATTAACTTTGCATGTGAATATTCCCCACATATGCAGCACATCAAAGACAGCAGCATAGCTGCTGATGCCAGAAGACCAAGAATCTTCGGGGCCCCAATCTTTTTATTTATTTTTTGGCCCCGGAGACCCCTCATTGTTGAGGCCAAATGTGGAGCCTGGTGTGGGAAATGTCAAGGACTCAATGTACTTCGGAATATGGCAGCATCTATAGAACACAGGATAGCAGAGATTTGAAGCTGGGAGGAAGTAATATTTAAAATCAAAGTTTGACTATGGGTCAAACTGCATGCTTAATATGAAATGTGCAGCAGTTTCTCCTAGTTATTTGTTTTATTACAAGTCATTGAGATCTCAGCCTATGGGATGGGGAACAAGTAATAGGATGGCTTATGTGCCAAGGAATGTGGGATACTTTCATATAGTAATATAGAAAGGCAGTATACTAATGTGAAGTGAAGTGAACCTTTTTCAGCCTGAACACTGCATTCCCTTCTGGGATACCAGAAATGGCAGGAATGGAGAGAGGGCAAATTACCAGAAGAAGGAATATCCCTCTGCCACACTTTGCACCATAGGCTAGTTTCTACCCACCCCTCTCAATTCTCCACCCAATCAAGGAAGAGGCATTATCATAATTTAGGTAAAGGTAAAGGACCCCTGGACGGTTAAGTCCAGTCAAAGGCGACTATGGGGTTGCGGCGTTCATCTCGCTTTCAGGCCAAGGGAGCCGGTGTTTGTCCACAGACATGTGGCCAGCAGGACGAAACTGCTTCTGGCACAACGGGACACCATGATGGAAACCAGAGCATACAGAAATGCCATTTACCTTCCTGCTGCAGTGGTACCTATTTATCTACTTGAGCTGGTATGCTTTTGAACTGCTAGGTTGGCAGGAGCTGGAGCAATGGGAGCTCACCTCGTCGTGGGAATTCGAACTGCCAACCTTCTGATTGACAAGCTCAAGAGGCTCAGTGGTTTAGACCACAGTGCCACTCGTGTCCCAGAATTCATGTATACAATCCCAGCCAGGCGAAACTCTGAAGTAAGGTGGAAAGCAGAGCTGTGGCCTGCAAAGGGCAGATGTGTCTGGGGAGAGTTCCAAGGGCCAGATATAAACACTTGGAAGGCCAATTATGGCCCTCAGGCTTGAGGTTCCCTGCCCATGATGCAAACCTCACAAAGCAGCAACAAAGTCAATCTGTGCATGATACCTTAGGACCCTGTGGTAAAGAAAATGTTGCAGAAGTGAATCATGTGGCTATGGCAATGTCCCATTGGCCTCTCGGAGTCTGCACAAACCTCACGGTATATATAATAAGACAAGAGTCATGTAGGTGCCTACAAATCCAATTATAAAATTATCCAACCACTTATCTGCAAGAAAATTAATTCACCCAGCATATTGCATCCCTCCATGTTAATCTGTGTCCATTTACTGTACTCTGGCTAAAGTAAATTGTTCCCTATTTTCCTACCTAAACAGCAGGCTTGTTTTTTTTAATGAATATATGCACTTTTAATCTATCACATGCTAGAAGGTTGCACTTTATGTTCATGTCTTGGTCCTTGTGGAGCCATTCTCCTTCCGTATACTGAAGGGAGTTGAATGGCAATCACTTACACTCAGTGATAAATAAAGCACTTGAAAAGCTGGGCTGTATATAAAATGGGCTTAAAAGCATTCCTTATATTACTAGCTCCCATTATGTCATTTTAATATTCCATGATGGCAAGGGTATAGACTTTATGGGGGGAAAGATTGTGTTTGTTTCCTTCCCTTCATCTCACCACCAGAAAACCTTATCAAGAACTAGTAAAAGTCAATGACTGTGTTGGATTTGATTTCTACATAGGTAGTTGTTACATTGCAATTTACATGGAAAGAGTCATTTATGCACATGCCAGCTGTTGTAGCCCAGTAGCTGCCTGCTACAGTGGTACCTCGGGTTACAGACGCTTCAGGTTATAGACGCTTCAGGTTACAGACTCTGCTAACCCAGAAATATTACCTCAGGTTAAGAACTTTGCTTCAGGGTGAGAACCGAAATCGTGCGGCAGCGGCGCAGTGACAGCGGGAGGCCCCATTAGCTAAAGTGGTACCTCAGGTTAAGAATAGTTTCAGGTTAAGAAGAGAGCTCCAGAACGAATTAAGTTGTTAACCCAAGGTACCACTGTATTAGCAATCGTCCCCATCCTTGGACTTTTGTCCCTTAAGAGGTGTTTTTTTTTTTTTTTTTTAAATCTGAATACCTGGGCATTGAGTGCTTTTGCATCACTTGTTAGCTCTACATTTGATTGCTTTACACTTGATGATGAGCAGCTAAATGCATGGATCACTTTTCCATAATGGATCTCACTGGAATGGGGGTCCTATTCAATGAGAAGGGCTGAAACCATCTGCCCTGCCGATGTAGTTGCATCATGCACACATACAACACTAAACCAGAATGGTGTGTGTGATGCTGATAATTCATCCTAATAAGTAGTTTGTTAAAAGTTGGCTCTCCACAGGATTTGTTAAGGAGAGAGAGCAAGAGAGAAATTTCACATTCTAAATGTATCGTTTTACTTTAACTCACCCCAAAAGCCCGAGATATGAAGGAGACAACCCCCTTCTGTAAATATATTTGTAAAATCAGGAGTAAATTTAACAGAACTGGCTGAATAATTGCAGATCTGCTTCTTTGGAATAGTTCTTGGTTTCAGTCTAATGCTCCATGTATTGTCTTGCAAAACAAACAATTAAGAAAATTGGGAGAATGTTTAAGCATCTTTAGAAAAACTGGAATTAATTCCCCACTAATCAAACAACTGATTAGCAGCAACATGTGCCTCTCTTTTATCTTTCAAATGCAAATTCTTTTTGCCCCTTTTTTTTTTTACAAAACAAAAACTAAATAAGTTTTAAAGACTGTTTCTAGCTACACAACTGACTGATCCTTTTAATGGAAACCAAATATTTCAAGGATACTAACACTTTAAAAATGTCTGCATCAGACATGAAAGCCAGAAGGAGTGTGTGTGTGAGAGAGGGAAGTAATTTCCATTTCAACTAAAATAAGGGGTTGGAAAGTCTGATGATAATGCACATAGGTCAGTCTAATGAATCAAGTACCTTCATTTCATAATTGTAATCTCTATCCATTGACTATATTGTTATTTGAAATAGAATGAGATAAATGGCTTAAAATAAGATCCAAATTATTTTTTTAGGAGATCCACACCATTCTGTCTGTAGATAGGGATAGACCATTCTAAACATCGCAGTGGTGGAGTAATCCACTGGGATTTTTTTTTTTAATAAAAAAAAAATCATGAATCATGGATTTGTTAACAGAATCAGAAGACTACAGTGGACACTCGGGTTGTGAACGCAATCCGTGCGGGGTTTAGCGATTCTGTGCATGCGTGAGCGCCGAAACCTGGAAGTAACCCGTTCCGGTACTTCCGGGTTCGGCGAGAGCGCAACCTGAAAAAATGCAACCTGCAGCGTTCGCAACATGAGGTATGACTGTATATGACTCACTTCAAATCTGCCAGGCAGGGCAAAACAACAAACCAGCATAGGTCAGTGCAATGTCCCCATAGCACAGACAGGATCTTATGCACTAGGGAGACAGATGGCACTGTGATCTAAACCACTGGGCCTCTTGGGCTTGCCAATCAGAAGGTCAGTGGTTCAAATCCCCACAACAGAGTGGACTCCTGTTGCTCTGTTCCAGCTCCTGCCAACTCCTGCCAGTTTGAAAGCACGCCAGTGCAAGTACTGTAGATAAATAGGTACCGCTGTGGTGGGAAGGTAAACAGCGTTTCTGTGTGCGCTGGCTTCCGTCACAGTGTTTGGTTGTACCAGAAGTGGTTTAGTCCTGCTGGCCACATGACCTGGAAAGCTGTCTTGGCCTGAAAGCGAGATGAGCGCCGCAACCCCATAGTCGCCTTTGACTGGACTTAACTGTCCAGGGGTCCTTTACCCTTTTTTACTTATGCACTCTCAGAGGACAAGTTGAGTAGAAAATGACCACAGACCACAATCATCACAAAATCAGCACCCACCCTCCGCTCAGCCTGCAGGACAACTACATCAAATTCCCCCAATCATGGCATGACATGCTAACAGGACCCTGCCCAAATTAGCCAGGATATTATTGCTCTGTGTTATTCTGTTCATTAGGAAGGTGAACCAAGAAGAGATGTGGTTCAGATTTCAGTTTTGCCCATTTTTGTTCAAAACCTTTTGTGGCCAAAGTCCACCCACCTGAATATGGACAAGGGCTACCTGCTTAACATCAACTTGTGTGTGTGTGTGTGTGTGTGTGTGTGTGTGTGTGTGTGTGTGAGAGAGAGAGAGAGAGAGAGAGAGAGACAGCCTTGCGCTAAATGTTTTAACTGTTTTTAATTTGTGTAGTTAGCTTTTCTTTCATTCCATTGTGTGTGTGTGTGTGTGTGTGTGTGTGTGTGTGTGTGCGCACATGCTTGCTGCTGTTGTGTGAGTGGAAGGAAAATATGTTTCTGGGGTAAGGATAGCTGGGGAGAGCAGGGGGACCCCAATCACAGTGGTTGTGGGTAGGGGGAGGTATGGTGTGGGAAAGCTGGGTAATGGATGCACGGCATAGGCAGTTAGTGACAAGTTGGAGATTTGTGTTAATAATAATAATAATAATAATAATAATAATTTATTATTTATACCCCGCCCATCTGGCTGGGTTTCCCCAGCCACTCTGGGCAGCTTCCAACAGAACATTAAAATGCAGTAATCTATTAAACATTAAAAGCCTCCCTAAACAGGGCTGCCTTCAGATGTCTTCTAAAAGTCTGGTAGTTGTTTTTCTCTTTGACATCTGGTGGGAGGGCGTTCCACAGGGCGGGTGCCACTACCGAGAAGGCCCTCTGCCTGGTTCCCTGTAACTTGGGTTCTCGTAGTGAGGGAACCGCCAGAAGGCCCTCGGCACTGGACCTCAGTGTCCGGGCTGAATGATGGGGGTGGAGACGCTCCTTCAGGTATACTGGGCCAAGGCCATTTAGGGCTTTAAAGGTCAGCACCAACACTTTGAATTGTGCTCGGAAACGTACTGGGAGCCAATGTAGATCTTTCAAGACCAGTGTTATGTGGTCTCGGTGGCCTCTCCCAGTCACCAGTCTAGCTGCCGCATTCTGGATTAGTTGTAGTTTCCGGGTCACCTTCAAAGTTTGTGATATCAGCCACCCCTCAGGTCTGTGGCTGCTGTTGAATGCCAGGTCAGCTCTGAATAAGATCTCCCACATCCATGATCTGATTGTGAAGATGGAGTCTGATCTGGTCTTGAGCTCTTTGGAAGAAAAGCAGAATAGAAATGTCAAAAATAAAATCTGAACAATAAATAGATTGTTCTATTTGATATATTTGATATTGATATATTTCTGTTATTCTTATATTTTTGTCACTATTTATGAAGTGGTGTATAAATCTCAGAAATAAATACTTCGACCAAAAGTCCAGGAGTAGCATTATTATCAATTTACAATGGGGTGGAAGGTTCGCAGGCCAGGAAGGATTCGCTCACAAATTTAATGACAGCTGCACGAATTATGATAGCTAGGAAGTAGAAGGGGCAAGCAGAATATAAAATGGAAGAATGGTATAAAGAGGTGTGGGATATAGCTATTAATGATAAATTAACATGTGCCATTAAGGTAAGACGGGGAATACGCAGGAGAAATGATTTCGAGGAGATATGGAAGGTGCTTGTAGAATCTGTACTGTTAAAATGGGAAGGGGTCAAACCATCGCAAGAGGTGCTGAAATTTTGGGAGGTTGGATAGTTACAATGGAATGGTCTTGGTGGCGGGGTGCACATTTTTATTCTGATTTATTTATGGTTATTACTTTGTCAAAATAAAATAATAATAATAATAATATAATAATAATAATAATAATAATAGACAAATGCAAAAAAGAAAAATAAATACTTAAAATAATGTTGACCAGCAAATACCTATCAAACATTTGCAAATCTAGAATATTTGCCATAATAATTCACAACAGTTGAGTTTAGGAATAATTTTGGGGATCAAAAATAATTTATTTCAGCTCGAATTCCTACAGGCTAAAAATCAAAATGAATGAACTTACTGTTTCAAGTAGTCATTTATTTGATTCATTCCTCCCAGAAAGAGTGAGGTACCTAGGCATGGTGTAATATTCTACAGCAGAGCACAGTTTGTTAGTTGCCAAGGTAACTTCATTTTCCTGAGATGTGTTTGTGGGTTTGGCTTTGCTCTTTGGAGTTATACACCCCTGTGGTGGAAAAATAAATGTGATCAGCTTATGCATGGGGGAATACAAAATGTGATGAACCATGGAAAATATTAAATCGCTGACATTTTGTGCTTCTGCTGTATAATTTCCTGAAGACTATTGTTACAGTGATTAGTTTTTTTCCCCATGAATACAGTTTGAAAAATTGTAATTAGACATAGGAGCTGAAATGTTCTCAAAGCTAGGAAGGTCTATTACCACTTCATTATATCCGAGAAATAAGTGATGCAAGGGCTAAATTCTTTGCCACTTTGAAAACTAAGCAAACCATCAACTTCAGAGTGTGCGAGGGGACTATAACCTCTTTGGGCATTCTTCTTTGGTGTTAAGTTTTGGCATGGTGGAGATGCGAAGTTTCAAGAAAGGACTGGAAAGGAATTAAAAAAAACAGGGGTTTGGATTTTAGGTTGGGAAGTTCCATTTCATAATTTTATTAAATTATGTGAAATACTCAGTTAATTTGGAACATAGGGAACTTGTTTATCTTTTAGTTGTGGCTAGAACCTTGTTTGCTAAATATCACATACCACACCAGTGATTAGAGAATGGAGAGATAAAATATTGGAGTGTGCAGATATGGCTAAATTAAAAGAATTTTTAGGACACAAAGAATTAAGGTATAGGCAATATATGCTTTTTGATATAGTGGTGAAAAATATTGATTAAAATAAAAACAAAGGTTAATCAGAAGCCTTGGATTTACAATGCATTGATGATTTGATTTGCATGTTGTCCTCACTGTAACTAGGCATGGGGTAATCGCTTCCTCTTGTATAGTTGTCAATTTTATTTCAAACAATTGGTAGTTTTGTGTAATTTGAGGAATAAAATAAGTTTTTACAAGTTAACAAATGGAAAGGGATAGTGAATATGAGTGTCCTAGTTATTCCTCCTTGCCATTCATGTTGGCCAGGCATGTCCAAAGTCCGTTTCGGGGGCCTAATCCAGCCCACCGGTCAGTTTAATCCTGGGGTAAAATCCAAAAAAACCCTCAACTTCAATCCTAAAAAAAGGTCAACAACTTTGGTTGGCCCTACGATTGGCCCCCACAGCCCTCACATCTACATATCTGGCCCTCTTTGAAAAAAGATTGGACACCACTGATGTTGGCCTTCATGATCTGAAATAGAAACTTCTGACTCAGGGAGCTTCTTGTATTTATAGAGGTTCAGTGATGCTGAACAAGCCAACAGTTCTGGAGAGTGCCACCTAACCCATTAGAGGAAAATGAAAATATCCTTGAGTTTATTGGAGGAAGAGTGATAAATAACGGTGACTGTACTAATATACAACCCCCGTGCAAGGTTTTCTCGACATGCTTAGGATATCCAGATTTGCAAATATTCCCATTAGATGCCCCAAATCATAGTCTCCATTTATGCAGAATAAGAGATTTTCTGATTTTTAAGAGCTAATAAGCATATTCTTTTGTTCCATTTGTTCAGTTTCAGCTTCACGAAACTGACTTCATGAGTATGAAATTTCATATCCATTTTTTCAAAATATTATTCATACGCCTCTTTTCAATCTATCATGATCTACGGGACAGTTAAGCATATAGATATAAACATGTTTTGTGACTATCCCCTCATATTTTTTCTGATACCCTGTTTTGATATTTTTAAAAACGTCTCTGAGACAAGTTTAGTTTTGTACTTAATGAGCTTGCAGGTAGGATGATTACTACAGAGTAATAGCTGCTTGCCCCTTGAGTGTTTCCACAGATGTCAGAAGTAGCTCTCCAACTTTTTGCTAATGTATTCATTTGCCTGCAGAAATCCAGTGCTGGGTCATTCCATGCTGTGAATTGATTATAGCCTCTCTGGCTGCATGATTTTCCCATTATGCACAATTTATAGGAGGTTGCGTTTGTTAGATTTGGATATCAATATGTTTGGAACTTTGGATCCTAGCTTCCTCAAAAAAAGAAATTAAATGACTTATTTTACAGCAGCAATAATTTAAATTGTAAGCAGTTCAGGGACAGGCACCTGTCCCTTGGTTGTTGTTGCTTCAGTTACTGTGATGATGTTATAGAATATAGAATATCACCATTATCTGGAAAAACACTCCCTCCAATATCTAGCCCCACATTTTCAAATATTCAAGGGAAGCCCTCCTTTGAATGTCCTCAACATCCTATGCTTGATGGACAAGGGAAAGGGAGAGGTTTCTTCATACTTTCTCCTAAGTTATTTATTTATTATTGAATTATTTACCTAAAGAGCCGCCATGCCGACTAGCTGGGTGTTTAAGACTAGCACTCAGATTGACTTTGTGATGTGATTGTTAGGTTTCACTGCTGTTTTCTGGATTGGCTGTTCCTGCTGCCAAGCTTTGTAGTCTGTTTCAGTTGCCTTTAATTTTATTGCAAATTCTTAACTGTGTAAGCTACTTTGAGAACTTGTTTCTGGGCTGGAAATTGCACACATTTTTCAATGCATTAATAAAAAAAATCACAAATATTTAAAAATCCAGTCCTGTTTATAAAAGGTTCAGATATGTTAGTGAGGATCCCCCAGATCACTTGGAGCCAGTTAACAGTGGTTCTTCACTCCAAATCTCCTGATGACACCTCCCCAGGTCTTTATGTAAATGTTAAATAGCATGAGGGACAAGGTAGAATGCAGGACACCACAGGTCAACTACCATGGTGCTAAAGAATAGCTTCCCATAATTTTTGGAAACAGCCCTAGAGGTAGGAGCGGAACTAATAAAGCACAATGCTGCCAGCTCCCTGAGATGTTCCAAAAGGACACTGTGGTCAACTGTATTAAAGGCCACCAAGAGGTAGAGAAGAATTAGCAGAGATGAATTATTCCTATCTTTCATCATCAACCAGAGTGACCAAGGTGAATCACTGGCCAGGCCTGAAGCCAGACTGGAATGGATCTAAGTACAGTTGTACCTTGGTTGTCGAACCCCTTGGTAATCGTACATTTTGGCTCCCGAACGCCGCAAACCTGGAAGTGAGTGTTCCAGTTTGAAAACTTTCTTTGGAACCTGAATATCTGATGTGGCTTCCACAGCTTCCGATTGAGTGCAGGAAGCTCCTGCAGCCAATCGGAAGCCACACCTTGGTTTCTGAACGTTTTTGGAAGTCGAACGGACTTCCAGAATGGATTCTGTTCGAGAACCAAGGTATGACTGTAATCAGTTTTCTCCAAACATGCCTAAAGTTGGACTGCCACCATCTTTTCAAACACTTTGCCCCCAAAGGGGATATTTGCCACTGGGTGTTAGTTGTTTAATACTTCTGGGTTCAGGGACATCTTAAGGAGGGGATTTGCCACATACCCTTCCCTCAGTGAAGCATAGATCACTCCCAGGATCAACCCCTGTGACTAGCCCTAAGAAACCAAGATAAGCAAGAGTCAAGGGGGAAGGTGGTTGGCCACACTGCAAGCAGTTTGCCTGCATCCTCAGGCAACCATAACTGAAACTGATCCTTTCAGTGTCTTAAGAAGGCCTGGTTCATTGTGAGATCATTGAATTGTTCTGTGGCTTATAACAATGGAAATTTGTTTTTGCTACTTACCTTACTGTGAGTAAACCACAGAGCCTAGGGCTTATCTATCAGAAGCTCGGTGGTTCGAATCCCTGCGATGGGGTGAGCTCCCGTTGCTCGGTCCCTGCTCCTGCCCACCTAGCAGTTTGAAAGCACGTCAAAGTGCAAGTAGATGAATAGGTACTGCTCTGGCAGGAAGGTAAACAGCGTTTCCGTGCGCTGCTCTGGTTCGCCAGAAGCGGCTTTGTCATGCTGGCCACATGACCCAGAAGCTCTACGCTGGCTCCCTCGGCCAGTAAAGCGAGATGAGTGCCGCAACCCCAGAGTTGTCTGCGACTGGACCTAACGGTCAGGGGTCCCTTTACCTTTACCTTTACCTTTACCTTTACCGTGCTTCTATGATACATGGCATATGGTATGTGGTTTGACATGTTATAAGGTAGCTTTCTGTGTTGCTGTAACCCCAGCCCCTTAGGAAAGGGAGATCCATTGGACAGGGCATTTATGACATAAACATGATCAAATAATTCAGCTGACATTAAAGAATACATTTTATTTCATTAACATTTACAATCACCCTTCCCCACCTAAATAAAATCAATATTTTGCTGGGGGTGGGTGTTGCATAGAGGGTGCATTAGGTTGTGGGGCAAGTTTCCCCAGTTTCTTAGGTTTCTAAATGTGCCCACAGGCCTCCAAAGTTTGGCAAGCTCTCATCTTACCACTACAATACTGTGTTAAATCCTGTAATGAAAGGATGAGGTATTATTACATAGAACACACACTAAATGGTTCCTTCTCCAATCATTTCACTCTCTCCAGGACCACTAACTTTGATTTTCATTCTTGTCATGCCCTGCACACCTTGCCAGTGACTTGTTTCCATTGACTTTAAACAGGGAAGGAAACCTTAATAACTTTTGAGCCACTTCCCAGAACTTCCCTAAACCAATGGAAACATCTGCTCCCTCGCAAACCTGAATAAAGTTACATCCGTTCTTTTCACGAAAATTGGAAAGGAATGTATTATATGCCTGCAGAAGAAAGGGTCAAAATGTCACTTTTGGGCACCATTTAGCTTGCTGTCTATCAGATTGATTTGAAATTTGGCACATTCATGGACCTGATCAGTCGGGTCATTTAAGCTGAATTTCAAGTTTTTTGTTTTAGAATAAGCTATTTAATTTTGAAGCTTGTAATGGTGAAACCTTGTTTTCCCTGCTCACCTTAACAGCAGAAGCACTCCCAGGCCCCTCAGATTATCAACAAAGCCCTAAATGGCTTCAGTCCAGTATACCTGAAGGAGCGTCTCCACCCCCATCGTTCAGCCCGGACACTGAGGTCCAGTGCCGAGGGCCTTCTGGCGGTTCCTTCACTACGAGAAGCCAAGTTACAGGGAACCAGGCAGAGGGCCTTCTCGGTAGTGGCACCCGCCCTGTGGAACGCCCTCCCTTCAGATGTCAAAGAGAACAACAACTACCAGACCTTTAGAAGACATCTGAAATCAGCCCTGTTTAGGGAGGCTGTTTAATAGATTACTGTATTTTAATGTTCTGTTGAAAGCCGCCCAGAGTGGCTGAGGAAACCCAGCCAGATGGGCGGGGTATAAATAATAAATTATTATTATTATTATTATAGTCACTTTATTTCCTCCCCTTTTACTTTAATGTCCAAATCCACTACTCAGTTTTATTGCATTGGCTGCATTCTTTATAAATATGTTAAATAATGTTGAGGAAAGTGAGTATAGACCCCTTTACTCATTTTTGCCTTTTGTTCAGTATCATTTACTCTAATTATAGCTTCCTGGTTTTTATACATAATCCATTCCTCATAGACTGTATTCTGCAATGTAGTGAACATTTTATTTCAGCCAAGGCTGCTGAAGGATTTTTTCTAGGTCAATAAATGCTATATAAATGTATTTCCCAATCTCTGGCCTTTTCTCTTTCAATATGCAGCTTTCTGTATTTCACTTTGCTTCCTAAAACCAAATTCATTTCTACTTGTCATTTAATTTTGTTCCAGTCCTTTGAATGATCTTTGTTGGTTTTTCTTATTATTTAAGAAAACACATGGCTGAATATATTTGTTGTCCTGCATTCTTTGCATGTGCCTTTTGGGACATAGGTAACATTATATCCTCTCCTGCCTAAAAAATCAAATGGCACATTACCATTCAGACATTTCTTTGATTAAACCTGCCATGTCATCTATTACTGCTGATTTATTTCTTCTCAGGTCCTCTAATGCTCTGACAAATTCCAGCTGAAATAGTCACAGTTAAATTTTGGCATTTTACATCACTTCTTCTCTTTCTTTGTTATTTCCTGAGGACACCTTCCCTGGCAGCAAAATACTGTGCATGTCTACTCAGAAGTAAGATCCATTTAAGCCTTACTCCTACATGGGGACAGGGGAGAAAATTGATTCCGTATTCCGTTCACACTCAATCCCAAATTTCTGAAACAATACGTGAACCAAAACACAGGCAGCTTTGCAATACAGTTCTCCAGCCAAATGTGTTCAAAAATCTACACACTTGGGGGAAATGGCACCTCAAAATGCATAGGTTATGGAAACTGATATATAGAAATGTATATTACAGGCAGGAAGAAGAAGAAGAGTTTGGATTCGATATCCCGCTTTATCACTACCCAAAGGAGTCTCCAAGCAGCTCACATTCTCCTTTCCCTTCCTCCCCCACAACAAACACTCTGTGAGGTGAGTGGGGCTGAGAGACTTCAAAGAAGTGTGACTAGCCCAAGCTCACCCAGCAGCTGCATGTGGAGGAGCGGAGACACGAACCCGGTTCCCCAGATTACAAGTCTACCGCTCTTAACCACTACACCACACTGGCTCTTGGGACGTGGGTGGCGCTGTGGTCTAAACCACTGAGCCTCTTGGGCTTGCCAATCAGAAGGTTGGCGGTTCGAATCCCTGTGACAGAGTGAGCTCCTGTTGCTCTGTCCCAGCTCCTGCCAACCTAGCAGTTCAAAAGCATACCAGCACAAGTAGATAAATAGGTACCGCTGTGACAGGAAGGTAAAAGGCGTTTCTGTGTGATCTGGCTTACATCATGGTGTCCCGTTGCGCCAGAAGTGGTTTATAGTCATGCTGCTCATATGACTCAGAAAGCCGTCTGCAGACAAACACCGGCTCCCTCAACCTGAAAGCAAGATGAATACTGTAACACCATAATCACCTTTGACTGGACTTAACCGTCCAGGGGTCCTTTGCCTTTTACACATTAAAGAGACACTAGGAAAATAGAATTACTGATTGTGGTTTCAAATGCAGTTTTAAAATGCTCTCGGTGAAAGAAGATGGGGCAGTTTTTCATAAGACCATAAAAGGCTGCAGGATCAGGCCAATGGTCCATCTAGTCTAGCATCCTTTTCTTAGAGTAGACAAACAGTTGCCTTTGGGATGCCCTAAAGTAGCTCCTGCAGTTTCTAGCAACTGATGTTCAGAAGCATTGTCGCCTCCAACTGTGGAGTCAGTGCACAGACATCTCAGCTAGAAGCCATTGTAATCTTATCCTCCGTGAATTTGAGTAATTCTCTTTTAAAGCCATCTAGGTTGGTGACATCCACTGCCTCCTGTGGGAGTGAATGCCGTAGTTTGAATATGCATCATGTGGAAAAAGTCATACCGGCATTTTTTTTTTTTATCTGTCCTGAATCTTCCAACACCCAGCAGGAGCTTCCACCAGCCAATCAGAAGCTGCGCTTTGGTTTCCGAAGGTTTTGGAAGACGAATGAACTTCCGGAACAGATTCCGTTCGATTTCCAAGGTACAACTGTAATGGATTATGCAGAAACGGCAAAGCTGACAGGGAAATTAAGAGGTCAAAATGACAAACATTTTATAGAAGGATGGCGGCCTTTTGTGGATTATTTTAGAAAATATTAAATTGTGTACAGGTTTCAAGATAAAAGCAGAGGAGGAAAAATGTCAAAAAAATGTAATAGAGAAACTTTTTGTAATTGATAAAGCTATAATGCAGTAGAAAAGGTTTGAATAAGAGCACTGTGGAGATGAGGGTAGGAAGTCAATTTATGAAAAAAATGTATTTGATTTGTGTATTGTGAAAATGTTTGAATTTCTTTTAATAAAAATGTGTGTGTGTGTGTGTGTACACACTTTCCTCTAACCACTTTCTCAGTTCAGCACCTTTATTGGCATATATAACCACTTTCTCAATGACATGCATAATTTTCTAAACTTCTATCATGTCATCTTTTATGCACCTTTTTTCTACACTGAAAAGTCCCAAACTTTCCTCATAGGAGAGTTTCTACATCCCTTTGATCGCTTTGGTCAAAATGATAATTCTGAAGCTCAGAATTGCAGTCACTCACAGGTAGTAATTAAATAACGGAGACCGAAGAAGAAAAATGATCGTTCCTGAATGCTTAACATATTTTACATTTCATCAACTTCATTATTTCTTCTCTTCCTTACAATTAGTCATTTGCTTCACACACAGAGAGAATTGTATGTGGAACATAGGAAATCTTCCAGGGATTCCATGAATATGTGTCATACTTTAAATTGCTTTTAAACTGCATTTTTTAAAAAGTACAGATTTTCAGAATACCTTGAAGGAATAGGAACCATTATATATTTGAATACAAAAGCTTAAAAAACCCTCACATAAATGGGATGTGCAGTCATTCATCTGTCAGATTGCTAGGATAGTAGGTCTCATTGTGTTTCATGGGATGGCTCCAGACAGTTGTTGAAGTTGGGTCTTTTCTGGGGGGTCCAATATCAGTTAGGAGCTCAGTACCCCAACAATGTTGCCTTTCTCACTTTCCTCCTTCCTTCCTTCCTTCCTTCCTTCCTTCCTTCCTTCCTTTCTTCAAGTTGAAGAGGATCAGCACAACAGCATATGTAATTTGCACACCTTTCAAGTTAAGAGGCCCAAAGGGGGAGGCAGTGCCGGATTTACATATAAGCCAAACAAGCTTTAGCTTAGGGCCCCACTCTCTTGGGGGCCCCCAAATATGCAAAGGAGAAGAAAAACCTGGATGTACATTTCCAAACTATAAGATAAAAAACAAATAATATGGCTTTAGATACCTATTACCCTGTTTCCCCTTTTTTAATACGTAGTCATAAAGTAAGCCATGGCAGGGTTTTTTTACCTTTGTGAGAAGTAAGACGTACCCCAAAAGTAAGCCGTGGTGCCGCCATTGTTCCCGTCGCCTCCTCAGCCCCTCCTGCGTGCACAGGGAGCCAGCGAACCAGCGAGAGGCACGGGGGGGAAACGCACCTCTTGCGGAGTTCTGCTCCGCCTGCTTAGCGTGCAGGGAGAGGTGTGCGGGGAGGGGGGAAAGATGCCTCTTGCTGCCCCGCCTGTTCCCTGTGCGCAGGGAGCCAGCGAACCAGCGAGAGGCACGGGGGGAAACGCGCCTCTTGCGGAGTTCTGCCCCGCCTGCTCAGCACACAGGGGGAGGCTGTACCGTACCATACTGACGTAATAAAAATAAGACACCCCCCCCGAAAATAAGCCACCCTGTGTTTTTTTGAGGAAAAAAAATTATAAGACGGTGTCTTAAAAAGGGGGAAAGACGGTAGGTCCATAAATTACCATATAGCATATATTCAACGCCAAAAAAAGCGACAAATTGTTGTTGACAAAGTACAGCTGGACATATAAAGGGCCCCATTACCTTCAGTAGCTTAGGGCCTCATTACCAGACGTCCCCATTTCCTGGGGACAGTCCCCGGATTTACAAATCTGTCCCCGGACAAAATCCATCCCCGGAATGTCCCTGGATTTCATTTAATGTCCCTGGATGTATATTTTAAGTGTTGTAGTTTTATTAGTAGGGAATGAATGTTGCGTGATTGGTTCAAGGCCACAAGACACATCATATGGGAACTTCTGGCGAGGCAAAATGGCGAGCGCCACAGCAGCGAGCAGCTCCTGAAGCCAGCCAGAGCCAACTGCGCTGCCAGTCTGGCTCCGGGCTGCTGAGACTGTTGCTGCCGCTGCCACTGCCACTGCCAAGTGGGAACCGGGGATGCCTGACGACACGTCAACAGGGGGAACCGCTGACACACACACCCCCGCGACCCAAATTGAGCCGGGAGCGAGAGCGCCCGGCCAACTGCCCAGCGGCACTCTGGGGCCAGCAAAAGCCCTGGAGCCGATGCAGGGAGAAGGAGGAAAGGAGAAGGAGAAGGAAGTGAGAGAAAGAGGAAGGAGAAAAAAGAGGGGAGCCCCGAGCTTGCTGCCACCACTGAGGAAGAGAGGTAGGAGAGCACCAGGAGGGCAAGGACACGTGGCCGAGCCCAGGCCCAACCCAAGCCTACTCCACGGTGGCTAACGCTCCAAGAGAGTAGGACAGGGCCCAGAGGAAGGCCACGCGACAGAGGAGACCACAGAAGAGAAGATATTACTTCTTTTTTAAAAAATTAAATTTTTTAATAACTTTTTCCCCCTCTTTTTTTTAAAAAAGGGGGGTCCCCAGTTTCTTTGAAAAAAGTCTGGTAACCTTACATCAAACCTAAATCCGGCCCTGGGGAGACGCTTAATAGAATGACTCCAAAATACTAGTGGCAACACAGGGACTTCGGTTAGCAAGCGTCCCTAAAATGTGCAGCCATTTTAAAGTCAGTCAGTCAGTTTAAGTTTGTTGTGTTTAGCGATCAGCCAATACACACATAAAAATAACAAGAATAGTGGCTTGCATTTTTACTCCCTGACCTTTGGTGGATAAATCATTCCCCATTCCCCCTTTAAGAATTTGCAGCCATAATCTACGTATCTTTCGCTGGATCATGCCCGCTCATATTTTTTGCTCATTTTGGGACACGTTGTTTCGTTCTCCTTTCATTTTCTGTCTCCATTATTCAATTACTGACTGTGAGTCACTGCAGTTCTGACCTTCAGAATTCAAGTGTTCATTATGGCGGTTTGATGAACATAGGAGGAGGGCAGAAGGCACATGAGCATGCTAGCTCCACCCCCATCTTCATTGCCCTCCAAATGTTCAAGAGTTTCTACAGGAATATATCTGTACACCTTTGTATTTTCCAGTATAGCTGCTTCATGCTTGCTTGAAAGACAGGTTTGTTTGTTTAAACAAACCCATCTCCCGTTACAAAGGTCCTCAATGGAAATGCATAGGGGGGAAACGGTTTCAGCATGTAAGACTGCAATCCTAACCACAGTAGGGGGCTAGTTCTGAGTAAATATACAGAGAATTCTGCAGCACATCCATCTCCATTCAATTTCACAATGTCATTCGAACAGATTTAAGTTTGAGCTCATGCTTAATTGCTGTCCCCGAGGATGCTCTTTTGAATTAGGGCATGTTATTAATTAACATTCATCATTCCAGTCCTAAAATCTAGTTCAAGGGGACGATCATTTTAGAGGCACTCTAAACATTAGCGGGAACATCGCCTGCATTTGTTGCTTTGACTTCCTTTTTGCAGAAAAGAGCAAAGTGTTTCAGAACAATGCTGCTATTAGGGCTGGCTGAAGCCTGGTTTTGGAGTGCATTAAAACGCTAAGCAAACTTTAGCCTAGAGCTATGGATGAACACAGCCCTTTAGGAAGTGCATTGTTATGGAACAAAAATGAATGCGCAAGAACATTAGACGAGACCAAGCAGATATTGCTCAGCAAGGAAAGGTAGACTTCAGGTTTGCAGGATTTTATTTTGTTTCCCCCTCTCAAACCTTGAGACCCACCAACCAGAGCCAGGTACAAAAGACATGCACTTAGAATGAAAGAATTATGAGCCATTTGCCTCTGTGCACACAGCTGTACACTTTTTTCTGAAGATACTAGACCTTCCTCCACCCACTAGGAACCATGGAATGTGGACACTCATCTACAAATTATACAAAAGGGAGCATGTGTATTCTTGACATCATGCGTCACACTTCTCAACATGACTTTGCAGTTACGCTTAGGCCCCAGACTGTGGGTGCCCAGTGCTGCAACGTCATGATGTCAATATTATTATTATTATTATTATTATTATTATTATTATTATTATTATTTGTACCCCACCCATCTGGCTGGATCCCCCCAGTGCGCTCCAGCACTGTGGTGGCAACTGAGCCAGGGCTGGCACCTCCACTGTGTGGCCTCTTGGGGGGCCAGCTGCAGACACACTCCAGAAGCACTTCCGCAGTGACAGCAGGTCCCAACAGAGAAGAAGAGTTTGGATTTGATACCCCGCTTTATCACTACCCGAAGGAGTCTCAAAGCGGCTAACATTCTCCTTTCCCTTCCTCCCCCACAACAAACACTCTGTGAGGTGAGTGAGGCTGAGAGACTTCAAAGAAGTGTGACTAGCCCAAGGTCACCCAGCAGCTGCATGTGGAGGAGCGGAGACGCAAACCTGGTTCACCAGATTACAAGTCTACCGCTCTTAACCACTACACCACACTGGCTCTTACACTACAACAGAGGCCCCACAGCGGAGGCGCAGGTCCCGGCCCAGTCGCTGTGGTAGTGCCAGAGGTAAAGTGGTGGACAATGGAGCCTGGGGGGGTGGAGGCTGGGCACCAACAGAAAATTTTTGTGGGTTCCCGGGCCCCTGCACCCCTCTGGAGTTAGTGCCACTGTGCTCAGCAATTATTCTGCTGCCTTGTATGTCTTGGGTTCCTGCATAACATTCACTACTGTAATCAGACTACCTATGCTCTATTTGCCAATTCAGGTAGCAAGGAGAGAGAAAAAAAGCACCCCCCCCCCCCATTCAACACATTATGGAACCAGATGCACTTGACAGGTGGTGGAGCTGAAATAAAGGTCAACTACCGTACTTTTCCATGTATAAAACAAGGGATTTTTGTACTCAAAAAGAATGTTTAAAATCTGGGGGCGTCTTATACACGGATCGTGCATAGGGGTGGACAGGCGATTTGTTTCAGCCGTGAGGAGCAGCTTGTCACTGGTGATTGGGTGGGTGATTGGTGTTTGCAGCAAAGGCTTTTTTTGATTGGCTTCTGTTTCGACAAATGGGGTGGCTGCTGTCGGCGAGCGGGCAGATGCTTGTTTGCTTTTGCGACGCATGGGACTCTCAGCGTTTCTTTATCGGGTGAGTGATTATTGGCATTCCCCACCCCCCCAAAAAATACACAGAGCGTCTTACACATGAAAAAGTATGGTGTATCAATGGGCGCAGTGAAGTGGGCTTACGTAGTTGACGGAACCCTTTTCTTAAAAAATAATCGCGTATTGTTTTCAGGGTATCGTGTGCTGTATTCGACTTGCAAATATTGTTGTACACCGCCTTGGTATTTTCTGAGCAGGTAGTTTATCAATCAACAAATAGACCTGCCTGCCTGCTGGCCAGTTTTGCAACATAGCAAGCATCCATTTGAAAGTGTACTTGCTCCTTGCATTGGGAGCCTTGAGGGCATGAGGGGAATGAAGCAATGGGCAGGAGATCTGAGGTGCCTTCCCCTGAAGACCAAGACTCTGCTCCCCCAGAGCAGGCAGTCCAAGAAATCTACGTCCAACACATGTTTGATACTGTTGTAAGAATTTAAGGTATTTTATTTATATATATAATAATTCTTATTAGTGTGCCAAGCAAAACAAGGCCTCATGTCTGAAGCAGACAGTCCTGAAACCATTTTGACTCCTGACACCATTTTGACTCTCAAAACTGACCAAATGTTTACCAAATGTTTCTCTGCAAGGAGGAAGGGGTTGAGGGAACCTTCCCATTGTCTCAGAAATTAAGTAATCACCATCTCAAAGGAATGGCCAGACTGCCCAGGAAAGGCAATCAGATAAGACATTATCATATGAAGTGGCAGACAGGAGGTAAACAGCGCACTCAGATTTCTGCTGGAGACCGCCTTTTTCTGTGATGTAGCTGTGATGTATCTGGGGGTTGGTCCTGGGGGGGTGGTGGTCTTGAGCGGGAGGGGGGAATTTCAAAGTCTATATAGGAGCTTGCACACCATTGTGGGGGCTGCTCCTCCATTTTTGGGAGTGGGCCCTGTTGCAACAGATATAATAAAGATTTTGCTTCTCAATTTTTCTCTGGTTGGCCTCTGTAATTTTCTCCTTCCGATGGAGAACCTCAAAAGGCTCTTGTGTACCCCATAAGGGAATAAGAGCAGATTTCTGTTTATTTCAATACCATCTTGGAGATGCTTCCCTTCCCCTTTCTGTTGCTGAATGAGACCTGGAGAACCAGGTGCACATTGGCGGGGCATGGTGTGTTTTGCTAACCTCAGTCAGTCCCAGAAGCTGCCTGGCATTTCCAAGTACTGGCACCAGCCACGAGGCATTAATTTACCACAATGCAGGAAAAACAAATATTTATTTCCTTTGCTGTACAAGAGCATCAAGAGGCTGTATGTAGGATAATAAGCTTTGTCCTTGCTGCTTTTTCTCTGAGCTTTAAGGTACTTAAACATAAGAGGCAGACTCAAAGCGTTTGAGCTTTTCCCCCCTTTGAGCATTTCCATGATTAAAGTTCTATTCAACACCCCCTGTTCTGATCCCAGATTGGCATATGACTGCATATGGTTTTGTGTGTTTGTGCACACATGGCGTTGTGTAGAAAATTTAAAAAGCCGGCTGCATAGTAATTTAGCACGCCACATTTTAGAAGCAGTATGGAAACTGTTTCTAGGTAACAGGTTATTTCCTCATAATGTACTAATTAGCAGTGATCAACTTCCACTGGGTCAGCAGCTGTAATTAGAAGAAACTGAATGCAAGCAAATTAGGTCTTGAAGGAGCACTAGCTTCTGCAGGTAAGATGCTGAGACGGATGACTCAGCATGCATGCGTATAATAGAGCCCTAGGGATGGCGTTTGAGAAAGTTGGTATGGGGGTGGGAAGCCCTTTTAAGACCAGACACACAAGTGCCCTCCTCCCGTGTCTGCTGTTTACCAGGACTGAAGGTGACCCTCATGGCCAAACAGTGAGATAGACAAAGCAGCATCAGGTGGCATTTTTTAAATATAGTATATCAAAGTTACTCTTTAAGAGATTTAAAAAGATGAAAAGGAGCTTTGGGGAAAGCAGGATTAAGTCTGAAAAAGTAGCAAGGTTGCTACATATTCTCTTCCGTGTGTGAGAGAGAGAAACTAGGGGGGCCCTCACATATATTTGGGGGGGTTAAGATTCCTTGGCCCCTAGGAGTTGACGCCTATGGAGAGAAAGCTTGGTGAAATGAAGAAAATGTTCTTAACTTGAAAGGTCCTGTTTGAGCGGGGTATAAAAGAAGCATTATGAAATATAGTGGGATGTTTAATGCAATATATGGTCTCTCCTTTTTCTGAGGGCCAAGTGAGGTGGGGGAGAAGATGCATGAGGATCATGAGGTGGGGAAAATGTGTCTCATCTCTTTGGCACCACCAAGGCCCCATCAAAATAACTCTCCCCACACTCCCTGAAATTTTCAGTGGGAAGAACCTTCTATTGACATAAGTGGAGCTTTCTTTCCACTGCAATTTTGCCATGACAAGGATAGGGTGATAAAGGCCCCCCCCCATGCCATGGTCCCACCCCTGGCTCTCCAATGCCAGGTATCTATTAAATGGGGGGGGAAACACCTGTATAAGGACAAGCTACATGATAAACATCCTTTCTGGTTTGATATTTGGGCCGTCTAGACCAGGCATCCCCAACCTGCGGTTCTCCAGATGTTTTGGCCTACAACTCCCATGATCCCTAGCTAACAGGACCAGTGGTCAGGGATGATGGGAATTGTAGTCCAAAACATCTGGAGGGCCGAAGGTTGGGGATGCCTGCTCTAGACCAACAGGCCATTATGGGTTGAAACTAAGGATGGACTGTTCCATTTCAGATTTTGAGTAGGGGTTCATACTACCGAATGCTTTCCCATGGTGGAGAAAATGCTACAAATGGGGGGGGGGGAGGGAGAGAATGTAAGGCAGAATGGGCAGCTAGAATGGGCTGCTTCCTGACTTGCCAGGTTTCTACATGGGACAATGGAGTCTGAAATGGTACAGACCGTTTTGCCATATGGTGACCTGTTTCTCTAAAGAGGACAAGTCAGTTCTGAGAAAATGCTCTTGCTTTCACTGTCACTTAGAAAGTTGTGGGTAGATATTATATATCAGTATAAATGCAGAAAGCAAGGTTGTGCACCATTACCTGGTGCATAAAAATGGGCAGGAAACTAATGTTTAATTTGCAAAGAATTAGCAGCGAAATGTGTGTATGTTTTGCAAAATATAGGTGAGAGATTGTATAAGTGTACTGCCTAGAGCTTGTTACATATACAGAATTAACAGGAATGTACAAATACTTCCTGAGAAACCCTGCTAGCATTACCAAAACCCTTTGCTTCCCTTGAAATTTCTTGAACATTTGCAGTGATGGCTAACCTTGACACTCCAGATGTTTTGGGACTACAACTCCCATCATCCCTGACCACTGATCCTCTTAGCTAGGGATGATGGGAGTTGTAGTTCCAAAACATCTGGGGTGTCAAGGTTAGCCATCACTGGAAGAATGTCCACATTAGCCTTGAAATTCTGTTTTTGGCAAAATGTAGGAGAACTTAGATATTTATTACCACTTCTTTCTTTTTTTAATAATCTCTTTATTAAAGTTTTTCACATTGCAATAACAGCTGCAAAAACTACAAACAGAACAGGTGGAACACAGAGTCCTCTCCTAGAGGCAATTCTCAGTTCCCACCACCTACAGAGGGTTGCAGTCCCTCCCAGCTCTAACCTGGGATCTCTCCTTTTTCCTCCACACTCTGGGAGACCAACACTTCTTCACCACATGCCTCTTCCTGGAAGTCCCAATTCAATTGCTTTGACAGTTTATTTCCCAGCTTGAACAAAGGATCTAACACCATTGGGAGGCAGTCAACATCAACACCAACAGCACAGCTTTGCTAGTCATCTGCATTCATGTTTTCTACTGAATCTGTCTGAGAAAAATCTGCTGATCTCATGAAAACTGTTTGCACTTCATTCGAAATTCCTGAGCTTCCCATTTCATTTCAGATGAAATTTGATGGCAAATCTAGCAAGGATATCTGTCAAGTTTTAACTGCTTTCAATGCAAACAGTATCTGAAACCACATGTTGGGCAATCCCTTACACCCAGAAATCCAGCACTATAGTCCCCCAGATGTTGGATTCTAACTCCAACAGGATCCTACCAGTCCTCATGACCACTAAGCTGAATTACCTTAAAAGGGTATTAGGCCAATGCAGGAAGGAAATGTTATCAATGGTTACAAGACATGGAAACCATGCTCTACTTCCAACCACAGAGAAAGAATGGCGCTAAACACTAGCTGCTGGGGGTCAGAATCCCAGGAAGAATATCCCATTCATGTTCTGCTTGCTTACTTCCCATGAGTATTTGAGTGGCTACTATGAGAACCAAATGCAGAACCACATGGGGCTTCAACAAGGTCCTTCTCTCTCTCTCTCTTTAATTTATTTATTTGGATTTTCAGATTAAAATTTTACAGTCACATATCCAACGTACAACATAAAAACAAGATTCCAAGGAATCTCTTTAACTTCCCACCTCCCCTTTGTGGGTCCTATTGCTAATCATTTCCTCCTGCATCTTTTATGATAATCCAAATCTTTCACCTCTCCATTGTGTCCAAAATTCACCATTAAACTACAAGTGACATTCCAGTCCTACTAACAATTTTAACTGTTTACAATGGTTTTTAATATGAGTTATAAATTTCCTCCATTCGTTATTAAAATTTGGGTCTTCCTGATTTCTGATTCTTAGCCATTTCGCCATAAACCATCAACTTGATCTGCCATTCTTCTCTGGTAGAGACTTTATCTTCTTTCCATCTCTGGGCCAATAACATCCGTGCAGCCGTGGTTGCATACCTAAATAGACTTTTCTGCTCCCTTGGGATTTCAACACCTAGAATTCCTAAAAGGAAGGCTTCAGGTTTTTTTTAGAAAAGGTTATTTTAAACATCCCCCCCCCAACTCATTATATATCATTTCACAAAACTCTTTTACTACCTTCCGTTTCCACCACATATGATAAACCAGCAAGGTCCTTCTCATGTTGGGCCAAGACAATGTGGTCAATTGTTAGGGCTGGTGGGAGTTCTATTCTCCAGATGGCAGGGGCAGTGCTACAAGCAAACAAGGGTTGTTTGCACCCACCATTGATTTTGCACAATCCCCACTTCCCCCTCTTTGGGGCAATTGCCTCTTTCTTCCCTCTATTATTAATTCATTGTAGCAGAAGAAAAAGGATAACATATATAACATGAGAGTTCTAAGGAAAAACCATCTTCCACAAAAGCTGCTGCTTACCTTCTATCACTGTGCCATTGAGAGCGTGCTCACTTATGGCTTATGTGTGTGGTACGGAAGCTGTACTACCAAGGACAGGATGGGGTTGTGCAGAGTTGTTAAGGCAGCAGAAAGCATTGTTGGCTGCTCGCTCTCCACCTTAGAGCAGATTTATGCCATGAGGTGCCACAGAAAGGCACTGGACATAGTGAAAGATCCATCGCATCCTGGTCACCGTCTCTTTGAACTTTTGCCATCGGGACGGAGATACAGGACGATGACAACAAGAACAAGCCGTCTTAGAAACAGCTTCTTCTCCAGAGTGATCGCGGCCTTGAATGGGAAGCATGGACTTTGAAGTCATCTAATCTTACCTGTTATGTTTTATCATTGTATGGTATTAATCAGTGTGTATGGTTTTAATCAGTGTTTTTGCAGTCGTTTTGTCTTTGCGTGGAGTGCCCTATCTGGGTGGATGGAGCAGCCAAGTAATTTCGTTGTCCCCGAAGGGGACAATGACAATAAAATATATTCTATTCTATTCTATATGCATTTGCTCTTACACATTTCTGGCTAGGGGGAAATGTGTATACATGTAGAAATGTTGTGTAGCTATGACACTGTCTAAAATTTTTGAGACAGACATCCTTCTTGAATAATGGAATCCTCATTTGCAACCATAAACCACATGGGGTTGTTGATTACAGCTGGATCAATGCATTGATGCAGATTTACATGGCTAATTAAAGGTGTAAATCTCTCCAGCACAGAAGGCCATTGCAAATCCAAAAGCCTGCTTAATTCCACTTAAGTCCCTCTTTAGATTATCACTTGTTTCTAGTCACACAAAATGTATTTTCAATTATAGTTGTCATGAGTGTGCGAGACTTAGAAGGTGAAGAAGAAAGCCACATAACTTATAAAGTTCTTAAAAAGCCACACAAAAACTAAGAAAAGGTTTCAGGGTTTGTATATTCTTGCACTTTGTAAAAGAATAGTTCTGAACTTGCCTGCCTACCGAACAATATTTTTCATGTCTACTCAAAAGGAAGTCCAGCTGGACTCAATGGGGCTTACTCCCAGCTCAGTAAAGGTAAAAGTAAAGGTATACCTGACCATTAGGTCCAGTCACCGACGACTCTGGGGTTGCAGCGCTCATCTTGCTTTACTGGCCGAGGGAGCTGGCGTTTTCCGCAGACAGCTTCCGGGTCATGTGGCCAGCATGACTAAGTCAATTCTGGTGAACCAGAGCAGAGCACAGAAACGCCATTTACCTTCCCGCTGGAGCAGTATCTATTTGCACTTTGATATGCTTTCGAACTGCTAGGATGGCAGGAGCTGGGACCGAGCAATGGGAGCTCAACCTGTCACAGGGATTCGAACCACTTACCTTCTAATCGGCAAGCCCTAGGCACTGTGGTTTGGACCACAGCGCCACCCGCATCCCTTTCCCAACTCGGTATATATAGGCTTTTACTGTTTCTCAGACCATATAGTAAGCCATGATAATGAAGCTTCCCTTGGTGAGCAGATTGCAAATTTCTTATAGATAGGGACAGGGACATAATTAAAAACACTTTTTTTAAAAACACATCATCATATTTCGAGGTACTTTGTGAATATTGCTTTTCCAAAGCCGGGGAAAGTCTTCACCGTGATAAGGATCCAGCAAATGCCATTGACTTACTTAGTTGGCATGTACTGTTGTTTTCCTGTATTGAAAACCATAACCCACCCTTGTTTTATATTTTATTATTGTCCTTCCTGGAATGGCCTATGGCTACAAAGGCTGTTCTCTGTTCTCCGTTGGAGAACAGCCTTTACCAAAGGTGTCATGGGCTTTGAAGACACACGAACTCAAGATGCAAGGGAGAAACGTGCTAAGAGGAAGGCATGCTTGGCAAATCCACACTGTGATCAACTCCCACCCAGAAACCAATCTCCCCACTGTGGAAGGTCGTGTGGATCCAGAGTTGGCCTCCACAGTCACTTACGGACTCACTGTTAAAACCATGTTTATGGAAGAAAATCTTACTCGGCTACGAGTGATCGCCAAAGAAGAGAAGAAGAAGATGGCTACAACCAATAGTTTTGGATTTATTTGTCTATTTCTGGGTAAAATAGAAATATTTGATGTGGAATTCTTTCCTGACTCAGTTTTTAATCCGATATAGGGAGAATTCAAAGTTTGTGATAAGTACTACGAGCCCCAAAGACTTGTATTTATGAGCCCAAAGAGGAGCTCAGCAACATCTCTAAATCCTATGAACACTTCTTTGGATACTGTACATTCAATAATATGGGGTTTCCTTCTGGGTACACAAGCTTAAAATTTGCCTAATTTCTGAAGAAGCTCGGTGGTACAACATCTGCTTTGCATGCAGAAGGTCCCAGGTTCAATCTTCAATGGTATCTCCAGGCAGGGCTGGTAGTGTCTCCTGTCTGAAATCCAGGAAAGCTGCTGTCATTCATTTTGGAACTAGTACTGAGCTAGACAGACCAATGATCTTACTCAGTATAAGGCATCTTCCTAATCTGTCAAACGTTTCTGTATTTTTCTAAACAATTCTTTCCTGTATCTTCTTCCAAAACTTCCCATTAACTTTGCTGTTGTAGTAATGGTTCACGAAAGCCTAGAACGGAGCCATAGATGTTATCTGTCAACTTAATTAAATAAAACTGCACTTTAGATGGCTGTCTGTCTAAGCAACGTCTACATGTGCCAATTTACAATGCTATTTTATTTTATTTTTCTGATCTCTGCCATCAGCTCCCAGGTGAACAGGTCAATGTTTTGTTTTGTTCTTTTTAAAAAAAGAAACTTCGTGTGATTGCTATATATCAATATTTTCTCTAAGGAGAAAGAGCAAAGGGAGAACACAGAAGCCTGGCTAAAAACACACATAGATCCTTGATTCCTGTTTGCTTGGAACTAGTATTACTAACCACTGCAAATTAGTGGTATTTTATTGCAGGTATATTCCAAAGCATGTTATTGATGGGATTCTTCCTCCATGATACCATGTTGTTGCCACCTGGATGGGACAAAACAACAACAATGGGATATTTGTAGTATAAAAAGTTACAGTGAGTTCAGTGAGTCATAGGACATGCACTGATTGGAAACTGAGTGTTATGTCTGCCATTTGCAGGCATGGACAGTACTGAAACCTGGATCGTGTACAGCTGCCCTGATACCATCCTGAGCACAAATCACAATGAATGCACATGAATCTAGAGGGGCCTCTGGGTCACACATGCATGCCACTTGTCAATCATCTAGCCATGATTGAGATGCATGTGTGACTGGGCAATCACAAAAGCAATACCACAACTGAAACTTGTGTATCACTTCACATCAGCTCAGCACAATGCTCCTTAGGGGAGTCAGTTCAGCTGCCAAGTCATCACAAGCATAGCAGTCAACTGTAGATAAATTAATCAATCTACATGCATTGTGGATTGGCAGCGACTGCACTGGAAAAAGTGTGGTTTATGCTATGTGCAAGCTTTGTCTGTGATGTCGTATTTTTCATGTCCCATTTACATTACAAATATCACCCCTAAATGGATAATCAAGGTCAAAATATTCATGCATGAATCAGCATGGAAAAACCATGAAAGATTTTTTCGTCTTGGGGGGGGGGTGTAAATCAGTGGGAAACTGAAATGGAACACATGGTGAAGGAAACAGAACATTAAACAATTTTATCCTTGAAATCACCTCTGCAAAACTCAGGAGTCACCATAATGCTAGTCAGAAAGTATAACACAGGCTTCCTCAACCTCGGCCCTCCAGATGTTTTTGGCCTACAACTCCCATGATCCCTAGCTAGCAGGACCAGTGGTCAGGGACGATGGGAATTGTAGTCTCAAAACATCTGGAGGGCCGAGGTTGAGGAAGCCTGGTATAACACATTGGCTTATGATTTTTGAAATAAGCACATTACCAATAGATTATTACCTGTATATTAACACATCAATGAAAGAGCTTGATGTCTATAGGTCATGGGAGGTCCCATGTTACTGTGTGCATTGCCTTATAGGGGGAAAATATTGTATACATTATATGTATTACCCTATGGTGGGAACTTCAATTAGTAGCTGGTTTGAATATAAATAGTAAAAAATCAGGGTATGCATACATATATGAATGTATGAATCAGTGGTTCATGAGTGCACACATTGAACTCGGTGGATGTGGCTCATGTGAATGTACATCCCTAACTGGGGTCTCTTAGCTACATGCAACAGAGAATTATGAGACCTGGAAGTAGACATGTGTTTCCAGGCTTGGATATATGACTTTTGGAGAACAAAGTGCTCATTACAAATATTTTAATATAAGCTGGAAAATAATATCTTCCTTGCACCTCTCCCACCAACTCACCCTGTCTCCAACCACCTACTAATCTCTAAAACCACTCATCACTACATTTAGCCACTGATCATCCACTGGTCAAAGTCACCAGCCCTACCCATGCATGGCTGGAGAAAGTACAGCCCCCAACTGCCAATGCTCAGAGATGTCACAGGAACAGGCCACCACGTCTACCACTAAAGAATTATCTGAATGCTGACCAGGCCCAGCAGGAAAGGTGGAAGGGGTGATGAACGGTCTGATATATAAAGCCTGGGAGAAGCTAGCGTGGATGGTTTTTCTTCTGTCACACCAACCAATAAGGAGGCGTAGAAGGAGGCAGAGTCAGCTAAAGTAGCTAGCACATGCATCAACATCAGGATATCTTCTTGTGAGAGCCCCGGTCTTGCAATATTTTAATAATAATAATAATAATAATAATAATAATAATAATAACAATAATAATAATAATAAAATTTATTATTTATACCCCGCCCATCTGGCTGGGCTTCCCCAGCCACTCTTGGCGGCTTCCAACAGAATATTAAGATAAATAATGTATTAAACATTAAAAGCTTCCCTAAACAGGGCTGCCTTCAGATGTCTTCTAAAAGTGTGGTAGTTTTTTCTCTCTTTGACATCTGGTGGGAGGGCGTTCCACAGGGCGGGTGCCACTACCGAGAAGGCCTTCTGCCTGGTACCCTGTAACTTGGCTTCCCACAGCGAGGGAACCACCAGAAGGCCCTCAGCGCTGGACCTCAGTGTCCGGGCAGAACGATGGGGGTGGAGGCGCTCCTTCAGGTATACTGGACCGAGGAGAATGTAAGAGGAGTTAAAGGCCCATCTAGTCTAGCACTCATTTTTGCAGTCACCAACCAGACGTCCTTGGGAAGCTTGCAAGCAAAGTGATTCCTTCCAGTTAGGCGGGGGCAAACACACACAATAATGTGTGGGATGCAGGTGGCACTGTGGGTTAAGACCACTAAGCCTCTTGGGCTTGCTGATCAGAAGGTCGGCGGTTCGAATCCCCGGGACGGGGTGAGCTCCCGTTGTTCGGTCCCTGCTCTTGCCAACCTAGCAGTTCAAAAGCACGAAGTGCAAGCAGATAAATAGGTACCGCTCTGGCATTTCTGTGCACTGCTCTGGTTCGCCAGAAGCGGCTTAGACATGCTGGCCACATGACCCAGAAGCTGTATGCCGGCTCCCTTGGCCAGTAATGCAAGATGAGCGCCGGAACCCCAGAGTCGTCCATGACTGCACCTAATGGTCAGGGGTCCCTTTACCTTTACCTTTACTAGTGGCTCCAGATATGAGTAGGAGGGACAACTCCATCCACAACAGACAGGGGCGTAGCAAGGGGCGGGGGGCGGGCTGCCCCGGGTTCCACCCCAGAGAGGGGTGACACTTTAAAAAAAAAAAAAATTTTTTAAATTTTTTTAACTTTATTGGGAAAAAAGAGATAATAGACACACACACACACAACCCCCCCACCTCACAAAGTGGCACCATCAGAGGGGGGGTGACACTTTTAAAAATTTTTTTAATTATTATTATTATTATTTATTTTTATTTATTTTAACTTTATTGAAAAAAAAGAGATAATAGACACACACACACAAAAACCCCACACCTCGCAAAGTGGCACCATCAGAGGGGGGGTGACACTTTTTAATTTTTTTAATTTTTTTTAAAATTAAAGTGGTGGGGGTGACAAAAAAAATTCCGCCCCGGGTACTCCCTGGGCTTGCTACGCCTCTGACAACAGATGCACTCTTCAAGCTTATCTGGGACCTTGTCGGTCATGGTTTCCCACTGCAGAAGCATATGGAAAACAAATTCATGCTCATTAATATGCAGTTAGAAGTGGGCCTAATGTGCTAGTTTTGGTTCTTTAGACAGTATTTAGCAAAATCAATGTTTTCTTGGCAGTCAGAAATAAAACTCTGAATGGTACTCCAATTATTTTACCATATTGGTATGTAGCCAGGGAGCAGTGGGATGGACACCTTGAAATATAAGTTGGGCAGGCAGGAAACATCAGCAGGGAATGCTTTCAACAGGTACAGCAGAGGAATCAGCGAAGTCTGCAAGACAAAGAAAAGCAGCAGCAACAGACAGAATGTTGTTCATTTTTCTAATGGTATTTATTCTTAGGGTTGTATGCATGATTTAAGAAGGAGGTCCCACTGTGCAACATTTCTTTTCATTTCTTGTAATCCTATTCTGTTTTTAATTAATGAGTAGCAAAAAAAAAAAAAAAAAAAAAGGCCTTCCTTTTCCTTCACTCAAAGTGCACTGTTTAAAAATAGATGGAAAACGTAACACTGTGACTACTGACTTTCCTGCTCAGGCCTGTTGGTTTAGAACAAATTCAGAAATTAAATGGTAACATGCTACAGCCATCTTTGGACTGTACCACCTCAAGATGCACCTGAGGTAAATCACATATTTGCATGTGGATTTCTAACCAGGCTTGACTCTCATGGGGTCTCCGGCAATAATGCCTTCACATTCTGATATATTACAGTCTGGAATAAATGTTTGGATTAGCTTTTACTTTGTATTTTGTGAGACGAAGAGGACCAGTTGCTACTGACTTTTACTAGCACACCATAGGAAGGAATTTGGTTTTTAATAAGGGTCGGGATGTAGAGATCACAGTGGTTTGTTGGGAAGCTCTATTTAAAATGACTGCTCTTTTAAAGAAAATGTTGCCAACAAGTTTCAGCCAGAGTAAATATGAGGAAAATTTGGTGCTTTGTTTCTCAGGCAAATAATCTAAAGAATTTCAAGGATGACTTGTGATGTTTCTCAGAGGGTGCTTCATTCATCCATGGCTGTCCTTGGCAAATTAGAATTTTAGCCTTCAGCCTTCTGTTTCATCATACGCCATGCAGCAAAATAATGCCACATTAGCAGTTAAGTCCTCTGCATATCTACTCATAAGAAGGCCACTTCAGGTACACTCAATCAAAAGATCAACAGCTAAGACAATGTGTTTTCTCATTTTTGTGTGTAGGGCAGGTAAGAATGGCATGTACAATCAGCCTTTTGGGGCAAATAGGTAGGCTTGGTAGGCCTATGAAACAGAATTTCCCCACTACTGTTGTAGTGGCTAGAATGCTACACTAAGTTTGAGGAGATTCAGGTTCTTCAAATCCCAGTCTAACCACTAATGCATTTCCTGAGGGTTAAGGTAAAGGTAAAGGGACCGCTGACCATTAGGTCCAGACGTGACTGACTCTGGGGTTGCGGCGCTCATCTTGCATTATTGGCCGAGGGAGCTTCCAGGTCATGTGGCCAGCATGACAAAGCTACTTCTGGCGAACCAGAGCAGCACACAGAAACACTGTTTACCTTCCCACTGCAGTGGTACTTATTTATCTACTTGCACTTTGACGTGCTTTCGAACTGCTAGGTTGTCAGAAGCAGGGACCAACCAACGGGAGCTCACTCCATCGCGGGGATTCGAACCACCAACCTTCTGATCGGCAAGCCCTAGGCTCTGTGGTTTAACCCACAGCGCCACCCGCATCCCTTTTCTGAGGGTTTAGGGGCCAATAATTGGTACTCAGCCTAACCTAGCACACAGGACCATTCCTGAGGAAGCTGGCATTGTGAAATGAGAAGTGATCTCAGAGAATATGTACCATTTCAAGATGCTAGCAATTCCCCTTGGCTTTGATGTATGATGCCCTTTAATGTTATGGGAGTTCTCACAAGTAGAGAAATAACGTTGCCTCAAACCCACAGGTTACCACCAGATGGACCTAACTTGGACACTTCAGTAAGATAAATTCTAAGTGATGCACTTCAACTTCTAATTTGAAGCACTTAAAAAAAATTAAGGCTTTACATAAGTAAAAAAAAAGGGCTACATTTTTTAAAAAGAAGCAGTGTGGAAATTCCATGGAACAGGGAGAGAAGAAGATTTCATTGGTGCCCAAGATCAAGCTGTTGGGACATTCTGGGATTGTGAAAAGTGGTTAAGAAGACCCATAAGATTTAAGGTCCAGTGCAAGAATGGAGAATATTGTGGTATTGTATTTGGGCATCATAATGATGAACAATATAGCAGAATAATGATGTACAATATAGCAGAATTCACCAATCTCTCATTTTCTCTACTTCTGTGAGACTCCATTGGGGGAATGTGCTAATCTGGCCCAATTTTCCTCACTCTTTACTCAAATTAATACACTAGGGGTGTGTCAGAATATTTCTGATAAATTTTGCTAGTCCTATTTGAAGCCTTTTCACTTTAGATGAAGTTTGGGAGCATCTCTCCATATATTTAACAGAAGAAGACTTTTGTTCAGCATCTCCAAGACAATTATTTTGCATTTCTCACCTATTTATACTGCTTGTTCAGTTACATTCTCTTGACACACAGTTTCTGCAAATGTTTATGATGATAATATGCAATGTGTTCAGCTCCATCATATTTTGATCCTTGGGTCTGCGTTATCAAGTATGACAGGTATGTAATATATTTTATTTCCCTTTAGGTTTTAACTCTCTGCATATATGCTTATATATGGGATTTGCTTGCAGAACAGACTATAATAGGGAAGAGACAAAAGCAAGTCAAGTGGAAATACAATTCTCTTGTCATTAATAGTTCACCATTTCCTTTTTATGACATCAAAGTAGATTTTCACACATCCCTTTCTCAGGAAAATTTGCATTTCCCCAAAAACTATTTCCTCTGAGAACTTCAAGAACAAACTAAATGCTTTTTGGAACTCATATTGCATCTCTGTGTTCCCATATTGAACTGCATCATTTAGCAGAATTTGAACAGGAAGTAGTAGGCTTGAACTCAAGATGGTTTGACAACTGTTTAAGAGCTGTGACCACTTCTTTGGTGATCCTTATTTCTTGGCCTATTTCCTCAAGTTTCATTCTTTCATTTATAGTCCAGGGAACGCAAACTCTCTGGTAGAAAATAACCAGCATTTCTCATTTGCATGAGAAATGGTGTGGCCTGTTACAGCTTACTTTCCCTTTTATTTACAGATTATTATTTAGCGTCAGAGGAATTAAAGAACCTTTTAATGAGGGTGAAAGAGGAGAGTGCAAAATATGGTCTGAAGCTCAACATCAAAAAAACTAAGATCATGGCCACTGGTCCCATCACCTCCTGGCAAATAGAAGGGGAAGAAATGGAGGCAGTGAGAGATTTCACTTTCTTGGGTTCCATGATCACTGCAGATGGTGACAGCAGTCACAAAATTAGAAGACGCCTGCTTCTTGGGAGAAAAGCAATGACAAACCTAGACAGCATCTTAAAAAGCAAAGACATCAGATTGCCAACAAAGGTCCGTATAGTTAAAGCTATGGTTTTCCCAGTAGTAATGTACGGAAGTGAGAGCTGAACCATAAAGAAGGCTGATCACCGAAGAATTGATGCTTTTGAATTATGGTACTGGAGGAGACTCTTGAGAGTCCCATGGACTGCAAGAAGATCAAACCTATCCATTCTTAAAGAAATCAGCCCTGAGTGCTCACTAGAAGGACAGATCCTGAAGTTGAGGCTCCAGTACTTTGGCCACCTCATGAGAAGAGAAGACTCCCTAGAAAAGACCCTGATGTTGGGAAAGATTGAGGGGACAAGGAGAAGGGGACAACAGAAGATGAGATGGTTGGACAGTGTTCTCGAAGCTACTAACATGAGTTTGGCCAAACTGCGAGAGGCAGTGAAGGATAGGCGTGCCTGGCGTGGTCTGGTCCATGAGGTCACGAAGAGTCGGACATGACTGAACGACTGAACAACAACAAATTTAGCATAGTTTTTATTTCAAGTCTGCCACATGGTTCAAGGGGAAACCCAGTAAGGCCACTACGTCTACAGGGAATCCAAGCCTTTTATCATCATTAGGAACTTATAAGTCCAATACTACTGTTTAATCAATATTCTTATACAGTCTTATACGTTCCCTCTTATTTTCCTCCACCATTCCATCTCCTAGTCATTGCCTAACTCCTTTCCCCCCAGAGTCCAGAATACTGACCTCATCTTCTTTTCTTTAGCTTTCCTCCCACCAAGTGACTAAGGCTTCCAACTGTTAGCCTTTGTAGGCTGTTGAGTTCCCCAGTTATAAGACTGCCCCTTTTGTTGTTTGCCTGAGTCTTTATCTATTGATAGGAGGGGGGAGGGACATCACCATACCAGCCAATTACCAGCTCAACTGTATTCATTCATTCAGTCAATGATAAGGCCAAAGAGGGCTGAAGACTGGAGTAACCTGTGAATAGCTCATTGCATGGCCCAATCTATGCACGTAAAATAACTTTATTTGCTACCTGTTCACTCCCAGGCCATATTCAAAGTGCTTCTACTTACCTTTAACGCTCTAAGTCAGGCATCCCCAAACTCGACCCTTCAGATGTTTTGGGACGACAATTCCCATCATCCCTGACCACTGGTCCTGTTAGCTAGGGATGATGGGAGTTGTAGTCCCAAAACATCTGGAGGGCCAAGTTTGGGGATGCCTGCTCTAAGTAGCTTGGTATGCAGTTACCTAAAGACATCTGTGAACTTTTCCAGTTGTCAGGGACTGGCTAGATGAGGAGGAGTGGCAGAAGTCACCTGACCAAGAGCCCCACACGGAAAGCACAGAAAGAAGGAATTTGAATCTGGATCCTGGTTGTGGGAAACCAGCTGTCTTTACCTGGGGAGTGCAAGGGGTGTGGGGCACCCGGGTGCCAAATTCTCGGGGGTGCCAAATGTATACCTACTGTATACCGGTCCCTCTCGATCAGCGGCAGTGAAAAGCAATGCAGCAAAAGTCCCCCCCCCCATCGCTCTGTTACTTCCTAGCATCAAATATTCCCAACGAGTCAGGAAACAAAAGCAGTTTCCCCCCGCTGTGTCGTTGTTACAGGTGAGCTCAAAAAAAGCTCAATAAAAGTTAATTTGGGGGTGGCTAAACTAAATTTAGGGACCCAGGTGGCACTGTGGGTTAAACCACAGAGCCTAGGACTTGCCGATCAGAAGGTTGGCAGTTCGAATCCCCACGACGGGGTGAGCTCCCATTGCTCGGTCCCTGCTACTGCTCACCTAGCAGTTCAAAAGCACGTTAAAGTGCAAGTAGATAAATAGGTACCGCTCCGGCGGGTTTCCGTGCGCTGTTCTGGTTCGCCAGAAGCGGCTTAGTCATGCTGGCCACATGGCCCGGAAGCTGTACGCCGGCTCCCTCGGCCAGTAAAGCGAGATGAGCACCGCAACCCCAGAGTCATCCGTGACTGGACCTAATGGTCAGGGGTCCCTTTACCTTTAAACTAAATTTGGGGGCGCTGGGCGGATCTTTGCACCCCGGCGGCGCATATGCTAAAGACAGCCCTAGAAACCAGCCACATCCCAGAGGAAGGGATGAGTTGGGAAGTATTGGAGGCAGAGAGCTTGATAGATAATGAAGAAGAGGAAACAGGCAGGTGCCCTAGCACAGGTCAGGGACAGGAGTTAGACTTGGCAGTTCTACCACAGAGCCAGTTTGACAGCTTCTCTACTGACACCTTGCAAGCCCCCACTCTCCAAGGTATTTATTGAAGGTTGCTGAGTAGAGAGCCAGGCAGACACAGAGAAGATCCCTTGGGGCTCACCACAGAATGAGGGAAGTGCCTGACACAGAAGGCTAGGGGGTGAAGGGGGAGCTACAAGCCAGCCTGGACAACTGCTTCACCAAGACAGGAGCAACCTTTAAAAGTCTCTGTTCTTTTGTCCTGCTTTCCTTAATGAAGAAACTCACTGTTAAGTTAGCCAAGTGTTTCACTCTTTTTCTCTGATCTGCAAACGACCGACACCAATGAAGCTGGATGTTCTTCAGAACTGATAGAAGAAAATACATCAACACACAGCACATAGAGAAGCTCCCACAAGATGCATTGATGGCCATGAGCTTGGAAGACTTTAAGAAAATTTATCCTAGCCAGGAAGCTAGAGTTGAACACACATGCAAGTATCATCTAACCTAGTCTTATTCTGGTATTCCATTTTTCTGTTATGAAAATGGAAGTGTCATAGTGGCAGAAAGGATGCGAGGCGAGAGAGTCTTTGTGCTGACCACCTCCATCGCAAGGATCCTTCGGATGGGAGTTGCAGCCAGGAGCCTTATGTGCAGGTGTATTTCAATGCATTGAATAGAATGAAAGTTTATGAGTCATGGCGAAGGGGAGAGCACATGAACAAATTCAACAGGGCTTTGTGTGTTTGTTTGTTTTGTTGCTATTTTGTTAATGTTGCTAACATTGTTTTATAGATATGAATGCTGTCGCACTTTGTGAATCACATAATATGATTTTTGGTGTAACTGATGTTTATCTTATTTTTTAGTTGTTTTGTTAATAGTGTTACATAGATGGGAATTGTTTTATTTGGGATTTACGATTGTTTTACTGATGGTTTGTTAAGTATTCTGTATGATTTATGCTATATTTCTGATGTTCCATTTTGTTATTTTTATCTTTTGTTTGTAAGCCGCTTTGGGGTTTATTTGAATAAAAAGCGGCATGGAAATAGAATAAACTCTGTATCGCCAATTGGAAACCAGAGTTGGAGGTCATACCTTTTCTATTACTGGGGAATGATCAGGAGCTCACCAAGTTAGTGGCTGAATATCTTTATTTGGTTTTTTGTTGACGAAACACATTGCAGGCGTCTGATCTCCCTGGAGACCTTGAGACGTAACGTTAGACTGCATTGCTCCTTTTCATTTGATAAATGTTCTGTGTCACTGGGGAGGTGGTAATTCTGTCTTGATTGCTATGGATGTTTGTATGTGATGCCAATAAAAGGTTTGATGATGATGATGAGAAATAGAATAATACTACTACTACTACTACTACTACTAATAATAATAATAATAGGGTTAGACAAATTCATGGAGAATAAGGCTATCATTGGCTGCTAGACACAGTGGTGATGTTCTACCTCCATAAAGCTGGAGGCACTAATGCTTCAGGATAGCAGATGCTGGGGACAGCAAGAAGGGAGAGTACTACGGTATTGCATTCTGGTTCTGCTTTTGGGCTTCTCATAGACATCTGACTGGCCACTCTGAGAACAGGATGCTGGACTAGATGGCTTCTTGTTGTTGTTTTTTACCACTGAAGTGGAATAGAAATTGATTTATGTATGGTACCACAGAATTAAGAATGTTACTTGCCCCATTAATGGAAATAATCAGAAGTCCCAGCAACGGAAGAATGGATACAAAAACTTATGGACTATGCAGAAATTGCTAAACTTACCGGAAAAATAAGAAATCAAGACAACAAACATTTTTTAAAAATAAAAGAATGGAAATGGTTTATTGAATATTTACAGATAAATTGCGAACAGATAAAAACATTAGCAGGATTGTTGTAACAACCTTCAGTTCTTTAAGAGTATATATTTACAGTAGATAATTAAATGAGCAAGTTAAATGAATTTGGATATGCAGAAGATAATAAAATAAATACATTTAAGGAACCGCAGACAGAGGGGGAAGGAAGTCAAATTTTTATACGTTAAATGGATTGTAAAACTAAGGAAATGTATAAATTTGAAAAGTATAAATAAAAGATTTTTAAAAAAATATGAAGTGGAATAAAACAGAAATTGTCCTTCAAGGGTAAAAAAAATAAAATAAAATAACCCAAAGGTTTTTGTTTAGGTTTGGTTTAACTCCCTGCTTGTAAGTGCTCAAATTTGGCTGCATTGCTCCCACATTAAATGAATAGTTCCGTTTTTGAAAGTAGGCACCCAAATGGAAATTATCTCTGTGGACTCATTTTGCCATTTGCAGAAGCCGAATAGAAATCTCAGTATATATGAGGAACCTTTAATTTTAGTGTTGAAGTCAATAGTTTTGAAGTGACGATTTCCATATATTATGTCACGGTATCCTTCAGCCTTTTCTACCAAGCACTTAAATTCATGCATTTGAAGTCTATCTTCTGTTGAGGTAATGAGGCCGCAACATTTTTTTATTATCTATTATAGTCTAAAGGGGAATGGAAATCTAAGTGGTTCAGACAAGGATTCCTTATTATATATATTTTTCTCACTAAGTAGCTTGATTTACACCCCCCCCCCATATTTTACTTACTTGTAATTTTTGTGTTTTTGAGTAGGTCCTGTTAGTATTAGCACACCATTTCTCCCTTGAGGATGAATCCTGACTGCCAGTTTATTCCACATTTTATTTTAGCCGGTTGGAACCACTAATAGAACTGTTCTTTTGCTTTGCACGCAGAAATAGAAATTGCAACAAGTTCAGCATGCATTAGGTTAGATGCTATTCACAGCTGACTCTGCCCTTGCTCCCATATGTGTCCACTCTCATGCTAATGTTGCAAATGTGTAATTAGTAATTTCCATTGGTTTGCAAAGGGGAAGTTCAGAAATACAATTCTGTTTGCTTGCCCCAGCCTTGCTGCTTGCAGCCACACTGGGGGCGGGGGGGGGGGGGAGATGGCAACTTCCATGGCATGTCAGATAGTAGACTAGTTAACAGTGTTCAAGGGGCATCCTTTCAGAAATCACAGCTGAGTGAATTTTGGAACTTTCCTTCTCTCTGACCTTGAAAATCAGTGTTGCATCTCAGTACTGAAGGGGATTGACGATGGTTTGGTAGATGCCTTTTTGCTCATGGTGTACAAACACATCCGGCTATAGCCTCTGTAAGTGCTATAAAGGGCTGTGCTGAAATTTTTCTAATGAAAACATTCAGTCAATTTCTGGGTAACTGAGAGAGGGTGATGAACTGGATAGAGAAAGGGGGCGCTATTGAGTTGTTGTTTTTATTATTATTATGTATTTTGTGGTTTTATATCTTGATTTTATTCTGTGAACCGCCCTGAGCACCTAGTATACGGGGGTTATATAAATTCAATTAGTAATAATAAGAAAGAAAGAAGGAAGGAAGGAAGGAAGGAAGGAAGGAAGGAAGGAAGGAAGGAAGGAAGGAAGGAAAACCTTTACTACTGCAATCCAATTTATTTACATATTTCTGCGGGATAAGTCACTGAGGCCTGATTCCCCCCCCCCCCAATAATAAAAACTCTTCTATTTCCACAGCCATACCTTTCAGGGGAGAATTTGCAACTGTTTGGCACCATTTTTGTTGAAATTGTCAGATTTTGGTGAAATTGTGACCCCGCAGGTTAGGGGTTTAAAAAAACAAAAACAAAAAACGTTTTTCCGAGGTTAAGTCGTCGAGGCCTGATTTTTTCCCCTGTGATACAAACTTTTCTATTTCTACCGCCAAACCTTTCAGGGGAGAATTTGCAACAGTTTGTCACCATTTTTGAGTGAATTGGAGAACATCAGATTTTTCGTGAAATTCTGACCCGGCGGGTTAGAGTTTTTTTCAAAAAAAATAATTTCTCGGGTTAAGTAGCCGAGTCCTGATTTCCCCCCCTATGATAAAAAGCCTTCTGTTTCCATCACCAAAATTTTCAGGGGAGAATTTGCAACAGTTTGGCACCATTTTTGAGTGAATTGGAGAAGGTCAGATTTTTCGTGAATTTAGGGTTGTTTAAAAAAAAAAATAAAAAAATCCGAGGTTAAGTCGCCGAGGCCTGATTTTATTTCCCTAGGATAATAGCCCTTCTGTTTCCACCGCCAAACCTTTCAAGGGAAAATTTGCAACTGTTTGGCACCATTTTTGAGTGAATTGGAAAACGTAAGATTATTCGTGAAATTCTAACTCCGCGGGTTAGTGTTTTTTTCAAAAAAAAAAAGTTTTTCCGAGGCTGAGTTGCCGAGGCCTGATTGTATTTCCTATGATAAAAACTTTTCTGTTTCCACCACCAACCCTTTCCGGGGAGAATTTGCAACATTTTGGCACCATTTTTAAGTAAATTGGAAAAGGTCAGATTTCTGGTGAAATTGTGACCCGCCGGGTTAGGGATTTTTTTAAAAAAAAATTCCGCAGGTAAAGTCGCCGAGGCCTGATTTTTTGGACTATGATAAAAAGGCTTCTGTTTCCACCGCCAAACCTTTCTGGGGAGGATTTGGAACAGTTTGGCACCATTTTTCAGTGAATTGCAAAATGTCAGATTTCTGGTGAAATTGTGTCCCGCCGGGTTAGGGATTTAAAAAAAAATGTTTTTCAGCGGGTTAAGTCGTTGAGGCCTGATTTTTTGTACTATGATAAAAAGGCTTCTGTTTCCACTTTCTCTTTCTAATACAGTGGGACCTCGACTTACGAGTGACCCGACTTACGTGTTTTTCGACTTCCGAATGACTTCCGGAAGAAAAAAAATGGCCGCCACAACCGAATTTTTCGACTTGCGAAAGGAAGTCGCGGCCGCTTTGAATAGGATTTTTTCGACTTACGAATTTTTGAATAGGATTTCTTCGACTTATGAATTTTTTTCGCTCAATGCATCCCTATGGGGACTCGACTTACGAGTGTTTTCGACTACCAAAGATCGCGTCGAAACACATTATCTTCGTAAGTCGAGGTCCCACTGTATAAATAAATGTGTCTCAATTCAGCTTGTGAATGGCTGGAAGACTTTTTCTAAACACTTTTTAAAAAAGGGTGGAGTGTAGCCTCTAGAGTTACTAATGGCCAGACTAGGACTCAAGGATACTGGGGAAACTGCATGTCCCAAGGGCCCCTGATGCCTGAGACACTGTGACTGGAGCATTTAAAGAGGTAGAGAAGTATTGCGTGAGGAGCAGTTGCTCAGTTTTTTTATCCAAGCTGGATAATCACTTTTGTTTGAGGAAATAGTATTCCATTTGTAATATAGCTGAGCTCCACAAGGTGCACAAGTTTATATTTGGAGGCAGGTAAATGCAAACGTTTGCAACATTGCTATACTTTGCCATCTCATGGAAACAAAAACATCAGGTGGTATAAATTTGGAGTAAACAAGTCATCTTCAACTCTCCTTTCCTCTCCCCACCTCGCTTTTCAGTAATTCTCCAGCTTTTATCTCTCCCAGTGATGTAAGGAGAAACATATAGGTAACTTTATATGAACTGATCATTAAGAAGTAATATCTTTCATAGGGGTAGGGCTGAATTCCTCTCCATGCTCGAGGATTAGAGTTGTCATTTTGCTCCAGCTGAAAACAGTGACTATATCATTTTCCTGGCTCACAGAATAGACATTGCTTTTCCTGGCTCGAGAACAAATTAGCGGGCACAAGGCACTTATTGTTCTGGTTTTAGAACATCTTGGTGGGAACTAGACATTTATTTCTTGGCAGAGTGAGTACTTGGCACTCATTATCCGGATGGGAGTGTTAGGTTGGGGAATGGCACCGTAGTTCCAAACCGCAGGAGCATCTCACACATTGTATGATGGCAAGGCAGCTACAGCTGATACCAGCTCTCTGATGAGGAAGAATATAAGAGGCCTGCTGGATCTGGAGAAAAGCTGATACTACATGAGTTATCATATTTCTTAAGATGCATTGTAGAACAAGGTAGCAGCAGTCCATGACTGGACAACTGAAGGCCGGAGAGCCAAATGTTGCCCTCTAGCCCATCGTCAGGCTTTGGGGAATCAGCTTTCTTCCCCATGGCCATAAATGAGCAGATCAAATGAAAGGGAATTCTTACCAGTTAGATTCTTTAATAATTACAGCGAAGGACAAAAGAAAGCATCTAATCAAAATGACAGTGCTCCCAGTTAAGGTCACCCCCCTCCACCCCTATTAATCTACGTCACTCTTACGTCTTGAATTCTGAGCTTGTACCCTCTGTGCTTTCTCTTCTGAGACTTTCTGAGCTCTTCTTGACCTTGGGCTGAGCGGAGGAATGCTGTCCAGAGACTGTGACTCTGTTAACCCTCTCTCTTCTAATGTTTCCTCTGCTAGCTGTTCCCCAGCCAGTATTTCCCAGCTTCTGCCCTCTGAACTATGCCCCTCTGCAAACCACTGTTCCAAATCTACACTGTCCTCCTGCTCCTGGGAAGATTCAGGAGCAGGGGGACGGGGTGGCTCCCACCATTGTTCCTCAGTACAGCCCTCCTCGGCACGGTCCCTGACACCCATTTTATCTGGCTCTGGGGACCAAACATCCTCCTCAAGCCCTCAGTCACATCCCTCACAATTCCTTCCTCTTATGCTCGTTGAGTGTTTTGGGCTAGCTAGAATGTGCCATTGAGCTCTGATAATGCCTCTTGCTTGCCTGGATGAAGAAAAGAGGGGCGTGTGAGTGTGCGTAGGAACTAGTAGAGCTGTTTGCAGCTCTTCCATCTGCCTGGTGGCTCCAAACTGCCCTGATCTACCCTGGGACACCCCAAGGTCCGCTCTCCCCTCTCTGTATCCACCCCTGAAGCAATTTTGGGGCTCGTGGGGGTGAAGGATTTTTAGAATCCCTATTTAGCATATGGTCAGGAGGATGCAGCAGCAGCAGGAGATGCCGTTTCTCAATCTCCTCCCTCCCAACAGAGAGCAGGTGATTTGATCCTGCTGGTTGCTGCTCCTTCCAGTGTGGTGTAGTGGTTAAGAGCGGTGGACTCGTAATCTGGTGAACCGGGTTCGTGTCCACATGCAGCTGCTGGGTGACCTTGGACTAGTCACACTTCTCTGAAGTCTCTCAGCCTCAATCACCTCACAGAGTGTTTGTTGTGGGGGAGGAAGGGAAAGGAGAATGTTAGCCACTTTGGGTAGTGAAAAAGCGGGATATCAAATCCAAACTCTTCTTCTTCTTCTTCTTCTTCTTCTTCTTCTTCTTCTTCTTCTTCTTCTTCTTCACAAGCCATGCTAGCTGTGTTTTACTTCTACTGTCAGGGCAGTATACCTGTTTCTGGGGATCACAGGTCGAGAGAGAGGTGAAGCCCTTGGGTTCTGCTTGCAGGCTTCCCTAGGGTCTTTGGTTGGTCACTGTGAGAAAAAAGTGTCGTGCTAGTTTGGCTACAGGAGTAATCCAGCAAAGCTGTCCTTACGTTCTTATGGTCTGCTCGTGGACTTTCAGGCCGGCCATGGTTAGAATGCGGGCTCTTCCTACATTTTCATGCAGCCTTTTCCCCACCCCATATATAGATCAATCATCAGACATTTTGCCATTGAGGGTCATGTTTGTTGGGTTTTTTTTTTAATTGAAGAGCCGTAACTGAATCTTCATTGCCAAACTTCTTCCATTCTGGTATAGTTATTTTGGGCTTTGAAGAGAGAAATTAGATTGATGGGTATATCAGCGGAGAGAAGAGAGAACAACATATAAATACCCTAATAGGATCGAATTCTCATTTTGAATGCTAATCATAAAAAGGACCTTAACACGTTGCAGAGACATTAGAACTCATTTTGTGCCTTCCATTTTGTGAATGGTTTTAGAATGGCTGCTAAACTGTCATTCACTAAGCGTTATGAAACCATTCATACATAAGTTGTTCTGCTGTATGATCTTATGATAATTAACTAAATGTAGTTTCCATTGATCATCAGCATAAAAATATCTATAACTCTCCCCTTCCTTAGTCATTTAATTTTCAAGAAAATATTTGTGTGGGCTGCTCCTTTTTTAAAGATTGCAAAATGCAAATAAATAAAAGCATTAATCTTTAAGGATGAGCTCTCCATTATATTAAGAAGCATCCATTTCCCCCCATATTGTAATCCATCCTGCCTTTGTTTTGACATTGTGCAAGTTGGAATTGGATTCTATTTTATAGTTTGCCAAGAAAAACTTCCCTGCTCTTTTAACGACTGAAACATGATCAACAGGTTCGCATGAAATTTCTGTTGCTGGACTGCAGTATCTGAACCTGCAGGTGTGAAACTGAATGTATGAAAAGGGATTATTGTCCCTGGCAAATGATAGGACAGACAAGGGCTGACACGGGATATGTCCAACACAACTGGGACGCCCAGTATATTTTATGGGATCGAGCTGCCCTCCACTTTCTGCTTCTTATCAGAGGTGTGTATTTGGAGAGAGGAGGCAGCATAGTGGATTCAATCAATGTCAATAAGGGTGTAGTCTAACCTACCTTAGCGTAGTCACACTACATGCCACTAAAGGGAGCTAGTATAAGCTCAGCTACCCTCACCCTACCTGCCAGGTCCTGCAGCAGATGCCTGAGGAGTGAAGATGGAATGGTGGATGCCATCAGCCTTGTAGAGATGACAGATGGAATTGTTGATTCCTTTATGTGACCCCCAGTGTTCTGCTAAAAGTCTTCAGCAACACAGAGGTGCTCTCCCTTTGCCGCTCAAAATGAAGAGGTTGGCTTTGGAGGGGGGAAGCTACCTTTTATAAGCCAGCCTCTCCCCTCTTTGTTTGGCTAGCCCTGACTGAAGCCACCTGAAACATCCCAGGCTTCTTCACACTGGCAATGCGCGTGGAGCAAATTCACCCCAAATATAAGGCAGAAGAGTGACAATCTGACAAGTGCAATAAGGATGAGAACAGTAGTGGGGAACCTCAGGCTTGGCGGGGGTCCTAATTTGGCCTGTGAGGTCTTTTCCCAAAAAAAAACCATACCCACCTGTCCCACAACTCATGTCATCTACTGTTTATGATATGAGGTGTGGGATGGGTAAATATGTGACCCACCCTATTTTTGTGATTTTATCCTTTGTAACTGTCAGTTGTAAAATTATTTTTCATGTTGCATTTTCAATTCTTGTAACCTGCTCTGTGGCCTTAGAGGTAATAAAATAATAATGATAGTTGTTGTTGTGATCCATCTGTCTTAAGAGATAATAGACTGTGCCTCCAGAGGTGATACAAAACTGTTGTGTTAGCAGTACTGACATGACCCACAAACCTGGGCAGTGTGTATGGAGGTCCAGGGCTGCCCAGATGACAAGAACCCTCCTCTCAGCCTTGCTGATGTGGTCTAAAGGAAACTGGAGCAATATTTTTGGCACCAGCTTGGCTGCAGGAGTTGCCAGAAGAAGGCGTACAAGATGCCATCCAACCGTCTTAGAGACAGCACTCCAGATTTGTGCAGGGGGTACTCCTTGGCCTTTTATTCTCCTGAAGATATCCCGCAAGACACTGCAGGTTTGTGATCAGTGTTTTCCTTCTGCTAGATGAGCTAACTTCCTAGGTTGATGAGCTTCATCTGCCCCTCACTTCCCTCTACAGCAAATGCAGATACCGCCTTCTTGACTGTTGAATCCACTATTGGTCTCATCCACTCAAATCAAATCAAATCAAATCAAAGTTTATTGCGTTAGCCATTTGGCCATAGCACAAGTAAGAAGTCCCGGCAGTAGCCTGCCATTCTTATACATCTGCGAACATCAGGTATAAAATTATGGTAAATAAAACAGGTATGATAAAAACAATAGCAATTATGTAAACTATTGGAAAGTTTACAAGTCCAGGGCTAAAGGAGGTTAACCTATCAAGGTAGCCCTGAGTTTCAGGGCCTGCAGGATATAGATGGCCATGCCACGAGTGACTATGGGATTGGCATCCACCAATAGATATTTCAAGCGGTCATCTTCCATGGCAATGGTCGGAGGAATTAGTAGCAGGAGCCTCGATCTTATTGAGTCATAGAGAGGGCAGTGGAAGAAAAAGTGGGTAAAGTCCTCTATCTTTCCCCTGTTGCACGGACAAAGGCGAAGGTCGAGAGGAGTGTTGGAGAATATGCCCTGTAGGAATGCTGTGGGAATGGAGTGAAAGCGGGCAAGTGTGAAAGTCTCATCCACTCAATCCATTGGAGCCTGTCTTTACAAGCAGTGGAAGAAGACGAAGAAGAAGAAGAAGAAGAAGAAGAAGAAGAAGAAGAAGAAGAAGAAGAAGAAGAAGAAGCCATCATAATCTTAAAGTGTGCTACAGAATTGTTCCTTGGTGTCAGGCTTCAGGGAATCAGATCCTTCCCACGGTGGCAGCCAAGAAGTACCGGTAGAGAAACGATAAAAGTTCTTCCAAGCAATTTACACAATACCATAATTCACAGAGAGTGATGAAGGAATGCAGTCTTCCCTAAATAATAGAATTGCTCCAAGTAAAGTCCCACCTCCCTACGTCTCTCCTATTATACGTCATCCCTGTGTTGGCTAATCTGAGCTTTCTGTCTCTGAGCTCTCTGTTCTACTACCCTCAAGACATGCCTGGTCCTGGGAGAGGAGGGGTCAGGAATGCTTTCCAAGGACACTGAGTCTGTCAGCTGTCTCTCTCCTGGTTCTTCTTCTTCTTCTTCTTCTTCTTCTTCTTCTTCTTCTTCTTCTTCTTCTTCCTGCTGTTCCTCTTCCAATATTTCCCATCTTCTACCCTCTGCAGCCTCTGAACTATGCCTTTCTGCAAACCACTGTTCTAAATCTATACTGTCCTCCTGTTCTCAGGAAGCTTCAGGAGGAGGGGTGCTCCCCACCATTCCTCCCCATTCCAGCCCCTGACATCTGGTGACCAGGATTAATGGACAGTGCCAACCCTCCAGCACTGGGATTGGCCACACTAGGAATCAGATTAGTGTAGCCTGAATGTAGGGCAGAAGCCAAGTGTGCAACACCGCCATACCTGTGCCACTCCACCACTCACTGCTTCACATTACGATGACCTGACCCATGTGGCTCTCATGGGTTGCAAGGGTAACTTCTGAAGCAGGAAGCCTGCTATTAGTATGTAGCCTCCCTGCATGATTTGGAACCTTGGAATATCAGGGTTCTAAATTTGGAACCTTGGAATATCAAGGTTCTAAATCATACTGGGAGTTGTGTTTTTTTATTGTTGGATGTTTAAGACGAGAGCAATAGTCAGCTCCAGTCGACTCTTGAAGAGGAAAACATTGTTGCCATAGAGCTGCATTCAATCGTACATTCATACACCATTAACTGCATTAATTTCTACCAGTGTGTATTTTTAGCAAGGATATTTGAATCTCCTCTTAACCCCAGGATTCTTAACTGCAGGACCTTTCCCTTCCATCTGCAGTGAGCGAGACATTTGCATGCAAAGAAAACATGTGTTCTACATGAAACACAAATAGTCCAATGCAAAAAGAGAAGGAAGGAAGGAATGTTAATATGATCAGTCATAATGAATAAATATAACATAATGAAGGGAACCCAGGGTTGCAGCCATTTTGCTAATGACCATCTTGAATATAGTATGTGATTGAGAGAAGTGGCCTTATTTGGTTACTATTGCTAAACATAACAAAACACTTCTTGCATTCTTCTATAAATTCCATGCCCCAGCATTACTTGCCTGTGTTGATGGTTGTTTTTCAATGTGTTATCCAAACTAATGCCCCTTGTGCAAGTTAGAAATAAAAAACATGATGCCCTTCAGATGATATTGGACCACATCTCCCATCATCCCGCTGCCTAGGACTAACAACAGCAGGAGAGCATCACGTTTACTACCTTTGCTCCAAGACATAGTTATCCAATACCTGTATCCCACTGAGCCTCTTGGACTTGCCGATCAGAAGGTCGGCAGTTCGAATCCCCACAGTGGGGTGAGCTCCCATTACTCTGTCCCAGCTGTGGACAAACGCTGGCTCCCTCAGCCTGAAAGCGAGATGAGCATCGCAACCCCATAGTCGCCTTTGACTGGACTTAACCATTCGTTAACTTTAACTTTACCTTACATTATGGGTAGCTGGAATCTTTGCTGGAGGTCTTCATCAAATACCCTTCCCTAAAATGAGAGGAGATTTTTTGGCTTTGGAGGTAGGAGAGAGACAGCAGGAGAAGGAGGTTTAGAGAATCCTCTGAAGGTTTTTTTTTTTTTTTTTTTTAACCTTCAAAGGTTATCTTTTATTTGGGGGCAAGCACCAGGCTGCCCTTTAATTTCTGACTTGGTGCTTGACCATCTTTCTGTCAGAGAATCTCTGGTGGGCCACCATAGTTAACAGGATGGGCTCTGTTTGGTTCTTTAGAACATAGGTAATCTGCCCTGCATTTTGAGCTTTAACATTTGTGTGCATGATCTTCCTTTGGGGAATGTGAAACCTTATTTCGGCTTTCCATTTCCTCCATTCATAGAATTTATTTAACTTTTTTCATTTTTATAATGCTTTTCTATCCTGTAACAATTTCCCATGGGGGTTCACAACATAAATATAAAATAAGGATTCTGTTAAAACCAGCCCTGGCAATAAGAACAATATAACAGTAAAATATGTATACCTGAAGGAGCGTCTCCACCCCCACCATTCAGCCCGGACACTGAGGTCCAGCGCCGAGGGCCTTCTGGCGGTTCCCTCACTGCGAGAAGCAAAGCTACAGGGAACCAGGCAGAGGGCCTTCTCGGTAGTTGCGCCCGCCCTGTGGAACGCCCTCCCATCAGAGGTCAAAGTGATTAATAACTATCTAACATTTAGGAAATACCTGAAGGCAGCCCTGTTTAGGGAAGTTTTTAATCTGTAATATGTTAATGTATTGTTTTGTTTTGTTTTTAATATTGCTGGAAGCCGCCCAGAGTGGCTGGGGAGACCCAGCCAGATGGGCGGGGTACAAATAATAAATTATTATTATTATTATTATTATATTTAAAAGCAAGAATAAAAAATTGCACCAGTCAACAGCAAAATCTTCATTGTAGAATCATGAAATTAGGTGGCCAGGTGCCTATCAGCTTGGAAAAATGTGGATTTTACAAATGCTTCATAAATAAAGTTCCCGTGAAGGAATTCACATCTTTGGCAAAGACATTTCTAGCTCCTGGATCCTCTGAAGAATAGAAAAGGTAAAGGTAAAGGGGAAAGGACCCCTGGATGGTTAAATCCAGTCAAAGGCGACTATGGGGTTTCAACACTCATCTCCCTTTCAGGCCAAGGGAGCCAGCATTTGTCCACAGTGAGCTTTCTGGATCATGTGGCCAGCATGACTAAACTACTTCTGGTGCAATGGGACACTATGGTGGAAACCAGAGCACACGGAAGCAACGTTTAACTTCCCTCCACAGCAGTACCTATTTATCTACTTGCACTGGCGTGCTTTTGAATTATTAGGTTGGCAGGAGCTGGGATAGAGCAATGGGAGCTCACCCCATCGTGGGGATTTGAACCACCAACCTTCCAATCAGCAAGCCCAAGAGGCTCAGTGGTTTAGACCACAGTGCCACCCACATCCCTCATTATGTCCCCATAATGTATGGAAACATAGGAGCCAACTGAGGGGCTGAGGTCCCTTCACTCCACCCCCATAAAATATTTGAGGGGGCTGGGTCCCCCCAAAGTGAATGGGCACTGCCATTCAAATGGAGCGTGTGTGCCACATCTTGTGGGGCGGGGCATACCTGGGGGCCCCCCAATATTTTATTCAAGTTGGCATCTCTGTATGGGCATCATTTTCATATGTGAAATCATGGGTCTTGTCTAGCCCAACTCCTCGTTGATGAAAAGAAGCTCTTAATGTCATTTGTGGTGGATGGGAAGCCTAGTAGTCTTCATTGGATGCTGCTTCATACCAGCTGCTATCCTGTTGTGCTTTCCCAATATGTTGTGAAATTTTTTTTGCTATAGGAAGTGGTGGCATGGTGACAGCATCCTAGGACAGAGTGTGTGAACAGAGTCAAGGAAGTGGACTTGATTTTGCTTGCAACTATTTGAAGAGGGTTTCCATAAATGGCTGGTGGGTTGTCTTTGTCTTGCTGAATCACAAGCTATGCAGGCTTACCACAGAGTGTCGCAAGTAGCTAACATGAGTGAGACAGTTGCAAAAGATATCTGAAGAATCAAAATCAACCACATTTCCCACAGACCACATACAGTACGCAAAGAGTTATTTAATGCCTAGGAGTAATATTGATTTCTTTTTTCTGCTGACAAGCTATTTCAGAAGAAGGAGAAGTGCCTTTATTGTAACCACTGTCAGGATTGTTGAAATATGTCCTGTTAAATGAATTTCCTAACTGTTACCTCTCTTGGTATTCCTAATTATTTGTTTCAATTAGTGTTAGTGCTGCTGAGACAAAATATTACACTAGCAGCAGGCTATAAAAGTATTGCCTTGGCACTGTAAGGGAATACCTTTTATTGTGAATGCAAGTATTTTGTAGAGTAGTGAGGATAATACTAATTGGTCACAGACAATGAGGTATAACATTTCAGTTTTGGAGAATAAGTACATTTTCCCATATTTTCTTCTGCAGTACCTTTATCCAGGATAAGATAATATAGCTCAACTAAAAAAAATGAATTGGGGTTGGTAAGAAATGGATTTTATGCTTACACTGAGTGACCTAATTAGACTTGCCCCAATTAGAAATTAAATGAATATTCTCCAATATTCAAGATTAATTGTCATTTTTAGACTTGTCACTCCATTTTTGTATATTACCGGGAATTATTTTTATTTATTTATCAAAGTATTTTTTGTGCAGTCCTCTCATAAAATATTAGGGTGAGGTACAGCATTAAATATTATAAATGGAAATGACAAAGATTGTTTACTGATTATTATTTTTTTAAAGGAAATTGCCACAAAATTAAATTGCATAGGTGTCAGATTAAGTTGTTCACCGATAAAGTAAGTGGGTGGGGGAGAGACTGTGATTCTATATACAAAGGAGAGTGGAGACAAATTCTGCCGAAGGGTCGCCCCACCTTAAGGTCAACTTTCATGATATTTTCCCTAAAGTGTGGTATCTGAAGAAGAGTGCATGCACACAAAAGCTCATACCAAGAAAAAACTTAGTTGGTTTCTAAGGTGCTACTGCAGGTAATTTTTTTTTATTTTGTGAAAAGAGAGAGTGTGTATATAATAATTTATATCTCACCCTTCATCAATTGTGCCCTCAGGGCAGCTCACAATACTATATCAATGCAAGTGATCAGAATTTAGGATATGAATAGGCAACCATCCACCCACACTGCGTCTTGATTTGCACATGGCCTCTGTTCCTTGGCCCTGTCTCCTGTGTGGTAGTTAGGCTTAGAAATAAAAGCTCCTATTGGCTCTAATTTGGCTTGGGGTAGTATGACTTAGTGGTTTGATGTCAAGTATCTACCTCCTCCCCATCAGGCATAAATTCTCATCTTTGGATGGTAGAATATAGTTTTTATCTCCAGTTATAATCTGAAGGATATCTACATTTGGCATTCTTCGATGCAAACCAATAGGTATGCATGTTGGTCCACTGGGAAAAATCCAAGAGCCACAGCAGGATTTTATTAGGGTCAACCAAAATGTCAAAAAGAGATGAGCAATCTTTCAAATTACTCAGAGCTTTATCCAAACTCAGGAAGTGTGGGGGAGAGAGGCCTGATGAAAGTCCCTAAATCTGCAAAGAGTAGCAGTCTTGAGAGAGAGAGAGAGAGAGAGAGAGAGAGAGAGAGAGAGAGAGAGAAAGCAGAAGGAATTGTGTTGACTTAGATTAGCCTCTGCTAGGTGCTAAACTAAAAGTTAGGCTTCGAAATAAAAGCTCCCATTGGCTCTAATTTGGCTTGAGGTGGGGGGGAGTTCACATTAAAACAAACAAGAGCTTATTTCCAAACCTAATTGTCATACAAGTGCCAGAGAGTCAGCTGGAGAGAGAACTCTTTCCTGAATGGAAAAAAATAAATCCCTCCCATGCAGCAATTAACTCAGGGAGGGGGAAACTCCCATTAGTGTAAATAGAAACTTTCTTCTAAGCTTAATAATTGCATTGGGCAGGAATTTTCTTTGGGGTTACAGCTGGGATGGGGGAAGAGACAGAAAACTCCTGTTGCTGTGTGTGAATGGATGCATTTGGGCAGATGGATGGGGTTGTCCTGTCCTGGCAAAGCAGAACCCATAGGCAAGTAAAGAGGGTACAAATCCAGAAAGCAGTCTGTAGCAGAATGAGAAGACTGGCAAGGTTTCAACAGGCCTAGGAGGGAGGTTGAGAGCTTTTTCTTCAGGACCCTGGACAGAGCCCATAGACTAGACAGCTTCTTTACAACTAAGCCTTTGTATGTTCCCACAGTAGAGACTTTAAGAAGAGTCCTTTGGCCTGGAACTTGGAGCCAAGCATTCCTTTATCTGTCCAAGGGCTTATGCCTAGAACACTGCAAGGTTGGGACACTAGATAGACCTTTGCTTGGGGCCTGCAGTATCTGATAGGGGGTCATGATGGGTCTGTAGCACAATCATCCATCAGCTCCACTGGCCCCATAGTAACTGATTTGGTAAATGCTGGATTCTGTTATGGCAGGTGGGAATAGGTGGGAACAGAGGTGTTTGTGTGACTGAACAGGAGTGTGTGTGTGTGTGAATGACTAGATGGGGTGTGTGAATGGAAGTGTGGGTGTAAATGGATTGTGGGTGTGGATAGATGGAATTTGTGCATTCAGGAAGCTTGAGTATGCATTCAAGTGTGGGTACTGGAAGTTCTGACTCAGTGTTGAGACAACATGGGGGAAAGATGAGGAATGGGAAGAGCGAGAGAATTTCAACTTAATCTCATCACTACTATTGAGAAATTTTTAATGTCTGGTGTTTTACAATTTCTTATGTGCTGTAAGCCACCCAGAGTGACTGGGGAAACCCAGCCAGATATCATCATTATCATCATCACTACTGCAGCCACCCCCCACCCATTCCTTATTATTCAGTTTTCCTACAAGTTACAACTTTTGCTTTCCTGCTGATACTCCTAAAACTTCAAACAAGGTCAAAGGATTGTTTAAGACCTGAATAAGCTGCAGGTTCAAATTGTATGCTTGGAGTTGTTAAAATTCTCTCTTAAGAACACAATCGCTACCGCCACCCCCACTTTCTCTCTTAAGACTCTTAAGAGGGTTATATATTTTGAGAACTGCTTGTCAGTGGTGGGGTGGGGAGTCCTCTCTCTCCCTCCCTAAAACAGAATGTAGTGATGATGCAGCCCTCAAAACATGGGCACCCTTAAGAAAATCTTACTCTCAATTGAAAAAGAAAGTTTCCCTACCCTTAATTTAGGAACTGTCAGCTGTCAAGCAACTTTGTGGGGGAAAGGGTTAAGGTACTCCCATAAACCCTTCAGTCATATTGATAAACAAAGAGTAAACCTGAATTTGCCTTCTATGAAAATACTCTTTTTTCTTTTAGCATGCAGTTTAGTTTAAAGTGTCCCAAGCCTCAAGGTAAGGGACCCAGGTGGCGCTGTGGGTTAAACCACAGAGCCTAGGGCTTGCTGATCAGAAGGTCGGTGGTTCGAATCCCTGCGACGGGGTGAGCCCCCGTTGCTCGGTCCCAGCTCCTGCCCACCTAGCATTTCGAAAGCACGTCAAAGTGCAAGTAGATAAATAGGAACCGCTCTGGCGGGAAGGTAAACAGCATTTCCGTGCGCTGCTCTGGTTCGCCAGAAGCGGCTTTGTCATGCTGGCCACATGACCTGGGAGCTGTACGCCAGCTCTTGGCCAGTAAAGTGAGATGAGCACTGCAACCCCAGAGCAGGGGTTCCTTTACATTTACCTTTTTAAGCCTCAAGGTGGGGTGGGGGGGTTTGAGATTCCCACTTGCCAAAAACGGGCTTCATTTTATAAACAAGAAGTTGCTATTTTCTTCATTCCACCCACACAAAACAATGAAAAATATATATTGAGAAAAAGGGATTTGCTTCTAAGACTGTATTGTAATTCCTGCAGAGAGGAAGAGGTGCCATCTGGTAATAACACAGGGGCTGAGCATGAATGAACAATAACAGAGAAGTAAATGTAAATAGGCACTGCATAGCATTTTGCTTTCCTGGTTGTTTATATTAAATAGATTCGTAATGAGCTGGAACCTTTTGCTTAGGTTGGTGTTTTGTAGTTGCTCCACAGAGACTGCCACTTTGGGGAATATGACTCACTTGCCTATTAGACTGAAAACCTTACCAGACCAAACTAAAACTTCAGTTTGGAGGGTTTCTCAACAGAGAGTGTACTAAAATGCAGAAGTATGGGAGGGGTGCCAAATAATTGAAATACTATTGCAATTTACTACATGAAAAATGGGTGGGGACATTAATTGCCTGTGTGTATTAACTTTTCTAATATGATTGCTTCATCAATGAGTTCCATTTTATATCCAAAAAGGAATTTGTGTCAGGGAGATTATGAGAACGGAGAGTTTCTACTGATGGATGAGGTATACATTTCTTAAATATATACAGTACATTGGCTCACCCTTTGGATTTCTTCATACTTGCATGCTCATCAATCGATGAGTGCAGCAACAAGTGATGATTTGCATGTGAAGATGTGATCACTGATCAACTGAGCTTTCATATTGTCGCAGCAATTATGCTTTCCAGTTGAGAGTCAATCTACATGCTCAGCTGTGAATGGATATTAAGTGACAATCGTATGTGTAAAGTAGCCCACAGTCATTGCAACATCAAGAGTTTGACATACTTGTAGAACGGATCATGACAGATGACAGACCTTTCATTCCATTTCTTATCAGTTCAATGAATTGTAACTTTTACACAGAGTAGATCCATTGAAATCAATGTACCTAATATAGTTATGGTCATGAATTTCATAGGGTTTACCCTGAGCAAAAGTTAGTTGAATACAACCAATACCTTTTAGTTGAATCAGTTTATACAGTCAGCCGTTGATCATCAGATAAATATGCAGATAAATCCAATGAAGTGTGTGTGTGTGTGTGTGTGTGTGTGTGTGTATGTGTGTGTCTAATATGTTCCATCCATGGGGTGGAGGAAGGGAGATTGGGAGGAGCTATATTTTGGAAGTCAGTAATAAGGAATGAAGGGACACGGGTGGGGCTGTGGTCTAAACCACAGAGCCTAGGGCTTGCCGATCAGAAGGTCGGTGGTTCGAATCCCCACAACGGGGTGAGCTCCCGTTGTTCGGTCCCTGTTCCTGCCAACCTAACAGTTCAAAAGCACATCAAAGTGCAAGTAGATAAATAGGTACCGCTCCAGCGGGAAGGTAAATGGCGTTTCCGTGCGCTGCTCTGGTTCGCCAGAAGCGGCTTAGTCACGCTGGCCACATGACCTGGAAGCTGTCTGTGGACAAACGCCTGCTCCCTCAGCCTATAGAGCGAGATGAGTGTTGAAACCCCAGAGTCATTCGCGACTGGACCTAATGGTCAGGGGTACCTTTACCTTTAATGAGGAATGAAGATGATTAAAGTAGATGGAATGTGTATTGGATATGGAAGGGGAAGGATATCAGTAAGGGATCACATGGTCTGAGTGACAAGACAGATTATTGTTTTGGCAGCAGAATTCTATACAGAAGTGAGGCAAATAAGATGTAACCGAGGAAGACTAAGGAGAGAAAGCTTGCAAGTTAAGGTAGGAGATGGGTGAGTCAGAATTTTAGTGGAAGAGCAGAGAACAATGTGTAGAGTTTTGCAGTTTTTGAAAGGGAGAAGCAATATGACTTGCAGAAAGGTCACAGCCACATTTAAGCACTCTTAAAGCACTTTAACAGTCATGGTTCCCCCCAAATAATTCTGGGAACTATAGTTGTTAAGAATAACCAGAGTTGTTAGGAGACAACTCACAAATCTATAATTACCAACACTCTTAACAAACTGTAGTTCCCTGGCTTCTTCAGAGGAAGCCATGACTATAAAAGTAATATAAGAGTGCTTTAAATTTATGTAGTGGGTGTGACCAAAGATTAAATGTATGAAGCAAATAAGACAGGGAAATCAAAGGTAAATCAACTGCTGTGGGCCTGGTCCAGGCATTCCCAACCTGCGGCCCTCCAGATGTTTTGGCCTACAACTCCCATGATCCCTAGCTAACAGGACCAGTGGTCAGGGATGATGGGAATTGTAGTTCAAAACATCTGGAGGGCCGAAGGTTGGGGATGCCTGGCCCGGTCTATATTGCAGATGGTGGCACTGAGTATTTCAAAGGATATGGAGGGTGATCATAGATAGGGAGGTTTTGGAAGAAAGGAAAGTAATTCACTTTTGGACTTGCTGAGTTTGGGAAGGCAATAAAACATCCAGTTAGATATATCAAATATATATGCAGAGATGCAGGAATGATGGGAGAGAAGTCCATGATAGGGATCACGATTGAATCATCCCTATCATACCCACACATCAGTATCTAGAGAGTATACACTGAAAGACCACATCACCTGCTTAACAGAGAGAGTCTATACCATAAAAAGAGCCATTGGTTTTTGGTATACTCTGGAGACAACACATGACCCAAATGTTAACATGTTCCTAAATGAAATTCCATCAAAGCTGCCCACAATTTTATTTCCTTTTCAAAATTTCATTGCACAAGTCACGGTATAAAGAAAGGTTAAATATGGCCAAAGAGTTAGAAACAGTGGCATCAATTACAACATGAATATTTTGCCCTAGAGACAAGAAGATAGCAACACATTACATTACTTAAAATGTAATCACTCATCTTATCTGTCAGAAATTGCCTTCTTTCTCCTTTATCCAATCACACAGCTGTGTGTGACCAGAGTTAGGAATGTTTCTTCAATCATTAAGAGTCTGCTTGGAATAACAGCCATTAAAAAGAAGATACCCAATTTGCAAGTTGAAAATATATATACAAATTAGGCTCAGTGAATGGCCTGCCATCTTCTTCATTTAAAAATAAATAAATATTGCTCTCAATAAAGAGTTTCTGTAATGCCACTAGTACATCTGTTGTGTCTTCTGGATCATATTGATCTCTACAATAATGTTCTTCCTGGGGAGTGGGGGCGGGGTGTTCTTCCTGAGCCTGGTAATATTAATTCTACACATGTATCTCCAAGGGCGGTAGATTGTGGGGTGTGCATGTGAATCTTCTTCCTCCATCTCTATTTTGCTGCTGTTCTGGATGACCTACTGCCACTGGAGGCAGTGATTTTACTATGAGCTGAGCCTGACCTAGAAGATCAGTACGTCTTCTTCTTTGGCGATCCCTCGTAGTCAAATAAGATTGTCTTCCATAAATACGGTTTTAAAAGTGAGTCCGTAAGTGACTGTGGAGGCCAATTCTGGATCCACACGTCCTTCCACAGTGGGGACATAGGTTTCCAGGCTGGAGTTGATCATGGTGAGGGTTTGCCAAGCATGCCTTCCTCTTAGCTCATTCCTCCCCTTCGTCCTGAGTTTGAGCGTCTTCAAAACCCATGACACCTTTGGTAAAGGCTGTTCTCCAATTGGAGTGCTCGCAGGCCAGTGTTTCCCAGTTGTTGGTGTTTATACTACTTTTTAAAGATTTGCATTGAGAGAGTCTTTAAACCACTTTTGTTGCCCACCAGCATTACACTTTCCATTTTAAAGTTCGGTATAGAGTAGTTGCTTTGGAAGACGATAATCAGGCATCCGCACAACATGACCAGTCCAACAAAGTTGATGTTGAAGAATCATCGCTTCGACACTGGTGATCTTTGCTTCTTCCAATACACTGGCATTAGTTTGCCTGTCTTCCCAGGTGATGAATCCATAGGCCCCATATGCAGCTGAATTCCTGCTTCATCCGAAAAGAGCTTGCATATTGAGGACCAAGGAGATGAAGGTTTACAAAAACTGTGAGCACTGAGGAGCCTTCATCTGAGGTGAATTTCCTGGTGGCAATGAAGTACGAAAATTGCACACACAAGATGGTGGTAGCATACAGAGGAAGGGTTCTTGTTGACACCTGAGGGAAGTTACTTCCCTCAGTACATCCAATGACCCATGTGCACATCCGATGCAAGGAGGAGAGCAGGACTGTGCCCATCACCCACTACTTTGATAGTCGCCTGTTCAGTGCAGTGCTTGAAAGAAGACTGTATTGTAGAAATAACGGAGGACGACACGGGAGTTGAATGCATGTGAGCTGTGCAAGAGCAAGCAACCTGCCGGCTAGCTTTGCAGAGCCTCATTTTATTGGCAGAAATCAACAGTTGGAAACAGTAGTGAAACCACCCTGAATTTAACATATTTCCAGCAAGGGCACATTTCTAGCGTTAGCGATACACGTGTCAGACCAGTGCTTCCCCCAAATGTCCCCCTGATACTCGAAAGTCTGCTTCACTCGTCACGCTCTAGCCAAGTGAAACATTAGCAAAGCTTTCTGCGAGGGAGGAAAAGGTCAGGGAGTGGGCATGGCGGCTAGACACGCTGTGGCATGTCTTATGCTGAGGTGGGGGTATGCCCCCACGCTGCATCCGCCATCCCCACAGTATGGGCATGCCATATCACATATGCTGTATGTAGAAGAAGAAGAAGAAGAAGAGTTTGGATTTGATAACCCGCTTTATCTCTACCCTAAGGAGTCTCAAAGCGGCTAACAATCTCCTTTCCCTTCCTCCCCACAACAAACACTCTGTGAGGTGAGTGGGGCTGAGAGACTTCAAAGAAGTGTGACTAGCCCAAGGTCACCCAGCAGCTGCATGTGGAGGAGCGGAGACGCGAACCTGGTTCCCCAGATTACGAGTCCACCGCTCTTAACCACTACACCACACTGACACTGTATGCAGGTTCTCCATCTAACCAAGAACCTTGCATGATTGAGGTTTCTGTTGTGGTGGAGAGCTGTTTGTGCACTGGTTCCTTTTGCAAATGCCACACTAAACATGTGGATATTTTGGGCAGACCTGCTGGGGCATATGAGGTTGGGGGCAGAGGCAAGTGGGCCCAGTTTATCTCCTTCATATATTGGATGTACAGTTGGAAGGTGGATGGCAGAACTTCCTGTCTGTATGGGCAAAGAGGTGGAAGGAGAAGGATTGCAGTTTATGTCTTCATCAGAAACACGACATGCTTTATCACTTTTTTTTTTTTTAGCTCCTTTAGCGCTGAAGAAATTCGCAATAACGCATTAGTCATATTGGCACCTGATAGTAATGGAAATATGCAAGAGCACAGCAGTATAGTAAATGAGCCATGTAGTAATCCCAAGTCAGTTATTTATTTTTGGAAGTTAGCAATTATGATCTCTGGCGTAACACAACCACTTATTCCATATATTGTCAGCAACAGAGATGAGAGGAATGTTATAGGGGCTGGATCAAAATTTACCAGAGAATGATTTTATGATAAATGTTTGAAATTTTTCTTCTTCTTGTTGTTGTTGTTCAGTCGTTCAGTCGTGTCCGACTCTTCGTGACCCCATGGACCAGAGCACGCCAGGCACACCTATCCTTCACTGCCTCTCGCAGTTTGTCCAAACTCATGTTAGTAGCTTCGAGAACACTGTCCAACCATCTCATCCTCTGTCGTCCCCTTCTCCTTGTGCCCTCCATCTTTCCCAACATCAGGGTCTTTTCTAGGGAGTCTTCTCTTCTCATGAGGTGGCCAAAGTACTGGAGCCTTAACTTCAGGATTTAGTATTATTGAAGGAAGCTATTGGCTTGGCCTCTGCTTCTTCCACGCCTCCTCTCTTAGTCCACTGCTTTCTTTATACACCAATCTAACCTAGCAATTCATTTTCATTCATTTAACTAAGCCAACATTTCTTGGAAGATAACTTTCTGAGATATTTTCTGTTATGGTCATCCTCAAATTGTCAGAGAATCCACACACGCACTCCTGAGAATATTCAGTACATTCCCTACACAATTTTGCCACTCACAAATAGGATGGCAATCTACTTTGTCTTGGCGTGGGAGCAGGGATATTGGCAACCATTTCCCCCTCTAAAATGCCCCAGAAAAATGCCACAAGTAGGTAGTCTGGGGAAAAGGAAACAGCAGGGACTGTGCTAGGGAAAATGAATACTACTCTCTCTGACGATTATGGTGCATGTGGGGAAGAGGAAAATGAAGAACTGCTGTTGCTATCAGCAGTGAGTGTGGGAATGTTCAGGGTGGCAGGACAGGATATATTGTTTATTAATATCCTTCCTAACTTATGCTAGCAAGTTCCTTTATGAAGCAGAGTTGCATTCCCCCTTTTATATGCACAGCAATAGCTGGTTGCAGGTTCATGTGAGCTTCTCACTATTATACAATTCAATCCTTCTCAGATTGAATTGTATGTTCCTGGTAGGTTCCCTTAAATCCCTCTTAAAAGAATAAAGATGCCACAATCTTATTCAAAGTCAATAAAAGAAGTTTACTCACATCAGTTCACAGTTGGATTCCTGAAGGCAGACTTAGTTACAAATATGTACATGTGGATCTACCCCATATGGGGGAATAATCCTGGTGCTTCTGCTAGCTGAAAGCTAGCAGAGCAGTCCTAGGTAAAAGCTGGTCAAACAATGAAGGAAGTAAAAAAGAAGGAAGTGGTGCTGCATGACTCGTCCTTTTGTTACCTGGCCAGGTAAGGTCACGCCCACCTTCTATCACATGAAAAAGGAAGGATGCTCCAGCCAGGAGGAACAGGAAGTTTTGACTGGCTGGACCAAACATTCCCTCGCATGTATTCTCTAGCATTACAAGGAATGTTGTACTTGACTGCCTCTCATGGGTCACATCCCAGAGTGAGCAGTCTTCCTGAATTGTGCTTTCTCTGGAAAAACTCAGAGAAATCACTCCAGCTTGCCACTCAAATATGGGTCTGCAAATCTTACCGGCTATTTGGTCTCAGACCTTCATGAAAATTAAGATAAAAGAATAACTCCCAAATCAAGATCAGCAGCTGAGAACAGGAAAAACAACAACAACAAGAAGAAGACTTCTTAGTAGAATGAGGAAAAGAAAGTAGCTCTAGACAAACGTCTGAAAGAATGAGAGCTACAACAGAAGAGTTATGGGTTGTTTTTTTCCTGATTAATTGTTCTTTCCCCAATTAATCTCACTTCAGAAAAGGAAGGAACACAAAGAAAGGCTTCGTCGTTGAAGAATACATTGCTAAATTCACATTGGGGACCAATGTTGGTGAAAATGTGGATTGTGAATGTTTTTCATACATTTTAGAAAGACTGCAAGAAAACTGAAGTATTCCAATTGAACAAAAATGTGTGCAATCTTCTCCCATTTGCACACAGTTTTTTCTTCTTCTTCTTCTTAAAAGCATTCTTCATTTTCATCATCTAAACAAATGAAGGAAGGTTGCCTCTGCTCTTCCTAATAGAAAGAACAGGGTCAGCCACATGTGGTCTTCTCACAGCTGTGACAAGAGAAGGTGATGTAAAGAAGCCATCTTTCTAATCGCACTCTACAGTCGAGTATATCTGACAGCTTGGCCTTAAGCACATGCTATTTCTGTCTATGTCTCATCCCAGGCTACTTATGAATTCTGACTAAGACCTAAGGCAGTAAAATGTACTTCTTACATTCATAAGTTCAATGTAAATTGTGTTTGCGGATAGATTCCAGTTCGGCCCTGCGTTCGTTATTTGTATTTTTGTTTCTTTGCTAGTTCTTGTATCAAGGGAAGTGTGAAGCTCTCCTGAAATATCCTGGTAGGCACATTGAATGATTGAGGGTTTCCTTGAAATTCCTCAGATGTTTCACCTGAGGAGGAACCTCCAAGTTGATATCTGTGTGGTTGTAGCCTCCATCACATGAGTGTGCACATTATCATGGGGCAACAGGCCCAAGCTGATGGCTCTGCATATGACTCCTCCCACCCCAAATGTCTACAAATTGAACATGGACACCCAGAGGAGGAAACCTGTGCACATAGGCTTCCATGGGCATTGTTGTTGTTTAGTTGTTTAGTTGTGTCCGACTCTTCGTGACCCATGGACCAGAGCATGCCAGGCACTCCTGTATTCCACTGCCTCCCACAGTTTGGTCAGACTCATTTGGTAGCTTCAAGAACACTGTCCAACCATCTCGTCCTCTGCTGTCCCCTTCTCCTTGTGCCCTCAATCTTTCCCAACATCAGGGTCTTTTCCAGGGAGTCTTCTCTTCTGAGGCCAAAGTATTGGAGCCTCAGCTTCAGGATCTGTCCTTCCAGTGAGCACTCAGAGCTGATTTCCTTCAGAATGGATAGGTTTGATCTTCTTGCAGTCCATGGGACTCTCAAGAGTCTCCTCCAGCACCATAATTCAAAAGCATCAATTCTTCGGTGATCAGCCTTCTTTATGGTCCACCTCTCACTTCCATACATCACTACTTTAACTATACGGACCGTTGTCAGCAAGGTGATGTCTCTGCTTTTTAAGATGCTATCTAGGTTTGTCATTGCTTCTCTCCCAAGAGAACATTTTTTCTCATGGGCATAGAACCCTATCAGTGTTCCAGGTCCTGGGAATGTTTTGGTTTTTAATTTTATTTATGCTTTTCAGGTTTATACATTTCACTAATTTTACAATCATTTTAACATTTCAAAACTTGACTTCCTCCTCTTTGTGCGGTTCTTTCAATTTATTTTTAATATCTTCTGCATATCCAAATTAACTTAATGTGCTCATTTAAACATCTACTTTAAATATATACTCTTATCAAATTGCAGGTTGTTACAATAATCCTGCCAATGTTCTTATCTGTTTTCAATTTATCTGTAAATATTCAATAAACGATTTCCATTATTTTATAAAAAGTTTGTTTTCTTGATTTCTTATTATTCCAGTAAGTTTTGCCCAAAATATAGGGGTCGTGTTATACACGGAGGCGTGTTACACATGGAAAAATATGGTATATATGTTGTAAATATTAATTACTAATTTTAATACTGCATGAACATTAAATATTCAGAGCAATACAAATTGCTTTTAGGATTCATTTACAGCAAACGTTTCTCAAAGTGTAATCATTTGCAACTTTTGCCATTCTTTAAACTGAGGAATAAAACTGTGATTGGGTTATGATGCTCATAGCTTATACTGTAAGGCAGATGGCTAAATCAAAAGAAGCTTAATGGTCTAACATTTTTGCATGTGTTTTCAATAATCCTAGGTTTTAAAACTTTGCTTAATAAGGAGATTTTGCTCCCACTGGCAGGGCCCTAGTATGCAGGCAGAAGGGAGGAAGGAATGATTGTTCAGGCACCAGGGGGAGACTTCATGATCATCATGGGAAAATGTAATCTAAATTGTAGGTCGTGCTTGAGAATTTGGGGGCACATTTATTTCACCGGGTCTCTACAGAGTGTCCACATCCGGTAAGACTTACAAAAGCCAAGCAAAAGTAAAGTGGAGCAAGGATTTGAGAGGTGAGCCCCCTTTGATGGGTGCTCTTTTAAGAGCAATATGTGCCAGAACGCCATAGCACTTGCAGGCAGGTGAACCTAATGGCCAATCAAAAACCACCCCTGTGTTGCAAGTCAAAGTCCAAACACTGAAAAAGGAGGCAACACGTTGGCCAATCTTGAGTAGATTTAATCCGTAGTAAATTATAAATCCCTGAGCAGGGATTACATATGATTATGATCCTTGCTCCATAGAATATTCACAAACATTAGTTATATAACTGACGAAGTATCAGTCGAAACAGCAAATTACCTGGATGGCTGTCTTATAATTTATTATAATTTACTACGGATTAAATCTACTCAAGATTGGCCAACGTGTTGCCTCCTTTTTCAGTGTTTGAACCTAATGGCCAGGCAGTAGACTGGAAGCTGGCTGCAGGTGCTCCAATAATCAGTGCCATTGAGATCATAGGAGCAGAAGAAGCAAATGCAGTGATATAATTTAGAGACCCTGGAATACAGCTCCAATAATCAGTGCCATTGAGATCACAGGAGCAGAAGCAGCAAATGCAGTGATATAATTTAGAGACCCTGGAACACAGCTCTCAAGTCTGCAGGGCACACAGAATAACCATCTCTGGTTTCCCAATGAGAGGGGACAGCAGCTCTATTCAGACATTCCACCCCCACCACAACATGCAAGAGGCACAGCATATCCTTGCCACCCACTTCATTGCCTTCCATATGTTAGGCATTTATTTATTTCATAAAACTTATATACCACTTGATTGTTGCAAACCTCAAAGTGGTTTACAAAAAGATAAACTTCTTTGCTGAGAACTCCTCATACAGTGAGGTCATGGTGTATAGCTGTAAAAACAAAACAAAACAAAACAAAAACCCTAATCTAGGAGCTTAAACAAAGAAGTCAAATGACACCAATCAATCCATCATATTTTTCAGAGTGGAAGGGGATCCATATTGCACATTTGTTCCCATAACTTATGCTTAGGCATTGGCCACTGGTTGAGAGCTTCTTGATATGACAATAAAACTAGACTGAATATGGTGCTCAAATTAAAGCATGTTTATTGGAACAAACCATGGTTTAATTTTGTATTTTCTCAATAAACTTTAGTTTAAACTAGCCACAGTATATGGCTAGTGTAACAAGAGACCACAATGAGCTTAAATCCAGAAGTATATGCTTCAGATCTACTCCTTGTGGTCATGTTGGCAAAAGAGAGAAGCTGGAGAGTGCATAAGACCATGGCTTGCTCAAGCTCATTCATAATAGTGCCAGTTGATGGTTTAGCAATGCATTCAAACTGGGCCAATTAAAGGGAATGCAATGTTTATCTGTGAACAGTCTTCAGCATCCTAAGAAGAATTGGCTCAGGCATGGAGATCCATTTTGTAGGTCAACTATGCTGACTTCCAAGTAGCAATCCCAAGAAGCAAGGTAAGGTTCTGTTCTGTTTTGTTTCAAACCCTTTGGACTCTTTTGTCCATGTTCAACAAGGAAGATGACCCATGGTGCCCTTCTTCCCTTCTTTTCACACTCTTCATTTTCTTATGCCCTAAGTGGCTGGATCTCCTCGATCTCCAAACCTCCTCATGTTCCTCATTCTTCAACTGGGGGAGATAAGAAAGCTTTTGAATCATGCCTTTGGAAACTAGGGGTCAGGATGAAGTGTTCTCATACTGTAAATCTCTTTATTCAGTGTCTGCTCTACTGAAGATATGGATTCTCTAGCAGTGTTACATTACCCTTTTGCATTTTCTTTTCTGTAACCAACAGGGAAATGTTTTGTTCCTGTTAGCATTAGTGCCTCTATAAGAATCAGTTTTACTAGCTAGCAGTGGCAAGCCAGGTTTGAGTCAGCTTACAACTCACCCCACCATGGAAAACATCAACAGTGATAGAGATCCCAGTAGACTAATGGCAGAAGCAGCTGGCAAAAATAAAACATCAGCAAGATATCAGAGGAATGCATGGTGAGATTTATCCAGCAGAAATAATATCCAGCTGTTCAACCAACAGGAGGGATGCAGCTCAAAACCATCTTATTTTATATAATAATGTTTCAACATAAAAATAGATGTTGTGTTTTAATCTATTTTACTGTTTGTTTTAATTACTTTTTAAAATGTTTTTAATTGTTTTCACTGTATTTTTTAAATTTACCATTTCAATATTTCCTGTAACTCATTTAGAGGTTTTCTTAAAATCAAGAGGTGTATAAATCCCCCCCCCCCAAATAAAAACCTGGAAAGAAGATTCGAGACAACGTATGAAGTGGGGGAAATGTTAGATATGTTGAATGAGAGGATCTGCCAACTAGCCTAAAAATTAAGGGCAGGTAGAAGAATTGATTATTACCTCTGAGAGAAGCATCCCTCATTCCCTGGGCATGTCAGCCACCAAAGAATTTGATTCCCATCCAAAGATTGGAAGTGTCTCCCTCCTTGCTAACTGAGCCTTGGGTAAAAAGGTAAGAAGGTAAAGGACCCCATAGTCACCTTTGACTATGGGGTTGCGGCGCTCATCTCGCTTTCAGGCCGAGGGAGCTAGCATTTGTCCACAGACAGCTTTCCAGGTCATGTGGCCAGCATGACTAAGCCGCTTCTGGCACAATGGGACACCGTGATGGAAACCAAAGTGCACGGAAATGCCATTTACCTTCCCGCCACAGCGGTAGCTATTTATCTACTTGCACTGGCATGCTTTCAAACTGCTAGGCTGGCAGGAGCTGGGACAGAGCAATGGTAGCTCATTCTGTTGCAGGGATTCAAACCACCGACCTTCTGATTGGCAAGCCCAAGAGGCTCAGTGGTTTAGACCACAGCGCCACCCGCACCTGTGTACATCCTGCTGTCAAGGCCAGGTCCTAAGGGCACTCTCATGTACCTCCAAACCTCAACCCATGGTTGATGTCTCAAGAATGCCCCTTATTCACATAATGTCTTAGGGTACCAGTGAATTAAGGCCTTCCCTTTCTGTTTCTTTCCACACTGAATGCCAAACAGCTAAATAATGCCAAATCAACAGATGTTACCCTACATTGTAGAAGGAGAGATGGCAATGCAAAGGAGAAGAGTGGGCAGAGCAGTCTTGAGTACCAGGCTCTCCTCTCCTTGGGCACTCAGACTCATGTGGCTCCAGACCCCCTGTCAGACAAAGAGATTACCTTGAGCTCTTTCCGCTGAGGAAATAGAAATGGGTGATGGGGTGAGGCAGATCCACCCCCAATGAGAGCAGGAACGCAATTGTTAAATAAATGCAAAATGTTAGTCCATTTGCCAAACTTCTTCTCCTGATCTATTTTACAGGTGTTGGTGGGAAAAGTACTGTTAGAACTCTTAGAGTGATGGAAAGGTAATGATCTGAATCTGGGGGAACCTGCAAAATTTCAGCTGGAAAAGAACACTCCCCCACTCAAAAAGGTCCTTCCCCTGCAATGTGGACTCTTTCCCCCTCCTGTAGGTAATGGTGATAGGGGGAGAAAATTGATTCAGTTCATATTTTAAGGTGAGCGTACCTAATCCACTCTTTCTTAAACAATGCATGAAACGAAGGACAGTCATCCTTCAAAATTTGCACTTCTCCAAATCATGCATTGCAGTTGCCCAGCCAAGATAAATTTGTACAAAAATGCATATGTTGGCAAAAATAACCTGCAAAAAAATGTATATTGGGAAAATTGTTTCGGGAAATTGTGTATATTAGGGAAAACTGCATACATAAATGTGAATGTTAGGGGGAAATGCATGAAATGAGATTTCATTTGTCCTTAAAAGAATAAAAATAAATCCCAAACTGATGGGGAAATGTGGAGAAATGAAATTTAGATTGGAAAAATGAGACATTAGGAGGAACGAAAATGGACAGGATTATTGAAAAGGTATCAGTGCTTCCGTAACAATGCTTTGGCATTACCTAATACTCCTGCCCCCACCTTCAGCTCAGACTAATGTAAGACTCACCTCATGGAAAGCAGAAAATATTTTCATGCTTGACATTTCTGGAAGCAAAAGATCAAGAACAAACGTGGGTATATACAAATGAGCAACAACCAACACAGCAAGAGTCTGGAAATGTAAGTTGAGTGATGGTGTAGAACCTTGAGAAGGAAAGGAAGAGGAAAGAGTCTGTCTCTGCTCCCCTCACCAACTCAGGGCTATAGTGCACTTTTATAGGCCACATTTCCATTTCCACTATTAAGTGGACCTGTATTAGGTTCTGATTCCTTTTAAAAGGGAGAACTGTGCATTCAGTGATTGCATAAAGCATCCTGGTTTGGAATTAAATTTACTTGTTTCCTCCATTCAAACAACTTTCTGGAAATCATATTTATTATAGCTTAAAAAGGGTAAAGGTACCCCTGACCGTAAGGTCCAGTCGCAGACGACTCTTGGGTTGAGTGCTCATCTCGCTCTATAGGCCGAGGGAGCCGGTGTTTGTTGGCAGACAGCTTCCAGGTCATGTGGCCAGCATGACTAAGCCGCTTCTGGTGAACCAGAGCAGCGCATGGAAACGCCATTTACCTTCCCACCTGGAGCGGTACCTATTTATCTACTTGCACTTGACGTTGGTGGGCTAGGTGGGCAGGAGCTGGGACAGAACAACGGGAGCTCACCCCGTGGTGGGGATTCGAACTGTTGACCTTCCGATCGGCAAGCCCTAGGCTCTGTGGTTTAGACCACAGCACCACCCACTTATTATCGCTTACGGTTGCCATATTTCAAAAAGTAAAACCAGGACACCCCAAGAGTTGTTGAGCTTTTTAAAGGATAACCCGAAAGTTGTCGAGCTTTTTTTTTTTCTTTTTTACAAAAATAGCAATGAATTTTCAATTGACTTGCCTAAGATCCAGCCTTTGAAATCCTGGTAATGTCCAGCTGCCAGTATTTGCTGAAAAGGGAGTGCTATTCAGTGTTCTGCCAAGATGTTTTTCTGTTTGCAAAGGCTGCCTGTTGCACTCTTACAACTCAAGCCACACTCAGTAGTCACTATCCAAGGAACTACTTCAATCAAAGTCCAAAGATTTGTTTGCACTTCCTGAAAAACGGAGATCCCCAAACTGCTTTTGACATTGCCAAAATGGAACTATAAGTCTCCAGCCCACTAGTATCTGCATAGTCTGACATCTTCATTTGCATCCTTTAGTTTTCTACTTCTTGGTCACATTGCAATGTGACAAAATGTGACGAAAATGGAATCCCAGAACTGAATTAAAAAACAAACAAACAATAAAAAACCCATTGTTATTTCTATGTTAGTCCTCACTGGGAATTGTATATTTGTTAAGCAGTTTTTACTGCAACCAATTACGTATTGCCTTCAAAAGTATTGTTCTATGTCTGTACATTCATACTGCTTTATGCTTTGTTGAGGTAGCTCAAACTGAATTCTCAGTCACTTGGTTGAATCAGTATAGCTCCTCTATAATTATTGGTTTATGAACTCTTTGCCACTCAAAAAACCCTTTGCTTTGTACAAGTTACAAGAATTCTTTACTCTGTAAAACAGCAATGAACACAGTTTCAATTGCAATCTTGTAAAGAGACGTTGAGAAATATAAAATGTCAGTGTGCGTTATGAAATCCATAGATAAATGACTTTTTGAGTGCTGACGTTACCTTTCAAAAGGCCTGAACATTGTTAAGTTTTAAAAGTTGTCAGGCTATGTCTTACAACTAAGATAGCATGATTTGCTGGCAACACAAAGCAATGTGCTCTTTGAAGTCAGGCCCTAAACTAGATCTGGGATATGATTCTTTGATGCTGAACATAAGTCAGTGATATTGAAGTTCAAATGAATAACTAGCTTACTTTTAGCCAGGGCTTAAATGAAACCCCACATCATTTGTTTTTGCAAAGAATTTTAGCATTAGTGAAAATAACTGCACTCATAATAGAGGTGAAACACTTGCCATTGGCTTAACTTTTTAAAGTGCGCACTGGCATAACAGAGATCTGCAACGGATTTTGACTGTGCAGGACTATAATGTCAGCACTTCCTAGCACTCTTTGCTGTTGTAAGTTAGGGTGGCCTGACCTGGCCTGATCCTGCCTAATGCTGAGCCAAAATTTCACATAAGACAGAAGAAGATTGGAAAAAATGAGAAACCGAGCAACCGAGGTAGACAGATTGGCCCACTCCAACTTTGCACATGATTTTAGGTTAATCTAAGATGCTTTAATCTAGGGACGCAGGTGGCGCTGTGGTCTAAACCACTGAGCCTAGGGCTTGCCGATCAGAAGGTTGGAAGTTCGAATCCCCACGACGAGGTGAGCTCCTGTTGCTTGGTCCCAGCTCCTGCCCACCTAGCAGTTCGAAAGTACGTCAAAGTGCAAGTAGATAAAAAAGTACTGCTCCGGTGGGAAGGTAAACAGCGTTTCCGTGCGCTGCGCTGGTTCGCCAGAAGTGGCTTAGTCATGCTGGCCACATGACCTGGAAGCTGTCTGCGGACAAACGCCGTCTCCCTCGGTCAGTAAAGCGAGATGAGCGCCGCAACCCTAGAGTCGCCCGCGACTGGACCTAACGGTCAGGAGTACCTTTACCTTTACCTTTAAGATGCTTTAGGCACAGGCTTAAAAACAACAGCACAACAACACATGGAACTGTGAATGCAATGAATGTGAATTTAATTTCATAATACAATATATAATGCATCGTACAGGAACACCCATCAGGAAACTAGGTTGACTATGGCTGTCTCTATACCACTGGCCTCCCTGGGTTCAAAATCCACTGCACCTCTGTTTACTCTTTGGCATCTTGTGCAGATAAACTGTTTTCTAAATTAGACAGAAGACTTGCTTCACTGGCAGGTTAATGGATATATTTCCTGTGACTTAAACAGAAAGGTTGGAGCCTCAGTTGTTCCTAACTCTGCCTGGGTTCATTCTTCATATGTGGTTTACAACCTACATATAAGAAGCTGAAGTCTTTAGAGTGCTGTGCGTGCGTGCGTGCGTGCGTTGCTGTTGTTGCTGTTGAGGTCCAGCACTGAGGGCCTTCTGGTGGTTCCCTGACTGTGAGAAATGAGGTTACAAGAAACCAGACAGAGGGCCTTCTCGGTAATAGAGCCCGCCCTGTGGAATGCCCTCCTAGCATATGTCAAGGAAATAAACAACTATCTGACTTTTAGAAGATATCTGAAGGCAGCCCTGTTTAGGGAAGTTTTTAATGTTTGATGTTTTATTGTGTTTTTAATATTCTGTTGGGAGCTGCCCAGAGTGGCTGGGGAAACCCAGCCAGATGGGTGGGGTATAAATTTATTATTATTATTATTATTATTATTATTATTATTATTATTGCATGCCATCCCAATTTCCAAGTGGTGTGAGATTCCAGGAGTCCAAGTGCTTCTCGGGGTTTGTGTTTACTTTTTGGAATAAGGCATAGCAGAGACTGTGGTATCTTTATCATATATGGTTTATTTACACATATGCACAACCTGAGCCTATGATGGAGGGGTTCACAACATTAACACCCCCAAAGGGTTTTGTTGGATTCAAGCAGAGATCTGGCATCTATCTCTCTCCCTCCCTCCCTCCCTCCCTCCCTCCCTCCTTTGCTGTTTCTGGCCCACATTGCTGCAATTCAACTCTAAATTCAGGCTTTGTCCTTCTAACTAACTGTGAGGTTGAGGAAATGGACAGCCCTATCCATTTGTCCTCTCACACAGATCCCCTTTCCTTTGTTTCACTTAATGGCCCATCACCCAGGCAATCACCTCAACACGGGAAGCTAGCCTAGCTTATATTTTAACACTTGCTGGACCCAGGTGTTACAGCCTACTTTCTCCCCCCCCCCCCAACTCATAACATTAGATATATTTCTCCACTTCATGATGTCTCACAATGCAAGAACCAAGAAATGTTAGTGGGTGACTTTAGCTTAAAATCTTTCTTGTTTAATCATGAGAGAGACAAAAATGCCTTTGGGTTATTCAGGTATGGTGAAAGGAGGCAGGAGTTAATGATGTTGTTAGTACACTGATGGATATTTGTCCTCTAAGGAACTTGAATGACAGGTTATACAATAGGCTTAGCCATTCCTGAGGCAGTTCAGCATTGCCTGCCTTTGCTTTAGGTAGCAAAAGCCACTTAGGCAGCAAGCCAAGACTCTGACATACCTCATCATTACCTTTTCCTTAAAAACGCACACACACACAGAGGAACTGACAAAATGAGCATGTTTAGAGTTGGATAATAAGTTATTATTCAGCAACAGAATGACTGTAGGGATTGCCAAGTGTTTTGCTTTTTCAAAGACACAGTAGCAGCAGTTGCCTTCCTCAATAAACGTTCCGTTGTGCAGTGATGATTCTTGACCTATGACTACCCGATAACATGGGAACCACCTCCTTCCTGCCACCCTGTTCTTACATCTATTTCCTCATGGCGTGGAAAAGGTGAAAGGCATTTGTGACTCATCTTTGAAAGAAGAGGCTGTCTCCATGTACACATTCAAATAATTAGGAAGAAAAAGGTTCTCACCGTGAGTGAAGTGAAGCTTTCTCAGTAGATGCTAGCCTCAGTGGGACCAGGTCGGGAAGGAATAGAAAGGTAATTGTGTGAGAATGGACTAAACTCTCTCTCTCTCTCTCTCTCTCTCTCTCTCTCTCTCACACACACACACACACACACACACACACACACAACTGAGGGAGGGAGGAAAAACCTAGTCACAGCCAAATGAGAATGTTAAGAAATGACTTATAAGGACCCAAGGCAACATTAAATAAAAAGCTGTGAATGGCCAGCAAAATATGCATGCACACTTCTGATTCCTCACATGTACTCTGAAGTGACATAGCCTGGCAAAAGACACAGGAGGCTGCTAATCATGTGTGTTAGATTTTAAGGGTCATATCATGACATAAGCCATGTGCATTTGAAACAAATCAGCATAAAGTCAACACTATGGTTCTAGTGCTACAAAAGAAAGAGATGAACTTTTCTCTATCCACTTTCCCCATGCCATGAATAATTTCGCAGACTTCTATAATGCCACCTCTTGTGTTGCCTTTTCTCTAAACTATGAAGTCCCAAATGCTACAACCATTCTTCACAGGAGAGTCGCTCAAACCCCTTGATCATTTTGGGTGCCCTTTTCTGAGCCGTCTCCAACTCTGCGACATCCTTTTTTGAGGTGAGGCAACCAGAATGGTATGTTTTGTGCTTTGGCATAGCTGTGCTGAATAGTAATAATGACACACCATTAAATGATGAGCGCAGTTGCAAGAGGAAGCAATTTGCCAGGTAGCGGATTTGAACAGTTCTTTTGAAAAAGTGGATTATGCTGGAATAATGTTAAGTGACACCCTTTGTTTTGTTGCTTGCTTCTGAAAACACATTTTTCTATGCATTTCTTTTTGACCACCTTGAAAGAAGTGCCCCCCCTTCAGTAGGCTTAGTATTTTGTTGTCTTTCTTTCCTTTAATATTCTACTCAGGCAAATACGACTTTGGTGATTCTTTCAGCACAGGTAACACAGCAGTTGACTGTCTTGCTTCATGATTTATTGTAATTAGTGAATGGCTTCAAGTTTATTATTATGGTTAAGCAAGCAGAAAGTCATGGGGCTGTGTGCTTTATTTATCTTTCCTATCTCCAGCTAAGTAACATTCCCTGCATTTAAAACAGAAATGGAACCAAAATTTAAAGAGACAACTGTGCTAATATCGCTTTTTAAATGCCCTATATCTTCTGTTTTGGTTTTTGTTGTTGTTGGAGGCTTGTACTTTCTTGCAGAGAAGATTCATCCCAGAAACATAGAATCATAGAATTGTAGAGTTGGAAGGGACCTTGAGGGTGAGATAGTCCAACTCTATGCTACCCGAGTTAGGAAGAGAACAGAGGGAATTGTCGCAGATCCTTTGCATCCCAGTCGTCATCTGTTTGATTTACTTTGATTTACAGTTGGGCATGTGTCTCTGCCATACTCCTACTCATGTGTAGGACCTCCTGACACTTGAAAGACAGGGTCAGGCCCACTAAAAAGAGCCCCATTGGGTCCACCGCAGCAAGTAGATAGACTCACTGAGGGTGAGGTAATGAAAAATGGAGAACCATACCAGAATAAGGTTTTAGGCACGTAGGTGCAATGGCTTTGCACATGCCTCAAATGTAAGGCAGCTAGCAGCACACATGCTCAGCACTGAGGCAAAATTAAACCAATCACAAAAGGAAGAGATGAACTTTCCTCTATCCACTTTCCCCATGCCATGAATAATTTCGCAGACTTCTATAATGCCACCTCTTGTGTTGCCTTTTCTCTAAACTATGAAGTCCCAAATGCTTCAACCATTCTTCACAGAATTTGTAATATCCATAATGTATATAAAAGCATGTGAGGCCCTATGTTTGGGGTCCAGTCTTTGTGGAACAATCCCGCTGGACCAAACCTCTGCACAGAAATAAAGTTTGGATTCCTTTTTCATTCTGTCTTGTGTATGCCATTGTTCACTCATGATATAGGACAGACTTTTCCTGCAACAAGGGTCCATGAAGGGTGCTTTGCTCTCTGAAAACTGAAGCTGATAACAAAGAAGGAGCAGGGGGAGAGTAAAGCTCAGGAAATGAACTGGGAGGAGAGACTGATGGATGGAAAGAAGTGAGACTAGAACAGGAAGGAAGGAAATCAGAGCCAGAACGAAAACATGAAAAGGAACAGCCACCAAGTTGGGATGTCAGTTGGGTTAATTCTGGGCAGATTGGCAGGGTATAGGGCCCTCCGTTCCAAGGAACAGATCCCTTCACTTTCAGGCCTCAGACAGCCTTGTGGGAGCACCTATCAGGAAATGTTTTAAAGGATGATAGAGTTACCACCTGTTTGGCCTCCATCCCCCCTGAACAGCTGATTGGCAGGATAATAATTTTGTATGAAGGTTTATTACACTTCACACAGCCTCCAGCTGTTTGGTTGGCCTGGGGCATTGAGCAAGCATTTGCCCATGTGATTCCCTATCCATCTGAGGAGGTATGCATATAGCCCTCCTCCTCCAAATGCAGAGCCCCATGCTGGATTTGTTGGGTTGCCAAAAGGCATTGTTGTTTCATTTAATTTCAATTGGCATTTCATAATTTGCCTTGGCATTTAATGACAGCATTTTTCTTTTGCTGGCTGTACTAGTGTTTACATCTTTTTACATTACTATAATTGCATATATGCAATTATAATTTTTAAGTGCTGTAACCCATGTATGCGTTTGTATTCCATTTTGCTTCTATATTACACTGAGTATGTTTTCAAAAGGTATTTATTCAATGTAGTAAAGAAACAACAATGCCAAAAATTTGCATTAGGATTGACAACCAATTAATGCATAGTTCATTCATCATCTGCCTTTATTTTTTTCACAGGACAATTCTATGCATATCTACACAGAAGTAAGTCCTGTTAAGTTGAATGAGCTGGTTGCCTTTTTAAAACACTGAAACAATTAAGCTATTTGTATAGTGCATTGATGCTTTTGAATTATGGTGCTGGAGGAGACTCTTGAGAGTCCCATGGACTGCAAGAAGATCAAACCTATCCATTCTTAAAGAAATCAGCCCTGAGTGCTCACTAGAAGGACAGATCCTGAGGTTAAGGCTCCAGTACTTTGGCCACCTCATGAGAAGAGAAGACTCCCTAGAAAAGACCCTGATGTTGGGAAAGGTTGAGGGCACAAGGAGAAGGGGACGACAAAGGACGAGATGGTTGGACAGTGTTCTCGAAGCTACTAACATGAGTTTGGCCAAACTGCGAGAGGCAGTGAAGGATAGGCGTGCCTGGCGTGCTCTGGTCCATGGGGTCACGAAGAGTCGGACACGACTGAACGACTGAACAACAACAACAACATAGTGCATTCAGTTTGTATGGAAATTACAGATTAGCAACTGGAATACAGGTAAGCATATGATCTTTGTGATTATTTTGTGAATCTATAAAGAGAACTATTATCTGACCTGCACCTCGCAGATGAATGTGCAGATTGGAACTTGGTTATCCACCAGATTTTTCATGTTGAGGTGTCACTCTCAGCCGTGGGTTTAAAATGCGATTTTGAGAGAAAAGATACACATAAATTAGTGCCAGGTTGAAAGTCCCCTCCCCTTTGGATGATCCATGTGTCCTCCATAAAAGCGGGGTCATGTTCAGGAATTTTAGGGACAGGGTGCCAAATTGTAGCAACTTTCAGAGGAATTGTTTTTAACACTGCTGGGTCGCACCCATCTGTTGGCCGAACAGCCTCTTCTTCTTCTACCATATCTGGCACACCTTCTTCTGTTAAGACTGCCCTGACTCTCCTCACTCCAAATGCTCCATAAATCAGTGGTCTTCTCTCTTGGGCTGTTCCCCTGGTCCCCTGCCTCCTCCCCCACACTCTTCGGGGTCCAGCTAGTCCCTGAAACTGACTAGAACATCCAGCCAATCAGGGTCTGTGTCTCCCAGACCGAAATGCATTTACCTGATTCAGGCTTCATTTATAAATGCTGAATACTCACCAAGCAGGAAGCACTAAACAGACCACAGTGCTTGGGCTTGCCGATCAGAAGGTCGGCAGTTTGAATCCGTGTGACGGGGTGAGCTCCCGTTGCTCTGTCCCAGCTCCTGCCAACCTAGCAGTTCAAAAGCACACCAGTACAAGTAGATAAATAGGTACCGCTGTGGCGGGAAGGTAAACGGTGTTTCCGTGCACTCTGGTTTCTGTCACGGTGTCCCGTTGCGCCAGAAGCGGTTTAGTCATGCTGGCCACATGACCTGGAAAGCGAGATGAGCGCTGCAACCCCATAGTCGCCTTTAACTGGACTTAACCATCCAGGGGGTCCTTTACCCCCCGCACAGGAGTATGGATGTTAATTGAAGGATTAAAGGATATAACGTAAGCATGCTGGTTCTCTATGTCCCACCCACAGCATCTCTGCCATTCTGCGAACATATATTCACTGTGAGGTGTCCCACAGGCATATGGGGTATTCCACCATGGTGTCCTAAGCCAGGAGAACTTGAGTATGGTATTATGTCCTAAAGCTTGCATTCCTAATTAAGTTACAGACGTCCAAAAGCACTTCACATAAATGACCTCAGTCATCCTTGTAACATCCCTGTTGTCTAAAAGAAATAAAGGTAAGATAGGTTAATGTTATTATCCCCATAGGGAAGAGTGAGGGGACTGAGGCTGAGAGGCAGGAGCTTGTTGAAGGCTTCTCTAATGAATTCATGGCTGTAGTGAGATTTGAACTGGAGGCTTGCTGGCTCACAGCTGAAAGTCCACTCTGCTCCACTGGCTATGCATATTGACAGTGTTAGTATTATATCGCTTAAAAAAAAAAAGCATCACTCTCTGTCTCTTTCTTCGTTTCGAAATATGATTTTGGAGAAAAGCCAGGCAGTCAAATTGTCCATCAGTCTCAAAATTGCTTCATGATTAAGGAACCTGGAGTAGAAAATAGGAAGCAGGTAGATGTTAATAAATCACAGCCCAGTGGGAGATGAGGAAAGTTACCTCTATCACTGTACTTTCTAGACTGTGGGACATGGAAGGAGAATGCCTTAGGGATCCTAGCTGCTCCTGACATTACATTTCCTTGCTTACATTTTGGAAATATGTTTACAGAAGCATTCTGAAAATGTATGAATGCCAGAAATACATGTCTTTGTAATGAGAGCAAGGTCAAAGGCAAATGCAGAGTCTAAACTTCCTTCTCAGCCATTCTGGGATGGATAGAATTATTTGATTAATTGAGCTTTAGGGCTGACTGAGATGTACACTGAGGACCCATGTATATCTTTAGGAATATGACAAAGGTCCAATTTCATGTCCTCACCAACAAATGGCATTCACTGAGCAAGTCACCAACAGGAGAACAAGAGATTGTGTGCATGTGTGTGTGGTCTCTGTGTGAGAGGGAGATATGCACTTGGGAACAGAAAGAAGGTGAGATGTACAGTATATGTGACATTTGAGTGCATGAGTGTGTGAGAAAGATGCATTTGTACCTGTGGTCTCTATATGTGCAATTGAGTATATCAGGCACCCCCAAACTCAGCCCTCCAGATGTTTTGGGACTACAACTCCCATCATCCCTAGCTAACAGGACCAGTGGTCAGGGATGATGGGAGTTATAGTCCCAAAACATCTGGAGGGCCAAGTTTGGAGGTGCCTGGAGTATATAATGGGGTATGTTGTAGCTATGTTGTATATTTCCTAGCACTAGGGAAATGCTTCCAGTTGTTATTTAACAAAAACAGCATCCCCCACCAGGCAGCACATAGCTGTCTTCCTGGGACATGAGGTTGCCTGCGGGAGACGGAGCAGCAATTACTGTACCATACCCTTCAACAGCGGGTGGTGCTGTGGTCTAAACAACAGAGCCTAGGGCTTGCCAATCAGAAGGTCGGCGGTTCAAATCCCCACGACAGGGTGAGCTCCCGTTGTTCGGTCCCAGCTCCTGCCAACCTAGCAGTTCAAAAGCACGTCAAGTGCAAGTAGATAAATAGATACCACTCCAGCAGGGAGGTAAACGGTGTTTCCATGCGCTGCTCTGGTTCGCCAGAAGCTGCTTAGTCATGCTGGCCACATGACCCGGAAGCTGTACGCCGGCTCCCTCGGCCAGTAAAGTGAGATGAGTGCCCCAACCCCAGAGTCGTCCACGACTAGACCTAACGGTCAGGGGTCCCTATACCTTTTTACCCTTCAAGCATCCCGATTTGACTGGAACATCCCAGAATTACAGAAGCCATTCCAGCTTCTGATTGGATCCCAGAAAATCCTACTTTCAGTGCTGCTCCGTCTCGCAAAGAGCTCAGCACTGAAAGATGCACATCTTTCATGCAAAAGAAGGCATCTGAACCCATAGAATGGGAGAAGGGGAAGCTGCTGGTGCTGCAGGCCAGTCCACTCCTGCCAGGCCCAGACGCCATGTCTCCTCCGCTCAATGCCGCCTCCGCCAGAAGATGAGAAGAAGCCGACAAAGATAAGGATGACGAGGAGAAGCTGGAGCTGCCATTGAAGTGCTTGCTGAGGAAGCTGCCGCTGGTAATGGGACCAAAAGACGTGCGTCCCAATTTTAAACTGTGGAATGTTGAATCTTGTACTCTCTCTAGTGAGATATCATGCCATTATGACATGCAGCCTTTCTGTTTTATTTCACACCCTTTGGAGCCCTTTTTTTGTTACGCCACACACCCCACACAGCCATTTTGTGATTGGCAGCCCCAACACTTCTTCAACATTTGAAATGTGTCCACTAGTCCAAAACATTTGACACTGTTTCAAGGAAGTTCATTGCTGTTGAGGAATATAAAGATTTAGATTTTCTGGGAGTAATACAGAACTGTTCTTGAACTTAAAATCTGCTGCAGCTGACTGCAGTACACAGTTTCTTGCACGTAATAACATCCTGTTATCTTTTTATAGGCAAATGAAATAAAACATATATTTCTCTTAAAGAGAGAGAGAGAGAGAGAGATGGAATAAGAATGATAAATCACTTGTTCAATGAAAAGCCAGAATATGCTTTTAGAGAACTGGCATTATGAAAGGGAATGTTTAGCTACAAAAGCAGTTGTGAAAGTCTTGTATGATATTCTTCTGTTCAGTTTGTAAGTTGCCTCTTAATAACAAATCAAACAAACAAAGAAACAGGAGCATAGATCGCTGCTGAGAACATGATTTGTGACTGAAGTACCAAAGCAATTCAGCAGTGAATTGGGATCCATGTTCGCTTTAAAAAGGAAGTCATCAACTCCATTACTTCTAATATCAAGCATGATTGTACCTTCTATACTAAATCACAAAATATACCATTGCAAACCTTCCCAGCCATCATTTCTTTCATAGCAGCAGGAGGACAAATAGGTGCAATTTGTCTATCATATTAGAATATTAACAAAGTTGGTCACAATCTACTCTAATAAATAATCTAGTTTGTCTGTGAAAATATTGTGGCATAGCCTGTTTTTAGGGTGTGTTTGTTATGTTGTTGGTTTAACATTCTCATGAAAAATTTGCCATTGATTTCAGATACTGTCTCATTATATTGTGTGCCACTGTATTTGAGGCTGTGCAGTGTTTTGATGTTCCAAGTTTTAATATTGCAAAGGTCACCCTTGAGCATAGAAAGGTTAAGAGGTTACTAAAGGAATCCTTTATTCCCCCTCCCAAATCAATTCTCTGAAACCTAACTCAAACATCTCTACATCTGTTTTCTTCATTAATAGAGAAAACACAATTGTTATATTGGCACTTGCTGTTAGCAACATTATAATATAATGAGGACATATATTGCAATTCCATTAAAACCTGAACTTCAGACATTAATTTATGTGTGTGCTAGAGAGAGTTGTCTGTTTGAGTTGTCTGTGTGTCTGCAATGCAGTATCCTGAAATTTATTTTGTATGTTGTCAGCGTCAACAATGATCTGTTTTGCAAAACCATGACCAACAAGTCATTAAGTTATATTTATGCTATGGAGAAGACTAAGAAGAAATATTATAGCCCTTACCATTTTATACAATTTCTGATAGGAGAGTTTACTAGCTCTTCGAATTAGGGTATAACAACATTTTCCAAATGCAACCATTATGACTTGGCTCCAAAGTAGCACAACAACTTCCCTTTGCATAATGGTCCCCCCTCTCCCGACCTGCAAAAGAGGTGAACCTGGAAAAGTGCAAGAAATTGTTTAGCGCTCCCAAGTTCCTAAACCCTTACTGTAATTATGTGGCTCTATATTACACAATATTTTAAATTTTATGGCAGCGTATAATTGGGTGAGGAGTATGATGTACTCAGAATAGAACTAGGCAATTTTGAGGATTATATATTTACAGTTAATGTCTAGATGATTCTGGACAAACGTGTTTCTTTAAGTATTTACATCATCATTTTAAGTACACACAACCTCCCCCCCCCATTTGTGCGGGGGTTGTGTTCCAGGTCATTGCACATGACGGCAGAGCATGTATAAGCCCACCCCATCCAGTTACACCCCATTACACCCTGTAGCGTCCCCTTTCGTGCCAGTCCTGGGTTCATGGTGATGCACACTTGCACAGCCGTGCATGCTTTGAATGTGTGCAAAATGGTTGTTGCCTGTATATCATTAAATTCTCAGTTCCCACAATCATACACCATATATATATATATATATATATATATATATATATATATATATGTAAAACTATATCTTATGCTTAACATGCTGCTATGTCATTCACTAGAAAGCTAGAGAGTTCCAGAAAAACATCTACTTCTGCTTCATTGACTACGCAAAAGCCTTTGACTGTGTCAACCACAGCAAACTATGGCAAGTTCTTAAAGAAATGGGAGTGCCTGATCACCTCATCTGTCTCCTGAGAAATCTCTATGTGGGACAAGAAGCTACAGTTACAACTGGATATGGAATAACTGATTGGTTCAAAATTGGGAAAGGAGTACGACAAGGCTGTATATTGTCTCCCTGCTTATTTATATGCAAAATTCATCATGCGAAAGGTGGACTGGATGAATCCCAAGCCGGAATTAAGATTGCCGGAAGAAATATCAACAACCTCAGATATGCAGATGACACAACTTTGATGGCAGAACGTGAGGAGGAATTAAAGAACCTCTTATCGAGGGTGAAAGAGGAGAGCGCAAAATATCGCCTGAAGCTCAACATCCAAAAAACTAAGATCATGGCCACTGGTCCCATCACCTCCTGGTAAATAGAAGGGGAAGAAATGGAGGCAGTGAGAGATTTTACTTTCTTGGGCTCCATGATCACTGCAGATGGTGACAGCAGTCACGAAATTAAAAGATGCCTGCTTCTTCTTCTTTTTTTTTTTTTTTGGGGGGGGGGGAGAGAGAACAGAAATAAATGACCAATAATACCTTCGCTGGAACTAACACGCAGCTCCGACTTCATCATCTGCCAAAGTGCCAAAAATACCAGCACAATAAGGGTTAAAAAATGATTGCTGCTACACCCAATCAGAAACAGCCACTGATGCAGCAAAATGGAAAACGGGCCAATCGCCGAACACAATCTCCGGCAAAAAGGAAAGAAAAGAAAAAGAAAAAAGATTCCGGGTTTCAACAGCGGATGCAAGCTGTAGCGTGGGGGGGGGGAAGAGTTGGAGAACCAATGGGGGGGAACGGGGGGGATCAGTGCGGATGGACTGATGCCCGCACGTGCCACCAGTGAGGGCTTTGCGTGCCAATTGTGGCACGTGTGCCATAGGTTCGCCACCACTGCCATATAAAGTCAACGTACTGTATATACAATGCAAACAACACATTTGTTATTATAAAATACAAAGTACATTGAAAAGCTAAGGACTTCCTTTCTACTTGTAATATGTATGGTATTTTCAGGCTAATTTCACCTCCAGGTCAAACCTGCAAAGTTATTTCAAAAGAACTGCGGCTTGGGTTGCTGTTGTCTATTTTAATTAAATCACACCAAGTGAGATGCATGGGGGTGTACCAATTTCAGGTTGTCAAAAAGAGGCAAATCTGCCAAACACAAATATAAGAAGAAAATGTTTTTGTGAGATTGTAATGTGATGCATATTCTGAACATATTATGCTATAAATGACTAGAAATGGCTTGGGCGGTAAGTTGATTTTTAATTAGCTGGTTCTTGACATTGTCGTGTTTGAAAGCCTACATTTTAAATCACCCGTCAGCTGCAAAACACCACTATGGAGCATGGCATCCAATTATATTAGTAAAATAACCTGCATAAAGTAGATGGATGAAAAGCTGAAAATGATAAATTAAACTATACAGGAATGTGGACCCAAAGCACAACACAACAAGTTTTGCACACCAAAGGGAGCCTGGGACTTCTCAACTTCTGCAATTTTCATCCGGCTGGCATGACATTTTTAGACTTTCTTCTTACTACCATTTCAGATGGCTATAATCCACACAATCTAGCATCTCTCTGTGTGTACATGTGCCTAACCTTTATTGATATTGTAATCAGCACAGGTTGTTCCGGACTATTTCAATTTCCCATCTGAAAAGAAATAATTGAGAAATGAATGATACAAACAAGAAACGAGAATTAGAAATGAATGCGCCCCACATGAGTTAGGAACTCATTTGTTCGTATTTCCATCCTTTTTGGAAATAATAATTATTCATTTCATTTTTTTTTGGTTTTCAAAAGCAGATGGGTACCCCATTTGCGCCTAAGGTGGGTGACTATTATGAAGCAATATGTAGAATTATTGGAAATCAAATGGCACCGCAATGATCATTTGTCCTCTTAAAATCTAAATCACAATCCAAAAAAAATCTAGAAACCAGATTGAACTGGTTCAGCAATAAAATTCCCTTATTACCTTTGAGAGAGTTGTTATTCATTAAAGGTAAAGGGACCCCTGACCGTTAGGTCCAGTCGCAGACGACTCTTGGGTTGCAGCGCTCGTCTCGCTTTACTGGCCGAGGGAGCCGGTGTTTGTCCACAGACAGCTTCCGGGTCATGTGGCCAGCATGACTAAGCCGCTTCTGGCGAACCAGAGCAGCGCACGGAAATGCTGTTTACCTTCCCGCCAGAGCAGTTCCTATTTATCGACTTGCACTTTGACGTGCTTTTGAACTGCTAGGTTGGCAGGAGCAGGTACCGAACAACAGGAGCTCACCCCGTCGCGGGGATTCAAACCGCCGACCTTCCGATCGGCAAGCCCTAAGCTCTGTGGTATAGACCACAGCGCACCTGCATCCCTTTGCTAACTTACTAGGAGTCAAATACCACCGGTACAACATTTTCATATAATTTTCTTTCAGCATACAACATGCTGAGAATTCAAAGTCGGTTTTCCATAACCTTTCCCATCCACCTGGGTTTTCAGTACTGAGTTAAACTGGGGGTCTACTGCTGGATGAAACATAGACTTAATAAAGTACACCAGTGATAAGGAGAATCTCTCATACACTGGGTGTTTGGGTGGAAACGAACCTGGATACTTTGTGAACACTTCCTACACCACAATACCTATCCTTATCTTGACGTTATATATCCTTATTTACACATTGATACAGGAGTGGTGATGCAACATGATGGAACTAACTTCATTGCTATGCTAGCTACTGTGTAATAGTGCAGAAGAAAAGATTTGGGCAGGTTGGCATATGGAGTGAAAAAAATCCAGTACTTTCTGAACTTTCCATTTCTAGACAATTCTGCAAACTCAGGAGCCCCCTCCTCCATTGGTTTGGCTCATCTTAAGATTTGACATCGCCTGACTTCTTTTTTAGGGGGGTGGGAGTGGGGAAAAACACATTGATACCTCTTATATCTAAGCAAGACTTTCTGGCAAGATTTTCCAGCAGATTCGGAAGTTGGATGGATTTCAGAGGCAACAAGGGGACCACGAGAAAAACAGACAAAACAGGAAAAGTGTTTTTTGACTGCAGAGGTTTACGCATTGATTTTCTGCTTTCATGGAACCCTTCTCAAATGGATTTGCTTGCTGAAGAGCCCTGGTAAGTCTGACACAGAAACCCTGCACATTGCAAAGGATTCTGGGTAGCATTCTACCATACAGACTAATTTTTATTTTACAACAGCTTTTGCCAAGCTGGTTTTCTTCAGATATTTTGGACTGCAGTATGTCAGCAACAGCACTGAAGCCAGCTCAGCTATCCCATTTTATTCAGAATAAATGTCACACTTCTTCCAAAATAGGTGGAAGGGCACCAGGTTGGCAAAGGTTGTGCTACAGGGTGCTAGCCAGGACTCTTGGTGTCACTTCACCCTGTAGGATCTAACTCTGCACATTAGAAAGCAACTAATGTGCTCTTGCAGGTGTTGCTATGGGGAGAGTTCAGAAGATCAGTAGTCTTTCCTGGAAATCTTGTCGGCTATTATTGATCTTGCATTTGGGAACCCTTGATGGTTTCCCAAGGGGTCCCAAAGTTCCCCAGAACTCATTTACAAAAACAAAAACCAGTTAGAAAGTCAGTGTAAGGAACTGAATGACCTTTTTGTTCTTCTGAGTTGCTCATTTGCCAATAAAGCCATCATTATCAGCAATAATCATTCTAATATTTGTTGCCACCTTGTGGCCAAAAGGCAACAGCTGCTTGCAAAATAAAATAACCTCGAGATGGAGATCAGTTGTTTTCCAGGCTGAAACATCTATGAACTCAGTCTCCAAAATGAAACTTTTTGGGTACACCTAGATTTCTAGTTTCACCTTCATTCTTTAAATTCGTAATTGTTTATACAAACATAAAAAGGAAGACAATTGTGCTGCAAGTTTAATCCTCTGCTGACATTCACCCACAGCAAAATACGAGGGTCTTATAATGCAGCCAGTATCTCAGCAACAACACATGCATTGAGGTCCACTATTTCTGTTTTCTCTCTGCTCCACTTTCCTATTTTTATTCAGAATAAATAAGCAACACTTCTTCCAGCTCATTTTATTCCCTTTTCCTTCCAGAATACCACTGGGCACAGAGTAAAAATCAAGATGAAAGTGGGCTCCTTTAATTCCCTCTCCCCCGATTTCTTTTAATTGGAGCTATTGGGAAGTTATCTTGCCTCTGGTGATATTGAACACACTATGCTCTGCTTTATAGATGAAGGTGGCTGTTTTTCTCAGAGACGGGCAAGACAGGATCACCAGGTAGCAATCCCAAGAGTCCCTCTTTACCTTTAAATCTCCTGGAGAACTGGAAGCGAGGCAGTCATGACTTCTCATCTTCTGCATCCTGATACCCTTCTTCCCTTTGCACATCTGTCTTAATCAGCAGGTTGTGAGGTGTGCCACACAGCAAGTGGGGGGCTGGACAAAAGGGCATAAAGAAAACCCTGTGGGTTAGGCCACAGATTCTGTGACAGATTTAAAGGTGCAGTGAAATCTCCACTCCTTCAGCCCAGAAAATGTGATATGATATGAATCAGTGACCGTGAAGGGGAGTCTGTTTCCTTCCAGATGTTTTTGGACTCCAACTTCCATCAGCATGGCCAATGACCAGGGATGATGGGATTCATAGTACAACAATATGTAAAGAGCCACAGGCTCTCTATCCCTGGACTATAACAAACCATCACTTCCACAAATGTTAAAGATTGCTGTCGATCAAGTGGGGCATCTTAAATATGTTGGAGTAACTGGACATGAGAAGAGCTCATACGAGCCAACTCCTAGGGGTCAAGGGGGCTTTGGGCCTCCAATAAAATAAGTGAGGGGGCCAGCCCCCCCTAAGTTAATGGGCATTGCCATTCAAATGGTGTGTGTGCGCACAGTGTCATGTGATTCATTACGTGGGATGGGTCTTACCTGCCTCCCCCCAATATTTTATTCAAGTTGGCATCCCTGGAAGAGATAGAATCATAGAATCATAGAGTCAGGAGGGACCCAAGGGTCATCTAGAACAACCCCTTGCAACCACTCCATGGGTGAGCTAATCACTGGTGGAAGGTCAACTGAGCCAGTGGCTGCAGTAACAGCTTAGTGCCCCGACTATATCTGTGATTAATGTATGTTTGCCAGTTCCATTGTTTCAGTAGTTGTCCAGTGTTGTGTCTGGGCTATTTGGAGTGACATAGAGCAATGGGGGTACTTTGTATATGTAGATATATGCATCTGAGAAGCCTACAAGCTGGAACTTATTTTTCCGTGTATAACTTCGTACATAACCGTTTGCCTATTGCTTATATAAGAATAAAAGATTTGGACCTTACTCTGCTTCTGTGTGGTGACTGGTACTGATAGCAAGATCCACACTTGCACTGTGTGTGTGTGTGTGTGTGTGTGTGCGTGTCTTATATCAGATTCCTGACTAAACAGAGATGGCAAAGGCTGTGATAAGGGTATGCAGTTGACCTGCATTTCAGCTGGCCATATTGCACATTAGAATCAACGAATCACAGAATCAAATAATTGTAGAGTTGGAAAGGACCTCCAGAGTCATCTAACCTGACCCCTTGCAATGTAGGAATATTTTGCCCAACATATGAACGCATGACCTTGAGCTGAATATTCTCATGCTCTAGCAGTGTATATGTGGATGCCGTGAGGGCCTTGAAACATGATGATGCCGGTTTCTTGCCTGGATGTGGAAAAAGGGGGTCAAAACCTGACTTTTGTCAGGCTGAAATGCACTGTACCAAAATAAGATTCTTATCCACCGTTTAATACAATTTCCCCTTCCGGTAGCACCCACCACTGGTATGCAGACCCTTGCAGGGATATGACCCTTGGGCAGAAATGGGTTCTCCAATTCTGGTCTAGGCTCTGTTCCTTTGCTGCATTTCTGCCAGACTGTGACTATTCCTTTGATGGGATGCGGAACAAAGCCATAACCCTATTCTCTGTCCCTTCAAAACTCTCTTCTGCATCAGATAGCAATGAGCAAGGCATGCAAACGCTTGGGTAAATCCAGGGGTGGAAGCTGCGGTGCTAAAGTTATCTAGCTCCAGGAAAGGGACATGGCACCTCAGTTCTATCATCCTCTTATTGTTCCTGACAAGTCTTAAGCATCATGATAAAATGCCTGCCTCCTGTCTGACAGGAACCCAAGAGGGGGATCATATTCAATTTACACCTCATGTTTCCTGATCCTCATGAATGACAACTGCTAACCACCTACCTCTGCCTCAGGGCAGACTCCCTCGTACTGCCATTTGATGGGATATCTGCCCTTGAACACAACAAAAATTGGGTGGTTTTATATGTTTTTTGTCTCTGCTTGCTCTGAAGACTCTGGTGGACTGGATGCATACCAGCTAATGGTATCCTACTTGTCAGTTACTCAATCTTATCAGTTTAGGACTAGTTAAGTAAGCAATTTCCTCTACCTTGAATCATTTAGTAAAAGACTTGACATGAGAACTTTGGGAATGGCTGCATTCATGGTTAGATCAGGATCTGACTCCCTTACTTGCCATACCTCTTGTCCATGCTCCAGGCTTTTAAGAGGACTTAAAGACAACCTACTAAGAGGTCTGTCCCCTTCTCCATCTGTAAATATGCTCAGCAGACTTGGATTCTGGACAGCCAGGTTTAGAATATGATGGCAGTGACTGATTTAAGAAGGAATTGCCTCTCAGCCTGTTCTACTTCATACAAACTGTGTGAATGTGCATCTTTGCAAACAGGGACAGCTTTGAATGACCCCATCATATTGGTGTGTCGCGACCCGACTAGACACTGATAGACCGGGGTCCGCCAGGGTCGCGCCATGCGGGCGCCAGGAAGGGGAACCATGCAGCGGGCCAGAGAAGGGGGCGACAGCGGAGCCAGGCGCGCAGGGGTTAAACCGAGCGCAGCAAGGCCCGACCTCGCCCAGGCATGCCCCGCGGGGTAAACAACCCCAGAATGGGCGATAACGACCGCTAACGAGCCATCAGCAGCGGGCGTGGTGGAACCGGCAGCATCGCAATAACAATGCAAAAAGCACCCATGAATGGTGCAGGTAGACCAGAGCAGTTAACTCTTTTGTCCAAGCCACCCCGGGTGGGGAAGAGGATTACCCCCGGACCTTTAGGGCAGAAGGGAGGGGGGGAACTGGGAGTCACCCAGCAAGGTGTACATAAGGGGGATTCTGAGATGGCCTCCTCAGAATCCTCACGGACTTTCCACGTTTCTCTGTGTGCTGTACAATAAACTTCAAGACAACTTCCGCTGACTTCTCGGAGTGGCGTGCGTTCTTGACAGCTAGCTACAGTCACCATTGGGGACACGACATGGTGCTTGTGAAGCATGATGGCTAGAAGCAAAAGAGGGTAAACCAGTTTCTAGGTAGTCATTGATCCTGCAAAGGTATGCAAAGCTCACAGCATTGTCTGAAGGCCTGTAATGCTACAGTCATGGTGAAGCTAAACAGTTCAGTGCCTGGATGAGAGACTGCTTGGGAACCTTATGTACTCTATCAGGAATGCCATGTTGGAAGAAAGGTGGGGGGTGAATGTAATGAATACAATCAAGCTCTTCCAGGCCCAGTTCCTCCTTGATGTCTGTCTGCACTATTGTGCATTATAAACAGGGGTATTAATCTGAGGTACAACAGGAAAACGCTGCCCCTGCTTCCCACCAAAGTGATTGTGCAGTGCTTTCCTGAAAGATTGCATGAAAGTTTCACGAGATCTCATGAGAGTTCCATGAGATCTTGCCAGAAGCTGCTGCACCGCCACAGCCATTTAATAAATAATAATAATAATAATAATAATAATAATAATAATAATAATTTATTTATACCCCACCCTCCCTGGCCAGGGCCAGACTCAGGGCGGCTAACATCAAATATGAATTACAATAAAACGTAATAGAAAACAAAAAAAACCCCACCAGTTAATTAAAATACGGCTTAAAATACAGCCTCATTTTAGTAGTAGCCCATAAATTAAGACCATAAAGAGAGGAAACATCAGATATTCACCCGACCCAGCTATCCATGCTGGTCCTACATGGGCCAACAAAAAAGCCAAAGGAAAACATATACCAAATCCCTTACAAGGGGTCAGAGTGAGTCTAAGCTGAAGGCCAGACGGAACAGCTCCATCTTGCAGGCCCTGCGGAAAGATGTCAAATTCCGCAGGGCCCTAGTCTCTTGTGAAATAGCGTTCCACCATGTCGGGGCCAATGCTGAAAATATGCTGTGAGAAAATCATTTGTGAGAAATGATAATGTTGCTTTTTTCACATAAGCCACCATGCTGCAACTGCTATAGTTAAGAACAGCTTGTGGTTAGGATGCTCGTAAACAGGACAGCTTGTGGCTGGAATATGGTTTATTCGTAGGCTTCAGCAGGTATAGAACTCGCTTACACCTGTAACTGGGACAACTAGTGGTCAGGATGTGGCTCTGTCGCTTGCGGCAGTATGTAAATGCATAGAAACACAGACCAACACGTGGCCCAGGAAGAGAGGGGAAAATAGGAGAAGTGAACAACTGGCTTCGCAAATGGTGCCGGCAGGAACGGTTTGGTTTCTTAGATCACGGTCTGCAGTTTCTTGAAGATGGACTTCTGGCAAGTGATGGGCTGCACCTCACAAGGGTTGGGAGGAATGTTTTTGCCAACAATCTCAAAAACCTCATCAGGAGGGCTTTAAACTGACTTATGTGGGGGAGGGAGACAGTGGTCCTGAAGGTAGGAGTCTATCAAATGCTGAAGATGATCATCCAAAAGTCAAGGACCAAATGGAGCAAACAGCGCACAGACCTAGTGGTGGGAGGAAAAAATCCTTAAGTAGGAGACTAGGGGGAATGATCAATGGTTTTCAATGTCTGTATACAAATGCACAGAGCATGGGAAATAAACAAGATGAACTTGAGCTCTTGGTACAGCAAACTAAATACGACATAATAGGCATCACTGAAACCTGGTGGGATGAGTCTCATGATTGGAATGTAGTAATAGAGGGATACAATCTATTTAAGAGAAATAGACCAAACAGGAAAGGAGGAGGAGTGGCGTTATATGTCAGGGATGTGTATACCTGTGAAGAGATCCATGATTTAAAACTTCAAAGCCAAATTGAGAGTATCTGGGTCAAAATTAAGGGAGAGAAAAATAACAGTGATCTCATGGTGGGAGTTTACTATAGATCCCCAAGCCAAACTGAGGACATAGATGATGCCTTCCTGGAACAGATGACCAAGCATTCAAAAGGAAATGAGATAGTAGTAATGGGGGATTTCAACTATCCTGATATTTGTTGGATGTCAAACTCAGCCAAGAGCATAAGGTCGAACAGATTCCTCACTGGCCTTGCAGACAATTTCATTGTCCAGAAAGTGGGAGAAGCAACAAGAGGATCAGCCATTTTAGATCTGGTCCTAACCAATAGTGATGACCTGGTTAGTGGGGTAGAAGTGGTAGGATCATTAGGTGGGAGTGATCATGCTCTTCTGGAGTTTATTATACATCAGAAAGGAGCAACCAAGCATACTAAGACTCAAATTCTAGACTTTAAGAAAGCCGACTTCAGAAAACTTAGGGAAATGCTGGGTGTGATCCCATGGTCAGTAATACTAAAAGGGAAGGGAGTTCATGATGGATGGGAGTTTGTTAAAAGGGAGATATTAAAAGCACAACTTCAAGCAGTACCAATGAGACGAAAACATGGAAGGTGCCTAAAGAAGCCAGGGTGGCTATCTAATGAACTTTTAACTGAGTTAAGATTTAAAAGGGATATGTACAAGAAATGGAAAAAGGGGGAAACCACCAGAGAGGAATTCAAACAAATAGCCAGCACATGTAGAGACAAAGTCAGAAAAGCTAAAGCACAGAATGAACTCAGGCTTGCTAGAGAGGTTAAAAGCAATAAAAAGAGTTTTTATGGGTATGTCCGTAGCAAAAGGAAGAACAAGGAAACAGTGGGGTCACTTAGAGGAGAAGAAGGTGAAATGCGAACAGGGGACGCAGAAAGGGCAGAACTCCTCAATACCTTCTTTGCCTCAGTCTTCTCCAAAAAAGAAAACAATGCCCGACCTGAAGAATATGGAGCAGATGATTCAGCAGGGGAAACACAGCCCAGAATAAGTAAGGAGGTAGTACAAGCACACTTGGCTAGTTTAGATGTATTCAAGTCTCCAGGGCCAGATGAACTACATCCCAGAGTATTAAAAGAACTGGCAGAGGTGATTTCAGAACCACTGGCAGTAATCTTTGAGAATTCTTGGAAAACAGGTGAAGTCCCAGCAGACTGGAGGAGGGCAAATGTTGTCCCTATTTTCAAAAAGGGGAAAAGAGAGGACCCAAACAATTACCGCCCAGTCAGCCTGACATCAATACCAGGAAAGATTCTAGAGCAGATCATTAAGCAAACGGTCTGTGAGCACCTAGAAAGGAACGCTGTGATCACTAAAAGTCAGCATGGGTTTCTGAAAAATAAGTCATGTCAGACTAATCTGATCTCATTTTTTGACAGAATTACAAGCCTGGTAGACGAAGGGAACACTGTGGATGTAGCCTATCTTGATTTCAGCAAGGCCTTTGACAAGGTGCCCCATGATATTCTTGTAAAGAAGCTGGTAAAATGCGGGCTAGACAATACTACCATTCAGTGGATTTGTAACTGGCTGACTGACCGAACCCAAAGGGTGCTCATCAATGGCTCCTCTTCATCCTGGAGAGAAGTGACTAGTGGGGTGCCACAGGGTTCTGTCTTGGGCCCAGTCTTATTCAACATCTTTATCAATGACTTGGATGATGGGCTTGAGGGCATCCTGATCAAGTTTGCAGATGACACCAAATTGGGAGGGGTGGCTAATACCCCAGAGGACAGGATCACACTTCAAAATGACCTTAACAGATTAGAGAACTGGGCCAAGGCAAACAGGATGAATTTTAACAGGGAGAAATGTAAAGTACTACACTTGGGCAAAAAAAATGAAAGGCACAAATACAGGATGGGTGATACCTGGCTTGAGAGCAGTACAAGTGAAAAGGATCTAGGAGTCTTGGTAGACCACAAACTTGACATGAGTCAACAGTGTGATGCAGCAGCTAAAAAAGCCAATGCAATTCTGGGCTGCATCAATAGGAGTATAGCATCTAGATCAAGGGAAGTAATAGTACCACTGTATTCCGCTCTGGTCAGACCTCACCTGGAATACTGTGTCCAGTTCTGGGCACCACAGTTCAAGAAGGATATTGACAAGCTGGAACGTGTCCAGAGGAGGGCAACCAAAATGGTCAAAGGCCTGGAAACGATGCCTTATGAGGAACGGCTTAGGGAGCTGGGTATGTTTAGCCTGGAGAAGAGAAGGTTAAGGGGTGATATGATAGCCATGTTCAAATATATAAAAGGATGTCATATAGAGGAGGGAGAAAGGTTGTTTTCTGCTGCTCCAGAGAAGCGGACACGGAGCAATGGATTCAAACTACAAGAAAGAAGATTCCACCTAAACATTAGGAAGAATTTCTTGACAGTAAGAGCTGTTCGACAGTGGAATTTGCTGCCAAGGAGTGTGGTGGAGTCTCCTTCTTTGGAGGTCTTTAAGCAGAGGCTTGACAGCCACCTGTCAGGAATGCTTTGATGGTGTTTCCTGCTTGGCAGGGGGTTGGACTGGATGGCCCTTGTGGTCTCTTCCAACTCTATGATTCTATGATTCTATGATTCTATGATTCAAACAAGGAATTTGGTAAACAAGAGTGGTGGTCGTAGAAATCAGATTAATGGGAGATGTCAACAGGGGTGGGAATGTTAGTAGGGTAATTAGGCGGTCGTGATAGGCTGTAAACCTTGTAGCGCCCAGCCATTGGGAAGACAAGGGAGGGAACCTGCACTTCGGGTATAGGGAATATAAGCTCATGCTTTGTCAAAGCCTGGGTGTGGCTACTTTGGAGACCGGCTCTTGCAAGAACATACTGTATTCAATAAACTCTTCGCTGCTTCACGAATTTTGTTCAGATTTTATTTTGAGGATCTCAAGAGCTACTTCTAACACTATGCAACCCTGGCAGGGGCAGGGGCAGGTGGGGCATCCGCAGGGGCACCACTCTGCAGGATTCCACCGCCCAAGGCAGCTGCTTCCATCTGCTTCATGGGAGGGCCATGCTAAAAACCATGTATCCTAAAAACCATATATCATAAAGACACCACAGTCTCCACTGTGCCTCATTTCCAAAAGTATTGCAAATGCTGGGTGAGCGCCCGGACCCCAGGAATCTCCCACTGCTTGGGGATTGGGCAAAATTGTGGCAACAGCTGCCCTGATTTTATCAATAAAGTCACAGAGTCAAATGCAGAAAAGACATATATAAATAAGCTAGGGTGCTTTTTTTTGGCGCTTTTTAAATAATAATAAGAAAGCTCAACAACTTTTAGGGTGTCCTGGTTTTTACTTTTTGAAATATGGCAACCCTAATATAGAGCAGGCATTGTTGTAATATGGGAGTTTTGGTGCAATTCTCCTTATTTCATCAGATAGGGTTACGAGAAATAAAGTTTTGAAGGATTGCAAGGAACCTTTGGCATCAACTTAAAGTGATTTGTTGTTGACTTAAATGTTTGTGTTTTTCTTTACCTTAAGGTCACAGTATTGATTCTGGCAAAATACTGTAAATATTAAAACCCCAGGTCAATAAGCTTAACACTAACCTAAAAACATCAATAAATGCTTACCATCTGCAGAGCTGAAACAAGATCCTTATCTAAGACTTGGAGACGCATCACTTTCTTGGAGCTGAGAAGTTTGAGCATGTCTGTATCTATTTTCAATGGTGCTAAAATAAATATCCAAGGCTGTGAAGCTCAGCAGAATTTCAGTAGGAACTCCCATGGAAATTAATGGGACTAGCATCCCCATTAACACACAAGGACACATTTTAGGGTCAGGGTGGAACAAACAAATCCCCCCCATTTATTTTGAAAGGCAAAAAATGGGTGGGGGAGGACATTAATACAGCAGTCATAAACATGCATGTCCAGAAATAAAGCTCATTGAATTAAGCCCCCATCTGCATTTAAGGCATACCATTTTAAACAGAAGAAAATAAAAAATAAAAAAATTCCTTCCAGTAGCACCTTAGAGGCCAACTAAGTTTGTTCTTGGTATGAGCTTTCGTGTGCATGCACACTTCTTCAGATACACTGAAACAGAAGTCACCAGACCCTTATATATAGTGAGAGGGTGGGAGGGGTATTACTCAGAAGGGTGGTGGGAATGGGTGATAGGCTGATAGCTGTGGTGAACCTGTTAACGACTGCAATTAGTCTTACAGGAAAAAGCAAGGGGTGAGAAGGTTAAAAATAGCTTTGTCATGTATAATGAGATAAGAATCCAATGTCTTTGTTCAGACCAGGTCTCTCCATGGTTTTAAGTTTGGTAAGTTGCTGAATTGCAACTCTTGGCATCCTTAATAAACTACAGTTCCCAGGATTCTTTGGGGGAAGTCCTGACTGCTTAAAGTGGTATGATGCTGACTTAAATTTATAGTGCAGAAGGGGCCTTATTAGACTTGGTCCAAGTAAGCTCAGATCAGCTGCATAATATCTTTACACAATATGGTGATTGGCCTCAAGTTTGGCTCGTGCTTTGTGGAACACAGGACCAAAGTGCTTACATTGACTCCCATCCTTAAGTCGGTGTGCCTGCTGACAGCTATGGTAATGGACCTCAATGGCAACAAGTAGCTGAGAAGTGCCTGGGATTTCAACTTCTTACAGTGCCCCAGAGTAATGCTGTTTTGCGAGGCATTGTAGGTAATTAAAATGGCGGCCAGCTTCCACACCCAGTTGCCCAGAAAGATAGTTTGCACTAGTACTAGCCTTTTGCATGCAAGTGCATTAAAATTATATCATATCATGTCATGTCATGTCATATCATATCATATCATATCATATCATATTTTATAAATTACCGTAAATTTACATGCTACCCTATCTCCAAAGGAGGAATGGTGACTATTTCAATGATGAAATATTGTGTAAAAGATCAGATTAGTAAGTATTAAGAATTCAGATTTTAAAAAATCTGAGAACATAGGTAATGAGCTTGGCTCATTGTCTTACCTTCATGGTGGGAAGAGCTATTCTGATGGGTTTCCTTCCACAGCACTTATTCAAGAAAGAAAGGTGGGGATTTTGAAGTTGAGCATAAGATAATGGAAGAAAGAGACACTGGGGGGAAAGCTGTCAAAAAAAATTCTGGCAGAGTTCCTGTCCCTTTAAAGGCTTGAGATATGCAGAAATGTAGCAGATAAAGTGATGTGAAATGCTTTGCATGCTAAATGTTTCCTTGTCAAGCAGCTGTTAAAGGCATAGAAAGACGGCCAGGAAAGAGGTTTGCCATTCAAGTGTCTATCAGGGGGCGGGAAAGTGCGACAAGTTTTAATGTAACAAATAATTATGTTTAAAACATTGCTAACTAACAAGCATGTCCATTTTAATTTAGGAACCAAAGTCATTGTCTAACTTTCTTTCTTTCTTTCTTTCTTTCTTTCTTTCTTTCTTTCTTTCTTTCTTTCTTTCTTTCTTTCTTTCTTTCTTTCTTTGTTTTTAAGCACCTAAAGCCCCATTGCAGAACTTGAAGGTCAATGAGCTAACAGTATTGGACTTAAACAGAAGAACTGTTTTCCATATATATATATATATATATATATACACACACACACACACACACACACACACACACACACACATTCATGTTCATAAATATAATAATATTTCAGTAGGGCTCTTAAGAAAACATTACTCTGAAGGTCACTTTCACATTTTTATTAAGCAGACGGCATCACATCATTCTACCATTTATTTCCTTCTCTGTGGACTTTTTCTGTATCTCATACCTTACTCTCATCTGCTTTCCCTTTGCGAACTACAGGTCTCATGCCTCACTTGCTTCTCCACTTGCTCACTGATCCTTGCAACCCGCATATAACCCTACTTTTTGGGTGGCGCTGTGGTCTAAACCACTGAGCCTTGGGCTTGCCGATCAGAAGGTCGGCGGTTCAAATCCCCACAATGGGGTGAGCTCCCGTTTTTCGGTCCCAGCTCCTGTCCACCTAGTGGTTTGAAAACACATCAAAGTGCAAGTAGATAAATAGGTACCACCCCGACGGGAAGGTAAACAGCCTTTCCATGCGTTGCTCTGGTTTCGCCAGAAGCGGCTTAGTCATGCTGGCCACATGACCCGGAAAAAATGTGGTCCAAAGGAAAGCAGAGCAATATGTTGGACACCAGCCTGGCTGCAGGAGTTGCTGGAAGGAGGTGTCATCCAACTCTCTTAGGGACTCCACTCTGGATTTGTATAGAGTTTACTCCGTAGCCTTTTCTTTCCCCAAAGATATCCCACAAGGCAGAAGTGGTTTAAGAGTTTTCCTTCTCCTAGATGGGCTACTTCACCTGATGGACGAGCCTCATCTGCCCTTCACTTCCCTCTACACCACTTGCAGGAACCGCCATATTGGCCATTGGACCCACTATTGTTCTTCTCTGCTCAATCCACCAGAGCCTCTCTTCACATGCAGGGGGAATCCCTAAGTCACTGAGGGTTTGAGACCCATTGGCTACCTCCACCTAGGTTTATCCAGCCAGTCAAAGTTTCCTGTTTCCCAGGGTGTGGCCACTGTCACATGCTGACAGCTTCTGGGAGATACTGGTGAGAGCTAAGTGCAGGCTGGGGACCAAAGGTGGACAAACTACCTCAGGAGGAGCATGATGTGTCCCCCACTAGAGTAATAGCCCTACACTAACACCTTATGCACCCCAATCCAGGACAACTAAATCAACTGTAATAACCAAAGGGATACATTTCCTAGGAACAAATCCAGATTTCCAGATTAATAATACCAGGTGACTGACAGCAACCCTGCAGGCCTGATGGGCTGCCAGACTGAGCTAATGGCCGGTCTGCCCCATTTCCTGGTTACAGAACAAATGCAATCAAGACACTCAAATAGTAACTTCCGATTTGGCATTGAAATCGCAGCACTCAAGTTTCTCATTTGAAATCCCAAGTGATGGCAGGAAAATATTCCCAGTCCAACCTCATAGATTGGTAGGAGTTGGCAGAACAACAACAGCAGCAACAACAAATGTTAATGAAATAAATGTGAATGGGCCATGTTCTTTTTAACGGTGCCTTCTCAACAAACATTCCGTAAAACAGAAACAGAACACTGATGTAAATCTAATCAATGATTTTCGGAATGAATAATTTATCTGGTTCTATTGATCATAAAGATGTACAATCCGTCTCCTGAGAAAAGAGAAAGATGGGAAGAGCTGGAGTCAGGAGGGTAATTGTTTAAATGTGTTCTCCGCAGCAGAAATGTTGCTTTCGTAGCTTTGTTGCAGCACCACTTGCTTCCTTGTTCTTCTCCTGTAGCAATAAAAACCATGCACTGGCCATATTCTAAAGTTATGTAGTAGAAACAGCATAACTAGGTTCTTGGGACCTGAGTTAGCTAGGTCTGCATCATGGTTAAAGCCAACAATGGGCATAAACCCGTATTATCATTTTTGCGGGGGGTTTTAGATGAAAATGGAGCCTGTAAATACATTTTTATTCCTGAGCCACCTTTCAAAATTGTCCTATACTTTGTATTGTATATTATACATCTAATCGTGGATTAGATAAATGAAATTAATGGATTTAAGTTCATTCATCTTTTTAAACTTTAGCTCCAAAGTTTGCTTTCTCTGTTTCACATTTTTCCAATCTTCAGTTTAGTTCTCTGTTTTTCCACATCAATTTGCAACTTAAAAAGGAGACATTTTAGTGCATCCCCTCAATACACATTTGTATATGCTATTTTCCCTAATATAATGAATCTTGCATATTATTTTCATTAATGTATGAAATATAGTTCCCTAATATATACATTTTTGCATACATTTTTCGTTGGAGAATTCCATTGCAATATTCAGAGAAGTGCAAATTTTGAAAGATTTCTGTATTTCGGTTTGTATCCTGCTTCTGGAAATGCAAATTAGGCCCATTCATATTCGGATAGGAACCAAAGCAATTTTCTTCCCTGTCTTGCTGGCAATATATTGAAATAAGTATATGTGCAAATTCTGAACATGCTCACTTGAAAGAGAACTGGATAGTTCCAATAGGGCAAACCTAATATTGTATACACTGATAGGGGTGGGGAGAAAAAATACAGATACAGAAATGGGTCTAATGAGATGGAACACCTGAGGGCAGCCATTTCAAATTTGGTACAAATAAAATATCAATACAAAGTTGGAGAGAAAATAATGCTAAAAGGTCCCACTGACAGGCTACAGGTCTCGGGATCCTCTATCAAATGAATGGCCTGAGGTTTTTAGCAGTGAACACAGAAGAAAACAATTGAGGAGGTGTAGGTTTGGCCTTGCGCAGCCAACTCTTCGTGTGAGTCTTCACAGGGGTACTCCTGCCCTTGAGGGTGGCCCAGTTGGGGCTCGATTGCCCAGATTTGGAGCCCTACTTGCCACAGGTGGCAGCCATGGAGACATCTAGCCTCACCTGGTTGAGGCAGGTACAACGTGGTTGAGTTGGAAGAATATGATGGACCAAATACTGCTGAGGGCAACGTGGTTGAGTTGGAAGAATATGATGGACCAAATATTGCTGAGGGCAATGTGGTTGAGTTGGAAGAGAAGAAGAAGAAGAAGAAGTTTGGATTTGATATCCAGCTTTATCACTACCCGAAGGAGTCTCAAAGAGGCTAACATTCTCCTTTCCCTTCCTCCCCCACAACAAACACTCTGGGAGGTGAGTGGGGCTGAGAGACTTCAAAGAAGTGTAACTAGCCCACGGTCACTCAGCAGCTGCATGTGGAGGAGTGGAGACACAAACCCAGTTCCCCAGATTACAAGTCTACTGCTCTTAACCACTACACCACACTGGCTCTCAACATCACACTGGTGGACCAAATATCACTGAGGGCAACATGGTTGAGTTGGAAGAGTAAAATGGATCAAATACTGCAGAGGGCAATGTGGTTGAGTTGGAAGTGTATGATGGACCAAATACTGCTGAAGTGTCCTATGGCTAGATTTGGTGCTGTATGCAGGTGAGGGTCTGGTGGGGGGAATGTTTCTTTGGAATTGTTCCTTTGGGGTTATTTCTTGGTGTAAGAGGATTTTTTATTGTTGTTTAAGAAGGTTTATTGTATGAGGGGTTTTTTGTTGTTGTTTGAGGAGGTTTTCCTGTTCTGTTCAAATAAAAATATATTTTCCCTTCTATATTCTCTACCAAAGATCCTTTAAGAACCTGCAGTACTAATTGGAAGAACAAGGTTCTGGACATACAAACTTGCAGTCTGATTTTTTTCCCCTCCCTTGTTTTGACTTTTAGGAAATCTTGCTCCTTATAAGTCAACAGTTTGATTAAGTGCAATCAAGATTTTACAAAGATTCAATTTTTTAAAAAAATATTGCACTGGGAATACTATAAGTAGGTGTATGGTAATTCACATAGTGAAACTCAGTCAATCCTCGTGTGTCGTTTCCAACTCAAGAAGCAGAATAGCATCGGAGCATTGGATGGTAGTAGAACAATGTTGCAGGTATTTAAAAATTCACTTCAAAAGGTTACAGCATCTTTCCATAAATTAACTCTGGGCGATGAAGTCCATTATTAAAAATGCACTTTTTTTGGCTTCATAATAATCCTCACAGTGGTGTATTAGTAATTTGGATCTGAATCCATTCATCCTGTATATATTATCATAATCATAGCTTGTCATTCTATACAGGAAAACATAACTGTTTATTTAGATTAGTTAGTCTTCCAAAGTCTTGAGAAAGTAGGTTCAAGAGGTAGCACGCAACGCTAGATTAGATTAGATTTGTGACACATGTTGGTGCCATTCCCGAGGAACTTCAGTATTTTCATTGGTTCTTTAGTTATGTTTGCAGTTCTTGTTCTTTTGTGACAGGGGTCACAGAAGTGGTCCTAAGGCTATCATTGAGAGACCTCTTCAAAAATATTGTCTGCCCCACTGCCCAGTGTCCATGTGCACACCATAGACACATGCAGAGAGCCTATCCAGATATGGCTCTATGCATCAAGGCTTCTACACACTCGGGAGACCTAATAGTGTTGGATTTCAGACCTGTACATGTGAAGCCTTCCCTGCTGCAAACAATCATGCTCCACGTGTTACTACTTGGAGGTGAACCACACCAGAACGTGGGGTGCTACGGTGCTGCATGGCCCCACTTATCCTTCAATAAAACACGTGTGCATAGACATGTGATGAACCAGAACACAGCACAGTCGGCGACCATTTCACACAAGGGTTTCATTCCTGGCCCCTGTGTACGTCAGTGGAGCACGTATAAACACACCCAGAACTGGATTAACATAGGCACTGGTCTATGGGCCCCACACCTTTTAGGGGCCCCAAAACAAAGGATCAAAATAAATACTATTGTTTGTGTAATAAAAAAAACGGTTTACTAAAATTGTTGGTTGGTAAAATCAAAAATGTATTAGGAGATAATTTGCGAGGAGTTCCTGAGATTTCAAATGCCTCCATGGGGTTTAATCTGGCACTGAGTGTGCTATACCACATTATGTCATGACCTCCCCTGGCTCCCCACAGATTTTTAATTCATTAAGCTGTAATCATCCATACACATTCTTGTAAGAAATTCATATTAAATTTAATGGGTCTTACTTTAAGTAGGCATACATAGGGTTGCACTGTAAATATAACCAATTAATCAACATGAATGTTGCAGTCCTGTATCCCCCAAACTCCTTTGAAGCCTGCAGAAGTAGGCTGTTGGGATTACCAAGATACGGACAGTTGGAGCTATTACTCTAAGGTACATGGGAAATTTCTGAGGGAGCAGCAGGCCATGCAGACCATTAATACACCTGACAAATGAGAGTTCAAATGGTGAAATAAGCCACTTTCCACCTATTAAAGGAGGCTATTGTAAACCTAAATTATTAAAGCAAAGAAATGTTCATTGTATCGAAGGGAAACAAATTCCCAAAGTCTTGAAAGGTGCTCCTTTAAAGAGTCATATCAGTGGAAGGATCAATAGAAGAGGCACAGCTTTAAAAAGATTATAACCCAAAGAGATGTTGTGATGCTTAAGTCTGAAATGTGTGCTGGATTATTTTATAGGACAAACTAGGAAAAGAAGATAAAGGGACTGTTCTTATCCAGCTCTGCTTGCAGCTATATAAAGGGGAAAAAATATTGCAGTTCCGCACAGGAAACAAGTAAAAGGCTTTATTATTTTTCCAGCCAGTGATGTATTCTGCAATTAAACATAAATATCTAAAACCATAGTGTTTGGATACTACATCTCTCTCTTGAACAAGATTAGATTAACGTAATAGCTTCTGCTACCAGTATGTCTAAAATAGATTGACATACCAATGGAGAACCACAGAGCCATTTAATTGATAATTCTTCTATGAAATAGAAATGTTGCATTAAAGTTGGCCTGAGAGTCAGGTTCCCCTCGGAGAATATATTTATGCTAATAAAACACACTTGCATAACCAGAAGTGCTTTAGAAATAAGCACAAAATAAGAAATAGTTTAGGAAGCTTAATGGGCAGTAAATTAAGGAATCTGTTAACTGTCGGCTGTATACCAGTGCATGGAAGTAGACTGCATTTTAACTTGACAATGGACATATTTTTAGCTCTTATGAAACTTCGAAGTCTCAGTTCAGCTGCAGACACACTTTTTAAAAAGGGTCTTTGTAACAAATGGTATATGAGTCCAGAATGCAGATGAAGATGTGAAAGCCATTGAAAGCATCATGCTTCAGATAAACAGCATCTATGTTCCCATGCACATATCAATGCACATCTAACTACACTGACAGAAAAGTGATATGCAATCAGATCTCCTTAAATGGATTGGAGACCCTATTTCTGTCTTCCAGGGCCTGTAGTACCATTACCTTTTCTCTATGAACTAGATCCCAGTTGTTTCCATGTAACATTCAAAATCACTTGCCAAAGTCAACTGGATAGAAGTCGGAAAGGACCCTGACAGTCATCTAATCCAAGAGCCTGCAATTTAGGAATCTCAACTAAAGAATCCAACCTCTGTTTAAAAACCTCATTTCAGGGGTTGGAAAATACATGCAGGAGATGCTCCCTGAGGTCCATTTGTTGTTTCATGACTTGCTAAATAAATAATAATAATAATAGCAGCACAAATGTTATTTACTGTGCATATTTGTTTAAAATTAGAAAAAGTCAGGGAGGCATGATCTATGTATACAAAATACTGAAGAGCTGATATGTTGGGAGGCATTAGTACAGCTGGGACTCTGATACTAAGAATTACAACTCTGAACTGGAGGACAAGCAGTGATTGGGAACTCTTTCATATTGCTTGACATCTCCACTTGACATCTCACTCTGTTAAATTTAGAAAGTCTTTTCGTACAGACAACCAGTTTCCAATAAATTTGGTGATCGCATGGAAGAAGAAAATAGATACAGCAGGTATTGGAAGCACAGGCAAAAAGTCAAGTTGTTCTCTCTAGATGTTGACAGTTCTGTTCCATGAATGAACAACAAAAGAAGGATGTCTAGTGTTCATAATTCCATCTATTTGTTATAAGCTCAGGAAGTCTAGTTAGAAACATTCAGTGCTCCTCAAGTCAAGCAAAATGAGTAGCATCATTATTCTTCAAGCATCTAACAGGGTAGGAGGTTACTTTTGCAGCACACATTCTAGCTTTCTATTTGTGCTGTTTTCATTTTATATAATGCAATATATGCATACAACCCCAGCCATTGAGCTCTTGTGATGCCCTAAAATATTGATTCACAAGCATTCTAACTTAACCTCAATGTGGAAGTGTCAATTGTTAAGATGAGTGTTGATGAACACTGCAGCTTCTGTTTACTAGAGATGTCAAGGGTCAGTTTGGCTGGCCAAGTGTCGGGGGGACAATACAGTTTTGTCTAGAAAGATAACAAAACATGGGCAAGTAGGAAATCATGGAGATGGAACTGAATGGGAAGAGAACAAAAATGGAAGCATGGATGAATATGGAGTAGGATGGGAAAAATCAGGATAGAACCAGGGGTAGGAAGAATATGAGGCTGAGCATACAAGAAGCAAAAGGGATTAGGGAAAACTTTGCATACAACCTAGACTAAAGAAGGGTGTGGGCAGGAAAGGGATGCTTGGGGGTGTAGAAAAGGTTCACATGTTGAACTAAGCATTCAAATCTCTGTCTCCATGTGTCAATATTAACACCCACCAATCAAATGGGGTATCTCAAAGGTCCACAACTGGACAATTTTGATTGCCCCAAATAGAGTGGTGGAAGAAGTATTTCCTATGGTAACTGAGCAATCCTAGGATAGCTTACTGGTACTTACTAGCACAAGGTAACTTGGATGCTTATTTCCTTGAAATGGTGTACTTGTGTGCATTCCTCAAAGCTGCTGAGTGTTATTTCTCTCATCATCTATCTGTCTTTTTTTAAAAAAACAAACAAACATAAAAACAAATAATTCTTCTTCAAACATTGCTTTCCTTAACATTGTTAAGAGACTTCCCCCAGTCCCCCACTCTGAAGTTCATTACTAATCTTAGACAATTTTTAAACAAAAAAATAAATACAAAATCATCTATCTGTCTTTAGAGACAATGAAGTGTGCCTCTGGGGGTGAAGTCAACCCACTGCATTAGCGGTACCTAAGTGACCTCCTCAGGGCAATGTGCAGGTAGATCCTGGGCTGCCCAGATAACAAGACCCCCTTCTTGACCTCATTGAGTTGCTGAAAGGAGGCACACAAGACACCATCCAACTATCATGGGGATTCCACTAAGGATTTGTATAGGGTTTACTCCGTAGCCTTTTCTTCTCCCAAAGATATTCTGCAAGGCAGTGGGGGTTTAGGATCAGTGTTTTCCTTCTCCTAGATGGGCCATCTTCCCAGGTTGATGAGCCTCATCTGCTGAGTGTGATGTATCAAATTTGAGGTGTTGCTTCATAATTCCAGTACTATACAATGTCTGGTGAATTGCCATGTGGCACCTAAAGGCCTTTTAACTTTTTCACTAATGGAGTTCAGGTGACAAATTTAGCTCAGCTGTTTCAGAGAACATCTGGGACAATGTATATTTAGGTGTGCCTGTGACTTGTCTGATTATGCTCTGTCCTTGGTGCTGTTTTTATAATACCAGTATTTTATTATGACTAAAGTATTGTTGTTTTGATATTTTGTTGAATTGTCTTCTAAATCCTTAAAGGATGGAAAACCTTAAGGATGAAAAGGTGGGGTTTGATAATATGTGGCGGTTATTCCACAACATCCCTGCAGAGTAGGTTAGGAATCCAGAAGAGATAGTAACTGGCCTGGGGATATCCAGTGAGCTTCATAAATGAGGAGAGATTTTAATCCAGGTCTCCCTAGTGCACTCTATCCACATTCATTCAAGCAACTTAGGAACATGGCACTTTAAAAACTGAAATATATGCTATGAGGTCTGAGATACAGAGAATTTTAGCACAGGTTTTTACGACAAACCCCTCCCCCATTCTTCCTGAGTATTGTACTGCAGGGGGGCAGCCATTTTGTTATACAAATTTATGTGATGTGTGGTTGCTTCCCACATCATTTTCAAAGCTTTTTTTGTACTAGGCATGACACAAAAGTTTCCCAAAGGAAAGGAAAAATAGCAAACAGCCCTCAGTACAACTAATAAGTACTTGTTAATTTGGGGTTTGTTTTCTTTTTCTGGTGACTGTTTTATGTGTGGATTTTTTTTACCCATAAGTTTTCCCATAAGTTTCCTACCCAACCCCCATCCCACAGAAACAAAAAGTGGGATGGGCTTTAAGGCATCCATGGATGAAACAGGATTGGACGGACTAATATAGGTTAATTTGCCATAGTCTGTAACCAGCCAATTCTGGTGTTCTGAACAATTGGTTCAATTATGCATCTCCACCCCCCTCTCTTGCTCTCTGTTTCATCTTCTTGTGCAGATACAAGAAGTGCCCCCCACCAGCCAGAAACACACACAATTACAGCTGAGGAATGCCCAGAGGGTTATTCCAAGGGAAGGATGGAAGATAAGGTAAGTAGAAATTCTAGGCAACTACAAGTTTCTTCTAGGATTTTCTTGGAATAGCAAAGAAATATTTAGGTGAAAACATCCATCATTAATAGCCTTCCAGATGGCTATGTGCACTTAGAGAAAGATGAATAGTTACAACGCCAATAAAAATGTGAATATAATAGTGTAATTTTATATAATTTCCATTGTAATTGAAAGGTTTAGTAGGCGTGATTGATGCCAGTAGAAATGTACCAGTTATGAGGTACCTCTAATGGTGTGCCCATGGGTAATTAACCGGGAAGTAATCTTGGCCAATATAGTATTGAATATTCCCTAATCAAATGACACCCTGAGCATTGCAATCAAAAGAAAAGGTTTGCCGTTTTCGACATGCAGTAGTTAGTGAATCCTGCCATCCTGTTTTGTTATAATATATTTCATTAAATGAGTGTTTTTGACAAAGTTCTTCCCCTGCCGGATGCATTTTGATACTCCTAATGCTACATAATTCAATGAGTGTTATATTGTGTAAGTCCCAAAAAGTTCTTCAGTGGCTATTTCTAAAACTATCTGTTTTCCTGCAGGTTTCTTCCACTATGTTATCTGAAGGTGTTCCTATTTTTCAAAGTTCATCCACACAAAAAACACAGATAGGTGTGTCCTTTCCTTGACTTGGGGCATTCTCAGTTCTCATATTGCCTTGTACGCAGCCTGAAGAACACAATTTACATGGCTAAATGACTTTGGTACAAACACACACTATTCCTTGCAGCCGACAATCTTGTATGCAGACTTCAGGAATATGGGATCTACCATGACTTTTCCCAGAGCCCACAGCAAATGGAGACAAGTGCAAAATACATTTAGAATTAAAGAAGAATTCTGGGTGTAGGGATTTGTACTGAGTCCCAGAGCTGAGTTGAATTCATACTCCTTCAACACAAAAATCAGTTCTGCATTACCTACCCCAGTTTTATTCATTTTATCAATACAATAGTCGGAAATCTTAAAGAAAATCTCCCAGTTTCAGCCCCTGTTTTGTTTCTTTGTCTCTCTTTTACTGATTGGCCATTTCAGGAAGAAACCATGGAGAGAGGGGTGAAAGAAATCAGACAAATCTCACATTAGAAATATTAGCATAGGAAATAATGGAAATCATGGATTCAATATGTGACTGCTCACCTAACGAAAAGTTTCCACAGAATGCATTGTATTCAGCAAGTGGGACCAGCGTGTATATTAATCAATGAATCGATGTATCTCCAATTGGAATTCTGGATATAAATGATACAAAGCATGTCTTCCTGTTGGAGTTTTGAAACACCAGAAATAATATCACATTTAAGGGAACCGAAGTTAGGCCTCTCCCACTGGACTGGCTGTGTCAATTCCAACATCTATTTAAATTGGTTTTGCGAAATAACCTTTATCCAAAAGGAACCAACAGAGAATCGTTTTTGCCCTCATAATGTTACGGTGAGGTGCTGATAAATCTGGCGAACTGGTGCCTTGTGAGTACTTTGGATGGTGAGAACATGATGCAAAGCTGAGTGCTTGACACTGTCAAAGTACCCCAGAGGTGCTTTTCAAACAGTGCAATAAAGCTAATGCTATGTTGGATAACTCAGTTCATGCATCCCATTAGATCAGTGATACCCGGTAGCCTTTGCATGGTGGAGAGAAAGGGGTCTTGTGCTCCCTTTTATGAGAAGGGAGAATGATGTGAATTGGGCATTGTCCAGGATCCCTGTTCCCTCAGCTTGATTCATATAAACACACATTTTGGAATATTTAATTTTCTGCCAGTTCACTCAGAATGCTTTCAAAAACTTCCTAGAAGCTGGTATAGCAGTCTTAGGAATAAGATGGACACCAACACAGGATGAACTAAGACCAGCTTATTAAAGGGGTATTATGTACATAAGTAAATACTGTTACTTATATAGGTGTCTTAAGGGTGCTTGTTGGCAGTTTCTAAAGACTCAGGAGGTGGGCTGGCCCAGGACACTTTGCTGCTCCAGGCAAAACAGAATATGCCATCCACCCCGTTGTAGCCATCTCCTCTGCTGCCAAGACCATAGCTGTGGAGGAGGAAGAAGGCAGCTGCCACAGCAGAGGAGATAGCTAGATGTGAAGGTATTGAGGAGCTCCAGAAGAGGCCAGATCCACCACCTGAGGTGACTGCCTCACCTTGCTTCATGGGCGGACGGGCTCTGCCCAAGAGACACTGTTGTGGACACTCAATCAAATTGGCTTTAGGCTCCATCCAAGTCCCCAAACATCCTCTCCTCCACATCCTCTCATGACCCCAGGGTCAATTTACCTCTGTACCCCAAAGCTTGTCTGGTTGCACTTTGGGCTGCTGGATAGTTTAACCAACTTTAAAACAAAAACAAAGAAACAATTATTTTGGTAAGACGTTTACACAGGGCAGACTAACTCACCACCAACTCCCATCTCCTGATATTTCCCAGGAAAGTATTCAGGTAAAAGGTAAAAAAGGTAAAGGACCCCTGGACAGTTAAGTCCAGTCAAAGGCGACTATGGGGTGTGGCACTCATCTCCACTTTCAGGCCAAGTGAGCTGGAGTTTGTCCACAGACAGCTTTCTGGATCATGTGGCCAGCATGACTAAACCGCTTCTGGTGCAACGGGACTCCGTGACGGAAGCAAGAGCGCACGGAAATGCTGTTTACCTTCCTGCCGCAGTGGTGCCTATTTATCTACTTGCACTGGCATGCTTTTGAACTGCTAGGTTGGCAGGAGCTGGAACAGAGCAACGGGAGCTAACCCCATCAGGTAGATTCCAACCGCTGACCTTCTGATCGGTAAGCCCAAGAAGCTTAGTGGTTTAGACCACAGCGCCACCCGCATCCCCCAGACAAGTATTAATAACGCACTGGGCATTAATATTCAGGCTCTCACTTTTCTTCTCCGCATTTCTCCAATCTTTTCGCCACACCTCCCTCAACTCCCTTTCCCTCCGAAGGACTCTTAACTCCCCACTTTCTCCTCTTGGAACTTGCCATCAAGAACAACTGCTTAAAAGGCTTGCAACACTGTCACAGTCGAGTGTTGACAGTTACAAAGGCCCAAACACAAGCATACATTTTTACAGCATTTCTCAACAGCCATCCACATGATATCCTTACAGAGTGCTGGCATCACAGGTAATCTTACCTATACAGTAGAGGATGGGCCAGACTAGCTCCTCCATCACATGTGTGCGTGGCAGACATTTGCACACCACTTTTACTAAATTCAAAAGAGTTTACAAGTCCCCACCCTCCGCAAATGAAATAATCTCTAGAATAACATGAGGCTCTTCTTTAATTTTATTGCCTTCTCCCTCATGGTACAGAGATCTTTGAGTTATTCCTGAAAGAGGTTTTGTGTTTGTTTGTTTTTTAAAGGTTCACACTTTAGACAAACCTATATTAATTCTATAGTAATTTGCACTTTCTGAAACAATACACAGACCAAAACAACATCCTTCAAAATCTGCACTTCTCTGGATTTTACACTTCAGTTCCAAGGAAGCTGCATGTAGAAAAAATGCATAAACTAGGGTGAAATATGCATAAGATTTCATATATTGGTGAAAATATCAAACAAAAATACTTTGGGCTATGTAAAATTGCTTTGCAACAATATTATATTAGGCAGAACTGCCTTAAAATGTGTATATTAGGAGAAATTTGCACTAAAATGCTGATGACTTTTCATTAGGACCTTTTAAGAAATAAAAGGCTTGTGTGGCAAACTGAACATTGGGAAAATGAAAAACTGGGTGAAAACAAAATTGACAGATTCACTCATTCCTAGTATTATGTCAGATGAACACTTTCAGCTCATTGGTGGTATTTTCGGGATCTGAAGAGTTCTTTGGCCTGGCCTTGTCTTCTTAAAACCAGAGCCATGAAATAGCACACCTGTTTGTTTAACTAAATTATACAAAGTGTTTATGGAACTTGCCTCTTCTCCTGAAATTCACATCTTGCAGCCTTCAGCAGGTTTCACATCTCAAGCAAATAGTATGTGTACAAAGCTCTGTGTAGGACCAATGCTGAATCTTTAGAAGACGTAAGTGGATTAGATTCCTATGACCTGCAACCACAATTTAAACATTCTAAGGGATTTGGGTTGTTTAAACTGTTACCTCTGCAGCTTTTCCTTAGAGACTTGGTGACATGGGAAGGATTAGATAAGGTCAGGCATTTCACAGAAACCTCTTGCCCAAGTCACTTCTAATTAAACTTCTATAAATAGAATGATTCCAAAGTATGGTAGCACAAGCCATAGCATGGAGTGTGCGCATGTGTCTGCCTGTATCTAATTTTAAATGCATTCATCAAAAACATACAGCAGGACACAAATATTTAAAGTCACATTTCCTTTAGCCAAGTTATTCCAGAAATGAAGTAGTTGCTGGGTGGATGTCATTCAAAAAAAAAAAAAAAAAAAAAAAAAAAAAAAGCAATAGCACCATCCCACATCTTGTATTAGGGATGGGAGAACCCACCCCCATTCTGATATGGCTGACCCTCAAAAAGTTCTGAAATAGTTTGATTCACTGGAGAATTATCGCTAACACCACTGCACAAACAACGCTCTCCTTTTTGAGCAGTGACCAGTGAATCTGCCTCCTCTAGCTTCCCCAATAATTCAACAGACTCCTTGTCTGTCTCCCGCTGCATATCTTCCACTCCTAGGAGAGAGGGAGGGGAGAGAAGGAGGTCACTCACCTCTTCTTCCTCAGCATCTAACACTTGGATTCCTACGAGAAGAAGAAGAGTTTAGATTTGATATCCTGCTTTATCACTACCCGAAGGAGTCTCAAAGTGGCTAACATTCTCCTTTCCCTTCCTCCCCCCACAACAAACACTCTGTGAGGTGCGTGGGGCTGAGAGAATTCAAAGAAGTGTAACTAGCCCAAGGTCACCCAGCAGCTGCATGTGGAGGAGTGGAGACACAAACTCGGTTCCCCATATTATGAGTCTACCACTCTTAACCACTACACCACACTGGCCAAATACTTGGAGGGAATGGAGAGGTCTACCAGGAGGGTGTGGGCTCTGGCAACTGAGACTGGGGGGCAAGCTTGTAGTAAAAACAAGCTTTGATCTTCACGGAGCCAGTTCCACTGTGTGATAAGCCTAAATTTACATTTACTCACTGTCTGTGAGGAAATGGAAAGATTCCCCAATTCTTCTGCCCCTAAAGCTCGTTGAGATATATTAATTGTTTGTAGCGTTCTCATGAAAGAGCTGTGCAAGTACAGCATCTCTGTGGAGGCTGATAACTGGTAATTTAGGATTATGGAGAAACAAAGAGAAGAAGGCAAGGAGAAATGATACGGGACTTTTGCATGCAACTATCACATTCCAGCACAATGCCATGAAACAAACTTAATTGTTCCGTTTGTAAGACTATCACTGCATATTTGGGAAGTTTGAAAAGAGATTCCTCAATGTTTAAAACACTGGCTTAAATACAAATTTTGCTGCCATGGTAACCATCAGGTTAAGCACACACACCTTGAATTTCATTTTGTGATAGTAAGGTTAGTAATTTCCAAGGAATTACTGAGTTAAGACTCCATTAAGTCTACCATTTATCATTAACCTGTTTTAAAATATATCTTAGCAATTTGAGGGTTTTTTATTTTTTTAAAAAAATTGCAGCAAGGTTTAATGATGATTAAGTGGAGGGAAATATAATGAAACAAAACAATGAAGAAAATCAATATAACGTTTATGTCATTGCTATGGTTACTTCACATATAAAAAGGTGGTCTTCCTAATGGTTTGTTTTTCTCCTCCACCCAGAAAGCCTGGGAAGAAACTGAAGGAGCCATGGCAGGGCACACTGTTGACTTCATATTTTCAGAAGTCCTTGAGGAAGATGCCCTTGTAGGAGGGCAGGCCTCCTGAGAGAACTGCCCTCTGGGTCAGGCATCAGCATTGCCCATTTGCCTGCCCTCTCCCACTGGGCACATTCTCCGCTTCCCAGAAGGAGAGGTCCAGTCAAAAAGAGACTTCTCCTTCTGGATTTTTATCGTTGCTTGCATGCTTGGCAACAGCCAATAAAACAGACCACAACAGCAAGCTGGAGAAGGGGAAACACTAAGCAGTCCTGGGGCTCAGCACTTGGTCACCTGAGGGGCTGTGAGTCTCAGATGAAGCCCAGCAATGCTCATCCTTGATGTTGGCTTTGGGATCCTGGCTGGAGAAGGAGAAGCACCAGGGGGGCCTAGGGCTTAGCGCCTGGGTCTCTGGGGCTTTGTTTGAGAAAGTAACATGCACCATCTCTCATGTGGCATCTGCCACCAGTCTGTTGTGTTAGAGCTGTTCAGCAGAATCCTTGATCTGGACCTTGTGTAGAAATAAATGAGCTCTCTCCCCCAATAATGGGTGTAAATCTGTTATTGCAGAAGAGTCTTAAAACAAGTTACATATAGTTACATGCAATTACATATATAGTTACATGAACAAAATAACAAGGTAGCACATGGCAAACAAGCAATGTGGCTCAATCATTTAAATCATGGGTAGGCAACCTAAGGCCCATGGGCCAGATGCGGCCCAATCGCCTTCTCCATCCGACCCACGGATGGTCCGGGAATCAGCATGTTTTTACATGAGTAGAATGTGTCCTTTTATTTTAAATGCATCTCTGGATTATTTATGGGGCATAGGAATTCATTCATTTCCCCCCCCCCCCAAAAAAAATATAGTCCGGCACACCACATGCTCTGAGGGACGGTGGACCGGCCCACAGCTGAAAAAGGTTGCTGACCCCTGATTTAAATCCTTTATGAAGTTCCTTAAACATTGATTGTTCTAGTCCCAGAGAGAGATCCTAAGTTTGTTCATAATTGCAGAGCTTCTTCTTTCTCAGAGTGGGTGGCGCTGTGCTGTAAACCACTGAGTCTCTTGGGCTTGCCAATCAGAAGGTCAACAGTTCAAATCCCCGCGACAGGGTGAGCTTCTGTTGCTCTGTCCCAGCTCCTGCCAACCTAGCAGTTTGAAAGCATGCCAGTGCAAGTAGATAAATAGGTACTGCTGCGGCAGGAAGGTAAATGGTGTTTCTGTGCGCTCTGGTTTCCATCACAGTGTTCCGTTGCACCAGAAGCAGTTTAGTCATGCTGGCCACATGACCATGAAAGCGACAACACAGCCATGTAGTTTCTCATTACAGCCAGCAGATTCACCAGTGAAGCGGAGGATCAAAAACAGAGTGAAATAAATGAAAGGTTTTCAGAGTACCTCTTAGCTGTTTAGAAACTTCCTTCTTTGCATACGTTTAAACCATGCCCTATAATGCTTTCTCCTTAAACCAGCAGTCAGATTTTATTTCAAGTGAGGCTTTTAACTGGCAGACAGGAAATTTCAGTCATAATTTATAGTCATTTTAGAAATAATGGAAGAGAAGGAGGTTTAGCTGATCTTTCCCCTAGGGATTGACCATAGGGCTATTAAGTGGTGCTTGGGCAAGATTGTGGTTCTTACGCTCCCTGGTCACTCACCCATCTGGTTTTATCATGGTGATACCATGGCTGGAGAGAGGCCCTTCCAGAGCCTTGGATGTTAATCCCTGTTATCTCTGTTTCTCAGAGATAATACAATAGCCAGAAGCTATTGTCAATCACCACCTAATTATCTCTGTCAATTGAGTCTCAACAGGAAACATCTAACCAGCCATGATTCTTCCCATGAAATCTGTCCCACTTGCCCTGATGAGCATTGATAAAGCCAAACCATCAACATAAGAAAAAATTCCTTCCAGTAGCACCTTAGAGACCAACTAAGTTTGTTCTTGGTATGAGCTTTCGTGTGCATGCACACTTCTTCAGATACACTTCAGATACACTTCTTTGTATCTGAAGAAGTGTGCATGCACACGAAAGCTCATACCAAGAACAAACTTAGTTGGTCTCTAAGGTGCTACTGGAAGGAATTTTTTTTATTTTATTTTGTTTTGACTATGACAGACCAACACGGCTATCTACTTTTAACATCAACATAAGGATTAGGACTGCACTGATTATTCTCCGGTTTCTATTTTGCAGTGGAGTGATGGAAATAGTTTTCAAATAGTCATCTTTTAAAATCTTCTACAGTATCATGGTTTCATACAGCTCCTACTACTTCAGCTCCATCCTTTTGCCTCAGGTTACAGGGTTTTTTTTTCTTAATCCTAGTTGGTTACATCAGGGATCCTAGCCTATCAGGAATCCTGTAACTATGTTATGTAGCTATTCAGGTTGGCCTACATCATGATAACATCATTTAAGTCAAGCGTGATCAGTCTGTAAAATCAGGATATGGCAATGTAAACAAAGAAGTGAACCCCCCCCCCACACAAGCAGTCCCCAAGAAGGAGGTATTTGTTCAGTGAAGTTACGCAGTTCTGAATAAATTCTTGAAAAATAGAAAAAAGTTTTGGTTCAGTCCTAGTTTAGGACAGTATTAGCATTTTAAGCATGCTGAAAGGAATACAGAGGAAGCTTATTCTGAATTAGATGGCTCTGCTAGGTCTTGTTTTGAACAAATCACCAACCCACAAAGCCTATCATGTCACCTATAGTCTGTGGTGGCAATGTAATTTGATTAGGCAGTCCTGCAGTTCTATACTGGAGCTGAACAAAGGTGAAATTTTGATTGCAGACTATAGTTTAATTTGCTCAGTGGGTAACCTTTTCTTCTGACTGATTTGGACTCTGAGACCACTTTTTCTACTGTGCTACACAGAAAAGATTTTTTTTAGGTTTTTTTTTTTTAGTAGGTTGCTTAGAATAACCCTTAGTTTCATAACACATACATTCACAAAGTAATAAAGTGGAGTGCTTTAAAACATAGCTGCACATCTGCAGGAAGAAATTAGGTGTTGTATTATGTTACTGAAAGAAGCAAATTATCCTATTTCTAATAGAACAAATATTTACCTGCTGATGAAATTGCAGGTATAATAGTTTTCCCAATTATCACTCCAAAGCTTGATCTACTGTAAATACACTGTAACACTCCCAAATGTGTGCTATTGTGTAGTATATTTAATAAATTGTTCATTGATGTATCAAGCTAACAAAAGAGCTAACATAATTATAAATAAACTGGGCAGAATTGACTGCAATGTTCTCATGTGTAAGCTCCATTCAAATTGGTAAGAGTAGTGCCATTTCATTGTGATGCTTTGTTGAATCTAACTTTATTCTCAACAAGGCCTGCCCCTCAGAGTCAAAACCCCTCTATTTCTTTTTTCTGCATGTGGAGCAGCAGCATGTGGAGGAGCGGAGACACGAACCCGGTTCATCAGATTACGAGTCTACCACTCTTAACCACTACACCACAGTGGCTCTCTCTCAGATAGATGATTGATAGATATAGATAGATAGATGATAGATAGATGATAGATAGATATAGATAGATATAGATGATAGATATAGAAACGCACACACACCACATTATTTTAATTAGGAAATTGTCATAATGGTGGTTTGTTCCATGCCTGTCCCTCGGCATAAATATCTGGGGACACAACATTTCTATTTTAATTGTGCATGTGTGTGTGTACATGCCATAAAGGCTTGAAATGCACACTAGCACATACATTAGCTACAATAGCTTGCATTTAGCAGACGCCATGCACAATTCCTTTCAAGCTCCATTGCACTAGATACTATTTTTTGCTTATCCAATTACACTGATAATATACACAAAATGGGCTTCTATGTAATACTGACAGTGGCTAATGCCTGTTTTCCTGATGCACATCTCAGATAAAGCATATTAATGTGAAAGCTTGGTTCCATTAAAATCAATGGGTAAACTCCCATTAACTTCAGTGGAATCATGAATTTACTGATAAAAATTTCGAACACACAGTTCTTCTTCCTCAGGTTAATAGAACCAAACATAACAAGCCACATTAAGGCTAGCTCTAGCTGTTTCCACATAAACACGCTAGGATTAAGCATTTCAAGCAATTAGGGGATTGTGGATGATCAGGGCCTTAGGACTCAGGCATTCCTGGAAGGCTAAGGTGACGGTAGGACTAGTAGGGGAGGGTTTCATCCTGGCTGCCATATTGTCAAGCTTGTTGACTGAAAAGGGGCGGGTTTTTATATGGACCATCTACCATGTGATGGCTGTGGAAAATGGGAAACTCTCTGTTAGAGGACAAGTTAAACAGGAAGTTTATTATACCCCTGCAACAAGAACAAAACAAGAAACACCCAACACTATCTTCTCCCTTCTTCTTCTTCTTTGGCGATCACTCGTAGCCGAGTAAGATTGTCTTCCATAAACACGGTTTTAACAGTGAGTCCGTAAGTGACTGTGGAGGCCAATTCTGGATCCACACGTCCTTGCACAGTGGGGACATTGGTTCCTGGGTGGGAGTTGATCACGGTGTGGATTTGCCAAGCGTGCCTTCCTCTTAGCACGTTTCTCCCTTGCGTCCTGAGTTTGAGCGCCTTCAAAGCCCATGACACCTTTGGTAAAGGCTGTTCTCCAACTGGAGCGCTCGCAGGCCAGTGTTTCCCAGTTGTCAGTGTTTATACTCCTTTTTTTTAAATTTCCCCAACACTATAAGTACAACTCAGGACCCAGGTGGCGCTGTGGGTTAAACCACAGAGCCTAGGGCTTGTTGATCAGAAGGTCGGCGGTTCGAATCCCTGCGACGGGGTGAGCTCCCATTGCTAGGTCCCAGCTCCTGCCCACCTAGCAGTTCGAAAGCACGTCAAAGTGCAAGTAGATAAATAGGAACCGCTCTGGCAGGAAGGTAAACGGCGTTTCCTTGCACTGCTCTGGTTCGCCAGAAGCGGCTTTGTCATGCTGGCCACATGACCTGGAAGCTACACCGGCTCTCGGCCAATAAAGCAAGATGAGCGCCGCAACCCCAGAGTCGGACACGACTGGACCTAATGGTCAGGGGTCCCTTTACCTTTATACGTACAACTCAGTCAAGTGCCAGCTAGTGATTAAATTATATAATGACACAATCCTCACAGAGGCAATCATGTTAGACAGCAAACAACTTTCAGAAACCTTCAGAATGCTTCCAGATCCTTCTTACACAGTCACAGTTTTGACTCTCTCATTCTCTTGTAGGCTGTGTTGTAGCTCGAAGAAAAATGGATGTTCTGTTAAAGCTTTGGTGGATCCAGCTGGCTGGCTGAAAAGACTTTCTGGGAACTTCCAGAACTCACAAAATTATTATGGACACCAGTGAAAGCCTACCAAGGTATTTAAGCAGATATTGGATGGCCATCTGTCATGGATGCTTTAGCTGAGATTCCTGCATTGCAGAGAGTTGGACCGTTGGGGTCTCTTCCAGCTCTACAATTTATGATTCTATAAGGTCATCAGCAGAAGTGACTACTTGGCAGAGACCACAGCTACTTAGAGGAGGACTGGTTTGAAACCAACTAATTTCCTTATCCAACCCTGTGCCATCTGAAGGCAGCCCTGTATAGGGATGTTTCTTAATGTTTAACGTCTCATTATGTTTTTAGAGATGGGTAGGGAATTAATAAAATAATAATAAATAATAATAATAATAATTCTTTTATTTGTACCCTGCCCATCTGGCCGGGTCTCCCCAGCCACTCTGGGTGGCCTCCAACAAATATAAAATTACATTTAAATATCACAGGTTAAAAACTTCCCTAAATAGGGCTGCCTTGAGGTATCTTCTGAATGTCAGATAGTTGTTCATCTCCTTAACCTCTGCTGGGAGGGCGTTCCACAGGGCGGGCGCCACTACCGAGAAGGCCCCCTGCCTGGTTCCCTGCAGCTTTGCTTCTCGCAGTGAGGGAACTGCCAGAAGGCCCTCGGCGCTGGATCTCAGTGTCCGGGCTGAACAGTGGGGGTGGAGACGCTCCTTCAGGTATACAGGACCGAGGCCGTTTAGGGCTTTAAAAGTCAGCACCAACACTTTGAATTGTGCTCGGAAACGTACTGGGAGCCAATGTAGTTCTCTCAGGACCGGTGTTATGTGGTCCCAGCGGCCACTCCCAGTCACCAGTCTAGCTGCCACATTCTGGATTTATTGCAGTTTCCGGGTCACCTTCAAAGGTAGCCCCACGTAGAGCGCATTGCAGTAGTCCAAGCAGGAGATAACCAGAGCATGCACCACTCTGGCGAGACAGTCCGCAGGCTGGTAGGGTCTCAGCCTGCGTACCAGATGGAGCTGGTAGACAGCCGCCCTGGATACAGAATTAACCTGCACCTCCATGGACAGCTGTGAGTCCAAAATGACTCCCAGGCTGCGCACCTGGTCCTTCAGGGGCACAGTTACCCCATTCAGGACCAGGGAGTCCCCCACACCCGCCCGCACCCTGTCCCCCAAGAACAGTACTTCTAATAATAATAATAATAATAGTAATAATATCATCATCATCATCATCAAATAGGACATCCCTATTTTAATCAGAGAAATGTTGAAGGGTATGGAACTCAAGCCAGAGTCGGTAATGTCCCCTATTTTGTGGTGCAAAATGGATACAAAGTGGTATAAAAAGAATACTAGAAACACTTTAAGAATATCTATATTTACATCTATATTCATGTCTTTTTTGTGTAACAATGCAAATGTGCTAGATGTATTTTGAAAAACCAAGAGTTGACCCTTACTGACTCTTGAAGAAAACAAGTGGCTTTTATACATATTTCTCAAAAATCCAGGTTCAATTATTGATCACAAAGCCCGGGGGGGGGGGGAACAGTCAGGAAAAATATAGCAAGTAGAATGAGATACATATAATTAAATGATTAACAAAACACTAGAATGACTGGTTTTAAAACTATTCAGCTTTATTTGCTCCATTTAACAATGCACAGTGCTATTTATAGGAGAATGCAAATGTCCTAGCATTAATTCAGAGAACTGCCCTACAAACAATGTAAGAAATTGTTAAATGAAATGAAAAATGCAAGCCATTGAAAATGTGAAACAGTTGCGCTGGCTTTATGCAAATGTGAATATCACTAACTATAGTAAAATAATAATGATATCAATAAATATGTTCTCATTTAAGTCCTGCATAAAATTTAAACTTCCTAGAAAATTAAAGAATATCTGGAATACACATTTTGCTTGGTATTTATTTTATGGATCCAATGGCGGTGGGGGGGGGAGGTAACTGGGGGCTGCTATTTGGACGGTTTTGATTGCTCAGACTTGTTTTCCCTGAAGATGTTTTCTTAATGTTTGAAACACATAAATACCATTGTTCTTCCTGAAACTGGATTATGCTAACAATGCAGAAACATATGGTACCACATTAACCTAATGGGCATGTACAACATTTCTAAAACCTTTTGTAAATTGTATTTCTGCACCTGCCTTGCTGTTCTGCTTTTATAGGACAGATTTCGTTGTCATTTTTCTTTGACAACAATAGCACATTATTATTTTTGCTGGTAGTAAAGCAACATATACATGTTAATAATGATGCTCTAGAGGTTGTGGGCCGCCCAAACGGTTAAAAACATACTATACTCTCTGTCACTGAAAATAGCAGAACCTAAAAGTGTCCATCTATGTAGCTAGATTTTACAATCCTGAATTCATCTGTGCTCTGCCTAGTACACCGCTTGCATTTCCTAGCTTTTTAGTGCACACGGTATGAACATATCTCCCTCTGTCTTCAGGTTGATGTATCTGAATAAGTGTGCTTTGCCCACAAAATGGCAAGCTACAGCAATCTTTAATGAATCACAAGGTCTCACATATTTCATTAACACTTTCATGTTTTGAAACTCCTACCAGCTTTACATAATATATATATTAAAAGGTAAGGGAAGCGGGTGGCGCTGCGGTCTAAACCACTGAGCCTCTTGGGCTTGCCAATCAGAAGGTCGCCGGTTCAAATCCCCATGATGGGGTGAGCTCCCGTTGCTCTGTCCCAGCCCCTGCCAACCTAGCAGTTCAAAAGCACACCAGTGCAAGTAGATAAATAGGTACCGCTCCAGCGGGAAGGTAAATGGCGTTTCCGTGCGCTGCTCTGGTTTCCATCACATTATTCTGTTGAGCCAGAAGTGGTTTAGTCATGGTGGTTACATGACCCGGAATGCTGTCTGTGGACAAACGCCAGCTCCCTCGACCTGAATAATAATAATAATAATAATAATAATAATAATAATAATAATAATAATAATAATAATTTATTATTTGTACCCTGCCCATCTGGCTGGGTCTCCCCAGCCACTCTGGGCGGGATGAAAGAGAGATGAGCGCCGCAACCTCATAGTCGCCTTTGACTGGGCTTAACCATCCAGGGGTCCTTTACCTTTACCTTTTAATATATATATATTACCCAGACAGGTGGATTCTTGTGACTCATGAGAATGGGGAATATAACTCAAACTGGACAGCAGTGCGGATGAAATCAGGCCGCAACATTCTTGACAAAACAGCAGGTAAGCAGGGTTGGCATGGCTGTAGGGTAAGTCTTCCTTGTTCTACTGGAAAGGCTAGCCCTGAGGATGGGTGGGAAGCTCACTGGGAAAAATGGCCCTGAACTGTTGTGGATCAGACCTTTTAGAGGCCCCAGCCTCTCTTCCCTCTCACAAGATCCTGTGGGATGATTGCTATCCCATAAACCTTTGTGAGAGCAGCCTGTGTGACCAGGCAAAGTCAATTTTCTTGCAGGACATGCCTAGACAGAGGCTTAGATTGCGGTGCCATCAGAGCAAGACACATCCAAGGTCCCATTCAGCAGTATGAACAGAAGGGCCCCCAATGAAGAAGGGCAGTAATACTCACATTTTGACGTAAGTGGTTGCTTTAAGAATTGGTAGCTGCAACTGCTGAAAATCAAAGCCATTGACTTAGTTGCTGAAATGTTATGGAATGTTCATAAACATTCCAACCCCTGAACTTCTTTTTAAAAAGTGCACAGGACCAAAGGGTGGGGAGTGGGCCGTTTACTGCCAATTATGATGGGTGGGAGAAGTCAACACTACTGAACTTTTATCCATCCATCAGTGTGTGTGTCTATGAAAATGGCACAGTGAGTTTTGCATTCTCATCCATATTGTATGTGAGTAGTGCAAATGAGTGTGTGCATGAAAACAGGCATGGGAAGAGGAGGAAGAAAGGGGAATGGGCACAGAGGAGGCGAATAAACACAGCCATAAATTTCCATGGGCCTGTTCTTGGAAATTAAATTAAACCCCTAAGGAAAGGAGGAAGCCTGTTTTTGGGGCAATCTGGATCAATGCGGCACAGTTCTCATAAGTAAGAAGTCCCCCCCCCCCCAAGACATTTACCTTCAATCTACTTCCCTTTAATTGAAAATTTCACTTCAGCAAGTGAGCAACTTTTCGTTCCCCTGCCTCATAATAGTTTAACTGAATCAGTTCTTTTCAGGGTATCTTAATTGAGGCGAAGGGGGTGGGGGAAGCTGAAACCTCTTAGAAAGTGATCAACACTCTGAGTTCGTTAATATCTCACAGGAAATGTTGAGTGACAGCTAAACCGCTATCTTTTTATCCTTGGGCTGTTCTGTCATTTCTGTCTCTTATTACCCACCTACGTCCCATCTCATTTTCCTATTCTCTGGCATCTGTCTTGCTGTGACTTGACTCTAAAAATGTTCATGAGGTATTCAAGTTGAGCACATAGGCTGTATTATTAGTAGGTGTCAAATCTTTATTCATTAAGTTCATTTGGTTTTCTGATTATTTATATGATCCTTTAGCCTTCTGTAGCTGATTATACAGCATTCTTTCTTGAATTTTAACTCTACTCTCCCCAGTATGAATATTTTACGTCTTAATGTATTCAAAAATGTTCCAGTTCCACTTGAAAAAGTGGTCTCCCCTCACCCGTTCTTCCCTGATAGTTTCTTTTAGGGCAAAACACTGCCTATTGAATTAATGTGGGTATAAAAATTGGGGCACAGCAGAAAACAGGAGAGTGTTAGGCAATAGAAAACTGGGTTCAAATGGTCACAAGCAAAAACTGGCATTTCCTCAGGGCCATATCTACCATTAGCAGAGTGAGGCCGGCACCTCAGGAAGCACATTTTTGGTGGTCATGACAGGAAAGCAAACGTTTAGGAGTCTAGTTTAGTGTTGTTTTGGCTTTACTGTCAGAGAGGGGATGAGATATTTGTGTTTGTTTGGACTTGTAAAAGGGTAAAAGAGTATTGGGAAATGATCCATAATGAATTGAAAAAAAAATGTTTAAAAGTACTTTCCCCCAAAAAAACCCACCAGAAAGTACTGTTGGGGATAATTCAGAATGAAATTCCCAGGTGTCAAAAAAAGGTTATTTATTTATGCTACTACTGCGGCCCATGTTTTGTTAGTCCAAAAATGGAAAACGAGTGAGGTCCTAACCAAAGAAGAATGGCAACTTAAGTTGACAGAATATGCACAACTTGGAGACTTAGCAAATAGAATAAGAGAACAAGAAGAACATACGTTTAGAGAAGATTAGAAAATGTTTATTGAATATATGGGAAATAATTGTGTACAGCTGAAAACGCTGGCAGCATTAAGATAAATTCAACAGTGTAAACAAGTTTTCATGGATGCAATAATGGAATACTGAATGGTATAGTTTTTGTAAAATGTGCAGGGATTTATGATATGTAAAATGAACCATGGAAAGAGAAGAAGGGAAGCCATTGATATCTTAAGGATGTAAAATGAGTAAAACAGAAAACTTAGTTATATATATATATATATATATATATATATATATATATATATATATATATATATATATAATTTGATGTTTGTGTTTGCTTGCTTGCTTGCTTGATCTAGGTTCTAAAATAACTTAAGTTTAACTGGTGACAGAGGGCAGGCTATTTGCTACTCTGGCTCAGATAGCAAGACGTTTTGTTCCAATCCTCCTTTACTGCTAATAGTTATCCCTGTCTCACATTCTCATTAGTTTATAATGATTTCTAAAAACACAAGCAAACCAGAAACTTGAGCATTAGAGACACCCACTGATAAATGAGGTCACTGTAACTGGGCTTGGGATTGTGGTCAGATAGATGAGGGTTATTTTATATATTTCTTTATTCACAGGATTTACACACTGCCCTTCAGCAACGTTTCCGAGGGCGTTTACCAAAGCAGAATAAAATACAAAAAAGAAATAAAGAAGAATCTAGTAAGCAACAGTAAATACATATAAACTGTGGGAAATGTAAATACATTTGCCTGACACCCTGGATGATCTGGCCAATTTTGTAACTGCTGCTCTTGGTGGTGGTGGGGGAACCATACAAAAATGTGTTACTTTATGGGAAAATCTTTGCAAAAATTGCATGCAAAAGGGTTATATTAGGAGGAAATTGCATTAAAATTCTTGTGAGAACTACATTGGCTCCCAGTACGTTTCTGAGCACAATTCAAAGTGTTGGTGCTGACCTTTAAAGCCCTAAATGGCCTCGGTCCTGTATACCTGAAGGAGCGTCTCCACCCCCACCATTCAGCCCGGACACTGCGATCCAGCGCCGAGGGCCTTCTGGCGGTTCCCTCATTGCGAGAAGTGAGGTTACAGGGAACCAGGCAGAGGGCCTTCTCGGTAGTGGCGCCCTCCCTGTGGAACGCCCTTCTAGCAGATGTCAAGGAAATAAGCAGCTATCCTATTTTTAAAAGACATCTGAAGGTAGCCCTGTTTAGGGAAGTTTTTAATATTTAATGCTGTATTGTTTTAACATTTGACTGGAAACCGCCCAGAGTGGCTGAGGAAACTCGGCCAGATGGGCGGGGTAAAAATAATAAATTATTATTATTATTATTATTATTATTATTATTATTATTATTATTATGTGACAAGTTTTTTTCAAATGCAAATTGATATGCAAATGTGGAGAACTAAATTGAAGATTGGGGAAAAATGAGGAACTGAGCAAAACCCAAACTGACAATGGCTCCTTAAGTCAACAAATCAATGTTAATTCTCATCCTGAAGACTATAAACACCTCTTTTTAGATCAAAGGGTAGCCAATTACTTTAAGCAAAACAGACATGGTACCCTCTAGATGTTGTGGGACACAGGGCCGTCTTAAGCATATCTGGCGCCATGGTGCAAAGCTCCCACCAGCGCTGCCCCCAGTTTCCCAGAGTTGTTTTTTTTTAGGGAGGACGGCACTGTCAGCTGGGCTGGAGGAGGCGGGCAGTGGCTGGAGGGTGGCTCCTCCGGCGGGGAAGAGGCGGAGGCTGGACGCGGCACCTCCCAGCTCAGCTGGCTGCTTCATGCCTCAGTGGCCACAGCAGACGGAGGCTCTGGGTGCGGCGCTGCTTTGGCGCGGCATGGTGGAGGCGGGCGCGGGCAGTGAGCTGATGCTGGGAGGCGCCGCATCCAGCCTCTGCCTCTTCCCTGGCACCCTCCAGAACTTGGCACCCTGGCACCCTGTGCCACTAGCCTCTATGGGTCAGACAGCAACCCACATCAGACCCAGCCAGTAATAGGAACAGCAGCACCTGGAGGGAATCAAATTGGGTACCCCTGTTGTAGATTGTCTCAATGATCCCCAGCACGTCTTTGTCATCCCCATTCAAGTCATACACCTGAAAAGTTTAACAGTCACTCAGGCTTCCCTCCAGATGTGACACAGAAAGTGCTCATGAAAGCCCTGGGAATCAATGGTCTCGTTGCCACCCTGTCATATGTGCTGAAACCTTGCAGGGAGAACCTGGTTGCAATATGATATGGGCAAACTGTCTATGTAGAGTTTCTGAAGTTCTTCCAAGCTTAGCATGGCTGTGAGGCAGTGTTTCTGGTATCCTTTGCAGCACTGTGTCAGCAATTGCACATTAAAGTAAATATTCATCAGCAGGCCATCCAGGATCTCTAGAATCAATTTACTGTACCGTACTGTTTTTTTGGTAACTGGTTCTAGCATGCCAGTTTGAACCTCCAAAAAACAACAGAGTTGGGAAGTCTTCTAATAAAACATTCCCCCTCCCCCACTTTGAAGAAAGCGGTGGTTGGCTGGGATGAATTTTCTGGAGTCATATATGAGTATATCATATATTCTGGACTCATATATATATATATACACACACACATACATACATTATCTGGATTGGAGTGGCTGCCTCTGTTCTTAGAAAAAGTGCAGGTCTAATGTATGCAAAGTGCTCTGAGGTCTTTGGAAAAGCCCTTTATAAATTAATCATTGCAATGATCTTTCAAATCACATCAATAGTTGCTGCCAGAATGCCTTTCTGCATTCCAAGCCATATTTGGGGACTGTGAACTTCTAAGAAAAGAATCTAATATATTCTATAAATGAGTGTTTAGAATTAACTGAGACTCTTGAGTTAATCAGATTGTTTCCTATGATAATAATCACATGGAGTAGTTAAAATATTCTGTACATATACATTGCAGGTATAAGCTACTGAGGAATTGTTCTACACACCCAGCCTCTTCTCCAGTCTCAGAATTTCAGACAAACATGTGCAAGCATAAACATGGTCAACATATTTTCAAGCAATAGGGATTTGTACAGGGTTTGCTCTTTAGCCTTTCTCCTCCTGAAGATGTCCTTCAAGTCAGCAAGCATGGATTGTTCCTCAGGGTTTACTCCCAAAGGCTTTCCCATGAATTAGTGCAGATTAGTGGAGGTTTAGGTTCAGGGTTTTCTTTCTCTTAGATGGACTACCTTCCCAGGTTGACGAGCCTCATCTGCCCCATCGTTTCCTTCTACAGCACATGCAGAAATTGCTTTCTGGACCACTGGACCCATTATTGTTCTTGTCTGCTGAATCCCCCAGAACCTTTCTTCACATGCAGGGGATAGACAAGTTCCTAACTCACAGAGGGTTTAAGACCCATCAGCTACCCTCCACTGGTTTAGCCAACCAGTTGAAGCCATTTCCCAGGGTGTGGCTGCTGTCGCATGCTGATATCTTCTAGAAGCCACAGGTGAAAGCTGAGTGCAGGGTAGAAACCAAATGTGGACAAACGATCCCAGACGGAGCACAGAATGGCTCCCACCAGAAATACTGCCCTCCCCTAACTCCCCATACACCCTATTGTGTGATACAAAATAGCAGTGCATGACACAATGAACTTTCCCTTTGCCTAAAAGAAATGTGCATCACATTCCATGCAATAGAGGCAAAGGGAAAATACAATAAGTGTCGTGTCCCCAATGGTGACTGTAGCTAGCTGTCAAGAACGCACGCCACTCCGAGAAGTCAGCGGAAGTTGTCTTGAAGTTTATTGTACAGCACACAGAGAAACATGGAAAGTCCGTGAGGATTCTGAGGAGGCCATCTCAGAATCCCCCTTATGTACACCTTGCTGGGTGACTCCCAATTCCCCCCTCCCTTCTGCCCTAAAGGTCCGGGGGTAATCCTCTTCCCCACCCAGGGTGGCTTGGACAAAAGAGTTAACTGCTCTGGTCTACCTGCACCATTCATGGGTGCTTTTTGCATTGTTATTGCGATGCTGCCGGTTCCACCACGCCCGCTGCTGATGGCTCGTTAGCGGTCGTTATCGCCCATTCTGGGGTTGTTTACCCCGCGGGGCATGCCTGGGCGAGGTCGGGCCTTGCTGCGCTTGGTTTAACCCCTGCGCACCTGGCTCCGCTGTCGCCCCCTTCTCTGGCCCGCTGCATGGTTCCCCTTCCTGGCGCCCGCATGGCGCGACCCTGGCGGACCCCGGTCTATCAGTGTCTAGTCGGGTCGCGACATCAAGCTAGCAGTCAGTTTAATTCTTAAAGAGAAAACTTTCATTAACTTATGTAGGTATATTTAGTATGACATCCTATTTCAGAGAATAGCTCTGAGTGCTAGCTGGAAATGCAAAAAAATAATAATGTCCTTTTTGTTCTTGATGTATCTTTCCTGAAATTGTTATTCTCACTTGAAGATCTTTCTATAAAATGTAGATTTCTCCACATGGAGATGTTCCTTTCTTTTTTCACTTTCCTACTACTACATTGCATTACACGATGCACTACTTTATTTCCATATGGTGCGAAATGGAATGAATTGAGGGGAAATTAAAGTGTACCCCCGCTCCGTCTCTCAACTATCCTATGGCTGCTTTGATGTGACAACCAAGCAGAATGTGGAGGCCAGATCTGAAATCTATTGCTGGGTTGAGGTAGAGAATGATAAGGAGGCTGCTGAATCCACTTTGGTTGCCTAGGGCTGCTTTGCATCATGGCGTACCACTTCTTGTTGACATCTTTGTGTCTTGAAAGGCCAGTGTGGTGTAGTGGTTAAGAGCAGTAATCTCGTAATCTGGTGAACTGGGTTCGCGTCTCCGCTCCTCCACATGCAGCTGCTGGGTGACCTTGGGCTAGTCAAACTTCTCAGCCCCACTCACCTCACAGAGTGTTTGTTGTGGGGGAGGAAGGGAAAAGGAGATTGTTAGCCACTTTGAGATTCCTTCAGGTAGTGATAAAGCGGGATATCAAATCCAAACTCTTCTTCTTCTTCTTCTTCTTCTTCTTCTTCTTCTTCTTCAATAATGGAGTGAAGTCAAACCACTTTGGTAACAGCACCAAAGTGACCTCCTCAGGGTGCAAGCCTATGCAGTGTTTATGGAGGACCTCCGCTGCACCAAATACAAGACCTCCCTCTTGGCCTGGCTGATGTGCTCCAAAGGAAATCAGAGCAATGTGTTTGGCACCAACTTGGCAACAGGAGTTGCTGGAAAGGAGGCGTGGAAGGCACCATCCAACTATTTTAGGCACAATGCTCAAGATTTGTGTAGGGTTTGCTCCTTAGCCTTTTCTTCTCCTGAATATATCCCACAAGGCAGCAGAGGTTTAGGATCAGAGCTTTCCTTCTCCTAGATGGGCTACCTCCCCAGGTTGACGAGCCCCATCTGCCCCTCACTTCCCTCTACACCACGTGTAGAAACTGCCTTCTTGACCGCTGGACCCACTATTGGTCTTGTCCACTGAATCCGCCAGAACCTATCTTCGTGTGCAGGGGGAAGTCCCTAACTCACCAAGGGTTTGAAGCCCATTGGCTACCCTCAACTGGTTTAGCCAGCCAGTTCAAGCCATTTCCCATGGTGTGGGAGCTGTCTTATGCTGACAGCTTCTAGGACACACAGGTGAGAGCTGAGTGCAGGGTGGGGACCAAAGGTGTACAACCTACCCTAGAAGGAGCACAACATGCCCCCTATAAGAAGTACTGCCCCTCCCCTAACACCCCTAATACCCCTACCACTTGTATATCAGTAATTTATATTAACAATTATTATATATTATATAATAATTGTATAAATAAGTTTATACAATGGTCCTACAGCAGGGATTGTTAACATAATGCTGCCTTGAGTTGCAACTTCCATTATCCCTGGTCATTGGTCATGCTAAATGGGGCTGTTGAGAATTAAAGTCCAACATCAGCTGAAGACATGGTGCATTTCCACCCTACAGCAAGGAGTAGGAATTCATCATTAGCACTGTCACCAAGGCCCTTCCCACAATTTCTTACATAGCCTAATTGGGTCAAGTACAGGATGAAGGGCCCTCTCTGCTTTGTAAGACTCATTGTGAGCCTTGGAGGTCTCCGGCATAAGCTAGCACAATTATGAATTAAGCAACCAACTTGTAAAAAGATAGTGTGTTTTCTCTCTTACCTGCTTGCCAGGACATTTATAACAAAATAACTTCATGTAAAGTAGGTCTAGGTCTGTCAGTTGCTATTAGCTATGACTACTCAACAGAACCTCAGTGTTTAAAAGCACTTCACATCAGAGTGCTAGAAATGTTAGAAATAAATAGTGGGAGATCGTCTTCACTTTCATACCCTCCTGTTGAGAGTATGATATCCAAAGGCATAACGTTCACAATTGAGGGAACTGAGTGCTGGAGTTGATAGAACTGTCAAGGCAGTTCTTAGGTTCATCAACTTATTTATTTATTTATTTTGGATGTTTTTCTACAGCCTTTCTGTACATCACCAAGGCAGTGGACAGCACATCCAAAATAATAAAAGCAACATATTAAAACGAACAATAAAGCATGTTTTAAAACATTGCAAACAACGCTAGTATTAAAACTATCCTGGTCTGACTGCACTGGCTACCAATTAGTTTCTGGGCCCAATTCAAAGTGCTGGTTTTGCCCTATAAAGCCTTAAATGGCTCAGGACCGCAATACCTCAAGGACCGCCTCTTTGCATATGAATCTACCCAAACCCTGAGATCATCTTCTGAGGGCCTCCTCTGTGTGTCTCCTCAAAAGGTCCAGAGAGAGACAACACGAGAATGGGCCTTCTCTGCAGTGGCTCCCCATCTGTGGAATGTTCTCCCCAGGGAAGTTTGCCTGGCGCCTTCATTATACACCTTTAGGTACCAGGCAAAAGCATTCCTCTTTAACGAGGCCTTTGGTTGATTTGATTGACATCCTATGCCCTTTTAAAATGTGGGTTTGGGGGGGGGGTTATTGGGCTGTTGTTTTCATTTTGATTATATATTTTATGGTTTTATATTTTGATTCTGTTCTGTGAACCGCACTGAGACCTCTGGGTATAGGGCAGTAAATAAATTCAATTAATAATAATAATAATAATAATAATAATAATAATAATAAACAATGTCAGAATTGCAATACAGATATGTGTTTCCTAACACCTAACATCAGAGAATATGGGAGCCGATTACAGATTCAAGGACACTGTAGTCCACAATCTGGGAGTGACACAGAAATAAGTCCTTTCACAAATGTATATCAATCAGCCCTCTTCTTTGCAAAGGACAGTGACCTCAAATAATCTCTCATTCAGATCTGCACAAGTTTGTAGCAAGACAGACAGTTTCTCAGGTAGTGAAGGCTCAAACCATTTAGCACTTTACTTCTTGTACAACTCAGCTGAAACTGAGCCACAGGATTTAGCAGCAGATCCTGAAATCTTTCACAAAAGAAGCAGGTGGTGAACATCACCTAGTCAAAATAGTCTCTCTCTAACAGGTTAATTGAAGTGTTGAATGAAAGCTGCATACCTTGATGGGTGTTAAAAAGCATCTCTTGAATTTGGACAATTCTCAGTACTCATATGTTCATATTGTTCCTATTCTTTTTCTTTGCAAAACATTCACTTCCCTTGGCCCCATTGGTCCACCAAACTACATAATCCTATTTTTGTGAGTTTGTGGGGTGCCTAGACTTCCCTTCTAATTCCTGGACCCACTTCCTGTGTGCCAGGCTGGCTTCCTGTGTTCAGGGGTTTGCCTGGCATGGGCCACTAAGGAGAATGAAATGAAAGTGATGAGCCATTAGGAATCTCACCAGAGAGAGCAGCCCCTCCTTCAGCTCAGAGTTAGTTAGGAAGACAAAGGCCCTGGATGGAAGGAGAACAGTTGTTTAGGACTGTAGTAGGCTGGAATGTGAGCTAAGAGGAAAAGGTGGCAGCCTGTTTAATGCATCAAGCTGAATTCAGGGAATGAAAGCCATGGCTGGTGTCTGTCTAGAACCAAACATACTGCTATGGGAGAAGCAAGACTCTCTTCTTAGAGTGTAATGCTGAGAGCCCCTCCATTGCAGGCTCAGGTTGCATATATGTGTAAATAAACCATATATCATAAAGACACCACAGTCTCCACTCTGCCTCATTTCCAAAGGAAACATGAATCCTGGGTGAGCCCCTGGACCCCGGGAATCTCACACTGCTTTGAGACTGGGGTGGCACATAACACTATTGTGATTGCAGCAACAGCTGACCTGGTTTTATCAATGAGGTCACCGAGCTAAATGCAGAAAAGACATACATAAAGAAGCAAAAGTGCTTGGATCACCACAGCCGATTGGATGAAGCAGAAAGGTGAATGAATGAGACCAAGGAATGTGGAGACAAAGAAGAGAATGATGCTAAGAAGTAGCAAGACCCCAAAGACCAGCTAACTGCATTGATACACAGTGAAGAGAATACATCCTAACCAGTTTATTCAGCTATGTAGAATGTTCTACTCCTAAAGTAAATATAAAAATTAGACATTTGGTGGAAGTCTAAATAAATTGGAGCCTTTGCTAAAGTTTACAGAAAGCAGGGTCTGTTGGGGGGTAGAGGGGGGGGAAAACTACTTTTGGAATGTTTTTCCCTGTGAATCTCTTCCTTGTTCTTATTTGTCTGTCTCCTGCCAAACTTGCTTTTGATTTAGTTGATGTTTTCTGCTGTTCAGACTTGCTAAAGTGCTCTTGTCAACAGTTCAGTGGCTGAGTGAAGCAAAGTGTTAGTTAATAGCGTGAAAAGTCTGGTGTGCTGTCAGAAAAGGGCAGGCCATTAACTTGTGAAAATCCTGCTTCCAATGTTCAACAGCCCTGGTGCTGGCAGAATGAATCTCGCTGACGACTAACTGTTAAAAATTACAAATGGCATTTGAATTTATGTCACTTGATAATTAAGCACGAAGGTGTTTCAATTCTGTCAGCCTTGGGAGAAGTGTTTGCTTACAAAGAGGCTTAACACCATTGTAGAAACAAGCCACATGTTCTAATCTAAGTTTATGTCCATCCACATCAGCTTGTTCAAGTTATCTTTGATAAAATGTGATCCACTGTACAGGTAAATTGGGGTTGTTTTTTTTAATTGTTGTTTGCAATTTTAAAATACGGGTGGTTTGCTTTGTTTTAAATTTGGACTCTATCCATGCTCTGGGGCTAGTTTATAGAACAGAAGTCTCCAAGCTCAGAATTAGGGAGCATCATCTAAGCCAGGAGTGCTCTTCAGATGTAAATGCCATCTGGCAAATGGCCTTTGTAATTCCAAACTGAAATGAGGACGTGCAGTTGATGGGGAACTCTGGTCAAGAATCTACCAAACTTCTTAGTGGAATGTAGGATAGCTACTAAGTCAATGTGGTTTAGTGTATTGTCTGAACCCAGAATCATGGTTAAGATTTAAATCTTTTAAATCTGCCACAAGGACTTACTTTTGAGAAGACATGCATGCAATTTACTGTGGATTGCACATTCTGGAAATTCAAAGTTGCATGTCCAACCTGTCTCTTCAAGAGACCTTTCAGGGAGAGTACCCATCTCCATTGCCGATATCATGTGTCTGTGTTGCGAAATCATTGCACTTGTGATTCTGTGTTTTATTCTGTGTTTACCATGTACACCACTTCAGTGGCTTTATGCTGTGAAAGCGGTCTATAAATTTATTTAATATTTTTCATATTCATATCATTTTCATAATTTTTCATATGAAAATGATGTACAGGTGGTATTTGACTCCTAGTAAGATGGCAAAAATGTATAAGACAAGTAAAAAATACCTGATGGAAATGTAAAGAAAAAGAAGGTACCCTTTATCATATGTGGTGGCTGTGTAAAGTAATAAAAAGCATTCTGGGAAATTATATATAGTTCAAAATAACCTTTATTTTTCTAAAAAACAAAAACACAGAAGCTATCTTATTAGGAATTGAAATAATATGAAGTTGAAAATGTTGAGAATAAGACCCATGGAGGGGATGGAGGGAAGTCTAGAGATTTAGAGAAATCTCTAAATGTGGATATTTACTTGGTATTGTTATAACTCTACACTTGTAAAATCAAATAAAAATTATTAATATATAAAAATTATTTAATAAAAATTAAATGAATCTGGGTGTGAAAGCAATTAAGAGCTCATGAGTTGAAAGAATGCATGGAAGCCCCTTCACAGAGAGCAGCCACACCCACCCACCCACAATCCACTTGTTATCCTGGGGCTTTAAGAGGGGACCCTCGTCTGATCAAATGTTAGCTGTGCTCCTGCCAACTTCAGAAACTGTCTGTTTGGTGGCAGTTCTACAAATAATGGCAGCAGAGGTTCCGTTGTAGATAAACTACGAAAACAGAAGTCTCAGTGCTGACAAGAAAATGAGGCTTAATACATGGAGAACGAAGCACTGACATGGGGATCATGTTAGATGATAAATATTATGTAAAGGCAGTAATTATATGCTATCTTTCTCTCTCTTGTAAACAACTGTGATATTGTTAGATCTAAAATCCAGAAAATTACAAGGCAATTGTTCTCAATGTTATTTAGTAACTTCCAAATATTTGTGACATGCAATTTGTGTCAGTGCTTGCCACTTGCCACCTAACAATTACAGAACATTTGGAAGGTTATGTAAGTGAACAAGAAGGCCTTGGAATATGACCTGCCATTTGAATGCAAAATATTACACTGCACTCTTGCAGAAACACCTCCCACACAATGGAGGTTTTAATGCCAGTGCCAGAGGTTGAACGGGTTGCAACCTGCTGGGCTTCACAGGTCCAATGAGATCCCACCAGGTCAACTGTGCAGCCACCTTGAGTTTTCACTGGGCTCCCACAAAGGTCAGAGGAGACAGTTTTTCACAAAGACTCCATTTATCACTTGGAGAAAGGTGAGAGATCACTCATGGTACCTTGAGTTCAGACTGAATAAAGGAAGTGGGCAGAAGGAGTTGAGAACATAAGGCTAAGGATGGATATGCGGAACTGTTGGTTTGTTAGTCCTGTTCTTTCAACAGTAAAGAGGGACCCTAGAAGGTTTTTCCTTAGTCCCTACCCCAAACCGAGAACTGTTTCTTCCATGCTTCATTGTAACAATTCTGCTCTGATTCATGGACTAGTATATCAGACTGAGGTGCAGTCAGGGAGGAGAACAAAAACAAAATATTACCTCTCCCCAATGAACCACTACATTTCCCCCTATAAAAGCTTACTGTACATACTGTTTCCATAACATACATTTTATTCCCCAAAAGTGATTTTCTTGCATGACATTTAACATAGCAGAAATCAAAGTCTTCAGGATAAAAGGGCTATGTGTTCTCCTGAGCCACATTGCATCCAGTGTTCTGATCTTTACAGGACCTTAGAGAGATATTCAAAAATACCTTAGAAATGTCATGAGTCATAAGTCACTGAATGCGATCAAAGATCTCATGCTCTTAAATGATATTGTTGCTGGAGGTGTGGGGTTCTGTTGGGGCCATCATTGGAAACATAAGAATGCTGTAGGTGGGCTGACAAAAGTCTAATGATTAGTAAAAAAAAAATTACAAGGTGGATTTTACATATTTCTACTTGCCTCCTGAGCTTCTTTATATGGTGAAAGCATAGATCCACTCCTAACATTCCTCCATCGATATAACTTCATATGTGAGATGGAAATTCCACATAGACACAATCATGAAGATGTCCAATTAGTAACAACAGATGGAGTTTTCCTACCAGGGGTGACTTTCCAGCTACTCAATGGGAGGGACCTCTTTGCCATAGCTCAACTTTGGGATGAGGATTGGCCGGGTGTTGCAGAGAACTGGTTGTCCAGCAGTTGACAGAAATGCCTCGGCAAGTTCATGGAATTATAAAATGTGTGTGTGTGATAGGAAAGAGTATTGCAGATTTGGATTTTGAGGAGAATTTTATTTTATTTTAAAAATATTATATTTGCAATGGGAGGGCTGTGCCCCAATAAGTGGACCAGCCGCCACTGGTGTTGACTCTTGTAACCTCTAGGTTAGATTACTGCAACACGTTATATGTAGGCCTGCCTCTGAAGATGTTTCAGAAACTTCAGCTGTTGCAGAATTCGGCAGCCAGGTTGCTCCCCAGAGCAAGCCAGTTTGAGCATAGAATGCCAATCCTGGCCTGACTGCACTGACTGCCAATAAGTTTCTGGGCCCAATTCGAAGTGTGGTTTTGACCTATAAAGCCTTAAATGGTCCAGGAGCACAATATCTCAAGGACCGCCTCTTTCCATATGAACCTTCCTCTGAGGCCCTTCTTCATGTGCCTCCTCCAGGAGAGGTCTGGAGGGTGGCAACATGAGAAAGGGACTTTTCTGCAGTGGCTCCCCATTTGTGGAATTATCTCCCTAGGGAAGTTTGTCTGGTATCTTCATTATATATCTTTAGGCACCAGGTAAAAATATTTGTTTTCTCCCAGGCCTTTGGCTGATAAACAGTCTATGTCCTTTTGTGCGAGGGAGATTATCGGTTTGTTATGCTCTTGTTTTTATTATGTACTTTGTGGTTTTAATCTGTATTTTTATTCTGTGATCCATCCTGAGATCTTTTGATGAAGGGCAGTATACAAATTTAATAAATAAAAATAATTCTCCTTAAAGTTCTAAATGAACCCCAATACCTCACAGTTTCTGAAACCTAGATTCAGATTTATTGTTACGGTCCTCGACCAACACACACAGATACACATAAAAACAATCCAAAATACAATCTAAAATATATACTAGAAATATAAACTTTAACCATTATATGAAGCCGAGTGAAGTGTTTCAGACCGGCCAAATCTTCCAGGCTGATTTGCCTAAAATAGAAATTTGAGCAGAATTAAAAGACTGCTAATGAGATGAATGGCATTTTCAGAGCAATACCCCACATCTCTAGTCCTATCAATGGAAGTTATTTTCGGATTTTCGGATTAGCACAGGCCTAGCTGATAAAGAAATAGTCTTGAAGCCACTGAAAAGAGGGAAAGTGATTCCTAGTTCTTTCTCATGCAATTTAAGAGTCCCATACCTCTATCCCAATTAATCTTCCAAAGTAACAGGTGTTATGATGTACCACCATCTGGAGGGTCCCAGGTTCATCATCTCTGTCCTATAGCATCTTGACCTGGAAGGAAGCCCCACTGAACACAATACCTGATGTAAGTTGATAACAACCATAAGCTTAGAAGCAAATTCTGATGTTGTCTTGCTTCTGTCTTTCATGAGAGAAGAATCTGGCCATTTAAATGTATGCTTGCCACTCGCATTTGAAGGCACCAAGCATGTAACTTGCTGTTTAAAACTGAGTGCTTTTTTGTACCTGAGTTCAAAAAGTACAGTTTGAATCAGCACTAGCTCTTTTCACATTTTGTTAGAAGTTTTCTTTGTTTTTCATCTAATTTTGAGATCTTGCTTTTCAGCTGTTAATGTAACGGTGGGATAAATTTGGTAGCGTTCCACGGCAACGCTGCTGAATTGAAGTTCTATATAAAATAAAGTTCCATTGTATTATAGAATTCTTTCACGTGTCAATATTGTACAGGGAGCCTTCGTTTCCTGTGTGTGAAATTTATTTATAACTACATTTTACAAGATGGATGTGCTGTAATGCTGAATGCTCCGAAAATGTCTGTACAGTTGAGATCATTGCCTTATTGCACTATTCTGGAGTTGAAATATATTTGTCACAACCCTATGTTGATATGATGAGGGTCTGTGGCAAGATTGTCCCCATACCCAGGGTGAAAATGTGAGGCTTGAATTGGCGTATAAAGGTCACAACTTTATTAACCCCATTAGGAATCCATAAGAGAACAAGAATAATGTATGCTTAAAGAAATATTTTACTGAATATATGGGTGAAAATTGTGTTCATTTAAAAACGCTGGTAGCATTAAGATAAATTCAACAGTGTAAGTAAGTTTGATGGATGTAACAATGGATTACTGAATGGTTTAGTTCATGTAAAATATGCAGGAATGTATGCTATGCAAAATGAACTATGGAAAGAGAAAAAGGGAAGTCATTGATTTAAGGTTGTTTAAATGAATATTTTGAAATGTAAATTAGAATATATATATATATATATATATATATATATATATATATATATATTGCAGTGGATAGCAGCATGGTTTATGCTAACTAAGAGTGGTGTAGCATGGGGGGCAGGGGGGTAATTGGCCCGGCTGCAAACTCTGGGGGAAGCAAACCAGACACCCCACACAAAGATCCCTGTCATGCCCTGCCTGGATCTAGCAGCGAGGGCTGGGTGAGCGCAGAGGGTGAATAGCACTCTGAGCACCCAATTCCCGCCCAGCATGTGAGAACCCGCCTATCGGCAGCGGGGGCTGGAGAGTGCAGAGTGTGATTTTCAGAGGGAAGTGATGGGAAACAATGTCTGCCAAGCCATGCCAATCAACTCCTATCTACCCCACACACAAACTGGGATGGTGCTTGTATACAAAAGTAAAATTGTGTTAATCTAGCCAATTCAATATAGTTTAATAATTTACCCTGCCATTCCGTTTCTGTTGGCACGAATTCACAAGCTAGATTAACAGAGGCAATTAGGGGACTCCCCAGACAAGAATTTCAAAAAGAATGGGGGAAATGTAAAGAATACTTTACAAAACAGTGTCCTAAAATACACACCTGGACTTGTTTCGATTAATGTCTGCAGGAGACTTTGTGGTTGCTGTTTTTTTGGGGGTTTTAAAGTCATAATTTGAAAAATCGTAATAACTCATAAAGGAAACAGTTCATAAGAAGTAAACAAGGAGGTCATGTACAGGATAAAGGAAGTCTTTTATTTTGTCGTTTGTAATATTTTATGTTATGTTTATTTTATGTTATGTTTATGTCTAATGGTGGTGGATTCATTTATTTGAGTTGTGGTGGATTTATGTTGTAGATAAATTAAAAATTAAAAACAAATTAAAAAGAAAAGGAAAAGGAAAATTGTGATGACCCATTCCGGATCATTCACAAAAGTTTGGGGATCGCAGTAGACGAAAACACAGCTTTTGGAGAATGTTATTCCAAAATACCAGCTGCATATTGATGAAGCTGTGTGCCAAAACATCTGAAAAATCAGCAACTTTACTACAATAAATGGCAATGGGAAAATGCCCTAGTGATAACGAGTTCACTAAGCTAAGTGTGCGCCGTCTGCAGAATTACTTTCTGTCCAAAAAGAAAACATTTTCTCTGCCAGATTTTTCCCAGCCACGAACAATTCCCTTCGGAGTTATTCTCCGAGCCATGAATAATTCTCTTGAGGAGAAGGCAGCCCTTGAAACTTCATGTCAAAGCCTGAGATCTAGGGAATCTCCATTGGTGCTCTGATACCTTCAACATCAATTGAAACGAGAGCTGGCGCCCCTCCCTTCATAAGAAGGCAAAGTTCAACTGGGAAAAAATGTGAAGCCTTAGGTCTGAGAGTTACCAGTTCTCAGAAATAAAACTGATCATGATAGTGTTCTCATGTAACAACTTTAGACAGTCGATATATGCAAGGAAAGTTTGAGGTCAAGGAAATGAAATACTCTCAAGCTAAATCCAATAGCTTTACTCCACAGCAATCAATGAGACCATTCTGGAAGAACTGGCTTGAGGTGGGAGTCTACTGATAGGAACAGTGTACTTTAGCTGAGAGGTTTGTTTTCTACTGATATGAAAGGCAGATATTTTGAGAGGTTTAATTTTCCTAGTAGAAACAGCTAGAGGGTACATGCTGTAGTTCACAAGCTGAGTGAGTCTGAAAACAAAAATATCCATGGCTTTTGAAAAGAAAAGCTGGAGTAGTGGGTGTTATTTGCCCTCTAAAGCATCATCTTAACACAATATATGGGATGGTATTCAACCAATTGTACTCAGAGCACAGCCATTGGAATTAAGGGACATGACTAAGTTAGGTCCATTAATTTCAATGGGTCTACTCACTGCTATTTTTCTAGAAAAAGAGGTGCTGAAACTCATCATGAATGCTTCCCTTGGTCTCTTATAAAAGGTAAAGTTAAAGGACTCCTGGATGGTTCAGTCCAGTCAAAGGCGACTACGGGGTTGCGGCACACATCTCACTTTCAGGCCGAGGGAGCCGGCGTTTGTCCGTAGACAGTTTTCCAGGTCATGTGGCCAGCATGACTAAACCGATTCTGGTTACCTTCCCACCACAGCAGTACCTATTTATCGAAGTGCTTTTAAAGTGCTTTTGAACTGCTAGGTTGGCAGGAGCTGGGACAGAGCAATGGGAGCTGATCCCATCATGGGGATTCGAACCGCCGACCTTCTGATCAGCAAGCCCAAGAGGCTCACTGGTTTGGACCACAGTGCCACCCACATCAAGGGTAATGGTGCCCAGCTGAGAAGTGCCAGAACTGAGTTCTGGTGAGTTCTGGCTGACACTTAGTTGATTTTTTCCTTTATGGGTAATCTGGGCACTGGGTTTAAAGTCATGAGTATTGGAAAATGCATGACTGGATAAAAATATGCTGCTTGTAACAGATTTTGACAGAAAACTCACTTGATTTTGAACATTTAGTTGAAGGCATGGTCTATTTCTTTAAAAAAAACCATTCTCCACTTTTCAAAACCAATTTTGTACTCATATTTCAATTATAAGTTGATATAGAGTGTCACTGAAGTGAGAACAAGTGCAGTTTATATAAATGAGATTGGGATATAAGTGGATAAGAGAAATTGCTGGGAAACTTGGGTTAATTAATATAGCTTGATATTGAAATATATTCTTTATGTGCAAGATCCATGAAGGATGTTTGGCTGTTTATGGTGTAAAAGCATAATGTGAGATGATCAATGAGGTACTCTAGCTTGGAAAAATGAGATTGCTTCATAATTATGTCTTAATCATACGCCGTAAGAAGAAACTTTCACCAGCCGGCCTTTCTTCTCTGACTGTGATCACTTGCTAGATTAGGGGGTGCAGAAGCTTTGAGAAATTTCATGAGCTTTATTGAAACATTTTGTTCTTCCTCAAAATTCACCTCATCTTTCACCTGAAGAGAAACCCCCAAATTTCCACTTGCATTTTGTATTAGGTGGTCTCAGTAACCTAAGGCTGACTTCCCTTATGATTCCCGATATTTATACGCCAAATATGCTTCAGCTTTCACATTTTGTAAGAATTTTCTCTGACAAGTCTGTATCTATCTCATCCAAAGTCTTACCTAACTTAATACAAAAGTGAAATTTGAAAGAACAGTATGTACAGTCTATGCTAGTGTCCTCTATTTCAACAGAAGTTGTTAATTGGCCTAAAAATTAAAGTTTTAATGTCTCTCTTTAAGGGATCAGCTGCATAGCTTTAGGCTTCCCTCTCTGTTATATTACAATATCTGAACCACAAGAGGGGAAGCAGCCGCTCTACAAGTGAGAGAAAGTAAGTCATTGGTATCAAGAGAGGTGTAGCAGGCAGGCAGGCCTTAGATCATATTTGTGTAGCACTTTACACCAGCAAAAGTGCTTTACGGTCCTTTTTGCAGTCAGCCTTGCCAAAGCTAAGATGACCTGTTTTGAACTTCGGTTCACAACTGCTCCAGAAAACGAACCAGAAAATGTATAGGTACAACGTGATTTGCATGCACAGCTTTCTTATTGCAAAATGCATGCGCATGTTTAAAGATATACAGACTTGAAAATGACTGTTGATGCAGATTTAAAAATCACAAAACCTATGATGCAGTGAGAACCTAAGCAAAAAACAAAACCATCACTGCCACAGATAATATTCAAGCTCTGGGTTAAACTAAACAATTCAGAAAACAGTCACTAAGGGGGGGGGGCGTGTACTGAAACTGGCAGATTTCTCAAGAAATAACTTGAGGCTGGCCAAATGAAATAGATATTGACGTTTCTCCTGTGAATAATTCCCCCATTCAGAAATACAATACAACCTCACTAAACTGGTTTGTGCACCTCAAATGGCCTTTGTGAAAATGCCTGTCAGTGTTGATAAGCCCTGTGGCAGACCTCAAAGGTCAAGTCATGTCACCTTCTGTTGGACCAAGCTAAGAGAAGTAATTAACAGATAATAAAAATGCACAATTTATCTCTCTCTGATAATACTTGGTCAATAGGAATAGTTTGAAGACAGTCCAGGAAAGAGATCGCTGAGGTATTTGCTATTAACATCAGACCTTCAGTTCATATGATGCCAAAAGTTTAATGAATGCCTTGTTTTAAAAAATTGCTTTGGAACTGTGTCTTAGTTTACACTAGCTTTTCCAATCACTTGGGCACACATTTGAAGATGACTTGGGTTGTAAGATTTAGCCATCAATCTTGACCTAAATCTTATAATCTCTGGTTTCAAGAGTGGTCCCTTCCCCAGAGCAAGAGAGTAATTTCCACTCCAACATTTTGCCCCTTGCCAAATCTCTCTGAACTGATTGCCTCTGTCCTAGTTCACACCCTCAGGATAAAGGTGATCTATAGCCCTCTGTAATCCTTAATGACAGTTTGGACTAGGATGCATAGAATCAACATTCACGAGCATTAAGCTGTGGTATTCACTGTGGTAACCTTTTAAAAAAGTTCTGACCTTTTTTATTTTTGCTGTTACCCTAAGGTGCTTTATAAACAAAACATACTTGGCAAGAAAGACATGCATCAACTTAGGAACGTGAGCTTTTCTGGATCAGACCAAAGACATCCAGTCCAGCATTCTGATCACTGTGGCTCTCCAGATGATAGAATCTTAGAGTTGGAAGGGACCCCAGGGCTCATTTAGTCCAACCTCCTGCAATGCAGAAATCTCAGCTAAAGCATCCATGACAGATGGCCATGCAACCTCTGCTTCAAAACCTCCAAGGAAGGAAAGTCCACAACCTCCTGAGGGAGACCGTTCAACTGTCAAACAGCTCTTCCTCTCAGGAAGTTTTTCGGCATATTTAGACGGAATCTCCTTTCTTGTAACTTGAAGCCATTGGTTCAAGTCCAACTCTCCAGAGCAGGAGAAAACAAGCTTGATCCCTCTTCCATGTGACAGCCCTTGAGATATGACACCAAATGACACCAAATTGGGAGGGGTGACACCAAATTGGGAAGGGTGGCTAATACCTCAGAGGACAGGATCACACTTCAAAATGACCTTAACAGATTAGAGAATTGAGCCAAAGCAAACAGGATGAATTTTAACAGGGAGAAATGTAAAGTACTACACTTGGGCAAAAAAAATGAAAGGCACAAATACAGGATGGGTGACACCTGGCTTAAGAGCTTGACCAAAATGACTGCCTTGGTTTCTTCCATCTGTCTGTCTGGTCGCTTTAACTGTATCTAGTTTTGAAATTGTTTTGTGGGTCTTTGGACCGCAATAAAGTATTGACTTTAATTAATTCCCAGGCTGTATCACTTTTATCTTCCATGATAAAAAAGATGCTGCACTAACATATCAGAGACAATGCCAGGCTAGAACATTTCTCCTGCATTTCAGTATTCATGGGTTTTATTTTACTTCATTTAACCCTGACCTTCAGGGTTAATTAGTAGAATGCAGTGACAGTTTTATCATACAATGTCTCATTTGGAAGAAAAAAAATATAGCCTACATTTATCTAGTTGCACAATGCTTTGGGTTCAGTAGTTCTTTGCCATTCTCCTTGGTTTTGTAGTCAACCACTTCTGATGTCTTTAATTTCAAGCCATATACTCCTTCTCCTGTTCTTGCATTGCTCATGACTGTATTATTTTCTCTGGATGCTGATCTTTGATTGGCTCAACAATTATGGGAACTAAGTTATTCATGCAATGCAGGTCTATATGAATGTCCTTCAGTCCCACACCACTGTTGCCCTAGTACCTGAACTAGAATAGCTTTCTGCTCATTGCCAAAGCTCTTGACAATGCTGATTTGCATATAAAAAAACAATAATTAGAATAAGACTATATGAAACCATTTTTGTCAACTTACCAAAGCTACAATGTTATGAGCATTTGCTTATTTTGATTGTTGCGTCCCTGGTCTTCGTAAATGCATACAAGTTAATGATTGCAGATGAGAAGCATTGAAAATAAACAAAATTTTGCAGGACTCAATAATAAAAATAAAAATAAAATGTTTATAGTTTATACCCTGCCCATCTGGCTGGGTTTACCCAGCCGTTCTGGGCGGCTTCCAGCAAAATATAAAAAGTAATAAAATGCCAGATATTAAAAACTTCCCTGTAAATGGGCACAAGATTTAGGACATAATATACAATTTAAGGACTGGGAAAAGCTATGGAAAGTGAATTTGAAATTTATAGATTGTTCTTTATTGAAGGAAAATTATATGAAAATGGTATAAAGATGGTATATTATACCAGTCAAAATGGTAAAAATGTATAAATCTGGGTCAAATATATGTTGGAAATGTAAAGAAAAGGAAGGGACTTTTTATCATATGTGGTGGGAATGTAGAGAAGTTAAAAAATATTGGGAAATGATATATAACGAATTGAAAAAAATGTTCAAAATTACATTTGTTAAAAAGCCAGGAGCATTTTTATTAGGAATCTGAGGTCAAGACTTGCCAAAGAAAATAAAGAACTTATTTATGTATGCTACAACTGCGGCAATAGTTTTGCTAGCACAAAGTCGGAAGAAGGGAGAAATCCCAATGAAGGAACAATGGCATGAAAAGCTGATGAATTATGCGGAACTGGCAAAATTAACTTATAAATTACGTGAGAAGGACAACCGGGAATTTGAAGAAGAATGGGAACTGTTTACAAATTATCTGAAAACACAACAAAGAGACTTGGATTCACTGGCAGGTTTTGAATAAACATACACAAACTTTTTATCAGTAGAACATGAATGAATATGGAATTGATATGTACAATTTTATAACATGCGGAAAAAATATGAACAAATAAATCAGGAAAGGGAGCTGAGGGAAGTCCGGGTGGGCGGGAAAGGGAGGGGGAGGGGGAGGGGAGGGGTAAAATGTGGTAAAATGTAATTGGCTGTTTTGACAAATTGTATTGATTTAAAATTTTCTCAATAAAAATATTTTTTTTAAAAAAAAACAAACTTCCCTGAGGGCCTTCAGATGTTTTCTAAAAGTTGTATAATTCTTTATCTTCCTGACATCTGATGGGAGGGCATTCCACAGGCCCTCTAGCTGAGTAGGCCCTCTGGCTGTAACTTTACTTCTCGCAGTGAGGGAACCACCAGAAGGCCCTCGGAGCTGGACCTCAGTGTCCGGGCTGAACGATGGGGGTTGAGACGCTCCTTCAGGTATACTGGGCCGAGGCCATTTAGGACTTTAAAGGTCAGCACCAACACTTTGAATTGTGCTTGGAAATGTACTGGGAGCCAGTGAAGATCCTTTAGGACTGGCGCTATATGATCTCGGCGGCCACCAGTCCCAGTCACCAGTCTAGCTGCCGCATTTTGGATTTGTTGTAGTTTCTAAAATCTAATGGTGAGGTGAAAGTGGGGTCGATTTTGTGTACCTATTTGCAGTTTATCACAAAAGGAGAAAATAATTAATGCAAAATAACTTGTCATTGTGTTTCTCTCTCTTTCCCCGCTCTTTGCCCCTGCATTGATATGTTGCCCAAAATGTTATTGTATCCAATTGACACACACAATATCAATGAGAGCACAGAAAGACACTGTTTCATCATTACCTTGGAAGTAGTGTTTTGTTTGCCTAAACCCAAAAGCCCAAATGGTGTATACACACACACATATGTAAGGATTGTGTATTCCCTGGATAGGATATGGCACCTGCAAAGCCCTAGCAACTAACAAATTACATTATCCATTTATAAATCTCAATATATTCTGGTTTTTACAAATTTCTAGTTCTAGATAAACCATGCTGCCAATTTATTTGCAGCAGTTATTAAGTTCTATATCTGTAGCAGTCTTTTACATGAACAACATTATATACCGTGGTACCTCGGGTTAAGTACTCAATTCGTTCCGGAGGTCCGTTCTTAACCTGAAGCGTACTTAACCTGAAGCACCACTTTAGCTAATGGGGCCTGCCGCTGCCGCTGCGCCGCCAGAGCACGATTTCTGTTCTTAGCGGAGTTCTTAACCTGAAGCGTACTTACCGGTAACTCGAGGTACCACTGTACACACCAGTTGCCTTGCACTACCCATGTAGAATGAGCATAATGGTGTACACAAGATGTGGAAGAACAAAGTGCTAGAACAGATACTTTCTATATTTGCAGATTGATCTCATGCTGGGTAAATTGGAAACAAACAGTGTTTGCTTTGCAGGCATTTCATTCAGAGGGAGTAAATACCGGGCTATGGTTTCAGCCATTTAGGTCAGGGTGCTTTTTGCTCTTAATGGGTACAGATAAACACTCAGCACCTTGCATTAAAAATACATGAAAAGGAGCAGAACTTTTTACTCATCGAGGCACTGAATTTAAGTGGCCTTGTCTTAGCCAACTTTTAAAAAGTGGGTCTAAACATCATCAATCTCCAGGAACAGGGAGGGGGGAAATGGATCTATATAAACCTGCATGGTTTCTCATGATTTGTATGTGGAGACACCTCAAACCCACAACTCCATGTTCATGGGCTACAGCAGGGATAGGGAATGCTTTGCATCTTGAAGGAGGCAATTGCTTGTGCAAAAGACACGTTCCAGCCAGGCAAAAGCACTTGGGGAGAGCATGGAGCGAGGCCAGCAAAAGGCAAGGCCTGGAGAGGGTAGATTCCTAAGGACTGGTAAACCATAAAATCATAAATCCAATGCTTTGCGACTCAGCTCAAAAATCTAGATCTGAGGGATAGATATTTATGGGTATTCATCATTCATACACTGAATCACTCCAATTTCCTTCAGACAGCTCATCCATGGGCTGTACCATAAGCATGGCACTATCATGTACAGGAATATTTACTTGTATAGAAAATACAGCCTTTCTATTCTGCTCTTCATCAAGTGGTTCCAGGGTAGAAATACAACAATTACTACATATACATAATAGTTAAAACATTATGAAACATCCTTAAAGTGCACACAATCTACTAGCAGAAGGCAACAAACAACTTCATACTAAGTAGCTCAAATATGGAACAGAGACACTAATCCTCACAGGCACTTAATTGTCTTATAAGGGGACACTGTAAAGCCATACACAGTACCATGAAAACCCACAGATGTATTAAGCCGTTGCATTGCCAAAATGAAGGTCCATATATTCTGATTTTTTGTTTTTTTTAACCTGGAGATACTCAAAGCCCACTATCGAATCCAGAATTCACATCTGTGCTCATAGAGTCATTTTGTAGCTAGCCATGCTTCATGGCAGATGTCTACTGGTGACATTGTCTCAAAATTCCAAAGGTGTCCACAAACCTAAAATGGTTGGGAATCCTGACATAACATGAGAACCACAGCATGAGGGCTCTATGCCTTGGACCTATGCTTTGCTGTCACTGTGACTCCGCCAAATACCGTATCTGCAATGCTTATGGTGCAGCCTGCTCACATGGGTGCTAGCTGTATTTAGGCAGTGATTTTTTTGCAGTCTGCATATAGAAAACCACCGTTGAGGGAACCGTTGAAGTTTCTGTTGGACAGATGTGACTTTTACTCATGCCCTTCAATTTCCAACATCCATTTTCACTTCCTCATCATGAATTGAATCCGATACAATATTCCTATGAGTCAGTTCCGAGAATATGCCAGCAGCTGACTTGCATTTTTCTTTAAAGAACTCTGTTCACATGAGCTGTCTATGTGAGCAGCATAATGTGGATACAGGAACTCACACGAGACGCTCTACCTTGCCAATTCCACTTATATCAACAAAGTCCTAAACACTTCCAAAAACTGCGCAGAGTTATAATGCAAGGTCAAGTTTTAAATTGTGTGTTTCCCTCCTGAAGATAATATTTAGCCTGCTGCTGCCTCTCCCCTCTGTCTAAATTCTCTTCAGGGGCACTGAGTTGTTACTCTCTAAAGTATTGTGCACACCAATGGCACTATATCTTAACACTCCCTCCCAGACCAAGAAAGTTTCCCCTTAGATGTAGCTGGTCTGAGATTCCTAGAGTCAGAGCAGAGCAATCCTAGAGCTGTCCTGATGACAGACACTCTGCCCACCTGGTTTTTCTTTCATTTTTTAAAAAAATAATATTTTATTGGTTTTACATATAATCACATTACGTAACATCATATCCTCTTATTTTATTTCTTTGCCTCAACTGAGCCTACCGGCTTCCCTCCCTCCCATCTGATGGTTTACAAAATTAAACTTTCCATTTTGCTTCATTTCCTATCCTTGTTATATCATTACCTAAAATATTGTATTACTCAACCTGAATAGGTAGCAATTTCATCTTACAAATCTTCAGATAACCCTGCAAATGATGTTAATTGCTCACAGTTGTCTTTCAAATATAATATAGATTTGTTCCAGTCCTTTTGGAATGCTTGATCTCGCTGGTTCCAGATTCTTCCCGTCAGTTTTGCCAGTTCTGCAAAGTCCAACAGCTTCATCTGACACTCTTCTTTTGTTGGTAATAAGTGTTATGAGATCTCTGAGTTCAGAGTTCCAGAGCAGGGAAGTCCAAAAACCAGGTGGGCAGAAAATGTATAGAAAAACATCCGATGAGGCAGAATGTAGATAAAATATCTTTATTTAAAACTGTGTGGAAAGCGGCGGAAATGTTTGTCTCTTTTTCTTTTTCTTTTTTTTCTTTTTTCCTTTGATTTTGACCATTATGGCAACTCTGTTTTTTTCTTCCTGTTTTCTTCTTTCCTTTTCTCTTTCTTTCCTTTTTCTTTTTTCTTTTTTCTTATGCGTTTAACAGGTTTTCGGATTTAGCATTTGTAAAGGTACACAAAGCATAATGTTTGTTTGTTTTTTTCTGCAAATTGACAAAGTTATTATTAGTTATGGTTATTATTAAATTTATAAGAATGATGTAATGCTTTATCTGTAACAATGTTTTAATTGTAAAATATGTAAACTCTCAATAAAATTTTCAAAAAAAAAAAAAAGAACAAAAAATGAATGTTGGAAATGTAAGGAAAAGGAAGGTACTTTCTACCATATGTGGTGGACATGTAAAGAGGTAAAAGCTTTCTGGGAAATGATATATAATGAGCTAAAGAAAATGTTTAAAAGCACTTTTGTTTGAACTGCAGCAACTGCAGCAAGAATTTTGTTAGCCCAAAGATGGAAACAATAGGAGCTAGCAATGATCCCAAGACCCCTGTCTTCCTGACAGGCAAACTGTTGGACAGTTTCTTGGAATTCCCAGCTGTGGTTGCTCATCTTTGCACCCCATCATCCTACAGCCTCACTGAATGAGGAACTCCTTCTCTTGCCCTCTTCAGTTTTACAGTGACACTGTGGATATTATTTCCCTTTTCCTTTGACATGTTTTTGAATAGATCATAAGGAAGCAGAGTTAAAATATGTCCATATTTTATTCCATCTCTATTTTTTTTTCTCTCTCTCTCTTGTCAGCTTCCTTAAAAACCCCTGCCTCCCTTCTGGCACAAGCCTTCAGTAATTTACTTTGCAATTTGTCTTTTACGTTTATTACTTTCTCAATAAAGCCTCTTTTTCTGGAAGAACTCTGGGCTCACCTCCATTACTTCCTCTAAGGTACCTTACAGGGGCAATCTGCTACAAAAACCACAGTTCCTAAAAGTTATTCATATTGTGTATTTTGGTAAAACATGCTAGTTTCTGAGCCAGCTCTAACCACACCTGCAAGAACCTGTTTCTCTGCATAATAGATCCAGGGTACAGAGGAAATATGTTCCCATCGCACAACAGAATAATTCCCTCCAGTCTTTCATGTTCCTAGAGGGCTTATTCGCAACACACAGCAAAGTAGGTCTGAGATAGGGATGTGCTGCAGTTACAGAGGAATCTCAAATCCCAAGCCAAAACGGGGTGCCTCAGAGAGATTATTGGCTTTTTCAAGGTGAAGCAAGATCTTTACAAGATACCCCAAGTCTAAGTGAGAATCATCTGAAGCACTTTGGCAACTTGGACATCAAAAGAACGCTGCAGACAAGTATCTGTGGGAAGTATAAACTTACCATATAAGGAAAAATGCGAGAGGAATGGGGGCAGTTTTGTAAAATTGAGACATGTTTCTATAATAGGGAAAACACCAGAATCAAGGTTGGGGGGCTCTTTTGTGATTGACACTTCTCCCTTGTGATTGGAGGGAATGGTTTTACCAGCCCTTTCCAATCCCGGTGCTTTGGAGAAGGCAGCAGATTTGTAAAACACGTATCTAAGCTTAAGGAAGACACCAGGATTGGAGGAGAAGGAGAATTAATTTGTAATGGACAAGCCCAACTTCTAATGGGAGGAAATGATTTTTATCTGTGCGGAGAGGGTGCTGGAGTAAGAAAACAGATTGGTATTGTTAGAAATATTTCTACTTTGGAGGCATGTCTCCCTATCCCACTGTTTTCCAATTGCTATCTAACTTGCTTCTTCAGTTCTTTCATTCCATTTTGATTGTATTTGTTGTTGTTTCAAGTGTGCGTGTTCTGTTTATTACAGTACAATATATTCCCCTTTCCCTTTACAGTTCAAGTCTGAGGATTTTGCTTCTGTGTGACAATGTGTAGACTGGAGTGATTGTATTTTATGTTTCATTCAGCCTTTTATAGCTATTATTATTCCTTATTGTTTGTGCCAAAATATTTTTTCCCATTTATGGTTGTTGTTGTTGTTGTTGTTAACGTTAACTTATTGTCTTTATCTGCCTGTTTTTCACATACACACAAGTGTTTGCCACAAGCACTCATTGTGCAGTTAGGATCATGTCATCCATGCCCATTTATCTATTATTACTATTTATTGCCTATTGTCTCCATGTGACTGCTTTTCATATGTATACTAGTATACTATACACAGACATTCATTGTGAAATTAGTTATAGGTGTTTCCTGTAAATCGGGAGACTTTATCCAAACTGAAGGGGGCTAGTAAAGTAATAGAAAAATGTTGTGGTGCCATGCTGGTGCAGTGGTTAAAGGGAATGTTTCTGCAAAATTTCCAGTGGATAGGTATGGTGAAGAAGTTGCAGGACGTGGTGCTACAGCAGATTTCGCAATGTAAACATCCACAGACAGATTCTAGCCCCTGCCACAGCTACTATAAATGTGTTGTACAAAGGGCTACACTTGAAGACAGTCCAGAAACTGCAGCTAACAGTGGGAAGATGCCACAAGAGATTTGGTGGATGCTTACATTTAGAACAGTACAATATATTCATTTGCATTTAGTTTGAAAGCACGTCAAAGTGCAAGTAGATAAATAGGTACCACTGCAGCAGGAAGGTAAACGGTGTTTCCGTGTGCTGCTCTGGTTCACCAGAAGTGGCTTAGTCATGCTGGCCACATGACCCGGAAGTTGTACTTTGGCTCCCTCAGCCAATAAAGCGAGATGAGCACCGCAATCCCAGGGGTCCCTTTACCTTTACCTTTACTTTCATTTAGAACTGTGCTACACATATTTTGAGCTGACTGCCTATACGTTACCAGGCCCAATTCAGGGTGTTACTATACAGAAAGACCGGAATAACTTGGAAGCTGGATACTTCTTCAGTTGGAATAATTGCCCATGGTGAAGATTAAGTCTTCCCTTCTTAAGCAATCATATATGTAAGTCACTTACAGTTTCTCATATAGTAAAGGACACGGGTGGCGCCTGTGGTCTAAATCACTGAGCCTCTTGGGCTTGCTGATCAGAAGGTGGGCAGTTCGAATCTGCGTGACGGGGTGAGCTCCCACTGCTCTGTCCCAGCCTACCAGCACAAGTAGCTCAATAGGTACTGCTATGGCGTGAAGGTAAACGGCATTTCTGTGCGTTCTGACACTCATCACTGTGTCCCATTGTGCCAGAAGCGCTTTAGTCATGCTGGCCACATGATCTGGAAAGCTGACTGTGGACAAACTAAGAATTCAAGCAGGGGTGAGGAATTAGAGGGATATAACTGGAGTATTGTGAGCTTCTGAGCCTGCCAAATCTGGGACCTTGGTATTATTTGGATTTAACATTCTTGGGTCTTTCCTGGGCACACTACTCAGTTCCAGAATGTGCCTCTAGCTGGCGGTGCTATTATTTCCTTAAGCAGAGTAGGGGGGGGGATTATTCACTATTTACATTGTCTGCGGAGAGCAAACCATTTGAAGAGCATTAAGAATTCCTCGAATGGGAATTATTCATCCAAACATATTTTCCTCGAGAGCTCAGGGCAGTGCCGACTGGTTTGAAAAGCTCCCAATGAAATGCCGCTGCGCTGTTAAGTTTCCTCTTTGATATTAAGTGAAGAGGAAATACGCTTTTGATGGTTCGTAGGTAACTCAGACCGGCAATTTTCTCTTACATCCCAAGATTGCTTTATAAAAGAGCAAATGTCATTTGCATTACATTTGAGTAGCGTTTTCATGTTAGAGAATGTTAGCGTCCCTCCTATCACTGAGCCCCTGAGCAGCACAGCCGGCTGGTTTCGCTGATTCACATGTTTAAATGTGTGTGCTGCCAGGTTCCCTTTCTTCATTGTGCCTCCTGACCATGAAAAAAATGTAAGTGGCATAATGGTCATACAGTGGCTGCTCCTCATTTAGACATGCCTTTTGTTATGGAAAATCTAATAGGATGATACAGTGACTGCATACAATGAGGCCGCCAAAGCAATGTGAATAGTCACTGAATTGCCCTGAATATTGAAGCCTTAGAAACCTCGGAGCTCTGACTCTTGATTTCACTAGTTAATGCACTCTTGGGGCCTTTTAGCATTGTAGTATTGTGGCTAAGAGACTGAGTTGTGGACATGAACACCCTAATTCAGAACTTGACTGTTATGGCCTTGCTGAATCACATTAGGAAAATCATTTGTGGATGATTTGTTTGCTTATTACGAATCTCTCTCTCACAAACTTCAATGGCAATTGTTGTTCCTTTGATGGCTTACAGTCCCTTTCTCTCTCTCTCTCTCTCTCTCTCTCTATATATATATATATATATATGCATGTATGTCAGTTTGCATTTCTTAGTACAGAAAGTATTGATCTGATGTGTAGAGTTCTTTCCTATTCTAATTAATTCCAGAGAGTTCTGGAAGCTTCTCTGTGTGAAAGGAACAAGCAGAAGGTTCATGATGTTTGGGTTATTCCTTCAGAGAAACTGAGTACAGCTGGCTTAAACCAGTTCTGTTATCTCTTCTGTCAAGGTCATGCTGACTATACAGTAATAAGGGGCCAGGAGGAGGCTGGGTCTCACTTTCTCTCTTCTGGTGTGCTGTTATGTACATAGTATGCTTAGTGTTACGGTTTAGACTTTTTATAAGTTATTGTAATGTTAAATTAAGTTAAGCAACTGGATCTCTTATGGACAGCGCCAATCCTGAGTGTATTTGATTTGTGACCGTTATGCTCATTTGCCTTCAGTAGCTGTGCTGGATGAAATACAATTGCCTCTGGTCTATTTTTTGGGAATTCTACAATGTTGAGTAAAATTCTGCAATATTGAGAATTCTGCAATATTGAGTAAAATTTCATGACATGCATATATGTTTTATATATATATAAACTCAACTAGAATCTAAAGCAATGGCAATAAAATTGCACAACACATCAGAAAACACTCTCCAAACACAATCAGTATGTAACTCCATAGCAGTTTAAGGTTGCAATCCTATTTGCTTACCTGAGAATAAGCCTCATCAAATTCAGTAGGACTTAATTCTGAAGAGAGACTAACCCTTATCACTGGCCAAATATGAGGGCAGTTCTTCTCTCCCCCTCTGCTCTGTGATCCCAGGTTTAGGTATCTTCTCCCCACCTTGGGATATCTGTGGTCTTGGCAACTTCCTTTTCAGTCCTGCTGGGGTCTCCTTCTCTGGCACCAGCACTTCAGTTGTTGTTGTTGTTTAGTCGTTCAGTCATGTCCGACTCTTCGTGACCCCATGGACCAGAGCACACCAGGCACTCCTGTCTTCCACTGCCTCCCTCAGTTTGGTCAGACTCATGTTGGTAGCTTCAAGAACACTGTCCAACCATCTTGTCCTCTGTCGTCCCCTTCTCCTTGTGCCCTCCATCTTTCCCAACATCAGGGTCTTTTCCAGGGAGTCTTCTCTTCTCATGAGGTGGCCAAAGTACTGGAGCCTCAGCTTCAGGATCTGTCCTTCCAGTGAGCACTCAGGGCTGATTTCCTTAAGAATGGATAGGTTTGATCTTCTTGCAGTCCATGGGACTCTCAAGAGTCTCCTCCAGCACCATAATTCAAAAGTATGAATTCTTCAGCTATCAGCCTTCTTTATGGTCCAGCTCTCACTTCCATACATCACTGCCAGGAAAACCATAGCTTTAACTATACGAACCTTTGTTGGCAAGGTGATGTCTCTGCTTTTTAAGATGCTGTCTAGGTTTGTCATTGCTTTTCTCCCAAGAAGCAGGCGTCTTATAATTTCGTGACTGCTGTCACCATCTGCAGTGATCATGGAACCCAAGAAAGTAAAATCTCTCACTGCCTCCATTTCTTCCCCTTCTATTTGCCAGGAGGTGATGGGACCAGTGGCCATGATCTTAGTTTTTTTGATGTTGAGCTTCAGACCATATTTTGTGCTTTCCTCTTTCACCCTCATTAAAAGGTTATTTAATTCTATTTGCCAGGAGGTGATGGGACCAGTGGCCTTGATCTTAGTTTTTTTGATGTTGAAGTTCAGACCATATTTTGCGCTCTCCTCTTTCACTTCAGTTAACCTACCTCTATTAATGCAGACCTCTGCAGACAGCAGAATTGCACCTAGTTCATGAAACTATACATCCTAAATAATATTTCTAAGAATGCTCAGAAGCATCATTTCAATTTCCAGAGCTACCTTGCACGTTAGGACACCAACAAGTTGCCATGCTGAAGAGCAGCAGTCAGAGTCGGATAAAGCAGAGGTCAAACAGTCCGGGTCAGAAGCCAGCCGAAGTCAGGAGTCAGGAGAAGCCGAAGTCGGTTCAAGCCAGAAGTCAGGAAGCCGAGGTCAGGATTAAGCCAGAAGTCAGAAAGCCGAAGTCACGAAGCCGAGGTCAGGATTAAGCCAGGAGTCAGAAAGCTGAAGTCACGAACACAGGAACCAGGAACAGGATGAGCAAGAACAACCACGTACTCCAGCACAGCAGTTGCAGGTGCTGGTGAATGGAGCAGCCGGCCTTCATTAAGTAGCTGGCTCATGACCACGCCTCTTAAGAGCTGCAGCTGCCTCTAATTGTTCCCTACGTCTCTCAGCTCTATGTTCTACAGCTGAGAAGGGGGGCAGCCAGTTCCTCTCCTCACAAGGGCCTGATTCTGGCTCGACTTCTTCCTCCTCCAGTCTAGGTCTTTCCACTTCCCTATCTGATTCTTCCTCTTCTTAGGAGTGCCGCCACCAGTCTTCTCCAGGTATGAATTCCTCCATTTCCCCAGATTCTTCCGTGGGTGCAGCCTTGCCAGGGGGGGCTTGCCACTCCTCCTCGTCCGGCTCAACCCTGACATTGCGTGCCTGGGAGATGGGATTGCTCCTGACCATCTGTCCTGCTACTGGTTATCCCCTTTCACAAAGCTAATGCTTTTTCTTGGGGTGTGAACAAACCTCAAAATTTTGTATGGATTCGAATGTAGCATTTTAGAAAAGAACAAAATTTCCTCTGAAATGTCCAATTTGTTTCAGGTCCAAACCCTGACTTGAAAAAATGAAGCTGTGTACCTCTCCCATTCACTTGAGGGAACGGGGGCATGGGGGGGGAGCTATGTATGTATTTTCCTTAGAATCGGATGGATTTGCAGTTATAATAACCCTTTCAGAGTATATAAAGCCAAATTGTGGGCAAAAAGGTGCAGCCCTGGTAAAATAATTTTCAGTAATTGGAAACTATGGCTTTTTTTTTTAAAAAAAAAAAAGCTCCCCCCCCCCTTGTTCTTTTCCTTATAACTTGGCAAGAAATGTTTTATGTTTTTTGTTGGTTTGGTTTGCTTGATTGCTTGCAGATATGCTATCTGCTGTGAGAGCGCAGGAAATTCAAACTTTAAATCCAAAATCACTTCATGGGGCCCTGTTTCTGTTTTGGACTCTCCAGAGAGATCCCATTTTAGTTCAGACAAGCCTGAAATCTGACCAAAGTAGTCTGCTTAAGTCCAGAATTTGTCTGAATCCACTGCACACCCCCAGGATTTTTCCCTTTCAATGAGTGGGGGATCGGCCATCTGGGTTTTGCATTCAGAGTCTCTTTAAAGTGGGGTGTAGAGGGATGTGGGTGGTGCTGTGGTCTAAACCACTGAGCCTCTTGGGCTTGTCGATCGGAAGGTCGCCTGTTCAAATCCCTCCGACGGGGTGAGCTCCCATTGCTCTGTCCCAGCTCCTGCCAAGCTAGCACTTTGAAAGCACACCAGTGCAAGTAGATAAATAGTACCACTGTGATGGGAAGGTAAACGGTGTTTCCATGGGCTCTAGTTTCCGTCATGGTGTTCCGTTGTGCCAGAAGCGGTTTAGTCATGCTGGCCACATGACCCAGAAAGCTGTCTGTGGACAAATGCCAGCTCCCTCGGCCTGAAAGCAAGATGAGCACCGCAACCCCATAGTCGCCTTTGACTGGACTTTACCATCCAGGGGTCCTTTACCTTATCTAGAGTGGGGTGTTCCTCACCCATTGCTACATATAACAGAAAAGCAAAATCTCTCCCCTCTACCATACAACCAACAGGAAGTGAAACAGACACAAAAGTGGAGATCCATACATTCAATGGCCCCTTATAGAGGCCTTCCCTCATGGAACAACAAGCTGAAACATTATTTTGGTACATGCTGTGCTATCTAAATGTGCCTCTATCATGCAAGTTGAATCACTTTGTTCGTAAGTATCTCAATAATACCATAATCTCCATTGGGATGTGACAAAGAGTATCATTCCCCTTTCATTTTCTTCTGGCTGAGGTTACATGAAAGAGCTTACTTCTTAACTTTGTATACAAGCCCTCTGTGGTATTTTATCCCCATCCAAATGAGTGCAGAATTCAACTTAACAGCGTAATAAAACATTCACGGATAGTTATATTTCCATATCCATAAATACTAATGTGAAGAAATACAATTTCATGTGTCAGTGCCACGAGAAAGTTTGCTTGGGGCACACTCACTTTGGATCAAATTGTTTTATTACACACAATGATAAGTGCCCACATAAAAGCTCCCTGTATTATTTGATATTGCCCTGTGGACCTTAGATATAACCCTGAGTCACAATGATGCAGTTATAAATGTATTAACACCGAGGAAAACTACTTCAAGGAATGATGTTTTTAACAATGTCTGACTTCTAACTGCTTCAGACAACTGTGCTTGAGATGGTATCGTACGGAATATAGCTATAGCTTTAACTACAAGATTATACAGACATACACACACTCACTTTATCTGAAGAGTCTCTTGGGGCATTGTTTTCTGAAGAAGAAACCAGGGATGTGGGGGTAAAATGTACTCTTGAGATAAGTAGTTGGTTTTCCCTTGGATTGCGTTCCTTAAATGCTCTTGCTGTTAAGAGAATTGAGCCTTCACGGGGATACCATGGAAACATTATTTAATTTGAACTTTAGAGACAAATTACAGTCACCCTGAGCTCAGGATGGGGTAGCACGCTGCGAAGGTTCATACTGCACTTATTATTTGCCAATGGCCACCTTGTCCCACATGGAGCAAAGATCTCACATTAACAGCCAGGGATGGGTATCAGACTACAGGTGGCTCCCTTACAGACAGGAAAAGTCCATCAGAAGGTGTTGCAGCCTTGATTTTTTAAAATATATATATATATATATATATATATATATATATATATATATATATATATCTTTTTTATTCAGTTTTACTTTCTACATTCTACATTTGAATTCAAACATTAACCATAATCATTCCCTGAATCCTTAGACTTCCCACCACCCCTCCATAGTTTCCATTATCAAACTTTTCCTCCTGCATCACAGAATTTCTCTATTTTTCTTTCAGTAGTCCCTTTTTACCTTAGTTTTTAATACATTTCAAGCGTTACTCAAATCCTGCCAAAGTTTTTAGTTGTTTACAGTGTTCTCTTAAGTAAATTATAAAAAAAATTCCATTCCTTCTTAAAGTCTCTATCTTCCTGGTTTCTGATTTTCCCGGTCATTTTTGCCATTTCAACGTAGTCCATCATCTTCATCAGCCACGTGTCTCTGGTCAGGACTTTATCTTCTTTCCATCCCTGGGCCAGTAGTATTCGTGCTGCTGTCATCGCATACATAAATAATTGTTTCTGCTCCTTTGGTATCTCTGCATCTAAAATTCCTAGTAAAAAAGCTTCTGGTTTTTTAACAAATGTTATTTCAAACATTTTTTTCAACTCATTTATATCGTTTTCCAGAATGTTTTTGTTATCTTGCACGTCCACCACATGTGGTAGAACGTGCCTTCTTTTTCTTTATACTTCCAACATACATTTGAAGCAGTTCTATACATCTTTGCTAATTTTGTAGGTGTTAAGTACCAATGATACATTATTTTCATATAGTTCTCCTTCAATGCACAGCATGCTGTAAATTTTAAATCCTGCCTCCATAACTTTTCCCAAGATGAAAATTTGATTCTGCTTGGAAGAATTTGAGCAAGGCCGTTTGACTGCTGTGCCCTCCTGCTCAAAATCTCACACCTCCAGACACACAGAGCACCCCTGGCCCAAAGAAAGAGATTAATTCCTTACCAGAGCCTAAGGTTACAGTTTGCCAAGCAATCCTTCCTTCTGTTATGCAGTCCTCCTAAAAGTCACCGGGACTGAAGGGAGTCAGAGGATGAACTTCTCTATACCGAGAAGCCAAAGCAATCCAGACTTGTGAGGATAATTGCATTTAAAATTATATGTACTTAGATAATTTATTTAAATAGAAACACTTAGTTCACCAATTTATGAACTAGACCATTAAGACTGTCACTTCTGTTTTAATTTTAGAAAATTGTTTTATAAGATGTATGGTAGCAAAAAGATTCCTAAGAAGATAATTATTATAAAAATATCTGTTTAGGATAATTATGTTAGGCGAACAGTGTGTGCAGATAATGATGAATGGGGAATGTGTGTGTGTGTGTGTGTGTGTGTGTGTGTGTGTGTATAATACACACGCACGCGCACACACACACACTAGGAAATACGCTGCAATTTGCAGATGGAACTATACACTACATTGCATGTGTATATACTGAAAGCCTGACAGGTGCTTTCCTTAGGAAAAAGAAAAAGGAGAGAAAGAGCTGAGCAGCTGCCACAGGTACATAAACTTGTTTTAACACTTTTCTCCTCCTGCAACCTCCCCAGTCTAAAGCCTCAAACATCCAATCACTTCTTCCTATTCCTGTTCCAAACATGTACTGGTATTTGGAAATGTGAGAGCAGGGAATCACCCTAGAACAAAGAAAAGATTAGTGGAAACCATGTGAAACATTCCCCATCCGACGGCTCCTCTGCTCTGAATTGCCCCCTCCTGAAGTTGCTTGTTGCTATATTTACTGCGCCCAAAAAATCCTAAATTGAAATCAAACCCCTGGCATATTCTTCTTCTTCTTCTTTGGTGATCACTCGTAGCCAAGTAAGATTGTCTTCCATAAACACGGTTTTACAGGGAGTCCATAAGTGACTGTGGAGGCCAATTCTGGATCCACACATCCTTCCACTGTGGGGAATAGGCTTCTGGGTGGGAGTTGATCACGGTGAGGGTTTGCCAAGTGTGTCTTCCTCTTAACATGTTTCTCCCTTTCGTCCTGAGTTCGAGCGTCTTCAAAGTCCATGACACCTTTGGTAAAGGCTATTCTCCAATTGGAGCACTCGCAGGCCAGTGTTTCCCAGTTGCCGGTGTTTATACTATTTTTTTAAGATTTGCCTTGAGAGAGTCTTTAAACCTCTTTTGTTGACCACCAGCATTACACTTTCTATTTTAAAATTTGGAATAGAGTAGTTGCTTTGGAAGATGATAATCAGGCATCCGCACAACATGACCAGTCCAACGAAGTTGATGTTGAAGAATCATTGCTTCAACACTGGTGATCTTTGCTTCTTCCAGTACACTGGCATTAGTTCGCCTGTCTTCCCAAGTGATGTGTAAAATTTTTTGGAGACACCGTTCTCCAAATCTTTCGAGGAGTTGGAGATGGCATTTATAAGTGGTCCATGTTTCACAAGCATACAGTAAGGTTGGTAGTACAATAGCTTTGTAAACAAGCATTTTGGTTCCTTCTTATTACAGAACATGAGGTGGGGCAGATAATACACGATTAAGGAAGCAATGGCTGCCTTCTCACTTGCGGATTTAAAGAACTGTGTCTGGATGTGAGGTGGCGGCTTGCATATTGCTTTCCAGTTCATTTCTAGACCCAATTAAAGGTGTTCACACTAGTGCTTAAAGACCTAAATATCTGAGAGATCACATCCTTCCCTACATATGCTCTTGAGTTCCTCTGGTTCTTTTTTTTTTCTCCCCACCTCCCTCAGAAGTTTTGGGAAGTGGCATTCTCTGTGGATGTCCCTACGTTGTGGCATTCCCTTGCCAAGGAGCCTACTATACAGCTTTAGACAAATGCTAGAAACATACCTCTTTACCACAATCCCAAGGAAAGGAAGATGGGGCAGGCTGGATGTCATACTTTTCTGCAAATGAAAGCACCAAACTTCCCTTGAACTGCAGAGCCCCATCGTTTGTTGGCCAATAAGACTTAGGGAAAATGAGACATGGAGGTCCTAATGCCATCAAATAAAATTTAAGTGCACAGATTCCTGTACTGTTTGTAAAATGTGCATTGCATAGTGCTGCACATCAGGCTGCAATGATATGGCCCACAGCAATCACAAAAACTCTTCCATATAAGAGAGGAGAAAACAACAGCAGCAGCCAAAACAATAATATAATTTTATTTTCTAGAAAATTTTCTTGAAATGTTGATGACAGGATAACACAGTTGAAATGTTCTTCTCTGGGTTATTACTGTTTCCAGCTCAGAAAAAAAAATCCTATAGATATATTCCAGGGTAGGTAATGCAATAAAGATTTGCTTGTCAGAAAATGATTTCGGTTATATTGCAGCTTTCCTATATCTAAAAGGTAGAGGAAAGGGGGAAATATTGATTCCTATTTTCAGAGCTTACAGGAGCAATATGTACAGGATCTAATCTTCATATTGGTATTTGCTTTTTAGTACATTGCAAATAGATTTTCCTTAACTAAACTCTTTCACACTCCGACACCCACTTTAAAAAAACACAAAATACTTGTTACAAATCTTCCTCCAGGTGAAATTATTTCCACAAACAATGATATTTAATTGTCTGTCAGTTTGCTTGTAAACATCTCTGCAGAGTCTGCTTGGGAACTGTGTGCTTTTAAGAAATATTTGATATATTATTTTTTGACAGCATTATCTGCTAGAAGTCTACAAAAATAGCAAGTCAGAACACTTTAGCAGCTGATTGCCTTACAAAAGCAGCAATTTTTATTTTATTTTTTGGCTGCATTTTCAAGATCAGACACAGGGCTTCCAAAAGGGTAAAAATGTTTGCTAATTCTTACATTTATCCTCTTGACATTTCTCACAGCTCCATTTAAGAGACAAGAGAAGACTGAATTGGATATTAAAAGCATTTGTTACTATTTCCCAAATTTAGCCTATAGGGAGCCAAATGTTTAAGAAATGGTGGCAGATGGAAATTCAGTCATGGTACCATCAGACTTGCCCTTTCTTTGCTGAAGATAGCTACCAAGTTAGAGGGAAAACTTTTGTCAGATGATACTATTAGGCTTTAATTATAACTTTCCTCATACGTGTGAGGAATCCATAGCAGTAGCAGATTGTCTGAGAAATTAAAAGCACATAAACATCTTGGGGAGAGGCACCGTAAATAAATTGATAGGAGAAACTTTTTCAGTTCAGCAAAGTTCATGATTATGAAGATAGGTATGTGCTACCCAAATCTAGAGTGGAAAGGCCCATGTCATCAGTAGCTGGTGCTGAGTATGGCTCTTTTGAGCAGGCAAAAGCAAAAAGCCTGATCAATCAGGAGGGATCATCATATTGCCTTGCAATCACAGGGTTTGCTTGCTGTGATGATTTGGAAGATTAGAACAGATTTTGTTAAGCTTGGTAATATAAACCCTGCCAGAGACTCAAGGCTTTTAGAGAATTATCATATGATTGTAATGCTATGTGTACTTTCTTGAGAGTAAGTACTATTGAACTCCGTGGAACATGCTTCTACATAAGAATATTTTATGATCAGCTGCAGGATTCTATTCCATCCTAATTGATTGTAAACCCCAATGAAGATGGACTGGTGAGGGAAAGAATAGAACATCATAGAAGAGAAATGTCCCTTTAATAACTAGTTCAGGGCGCTTTAATAACTACTTCAGTGGCACTGTGGGTTAAACAACAGAGCCTAGGGCTTGCTGATCAGAAGGTCGGCGGTTCGAATCCCTGCGACAGGGTGAGCTCCCGTTGCTCGGTCCCAGCTCCTGCCCACCTAGCAGTTCAAAAGCACGTCAAAGTGCAAGTAGATAAATAGGAACCGCTCTGGCGGGAAGGTAAACGGCGTTTCCGTGCGCTGCTCTGGTTCGCCAGAAGCGGCTTTGTCATGCTGGCCACATGACCTGGAAGCTGTATGCTGGCTCTCGGCCAATAAAGCGAGATGAGTGCCGCAACCCCAGAGTCGGACACGACTGGACCTAATGGTCAGGGGTCCCTTTACCTTTACCTTTCAGGGGAGCTTGGGTATGAAAATGGACACCCCCCAAAAAAATAGAGAGTGGCTAGCACATATGCAAAATATTTCCTTAGTATGCAGAAGAACACAACTTGGTGAACAAAACAAAAATGACATTGATATATATAAAGACACCCTGTTTGACAGGAAACAGAATGTTGATGACAGTTGGTCCCACACAGGAGGCACAGTGGGGAGCTGGGCCTAAGCAAGCTAGAAGACATGGCCCTCTTTGTACATGAATTGTGTGAAGAAGGCTCCACACAAGTAACGGCAAATTGGGATTTGGGGCTGGCCCACATCATGCTGCTTCCCTCTCCTCATTGTTGAAAGTAGGCATCTGATAGTCAGGATTCCAGATTGTATGGAAAGCCTTCATGTGTTGGCTTCCATGCTGAAGAAGTCCATGCTCAGTGTGTGGAATCGCTGTCCAAATTACATTTTCCACTAGTTTTTAGAACATATGGAGGGCAGAAAGCTCCAAATCCCTTTACCAATTCTGAACAGTTGTAGAGATTCAGCAATGTTGTAGAGGTTCACAACTGGCTGGGAAGGAAAGAAATGTTCTCCCTTTGTCCTGCCTTTTGTGAACAGCGTGGCCTATAAATAAATTGAAATAACAAAGTAGAACTATAAACTGCAATATCAAGGTTGGAACTCAGATGTTAAATTAGAACAGATGTTAAGACTGCTAGAACAGGTTGTGGCAGGCACTAAGGCATAGGATGAATTCTGCTTTGGTGGTGCTGGGCCAGAAGCAGAACGCAAATGGCACCTCTCATCTGCTAAAGTTGACTCTTTAAAGAGTCTTGCTGAAACATTTAGACATCTCTTAATTCTGCAAAATGGGAAGGCTGATGATGGCGTGGATGTAAAATGTGAGGTAAAAAGGTAAAGGTAAAGGACCCCTGACAGTTAAGTCCAGTCGCGAACGACTCTGGGGTTGCAGTGCTCATCTCGCTTTACTGGCCAAGGGAGCCGACGTTTGTTTGCAGAGAGTTTTTCCGGGTCATGTGGCCAGCATGACTAAGCCGCTTCTGGTGAAACTAGAGCAACACAAGGAAAAGCTGTTTACCTTCCCGCCGGGGTGGTACCTATTTATCTACTTGCACTTTGACGTGCTTTCAAACTGCTAGGTTGGCAGGAGCTGGGACCGAACAACAGGAGCTTACCCCATTGCAGGGATTCGAACCGCCGACCTTCTGACCGGCAAGCTCAAGGCTCAGTGGTTTACACCACAGCGCCACCCGCGTCCCTGTGCGGTAGTGGATGCTAAATACCTGGTCCTTGGGGGTGAAAGGATGTGTCCATTTTGGTTGTCTCAGTTTCTCCTTATTCCAATCTTAAATTTCATTCTTCATATTTTGCGGGGATGTGCTATCTTGTTTTTTTTAAAAAATAAAAAAATACATCACCACCAAAATATAGCAGAATTTTAGTGCAAATTTCTCCTCATAAATACATCTAATATGCAGTTTTGACTAATGTACACATTTTTGCAAGCAATTTCCCCTAGTATTATCAAGTTTTGGATGCTATTTTCATTAAAAATCTTCACTTTCATGCACACTTCCCCCTAATATGTGCATTTTTGTAAACACTGTTTGGTTGGAAAACGGCATCACAAAATTCGGCTAAGTGAAAATTCTGAAGGATACCTGTATTTCAGGTCACACATTGTTTTAGAAAGCGTGACTACAATAGATTCAGCTTTAAATGCTAACTGAACTGAATTTCTCCTCTACCGTGACCAGTCCTTATCTGAAAATATTTTCATTTACCTCCATATGTCCTTTAGTTGGATCTTCTCTCTCTCTCTCTCTCTCTCTCTCTCTCTCTCTCTCTCTCTCAGTGGAGGAACCTTTGCAGCTGCTTTAGACTGCTATGGGGAACCTATGGCCCTCCAGATTTTGCACTCCCAACTCCAAGCAGCCCATGTCAGAATGACTAATAGTCAGGGGAGATGGGAGCTGTATTCCAACAACATTTGGAGGGCCACAGGTTCCTTATCCATGCTGTGAACATTACAGAATCCCCATATAGATCTACCAACCCACTGTGGTCATCGGATGAATTGATTATGCTGTGTCCTACAGATATTCATCTAATGAACACTTGGATATGGGTTTTCTCTGTGGTGGTGAAATCCAACAGGCACAGCCAGTCCTGATATTTTTGGCAGTGAGCCAAGATTCAGGACCCCTGCTGGGCTTCCAACCAGTTTCTATTGATCTTTGACATGGCAGATGATTTTTAGAAAATTCTGTTTTAGTTGACCAATTTAAGTTTTCAAGTTGTGCACCATCCTGCTAATATTTTGTTTTATGAGTGGTACATAAATGTTTTCTTAAAAATAGATAAAAGTACTGGTGGGAAGATGGTAGGTTACAGGGCAAAGCAGAGTTGCTACGGAGCAGTTCATGAAATAACCAGGGGAAAAAAACAGTTGTTTTTATACTGTTCCATGTTTGCCTGCTAAAGCTTTAAAGTAATCTCAGATTTCTGCACAGTGATTGCCTTCTCTCATGATTTGCCCCTCATCTACACAAATCCTCCCAATTTATGTTTTGTTAGCTACAGTTCTGTTCAATGAACTGATGCTAGGTTTTGATACTGGGCTGCATTAATGACCTCGAGGTCCCGCAATCACAAACTTCTTCCTTCCTTATAATTTGGCTGCCTCGGGGATGCTGATGATGGCAAATAAAAATGGTAATGGACATCAGAAAGAACATGATGGAATCTCTAGGCAAGTAGCTGAGTTTTGATAAGATGACACCTTGAATTGATAGCAAAAGATTGTACATCGTGTAATGAGTTTACGGCGTACAGTGCTATCTCTGGCCCAAAATAGCAACTCTTTCTCTCTTGGATAAACAAAAGCAAATCTGAGTGAAAATGGGCACATGTAACAGGGAGATGTTCAATTTTTGTTGTCTTTCACTGCTCACATAGCTTTGTATTATTTCCAGGTGCTGGCTTCCTTCCCCATGCTTTAGCAGTGATTACTTTATTTGTAGTATGAAGTGGTATGAAAGCAAAAACAAAGCAAAAAATGGAGAGCAAACCTCAGCATAAACCCAGGCTGGCAATAGAATAATATGCCTCTTGTTCATATAACCCTTTCTTTCACAAGCTCCTGTTATGGAGGAGCATAAATGCAGATGAAAAGGAAGCGGGTTTAATAGGGATCCTGAAAAGTACACCAATGGGGCATGACTTTGCCAATTGCTTTTCAAGTACTAGATCTATCCTCTGTCCTTGGGAAAAAACACACACATTATGCCCAACCAAAGCCTTAGTTATGTATGCAGATTATGTCAACAACCATAGTCTTGCTAGGTATTTGTTGTTACGAGGTGGGTCCCCCCACAGGTGAGCATTCACTCATCCAAGCTCCTTCCTACAGACTACAGTCCTGCAATAAAGAAGCAGACTTGCCTCCTCCATATTGTGATTTCTGTTCTCATCCTGAAGCGAAGTTCTTAACCCGAGGTAATATTTCTGGGTTAGCAGAGTCTGTAGCCTGAAGCGTATGTAACCTGAGGTACCACTGTAAATGAATGAACTGCAGGCTACATATGGATTGAGGCTAATGCCACATACAAGGTAAAAGGTAAAAAGGTAAAAGACCCCTGGACTGTTAAGTCCAGCCAAATGCAACTATGGGGTGCGGTGCTCATCTCGCTTTCAGGCCGAAGGAGCCGGCGTTTGTCCACAGACAGCTTTCTGGGTCATGTGACTAGCATGACTAAACTGCTTCTGGCGCAACAGGACACTGTTATGGAAACCAGAGCACATGGAAATGCTGTTTACCTTCCTGCCGCAGTGGTACTTATTTATCTACTTGGACTAGAGTGCTTTCGAACTTCTAGGTTGGCAGCAGCTGGGACAGAGCAATGGGAGCTCACTCCATCGAGTGGATTCGAACTGCTGACCTTCTGATTGGCAAGCCCAAGAGGCTCAGTGGTTTAGACCACAGCGCCAAGGAGCAGCACTGGGGCTGCTGGAGTAAATGGTAATGTGCACACAGGCGGAGTGTGTCGCTTGGATTGGTTCAAGACCTGCAGCATCGACTAAGGCAGACCAACACGGCTACCTACCTGTAACTAAAGTTTTAACTGATAGATCAGATCCGCTGACTAAAAGATAGGGATAAACTTTAACTATAAAGCTGAAAGTTAAGAGCACACTTTTTTTTAATTTTGGAAACTGCTTTGGTTTTGTTATTGTAAAATGCAATGCAATACAAAAAAATAAATATGACTTCTCCTTTTTAAAAATGGGTGTTGACCTTGTTTATTAAATTCTAAGTTTCCTCACATTACCTTCAGTAACTCAATAGTGTTGAGTTGTGGTTGCGGTTTTTACGCCTACTTGAAAAATGCCTTCAGTTAATCAATTGAAGAAGCAGAACTAAAACAATCTCTATCAACAGACAATCCTAGGGGATATATGTGCACAGCAGGGCTTTTTTCCATTTGGAAGTCACCTGAACTGAGTTCCGGCACCTCTTTGGTGCATTCTGGCACCACTTTGGTGTGTTCTGGCAGCTCTTTAGGTTGGGGCCATGTGCCAGCGCTCAACAACTTTGGCTGTTCCCCCTAAAAAAAGCTCAATAACTTTGGGTAGAAAAAAAAAGCCCTGGTGCACAGTAATATACAGTAAGTATCCAATATGGAACAATTGTTCCTTGAGGATGCCTCTTGCACACAGTCTGTGACCCTATTAAAATATAAATGGAGATGGAGGGTACTCTTTATAAGACTTGTGTGCCAAATGGGAATGGAATAATGTGGATTTCTTAAAATGGCTAGTGTAAACACAAGAAATACATATCTCATATGGTAGAGAGGCCCTTGGAGTGTTACCTCTTCTAAACTAATATCTGGAGAATCCAGGGACTCTCGTAGGGACTACTTGAGTTGCAACCATGCTATCAACACAGATATTCAGTGTTCTTATGCTCTTGGGGGCTTTTACCAGCCAGTGTGCTGCAGTTTCTCCTGTCCCGTGAGTATTTGTTTCCCTTGCTCCAGAAGCAAAACCCTGGTGAATTCTATTATCGCTTGGATTTGAGTCATAAGGCATGATAGGATGAATTTCCAGGAGTCCCTGCTCACTGCTTTCAAGGAGATTCTGGGCTGCAGCACATAGAATCATAGAAGTGTAGAGTTGGAAAAGACTCCAAGGGTCATCTAGCCCAACCTCCTGCAATGCAGGATTCTCAACTAAATCATACTTGACAGATGACCAAGGACTCTCCAAGGAAGGAGAGTCCCACCACCTTCTGAGGGAGTCCATTCCAGCTCTTACTGTCTCAAAGTTCCTCCTAGTGTTTCCTTTCTTGTAACTTGAATTCATTGGTTTGGGTCCTAGCCTCCGGAGCAGGAGGAAACACGCTTGCTCCATTCTCTATGTGACAGATATTTGAAAGTGGCTATAATATCTCCTCTCAGTCTTTGCTTTTCCAGGCTAAACATACTCAGCTTTGTCAATCATTCCTCATAAAGTTTGGTTCATAAGACCCTTGTTTGTCTTGGTCTCCCTCCTCTACTCACATTCCAGCTTGTCAATATCATTTTCAAATTGTGGTTCTCAGAAATGGACACAATACTTCAGGTGTGGTCTGACCAAAGCAGAATAGAGTGGTAGTATTAATTCTCTTGATCTGGACACTATACTTCTGTTGACACAGCCTAGAAGGGCATTAGCTTTTGTTGTTGTCGCTTCATCACACTGTTGTCTCATGTTCAGACCCCTGTTGAAATTCATTTTGTTAGTTTTGGCCCAGTGCTCCAACTCTTAAGGTCATACTGGATGCAGACACAAAACAGCTGGTGCACTCAAATGCCTTACTGCATGGAGAAACAGCTACTTCTGGATTTGAAGTGACCTTCACTGAAGCCCTCCTCAGTAGGGGAAGCAGGGATGTGCCAACTAGACTTACCCACTCTTGGCATCCACTTGCGAACACTTGTGTACATTTGCATGTACAGCTATATGAACAAAGGTTTCCATGCAGTTTGGAACTCCCACTATGCAAGGTAAGCACAGGTGATAGGTGTCATTGTTGGTGTTTGGTGCAGGGTTGAGATAGGGGTGGTCCGTCCAAGGAAGTTCCACCTCCACCTCCACCCCCAAGTCTTGTAATCTGAGCTTGTACCTTCTGCGCTTTCTGTTCTGAAATTTTCTGAGCTCTTCTTGACTTTGGGAAGGGCGGTGGAGGAATGATGTCCAAGGACTGTGAATCTGTTAACCCTCTCTCTCCCAGTGTTTCTTCTTCTTCTAGCTGTTTCCCATCCAGTATTTCCCAGCTTCTGCCTTCTGCACAACACCCCTCTGCAAACCGCTGTTCCAAATCTATGCTGTCCTCCTGTTCCTGGGAAGATTCAGGATCAGGGGAGGGGGTTGCACCCACCATTCTTCCTCAAGGCCCACTGGCGATTCTCCAACCAGTCATTCCCTAGTGCTCATTCCCTAGTTCCAGCTGCTGCTGTCTTCTGGGTCTCCCATGTCTGCCTCATCCTGACAACTTGGAGTAGGGCATCCTCCACCCTCGCTGTCACTTTTCCCGAAGCAAGCCTCTTCAGGTGATACTCACTCTCAGTGGTAGTCTCCTCCTGCTGCCCTCAAGCACCTCTGCACCTCCTGCCTTCACTGTGTGGCCAATCTTGGGGTGTTGGCTGATCCATGACATCAGGGCTCACACTTCATGTCTGGAGCTACACCAGCCTATGTAGGAACAAAGTCAGAAAGATAAGACTGTAGGATGAGGATGAAGACAAGAGAATTCTCATTCAGTGCTGAGAAATCACTGCCCAGAGAGTTACATAGTAGAATCTGATGTTTCGGACACTATCACACAACAGATGCACGGCCGTATCAAAGAACAGCCTAAAGTTGTTCTGTTTAGACTGGGATAGAACTAGTAATAATTCTGCAGGGACTGAGCATGCTAGTTGTAAGCTATCCTGCATTGCGAAATTAAGAAACCAAGTGCAATTAAGCGTTGCCAGAAGGGATTAAGCAATTAAGTTGAATAACTAATTAAGTAATTATGGAGCCAGCCTGCTGCCTGTGAGTGGCTCACTATATCATGTGTGGGCATGTGTTTTGCTATATAAGAGGTTTACTAGAGAATCCTTCTTGGGATTTTAAGAGTTATTCCCTCATCTTCCCACAAGAAGTTACATAGAAAGCTCTCATACTTCCCCTCATGTGTATAGAAACTGGGGTTCATTTCTACTTTCTGCCTGCTTTCTGATTCTTCAAGCAGGGGAGAATAGATTTCCTCATTCAATCTTCTTATCTGCATTACGTTCCACCCCCTCCTCCACTTCTCTTGCTGATGCCTCACTTTCTATACCTAGCAAATGTTGGGGGAATTATTGGGAAGGGCCATTTTTGCTCAGATTGTAGGTGGGAAGACTTAAATTTCTCCCCTTTGCATGCTATGGTGCCAATAAACAACCACACTCTGCATCTGGCATTCATTTTATTAAATTTATGATAATATTCTGCTTTTTTATATTCTGAATGCAGTTACTCAAAGCTCAAACTTATTACAAGTTACAAATGCTCAACAGTGTTGCAAAAAGAGACCAGTTGGCTTGGCAACTATATCATTTGAACATGCCCATGCATTAGCACTTGACCCGAAGGAATTGGTGGCAACATTTGCGAAGGAAAAGACAGGCAAAGCGAGATGCTGATTTGCCTGAAATTGAAACTTTTAAAAGACTCACATTTTAACATCACAGTTCATGGGGTTATTCAGAATGATTTGTGTGCCAAAACATTTTATTTGTATTTGAGAGGGATAATCAAAGATTGCTGCATTACTTATTCTTGCAATTTAAAATAAATCAAGTTTCAAGTTTTGTGCTTTTCATTTTTTCTACCCCACAGAGAATTGTGGAATCGTAGGATTGCAGATTTGGAAGGGTCTTCTAATGCAACCCCCTACACTGCAGGAATCCTGTCCACAGCCAGCCCTGGGTGGGCTCAATTCACCAGCCTTCTTGTTAACAGCCAGAGGCATTGACCCATTGTGCAACAGAGGAGGGAATAAAAAATAGAGAATGCAGGCATTGATCCTGCTATCTCTGTTTTTGAAAATCGAACTTGGCAATTTGGGGGTGGGGGAAGATGCAGAAAGCCTTGCCAAGGGAGCAAAATAGCATGGCACCAGCACTGATCCCCCCCAGCACTGCTGACAGTATCTGCATTTTCCTGGGGCTCCAATTGGTACTGCTACAGCTGCCAACCACCCGAATACACTGGGTGATGACACCAGACCTGCCCATACGTTAGAAAATTCATCAAACATCTTTTCAGTGAAATCTCCAGTCTCCCATAGCAACATCTATGACCTAAGCAGGGCTTCTGAGGACTCTGGGCATTCCATACAGGGATGTCTTCAGATGTCTTCTGAAAGTTCTGTAGTTCTTCATCCCCTTGACATCCGAAGAGAGGGCGTTCCACAGGGAGGGTGCCACTACTGAGAAGGCCTTCTGCTTGGTTCCCTGTAGCATCATTTCTCACAGTGAGAGAACCACCAGAAGACCCTCAGAGGAGGTCCTCAGTGTCCAGGCTGAACAATGGGGGTGGAGACACTCCTTTAGGTATACTTGGCCGAGGCCATTTAGGGCTTTAAAGGTCAGCACCAACACTTTGAATTGTGCTTTGAAATATACTGGGAGCCAGTGAAGATCCTTTATATGATCCCGGCAGCCACTCCCAGTCACCAGTCTTGCTGCCACATTCTGGATTAGTTGTAGTTTCCGGGTCACCTTCAAAGGTAGCTCCACATAGAGTGCATTGCAGTAGTCCAAGTGGGAGATAACTAGAGCATGCACCACTCTGGCAAGATAGTCTGCGGGCAGGTAGGGTCTCAGCCTGCGTACCAGATGGAGCTGGTAGACTGCTGCCCTTTACACAGAATTGACCTGTGCCTCGATGGACAGCTGAGGCCCAAATGACTCCCAGGCTGTGCACAGTTACCCATGAACTTCTTTCGGGTTGCATATTTTTTTCACCTCCAGTGGTCAATGGTTGGGGTGCATGGTATGTTAGGGGAGGGGTAGTACACATCATGCTCCTTCTGAGGTAGCTTTCCACCTTTGGTCCCCATCCTGCACTCAGCTCTCACCTGTGGCTCCTATAAGCTCTCAACATTCGACAACAGCTACACCCCAGGAAACAGCTTTGACTGACAGGCTAAACCAGGTGAGGGTAGCTGGTGGGTCTCAAACCCCCAGTGAGTTAGGGACTGCCTCTGAAGACAGGCTGCAGTGGATTGAGCAGACAAGCACATGGTGTAGGGGGAAACGAGGAGCAGATGAGGCTCATCGACCTGGGAAGGTAGGAGAAGAAAAACTCATATCCTAAACCTCCACTGCCTTGCAGGATATTTTCTGGAGAAGAAAAGGCTCAGGAATAAACCCTACACAAATCCAGAGTCCCTAAGATGGCAATGTGGCATCTTATACATCTCCTTCCAGCAACTCCGGCAGCCAAGCTGGTGCCAAATGTATTGCTCTGCTTTCCTTTAGACCACATCAGTGAGGCCGAGAGGAGGGTCTTGTCATCTGGGCAGCCCAGAACCTCCATGCACACTGCCCAGGCTTGTGCCTTGGGGAGGTCACCTCAGTTTGACTTCTCCCCTGGAGGCCTGCTCTACTGTTTATCAAGATATATGGATGCCAACAATACAAAGGTCAATGGTCAATGCACATGCTAATAATGTGCTTCTGTTCGCCCCAGGTATTTTATGATAGAGCATCATTTAGTACCAAAATTTAAAGAAGTCAAAACCATTTGAAATTTACTGCTCTCAAGCAGATATTAAACCATTCTCAGGAATATTTTAAAGGCCGTTACCTAAGACATCTTAAGCGGTTTGGTAAGATTCATATGAGGAGGGGGGAAAGCTGAGACCTGAATGATGACATTGACCTTAAAGGCATTAATTATACAGATCTTGTCAAGCAGCATTAATGCATGTGTCTCTATGATATAAAATGAAAGTTTGTATTAGAAAGGTTTGCTTCTGCTGTAGATGAAAAAAAGAAAAAATACAATTTACATTTCAGACCCAATTTTGTCCATAGTCAAGGGTGAACAAGCTCTTTTGATGTCCTGCAAACAACTCATAAAATGTATGTTTCATATGCCAGCTTATACTTCTAGCACTTCACTGCTAGACTACTGCATTGTGCTCTGTGTTGGCTTGCCCTTGAAAACTGTTCTAAAACTTTGTCTGGTGCTGGATGCAGGTGTATACATGAAGTTAGTGCAGAATGCAGGACTGCAAAGATATTAAAATGCAGAAGTAATTAAAAACCTGGATAAATATATTTTTTAAAAACCTGAACACCTACTTGATTTCTCACCACTTCTAAAAGTCTCTGTCTGCAGACTATCAAAGAATGTTTTGCACATGCTGATAATGATTTGGTTTTATGAATGGACCATCAAGAGATTTAATTCTACAGGCAGCAGCAATTCATACACTGAGGTTGCACTGCAATAGCATGGTCGATGAGTGGTCCTCTCCTCCAGGCATGCATATAGTATTTACTGTGTGTGTATTTCATATAAATTTTATTTTATTAATAAACAAAAGCAGCCAAAGATAAAGCGCATTAAGAAATACCACTAGAGTAGCTTGAAAGCAGCTTACGGTTGGACATTATCGCTGAACTTGGTACAAAACATTACAGAAAATGCCCATTTTCCATAAACCTGTGAGACTGGTTTATATGTATTCTTTTGTAATAAGTTAGCTTAATCATAGTTACTATAGACCAAGTTTTCTCAACCCGTTCTGATATGGTAGACGATAAGCTTTTTTTTCCTTTCCAGTTTTTAAGCTGTTATAATCTTAGCAGTAGTTATAAGGTTGAACACTATTTCTGGATCATTTTCAGGAATAACATCTTTTAGATAACCAAGCAGATATGTTTTAGGTTCCAGATATCCTATCAGAGATATTTGCCTGAATGGATTTCCAGAATATTTCTATTTGAGAACAATTCTAAAAGACATACATATAATTTGCTTTATTGAATCCACATCTCTAACATTTATCTGATCCTAACTTATATATTAATTCAATTTATAAGACATTAAATACCATTGCTAGAGGGTTTTAAAATTGTCCTCCTTTAGGTTTGCTGAAATTGTATCAGAATGGAAGTTGTCCCAAATCCAGTTCCTTTGTTTCCTGTTTTCTTACACCCTTTTTCTCATATATCTTTTTTCTGTGTTAACTGAGTCCATGTGAGCAGAAGCCCAGTTTGTGTGCCTTTTCCTCTTCAAACAAAGCAAAGGCAACAATCACAAAAGTGAGGCCTCCATATGAATGAATGGTCACAAGGGAATCAATTTTCTGATAAGTAATATTGGATCGGATTATATATGCATTCCTCTCCTTACATTTCATTCCACGCAGCTTTCTGAATACGAGTGTGAGTTTACATGCCTGGAGAAAATAACGTAAGAATCTGCCGAAGCTATGAACCATATCCATTAATAAAGGAGAGCCAATATCAATAGTACCTGTATCATGCAAACCTGAAAATCAAATATAAATGATCATTTCCTTGAATGCTGTTCACTAACCCAACACATGCGAGACACTAAAGCTTTACCCACATTAAGTTTTTGTGCAATTAAATTAGAATAGATTAGATGTCACTCATGAATTATCTTCTGTTCTTCTACAGTAATTCGTTTAATTGGCCTCAATGATCAACTCTGAGCTTTCAGATCTCTAGTGAATTTGTTCTGCCCAGAAGCAGACTTTTCAGGAGATATATCAATTCTGAATCCCCATCCCCTACCTCACCGTTCAGTTCATTCCAGGTCCTCAAGTGATTATATGACTAGACATGCATGAACAGTCAGCACCAGTCACCAGAAAACAATTTGCAGAATTTTTTTTTATAAGTACCTAGTTCTTACAGTTCCCTGCCTCACCTCTGGTCATGTCAGCAAAATGTATCTTTGAAATTTACTCCTCAGTAGGCTACATTTAATCAAGTTACAGTCAGAATTAGATGCAGTCTAGGCAGACACAGCATAACACAAAACACCTGAGATTTGAAGTTTTTGACTGAAAAGGTGAGCGGAATTAATATCCACAGATTTGGGAGGCAAAAGGTGTAGCATATTTTATTGCAGAAGCCAAATTTCTTTGAATCATGATTCTGAGCAGAACAAAACAAGCCCATACTAGTGTTAAAATTAACCCAGCCATTTAGGATTGGGTCAGTAAGTATGGCAGTGAGGGGGGGGGGGTCATTAGAAATAAAGACAATAACTCAGTTCAAGAAACTAAAAGAGAAAAAATAAATTGGGTACTGAACCAAAGGTGAAAAAGAAGAACTCACACCCCAGTAAACAGTGGCCCATTAGAATACGCTTCCAGCAGAGCTAAAGAATAAACGCAACGGAAAAACTGACTAAGCTAAAGCAGGCACCAGAAGTAAAAAAAGGAAAGGCTTTTTCTGAACTAGAATTTAATTTACATAAACAAAGTAACAACTCTCGGTCAGTTTCTAGCCTTTTTCCAGAGACTCTGTTACACTAAACCAACTGTACTTTATCTAAGAACTTTCACTCCCAGCCTCCAACACTCCTAAAGCTAGGAGCACTAAACTCTTTGCAACAGAGCCTTAAATACACTGAGTAACGCCCACACTCTGGGCAATTAAGAACAGAACACCGGCACCTGTTTCTTCTGTTCCTCCTGCTTCTTAAACAGACAGTACTGACACCAGACCAGCTTACTCAAAACAAAAACCCAACAGAAACATATCTCACAGGACAGAGATTGGGGGCCAAAACATGCATCAACCAGAATTGTCATTTGATCTATAACAGCGATGTCCAACCGGTCGACCGCAATCGACAGGTAGATCCACTATGTGATACTGGTAGATGCTCAACAACTCTAGCCAACCCCCCCCCCCAAAAAAGCTCAAAAACTCTGGCCACCCCCCAAAAAAAGCTCAACAACTTTGCCCTCCACAAAAATGCTCAACAACTGTTGGCTGCCAGTTATTTTATACTGGGAGTAGATCACAGTCTCTTTGGAGCTGGAAGTGCCTGATCTAGAACATCTGGATTCAAGTCTCACTTCCAACATGAACTCCTCAGGCACACACACCATACATACACACACACACACACACACACACACACACACACACACACACACATGAATTGCAGCTAATCTCCTTTGAAATCACTTCAAATCACCTGTGCCAATTATGTGACCCGGCCATAATGTTATCTCACAACAACCTCAGACCAGCATCAACAAAGTGTCTCAATCTATTTCACAGGTCTCTTGAGAGGCAGCTAAGCGGGCTGACACTGCTTGGGGACTCGGAAAACAACACAGACCATTCTTGCCAGCATGTGTGCATTAGAGAATTGTTAAAGGTGGTTGGATACTTAACTCTACACTCCAAATGCTTACAGACCCTACCAGTGTCCCTATTTTCCTGGGACAGTCCTGGATTTACAGAAGCTGTCCCAGTTTCTGATTTGATCCTGGGATTTCCTGCTTTTCCTTAGGATGTCCCTATTTTCATTGGAGAAATGTTGGAGGGTACGGTAGGACGTCGCTATTGTCATCAGAGAAATATTGGAGGGTATGGAGTTATCTGAACCCTGAGTCAAGGAGATAAGTAACTATACAACCTTTAGAAGACATGTGAAGGCAGCCCACTATAGGGACTTTTTTAAAATGTTAAATATTTTGTTGTGTTTTTATATATGTTGCAAGCCGACCAGAGAGGATGGGGCAACCCAGTCACATGGGCAGGGTGTAAATAACAACATTATTATTATTATTATTATTATTATTATTATTATTATTATTGAATAGGACATCCCTGTTTTCATCGCAGAAATGTTGGAGGCTATGAGATTTGATTGCTCACACTGAAATGAAGGCTTCAATTCATGTGACTTCTCAGTGAATAGTGTTACTTTTTAAATGGATGAATTCACGTTAGTTGTGGTGGGAAGGCCTAACTGGAACTTTCTCTTTCTTTTATTTCTTTTTCTTTTGGAGGCTTTGCCACATAGAGAATTGGACAAATTTTGAGCAAAGAAGAACTTTGCAGAGACGAGAAGTCCCCCATTCTGAGCTAGTGTTGAAATAGTACACGGACAGCAGTGGCCACAGCAGGAACTGTGGGCAGGAAGCCATTGCAGCAGACTCCTTCTCCCAACCATCCATCCTGCCTGGGTAGAAAAGAAGCAAACAGCAGGAGGAAAGGCAGCAGGACACTTTCACAAGACAGGGAGCAGGGATAAAACGTTTGTTCTTTTGCGCATACCCAGGCATAGTCTGGCTCAAGGACAGATGAGTTCTTCCCAGCTGCAGAACAAGAGTGATAAATTTTGTTCAATTGAAATTTAAATGCACCCTTTTCTTTCTTTTTAACAATTGCAATTCCATTTATTATTTTTAAAATCTAAGCGTACAATAGGATGCATACAGTGGAACCTTGGTTCTCAAACGCCTTGGTACTCAAACACCTTGGAACCCAAACACTGCAAACTCGGAAGTAAGTGTTCCTTTGCGAACTTTTTTCGGAAGCCAAACGTGATCCGTAAGAGTGTTATGCTTCCGCTTTGAGTTCCACACTTCCATTTTTGAGTGTTACGCTGCCGATTTGAGTGCCACGCTTCCGTTTTGAGTGTTATGCTGAGCTCTGTCTGTTTTTGCTATTTATTTTGAGTTTTTGTTTTTGCGGCTCTTTTTGTTTTGTTTTTGTGACTGTGTGGAACCCAGTTCAGCTACTGATTGATTGGTTGTGTGACTGCAGTACATTGTTGATTGCTTTCATTTTATGGATCAATGGTCTCGTTAGATAGTAAAATTCATGTTAAATTGCTGTTTTAAGGGTTGTTTTTAAAAGTCTGGAATGGATTAATCCATTTTGCACTACAGTGGTACCTCGAGTTACAAATGCGTCAGGTTACAAATGCGTCAGGTTACAAACTCTGCTAACCTGGAAGAGTTATCTCAAGTTGAGAACTTTGCCCCAGGATGAGAGCAGAAATTGTGTGCCGGCAGTGCAGCGGCAGCAAGAGGCCCCATTAGCAAAAGCACGCCTCTAGTGGTACCACTGTACTTTCTATGGGAAAGTGCGCCTTGGTTTTGGAACGCTTTGGTTTTGGAACAGACTTCCAGAACGGATTAAATTTGAGAACCAAGGTACCACTGTATAATATATTTGCATTTTCACATGTGAGTAACTGAATGGGAGTGGCCATGGGATTGCAGCCTTAGCTCTCACCCCTGGCTTAAACTTGTTCCATGTATTGTCTGTATAGACTTTACAAATGTCCGTTGTTCACATGCCAAGAGAAACCGTGCTCTATGAGCCCACTGATCACAGAATCACAGAATCACAGAATCATAGAGTTGGAAGAGACCACAAGGGCCATCCAGTCCAACCCCCTGCCAAGCAGGAAACACCATCAAAGCATTCCTGACAGGTGGCTGTCAAGCCTCTGCTTAAAGACCTCCAAAGAAGGAGACTCCACCACACTCCTTGGCAGCAAATTCCATTGTCGAACAGCTCTTACTGTCAAGAAATTCTTCCTAATGTTTAGGTGGAATCTTCTTTCTTGTAGTTTGAATCCATTGCTCCGTGTCCGCTTCTCTGGAGCAGCAGAAAACAACCTTTCTCCCTCCTCTATATGACATCCTTTTATATATTTGAACATGGCTATCATATCACCCCTTAACCGTCTCTTCTCCAGGCTAAACATACCCAGCTCCCTAAGCCGTTCCTCATAAGGCATCGTTTCCAGGCCTTTGACCATTTTGGTTGCCCTCCTCTGGACACGTTCCAGCTTGTCAATATCCTTCTTGAACTGTGGTGCCCAGAACTGGACACAGTATTCCAGGTGGGGTCTGACCAGAGCGGAATACAGTGGTACTATTACTTCCCTTGATCTAGATGCTATACTCCTATTGATGCAGCCCAGAATTGCATTGGCTTTTTTAGCTGCTGCATCACACTGTTGACTCATGTCAAGTTTGTGGTCTACCAAGACTCCTAGATCCTTTTCACTTGTACTGTTCTCAAGCCAGGTATCACCCATCCTGTATTTGTGCCTTTCATTTTTTTTGCCCAAGTGTAGTACTTTACATTTCTCCCTGTTAAAATTCATCCTGTTTGCCTTGGCCCAGTTCTCTAATCTGTTAAGGTCATTTTGAAGTGTGATCCTGTCCTCTGGGGTATTAGCCACCCCTCCCAATTTGGTGTCATCTGCAAACTTGATCAGGATGCCCTCAAGCCCATCATCCAAGTCATTGATAAAGATGTTGAATAAGACTGGGCCCAAGACAGAACCCTGTGGCACCCCACTAGTCACTTCTCTCCAGGATGAAGAGGAGCCATTGATGAGCACCCTTTGGGTTCGGTCAGTCAGCCAGTTACAAATCCACTGAATGGTAGCATTGTCTAGCCCGCATTTTACCAGCTTCTTTACAAGAATATCATGGGGCACCTTGTCAAAGGCCTTGCTGAAATCAAGATAGGCTACATCCACAGTGTTCCCTTCGTCTACCAGGCTTGTAATTCTGTCAAAAAATGAGATCAGATTAGTCTGACATGACTTATTTTTCAGAAACCCATGCTGACTTTTAGTGATCACAGCGTTCCTTTCTAGGTGCTCACAGACCGTTTGCTTAATGATCTGCTCTAGAATCTTTCCTGGTATTGATGTCAGGCTGACTGGGCGGTAATTGTTTGGGTCCTCTCTTTTCCCCTTTTTGAAAATAGGGACAACATTTGCCCTCCTCCAGTCTGCTGGGACTTCACCTGTTTTCCAGGAATTCTCAAAGATTACTGCCAGTGGTTCTGAAATCACCTCTGCCAGTTCTTTTAATACTCTGGGATGTAGTTCATCTGGCCCTGGAGACTTGAATACATCTAAACTAGCCAAGTGTTCTTGTACTACCTCCTTACTTATTCTGGGCTGTGTTTCCCCTGCTGAATCATCTGCTCCATATTCTTCAGGTCGGGCATTGTTTTCTTTTTTGGAGAAGACTGAGGCAAAGAAGGTATTGAGGAGTTCTGCCCTTTCTGCGTCCCCTGTTCACATTTCACCATCTTCTCCTCTAAGTGACCCCACTGTTTCCTTGTTCTTCCTTTTGCTACGGACATACCCATAAAAACTCTTTTTATTGCTTTTAACCTCTCTAGCAAGCCTGAGTTCATTCTGTGCTTTAGCTTTTCTGACTTTGTCTCTACATGTGCTGGCTATTTGTTTGAATTCCTCTCTGGTGGTTTCCCCCTTTTTCCATTTCTTGTACATATCCCTTTTAAATCTTAACTCAGTTAAAAGTTCTTTAGATAGCCACCCTGGCTTCTTTAGGCACCTTCCATGTTTTCGTCGCATTGGTACTGCTTGAAGTTGTGCTTTTAATATCTCCCTTTTAACAAACTCCCATCCATCATGAACTCCCATCCCTTTTAGTATTACTGACCATGGGATCACATCCAGCATTTCCCTAAGTTTTCTGAAGTCGGCTTTCTTAAAGTCTAGAATTTGAGTCTTAGTATGCTTGGTTGCTCCTTTCTGATGTATAATAAACTCCAGAAGAGCATGATCACTCCCACCTAATGATCCTGCCACTTCTACCCCACTAACCAGGTCATCACTATTGGTTAGGACCAGATCTAAAATGGCTGATCCTCTTGTTGCTTCTACCACTTTCTGGACAATGAAGTTGTCTGCAAGGCCAGTGAGGAATCTGTTCGACCTTATGCTCTTGGCTGAGTTTGACATCCAACAAATATCAGGATAGTTGAAATCCCCCATTACTACTATCTCATTTCCTTTTGAATGCTTGGTCATCTGTTCCAGGAAGGCATCATCTATGTCCTCAGTTTGGCTCGGGGATCTATAGTAAACTCCCACAATGAGATCACTGTTATTTTTCTCTCCCTTAATTTTGACCCAGATACTCTCAATTTGGCTTTGAAGTTTTAAATCATGGATCTCTTCACAGGTATACACATCCCTGACATATAATGCCACTCCTCCTCCTTTCCTGTTTGGTCTATTTCTCTGAAATAGATTGTATCCCTCTATTACTACATTCCAATCATGAGACTCATCCCACCAGGTTTCAGTGATGCCTATTATGTCGTATTTAGTTTGCTGTATCAAGAGCTCAAGTTCATCTTGTTTATTTCCCATGCTCTGTGCATTTGTATACAGACATTGAAAACCATTGATCATTCCCCCTAGTCTCCTACTTAAGGATTTTTTCCTCCCACCACTAGGTCTGTGTGCTGTTTGCTCCATTTGGTCATTGACTTTTGGATGATCATCTTCAGCATTTGATAGACTCCTACCTTCAGGACCACTGTCTCCCTCCCCCACATAAGTCAGTTTAAAGCCCTCCTGATGAGGTTTTTGAGATTGTTGGCAAAAACATTCCTCCCAACCCTTGTGAGGTGCAGCCCATCACTTGCCAGAAGTCCATCTTCAAGAAACTGCAGGCCGTGATCTAAGAATCCAAACCGTTCCTGCCGGCACCATTTGCGAAGCCAGTTGTTCACTTCTCCTATTTTCCCCTCTCTTCCTGGGCCACGGCGTTCAACTGGGAGGACAGATGAGATGACAATTTGTGCATTTAATTGCTTCAGCTTCCTGCCCAGAGCCTCATAATCACTTTTGATCTTCTGGAGGCTATGGCTTGCGGTGTCATTGGTTCCCACATGGACTAAAAGGAAGGGGTTTTTATCCGTAGGTTTTATTATTCCTTGCAGCCGTTCTGTAACATCATGGATCTTGGCCCCGGGGAGACAGCATACCTCTCGAGACATCTTGTCAGGCCCACAGATCACTGCTTCGGTACCCCTCAGTAGGGAATCCCCTATCACCACTACACGTCTCCTCTTAGGCTTGGTCGGGATTCTTACACGTGCTGTCCCTTCCAAGGTCGCCTGCACATTCCCGGAGGACTGACTACTGATACAATGGATTCATGGTGGCAAATTGCTATGGCAGATAGAAACCTGAGTACAAAATATCCCCAGATCGTGTGAATGGCAGCAAGAGCTAAAATGGGGAGTAGGGAGGGCACCAGTTAGAATTCACATTCGACGACTGGATGACTTTGGATCAATCAATTGTTATGAGGATAAAATGGGAGGGAGAATCAAGTCCACTCCCCTAAACTCCATGGAGGAAAGGTAGGAGAGAAATGAAATGGCCTTGGTCCAGATTATGTTAGTTCTAATTAAAAACAACGGGGCGTGTACGACTAACAGTCTGGATCCAACTCAATATACATTCTAAAAATGGGTAAAATATAAATATTTGTGTTCACTGGGAAGCAGTGCTGAAATAGCATGGTATGAGACCCCCCCCCCTTTCATCACACAATTTGACCAATATTTCCTGACCATTTGCTGGGAACAATTTTTTTCTCTTAGGCAGTGGTAAGGCAGGTGACTTTGGGTTTTAGTTTTGAAATGATGCCCTTTTATGGATAGCTCAGTTGGTATAGAGCATGGTGATGATAATGCCAAGGTTTCAAGTTTGATCACCATATTGGACATCTGCATATTCTTGCATTGCAGGATGACCCCCAGGGTCTCTTCCAGCTCTATGGTTCTATTGACATTCTGCTGTTTTAGGTTTGTTGTCAGTTATAGTTTGTTGCCTTGTTTTAATACTATCAAATGGTATTGCCCTTTGTGAGCCACGGACGGGACTTATAGGCCAAAAGGAAACGTGGAAATAAGATAACCTGATTCCATGGGGTCCCCATTTGTACAACCCACCATGTGAATGGGGCCACCACTCAACTGGCCATTCACAGGGGAGCCCCAAGTCACGTGGTTATTATTTACGGGTTAGTGGAAAGTAGATGGCCCAACTTCTCCCCTGGGCTATTTTTGTATGAGTCAGGGCACTGTGAGATTAGTTTCATAACTAATAGTTTGAACCCACCTGATGAATAAAAATGAAAAAGCAAAGCTGCAGAAATAGCCACCCCATAACCTGGGAGAGGCAATCAAACTGAATGCATGGGGTGGGGGAGGAATCCTCACAGCGTAACTGTGTGCACAAGGTCTATAAGAGTTTAAAGGGTTTCTTTCAATTAATTATAGAATAACAGCTATAGCTAATCACAACATGTTTCAAGCCTCTGAAGAGTAAAAAATGAATGCCTAATTAACTTCAGCACTCTGCCAGACTGCCCCTATGAAGAAGAAGAATAGGAAGGAAGAAATTCTTTGTTTCCACACTTGTTCACTTCTCGGAGAGGAATCGTTGGTTTTAATGAGAGACTTGGCACTGGTCCTCAAAAATTGCTCTTCATGCCTTCCGTGCCTTGAAACAGAAACACACCTGAAGGGGCCACTAATGTCAGTGTCCCTGCTTGCTCTGGCTCCAGCATCTCAGTAGCCCCAAGGAAAAGAAAGAGGAAAAAGCTGCTGGTAGGCAGGTCAACTAGAGTGTCTTGCCTGCATCCTGAATCCAAATAATTTTTGGGCTGCAGCTAGGCTGAAAATGTTGCCCCACTTCTGTAGTCCCATTTGCTGGCCGCAAAAATTGTGGTGACATTTTCCCTGTTTATATATTAGAAGGTGGAAGAAATTCTCCATATTTTCAGGGTAATTTCATTATCATTAAATTGGACTGGCGCCAGATAGTCTGCTAAACAGAGGACTTCTTCAAATAGAGTAAAGTAGGACACATGGCCATTCTAACAGCCAGTTTCTGGCTATTATTATTATTATTATTATTATTATTAGTTATATACCATATACCCGGAGTTCTCAGGGTGGTTCACAGAAAAAATCACAACATATGTACGTAATCAGAATAAAACCAACAACCAACCAACACACACACACACACACACACATACACAAAAGCCACATTTTAAAAGAGTATAGGATGTCAAACAGATCAACCAAAGGCCTGGTTAAAAAGGAACGTTTTTGCCTGGTGCCTAAGGTGCATAATGAAGGTGCCAGGCAAACTTCCCTGGGGAGAGCATTCCACAGACGGGGAGCCCCTACAGAGAAGGCCCTGTTCTTGTGTTGCCACCCTCCATACCTCTCGAGGAGGAGGCACATGAAGGAGGGCCTCCAAAGATGATCTCAGGGTCTGGGTAGGTTCATATGGAAAGAGGCAGTCTTTGAGGTATTGCAGTCCTGGCTAATGACCTGACTCTTGGTCCAACAGCTATTCACTCCTTCCTGATTCTGCAGTTATTCAAGTTTGGCTCTGTGTTGACCACAGACGACCTATTCCTAACCAAGCCTGCTATCTAATGATGCTGGTCCCTCAGAGGAAGGGGGATGTGGATAGTCTAGAATCATATGTTCTAAAGCTTGAGCAAACATTTCTTCCCTGCAGTGCTTTGTAGCTTCTTCTTTTTTCTGAGCTGAATTCTTTTGCATTAAAACTTCAAATAAATATAGAAAAATACAAAGTCTGCCTTTCTCCTCACTTTCCCCAGACAGACTATAGTATTCATGCATGGAAAAGTTCAATGCAAATCTCATGCTGTTGTTCTTATTTTTAGATCAAGTGTACTCTTATTTATATTCCATATCAAACTAGGGTAACATTACTTCAGCCTGGCAGCATTTGCCTTAGATCAAATGCCTGGTTGTGCTGACAGGCTTCTGAGGACTCAGCAACTTGCTGCAATTTCCATGTGCAAAGTGTTACAGCGCATAATAAGTTCCTTGAAATTGACTCTGCATGATTGTCAAGTCAAGCACTGTAGCATTAATCTTTGCTTAAAGAGTATCTAGAAAATATATTCCAAAAGTACTATAGATAGTGAAGCTCAAGGGCACATTGAAACTGGAATTAAATGCAGTCCCACAATCTTGCACTTTAATGCTACTAGCATTGTTTTTAGGTTTGGGTTAAAAAGAAAAAAGAAATGAAAAACCATCTTGCACTATTAACAAGCAAAAAACCTATGTTGTTTTGAATTTCATTATGCAATTAAAAAATCCCTAATGTTCCAGTTTATTTTGTAATCTGTGCTTCAACACATACTTTTTGAACAGTAATGAGCACTTTTGGGAGAGAGAAAAGGGATATTATTAGCCTGATGCTGTGGCAATTTGGATTCATGCATCATTTCTTGGCTGTGGGGTTTGCTACCACCTTTTCATCCCAGAACTGGCTGCTAGTGGAGAGAACTTCAACTTTTGGGTTTTTTTCACCTGGGATGGGAAGAAATCTTAGCAAACTCTCCTGGTCACTATTGGGCAGATTACAGTTTGTTGTCTCCTTACCTCTCCATAGACTATGGATGGATGAGCAATCAGATTCCAATGTATGGGTTTAAGATGATAGATAAAGGATATAAGAGAATTAGATGTAACAATGAAATAAACCACTTCAGTTCTTAAAATATTGAAAAATATAGACAGTCCTAAAGAGAAATCCCAAAATGTTATGCAGCCACACGGATCACACATCTTTTCAAGAGGGAGAATGATGTCCAAATGAATGACAGTAAAAGTCACATTTAAAAAAAAATCCTTGCAGACTCAAGGGAAGGGGGTTGAGAATCAACTAATCAGGTCTCTAGGTTGGCAGAGTCTGATTTCCTGGGTCATATTTACACATTTGAGGGGGAACTCATTGAGGAAATTGCTCTTTCACTTAGCCTTTTTCTACCTTACTTAGGAGAAAATAGGTAACTGCGACATTTTTTCCATGCACTGCCAATGTTTTGAAACAGCATTTGAATGAAGCTGGTTTAAAATCTAGTCAGGTGACTCAAGCAAACTGAAATTAATGGACCTAACAGCCATGTTCATTAATTTCAATGGGTCTACACTGAGTAAAACTTAGCTGAATACCACCCAATGTTAAGCACAATGATGGAACTTAAAAGTGCAAGATGTGCCATGTATTCCAGCATACTGTATTTAATTTTTCTGACAATACCTGGTTGAACTTTAGAGGAAATTTATTACCTTGCAGGTGGCAAAATATATGAAAGTTGCTGTGTCTCTTTGACCTGCTATGATGGTTAGTGTTTAGCTTGTCATTAAAAAAAAATAATGATGTTGTGATCTTGTATTATTACATTGTGTGTGTGTGTGTAATTTTTCTGTTTTACAATTTAGAATACTCATTTAAACATCCTTAAAATATCAATGATTTCCCTTCTTCTCTTTCCATGGTTCATTTTGCATTTCATAAATCCCTGCATATTTTACATAAACTAAACCATTCAGTATTCCATTATTACATCCATCAAAACTTATTTACACTGTTGAATTTATCTTAACGCTACCAACGTTTTCAAGTGTACACAATCACCCCCATATAATCAATAAACATTTTCCAATCTTCTCTAAACGTATGTTCTTCTCATTTTCTTATTCTATATGCTAGGTCCACAAGCTGCTCATATTCCATCAGCTTAAGTTGCCATTCTTCTTTAGTTGGGACCTCGCTTGTTTTCCATTTGTGGGATAACAAAACACGTGCCGTAGTCATGGCATACATAAATAACCTTTTTTGACACCTGGGAATTTCCATCTGAATTATCCCAAACAAAAAGGACTCTGGTTTTGGGGGGAAATGTACTTTAAAATATATATTTTTTCAATTCATTATATATCATTTCCCAATACTCTTTTACCCTTTTACAGGTTCACCACATATGAAAGAATGTTCCCTCAACCTCATTGCATCCTCATTGTGTATTTTGTCTGACTGGTCAGTTGAAAAGCCCCTGACTGACTTTACCCAAGGCACTTAGTTTGGGCTGGTTTGGGCCTAGTGTTCTGTTTCATAGTCAGTGAAACAATAACCTTGAAGTACAACAGCCAGATGTATCAGCTTCTAAATAAGTAAAATTCAGTGATTGTTAGCAAGGTCTGGACTAATATGACACTCAGTACAGTAACTTGGGACAGAGTTGTGTCAATTATTACATAACATATTTACCATGATTAAAATGTTTGCTCCACCCCAGTTTGAAATGGCTGTGTTTGGGTAAAAAGCCAGGTATCAGCTTGGCCAGGCACTTAGTGAGGGCAGAACACCAGACAAACTGGAACCACTGCAGCTTCATGGCTTTGTGCTTGCAGCCTACCACAGCACAGCACATTCCGCCTGTTTGAACACTGCTAGCACAGGAGCAAAACATTAGACACATGATATCTCCAGACTGTGGGTTTAATGCACAAGATCTTCTGAACAGGGAAGGATTTTAATTTTAGTAGCATTGAAGGCCCACAGCTGTCCACCAATTCTTGAGGCCTGGAGCTGAGATGTTCCCCTGGAATGACTAGTTGCCAAATTGATGAAGCTTCCATTTTAAAGGCTCAAAAGCTTTCTTTCTTTCCCAAAGACATGCACACAGAAGCTGTAAGAACTATAAATAATTTCTTCTTTTCAGGGAAACTTTGCTGATTAATTTCCCCTCCTGCTGATTGATTTCACATTCACTTACCACTTCCCAGTTTATTCTCACAAAGAAATTGACTACTAATTATTTTAACATGAAATCTCCTTGGCTTTCAAAGCCTTTATATTTTCAGTCCTGCAGATAAGGCAGCCCCCATCCATGGATGCTGAGCGCCTTAAGACAAGTAACAGGAGCCTGAAATAGAAATGAGGCAACTATTGATTTTCAAACAAATGAGTGATCATCCAGCAAGAAGGGAAAATGCAATGAACATACTTAGTGGATATGTGAAATATTACCATGTATAGGGTAAAACCCTTAATGCTCTACTAAGGCCATATTCCCCAAACCTTCCAGCCAGAAGCTTTGTAACTAATGCCATTAATTTAGTAGAATAGATAGCAGATAAGTGGATATTTCAGAAATGCCACTATCCACATGATTGAAGACTGTGGTGATCTATCGGCAAATGACTTTGTGAAACCAAATAGAGGCAGTAGATACAGTCAATGTCTGTGTCAGTCATAAAAAAAAAAGATTGCCTTGATTTTGAATGGCTTTTGGGAGGGAATGAAACCCATCAAGACCAGGAGGCAGAAGCCAGGTGTCTAAGCAGTTCGGGAGCTTTGCTGCAAAGTGAAACAGCCATGGTTTAGAAAGTTGAAGCATGGATCATTCTGATAGGCCTCTGCAAAATAGGTTCTGACTGGACAAGCAAAATATATTTGATATATTATCACATTTGTTCTGCATCTTTTTTGGACCACAGAGAAAATACTGATTCTGTGACTCCACAATTCCAAACACTGTATTCCTGCATGCTACCCTGGTAATTCCCTGCTCTCAGTGTTGCTGCAAGCAAGAATCACTGATCTGGACCTTGTGCAGAGTAGAAAATGAATTAGCTCTTGGCCACAAGAACGAATTTCCAAGCTTTACTGGAAACAGTCTTAAAATGGTTACAAATAAATGTTACAGCATACAAAGTAACACATTGCTCATAAACAACAAGCGATGTGGCCCCCACTTCTTTTTAGTCCTTAACACAGTTCAGTAAACTATCCTGTCTCTGCTCCCATAGAGCGATCCTAAGCAACTTGCTTGTTCAACATCACTGAGCTTCAGCAACTGAGCAAGACTCTGAGTTGCCAGGTTTCACCTTCCTGCTGTGAGAGACTCTGCAGTTCGGGTTTCTGGGATGAGTAATCAATCATTTTGTGAACCCTCGCTAGCATGCTGAAATCGTACAAACCACACCAGTTCCCATTTGTGAAATCTAGGGTCTAAAGGTACTTCAGATGTAACAGTGTTGCAGTGAGAACATGGGACTATTGTGTTTTGGCCAATTATTTTGTATTAGGAAGTTTCTTATATTATGAAGTTTTCATACTGCTGGTTTTAACTTCTGTCTGTAATGCAGTATAGTATTTTGAATTGTTTAGGGAATTTTAACGTTGTGAGTTGCCCAGGGCCCCCTTTTGGGAAGAAAGTATTGTAAGTGCATCGGTAGTGTACATAATTCTTAATAGTTTATTTAACCCATTCTTCCTCCAAGGAGTCTAGGGTGACATATGCAGAGGCTACCTTATCTTATCATCAGAACAATCCTGTGAGATAAATTAGGCCTGTGAACATTCAGTAAATTTCATGATTGTGATTGTATTCAGAGAGTACTGAATTCAGTCTTCCTAACATTTTCTATCTTGTTAACGTTTGTGTTTTATGTGAACTTTCACATGACATAAAAGTCAGTTCTAGAAGTCCAAAGGAATCTGGTGGAATGTAGCACTCATTTCCATATTCATTGTGTCCAGGAAAAGTACATTTACCCTGCAAACTTAGAAAAATGTGGGAGTTTTGAGTTATAATTTCCCCATGTTTTTCATTTTGTCACTCAAGTGATAAAATTTGGGGAGGTATACCAGCATACAGTCCTTTCTCACCATTTAAAATTTAGCACAGCATGGCAGTCTATTGATGAAAAAGCCACAGTAAGTTCCATAATACAACCTACACTGCAGTGTAAAAGGAAAATTAGAAACCAGGAGAGAAGCCCTAGCATTATAACCAGTAAACGAATGCATTAAACTCCGACTGCAGTATGCGCATAGTTTCAATGCATCCTCCCAAATCCAGCGGTCTTGCTCCATCTTTGCCAACCCTGTGAGCGCCAGGTGTTTTACACTACAGTACCCATCAGCCTCAGTCAGTATGACCATTTCCACTGGGGCAACAGGGAACTGTGATGCAAAATATCTGGAGAACAAAGGCTTCCCTTGTTAGTATACCACAAGTTTTTCACTGTTAGTATTATTACACAAAAAACATTAATGTGACATAAGGGAGAAGGGAGGCCCCTGCCCTAAAGAATTTAACATTATGAATCACAACTGGGATTATTAAAAAAATTAAAGAAATCTAGAAGAATGAGAAATCAAGCTAGTAGTCACATTCTCTAATAGTTAATTAAACCTTCAGGGCTGATCCAGGTTTACTTTTCCTCCCCTTGATCATGAAATGTTCCTTGAAAACCTACCATCAAGCCTTTTGTTGGTATTTATTTGAGTTTCTACTGAACTGAGGCTGCACTTTAATGCTGTATTTTAATTTTGTTTTTAAGTTGTATTTTAATCAATTGTTTTTATGCCTGGTGTTAGCCGCCCTGAGCCCGGTCTTGGCTGGGGAGGGCAGGGTATAAATAAAATCAATCAATCAATCAATCAATTATTATTATTATTTTCCTGAAAAAGGAGGAAGAGGATAGAGATGTACAGTAATCTCCTTTCTGTTTCAGTCACAGCAGCTACTATAGAGAAATGCTCTTAACACTTTAGTTGATGTGAATTTAGCCTGTAATGTAAAAGGTTACCCAGGTCTGTTTTGATGCCATGTGGATGTGTAAGGGGTGTGTGATGTCTTCTCAAGAGTAAGCATCCACGCACATTCTTTGTACTAAACTAGTAACTTTATTTACAGCATCAAACATGCAAGCGTTCAGACTTCATCACCCTCCTCGTCCGAGTCAGATACCTCGAGTGCCGGCTGGCGACTCCGCCCCCAACATAGGAGCTTTGGGAAACCAAAGCGATGCCTACCCTCCTTCCGCTTCCTCCCCCTAGACCTGAGCAGGGTGGTGCTACTCGTTTCCCCCATATTCCCATCCTGACCGCTGGGCGGCTCTGGGGCTCTTGCAGCCTCCCAGGTCCCCTGCTGCACCTGGTCCACCTCCATTTCCTGTCCCCCACCTTCCGGCTGCTCTAAGGCTTGGGCAACATCCCCACGCCCCTCCTCTGCTTCCTGCCGACCAAGGGCTGTCTCTGCATCTCAGAGCCTTAGCACTGCTTCCCGTGTGAGTGGGGTTCTAGTCTCCTCTTCCTCACTGCTTTCTCCCTGACTTTCCTGTGAGTCGCTATCTGATGGAAACTCCTTCCTTTCTCTCCAGCTGCCTTTGCCTTCCGATCCTGCCTTGGGGATGGACCCATCCCTGACAGGATGACTTCATACAATACTTAACATCTGTACATGCATTTTTCATGGAAGACAACATTTTATGCTTTGTAATTTTGAAAAATTTCAATAAAGCTTGTTAGAAGAAGAAGAAGAAGAAGAAGAAGAAGAAGAAGAAGAAGAAGAAGAAGAAGAAGAAGACTTGAGGAGTTGGAGAATCTTTTCAGTAGTCACTTCTAATTTCTGTCCAAAGGCCATTGCCAAGAATTGCTTCCCTGGAGATTAATCTGATAACCTCATCTATTTGGCTCCAAGGAGCACATTTCCTACCTCATTTACCCAAAAGCTTTTAAAACGGTGTTTCCAGGAACTTCATTGTTATTTTGAAAAGAAAACTCCTAATATCGGTTCCAAGAGGGCCAAAAAAAGCATTGACTTAGGACTTGCTATGATATTTCTAACTTTGTATACCTAAAAGTGTTTCATTTTGAGGTGGTCCCCTTTACTCTCCTTAACTGACTGGGACCAAAGGGGCATACAGACTCTATATAGTGAGCTCTACTTGGTCTACCTGGGGGTCAACTAGTGCAAACTCTTCTTTGGTTTATGATTGGTCAGTGTGATGACCAATTGTGAGTTCAGCCCTTGAGATATGACCTTCAGCAAAGTAGCATTATGATCTAAATTGCCTTGTCTTCTATGGGGTGAAATTAATGGAGAAAATCCATGAATTAACCATTGTGTTGTGACATGCATGGGAATTTAAATACAAAGTGAATTGAGCCACAATGCTTAGACCTTTTACTCCACAGTAAACAATCTGAAATTCCACTGACTAATCTAGGACTGATCTAGAACTAGTGGTATAAAGATTGTAGCCAGTGGTTATTATCAGTGTTTCTAATACCCTTATACTCTGAACCTGAAAAAGCTTAATCAGCATATGCCTGGAAGGAATATGGTTTGTCCTAGTAGAGATGCTAGACGATCCTTTCCCTGGCTCTTTTGAAAAAGCCCAAAGTTTCTATCCTATCCCAGTTCACGGATCAGAAGGGATTTATTCCTTTAGCTAGCAGTTCTCTCTTAGCTCTGACTATAATTCTGGATAAAACATAAGCCTGCGTTTCTCATCTTTTCTGCCCATTGTAAGGGATATTATAACAGTCATAATAACATTGAGGATTTCTTTTTGCCAGATGAAAGGTGACTGTGTGATATTCCTGAAGGTAAGTACAGTAAAGTCTGGCATGCATGATGAACTGAAATTACTGTTTTAATCAATTAATTGGTTCCCAGAGGCTCAAAGAAAGAAAGAAAGAAAAGTGATAAGGGATTGTGAGAGATAGAAGTTGAGCTATTCTTTCAAATTGTATCAAGTGAGTCATTCTTTCGATCAAAAATATTCAAAATGTCATGATTCACTAGCACGGCATAGCAGCTGAATGTTGTCTTCCTTTTATCCCCACCTCTCCACAATTATGCTAATTATTGTCATTCTTTTTGGGTAGGGATGTGTGAAACCTTTCCTTGTATTTCCACCAACTCTCCTCAGATGTTCAAGACACTTATAAACGATGTGCAGTTTTGTGGAACAGATCATTATCTTGACTGGATGTGTGTTATGATTAGTGCTGTGGCCAAATCTGCCCACCAGTTTCCTGGAAGTTTTATTTCTGAGGGTTGTGCTGTAATCAGTGGTAATCAAATATGGGTAAGTTGCCATCATGTATGTGTATGTTACTTTGGATGTGCACAAAGGTATGTAATCTCTCACCGACAGTGTATTTCTGTACAAATCCCCAGAGGCTATTGGAGCCCAGATGCTCCTAAAACTGTATCATGCTGCTACAGTACTGGCAGACATTTGGGGCAATTAAAAGGTGAGAATTAAGAAGCAGTAACTAGAACCTGCCATCTGTGAGCATCAGAAATACATTTCGTTCTGTGATGGTGACACCTTGTTTGTTCAATATGCTTTACAGTCAGCTGAGATTTTTAAGATCACTAAGGTCTGAGATAAGTGAAAAGAGGGGTAGAGAAAGGTATTAACTCTTGCATATCTGGTGACTCAGAAACAGACTGACACCCATGTTGTTTTGACAATGTAAAAATGACTACAGTGGTACCTCAGTTTAAGAACAGCCCTGTTTACGAACTATTCGGTTTACGAACTCCGCAAAATCGGAAGTAGGGTTCCGGTTAGTGAACTTTACCTCGGTCTACGAACGGAAGCCGAACAGTGGAAGGGCACCGGCAGCGGGAGGCCTCATTAGGGAAAGCACGCCTTGGTTTAAGAATGGTTTCAGTTTAAGAACGGACTTCCAGAACAGATTAAGTTCGTAAACCGAGGTACCACTGTACTTTTGTTCAGCTTTCCAGTGCTTTCTCCAGAATGGTGTACACTCTTTTCCCCTCTGGCAGCTTGAGAGGATGTGTTCCAGTTTTGTTCTATATATTAGATTAACTTTAGTGAATAATGGGTTTTAATCCCTGGGTTTCAGGATAGGAAAAAAGATTACATGCATAATGTTTTCTTATATCCCAAACCAGCAACTAGTTTGACTAGCAAACCATTTTTGCTTTTGGATTGACCACCACAGACTATTATTAATTATTATTATTATTACCTTTTGTTATGGTAGTAGCAGCCAGTGGTATGGGGGCAGCATTGTTTACCAGGCTTCTCAACCAGGGTCTCACTGATGAGACTGAGGGGCAAGGAGACATGGAGGCTGGAATGGCTCCATCACTGCACCCGTACCACGTCTACCCCACCACCACATAACCTCTCCTTAGTCACTGGCAATAATCTCTGCATATTGAAGACAGGTAGGCAACACCCCCTTACCCACTGCCTTATCGTCTTTCATGGAAAACATGAAAACAGACGGGGATGTGAGAGCCCTTCGCCCCAGGATGGCAGAAAGCAGAGAAAGTAGATATTCACTAGCTGCTGCAAGACTTTTCTGGGCAAGGATCATGAGATAAGACATGCAAAGGCAGGCATGTAAAGCCAAGAACTCCAAAATTAAGGAAGGTTGAGTGCATGCCAACAAGCCAGCTCTTCTAAAATCAGTTTATTCATAGCTCCAAAACCAGTTATAGTCTTAGACAGTGCTTTTTTCTGGGGGTACGCAGGGGTACACATACCCCTAAACATTTTGTGAATCTAAGTTTGGCCTCATTGAGGGGCAGTATCATATTGAGTAGGGAAATGAGAGTACCCCTAAACATTTTTTTTAGGGGGGGGAAAGCACTGGTCTTAGAAAGATGGAAACTAAGAAAAGCTAGAGCCTAAACTGTAAGGAAGATTTATAGATGGGTAAAAAAGAAGGGTGAATGTCTGAACTGAGGAATGTTTGGCTCTGTTTTGCTGCTCATTGGAAGGTCAAACCTCTAGTCATTTGGTAAGTGCTGGAATGCTGTCTTGAGTACCCGATGGCTCCCAAGCCAGAGTATAGAGAGCATGTTGAACAAAACCTGAAAATGCACCCCATGGTCTTATTGTTATCCCTTGCAGACTAGTATTTCTAGACAAAATGAAAACTTGAGAGACAAAGTTGAGGGTCAAAATCTAAGTGAGCTGGTGCTTTCTGATAATATGATAATACCTTCTCAACCAGCACATGTGGCAAGTCAATATTATTCTCATTTCATAGATAAGGAGCTATCTTTCGATGACAAATAAAGGCTAGCACAATAATAGCCAATATGATTGTATTTAGAATACTCATCTTTCCAAAGCCCAGATTTGACATTCAAACCTTGGGGGCTTTTTGCAAAACTCTCCACTGAGCTGTGATTATTGTCCAGGACTTGGATGAGGAACAGGAGACAGGAAAAAAAACCAAAACAACTCACTGGGCTTATGTATAATTTAACTGTTTGCCAAAAGCTTACCCTTCATCAAACAAGTAAATTTTGGCACAAAAATGGAAGATCATGACAATTCAAGCTTCATATTAATATTTCACCAGGCTTCGTCTATTGTATGAACCAGTTTAGTAAGCCTCGAATCCATCTGTAAACAAATCCCACCTTGTGGTTTGATGGGATCTCATCAATTAAGAGTGAGGTGAACGAGGAATGCTACTGACCTCACTTCAACATCATTGATGTTCATCTAATGGTTTTGTCCTGTTCTCGCTTGACAACAAGCCTATGAAATCCTTCAGCGCTGCCTACTTTTTGTTCATAATAAATGATCCTTTATTCGCCTTAAGGTCTTGCTGCCTACCTCCGTGCCCTAAGAGGATGTGCTTCCAAAAAGCCCTATTATCTATGAAAACCTCTTGTGGGGTCCTCCTTTTATTTTCTGCTGTGACTTTTCTTATCGTCGCTTTGCACTGTTGTAACTTCTGTTATCCCTTTTGGCTTTGTTCAGTATCATGTTTGTACAATATTCTTTGCCCCCTGCTTGCATTTGGCAGCTTGCTCCCTGGCAGTGGCCTTTACCATTTCCGTGGTTTTTATCAGAAGGAATCATAAGCAACCTTTGGGCATATGGAGGGAAACCTTTGTATTTCCCCCTCTCCCCTGCATTTCAATGCTCACAGCTTTGCTTCTCAAGCGTCGGCTATAACATTTCTAGAGTCTTGGGAGAGGCTTTAATGAAATGCTGTCTTTTTCTCACCTATTGTGTTTTACTTAGAGGTTCACACTTCAGGGCTGAAGATGATGAAGATGTACATACCATAGTACAGGCTTCCTCAACCTCAGCCCTCCAGATGTTTTGAGACTACAAAAATAAAAATAAAAATAAAAATAAAAATAAAAATAAAAATAAAAATAAAAATAAAAATAAAAATAATTTATTATTTATACCCCGTCCATCTGGCTGGGTTTCCCCAGCCACTCTGGGCGGCTTCCAACAGAACATTAAAATGCAGTGATCTATTAAACATTAAAAGCCTCCCCAAACAGGGCTGCCTTCAGATGTCTTCTAAAAGTCTGGTAGTTGTTTATCACTTTGACCTCTGATGGGAGGGCGTTCCACAGGGCGGGCACCACTACCGAGAAGGCCCTCTGCCTGGTTCCCTGTAACTTGGCTTCTCGTAGTGAGGGAACCACCAGAAGGCCCTCGGCACTGGACCTCAGTGTCCGGGCAGAACGATGGGGGTGGAGACGCTCCTTCAGGAATACACAATAAAACATCAAACATTAACAACTTCCCTAAACAGGGTTGCCTTCAGGTATCTTCTAAAAGTCAGATAGTTGTCTATTTCCTTGACATCTGATGGGAGGGCATTCCACAGGGCGGGTGCCACTACTGAGAAGGCCCTCTTCTCGGTGTCCACATCAAAGCATTGCCTCTCTCAAAAAGCATTGCCATTGTTGGAAGGAGTCATAGCACAGATTCCTCTTGCATGACTCCAGCCATTATTAAAACACTGCAATGGCGCCAATGTTTTTAAAAGTCATGTCAGACAGAGCCCCAGTGAATGGCTATAGACCACATGAGGAGGCCTAGCTCAATGTTCCACCACCACCACCAGGGACACAAGGCCTTATTGGTTGTCATGCCCAAGAACATGGGAATCTATCCTCCCATGGTCTAGCTTTCCCCTTCTTTCTCTGTCTCTTCATGGTTCTGGGTAAAAAAAACAATGTCAGAAGGGTAGAAAGGAGAGGGAAGCTGGCAAGCTGGATGGAGGAAGAGAGCAAAGAGGGGTGAATTTATATATTTATGTTTCTTTCAGTATCTCCTTTTAGAATTTTTAAAATTTGGTTCTCCAACTTTCTACATCAGATATTTCTTTTTTAAAATCCTCATGAAAATTCATCAGTATTTTAATATGATTTTCTCCAAACACAGACAGGTTTTGCATTTTTAAAGTCCTATTGAACATTTGTTGGCATTTGAATGTGCCTTTCTCTTAGTACACACATTTCCAGATGCAATTTTGCAACTTATCGTCCCTGTTTTCACTAGTACATGCCCTTTTATGGACACTTCCCTTCAATAGAAACATCTTTTTGCACCCATTACAAGGCTGCAGAAGTCAAACAGGAAATTCGGAGGAGTGCAAATTTCAAAGGATAGATGCGTTTTGATTTGGGGAAATGCAAATTAGGTCGGGTTATATTAAGATGTAAACTGAATCAAATTTCCCCCCATCCCTTGAAGAGACAGAGAAATGAAGGGATAAAGAAAGAAAGGGAATATATATTATACCTGTCATTCTTTCACAGCATGTCAGAAGCAATGCTGTGCCAAAACCTGTCCTCCAATTTTCTCCCTGTGAAAGGCACTTCAGAAATTCTTTAGAATGTCAGCATGTGGGGGCCAGAGCTTACCTTATCACTGCAAGGTGACGGTGGGTGGTGTGGGGGCTTTTCCTTTCCACTAAACATTTCTTCAGCACTCCGCAGCCTCAAAAGCAACCTGTATTTTCTAGTTTTTTTAAAAGCCCCAAGTTACCTTATGATATCTTCCCCAGAGCTTTAAAAGAAGCATGGGAGGCCAAATAGGTTGGTTCCCAAGTGCCTAATATCAGGGCAGCTGCTGATTTTGTTTTGAAGGAAAGCCCTTCCCTTTTTACCTTAAAAAAAGAATTTAGTTCAGTTAAAACACCAACAATAAATAGCTGCCAGGCATATGGTAAGCAACCTTCTGAATTTCCTGCGCTTACAGGAAAGTCCAGAGGAGAAATGGGGTTTTCAGAATGCCTGGGCCCCCAGGAGGCTACAGAGAGCAGACCACAAGTGGGATGAATTGTAGAATGAAAGGAAGGACACTCACAAACAACATATTTTTAAAAACTCAACCAAAACCCTGCACCCAATCCATGAGAACCTCACTGAAATTTTCTCTCCACTTTGATAATTTTTGAATGCAATTTTCATATGATGGGACTCAAGGCAACTTACAGGTCAAAATAAGAACAAGAAGAACACCCGTTTAAAGAAGATCGGAAAATGTTTATTGAATATATGGGGGGGAATTGTGTATACTTGAAAACGTTGGTAGCATTAAGATAAATTCTACAGAAAACTGGATCAAGTACATGTTGGAAGTGTAAAGAAAAAGAAGGGACTTTTTATCATATGTGGTGGGAATGTAAAGAAGTGAAAAAATACTGGGAAATGATTTATAATGAACTGAAGAAAATGTTTAAAATGACTTTTGTTAAAAGACCAGAAGCATTTTTATTAGGGATTTTAGGAAAAGATATTCCAAAGACATTAAAGAACTTGTTTATGTATGCCACAGCCACAGCAAGAGTTTTGGTAGCACAAGGATGGAAGAAAGAAGAGTTACCAACAAAGGAACAATGGCAAGAAAAATTGATGAGTTATGCGGAACTGGCAAAATTAACAAACAAATTGCGTGAAAAAGACAATCGGGATTTTAAAGAAGATTGGGATCTATTTACAAACTATTTGAAAAAACAAAAAACAGAATTAGACTCACTGGCAGGATTTGAATAACGTCCACAAACTTTACTGAAAATTTATTAATAACCAAGATTTGGAATAACATGAAAACAAATGTTAAATGGACAATATGCAGAAAGAATAATGAACTAATAAAGCAGTAATGGAAGCTGGGGGAAGGGGGAGGGGGGAAAGGGGGAATGGTATGAAATTGTATTGTATGATATTTTGTGTGGAATTTAAACGTTCTTAATAATAATAATAATAAATATTTTAAAAAAGATAAATTCAACAGTGTAAATAAGTTTTGTTGGAAGTAATAAGGGAATGCGGAATGGTTTAGTTTAGATAAAATATGCAGGGATTTATGTTATGCAAAATGGAAAGAGAAGAAGGGAAGTCATTGATATTTTAAGGTTGTTTAAATGAATATTCTAAGTTGTAAAACATAAAATTTAATAAAAATTATATATAAAAAAGAAAAGAACAGCTAAAAACCTGGAAAAAAACAATCATTACAAAACAATTACCGGTAAATAGCAATGGAATTTAAAATTATACGCATATATAAAACTATTAAAACCATACCAGTGTTTCCAGAAAAACAGCACAGCTCCAGCCCTTTCATTGAAAGCAGTCAGTTCCCAAGAGCTTGTTGGAACAAGAAAGTCTTCACCTCTTGGCAGAAAGAGGACAAGGAGGGAGCTAGTCTAGCTTCCCTATAGAGGGAGCTGGAGAGTCTGAGAGTAACCACTGAGAAGATCCTGTTCCCACGTACCCACCAAGTGTGTCTGTGAGGGTGACGGGACAGAGAAGGCCTTCTCCTGAAGATCTCAGAACCCAGGCAGGTTAGTATGAAGGAATACAGTCTTTCAGATTGCTGGATTTGTTTTTTTCTTTAATTGGCATAGGACAGTGGGATAAAATGCAGAAGACAGCTTTAGCACAGCACTAACCGGAGCCTCATCAAAAGGAAGAGGAGGCGGCGTTTGGAGCCACCAGGGAAATCCAAATGCTGGTGAGAGCAGCATTCCCAACCTGGCGTTCAACATGGCCTGGCAGTATCAGGGTGATCAACACCAAAGCCAGGATTCCCAGGAGCTGATCAGACAGAGTAGTTGCCCGCCAGGTCACTCTAATTGAGCGGGCAGAAATCCAGAAAATTGTGGCCATTGGGGACATTGGGGACATTGGGGACATTGGGCCAGGATCTGCAGGGCAGAGAGAGAGAGAGAGAATTGTGAGTGACCACAATACCAGCAGGGTCTCCCCGAGTTAAGAATATAAGAGCAGTTCTGTTCGCCAAAAGAATCCACTTCACTGAGCGTATCCTTTGCAGTTCCTGCCAACATTTTGCCTCAAATTAAATTTTGATATAACCTTGGCAGTTTGAGAAAATATGATGAAATGTGACAGGGGAACCGTGTTTCCACAAGACTTGCAAAATGGCTCAGTGTGTGTGACAGAGTGTGGGGTACAGAATCTGGATATCCATAAATTGCGACCGAGATTTGCCTAGGATGCCAACTTGAGGCAAACTTGGATGTTGCGCCTCATGCTAAAATCCTAGGAATTTTGAGACGCATGAAATAAATAAAGATTCTGCACATCCCTAGGATTTCCTCATAAGAAACTTTGTCACTGACCTAGCAGTGAATAACATGTGAGGAAAAAGAAGGGGGGGGAAAGAGATTTAACAGAAGTATTTTTTATCAGGTGTGTGGCTGACCAATATATTGTTTTCAGCTAGCCTAATCATTGGGAGACTTGTGCTGGCTTGATTAAACATTTTGAAGGCTGTTTTTAATTTGATCAATTGAAACACAAACAGCATGCATTTGATAAAATCAATTTGAAGGATTACACAGAAGCTAACGTGGCTGTCAGCAGGGGTGAGAAATTTATGCATCACCTATAACCAGCTTGATTACAGTATTCATCAAATTAGATGTGACAACCAACCTTCCTTGCTACTGCAAAAGGATAGGGCTTGAACAAAAATGCAATGCGGGTCTTCTTTTAGAACATGTGCAGTTAATTAAAATTTTACCTGTTTACATCCCATTGTCAAACACTTAACAACTGTGACAGTTTAATCACTCATTATTTTCTAAGTGCCTTCTGCAAGCGATTCTAACAAGGGAAAACACCTAACAGATTAAGATCTACATGCACCTTTAGCTGTAAATGGTGTTTTATCATAATGCATTAATGGAATCCATCTCCTTTCACCGAACATAATGGCATTCCAACATTCTGTAAAAGTGTTCAACCTTCCCTCTCCCACAACACATGCACGCATGAACGCAATAAATCAGAAGAAAGAGTAAATATTTAGCTGTGGGTGGCTGTCAGTGTCAATAGTGTATTTAAGAAGCAACAAAATGAAGGTACAAATACAAGAAATTAAATTAAAACTCCAATATAAGATTACTCTCCTGCTGTGCAAAGCTCTGTCTTTGCTAATGTTCTTCAAAAAGTGCTCTAAAAATTAAAAGTGGGACTTTCAGAACTCTCAAGAAGACGTCTAAGGGAGAAACTATGTGTTAAGAGGAAAGGACTAAGTTCTCAGACTGTGTTTTCCTTACGAGACAAAATGTTGGGCAGAGGACCACTTAGAGCAGGCAGGAGAGGATACTTAATTGTTTCCATACCAATCATGTCTTGCAAATGCTTTAATATCAGCTATAAGCCTGGCAGGAAGGATTGAGGAGACAGATTCAGGGAAACGTCCAGGAGAAAATCTGTAATTGGAGAGTGAAGCACCACTAATTCTTCTTCCCTACATCTTCCACCCTGGCATTCCTGTTAAACACCTGTTTGCTGAGATAACATGCAATTCCATCCTATTTAATGTGAACTAAAGGACGCGGGTGGTGCTGTGGGTTAAACCACAGAGCCTAGGGCTTGTCGATCAGAAGGTCAGGGGTTCGAATCCCCGTGATGGGGTGAGCTCCCGTTGCTCGATCCCTGCTCCTGCCAACCTAGCAGTTCGAAAGCACTTCAAAGTGCAAGTAGATAAATAGGTACCGCTCTGGTGGGAAGGTAAACGGCGTTTCCGTGCGCTGCTCTGGTTTGATAGAAGCGGCTTAGTCATGCTGGCCACATGACCCAGAAGCTGTACGCCGGCTCCCTTGGCCAGTAAAGCGAGATGAGCGCCACAACCCCAGAGTAGTCCGCGACTGGACCTAATGGTCAGGGGTCCCTTTACCTTTAAAGGATTAAAACAATGACGACATACCTGTTATGTGTTGAAATTGCATAAAACTCAAAATCATGGAATTGCCTTTTGGCTCTCTGGCATCTGTCTAATAAGTATTTGGAAAGCTGCATCATTCCTTTACACTTTATGACAACTATATGTATGTACAGCAGCAAACTGCTGGCTGAGCTGGTTTCACCCATCAGTGATATCTCTGATTTGAGAGAAAATGAAGTCTGGATCCAGCCTCTTCCCACTTAATGCCTTTGGAGCAGATTACTAGTGCTATTGTCAATTATCAGGCCAAGACTCCACACACATAAGAGACATTCCTTCCACCACAATGTCAGAACTGTAGCGGTAATCCTTACAGAGCAATTCTAATGAGCGGCAAAGGAGAGGTGGTATGGCAGATCCTCCACTGCATCTGAAGTCTTGTTGCCAATACAAAAGGGATGGAGTAAGCTTTGTCATTCTCTCTCTCTCCTACACCAGTTCCAGGCTGGCATTGCTGACATCCATTGGGATGTAGAATGGTCCAAGGACTGTGGATACATTTATACACCACTGTGCATCAGCAATAAATTCTGCTGAATACGAACCCTGAGCATGAGACCCAAATACCTGATGGAGCATGTCTTTCCATACCAGTCTGCCCGTGCCTTAAGATCTTCTGTTGAGGCCCTTCTCCACGTACAGTCTTCAGCATATGTGTATTATGTATTCACAAAGGGATGGGCCTTTTCTGTGGTGGCACCTTAACTCCAGAATGCCCTCCCTTAAGAGGTGCACCTGGTGCTGACAGGTTAAGACCTTCCTATTTGCCCTGGCATTTAAAATGTCACTTTAGTTGGAATTCACCCTTTCTTTGCAACCTATCTCTCTTGGTTGTTGCTGTTGTTTTACATTGTATTTACTGTATATGTTGCATGAATAGTTTTGTCAATTCTGGATGACAAGGAGCGGTGGGAGGCACCAGATGGGGAACCCCCAAGGGACACCCCAGATGAGGAAGGCTCAGAGCCTGGGGATTGGTGGTGGGACATCAAGGAGAGGTCAGAGGGAGAAGAGTGGGTGGGATGAGTTGTTGGATGCTGAAGGAGCAACAGGATTTGGTGAACAGGGAGAGTCTGTGACAGAGAGCAGTTCCAACTCAGAGGCTGAAGCAGAGGTGGATAGGCAAGAAGCTCAAGAAGAATACAGGGAACCTGTCTTTCCTACTGTGACAAGGACCCTATTCCCTCTGAGCCTGAATAATCAAATGCCTCCCACAAGAACTCAGTGTCCAGTGGCTCAATGAGTATGTCAGACAGGAATCTATGGAAGGGAGGACGACTGCTCATCTTCAGGCCAGAGGACTTACTGTTTAAGAATCTGAAGTTCTTCACAATGGGGTGGAGCCTAGAAGAGGCAAATTGGTGGCAGAAATTTAAAAAGTCTCTGTCTGCTCCTCTGCTGGAGCAAGTTGTCTACTCAGGCCTATCCATGATCCTGCAACTCCTGACATGTCTTGTCATGTACAATCAAACCTCAGACCAGAACACAGCAGTAGATTCCTAAAAAGCTGAAATAACCAAACCCAGGGCATGTAGTGATCAAAATCTCCACAAACTGTCCACAATCCTTAAGTTGTCAGCAACATTTAACTATCTGCCAGGGGTGGGGGAAGAATTTTGAAATAATAATAAGTAAAATTTACATGCTGAAGGAAATCAATTAGAAAGGCTTCATTTGAGAGTGTAGGTGCTGCTGTAGCAGAGAAAAAATCCATGTCACATATCTTCCCAGGCACATCTCAGAGGAAGGGAAGGGACATATGCTTTCAGTGTTTACTGTTTCATTTGTTTAAATCTTTGAAGTGTTTTACAGTCGCACCTTGGAAGTTAAACAGAATCCATTCCGGAAGTCCGTTCGACTTCCAAAACATTAGAAAACCAAATCACGGCTTCTGATTGGCTGCAGGAAGCTCCTGCAGCCAATTAGAAGCCGCAGAAGCCCCATCGGACGTTCGGGTTTGCAAACCAGAACAATCACGTCTGGGTTTGAGGTGTTTGGGAGCCAAAACATCTGAGTTCCAGGGCATTGGGGATCCAAGGTATGACTGTACTGATATTTATTGTGTAAGAGTATTTGAGGGTTCTTTGGGCAGAAAAGAGGGATCAAAGTAGAACAATAAAACTGAGTTTTAAAACAGGCTACAGTCCCCCCCCCTCAGAAGTAGTGTGGGGATAGTTAAAGCTCCCCCCCCCAAATACTGTTGATCATTTCCCATAGAACTTGTTTTTCTAAAAAAACCTGCATGCTTTCTACAGAGTGCTTGCTAACTTTTTCACCTTAAAAATTATAAAAGGGCACCTGATTATTAGCCTCAAGTAACTCTGAAGGACCTCAGGTTCTAATGTGCCAAACTATTGGATCACCTGATCCGGCAGAGTGCATAATTACACATAATGAAGCAATACATTTTTAGTTGAGGTAAAGGTCATCATGGCACTGCAGATGGCAAAAAAAAAAAAAGTTTCTGAACACAGATTGAGATCCTTGAGAGATTAATTGATCAGGCACTAGCACCATGAAGTACCCCAAGGAATTTAATTTTCAAAATGCATTAGAATTATACATACCAAAAAGTTGTCTAGATATATACTCATATCTTCTGTGAGATAATAAACTTTTGGAGACTGTCCTGATGTCAGAAAACCTTGCAAGCTAAATCAATTTTTGTCCCACCAAGGACAATACGGGTTCGCCAGTTTGGTACTGTGGCTTCGACGTTCCTGACAAGCCATTCCCTAGTTTTGCACCCCCAGTAGTGGGCCACTTGAAGAAGCAATGATTTTTCAACATCAGCTTCATTGGATTGGTCATGTTGTTCAGATGCCTGATTATCGTCATCCAAACCAACTACCCTATTCCCAACTTAAAAATGGAAATCATAATGCTGGTGGTCAACAAAAGAGGTTTAAAGACTCTCTCAAGGCATAAACACACACACACACCAACAACAACTGGGAAACACTGGCCTGCGAGTGCTCCAATTGGAGAAGAGCCTTTACCAAAGGTGCCATGGGCTTTGAAGATGCTCAAACTCAGGACGAAAGGGAGAAACGTGCTAAGAGGGAGGCACGCTTGGCAAGCCCTCACCATGATCAACTCCCATCCGGAAACCTATGTCCCCACTGTGGAAGGACGTGTGGATCCAGAATTGGCCTCCACAATCACTTACGGACTCACTGTTAAAACCGTGTTTAAGGAAGACAATCTCACTCAGCTACGAGTAATCGTCAAAGAAGAAGAAGAATGGGCCACTACACCAAGCTGGCTAGATCAAGGACTGGACAGGGGTGTCTTATATACATCACCTTTGTCTATGGAAAGGGTAGCCTAGAACCCTGGTGCATCAAGTGAAAGGGTACAGTCCCAGATTTACAGAAGCCGTCCTGGTTTCTGATTTGAGGCCGGAATGCCTCAAATGTAACTATACAACCTTTAGAAGACATCTGCAGGCAGCCATGTGCAGGGATGTTTTTACATGTTAAATGTTCTTTTATGTTTTTATATATGTTGGAAGCCACCCAGAGTGGGGTGCAACAACAACAACAACAACAACAACAACCAAACAAACAACAGAATAGGACACCTCTATTTTTTTTATTTTTTTTTATTTGTCTATTTATTTGGTTTTTCAAATTGCAGTTTTACAACCACATATCCAACATATGACATAAAAACAAAATTCCAAAGAATCTCCTGGACTTTCCTCCTCCCCTTTGTGGGTCCTATTGTTAATCATTCCCTCCTGCATCTTTTATAATAATCCAAATCTTTTGCATCTCCATTATATCCAAAATTCACCATTAAACTACAAGTGTTAGTCTCATCCTACTAACAATTTAGATTGTTTACAATGGTTTTTAAGATAAATTGTAAATTTCACCCATTCCTTATTAAAATTTTGGCCTTCCTGATTTCTGATTCTTCTGGTCATTTTGGCCATTTCAGCATAATCCATCAATTTACTGGTAGTCTGCCATTCTTCTCTGATCAAGACTTTATCTTCCTTCCGTCTCTGGGCCAATAACATCTGCGCAGCCGTGGTCGCATACATAAATAGTATTTTCTGCTCCCTTGGGATTTTAGCATCAGGACACCCCTATTTTCATTGAAGAAATGTTCATCCTGCTTTCAGGCTTCACCCTGTCATCTGGTTTTCCACTGGGAGTGCAAAATGTCATACTAGATGGGCTATTGGCCCCATTCTTGCGACAGTCCACAAAAGCCACTTCATTTTGCTGCACGGGGAGTTTGTTGATAGGATTTTCTGGTCTTCATACCTGAATCCCAGAGGGGGGAGTGTTGGAGGGGAGAGGCATTGCATCTGGCCCAGCCAAGGGAAAAGGCACCCAGATGCTAAGATGTGGATATACATGGTGTTATGGCACCTGAGGTTATCAGGCTGAAGGCCAGCAGGCAGCTGCCAGACGATTGTAGTGTCTCAACAGCGATGTGGTCAAGGAATCAAGGTCGAAGACAGTCCGAGTCAAAAGCCAGTCAGGAGTCCAAAGTTCAAGGAACAATCAAGTTTCAGGAACAGAAGTTCGAGATAAGAGTCACGAATACAGGATCAAGGCGAGGGTCACGAACACAGGAACAAGACAAGGGGTCAAACGGCAGGAATCAGATATGCAGGAACACACATACGCCAGCACATCAGTTGCAGACGCTGGAGAATGGGGCAGCCAGCTTCCCTAAATAGCTGGGTCACTCCCACGCTTCTTATGAGCTGCAGCTGATTCTAATTGCTTATGTCGCTTCTCCGCTCGGTGTTCTACAGCTGAGAAGGGAGGAGGAGAGGGGATCAGCTGATACTCCCCCTGACTGGGGCCTGCTTCTGGCTGAACTTCTTCCCCCAGCTCTGGACTTCCCTCCTCCCTGTCAGATTCCTCCTCTTCAGAGGAGTGCCGCCACCAGTCTTCCCCAGGTATGAATTCTTCAGATTTCTGTGTGGGTACCTCCATGTCAGGGGGGGGGGGCTTGCCACCACTCCTCCTCATCTGACTCGACCCTGACACATGGGACAGCTGACACAGAATTGAAGCCAGGAAAGAGTTTTACAAACCTAGAACCTACCCCTTGTTGACATATTCCAAATTAACTCAGTTAATTTCCCCCTTTCAGTTCCCTGGATCCTATTTATCCAAGAATATGCATAAACTGTGTCATATCTGCAGAGACATTGGGTCAGAGCGCTTGAACACCTGCACCTAAATCAGCTGACTTTGCATCGGTCACAGCTGAGAAGCCAAAGTGACTCCCTTGAAAAGCGTTCTGTTTCAGCTGAAGTATGATGATATAAATTTTCAGATTTGTAATAGCTCATTCACTTGTGTGAATCTCCACTAGGTGCCTGCAGGTGCCTATCAGTAAACTCTGATCCCATTCAAAGTAGAATAAAGTACAAGATAACGAGACGCCAGAGTTGTTAAGCTGTGTAAAATTGGTCTTGTGGTGGAGAAACAATAGTAACTCTGACCATTTTTTCTGGTCTGCTAGAATCTATTGTATGTCTTGTTTATGAGAGATTCTCTCTCTCTCTGTCTCCACCACCAAAGTGCAGTTCCATTGTTTATCTCAAAAGTACCACAAGGAACAAAATCTCTTCCCGACAGTGTGAGTGATAAATGTTTAAACGTTTTTTCCCTAATGCTTCCCCCCACCCCATGACAAAGCCAGAGCAAGGTCACGTAGCTAAATGGCTGGACTCCTGCAAAATGGACATTTTCCCCAAGTAGCTGCAAGCCTAATTATGCATCCTGAGAAAGAAAAAGGCAGGAGCCTGTAGGTGCTTATGTTTATTTCAATTTTCTTTTGTGAAATTGTTTAAGAGGGTGGTAAAAAAAAAGATATTTAATTAAATTTGGAAACACAGGCAAGGCTCTGAAAAGCTGTAGTGCTGATTATTTTTGAGACTCTTAAAGGATTTCTTTAAATCTTAAACCCAATGTGCTAGTTTGCCTACAGCCAACATCCAGGGTGCATTGTTTCTCCTGAAATGTCATGGAGAGATGTTTATGCCTTCTTTTCTAAGTGTTCGTTTTTCTTTCTTTCTTGTGTGTTTAGAAATTTGAAAATAAAAGAAAATAAAGTTATGCTATAACAGGGTAGTCAATAGAGCCTCTGTCAAAGCATTACTGGTGTTTCAAGTGCCTTCAAGTTCTCTAAGGGGTCATAAGTCCCCGGGAAGATTGACAGGGTCAGTTTCCTTGTGTGGAGATGCTATCAATGACTTGTTTTTGTAATGGGCATTTACTTACAGTTACACTGCTTGAGAGAGCTAATCCTGTGGGAACATCATTCCTCACCTCCAAGGCAAGAACATTCACACCCTTGTAGTTTCCTATAGCTGCTTCTTACCATCCTGGTCCAATCCCCCATTCCATCTCTCCCTCCCGCCATCTCTCACTCCCCCCCCCCCAGGCAATAATGAAGCCAGGTCATATTGGGAGGGCTGGATTCCAATCTACCACTTTTTATCAACAGAGAAACAACACATGACATTTGCCTTTAGTATCAGCATATGGGAAGGGGGAGATCTTGAAAAGAAAAAGAGAGAGAGAGAGAGAGAGAGAGAGAGATGGGGGGGGGTTCCAACTGGTCAGCCCAGCAAGGCTCCAGTACCTTGGATTCAACAGTACACATCAGAGTCCATCAAAGGGAAATTTCTCTTACCAGATTTGGAGTTGGTGTAAAAGTGCACCATTTATAGGTGCATAACAACAACAACAATTTTATTATTTGTACCCTGGGTTGCCCCAGCCACTCTGGGTGGCTTCCAGCATATACAGAAACATAATAAAACATCAAACATTAAAAACTTCCTTATACAAGGCTGCCTTCAGATGCCTTCTAAAGGCTGTATAATTACTTATTTCCTTGACATCTGATGGGAGGACTTTCCACAGGCTGGGCGCCACTACCAAGAAGGCCCTGACCATGGAAGGAAGAATAGGGTGTAAGTTTGCTCTTCCACCACACAATCCACATCTTGCCCACATCTCCACCCTGTTTCAGCTATTCCACCAGCATGGCTCTGCTGGAGGAATTTCCCACCATCATACCTATGGCCTCTGCCACAGTGATGGCATATCTGCTGTTTCACCAAATCCATTATGGCCTGCCAGTGTGTCTTCAGTATACAATTGCAATCTAAGCCATGACAAAGGTAAATGGGACATTCTGAATAATAAGAGACCCTGAGTCTCTTTTAGCTATATGCACAGGTAACATTAGCTATATGCACAGGTAACTTAATCACCCTTTTGGAAAATTTATATAACATTTTTGTTCCATACTTAGAGCAAATCAGCCAGTGCTGCCTGCCTTCTTTGACCATTTCCTATGTGCTTAGAACTAGCTGGCTTCTCCTTACAAATGCTGGTCTTTAGTACAGATTACATAAACAAATGACAACCACCATTATCACTCCAAAACTATCACCCAATATACATGGGTCTTCTTTCTTTGGCGATCACTCGTAGCCAAGTAAGATTGTCTTCCATAAACACGGTTTTGAAAGTGAGTCCGTAAGTGACTGTGGAGGCCAATTCTGGATCCACACGCCCTTCCACAGTGGGGACATAGGTTTCTGGATGGGAGTTGATCATGGTGAGGGTATGCCAAACATGCCTTCCTCTTAGCGCATTTCTCCTTTTCGTCCTGAGTTTGAGTGTCTTCAAAGCCCATGACACCTTTAGTAAAGGCTGTTCTCCAATTGGAGCACTCGCTGGCCAGTGTTTCCCAGTTGTCGGTTTTTATACTACATTTTTTAAAAGATTTGCCTTGATACAGTCTTTAAACCTCTTTTGTTGACCACCAGCATTACGCTCACCAATTTTAACTTTGGAGTAGAGTAGTTGCTTTGGAAGATGATAATGAGGCATCCGCACAACATGACCAGTCCAACCAAGTTGATGTTGAAGAACCATTGCTTCAAGACTGGTGATATTTGCTCCTTCCAGTACACTGCACTTGGGTGCAGAACATGTGGCCCTCCATCTGTGATTGCACAACAAACTTCCACCATCACTGACCACTAGCCTAGCAGTAGCAGTCGGCAGGGTAGCACTGCTTAGCTGACCACTCGTCACTGCCATCGCTGTGGTGTACCAGGAGGGGTGAGGCTAGGACAGGGTTATTTTCCCAGTTCTACTTGGTGAGGCTGAGGATTGAACCTGGGAGCTTCTGAATGCAAAGCACGTGCTATCCCACTGGGCTATGACCCTTCCTCCGATGAGTTCAGGATGAGTTTTAAGTATGGATTTATTGACCTCAGTATGTGTTTTTGGATGCACTGGGTGCCTTGCTGAGAGCACTGCATTTATCTTCTGGAGAAATTGCCAATCTAACCATGAAAATATGCTCCTGAGAGACTTGCAAGGAATAGTTGGCTCATTTTTGCAGAGGGAATGGTGAGCTGCTTCCATAATACAATCAAGAAATAATTCTTCTGACAAATGCACTGACTGTCGGCTGTCAGTTAAACCACTTCATGAACTGGCAACGACCACAGGGAGTAAATTTCTTTTGTTATAAGGTATTTATTTATTTACATACAGTATGTATCCCACAACAATCAGATGGTGGCAAGTTATTTACAGGGAAAATAGGAACACAGGAGCAACAGCAACAACAATTTTATTATTTATACCCTGCTCATCTGACTGGGTAGCCCCAGCCACTCTGGGCTGCTTCCAACACATATAAAAACATACTAAAACATGAAATATTGAAAACTTCCCAATACAGAGCTGCCTTCAGATGTCTTCTAAAGATAAATCCTCTTGCCAAAATGGCCACCTCTGAATGGATGGGTTTGGGGTTTTTTGCCTGAGCACTACTTACAAACACACTTTTTAACATGCTTTGCAAACATTGTCTCCACCATCCTAGGGTCATGAAGTTTATCTGAGAAGGACATAAAATGGAGGACTTTTAATCCCAGGGTCAGTTGTCCAAGGAAATTGCCTTTGTAATTGCAGAGGTGGGCGTAACTGTCTATAATCATGCTATAAATCATGGGATTAAGACTTGCAGTGCAGTATGCAGAGAATTAAATGCTTCTGAGAATAACGGCAAAGCACAACATGAAGATTGCTGTAGAATTTTCCTTTCACTTGCTGAAATGATAAGACAGAAATAGGCAATGCTTTGTACATGGAAGGACTTTACTGACTCATGGAACACTAACAGCATAGTCGGGGCTGACCCAAGACATTTTGGCACCTGAGGTGAACCACAAAATTCTGTGCCTCCTTCTGGCCAGGGAAGAAGGGCGAGTGGAAATCTACATCTGGAACAAGACGGGGGGGGGGGGAAAGATCTACATTGGGAACAAGGTTGGGAGATGAGCAGAGCCTCCTATCTGCCAAGACGCTGCTGTACAGTACAAGCAGTGTTGTGGAGGGCTGCTGAGGAGCTGGTAGATCCAGCCTCTAAGCCAGGCATGGCCAAATGGCCCTCCAGCTGTTCTGGGAGTACAATTCCCATCATCCCTGACCACTGGTCCTGTTAGCTAGGGATGATGGGTGTTGTAGTCCCAAAACAGCTGGAGGGCCAAGTTTGGCCATGCCTGCAGTCTAAGCAGTTGTGCCACAGCTGTTGCAGCTGCTGCTGTAGCACCAGCAGAAGCAGTGGGTGATGAATTCATTGGAGGTTGGATCTGCTGCCCCTGTGAATCCTGCCACCTGAGGCAGTTTCCTCACCTTGCCTGATGAGTGGGCTGGCCCTGCGCATAATCCTATGCATGCCTACAAAGAAGACTATCTCTCTGATTTCAATAGGACTTGCTCCCAGAAAAGAGTGTGTTGAATTGAAGTCCACAGTTGCAATCTTATGCATGCTTATCTGGAAGGAAGAGTAAGCCGGGCATTTACAATTACATGGAAGCCTTTTCATGGATATCCTGAATAAGGCTACCTGAAGAACATTCTCCCACTAAATTTGCAGAGGGCCATTATAATTTCCTTCTTGTTCTGAATTCATGCACCCCCATTAGTATCCAATTTATAAGCACCCTCAGAACCCCCAAATCTCATAGGATGGTTGGGAACATTGCTATTTTTCTAGAAAGAGAGGTGCTGAAACTCACCACGAACAGCGCTCTTTTTATCTTACAATGGCAATAAAACCCACCTGAGAGGTGCCAGAACTAAATTCCAGTGAGTTTTGGCTGGAAAAAAAGCAGTGGCTGGGACTCATATCATTGTTGACCTCTTCCTGAATTATTTCCTTCTTCCTTCCCTCCTCCCTCAATACATGTTTCTGTAAGGAGTTTACTGTATTGGCTCTCCACTGCGTTATCACCAAGAAAGTCTTAGCTGTTTATTCCTGCTGTGTCTCCCACACCGCATGCCAACAAGGCCCAGAGCACCCCACATAATCGGCTGTCATTGCTTCACATAATGTCTGGCCCACCCATGCTTACATTTGATTAGACTAGCTGTGAGGCTTTCAGGAGACAATGTTCAGCTCTGACAAGCCTCAATGGTGAACAACCTGTAACAGCCATTTTGAGGACAATTTTGGGAAGCAACAGTGTTTCACCTTGAAATCATAGGTTAATGACTGGATATATATAATAAGTCACACAGAGGTACTGAGTAGTTTGTGAGATCCATGCCTGCTCTATGATTCATGAAGCAGGAAAAAATAAATCTTATAACTTCAAATTAAAAACCAGTGGCATATTTTACAGACTGTAGTAGAGGTTGGCACCGTCAAACACAAACCACGCTCACAGATGAATGTTTGTCTCAGGTTTAAAAATAATTGCACATCCTATTGCCTTCTTTGTAAGAATCAGATTTCTGGCACTTATCATATCCTGGTGACAAAATTACCAAAGGCAAGAAACTTAGAATGATCATTCATGTCAAACTGTCTAGTAAGCCATGTTTATTGCCTTCAAGGCAACAGAGAATGCTGGGAAACGAAATTTCATTTTTGTCCTTTTGCCCATTTACATCACCACTCCTGTGCCTGTTTGCTCAATAAAACTGTTTTCCATTTAATTACAAGGCAGAGGAATATCGCTCCAAAATTAGTATTTGCTCAGAAGGGAAATGCCAGTCATAAGAACCTGGCATATGGCTGAATTAAAGCAACAAACCATCTATTTTAGCAGCCTTCCTCAACCTGGTGCCCTTCAAATGTTTCAGACTACAACTCCCAATGTTTCTGACCATTGATCATAATGGCTGAGGCTGATGGAAGTTGTTCTCCAACAACATCTGGAGGACATCGGTTTGTATATAACAATCCATCAGGCACTTCAGGAAATCTCACAAACTGGTATCAGTTGCTAGAAATTGAGGATCAGGGGTACACTGGCTCTGAACATGTAGCTTCCTTTTCTTCGTTGCATTTTTATCCTTCATCTAAGAAATTTGGGGTAGTGTGAACCATTGGCTCCAGCCCCTAGGTGGCAAGGAACTTTCACACACACACCATGTTTTTTTTAAGGGGGGCTGGCCCAGGGAGTGTTTGGCTCCGCTCCCTGGCTCCTCACAATGTCACATGTGTGACATCAGGACATGTGTCAGGCCTCCTCAATCTTCTTGAGAAGGTGGTGCCTCTCATGTCTACATAGCCAATCAGCCATTTTACCCTCACAACAATTCTGTGAAGAGACTGAGTCTCAGTCAGCTAGTGAGTTTTACTGCTTAGTGGAGATTTGAACTAAATTCACAATTTAGCTATTACTCCTAGGAGTCCTAACAGCATCTCCAAGGGTTGTCTGATGCCACTTTGAAGGCATCTGAATTAGAAATGGGCTTATTTCTGGTGCACATCACTTTTGTTTATGCTCACCCATATTCCATCCCCATTCTGTACTAATATGCATTTAACAAATAGCAATAATTTGCATTTGGATACATATTTTCCTCTTAAAATATGCATTTTAAATGTTTTTGAGACAGTTTTTTTCTTAGATGATAACTGTGTTGGTGGCTAGTCCATGAGGTATGTATCGGGTCAGTCTGTATGGGAATTTACAAAGGTCAAATTCCTCAAGGACCCCCAATGTCTAAGGTTATGTACACAGCTTAAAATGTAAAGTTATTTCTCCCCACTTTGTTTCCAGCAGATTCCTTACATTGCCGTATGCACCATAGAGCATAGCTCTCAACCCTCCCTTTTTTTGCGGGAAACTCCCTTATTCCAATGCCGTTTCCCGCTGCTATCCCAGATTGTTGATATCCCTTAAATTTCCCGGATTTCAAAGGAAGCAGCTCCTCTCCCTCCCTGCCGGCCAGGTAGGCTCCTCAGCTGTGTTGCTCGGCTGCCAATAAGGAGTCTGAGACCGACTGAGGGTGGAGCTTGCATGCCTTGTGCAGCCAGACCCTCACGCCCAACCAGCCAGCCAGCCTGCCTGCCATCTACGCACTTGCTCTTTCGCTCACCCGTTCGCGCGCAGCCTCTGGAGCGCAGGGTGGCGAGGCTACTTGGTGCCATTGCACCGCCCTCGCGGCATCCCTTATTTTCAAATCTGAAAGTTTTGAAAAATCCCTTATTTTCAAATCCGAAAGTTGACAGCTATGCCATAGAGGGGGTGAGGATGACTTCACTGGATGTGCATCACCTGATTTGTTTTCACACACCCCAAACCTGTCATCTGTGCAGTGGTGGAGGAAGCTGCTCAGGCGCCTGGGGCAGCACAAAGTCTGCCTGCCTCCTCCCACTCAGCCGCCCTACAGCGGGGGGGGGGGCAGCGGGCGGAACGTTTGGGCAGCACGGAGCCTGTGTGCACCCAAGCCACTGCGTCTCTCCCAGGAGAGATGCATGGCTCGGGCGTGCTGCAGGCCCCGCGGTGAGTGCCGCCTGGCATTTTGTCACTCCCCTCTGTGGTGACACCCGGGGCGGCCCGCACCCACCACAACCCCTTCCTCCGCCTCTGCATCTGTGCATCTCAAATTCACACATCTCAGCTTAACCCTGGCTTACATTTTCAAATTGGATTGAATCTGGTTTGAGGGAAAACACATCAAAGAGGAGTATTTCTCAAGAAACTGCAGGATACATATGGATTGTGCCTAACATCATTGCGTACTTGTCTTCAAACACCAGTGGTTGGAGCGCACTAGATTTAGAGAAAATGGTAATGTGTAACTTATGCCCATCATTGTACTTTGAAATCCAAAGCTCCATAACTGAATCATGCAGTGTGTGAAGTTCTATTCTTTGTCTGTTGTGAATTGACCCCATTATGCAACCCAAGTTCTATTATTATGAGGGATGGGGGAAAATCTTTTTTTCCCTATTTTCTTCACACCATTCATAACTTTATAAACATTCTCCATTATCTTCTGTTCTTCTAACACTAGCAATCACTTGGTAACCATTTATTTTCAAATGTGGCAGGTCAATTTTTAACCTTTCAGGAGACTCTAAAGAAATGAGACATCTGGTTCTTGAGCTGCAAAAACAGAGCCATTTTCTTTCCTGGCTGTTGGTTTTACCACACCAATACATCCAAAGTTTTCAGTGCCAAACATCATTTACTGCTCTCTCCAGCACTGTATGACTTATGAGAAAGTTGCAGGTGTCATAAAACTTTCTTCAAAGGTTCAAGGTCTCAGAGAAAGCAAAAATAAACCTTTAAAATCCTACAGAATGTTCATCATCAACTGGTGGCTGACCTCTACCATCTCCCCTGCCCCCTTTGCACAGTCTTTCTTTTTTTAAAAGGATGAATTGGATATAAAAGGGTATATATTTATAATAAGAATGGAAATGCTAACACACAAGTTCTTTGGAAAGGAATAAGTGGAGACCCTTTTTCATTCTCAGCCTTTTCCGGAGACTTTGGAATGTTTACTCAAAAGTAAAGAAGTTTAGCTATGACTCTTTAAAGATATTAAAATTAACCACTTCACACATTCAGAAAGCAAACAGCAAGAAAGTTCCTGTTGGCCATGGGTGCTGGCTGCCAGACTTTATTTCCTAGAATCATGGGATTGTAGAGTTGGAAAGAATCCCAAGGATCAGCTAGTCTAACCCCCAGGAATGCAGGAATCTCAACTAAATAGAATCATCGACTGTAGAGTTGGAAATGACCCTTGTTTTTTTGCTGCATTTATGTTCTACCTTTTTCTCTAAGAACCTCAAGGTGGCATGCATGGTTCTCCCCCTCCTCAACTAATTCCCACAACCACCTTGTGAGGTAGGTTCGGCTGAGAGGCAATGACCAGCCAAAGGTCACCCACTGGGCTTCATGGAGGATTTGAACCCAGGTCTCCCAGGCCCTAGTCTAACGCTCCAGTCTTTGGTGTCCTCCTAAACCTCAAGAGAAAGAAGATGTGAACTGCAGGGTAGAGTCATGTAAAAGATCCATACAAAGAACAAAAAAAAAAAAAAAAACCACATTATTCACGAAACAAAAAATCACTGGTGTCTACCAGTGTTGCAGCTAGGGCTAACCTTGGTACCAACATCTAATCCAACTCTCCAATGATCACTCAGAGTGCAACTGATGATGAGGACAATGGAGAACAGGCCTGGTGGCAGCATCTAACCCAGCTTGACCAAGCCAGAGCCCATCCAAGCTGATGTTGGTTGCCTAAACATCCATCCATCAATCAATCCATCTTCTTCTTAAATTATAGTCAGGGCCTGTGTGGCTAGGAATGCACATGGTTGCAGATGCTCATCTCTTAATATTTTACTTTAAAAATATATTATCTTTTCCCACAACAAAATGGAAGTCGTTCCCAAGTCAATGTGTTTAACACTGGAACAGCAGAAGCAACCCCCCTTTTATTCCTCTAGTCACGACGGTGCTATGATTTAACAACATGTGCTCAAAGTATTTATTTATTGACTTACTTACTTCAGGGCTGGCAAACTGTTTTTTGTTTGGTGTTGCTCTAATGTATGTATCTGGAATGCAGAAACAGTGGAATGGAGGAGAGGCGAGGAAAGAAGTGTCAGCTGTGTGCTTAACTTAAGTAATGCTCGAGTCTGTCTAAAGCATCTCCTAAAAACTATTAAGTTCAGGGTCTAAAATCACCTTGCTGCACTAGTGGTTATTATTGAGTATAAGAGTTTTGTTACAGATATAACACTATCCCAACAATCCCTTCTTACCTGTAAAAGAAGCTTTGGAGAATTCATGGGGATGTGCATTAAATCTTTCCATACCAACCCTTTCCCGGCTCCAAATCACACACCCAAGTGCTTTTTCTTCTCGCTAACTCTTGTGATTGCCTATCCCTAGAAGATATCCGGCACTTGTGAGATGCAAAGGATATAACAGACCTTGCCCAACAACCTGCATGGAAAGTAACTGTGCTGTTGGGAAAAGAGGAACATTTATGGAGGACCATTTGTTGCCTCATAGAAATGGTTCCAGGCATTTCTAGTCAGCAGAGAAGGCATAAGAGAAAGCCAAGCTGGTTAAAGCAAACTGTTTGGTTTTGCACCGAAAAAATATAAAATAAAGACTGCCTTTAGCTTATTCAGTCTGAAAGGAGCAGAACATAAAAGGTGGGTTTCACAAGAAATGTCTAGACTAGAGGACCCCTGAGAAGCTCCAAACGTCTGATTGAAATCCTCTACGTTCCCTAGATATTTCCACCTATACAAGAATCTCCAAATCTGCCTTGAAATTGCACTTTTGGTGAAATTTGGTGACAACTCTCATCTGTGCATTACACAGCTTTGGCCCAACATAATTCGATAGTCATGGAATATCACAGCTCCTACCAGTTGCCATGGTTGCCATCTGCAGCTTTAATAAATTTCTTTAAGTGTTTGGAAAAATGCTCTAAACCGTTGTCCTGGGCACACAGCCAGCTGGAAGGATATTGTAATATACTCAACTCGCTCAGCAGGGGTTTCCTACTATATCCATTCTGCTGGCAACTTGCCCTACTAAACAAGTCCCACTCCCCTATAGGGGCAACGTAGGTACCTCTTGCTGACAGATATAATCTCACCCCAGAGGCATAAGGGCCCTGTAGGGGAAAATGTTTAAACACTTTCTGAAAGCTGAAAGCTCTGCATCCTGGACACTGTACAGTTCTCTTGACAAAGAAAAACTTAGCATGTTTTCCTCAAAGTCAATGACAATGGTTTGTCACAATTAAGCCCTCTGCGAAAATGTTGCAATGGAGGAAATGGCAGATACGAAGCACCTACTGGTGGGCGCTCCTGTCAGTGGGCCCTGGCAGGATAAATTAGCTTGTAGTGACAGTGTATCAACCAATGTTTGGTAGTCAGGTCTAGACGATCTCTTAATTTCCCATAATGCCCCAGAATGATGCCAGGTCACGGGCATTATGGGAAATGTGACAGAGGGCTCAAAGTGCTTGGACTGGAGAAAAAATGAAGGTGGATCCAGGGCAGGCATCACTAGTGGTCCCTACAGAGGTTCTGGGCCCCTGGTAGCTGCCCATGGATGCCATGAACTGATGCTGATGTTGAAATCCAGTAGCAGGAAGTCAGGTGAGGGGAAGAAAATAAGATGAGGTTGACCTTTGCAATATGATTGTGCTGGATATTTTCTCCCAAGAATTCTGTATTGGAATCTCTCTTTTTGAGGAACCAAATCTTCCCTGCATCTTAATAAAAACAGTGATAGGTGCAAGTTTTTACTTAATTGCACTCATTTTTTTTCCACTTTGTTGCAATGGGATGGCTGGATATTTGAATGCCTCTGTGCACATTTACACACACACATCCTTCATGCACAAAGAAAACTAAGACCTCAGGGAGGAATTTAGGCTGGACACCTCCCCCTGACATTGTACTTTTCTCCCCCTGCCACTATTTCACACACAAAAGGTAGTACAGTCACCTCTTTTATGCAGCCAGAAGTGGTAGAGTCCAGGAAAAGCCTTACCACTTGGTCCCACCAATTTTACGTGAACAGGACGAGAGATTCTGTTTTTGTTGTTTTCTTGGTGGGGTGAAGCTTTGTGTCTTGCTTAAAATTATGAAAGAATCTGCCAAAATGAACAAGTAAAAAGTAATCATTTTATACAGATAAAGATATAGACAAAAATAGATATGTATTTACAGCAGAAAAACATGGACAATAACTAATCACAAGGCAATTATTTCATGCCACTCATCAGTTAGATGGCTGAAAACTTCTGTCTTGGTGTCAGAAATTCATTTCTGTAATAATAGAGCTTATTAACATGATTGGTCTGGGAACTCTTTTGTCATGCTTTGACTGCATAGTTTTACATTAATTACAGGCACATTAACTTAAAAGGAGCCAGTTAAAGTTTCAATTATTAATGATTATGCTCTTGTTCATTGTCTTTGACTATCACATTGCCCCCTATGTTTCTATTTACTTAGGCAATGAAGTAATTCATTCAATTTACTTTGATGGTTTCTGTTCAGTAACCATCACATATAAACCTCTAAGCGTCATTCATGCGGTATCTGAATTATTCATCGTAGGGGGTGGAGATCTGTGAAGCTCAGTTGCAATAAGTTCAGTAGAACCAAGCAAATTGACCTGTTTGACAAAACCAAATGTCCCATATCCAGCAGAAACTCCTTGTCCTTTCTTTTAAAGCTCTCCATAGTTCTCCAGTATCCCCATCTTATTGGTCACTATTATATTCCTGGTTGTTCAGCTCAGCTTATAAGTTTATTGTTCAAGCCAAAGGCCATGACAAACTTGTAGCAATAACATTAATAAAATAATACAGAACATAAAAGGTAAAGGTAAATGGACCCCTGACCATTAGGTCCAGTCGTGTCCGACTCTGGGGTTGCGGTGCTCATCTCGCTTTATAGGCCGAGAGCCGGCGTACAGCTTCCGGGTCATGTGGCCAGCATGACAAAGCCGCTTCTGGTGAACCAGAGCAGCGCACGGAAACGCCGTTTACCTTCCCGCCGGAGTGGTTCCTATTTATCTACTTGCACTTTGACATGCTTTCGAACTGCTAGGTGGGCAGGAGCTGGGACCGAGCAACGGGAGCTCACCCCGTTGCAGGGATTCGAACTGCCGACCTTCTGATCAGCAAGCCCTAGGCTCTGGTGGTTTAACCCACAGCGCCACCTGGGTCCCTAATACAGAACATACATCCATAATTAAACCAACATCTATGATGAAAGAAAGAGAAGATGCCAGAGACACTAACAAATCTTAAATACAGCTTGATTCCAGATTAAACCTCCAAACTACCACAACAATTTATAGCAATTTTATCTAACACTTTTTCCTGGTCGTTTTGTTTTGTTTTGTTTTGGCCAGTGCAAGCTACCTGAGGCTGACCACAAATACAAAGTCTGCAATTGGGACCTTCTTGTAGTGGCCAAACAAGACTGCAGTGGGCATCACTTGGAAATGCAGCTCAAAAAAGGCATTTCTTAAGGAAACTGGTGACTCTGGTCAGATAACTAGCTGTAAATGTTCTGTTCTCAAGAGTGGATAAGAAGGGGAAATTTTCTAGTTGGTTGCAGGTCCCTTCTGGATTGTATCCAGAAGAGCTCATCCCTTAGCTGACACTTATTCAAGGTCAGAGCAGGGCTTAGTTTCAGAAAATAATAATAGTCTAAAACATTTTGACAATCTGCTTTCCAGAGTTGGTTATCATGCAATTCCAAATAGCACAGCCCAGGAAAATGGTCAATTGGCATAGCAGCAATTATTTTAATATACTTTAACTGAGCGCAGTCCACTCCTGCCTTAATTATTGCCTATCCAGATTCTGTATGAATAAGAGCTGCTGATATTCCTGAAGGCAGAGAGTTTAGTTTTCCCAAAATATTACTATGCAGGGTTTCCAAAACTTTAATGGAGTTTTAATCAGAGGCCCAGATTTCAATGCCATAGAGCAGGCTTCCTCAATCTGCCTTCCAGATGTTTTGAGACTACAATTCCCAGCATCCCTGACCACTGGTCCTGCTAGCCAGGGATCATGGGAGTTGTAGGCCAAAAACATCTGGAGGGCTGAGGTTGAGGAAGCCTGCCATAGAGCAATTGAGTAAGTGGGTCTACAGCCATAATTCATCTCTTCACTAACCTGTAAATGGTCAGGGCTGCCCATATACAGTGGTGCCTCGCAAGACGAAATTAATTCGTTCTGCGAGTTTTTTCGTCTTGCGAATTTTTCGTCTTGCGAAGCACGGTTTCCCATAGGAATGCATTGAAAATCAATTAATGCATTCCTATGGTCAAAAAAAGTCCAAACAAAGCCAAATTTGGTACAAAAAGAGTTTATTAAGTGCTCTTTAAAGTCACACATACTGTAAAGAGCATTTCAAAAACTGAAGGAACAATAATTTAAGTTTCTAAACATGACAGAAAAGCATTTAAAAATCACCAAAGTGTACTGTACATACAGTACATTTTCTAAGACTCTGGGGGACAACTCGAAGAAGGTTCCTCTTCCACTCTTTGCTTCTTGCTGAAGAACTTGTCCATGGTCTGCTGCTTCATCCGCCTTTTCAGCACCTCCCTGAAAGACGACATGACCCTCCCTCGTATCAAAAGTGTTCGCAAGGTCACGTGTCAGGTCCTTGTCAGGGTGGTGCCACTGTGCAAAAGCCTGCACATCTTTCCACTTCTGGCAAATGTCCCTCAGTTCTTTGGAGGACAGCCGTTCCTCAGTTGCTTCCTCCTCTTCCAGCGAGGCCTGCTCCTGCGCAGCCTCTGCCTGCAGTTCGACCAGCTCCTGGGTGGTCAGCTCGTGGTCGTGCTCCTCCACCAGCTCGCTGACGTCCTCCTCTGTGACCTCCAGGCCCATGGTTCTCCCCAAGGAAACAATGTCCTGCACCACTGTTGACTCTGGTGCATCAGAGTCACTTGGTGCCACACAGTCCGGCCACAGGCTGCGCCAAGCGCAATTCAAATTTCTCTGGCTGATCCCCAACTGGCAAAAAACTCCAACTGGCAAAAAATTCAAAAGAAAGCACCAAACCTCCCAGAACCTTCCCACCCCCTACTGCTAGACTCCCAAGCAACCCACCCCCCCCCAAAAGAAAACCAAAAAAATGTTTTAAAGTGTAACTTACCAAAAGGCTGCAGTTTTTATACAGCACAGTCCCCCAAAGTCTGCAGACCAACTGCAAAGAAATCCAAGAAAACACACCAAACCTTCAAAAACAATTCCCTGACCCCCCCCCCAGCCACCCACCACACAGAAATCCAAACCCAGAAATCTTTTTTTTAACAACAGCAGAGTGCCCCAATGGTCACAGAAAATCATAAAAATGCAGAAAAAAACACACAAGCTTCCAGATTCTTGCAAACCCCTTCTCAACAATTCCCTGACCCCCCCCAGCCACCCACCACACAGAAATCCAAACCCAGAAATCTTTTTTTTTAACAACAGCAGAGTGCCCCAATGGCCACAAAAAAACCATAAAAATGCAGAAAAAAACACACAAGCTTCCAGATTCTTGCAAACCCCTCCCCAACACCAAGTCCTTGAATTCCAAACACCCCAACCCAAAATCCAAAAGCCCCAAAAAAAGTTTTAAAAGTTTAACTTACCAAATGGCTGCAAAATAAGTTTTGGAAAAGCTTCAAAAATCACCAAAGTCTTCAAAAACCTCAAAAAAGGCTACCACACCGCATGCTATGAGTTGCTCCTCGAAGTCAAGTCGCAACTGCACCTCTTCAAGCAATGCACCCTGGGTATTAACAGTTTTAAGAAAAAGGAAACAAACTTGCAAGACGTTTTCGTCTTGTGAAGCAAGCCCATAGGGAAATTCGTCTTGCGAAGCAACTCAAAAAACGAAAAACTCTTTCGTCTTGCGAGTTTTTCGTCTTGCGAGGCATTCGTCTTGCGGGGTACCACTGTAAGACATATTAATTACATATTGTGATCATTGTTTAGCGGTACCCCCGCCTGCCATACTCCAGTTGCTGAGTCACAACAGTCCAGCATCAATTTCTAGACTAAATCTGGCAATGGACCTTCTGGATGATTTATCTGCAGCATTGTGAGTCTGTGCTCATGTGGCAATCATGTTAGAACTGTTAAAAGTGCAGAGTATCCTTCAGTTTAGATGGGCATCTGAGCCAAAACAGCTGCTTTCCAGCACTCTCCAATCATAATATTTGGATTTTCAGCCCACGTAAAAGTAAATGAGCAAAAGTAGATGAGCGCTGCAACCCCAGAGTCGTCTGCGACTGGACTTAACAGTCAGTGGTCCCTTTACCTTTACCTTAAAAGTAAAACAAATAAAACAGATACGTTTTATTGTTCCAGTTACAGGTAGGTAGCCATGTTGGTCTGCCGTAGTCAAAACAAAATAATAATAATAATAAATTCCTTCCAGTAGCACCTTAGAGACCAACTAAGTTTGTTCTCGGTATGAGCTTTCGTGTGCATGCACACTTCTTCAGATAGACTGAAACAGAAGTCATAGAATCATAGAATCATAGAATCATAGAGTTGGAAGAGACCACAAGGGCCATCCAGTCCAACCCCCTGCCAAGCAGGAAACACCATCAAAGCATTCCTGACAGGTGGCTGTCAAGCCTCTGCTTAAAGACCTCCAAAGAAGAAGACTCCACCACACTCCTTGGCAGCAAATTCCACTGTCGAACAGCTCTTACTGTCAAGAAATTCTTCCTAATGTTTAGGTGGAATCTTCTTTCTTGTAGTCACCAGACCCTTATATATAGTGAGAGGGTGGGGAGGGGTATTACTCAGAAGGGTGGTGGGAATGGGTGATTAGCTGATAGGTGAGGTAAACCTGTTGACGACTGTTAACGACTGCAATTGGCCTTGCAGGAAAAAGCAAGGGGTGAGATGGCTAAAAATAGCTTTGTCATGTATAATAAGATAAGAATCCAATGTCTCTATTCAGACCAGGTCTCTCCATGGCTTTAAGTTTGGTAATAAGTTGCAATTCAGCAACTTCTCTTTCCAGTCTATTTCTGAAATTCCTTTGTGATAAGACAGCTACTTTGAGATCATGTATAGAATGTCCTGGGAGACTGAAGTGTTCTCCTACTGGTTTCTCTGTCTTGTGATTCCTGATGTCAGATTTGTGTCCATTTATCCTTTGGCGTAGGGTTTGGCCTGTTTGTTCAATATTGTTTTATTGTTTTATATGGAGAGCCAGTGTGGTGTAGTGGTTAAGAGCGGTAGACTTGTAATCTGGTGAACCGGGTTCGCGTCTCCGCTCCTCCACATGCAGCTGCTGGGTGACCTTGGGCTAGTCACACTTCTTTGAAGTCTCTCAGCCCCACTCACCTCACAGAGTGTTTGTTGTGGGGGAGGAAGGGAAAGGAGAATGTTAGCCACTTTGAGACTCCTTTGGGTAGTGATAAAGTGGGATATCAAATCCAAACTCTTCTTCTTACTTGCCTGCATGTTGCAATTAACATTAACTGTCTCTAAAACTATTCAAAATTAAAAACTAATTAAAACTTAAGCATACTGTGGAGCTCAAGGACAAGCAGCCTTACTTGTCACCATCTATACATGGAAGTCTATATATCCCTGCTTGTGGCCTTTTTTCAAAACATCTTTAGCTCTCCAACAAAATTCCACCCAGTGTTTCTTGCTGCACAAAGTCTGTAATGTTTTCTCTCTATAGATATCCATGTCTCTCTGTTCCTTCAAATCCCCATCAAAATTAATATTTTCAATGATGTAGGGAATCTTAAGTACATGTATCTGCACTTGCTCACATTTCCCCCTTGCTACCCTTGTCTTCCCCTTTCCTCTCTCTTTTCTCTCTCCCCCTCCCCAATCGTTCTACTTTAAATTGTGGTGGGCAGGAAACTGTTTACTTTTTGGGTGGTATTTACCTAAGTTTTAATCAGAATGAATCCATTGGTGCTGTATTAAGTAGATCGTTTATTCATGCATAAAAAACAACATAGAATTCTGTATTCACAGACAAAAGACCAGGCCAGACAGATCTAACAACTAGGGCCCTCAAAGGCAAATGAAGCTAATTCAAACAACGTACAATGCTTCATTGATCACTCCAAAGGGATAAATGCTTTCAATCCCTATTTGTACAATCCAAAATATCAACAAAGTGGAGAAGGTACTTTTCATCATGGCCAGATATGAATAGTACTGAACAGCACTAATAACAATTTAATTTCTCCCTCCTCTTTTTGAAACCTCTTTCAGCTTCCACTTTTACACCCACTTTTACTCCAAAGGGATTTATGAGCAGAAGGGACACCTTTAAGAAGATTTGCTCACCCATTATTCAGTTATACAAGGAGTATAAAATAAACAGATATCTCTACTGAAACTGAAAAATGACTAAGATGGCAGCCATCAACTGCAAAGTAGACAGATTTGTAGTTCATCCTGGAAAAGAAAGCTGATTTAGGTTTTTTATATTTTAATAAATGCTGAGATAAAGATTGAATCTTGGCAGTCTGCATTAAAATTATAACCTTTCTTGTCATTTCAGATTAAGGCAACCTCCGTGTGCTTATAGCACCAAGGAGCAAGGTGCAAATCATTTGTTGTGTCCTACTTACCATAAAAGTACTGTAATAGGGCAACCCAGTTAATGAGACCTTTATTTGAGAAGATACAGATGTGGGTGAGGTATTAGCGATTCCACAGCAAGGCATCTATGTATAGTATGAAGAGACCTGGGTTTCCCCATATAAAAAGGAGCTCCACTAGATAGTCTTATGTCAGAGCTGAGAAATCATAGGCCCAGGGGATGTGTTTTTGCCAGGATGGAATGTGCTCTTGAACTTTGAACTACTGGGTTCATGGTCAGAAATATTCAAAAATAGAGTCCACAATGGATGGGATTTTTTAAAGTGTGAAATATTGAAGACACACGCATGAACAATTCCAGCAAGAAAGAAAATAGATTATTTGTTTGCAAGGTGGCTATGTGCCCTATATTCCTGAAGGAGCATCTCCACCCCCATCATTAAGCCCAGACACTGAGATCCAGCACTGAGGGCCTTCTGATGGTTCCCTCACTATGAGAAGTGAAGCTACCGGGAAGCAGGCAGAGGGCCGTCTCAGTAGTGGCACCCACCCTGTGCAATGCCCTCCCATCATATGCCAATGAGATGAGTAACTATATAACCTTTAGAAGACATCTGAAAACAGCCCTGTATTTTATAAAGGTAAAGGTACCCCTGACTGCTAGGTACAGTCGCGGATGACTCTGGGGTTGCACACTCATCTCGCTCTATATGCTGAGGGAGCTGGCGTTTGTCCACAGACAGCTTCCGGATCATGTGGCCAGCATGACTAATCCACTTCTGGCGAACCAGAGCAGTGCACGGAAACGCTGTTTACCTTCCCACCGGAGCGGTACCTATTTATCTATGTGCACTTTGACGTGCTTTCGAACTGCTAGGTGGGCAGGAGCTGGGACTGAACAACAGGAGCTCACCCCGTCGCAGGGATTCAAACCGCTGACCTTCCGATCAGCAAGCCCTAGGCTCAGTGGTTTAGACCACAGCGCCACATGCGTCCCTTCTGTATTGTATAGGGAAGCTTTTAAATGTGTAATGTTTTATTATGTTTTTATATATGTTGGAAGATGCCCAGAGTGGCTGGGGCAACCCAGTCAGATGGGTGGAGTACAAATAATAAAATTTGCTACCATTAATCATCCAGTAGATTTCTTGTTATGTTCTTATGTGAAAATAGGAAGTTACCGTATATTCCGGCGTATAAGACGACTGGGCGTATAAGACGACCCCCAACTTTTACAGTTAAAATACAGAGTTTGGGATATACTCGCCCTATAAGAAATACGACCCGGCGTATAAAGACGACCCCCGACTTTTGAGAAGATTTTCCTGGGTTAAAAAGTAGTCTTATACGCAGGAATATACAGTACCTTATATCGAGTCAGTTCATTGGTCCATCCAGCTCAGCATTGTCTACACTGATTGGCAGTGGCTCTCTATGGTTTCTGATGAGCAACATTCCCAGTCCTCCCTGGAGATGCCAAGGGCTGAATCTGGAATCTTCTACATTCCAAGCAAATGGCTCTACCACAAAGTCATCTTTAAAATCATTTCCATGTAAGTCATACTCTGCTTCATCCAGTCTTCTAAGTATTCAAAGGCCTCGCTGCCCTTCACAGCAAGTGGAAAAAATAAAAGTAAACTTTGTTTTCCTGGAGAAAACACCTCAGCATGCTTAATGGGAAAGCACAATTTAATTGAATAGCATATAAATGAGCGAAGCAGTTTGAGAATGACTCATACGTATGAGATATAGGTCTTTTGTTGTAGGGACAATTAGATCATGATGTAGCACGATAACATAATGGGAAATTAATATCATAATTTTGTGCATCCCCAAGCATTCATAGATCTCTTTATGGTTTCTTTCAACCAAACCTCTCAATATTGCCAGCAGCACACAGACAAATGAAGGCAACAGCTTCAAGGTACCGGTACATAAAAAGCAAACACAGCCGTGTACCACACATTTTTGGCAATGCCAACCATGTTTATTTTAAAGATTTTCAGACTATGAGTGAGAGAGGGATATTTCTTTATATTGACAAAAGATCTCCTCTCCTGCTGTATCAATAAGCAAGCGCTTCCGGTAATGCTCTAAAATGATGCACCAGTACCACATATTTATTGGCTGTAAAAGTGCGTTCAAGGGATTAACTTTACAACCTTAATGGAACAATAATTCAGAAGCTTCTCCGGAGATAGAGAGAATTTGTAGCTTGAGCCAGATTAAAGGAACAGTTGATATTGAGAGCCTCTGGCAAAGTCTCAGAACAATTACAGATTGCTGAAATCTAAAAGCGTTCTTCCTGATGTTTGGAGCAAGAAATACCCCCAAAGTGCTAATTATTCATTTATGCATTAACTAATATTTCAACTATTGATAAAACCATGTAACTCTTTCTGATGGTTTTCATGTTTTAGCTCACATCAAGTTGGAGCGGAGGAGAATAAGATGAGGGTAAGGCATGGCAAGGCAGAGATGAGGAGGAAGTGAAAGCAAAAAGTTAGCACAACCGCCTTACCCTGAGTCTAGTAGTGCCCCCGATAAACAGGCAAAGATCTCATCCCTGTCCTCTTATCCCAATATCCTTTTCCCTTCGAACGTCCTGCATACAAATCATTTGCTCTACAAAGAAGCCATGGTTCGACCTCATCTCTTAACTATAATATTTACAGTTCCAACAAGAAAGAAAAGTGGTAGGCATCTAAGGAAACTCAGCAAGGCAGGTTACAGGAACCCACAGATTGAGATTGTCTGGCATCTGGAAGGCACCTTTTATCATATGTGGTGGAAATGTAAGGTAGTAAAAGAAATTTGGGGAATTATATATAATGAGTTGGAAAAAAATGTTTAAAATAACCTTTTCTTTAAAAACCCGAAGCCTTTCTTTTAGGAATTCTAGGTGCTGAAATCCCAATGGAGCAGAAAAGACTATTTATGTATGCGACCACAACTGTATGGATGTTTTTGGCCCAGAGATGGAAAGAAAATAAAGTCCGTACCAGAGAAGAATGGCAGATCAAGTTGATGGATTATGCCAAAATGGCTAATATGACGGGAAGATTCAGAAATCAGGAAGACCAAAATGTTAATAAGGAATGGGGAAAAAATTATAACTTATCTTAAAAACCATTGTAAACAGTTAAAATTGTTACTAGGATTGGAATAACACTTGTAGTTTAATGGTGAATTTTGGACACAATGGAGAGGTAAAAGATTTGGATTATTTTAAAAGTTGCAGGAGGAAATGATTAACCTGTAGGATCCACAAAGGGGAGGAGGGAAGTTAAAGAGATTCCTTGGAATCTTGTTTTTATGTTGTATGTTGGATATGTGCTCTTACGTTTTCCCCTGGTTCTCAGCTCTCTCATATGGGTGACTGAATCTCTATTCTGAGTACAACTGAAGGGGAAAATATGCAGGAAATTCACATTGTAAATTATTTTTCCACTTGGATTTAGAAATGACCCTTGGTTACTTGCCGTAGTGTGTTGAAACACGTATTTGATTACACAACTTTGTATTTTGCTGAGGTAGCTTTGAAAACTTCACATCCAAACACTTTATTTCCATCTCTGTGTATTGAAAGCATCCTTTTTTCAGCTTCACCACACCAAACTCACAAGCTTCATTAGGTTATAACAATCTTCATACAGAAATTTTCCTCCTCACAGCTGCCTGTCAATTATGTTGCAAGCGAAGCAAGAGTCACCTGAATTAGATTGTGTATGTGATTAGTATTCAGGTGCTGTCTTCCACACACAAGAGAATGAATGAAAATATTGAGATTGTGCGATATTGCTGCTGCCCTTTTTTTAGAGAGAGGGAGGCGGTCAGTGTTTAAAGCAGTGGGTTTTCTTTGAGATGTGGGAATTGGTTTATTTCTTCTCAGAAGAAAAACTGATGATGGGGAAATATCATTTTAATGTAATTTTGTACAATGTAAGTGCTCTGCTTATCCCACAAGAGTAGCCCAAACATGACAATAAGATAATTACTCTTCCTCAAATTGTAGCAAACTGGGTTGCATTGCAAAGTATCTATATATTTATGTTCACTGTTCCCTCTATTAAAAAACAAATAATAATAATAATAATAATAATAATAATAATAATAATAATAATAATTTATTATTTATACCCCGCCCATCTGGCTGGGTTTCCCCAGCCACTCTGGGCGGCTTTCAACAGAACATTAAAATACAACAATCTATTAAACATTAAAAGCCTCCCTAAACAGGGCTGCCTTCAGATGTCTTCTAAAGGTCTGGTAGTTGTTGTTCTCTTTGACATCTGGTGGGAGGGCATTCCACAGGGCGGGTGCCACTACCGAGAAGGCCCTCTGCCTGGTTCCCTGTAACTTGGCTTCTCGTAGTGAGGGAACCGCCAGAAGGCCCTCGGCACTGGACCTCAGTGTCCGGGCTGAACGATGGAGGTGGAGACATTATAAAACATTATATCATGCAGCTGAAGTTCACCTTTTCCAGGTCCAAACACTGGTTTTTAATGGTCCCCTCAAAGAAGAACAGAGAAGTAGGAGTGTCTGAAATTATTATCCAGCTTGGATTTAAATACAATCCAGAGGGAAAGGAACATGCCTTACACCCCTTAGTTCCAATCCCCAATTTATCACCCCCTTTTCCAACACAGGAGCAACTCAGCTGGTGGGACTTGGCTGTAGCAGTAAAAAAGGTAAAAAGGTAAAGGACCCCTGGATGGTTAAGTCCAGTCAAAGGCGACTATGGGCTTGCGGCACTTATCTTGCTTCAGGCCAAGAGAGCTGGCGTTTGTCCAGAGACAGCTTTCCTGGTCATGTGGTCAGCATGACTAAACCGCTTCTGGCACAACAGAACACCGTGACGGAAACCAGAGCACATGGAAATGCTGTTTACCTTCCCGCCACAGTGGTATCTATTTATCTACTTGCACTGGTGTGCTTTCGAACTGCTAGCTTGGCAGGAGCTGGGACAGAGCAACGGGAGCTCATTCTGTCATGGGGATTCGAACCGCCAACCTTCTGACTGGAAAGCCCAAGAGGCTGAGTGGTTTAGATCACAGCGCCACAGCCTCCCAGCAGCATCATTGGCCCTGTTGAGGTTGTGTGCCAGATTGGAGTTCCAGATTGACTCTGGCAGTGTATCCACCCCTTCCTTACCCATTCCCTTACACCTTCCAGGATGTGGCAACAGTGCTGGTGCCAGGAGGCTAATCCTGCAGCTCCACCGCCACCAGGCAAACTGCTCCTGGAAAGATGGAGGAAAAAAGGGAAGTCACTCCTACACTCCAAATCTCCAGTGTGAGGCCAGTGAAACATCTGATGCCTGGGACAGAGGCCACAGTAAGCCTCCCTTCGTGTGCATAAGGTGTGGGCTTGTGGTGACCTGATTGCTCACTGCATAGAGGATCAGAGATGCATAGGGTAAAAATGTAATTAAGCATAGATAAATTAGGTGATTTATATACATACCAGTCCTGAATAAGAATAGTAGAGGTAACGCCTATCTCTGTCGAATCCAAGTCATATTATACTCCCTTTATTTTTGACTTTTTCAAAAGGTAAAACATCCAGGAGCTATAATGGCATATTTTTTCTGAAATATTGGCTCTCTTCTCTTTGTAAATTTTGTAGCACTTAATTCTGTCTGAGATACGCATTTCACAGGCTACTACATCTCTCTGTCAGTGTTGTCCTTCTCTTAACACTAGTCCATAACTCTTAATTATATCTTCTTTTATTACGCTATATAATTCCTCCTCTTCCTTGGTGTTTACACCTTCAAATATTTGCAGAATGTTATATATCCCCCTAGCTGCTGTTTAGTCATGCTATGCTTATTTAACACATGTTGCCTTTTATTGTTAATACAGATTTTTTCCAGCTACTTAATCATTTTTAGCTCTCTTCTGAGCAACTCCCAATTTGTCAGTATTCCTCCCGAAGTATAATGTTTAGAAACCAGCACATTTTTGGCAAAGTACTCACCTCGGACTGATATTCCTTTTATATGCAGGCTAAAAGCAAAATAGTCCTGCTTTCTAATATTGTACTATGAATGATTCCACATAGGTGGAGATTTGGGAAGGTCGTTATGGAGCTATGAATCCTCCTTAGCAGGAGCCCAAGACCAGAGGCATACCTAGGAGATGGTTAGGTTGGCCCCTGCCAAGAGTGCAGGCCCATGGGAAACAAAAATTGTGTCTCTCCACTTTGGGCTCAGAGTGATTAGGAGGGAAAGCAGTGAAGAGAGAGGGAGGGAGGCAGACAGAAGGACCAACAGTAGAGGAGGAGGAGAGGCAGAGCAGACCCAACTCTGATAAGCCACAGAGGAAGTCACTGGCAGAGCATGAAAGGAGACAAAAAACAACCTTTTTTAGTTTCTGGTCCATGTTTTCTTTGGGCTTTGGGGGTGCTGAGGTCCAGCTCTGAGGGCCTTCTGGCAGTTCCCTCACTGTGAGAAGTGAAGTTACAAGGAACCAGGCAGAGGGCCTTCTCGGTAGTGGCTCCCTTCCTGTGGAACATCCATCAGATGTCAGGGAGATAAAGAACTACAGTTGTACCTTGGTTGTCGGACGCTCTGGAACTTGGACGTTTTGGCTCCCAAATGCTGCAAACCCGGAAGTGATCGTTTCTGTTTGCGAACATTCTTTTGGATGAGGCTTCTGAGGCTTCTGATTGGCCACAGGAGCTTCCTGCAGCCAATCAGAAGCCACGATTTGGTTTTTGAACATTTTGGAAGTCGAATGGACTTCTGGAACAGATTCCGTTTGACTTCGAAGGTACGATGGTACACAACCTTTAGAAGACATCTGAAGGCAGCCCTGTGTTGGGAAGTTGTTATTGTATGATGTTTTATTATGCTTTTATATGTGTTGGGAACTGCCCAGAGTGGCTGGGGCAACCCAGCCAGATGTGTGTGATATCATCATCATCATCATCTCCTTGCTAAAGTGACTAGAAATGGGGGTGACAATGCATCTTCTTGCCAAGGGTGCAAGGGATGGGTAGGCCCACAGATACAGCTCCTTGCTAAGGGCACAAGGGAGCCTAGGTACATCTCTGCCTAAGAAGGGAAAGACAAGAAGCCCCCACCCACCCACTGCCACCCCATTCCATGAACACAAACCTGCTGAGTTTTCAGCAAGCCTACCCAGACATATCAGTTAGTTAAGCCCATTAGTTTTTAAAGGGTTTGGCTATTTTACCTGTGCTTTATTGATCAGATTGTATAAATACCTTAAATAAACAAACAATACTGATTTCTTATTGCTCTACCTAGTCCCTGTTCACTCAAACAGAGGCTGCACTATGGCAGTATAGACTAATAGAATTGTAGAGTTGGGAGGGACCACGAGCATCCTCTAGTCTAACCCCCTGCAATTCAGGAATCCTTTGCCCAATGCAGGACTCGAACCCATGAACTTCATCTGCTTTCTCAAGGACACTGATGGTGATCAGAATGCAATCAGTGAAATGTTGCGCTTCGTTCTTTGCTTTTTCCTCTTTAGCCATATGCAGTATTAAACTGCGTAATTCCTAAGTACTTCAGCTCCGGTCTCCTTGTTTGAAATGATTTTGTCAAGTATGGGAGCATTTGTTAATGTACTGATCATTGAAAATAATGTAGGCATGTTATCCTCATCTCCTGCGGTGCATCCATGAGCTCATGGTCTTGGCAGAAATGGAAAACCCATCACCAGAGCCACAAACGATATCCAGGACAGTATAGATAAGAGTGAAAACCAGCTTTCATCATTATAATGGTCTTTTGCAATTTTTGTTTTGTTTTACTGCCACTCATTCCCTGAAGTATGTGTTGGTGAGAGAGAGAGAGAGAGAGAGAGAGAGAGAGAGAGAGAGAGAGAGGTGTAGGAAGCAGTTCTGTGCTCTGTGGGAGAGAAACTGAGACCTTGTAGAATGAAGATCCCAGGTGCTCTACTTACCATCACTGACCTGTCAACAATGTTCTGTAGGTGGTGGGACGCGGGTGGTGCTGTGGTCTAAACCACTGAGCCTCTTGGGCTTGCTGATTAGAAGGTCGGCGGTTTGAATCTGCGCAATGGTGTGAGCTCCCATTGCTCTGTCCCAGCTCCTACCAACCTAGCAGTTTGAAAGCATGCCAGTGCAAGTAGATAAATAGGTACCGCTGTGGTGGAAAGGTAAATGGCATTTCCGTGCGCTCTGGCTTCCGTCACGGTGTTCCGTTGTGCCAGAAGTGGCTTAGTCATACTAGCCACATAACCAGGAAAGCTGTCTGTGGACAAACGCCGGCTCCCTTGGCCTGAAAGCAAAATGAGTGCTGCAACCCCATAGTCGCCTTTGACTGGACTTAACCATCCAGGGGTCTTTTATCTTTACCTTTTAGTAAAAGCCCCTTTAGCTGCCATAAAATTTGGATGATGTTGTTTCGGATTTTAAAGATTTGTTGTGGATTGTTACTGTATTGTTGTTTTGTTGTTAATTAATGTTGTATGATGCCAAGATAACCTGTTTTCTGAGGCATCCAGCAACTATAACTAAGCAGAAAGCAACATGTTAATCTGTCATAATCTGTATGAAATCATACAATAAAGAGTCTGAGTCTGCATGTATACATAGGTCTAAATCGAACACAGAGTCAGGGATACTTATCCAACTGATTTGAATGGGCTTAAGCAATATTAACTGTTCACTTTTTGTAGGAAGGGAAAGCAGTATAAGCAGGTTTTATAGTAACAAAAGTGAAAAGTTATACAAATTAAGGTTGGCTAAGGTTGATAATAAGGGACCCAGGTGACGCTGTGGGTTAAACCACAGAGCCTAGGGCTTGCTGATCAGAAGGTCGGCAGTTCGAATCCCTGCGACGGGGTGAGCTCCCGTTGCTCGGTCCCAGCTCCTGCCCACCTAGAAGTTCAAAAGCACGTCAAAGTGCAAGTACATAAATAGGTACCGCTCCGGCGGGAAGGTAAACGGAGTTTCTGTGCACTGCTCTGGTTCACCAGAAGCGGCTTTGTCATGCTGGCCACATGACCTGGAAGCTGTATGCCGGCTCTTGGCCAATAAAGCGGGATGAGCGCCGCAACCCCAGAGTTGGACACGACTGGACCTAATGGTCAGGGGTCCCTTTACCTTTAAGGTTGATAATGGCTGAACCCAATCCACTGGCTTGGCTTGGTCAGCTTGTAACTGTGTTGGAATCCAGTCAAGGCAATAAAGTTACAGGCACCAATTCTTATTCTTCCGGAGGAGTTAAAGGTAGAGATCCCTAAAGAAGCAATTTGAAAAGGGCATGATTTTATAGTAAGTGTTCTCAAGTAACTGATTTGACTGCAAGAAAGGTTGCTCAACAGTTCATCTGCTATAATGCAAACTTTCTCTTTCACAAGTGCCATAGCTTTCCTTTCCTACAGCCTGCTTCAAAATATCTACAATTCTGATCAGCAATATCCCAACTCTTCACATTTAAAATAAATTATGGTTGTACTTGAAGCCTCGAAGGTCAAATTCCATAATTCTGGTAAAAAATTATATTTATTATCTACCTAACATTTCTACTGGATTTCAGGTGGGTTTTTGTTTTTTTTTTACTGTGTGAGTGTGTGTTCATAGCTACACTTAGATAAATAGTTTCTGGCTTTCAGGGCTGCTCCCTGATAATGTGCTATGCAATATGTACATTCCTGCTGGACATAAAGAGCACTATATTTGTAACATATCTGTTCTCACACCTGGATCCTCTCCTCTCCATTGAGCAATTCCATTTATTTGCTGCCAGTAAACCCATCCCCCTACTTCAGATGCTTAACTTCTGGATACTGGGAGAGGGAGCATGAACCAGCATAACTCTTTGGCATGTTTGTGTTGCACACAATGATTTCAAAAGGCTTCCTCCCCTTGGCATGGATATGGCCATACCTTGGGGCAGCAGCAGCTAATGGGTGGCATCAGCAAACAGGTAGGATTTCCAGAACCAGCCCAACACAGGCATCATCAAAATCATTGGGACTGACACCACTAATCGTGGCATTCTTTCTTATCCTTTTAAAGCATTTTGCAGCAGAAAGTGGCCAATGGAGTGTGCTGCAAAGTGGTCGCCAGATGACTTCTCTATCTCTCAATGAGGCAAAAATGGAAGCAAACAAGAGCAACATTCCCCAGGGAAGATAACAGAGCATAGATTGGAAAATATGACATGTTACTGAGAAGTGTCCAAGCAGTCGCTGTTAAATTCCACTTATTCTGCAATAATCTATTATGACTGACGACGAGCTGAAAATATTACCAGATAGTCATAACTGCAGTTGGCTGGATCCAGATTTCTTCATGCTTAGAGCTGACCCATTGAAATCAATGGATTACTCCAGCAATGATTGAATCTGGGTTCATCCCAGTGTATAGGGGGAATTGATATAATTTTGCATCATAACAATTGATGGATAGCCCATAACACAATGGTAGAGGAGATGCTACACATGCAGAAGGTTCCAGATTTTGTCCGGCTTCTCTGGGGAGTTGGAAAGACTGAAACCTTGGAATGGTGTTCATTCTTTTTTAAAAAGCACACAAATTTTAATGAAAATGAAGAAGCAGACCCAAAGTCCAGAATGTGCTGCCAATCCAAATTAAGGTACCTTGTTGAAACTCATCCAACTGCAATTTACCTATAAGAATGTTGGTTTCTCTGTGAATTAGCAACAGATGAAGGGAGTAGTTTTGGACAGGAGACTGGTGCAAGGCCTCCAACACAGATCAGGAGCACATTCCAGACTTGGGATTCATGGTTTTGACTGCAAGCACCCTTCATTAAAAAAACAACACAAAAAAGCAGTGTGAGCAATTTATTGGAACATGTGCTTATTATATGGAATAAACTCTACCAGAGGTGTGGGATCTGTGGGCCTCCAGATATTCCTGGACTCCCTCTTTCTTTCAACATTAAATGAAAAGTGGAAAAACAACCACTGTAAATAAACTATAAACAATCAGATTTTTATCTCAGCGAAAGTGGAATATATTAATTAAAGTGAATTACTTTTGCAGCTGAAAGTAAAGATTTACAGCTATGTGACTGGGGTTAAATTATTAGTTCAAAAAGAGAAAGAAATCAGATCAATTAAAGCTATGTAACTCATAGCAGTTGGCTTTAAAATATTCACAAATACAGTACAGTGCTCCTTTTTGTGTGTGAGTGTTATATATAACCCCACACAAATGCATGCTATCCATATTTATTTACTTATTTATTTGTTCATTCATTCCTGACAAGGCCTATATGGCTTTACCCTACTCAGTTTCAGTTTTTCTGGTCTACAGGTCATAAATATCAAATGCAAAGTTATCAAGGCAACCATAGCGGGGGTGGGGGGAGGGAATATACATGCACACAAATTCTTCTTCAGCAATCACTCATAGCTGATTAAGATTGTCTTCCATAAACACGGTTTTAACAATGAGTCCGTAAGTGACTGTGGAGGCCAATTCTGGATCCACACGTCCTTCCACAGTGGGGACATTGGTTTCTGGGCGGGAGTTGATCACGGTGTGGATTTGCCAAGCGTGCCTTCCTCTTAACACGTTTCTGCCTTGCATCCTGAGTTCAAGCGTCTTCAAAGTCCATGACACCTTTGGTAAAGGCTGTTCTCCAATTGGAGCGCTCACAGGCCAGTGTTTCCCAATTGTTGGTGTTTATACTACATTTTTTTAGATTTGCCTTTTTAAACCTCTTTTGTTGACCACCAGCATTACGCTTTCCATTTTTAAGTTCGGAATAGAGTAGTTGCTTTGCAAGGCGATAATCAGGCATCCACACAACATGACCAGTCCAACGAAGTTGATGTTGAAGAATCGTTGCTTTGACAGTGGTGATCTGTGCTTCTTCCAGTACACTGGTATTTGTTATTAGTTCACCTGTCTTCCTAAGTGATGCACACAAATTATGTATTTTAAAAATAAGAGTATAACAAAACCCATCAACAAACATAATATTGAAAAATACATACAATTTTGTTTCAGAACTCATCTTCCTTTTAGTAATCGTGCGTTCCTAGTTTTGCTGACTACAGCCAAGGAATTTGGCTATGTTTTATCTGAAGTAAGGATCCCAATCCGCCATTAAAATTCAGACAGAATTCATCTGAGTTCCTCAATCATACAGAAAGTACTAGGGGGATGAAATGGGATCTCATATCCCTGCAAAAATTATAGTATGGGAGAACATGGACTGATGTCTCAAATGAGTTGCTTTCGTAAGGGCAACTCTCAAGTGCCAAGACAGCCTGGTAAATTGACCTTCCATAACTACTGATAGCAAAGCATTGAACCTAGCCACTGAAAATGTTGTCCTGTATCTAGGGATATTTAACAGTGGAAAACAAAAACCATTTTCAAGAGCAGATGAATTTGGCAAATTAAGGTCTAGAGGTCTTTGTTTAATACCGACAGTTGCTTTTGCGAACCCAGGTGGAGGCACAAGATAGGGTAGTGAATAGCCAACAGTGTCTATCTATAAGTCTTCCAACTTGAAACAACATTTGTTCTCTGGAAACAATAGTGTGGATTGAGCTGGACTGGACAGCCAGATCTTTATATTCACACACACCCATGGGCCAAGTTGGACATATGAGCAAGAGCCGTCCAACTGGCAATCACCTGGCATTGCAATGCTACCACAAAACCCATATTTCACTGCAAGACTTGAATTCAAATTTTGCAGGCAAAAAAAGTGTGTGTCGCACTTCTCAAGCACCTACAATCAGTTGACTGGTGGCACCCATGGATTCTGCAGACATCGCTGCTCAGCTGATTTGCAGTGCATGCAAATCCCATTCCATCCAAGCCCCACGTTTACCTGCCCCACAGCCAACATCATATTACATTTCATCTGGGACAGGTGGTCTTGGCTTAGCCTCATGGGCCAAATAGAGGGGCCTGGGGGGGGGGTAATTAATTCAACAGCCCAGAACTTCCCCACCCCTGAATTAGTGGATTCACTGATATTTTTCTTATATTTATTTAGGCTATCTGTCTCCTGAGAAATCTCTATGTGGGACAAGAAGCTACAGTTAGAACTGGATATAGAACAACTGATTGGTTCAAAATTGGGAAAGGAGTACGACAAGGCTGTACAGTATATTGTCTCCCTACTTATTTAACTTATATACAGAATTCATCATGCAAAAGACTGGACTAGATGAATCCCAAACCAGAATTAAGATTGCCGGAAGAAATATCAACAACCTCAGATATGCAGATAACACAACTTTGATGGCAGAACGTGAGGAGAAATTAAAGAACCTCTTAATGAGGCTGAAAGAGGAGAGCGCAAAATATGGTCTGAAGCGCAACTTCAAAAAAACTAAGATCATGGCCACTGCTCCCATCACCTCCTGGCAAATAGAAGGGGAAGAAATGGAGGCAGTGAGAGATTTCACTTTCTTGGGTTCCATGATCACTGCAGATGGTGACAGCAGTCATGAAATTAGAAGACGCCTGCTTCTTGGGAGAAAAGCGATGACAAACCTAGACAGCATCTTAAAAAGCAGGGACATCACCTTGCCAACAAAGGTCCGTATAGTTAAAGCTATGGTTTTCCCAGTAGTGATGTATGGAAGTGAGAGCTGGACCATCAAGAAGGCTGATCGCCAAAGAATTGATGCTTTTGAATTATGGTGCTGGAAGAGACTCTTGAGAGTCCCATGGACTGCAAGAAGATCAAACCTATCCATTCTTAAGGAAATCAGCCCCGAGTGCTCATTGGAAGGACAGATCCTGAAGCTGAGGCTCCAATACTTTGGCCACCTCGTGAGAAGAGAAGACTCCCTGGAAAAGACCCTGATGTTGGGGAAAATGGAGGGCACAAGGAGAATGGGACAACAGAGGACGAGATGGTTGGACAATGTTCTCAAAACTACTAACATGAGTTTGACCAAACTGTGGGAGGCAGTGGAAGACAAGAGTGCCTGGCGTGCTCTGGTCCATGGGGTCACGAAGAGTCGGACACGACTGAATGACTAAACAACAACAACAATCCCTGTATTTGCCTAACAATTATGGGTAAAATTTGTTAACAAAGGTAACATGAATGGCTACATCTTTACCAGGACTGTAATGTATTTGCAGGACTGACAGAAATGTGTAACATCTGAAACTCCCCCCCCCCCCAACTTCTTGGCATGGACAATATGTATTGATTTCCTTCTACAAAAACACACCGAATCTCTGAACCTGGAAAAGCTTCACTTGCTACATTTCTTCCTCTTACATACATTATCAGCATAGGAGCCTTGCCAGTAAAAGAAGTTGGCAATGCTGTTCATAAACCAGAGCTCATTGTTAATCTGATGTTTTGGATGGCTAAATTGAAAGAGGAACGAACAATATAAGGAGAAACAATAAACTGGAGGATTTTGAATGGATAAAAAATGCAGCATCTGCCTTCAGGAAATGGCTTCCCAGTAAGTAGAGTGTGGAAGATTTTTGCCATTGCCAGTCTGTAAATCAGATTTTGCAATTAAAAATGTGATCTATATAGCATAATTTGTCTTTTATCCCCCATTTCTCCAAACCATGTTCTCCATTTTCATTGTTATACAAATGAAGCAATGTCCCCGCAGGCAGAGCCTTTTAATTTCTAATTGTCTCTTTCTTGTTCTAACATTTTCATTTTATTGCTATGACTGGGCAATTCTCAGTAATGGAGAAAGCGAAGCAACTTTTTATATTTAAAAAAAAAAAAACTTTAACTGTCCAAACAATTTAGAAAGCTAAGGGAAATACCTCAAACAACTCGGGCATATAACTGCTCCTTGTATGGATTCAGGGATAGCTTACATATTCATGGTAGGGTATATGAATAACCAGGATAAAGGAAGGGACATATCACATAAAATTTGGATATATATTTAGGTGCAACTGTAGAATTATTTACTGTGATTTAAGTATAAATAAATAAATATAAATATAAATAAATAAGTGTGTATAAATAAATAAATAAATAAATAAAAAATAAAAATAAAAAGTGGGTGACGCTGTGGACTAAACCACAGAGCCTAGGGCTTGCCGATCAGTAGGTCGGTGGTTCGAATCCCTGCGTCGGGGTGAGCTCCAGTTGCTCGGTCCCAGCTCCTGCCCACCTAGCAGTTCTAAAGCACATCAAAGTGCAAGTAGATAAATAGGTACCACTCTGGCGGGAAGGTAAACGACGTTTCCGTGCGCTGCTTTGGTTTGCCAGAAGTGGCTTAGTCATGCTGGTCACATGACCCGGAAAAACTGTCTGCGGACAAACGCCAGCTCCCTCGGCTAGTAAAGTGAGATGAGTGCCGCAACCTCAGAGTCATCCGCGACTGGTCAGGGGTACCTTTACCTTTAAATATAAATACAAAACACCTCATCATAGTAGAGAAGATTGTGACTAGGACAGCCCTTCAGACATAGGAGTGTTCTCAGCAAAGTGGGACACATGGCCACCCTAAACTGTCGTTTGTTGACATGCAGGGATGTGCAGGAGAAATGCAGATACAACATAATTTTTCTAGTCTTAGATAAATAGATAGATATGCTTTATTCAAGGTCATTCAAATGTTTCTCTTAATCAGGAAACTTGCATCAAGTTTGCTTCAAAAGTTCACCTTAAGGGAAAATTCCTTCGTCCCAGGTATCGCTAACCATGCCCACTGTCAAAGAGTTTCCATACTATCCCTGGAACAATCTGCAACTGAATGTGTGAGTGGCCTCCATTGAAGAGTATTGTGTATGGTGTCCTATTGTGTGATAGGATCTCCATCCTCATGTCAGACATAGGTCTTCATTCATAAATGCAAGTCATCACCTGATGCTGCAATCATCAGGTGACAAAGGGAATGAATGAGTTGAACCTGTGTTGTGTCTTAATTATAGCCATGGTTCACGTTTAGAATCAGATTCGATTTAATTCATAGCAATTATTGTAGGCCTCATGAGAATTTTTGCAGAAAATTACATTCTTAATCATCCTAATGGAACATTACAAGCCCAGAAGTCAGAATTATACCTATATTATTTTATGGTTGCTGTTTTTTAAAGCAGGTATAGGTGGCAAATATTTTACAAAAATTGGTAATTGATGAAACAATGTGAAACCACAGAGAGAAAATGTGGGGATTAGAATTAATTTGTATTAGAAATTGTTTACAAGACAAGAAAACAAACAATAACATCAATGAACTTCAGGTCTCCAGTTTCTGCAGTTAATTACAATTAACACTTTAGAATAAATGCATTTCAGAGTGAAGACTGTTCTTACTAGAGAACATTATTGCATCACTCCAAAATGAGTCTCAGTTAACAGACACGCCCATAACCTAAAAGAGAAAAAGTAAATTGGGTACTGAACCAAAGGTGAAAAAGAAGAACTCACACCCCAGTAAACAGTGGCCCATTAGAGTACGCTTCCAGCAGTGCTAAAGAATAAACGCAACGGAAAAACTGACTAGGCTAAAGCAGGCACCAGTAGTAAAAAAAAGAAAGGCTTTTTCTGAACTAGAGTTTAATTTACATAAACAAAGTTAAAACTCTCTGTCAGTTTCTAGCCTTTTCCCAGAGACTCTGTTACACTAAACCAACTGTACTTTATCTAAGAACTTTCACTCCCAGCCTCCAAAGCTAGGAGCACTAAACTCTTTGCAACAGAGCCTTAAATACCCTGAGTAACTCCCACGCTCTGGGCAATTAAGAACAGAACACCGGCACCTGTTTCTTCTGTTCCTCCTGCTTCTTAAACAGACAGTACTGACATCAGACCGGCTTACTCAAAACAAAAACCCAACAGAAATGGAGGACGTGTGTCTCCTCTGTAGCAGTTAGCATAATCATCAAAAAGGGCAGCCACACTTCCAGAAACTTATCTTGATGAATGTTTCCTCAAGCTATTCTACATTTTTGAGTTATTTTTTATGTGAGGGCTGCCTGCCATATTCTGTTATACCACCACCAAACTGAGAAACCCTCTTCACTTTTCCGAAAGTGTGCTATCTCCTCAACTGTTGGACCACCAAATCTATGTGCATGGGTGTTGCCAGAGTGGGGCCCTCCAAAACAAGGAGCTCACTCCCTCCCCACAATTGCTGGACTCCTGTCATTAGCATATAGTGTCATTTTTCTTTCAAAGAAAAACTTGCCCACCAAGAAATATACTTAGCCCTTTCTCTGATGAGAGCCAGTGTGGTGTAGCGTCCCCGCTCCTCCACATGCAGCTGTTGGGTGACCTTGGACTAGTCACACTTCTCTGAAGTCTCTCAGCCTCACTCACCTCACATAGTGTTTGTTGTGGGGAGGAAAGGAAAGGAGATTGTTAGCCGCTTTGAGACTCCTTAAAGGGGTGAAATGTACTCGGAGTCGAGTGTGGATTTCATGCTCTTTATTCAGCTCATAGTAGCGAGGAATGAATGTTTCCCCAGAACATCTGCTTTATATACATTATTTACACAATGGGCCCCACGTGATTGGCTAATTCCAGGATACTCCTGTAGGCCAATCAGGTTGCAGATTCACTTCCACCTGGAGCTGGATTGGGTGGCTCCTGCGGACCAATCAGACTGCTGCATTCTGGATCCTATTCAACTCAGTACATAACAGGGGAGTGAAAGGCGGGATATCAAATCCAAACTCTTCTTCTTCCTCCTCCTCCCCATTTTTTCTGCTGCCATTACTGTCTTTGTGGATTGCCCTTCTGCTCTCTCTAAAGCTAGTGAGCAAAGCCAAGGTTCGATCCCAGTGCAGTGATTGTTCTGCAGTGTCATCAGTGGTAAGAAAAACCATATAACAGAAAGCACCGCAGCCCCACCAGAGATGAACTATCAATCCCTATCACTGGGATAGCTCATTCAGTAAAGTATGGGACCCTTAATCTCAGGTTTAAAGCCCATGCTGGGCAAAGGATTCCCATTGCAGGGGGTTGCAGGACACCTATGGCCCCTTCCAGCTCTAAGATTCTCAGATTCTATGACATCCCCTCCAGCACAGAGTCAAGATGATCTTATTTCTGTAGTGCAACCTCAATTTAGATGCTACCTGTGTGTTAATTTCAGGTGATAGTTTTAATCTTGTAACAAAACAAAATAAGTTCACAAATAGAATTATTTTTTAAAAAATAAATTGCATATCATACTAGGATATAATCTACTAGGATATAATCTACCTCCGTACAAAAAGCATTCCTACCAATGTTAAGGAAACATGTGTACTTTAATGATGTATTAACAAAATTAGATTAGAATACATTTCACTCTTTATCAGAAGAGTAACATGCACTTAAGCTGTCAAAAGCATAATTCAATTTCCCCCCCTCCTAAAATAGCTTCTGTTTTTAGGATTGCTTTATCACGGCATATACTTTGTGTATCTCTATAGATCTTGGTAGCCTCTGTCCGAATGACTGGATGAGTAATTCATACTGAAATGTTTGTGATCATATTTTCCTCTGATAAATTTCACTTTGGAGTGGGAAGGATGAACTCCAGTAGTTTCACTCAATATTCATAAAATAATATACCATATTGGGGCATGTGGCTCCTATAGGGATGGTCCATGTCCCTGTGGGCATTGCGTTGCGTTCCTATGGGCACCGCACCACACCGCATCCCTATGGGTGCTACACCATGCTATGGGCGGTTCGCCCCGTCCCGCTCCTATGGGTGGTTCGCCCTGCTCCAGAGGCTTCCTCCGCCACTGTTGGGAGGTCAGGTGAACTCCTCCTATTCCAGCAGGTCTTCAGCTGCTGGACTTGTGTGTGGACTTGCCTGGTCTGAAGAACTGCTCCATTTACAGCCCATTCAATTGTCGTTTTTGTTACTTCCCTTGTGTGGAATCTTGTGGAAAGTTTCTATTTCATCAAACTTGGCTGAGGACAGGGAAGGACTGTGCATTTTGGGCCTGCAGGGTGGCAGAAATTCCTTGATACTGATGGATGAAGTCATTGCTTACCATCTGTCCTTCTGATTAATCAGGGAACAAATTTTAAATATGAGATTAAAGCTCTATCAATTACATACACTGATTAGTGAATCAAAGCTTGTAGTCTTAAGCCCATACATCTCTACATTTTACATGTGGAAAAACAGGAAGTCTCCCTGTAATGATCAAATGAACCAGCAAATTATGATGTCTAATTAGAGACATTAGGGGATATAACAGGCTTCAAGCAATCTTATGTTTGCAAAACTGAGAAAATAATTGCTTTTTCATGGATTAACTAAGGGGGGGAACCTTAAATATCCTTTCAACCAATCTGCAGGAGTTTGAATAACTTCTTCGTTTTTCACAAAGTTGTCTTTAACAAATGTGAATAGGGGACTTTAATACTTATAATATGAGTTCACTTTTTCTGTGTAATACAATAGCATGCATATGTGAATTGTTCTATGAGTAAACATGCTGCTTAGGGTTGCCATACATCTGGGAATTCCCGGACATATCTACTTTTGAGGGTCCTACATGCCCATTTACGGGAAATTTGCATTTTAAAACAAATGTCCTGGATTTGGGGTTAAAATAAAAATAAAAATGTGTGCAGGTGGCTCGGGCTCATTCTCTGTCTCTGGCATGGGTGGCTCGAGCTCAGTGGTGGCGGCGGAGTTATCGGGCGTTTGCCCTAAAATAGCCCAACATCTTTTTGTGTCCGGATTTTTTATCTTGACATTTCACAAGTTTAATGTTGCTAAGGATAACAGTGTGTCTTTACTGACTGGATCACAGGTTTATGAGAACTACTGTACTTTTCCGTTTATAATGCGCCCCTGTGTATAACACACCCCCTATTTTGGGGGACTCCAATTTAAAATGACCAAAGTTGTTGAGCTTTTTGGGGGGTTGGTGGAATGCAGTAAATCACTAACCCAACAGTTACAATCGCTCGCACCGCTCACGTCTGCAACAAGCACCTGCCCAATCACAAACAACGGCAGGAAGTAGCAAGCACAACTGCCGCAGCAGTATCCAATCCGCAGCAACCCTTGCCACAGCCACCAATCACACAAAAAATCACCAATGACAATCTGCAGTTCGCAGCTGCAACCAATCACCTGTCACCCCTACCCACTACCAGTTTTTAAACCTTATTTTAGAGTAAAAAAAGGGGGGGTCATCTTATACACAGAAAAGTACGGTACTTTTTGGTCATAAATACCTTCCTTTCGGAGGAGTTGCTCAAGAGTATGGTGGGCACCACTCCAAGAACTTTGGGAATAAACCGATTATCTAGGCCAGGCCTAGGCAAACTTGGCCCTCCAGATGTTTTGGGACTACAACTCCCATCATCCCTAGCTAACAGGACCAGTGGTCAGGGATGATGGGAATTGTAGTCCCAAAAGATCTGGAGGACCGAGTTTGCCTATGCCTGATCTAGGCCCATTCCAGTCTTGGTTAAGTTATGGTTATGGGACTGAATTTGCCCTCAACCTTCCATTTACAGTTCGTTCGTGTTCATCCCAATGATCCATGACAATTCCCCAGCATTCAGAATGTCACAAGCTGCTGTGTGGAAGTGTAAAATACACTTAACAAGAAAACATTGAAACATGCACAGTGGGATGGGAATTGTTTGTTTCCGCCAGCAATTATTATATTTAAGCTTATAACATAAAGAATAAAAAATGAACTAGAAATAATTAAAAATTCTTTCCCAAAATGAGCTTAACTCACGTTCCAATACGCCTTACAATTATGGAAGCTATGCCATATTCAGAGATTTTTGAACTACTACAGTGAACTTCACTAAACTGAGCTAGTCCATTTCAAGCGCAGTTGCAATTTTTAATGATGCTCACTGAGATTTCCAAGTGAGAAGCCCCTTGTTATACCAGGGCATGTAGATGTCCATTCTGCAGTGATCAGGGGAAACATATTTTCTGTTCTAGCTCTGTACAACCACCTCCCCTCAGAAATTAGACAAACACAAGCACTTTTTGAAAACTTGCTCCTTTTACTCAGGCCTTGGAGCCTATTAGTTTGACTTGCGCATTTCAGTCGGTTTATGGATGCTGCTGTATTAATTTGTTATTGTTTACGATATTGATTTTAATGGAATCATGTTTTAGCTAGCTGGGAGCTGCCTTAATTTTTTTTAAAAAAATGATAGGTGGTATATAAATAGCTTTAAATAAATATAAATAAATAATGAACATCTCTTCATTATTGATTACTAAAGAAATCTATATCAATGTTTTAATCATAGGTCATAGCCCCAAGCTCAAAATCAATGAGGAAAAGGCATAACTAATAGTTTCAATCAATAGCAATGCAAAGATGGAAAGCCAAAGTTTGATGGACCCAAATGGATCTTCTCAAATATGAGTCTTCTCAATTTTGTGTCCCCCTTGGCTCGGCATACTGTGCAGGGGAACCACCCACACCTCCCTCAATCCAGGGCTGATTTCAGCTATTTCCTGCCTTTCATCTGCCATAGAATCCAAGCTGACATACATGGGACTTCCAGGCAACCAGATCCAGATCTTTTTTTTCCATCAAGGTGTTGGCCTCATGCTTTCAGACCATACCATGAGAAAATATTATCATAAGGGGAGGTGGTTGCAGAGTTAGAAGTGGGAAATTTGCAGAAATAATATATTCATGTTATGTATAATGATGAAGGTGTATGGCAATTAACATGTAATGTGAATTAACTGAAAATAAAAAAAATATATGATTGTAGGGGGGGGAGAAGGAGAAAAAAGAAAATAATTATAATATTATATTATATTATATTATATTATATTATATTATTATATTATAAATTTACAATTTATTGCCTGCCCTCCTCCCCAAGTTCCAGGGCAGGTTACAACCATTATAACACAATTTTTAAAAGAATTAAAAATAACTCTATAATTTTGAGATAAGGTGAGTCCTAAAAACATACACCTCATATGCCAAAAGCCAGGGCGAAGAAGCGTGTCTTCCACATTTTATAATGCATCAAGTCAGATGACTGCATTCTGGAATCTCCTTGGAGGCATGACTATGGAAGCTGCTGTAATTAGCTCCTGCATTTCCAAAGTCACCGTTTTCCACTGCCTGAATCAAAGTCCCCCACAGTTGCTATTAACCCTGTCTCCATTAAGTCTGACTTAGGAGTTTCTTAGAGAAATCTGGCTAGTGACAGTGGAGGCAAAATGCAAGACATAGCTTGGACAGGAAGCAGGAAGATAGTTCTTACATTTCTGGGCAGCAGACACACGGTAAATTTTAATAACTAGAAATATTGGGGACCTCAGCTTCATATTATGGGTTCCCCCCCTTCCTATATGTATTTCCACAATCACCTACATGTGATTGTAAAGGGAAAAAGAAGCCGGCCATTTAAGTTGGAAGCAAATTTCCCCTCTTGATTAAATGCACAAAACTCAGCCAAGTTTATTGTCTGTGTGGGTGCAATCACCAGCCGAACTGTAACTGTTAAACTAAGCAAAAGTTTCAAATGGACATTTCCACACTTTTGACATTCTTCATAAAGGTAAAAAAAGGTATAGGTAAAGGACCCCTGGACGGCTAAGTCCAGTCAAAGGCCACTATGGAGTTGCAGCGCTCATCTCACTTTCAGGCCGAAGGAGCCACCGTTTGTCCACAGACAGCTTTCCAGTTTGTGTGGCCCGCATGACTAAATCGCTTCTGGCACACCGGAACACCGTGACAGAAACCAGAGCAGCACACGGAAATGTCGTTTACCTTCCCGCCGCAGCGGTACCTATTTATCTACTTACACTGGCATGCTTTCGAACTGCTAGGTTGGCGGGAGCTGGGACAGAGCAACAGGAGCTCACCTCATTGTAGGAATTCGAACCGCCGACCTTCTGATCGGCAAGCCCAAGAGGCTCAGTGGTTTAGACCACTGTAAGAAATGAGCCAACTTAGGTGCGTTTCACAGGCTACACATTTTTTTTAGTAATTGATAGACTTAGATGTATCACCCTTCCTGATTTAAAAGGCTTGAAATAGGTAACAAAAGCATAAAAATGTATACAAAAAAATCCAGATGAAACCCAACGAAATTGCACAAATTATACCAAAAAAGGAAAAACTTTGTGAGTCTCATTTTTCAAAGACAAATCAAATGTAAAGAGTACAGGGTTCCACCATTCAAAATGGTATGGCCATTTGCGACCAAAGAGATCCAATCCATTCACAAACACACTGTTACACAGGTAGACCATGTCTTAGAATGAAGCTCTGAAGCATATAACTCTCTTTATGGTCATGGTACAAACTCCTAGCGTCTAGCAATATGGTGGCCACTTCTCTTTGACATTTGCTGACTGCATAAATGTTTGAATCTAGGAGCCATGTGACCAAGGTTACGGCCCTTGTGACTGAAGCAAGAAGAGGTATGTGCATGGGGGCCAAAGTAGAGTGAGCAGAGGAAATCCGGCACCTCAGCTTCCAAACAAGAAGAGGAAACTGAGATTTGTGTTCTCTGGCTAATTCTGCAAAGTGTGTGTGAGAAAGAGAGAGTTGAACAGTTTGTTGGCCACACATAATTCCAACAGCAAGAGAAGGTAAAGGTATAGGTAAAGAAGAAGAGTTTAGATTTGATATCCCGCTTTATCACTACTCGAAGGAGTCTCAAAGCGGCTAACATTCTCATTCCCTTCCTCCCCCACAACAAACACTCTGTGAGGTGAGTGGGGCTGGGAGACTTCAAAGAAGTGTGACTAGTCCAAGGTCACCCAGCAGCTGCATGTGGAGGAACGGAGATGCGAACCCGGTTCACCAGATTACAAGTCTACCACTCTTAACCACTACACCACACTGGCTCTCTGGACCCCTGGACAACCGTGCAGTTAAAGGTGACTCTGATGTTGGGGCAATCATCTCACTTTTAGGCTGAGGGAGCCACCGTTTGTCCACAGACAGCTTTCTGGGTCATGTGGCCAGCATGACTAAACTGCTTCTGGTGCAATGGAACACCATGACGGAAACCAGAGTGCAAAGAAATGCCATTTACCTTTCCGCTGCAGCAGTCCCTATTTATCTACTTGCACTGGCATGCTTTCGAACTGCTAGGTTGGCAGAAGCTGGGACCGAGCAACAGGAGCTCACCCCACCGCAGGGTTTTGAACCACCAACCTTCTGATTGGCTAGCCCAAGTGGCTCAGCGGTTTAGCACCACCCACTCCCATTGACAGTCCCAGCTACAGGCTCCTCTCAATTAAATCCCTCCCAGGCTCACAATTTCAACCACATAAGACGCGCTGTAACAGCCAGGGGAGGAATTGATTTTATTGTTCTTAGAACTTGTGCTTCTGTGTTTTATTCTGCCTTTTACTGCGAACGCCACTTCAATGGCTTTATGCTATGAAGAGGTCTCTAAATTTGTTTAACAACAGCAATTACAAATTTGACCACGCAGCCCGTTTTGTGAAGTGGTGGGAGTGAAGACTCAAACAGTGATTGGATGAACTGCCCTGTTGTCACAGAGAGGAAGTGCAGGGCTCAAGGTTCTCTGGCTGCTATTGGCTGATCTGCACAGTTCCTAAAGAGGTAGAAGAGCCCTAAGGAGCAGGAGATTGAAGAAACAGAAATTCTTGAAAGGAAAAACCAGGAACCTAAGGAGGCAGAAGTCAATGGGAAAACAGGGAAAGGGGAGTTGGATATGGGAGGCTAGGGAGGGAGAATCACATAAATAGCTTGTATAAGCATATATGCTGGAAACAAAATTGGCAAAAAGGCTACATCTAAATGTTTCCAGCAGTCTAGCAAAGTCGCCAATCATCTGGTTAATTTTTTAGTAGACACTTTTTTTCTCTGGCAACACTTCAGATTACAAAACAGAATTTCTGCTTGGCTTCACAGGCTGCTAAGCACTACAGCGTTCTGCCAGGCTTTTGAGAATAGTATATCACATCAGATAACAAATCCCAAGGTCCTGAGTTTAAATAACATCTTTCTTCCAGGCCAAATAGGTGCTTTGAAAATGATGAAAATGCCTCTCGTGTCTCTCCCCCCCCTCCCCAGAATGCGTTCTGCTTGTGTTCACAGACTAAGGGACATTTCACTGAGTGTAGTGGTTAGGAGCAATTTTTCTGTGGAAAGTGAAATTTCACAAGGAACAATGAGCAGTCTAAGCCCTATTCAAGCATTCAGAGGGTTGCATGAGTGCTTGAACTGGGGAGGGGAAGCCGAGTGCCCATACAGTGGGTGGTCCTGCTTCCCTCCCCCCCCAAACTTCCCATGTTTTGTGAGGAGGTATGAAGGGGGCTTTTAAAGCACAGCCAACTGAAGTCACTTACAAGTCTCCCCATGACTGGAAACACTGCTTGCTGGCGGCTAGTCCATACCCTGCAACATTTATCTGATAAAAATAGGGATGTTTGTTAATAATAATAATAATAATAATAATAATAATAATAATATTTATACCCTGTCCCTCTGACTGGGTTGGCCCAGCCACTCTGGGAAGCTTCCAACATATATAAAAACATAATAAAACATTAAACTTTTTTTTTAAAAGGGCTGCCTTCTGAAGGTTGTATAACCTGTCTCTCCCCTGGTGCTTCTTCTTCCTCCTCCTCTCCCAACATTTCCCAGCTTCTACCCTTTGCACCCTCTGAACTGTGACTTTCTGCAAACCACTGTTCTAAATCTATACTGTCTCCCTCTTCTCTGGGAAGTGCAGGAGGAGGCAGGGCAGTCTTCACCATTCCTCCTCAATCCAGTCCCTGACACCTGTGCATGCAAGGATGTTGGGAGTGCCTGCTCCTCTCTTCAGCTGAGTGCATGGATAGGGAATTTGAATTTATCTGTACCCATAGTCAAGGAAGCCACAGAAGGTAAGAAGGGTGAAAAGTGGAAGTCTTGCCAAAACAAAGAAACATACAAAGAAAAAGGTCACATACTCTGACAAAAAAAATCTAAGTTGAAAATGCAAGCAAAACTCTCCCACAGTATTTGGAGAGCAGAAGAACTTAAAGCCCTGCTGTTTCAGGCCAAAGGCTCACCTAGTTCAGCCAACCACTCTGAAAGAGCAGCAGCACTTTCCCTACTTGTGTTCCCCCTAAAAATGAACAGTACAAATGCCTTTAGATATGTCAGAAACAGGAAACTGGTTGGATTTTCAGATTGCAGGACATTGTATGTCAGATATCTGCAGCCATGGGATAAGAGGGCTGATCTTCTTAGTAAATGGTTGAACAACAAGAAGAGGAACTAAATGGGCAATTCTTTGAAAGAAGAGAAATAAGAAGTGGGCATTGTGGCTTGGCTAAGTTTGTGAATTATACAAAAGTATTCATGGCATGGCTTTGAAGCGTCCCAAATGGATCTCTTCAGAGTGAATTGGCCACAAAGTGGCAAATATGAGTCAATGTAAGGAAATGTAGCAATGCCTATTAGGGCAAAAACAATCCATTTTAGCATGGATGTCGAAAGAGGAGCTACACTGCTGCTGTTTTCTGCAATAGGCAGACATCTCTAGAATGGAGTAGGTCTAAAAAGAACAAATTTAATCCCCATAAATTATAATAAAGTCATTTTGTTCTTGTTGAATAATCAAACACTGCTGTTGACATAGTTGGTACCAAAACTCTATTGTTATTTGATGTGTCCTGTCAATATGGTATTCACCTCCATTTTATAAAATACTTACTGCTGGTGTTGGTCTACATGTGCCCATTTACCTGCTCTGTTTAATTGGTTTGTCTATAGCTGTGAGGGAATTGAACTATAAAATTCACTGCTGATTGCCTTTGTGTGGTAGCAAATTTCCTTAAGAGGAGACACTAAAATGAAATTAATTATAACCTGTCATGTTTTACAGATATTTCTGCAATTAGTCATCCATAAAGTGCCCATTCAATCCATCCAATAGTATATATTTATTTATCATACTGTTCTAAATTGTTGCATTGCTGCCCTTTACATTTCTCATTGGAAATGTTTTCCAAACTCATTGTGTAAGTTAAATTACTCTTGTTGTAAAGTAGGTTAGATATTAAATTGTCCCTCTAATGAAGTTGAGTCGTGCTCCTTTGAAAGACACGCAACACTATGAGTAACTGGCCATGCAAACTTTCTTAGTTTATTGTACACAACTGATCTGCCCAGGCCAAGATGATTAATTGGGGACGGAGGGGGCAAATGGGAAATCATCAGTTGGTTGAACAAAGTGGAAAGAGAAAAGTTTTAGGTATGCCCAATGAAATTGGCTACAAATAGGTTCTGTGAAGAGACCCAAGGAGAAAGAATTCATTTTCACACAGTGTATACAGTTGTGGAATACAAAGTTATTTGGAGATGGAATTCAAAAGGAACACACAAATTCTTGGAAGATCCATTAGGTGACCTGAAACTGCCATGTTCTGCTGCAGTACAGTTCTGTGTATGGGATGCTGGGTGCAAACTTTGAAGGATGGCCATCAATTGACAAAACCCTCTGTTTGTAGGAAGCAATCCACCAGCAGGGGGGAGATGATGCAGATGCACCCCATTAATCTTCACCCATTCTGAGCTGACAGCTCACCTCTCAGCCACCACAGCAGGTTGGGGAATGACTATGTGCAGTCTGGGTGCACCAGGGCCCTGCTGACTGCTGCAAATGCCTGCACAGACACTGCAAGGCAGTGCTACAAGCCACTGTGGCAAGAAATGAGGCAGCAAGGTGCGATGCTGCACAGGAAATAAAGACTTTGGAAGCTGTTAGAAGGGGAGGGAGACTAAACATTGAATTGCCTGAGTAAAGAAAGAAGCAAGATTAAAAGTAATCTGGGACCTTGTAGTGAAAGCAAGGAGAATGTGGCAAGTCAAGGAAATAAATCATTCTGAGTCTTTATATATGGTGGATATAAATCCAAATAATTACAACCTTATTGGGAAACATACAAAATTATTGTTGAAAATACAAGTAATCCTATGTAAAAGTGGCAGACCTAATAACAAAGTGAACTATTCAATCAAGAGTAATTAATGAATTTTCAAGTGATTTGACAATATAATGAATTGGAATACAAATTGATTAATCAGAACATGAATTGAAATGAGAAATTGTAGCAATCAAATATATGAATTGACTCACTGAAGATTAAGTGAATGATATACTTGAACTAATTAACTATCTATGAGACATGCAATGAATTATAATTTAATAAAGAAATTAACAAATTGACATTAATCCTTGATTGTCAGTTTAGAGAAAATAGGAAAAATCTTACATATAGCTTCACATGTCATGGAAGCCAGGTCAAGATAATGGGACACTTAAGAAACATGGGTTCTAGAATAGCTAGAGGGCAAGAGAAAGAAGATAATGGAAACTCGTATGATTACAATGGGAAAAAAATAAACAGATGTTTACCAGAGATACAAAAACAATGAAGGAAATGTTTCAATAAGGACTAAATATAAAAGAAGTTTTTAAAAAGAGTTATGCATTACAGGAAAAGATAAATTTATGAAAGAATTCATGGTGGAGTTGGATGAAAAGAAAAAAACCCAAGATATTAAAATTCAGTGACAAATAATTGAAATGGAGAAAGGAATAGAAATAGGAGTAGAAACACATGAAAGCTAAATAATAAATGTGGTGGAAAAATCAAATGGGATGAGAAAAATTATCAGAGTGAAAAGCAAAAATGACAGATTGATCAATCAAGCTGGAACTCAACAAAGAAAGGTTTGAGGAAGCAACCAGTGGATTAAGAAAGAAAAATATGAATTTAAGAGGATTACCAAAAGAAATAGAAGGAGGTAATTTGGTGGCATTACAAATAATATTCAGCTACATTGTACTCACTGAGAAATGCTAATGTTAGTCTGTATATATGGTCCACAGAGAGGAATGGTGCAATGGGTCAGTGTGTTTGGCTTTTAATCAGAAGGTTGGTGGTTTGAATCCACCCAGGGATGACTGTGAGCAGGATTCATGCATTGCAGGAGGTTGTACTAGATGACCCTAGAGGTCCTTTCCAACTGTACAGTTCAATGATTATACAACTAATATAAGGTATTGGCATTTTTGGGAAGGATATTTAATAATACGAGGACAGTTTAGTGGAGTTGAAAATTCAAAATGAGACAAAAGGAGTTTAAAGAGTATTCCCCAGTGATACAGAAAACCCTTTGCTTTAATTTAAAAAGGAAGCTATTTGTATAAGAATGTTGTCTAAATCATGGAATGAAGTTAAGGCCATATTGATTCCTAAGCCAAACAAATATTTATCACTGTCAAGCTCATATAGACCAATATCTCCTTTCAACATATATGCTAAGATATGGTCCTCAATAATGGCCAATAGATTTAACAATAGCATAGCAAAATATGTCAATATAGATCAAATGGGCTTAATAAAAAGAAGAAAGTTAGCAACAAATCTTAGAAGATTAATAATTATCACACATTTAACAACAAAAAGTAAACAGAAAATGCATTTGATAGAGTAGAAATACATGTGTGAAATATTTCTATATGGGCATAGAATTGACAGTTAGATAAAACTGGCAGCACAGATTTTGGCAAATTGATCAATGCCAGAAAGATATTGTTTGTCTTGGGAAACCAGGCAAGGATATCATTTACCTCCTCTACTATTTATCTGTGGCAACCGTAATGTATGTTCCAGTTTCTGCACTCTAGAATCCTCTATGTGCTATGGCTCAATGGATCTAGTTGTACGGAAGAAATAGCATATAAGCCTGACAATCTTGTAGACAAGCATCTCTTCCCAACTGCAATGTGTTTGACAACACCAACAAAAGAGTGTGCCTGTGAAGTTTTTCACCACATGCCTTGGCTTGATAGGCTCCCAGTTCTCAGCAAATACATATCCCTGCACCCTACGGTATATTGTTGGAGTGTTGTGGGTAGGCTATTCCCACTGCTGCCAAAGTGTGGAAGGGAATTTCAAGGGCTTGGGGAAAGGACACTGTAATCACAGTTAAAGGCACATTCACATGCAGGCACAATGATCAACACCTTATCACAGCCTATGTGCTATCACATGTAATTGCCTGGGGAGAAAGCGCATGCCATGCCAGCTCTCTGTGCAGTTAAGGTGGCACACATGACCTCTTGTAACAGGTACCTCTTGTGGTTTCCCAATCTAGTCTGCGAACTGAACTGGCCGTATCAATGTTGTCCTAAACCCATTTCTTTCTTTTGAATATTCTTTGCCGACAGATATGCACATTGTTTCCCTTTTTATCTTCTTCTTCTTTGGTGATCACTCCTAGCCGAGTAAGATAGTCTTCCATAAACACGGTTATAACAGTGAGTCCATAAGTGACTGTGGAGGCCAATTCTGGATCCACACGTCCTTCCACAGTGGGGACAGAGGTTTCCGGGTGGGAGTTGATCACGGTGAGGGTTTGCCAAGTGTGCCTTCCTCTTAGCATGTTTCTCCCTTTGGTTCTGAGTTTGAGCGTCTTCAAAGCCCATGACACCTTTGGTAAAGGCTGTTCTCCAATTGGAGCGCTCACGGGCCAGTGTTTCCCAGTTATCAGTGTTTATACTACTCTCTATCTATCTATCTATCTATCTATCTATCTATCTATCATCTATCTATATCTATCTATCTATCTATCTATCTATCTATCTATCTATCTATCTATCATCTATCTATCTATATATAGTTGCCTTGAGAGAGTCTTTAAACCTATTTTGTTGACCACCAGCATTACACTTTCCATTTTTAAGTTCGGAATAGAGTAGTTGCTTTGGAAGACGATAATCAGGCATCCGCACAACATGACCAGTCCAACAAAGTTGATGTTGAAGAATCATTGCTGTGACTCTGGTGATCTATGCTTCTTCCAGTACACTGGCATTAGTTTGCCTGTCTTCCCAAGTGATGTGTAAAAATTTTCGGAGACACCGTTTATGGAATCTTTCGAGGAGTTGGAGATGGCGTTTATAAGTGGTCCATGTTTCACAAGCATACAGTTAGGTTGGTAGTACAATAGCTTTTTATAGAGCAGTCACTACAGTGGCAATTTGGAGCTGCTAGTGTAGATCCTCCAGGGAAGATGGATATCCTCTGGATGGCAGTGTTTTGCCTTAAAATACATTCTGCTGATTGCATCATAGGCTATGCTAAATGGACAGAAGACAGGAAACGACACCGGTTATCAGTTTCTAATGAATAATTACTGCTGCTTGCACAGCTACCATACAGCTGACCTTAGGATTCCTTATTCCTATAGGCAGAGTTCCAGTAGTCCAGACCTTTCTTTTATGGATTAGCATCTTGGATTTCTTCTTTCTCCCCCCCCCCCCCTGCTGCCAGTGCAACAGTATATTCATAATCATATCCAGCCTTACAGCCATTTGGGTAAGAGGCAGGCAAGCCGCTGATAATGAACAAGCTTCAGCAATTTATGAAGCTTGATATACTTGGGCTGTGCTACCAAGAGTCATCTCATCTCACAGATCTTTCCATTTGTACAGCAGGTGCTTTGCTCTTGTTTCAGCTCCACTTTGCTCTTGGCACAGCCTTTCTAGCCTTGTTTCTTAATCCCCTTTCATAATAGGCATCAAATGATACTCGCACGCCGCACTTGTGCTAAAAACCTATTCCTAGAGGAGAAGCTTTGAGACACATAGAGGCTCGACAAAAAGCACCTGCCTCCATACCTGCAGGCGGAAGCAATATCAGTTCATATCTCACTTCAGGAACCTGGGAGGCTGGTATAGATTCTGAGCAAAGTGGGAGCACAATTGGAGCTCCTGTTGCTTTAGAGAGTGTTGTTTGCTTTACTGTTGCTCTCACAGCTGTTGATGTTGTTGCAGTACCCATATTGAATCAATTTAGCTTTGCTTTTTTCCATTTGTTTGTATGATCTGAATAGGAAAATGTAAAACGCAAAATCAGAGCATACCGAGGAGAGACTAGACATACTTAGTCTTTCTCTCCCTGGCATGCTAGTTTTCAATATGCAAGGATCTTTTCTAAAAGTTATATAACATTCAATCCCCTCTCCCCAAATTATGCAAAATAGTACAGTTGGAATTCTGTGTTATATGATTTATATTTCTTTGTAAACTAGCTCTCTAAAAAAATCTTTGAAAGAGCTACAATAGGATACAGAATCTGTATAATTTTAAAGAACACTTTGTGGAGTAATTAGAAAAGGACTACCTAACTGGGAGATTGAAGTGAGCAGAGGGTGGAAACTTACTCCGTGATGGGCGGGATTCTGACACAGTACAGTGGGACCTCGACTTACGAGTGACCCGACTTACGTGTTTTTCAACTTCCGAATGACTTCCGGAAGAAAAAAAATGGCCGCCGCAACCGAATTTGTCAACTTCCGAAAGGAAGTCGCAGCCGCTTTGAATAGGATTTTTTTGACTTACGAATTTTTGAATAGGATTTTTTCGACTTACGAATTTTTTTCGCTCCATGCATTCCTATGGGGATTTGACTTACGAGTGTTTTCGACTACCGAAGATCGCGTCGGAACGCATTATCTTCGTAAGTCGAGGTCCCACTGTATATAAACACTGCTTGTTAAGCTACCCAGCTACAATTAAAAGTTCAAGCTAAAAGCCCTGTAGGCTGGTGCTGCGAGCAGGAAGAAGAATGGCCTCATCAGCATCTTGAAAGAGATGTGTTAGCATACTGACAACTGAAGATACTCCCAGGGGGGGGATAGGCATTTCCCCACTCCCCTCTCTTGGCTGTATACCACATTATCCAAGGAGGAAAACAATAGGCCTGGGCAGTGGGGAGCTGTGGGTGCGTGAATTTGGCTGGGCTGGAGAAGCTGGAGAGAGGTTTCACTCTGTCAACTGTGTTGAGTCGAAAGCTATACCTGGGGGCAGGGGTGGTCAGGAACCTTATGGGAGGCAAGATTTATTGCTATGAGTCCTTCCATTCTATGCTAAGGTTGTATATAACAAAACCACCTATACTAAGGGCACCACTGTCTCATGAATTGAAACCTGGCAAAGCTCTGGAATGTCTGGAGTCTGCCAGGGTGTCGGACTGGGCAGAGGAGGAATGGTGGAGACCGCCTCGCCATCCTGACCCTTCCAGGGAGGAGGAAGAGGAAAACAGTATATATTTACAACAGGGGTTTGTGGGAAGTAGCAGCTCAGAGGCAGATGAGGGGAAAAGCTGGGAAATCATGGGACAGCTGGGACAACACCCAGCTGAAACGATGTCATTAGAAAGCATTCCAGACCCACCATCTCCCAGAATCCAGCGAGCCTTAAAAGTAGGAGAGCAAAGAGCTCAAAGGGTAGAGGAGACGATGAGCATGCCAAATGAGGAAGTCGGAGACACAGGGGGTGGAGATTCACTTGAGACAATACTATTACCCAAGAGGCTGGGTTCTATAGCCTCTCTCTGTAAAGATTGAAATAAGAAAGGACTGTAAGAAACTTTTCCTTGTCTTTCTACTTTCCTGGGCAACCAGCTGGGAGCGTTGACAGCATCTTGACACTGGGGTGCAACACTTGTGTCAGAAGTGGGATTGCGTTTTCCGGAGAGGGAACCGTAGGCAAGGTGTGCCTCTGTTAAAATGAGAAACAGCAGCACGTCTGGAGCAAATGAAGTTGATGTTCCTGCAGCCAAGCCAGCAGGTTGAAAATGGAGCAGTTGCAAAGGAAGATTGGTGGCAAGATGGATACCGTGTACCAGGAACACCAGGAGCAAATGGAACAGCTCACAAGCATCTTTGAAGAGAAAAGGGAGAGTCCATTCAAGGAGAAGGCCCTGCCTGGTCAGATGCTACAAGGAGTGGAGATTTACCCAGAAGCAAAGCACTTAGACTGAAGGTGTGGTTGAAGAGTTCCAGGCCAGCTGGTCCAACGAAGAAACTTTTTGGTTTTGGGTTGTTTTTTTAATTAATTGCCTTTGTATTTAAAGGGGAGTGCAATAAATGTAACACAAAGTACTTTGTTTGTGACCACTGTTAAAGTTTGCATGAAAAAGTTTCACGTCTCATAAGAAATATCACTACAGTTACAGTTAACCTCTTCAATACATTTTTTTAGTTGTGTAAAAATGCCAGGAGAATGCTATACTTTGGATTACTGGATGTCCTGTCCTGAAGTAACTCTTCCTGTTTCTATCTTTAGCCTTTGGGTATTTCTTCTTCATCGATCTCTCCTCGCATCAGGTATTGATGCCTCTAGCGTTTTAATTAAATTACTTACATCAAAATTTGCTCACTAAACTCGTGTTATTAATAGGGGAATTTGAGGAGCCAACATCTTGCTGGGATGCTTTCACGACATTTGTATTTTTGATATACTGCCACATATCAAGATATAGCTTGCTATAAATCACACAGTGCTATATTCCTGCTGACCTGCTATGTTTTGGGCTGAAATCTGTTCTTCTGCCCAGGTAATACTAAGCTTTCCAAGTATAATTCGGGGGGGGGGGGGAAGCTTCTTCACATGCTAGTGAAAATGATCGCCCTTTGGCTTGGCTTGGTTGGCATCCATCAAATTAATTGGTTTTGACTGTAGGTTTGCCAGGTCAATGATGATGTAAGTTTTTGCTGAGTTCAAGCATTAATTGCAGTTCCTTTCAGAAACTTTTCCATTGGGGTGGAAAGAAAGTACACAGGAAAGGTTGTTAGGACAAAGGTTCATTTGAAAACAACTCATCCTTTCACGGGGCAAGGTCCTAATATCACTCCACTGGCATCTATGATCAGCGACTCAAGATTTAATCTCAGCAATGAACTGGGAAACTGCGCTCAGTGGGAATTGCATAATGCATTTAAATTTAAAATAACATAGAGAGTGATAGATTGCCTGTGAAGAAACTGAAAACATAAGGGTGGGTGCCAGTCTGGTGTAAATATTTTGTGATAAGGCATTTTGTTTAGAGCATGTTCAGGCTTTTTGCTCACTTGTGGAGCCTCCACACAAATCCAAGCAAGCAGGCTAAGGCCTGTTCTCCCCTACCCCACCATTACTAACTGCATTGCTGAAATATACTCAGAGTCAAGTGTGAATTTCATGCTCTTTATTCAGCTCATAGTAGCAATGAATGAATCTTTCCCCAAAATGCTATATATACATTATTTACACAATGGGCCCCATGTGATTGGCTAATTCCAGGCTACTCCTGTAGGCCAATCAGGTTGAGGATTCACTTCATCCAGGAGCCTGATTGGCTGCTCTTGCAGGCCAATCAGGTCGCTGATTCACTTCCACCTGGAGCTGGATTGGTTGGCTCCTGCGGACCAATCAGACTGCTGCATTCTGGATCCTATTGTTCTAGGACCAATCAGACTGCTGCATTTTGGATCCTATTGTTCTAGGATTCAGCTCAGTACATAACAATTGCCATTTATGAGTTGGAGGGCCAAGTCTGAAATGAGAAACCTCTATTCATGGACATTTTTAATGTGATTTGTAGCTCTGTGGAGATGGAGAGGAAAGAAGAATGCCAGCTTCAGGGCTGGCTTACTTTGCCTCTGACCCAGGGATATGTTGAGGAAATAGGAACGCTTTGGATTTCAAGAACGCCCCCGATATGCCCCTATTCAGATTTACTGGGGCTGCCTTTCAAATAACGGAGTGGAAGGGAACATTTGAACCTTGAGTCTTGCTTTTCAAAACTGACAATCAGTTGTGAACCCAATGGACAGGAAAATGGAGTCACTCCTTCCGTGAGCGTTAATTATTTCTGTTCACACTACCTCCACAAATCCTGAATAAAAATGCCCACAACTGCATCGCTGTACTAGGAAGATGCTGTTGAATGGTTGTAGTTTATTCTCCCCACCTGCCCCCCTGGGATTTAGCACACTGTATAGAATGAAAGAGGGGTACGGAGGAGACCTCGCTGATGCAGCTAAATGCGTGTTTTCATCAAAACATCATTTTATTTTAACATGAAATGAAAGCAGAATGGAAGATGATATTAGCAATGCTTGGCTACCCTGCTTGTCTGTCAGTTACAGGATACACTATTTTTTGAGAGACTCCAAGTGCCCTCTTTTTCTTTTTTTAATGCCCTTGTAATTTTCCATGTGAATTCCCTTGTTCCCCATTCCACTTGTGCCAGTTCTGTTGTTACACACACACACACACACACACACACACACACACACACCTTAATGCCAAAACAGGCTTCTAAGTGGTAGGGATGTAAAAAGGTATCACTCTCCATTCTGCACTGTATCCATCACATGCAGTGCTGTTTCCATTCTGCTGCAGTTCAGGTTCTGCAAAAAGGTTATTCACCTCATTGTTCATAGTGTAATTAATGATGTGTTTGTTACATGATTCCACACCAATGATTCCACACACATCAATAACATATTGTTTGTGTCCCAGGAAAAAAAAATATGACAGTGAATTGTGGACCGAAAAGAATTGTTGACAGTAAATACCCATCTTATTCTGTTGCTTGAATTCCATTCCTGCTTGCAGAGAAACACATCAACTGATGCAATTTCTAGTAGCATTTCAATTCTGACTGAATTCTCCAACATGCCTACTGAGCGGATGCTTTTTTTCTTCAGATGTATTTAAATTGATAATTGGGGAGGGTGAGTGAGAATTAATGTTATGGGTAGGCAAAAATTGGTCACAAACCACAGAAATTTGCCCAAAGAAGTGGCAATAACTCTCGTGGTTCCTTCCAACTCTACAGTTCTATGATCCATTCCTAAACGATTTCTCAGTTTATATTTTAACGTTTTGGTTAGATTTTTTTTATTGCATATTTTAAAATATTCTCTATCTAACAATGTTATACGATTGGTTTTCATGTTTGTAAAACACTTAGAAGTCATCTGGGCATTAAGCAGTATAGAAACAGCCAAACCAACACCAGCCACACAACAACAGTGGGAAGGCAAGTTCGTAAGGGTTCTAGCATGTGTAAGGCTGTGAGCAACAAACTGCATCTTGCGGTATGAGCCTAGAAAACCCATTAACATAACTTCTACTCAGGAATCAAAACACAATACCACAGGGAGATGTGATTCTGTCTATAACAGGCAGGAAGTGGCATTGCTGACACATGGGGAACACCTAAAAATAACCTGGGCAAACACTGCCTTGGTTGTGAAGATAACTGATGTGGTGTTAGTGAAGCGAACGACTGTATCCAGCAAATATATGTAGAAAATAGTACTATAACTACTACTACCATTACTAATACTGCTGCGTTGTTATTATTCAATTTATGAGTCGAGTAATAACAGAATATCTTTAGGTGGCCTTTTTACTGGCTGGTGTTCCATGTCGTATTCATATATATCTGAAAGACCATCTCATTCCCTACAGACCCTCTCGATCAGAAGAAGGAGCCTTCTCGGTAGTTCTGCCATCTTCAGAAGCTGGGTGGTGGGTGGCCCAGGAGAATGCAATGTGGAACTTCATCCCCTTACTATATAGCTTTTGTTCTTGGCTGAAGACCCACCTCTTTACCCTGGCTTTCAGTACATTTATGGGCATAGTTGTCAACTTTTCTCTCCCTTCCCTTGGCAGGTTAACTCAAATATTCACCTGCTCCTACTTTGGGGACTAATTGTTAACACCTGCCTGAGGGGCCCCACCCAGCGATACTTGCTTACAGAATCAATCCTTCATGATGATGATGTTATTATTATTATTAATAATAATACTATAGCTAGTTTCACAGCATTCAATACACCAGTGCAGGGGCACTCTAGTTACAGGGGTGAAAAACCTGCTTTTCCTCCAGATGTTGTTGAACTCTGACTCCTGCTATCCCCAGCTATCACACCACTCTGACTTGTTTTGTCCTCTCATAATCTAGCCAGTGTGAGTATAGAGTAGGCATAGCCAAACTCCAGCCCTCCAGATGTTTTGAGACTACAATTCCCATCATCCCTGACCACTGGTCCTATTAGCTAGGGATGATGGGAATTGTAGTTCCAAAACATCTGGAGGGCCAGAGTTTGCCTATGCCTGGTATAGAGCAAGGATGGAAACCTGTGCTCTTCCAGATGCATGGATTGCAGCATGTTGGCTGGGGCTGGTGGAAGTTGTAGTTCCCCAACCATGCCCCTAGGGCAGTGTTTCCCAACCAGTGTGCCTCCAGATGTTTTGGGACTACAACTCCCATCATCCCTCGCTAGCAATACCAGTGGTCAGGGATGATGGGAATTGTAGTCCCAAAACATCTGGAGGCACACTGGTTGGGAAACACTGCCCTAGGGGATGTTGTTGACCGCCATATCCAGGGCCAGGCAGGAATTTTTCCACTTGGCAAATTGGCACTGGCCACTTGGTTTCTGCCTGCATCATAGCAATGTCACAACTTTGTAAGGTTGGACATTAGGTAAGCCTTAGTCTTGGCTGAAGGGGAGGTTGTAGCCTCTGCCTGCCTCTCTTTGGTTAAGGGCATCCTGTTAAAGGGAGTACAAGGAGTTGCTTCTGACTGATGCCCAGATGGGGGATATGGCCATAGAATTCCTCCAGCAGGGAGCCTTTGGGGGTACCCCTATTTGATGGGTTTCCCTGGTGTGGTTTCCCCTTAATTACACTGCCAGCAGACGGGCTGAAGTTAAATAAATGGCTTCACCCAATGCCTATGCCAAAACCTCACATCTGCAACCAATAAAGTTGTGGCCAATTTGAACCAAAAACTCTATATGTTGCTGTCTGGACTGGTTATTTCATTATGTAGGGAGCGACAGGGACATGGGGCCTAGGCTTGCAAGTTGTAGTTCTCCAACTCTGGCCCTGGGGGAAAGGTTTCTTCACAAACATAAGCCAGCCATCTTTCTGGGGAAAAACCCAACACTGCAAAGACCACCGTCATGGGTGGCACATGATGCCTTTAGCATCCAAGCTATTCCATGCCCCCCCTCCAAAGCCTACATTTTAAACCAGTCCTCTTTCTCATAAACATGCTGATTTCAAAGAAAGCACCAGTTTCCTATCAGTAAATGGTTCTCTTGGAAACCTTCCAGCCATCCCTAATTCCCAGCCAAGACCTCCGGAAGATAGCTTTAAAGACTTCCCCTTTGAGCTCTCACCCTCACCCTTTAACTGCCATTAATAAAAATATTAATAGAGGGGGGAAAGCACACTAATGTCACTTTAATGGTTTGACTTTTAACTTAAGAAAGTTAGGAAATTCAAAAATAAGGCTTTCAATTAATGTTTAACTCCTAACATAAAAGCATTGATCTCCATCCTTGCAATTACAGAGGCACAGGGGGAATGGTCTGTGGACAGAGCAAAATATTAATACTAAACTTGTTTGGCTTTTGGTGGGTTTATCACAGCCTTCAAATTTAACATAATGTTTGCGCATGTTGTAAATATATGTGTTCTTGACCCAATTCTGAAAACAACCACCAGTGAAATCCTGACTGCATGAATCATTTAAAAGCTCTGCAAAATTGCTTCTCCAGAGAACTGGTTTCTATTGAAGTCTAACCACCACTCTGCTTAGTGTCTGCCTTACTTTTCGACAATATGTTGCATCATATCTGCTTGATATTTGCTCTGATTATTAACTTTATAACTCACTGTCAAGCTTCATGTTGATCTAATCCAGTGTTTTTCAACCACTGTTCCGTGGCACACTAGTGTGCCGCGAGATGTTGCCTGGTGTGCCGTGGGAAAAATGGAAAAATACTGAATAAAGTATTTTATAATTTTTCATATTTCTGTTTACTTACTATTTCATAATAAAGTAATTATAAAATACTTTCTTTGTGTTTATTTGATTCCTATTCAAGAGAATTACTTTATATATAGTCAATATAGGCACAGAGTTAAATTTTTTAACATTTTCTAATGGTGGTGTGCCTCGTGATTTTTTTCATGAAACAAGTGTGCCTTTGCCCAAAAAAGGTTGAAAAACACTGATCTAATCCAACACTTTACTGAACAAAATATAGCCTTAAATAGATCCAAAAACATTATTAACTGTGCAAAGCTTAGACTGCAAAGAGAATTGTTGTGCAGCACTCCAAAGTTGAGGGAGGCTAAAATGATGCGGCTTTTTGTTACCACACTTGCCTCTAAATACACCAGCAAATTCGTTTCCCATGTTCAGAGAATAAACTCTTCCAGTATACAAATGGTAGTGAAGTTTAGCTCAAAAGTTGTGCTATGCAACTCTGATGCAGTGCCTGTGCAGTAGGACTGACCCAATACTAGCACACAAACCAAACACACGAAAGATTAGTGTGGATAATGTTAGTATTGTTTATTAGAGGAGTGACCTTGTAGAGTACTTGTACAGCAATGGAGAAAAATCAGAGTTGTTTGTACACTACCTGTTGAAGTAAGAGTAGCGAAAACGCAGCTAAGAAGCTTCAAATCCTATATCGGACTGATTTCACTGTTTAATTCTTGAATCATCCATCTTCATGTGGATGATTAGCCACAGTTTGCCTAACTTAGTACCTATGTTTTCACAGTATCTTTTTACCTGAATCCAACATGGTCCGATGGGGACCAGCGTTTGACACCATGACATAGAGCATAAGAGCAAAACATTCAGTCTCATCTGTGTGCTTGTTATTCCTGTGCTGCTTCTGCCTTCTGAGATCACCTGTGTGCATGAACATAATTTTAGTTATTTGAACGACTGTTTTAAGGTACCCATAACATTATTTCTATCTGCAAACAAACAACAACATCCGTGAAATGCATTTTCTCAGGATCCAGTAATGGTCAATAGGAAACATCCATTATCCCACATAGTTATGGTGGGCATTTTTTATTATGAAAATGCCTCCATCAGTGCCCAGCATGGTACCCTCCATAAGGTTTGGACTACAACTCCCATCATCCCCAGCCAGCAAGGTCAATGGACAAGGATTCTGGGAGCTGAGGTCCATAACATCTGGAAGGAACCATGATGGAAACCCCTGCCATAGACAACCAGACTTTGAAAATGAATTACAGGGAATAGGCTATACTGTAATTTTCTGGTCTGATACACTTGGAAGCATTAGGCATTAAACCCGCAAGATGGGGAAAGAGCCAGAGGTTCCCCAAAGCTGCAAGTTTTCTAGGTCTGTTCTCTGGAGCAACAGAAAACAAGTGTGTAGTCCAAGAATGGATAATCTTTTTGGTTCCACAAGCCAGAATTTTATCTCATGGACCAAATCATGGACAGGGTGGAGGACACCCCCTGTCAACCATATGATGTCACAATGACGGTAACATCTATTTACTTTTTTAAAAAAGAAAGAAAGAAGACCACACAGCTGCTACTTGCATGATTATCATTGCAGCTGGTTTGCCCCTACAGCTTGCTATGGGTAGTTTGCACACATGAAGAATGTTAGCTTTATTGCTGGCACATATAAAAGAATCCTCAGCTTTTTAGAAAATCCTTCGCTTTCAGTAGTATATGTGTATAGCACAGCATGTCACAATGTTTGTACATAACCGTTGCTTCCGAGAAGTGCATGATGCCATCCTCATTGGTTATGAATACAGAAAAGGCCTGCTTATTTTAATGTAGGGCGATCAAATGTCTAAACCAGCAGGAAGAGATGGTACAGAAAAAAATATGCAAATTAAAGATGCAAGATGAAAAATGTCAAGCATGGGACTTCACTATTATCCTTGATTTAATGAAAAGCTGTGCTTGGTGAGGGCTTCTAAAATGTGGTAGCTCTTTCAGTATTTGCTAAACATTTCACACATAAATTGCTGTTTCCCCAAACTTTTGATTTATGATATAGTGGAGAAATCCAGCATTCAGCGACACCACATTATTTACAATAATATCATGGGGCATAGGGGAGTATTGACACATGATCCCTAACTGAAAGTTGGTTATACTTCACACATGCAGCTTTATGCAACCATAGTTGAATCCATGTGGGCAACCTCAAACTTGCATATTTCCAAAAGAGGTAACATGTGAAATGGAAGTTCAAGACTATACACCATGGATGGGGACACCATCGTACAGAATTTGGGCAATCACCCTTTTTGAAACCATGAAGATCATGGTGTTTATGTATGGCTATGTATGATCTGCTTCCATGGCAGTCAACTTCGTCTTGCAAAAAAAAGAAGCAGAAGCCTGACAATAGCCACACGTGGATAACACGGAAAAATAGTGGATGGTTCTTAGATAGCAGCATTATTTGAGCACTTATCTTTTGAACAAAACTGACATGAATATAGGGAGAGCAGAGATGTGCACACTGGAATGGCTCCTCTGCTGGACAATGTCCCCATTGCCTTCCGCAACGTGGACAATGACAATGTGTAGGCCAGGCATAGGCAAACTCAGCCCTTCAGATGTTTTGGGACTACAACTCCCATCATCCCTGACCACTGGTCCTGTTAGCTAAGGATGTTGGGAGTTGTAGTCCCAAAACATCTGGAGGGCCGAGTTTGCTTATGCCTGGTGTAGGCTTATCATGCCACATGGAAGGCTGATCTCTTTAGGGTTCCACATCACACAGGGAGCCTACATGAGCAGAGCAAGCTCTTTGCTGCAGACACTCCAATTCATGGAAGGTGATCGGGATGGCAACAGGTTTGGCAAATGCTTGGAATGCAGAAGGTCTTAGGTTCAATCCCTGGCATCTCCAGGTTAGGTGGGGAAAGGCCCCCCCATCTGAAACCTTGGAGAGCTACTACCAGTAAGTGTGGACAATACTGAGATGTAGCAAGGGTCTGACTCAGCATAAGACAGCTATCTATGTTCCTCTATTGCATAATCTAAGAAGTGTGAACGATCAGCTGATTATGTAGGCCTTCGCTCTGCTTGTGTGCCAATGTGTTTGGGGTGATACAAAGTGATATGAGAGTTATGTCTGTGGTATTAGGTCTACGAAGGTGGACTGGCCCATAAAAGTAATCACTCAATGTTGCAGTGATCAAGAGATAAACGTTCATTTCTGATATGATACAGACTTTGGACAGGCAGCGAATAAAGAGAAGACGCTGGAACACTTTTCTTATGTAATCTTACAGCTAGGCACCCCTAGGTGGCTCCCTAGGGCAGCACACTTTAAAACAAGCAGAACATCACATCTGTTACAGCAGCAAATGGAAGAGAAGCTCTTCTCTCAAGAATGCCTCCTCGGTGCACATATGAAGTGGAAATTAAGACTGCCAAAACAAACCAAGGTAACCTCTGTCTCCTTTTCTCTCTCACATACAAGAAGCAACTGTACCCTTTACAAACAGACCTACCAATTAAAATCAATGTAGCCACATTATAGTTGTTGTTTAAAAGCTGGAGATCTCAGCCTGATGCTATATGGAAACAAGGAAGAATCAAGTAACATAAAACATTTGGATAGTAAGCTTCCAGTTAATGAACCATGGTACAGAGACTAGTCATTTTTAGGCACTTCACAAACGGGTATGGTGCAGGTGAATAATCGAGCAGACTGGCACCAAGACACAAAGGATAGATTGTCAGGAATGGGAGCTCATCTGAATAATGCAGGTTCCTATGACTATGGGAAGAGTGCATGATGGTAGACTCAGGGTAGATTAATGAGGCTAAAAGACGGGAAGCGTATTCATTCATACACATATCAACCTGAGTATTCTTCTCGGCTAGAAGAAGCACTCTCTCTCCTCTCTATTGTGTGAATAAGGGATTGTGGGAACTGAGAACTCCACATGCTACCCTGAACACTTTATGGACATTAAAGCAGGGGGAAGAATCATGTGGCTCATACCTCTTTTCATCAAAAGCGAATCTAAGGTCCCTTCCTGGGTGCTATGTGGGTGGCGCTGTGGTCTAAACCACTGAGCCTCTTGGGCCTGCTGATCAGAAGGTCGGCGGTTCGAATCCCCGCAATGGAGTGAGCTCCCATTGCTCTGTCCCAGCTCCTGCCAACCTAGCAGTTCGAAAGAACACCAGTGCAAGTAGATTAATAGGTACTGCTGTGGCGGAAAGGTAAATGGCATTTCTGTGCACTCTGGTTTCTGTCACAGTGACCCGGAAAGCTGCCTGTGGACAAACACTGGCTCCCTTGGCCTGAAAGCGAGATGAGCGCTGAAACCCCATAGTCGCCTTTGACTGGATTTAACCGTCCAGGGGTCCTTTACCCTTTTTAAAAATCTGCTACACCTGTGTGATTTTCAGGAAAGAGTTTTCATCAGACTAACAGCATTTCTTAGTACAGTGGTACCTCGGGTTAAGAACTTAATTCGTTCTGGAGGTCTGTTCTTAACCTGAAACTGTTCTTAACCTGAGGTACCACTTTAGCTAATGGGGCCTCCCACTGCTGCCCTGCTGCCGCCGCGTGATTTCTGTTCTCATCCTGAGGTAAAGTTCTTAACCCGAGGTACTATTTCTGGGTTTGCGGATTCTGTATCCTGAAGTGTCTGTTACCCAAGGTACCACTGTATGTAGATTCCCTGGGTCAGCAGTCAACAACCTTTCTTGGACCAAATTTGGAGGAAGCACTGTGGCTGCCAGTCACAAAACAACTGCCATTGTTGGCACGGCATAGCACAACATGGCTGCTGGTGTGTGTGGCAAAATGCAAAGTTAGAGGCAGTTCAGTCCTTGCTGCTTCTCCACCCCACCCCCTCTGGCCAAATTGGTGCTTACTGTGGGAAGGCAGCTATGTCCTGCTAGTTCTGATTGTGGAGATCGCACAATATTGATACAAGCAAATACACATGCAATGATCATGTTGCTATCCTATAACAATATATTATTCCCCAATACTGGAAATAACATACCAGGTGGGCACACCACACTCTTTCTTGCTCCTGTTCATACACACTTCACATGTGCACAGCCACACATACATTTCTCCCTCCATCTCTCCCCAAATCACACACACACACGTCATAGAGTGAAGCAAGTGCTTGCTGCCGGCTCCACATGGCTGGTGGGCAACAAGCAAACCAAGATGCTGGACCACTAAGCCACCCTTGACACTTCTCCCCCACCAAACAGCCTTAAAAACCATCCAGAATGCAAGGGGTGGACTTTTTCACTCCAGAAACTGCTCTGCACTACTCTGTCATTTTAAAAATAAAATCTAAAGATATCAAATTTCACCAACCTGGTGCCCATGGGCACTAGGGTCCCTATGGGAGCCATGTTAGTGATCCCTGCTCTAGGATAATATTGCCAGAGTGTGTGTTTTTTCCTCCTAACATGAAAGTTGCAGCAAATTTTGAGATCATGCCTCATATGAAAGACCTGACCAATATTTCAAATGCAGCCTAAATACCTTCATTAGGGCTTGTGAAGTAGCTCAGGTGGACCGACACCTACCCTTTAAAAAAACACCAAGGTATCTCACTGAAACTCATATTAAAAACCCATTGCAAATGTAATTTGAAAGGTTGATCCCCGCCTCCCCCAATCCACACACCATTAAAAAGAACAATGGCTTGATTGGCAAGAATCAGTGGCATGGCCAAAAATTCATTTTTCCTTGATGGTATTCACTGATGTCTCTAAGCAAGCCTTAGCAGCACACTTAAAAAGAAGAAGAAGAAAAGCCCTGCAGTGATAAAATAGCACAGCTCTTGCCCAAGATAATGACCCAGAAGAAACAGATAACGTTGCAGCAAAAGCAGACAGCGCTATTCGTTTGTCTGCTCTGCCAGTTGTAATGAAATGTGCTATTATTACCTGATTTAGGATTATGAAGAAAACTGTTCAGGTAGTTGTGCTCCACTTCTTTTGGCAAGCTTCTCAGGTACAGAAGCAGACAAGATATTTATCTTCTGCGGCTGCAGCAACCCTCTGCCCCACAAAACAAATCCCATTTTTGTCTCGCTTCCTTCCCCCTCCCCTTTCAAAGTCGCACACAAAAGGAAATAGTATCTTTCCAGCGCCATTAGAGTGCAAGCATATGATTCAAGTGCCAAAGCAGAGGCCATAAATTCAAGATTCATTTAGTGTTGAAAGGACTCCTGGGGGCGGGAGAAGGGAGCGGGTGTGTTGTCTAGGATTGCCAAATTGAAGGCTGCAGAAGAACGACAAATGCACTGTTCACATAGAGCCGTTTGTACATTGGTAAATTGAAATATGGCAGCCACATTGTAAGGGCACATGCAGAAGGTCCCAGGATCATTTCCCAGCATCCCAGCGAAAGGGTTTTAGTTGGCAGGGACTGGGCCTCTGAGCTTTCGAGAGAGCTGCTCCAGTATATATAAGCTTTATATGCATCACTGCTTGAGCATTTCCTCCAGGTCAAGTACAAAAGTTATTAGAGGAAATGTGGGAAACTACAGTATTTTAAGCACAGAAATCTTTGAATTCATGTACTGAATTGCATTTAAGGAAGGTTGAGGGGGGGAAGAAAACACTGGCCAGTGTGGTGTAGTGGTTAAGAGCGGTAGACTCGTAATCTGGTGAACCGGGTTCGCGTCTCCGCTCCTCCACATGCAGCTGCTGGGTGACCTTGGGCTAGTCCCACTTCTTTGAAGTCTCTCAGCCCCACTCACCTCGCAGAGTGTTTGTTGTGGGGGAGGAAGGGAAAGGAGAATGTTAGCCGCTTTGAGACTCCTTCGGGTAGTGATAAAGCGGGATATCAAATCCAAACTCTTCTTCTTCTTCTTTAATAATAATAATAATAATAATAATAATAATAATAATAAAAGTTTGCTATGGGAATAACATGACCTTCCAATGAGATACATCTCCCCCCCCCCAAAAAAAAATAATCCGGAACATTTGGAAAAAGCTTTCACATGAATCTACACCCAACAACCCACCTGCTCACACATACAAACAAACCACACTGCAACCAACCAAACGCAATCAGTCAAGCATTGGACCCTCCAATCTCTCGCAATGCCAATAAAAATAAACAAATTTATAAATAAATTATCTTCCCACAGGATGCTGGCACAAAAAACCCTGCACAAACACTATGCAATAGAACAAAAGAACATTACCCCTCCCCCTCTCTTTCCCCCCAACCACATGATGTCATACCGAAAGAGTCATACCGAACATAAACTGTGAAAAAGACCCTATGAATCGAAAGTAAAGCTGCTATATTTACTTTTCCCTGTTTGTTTGTTTTGCCACAAAAGAGTCATACCGAACGTAAACTGTGAAAAAGACCCTATGAATCGAAAGTAAAACTGCTATATTTACTTTTCCCTGTTTGTTTGTTTGTTTTGCCACACAAGAAAATCTATAATAAAAGCATATATATATTAAAAACAGCATTGCAGATATTTGCACTACCTTGCACAGTTAACAGAAACATGAAGCAAGACCATAAGGATTGCTTCCAAATTATATGAATGGGGTCAGTCACCATAAGGAGATCATTATGTGGCACCTCATTCCCTGTAGCAAAAAGCCTGTGGCCTTCTAGTGGCAGACGTTTAGCACCTGTATATTTCAGAATTAAGAGAATATAAGCTTTTATCTTGGAGTTCCTTCTACAAGACTAACATGTGATGCCATTAAAACTCCACTAAATAATTGTTATGATTTACCAATTTTTAAATTTCTCCCTTTCTAAATAAAATAAAACATATATTTTGCTCTTCTCTTTCTGAATTGTTGTCCATATTTCTAATGAATACATTGTCTCTTTTTGTATGCCCTACATCGGACTTTAATCAAGATAACGTATGGCTAACAATGGGTTTTTGATTAGCAATTAGTAAGAGCTACGCACCAAAATTCTGTTTCCCCTCTTAAGAATACTGTTTTTGAAGTTCTCTTCTGTTTGCTTTCATGCATGGAAGAAGTGCATACTGTACTTTGCAATCAAGAGAACAAAAGAGAAATCAGAAAAATGTCCACCTCTGGAAGCGTGGAGATTTTATTTCTTCTTGCACTACATATATCTCTCACTGTGGTTCTGATTGATCGTTTTTTGAACCTGAGATTGACAGTACGTAGGATGGTGGTAATCACTGGGGAGAGGAACAGAGTGTTGTTACCAGAAAGTAGCTAACCTGCACAATAGAACTAAGCCTGTCATCATGGTTTGGTTATTGCTGCACTTAAAGGCGAAAAGAAAAATTCAGAAGTAGAGAATTGCATAAAATGATCTCTCTATGTGCTGCCTTTTAAATTGTGGTTTGCTGGGTCAGTTCTTCCCTGCATATGAATGGATACTCGGTTTCAGTGTTGCACTAATGCATTACTTTTGCATCTGTAATGGAAAGATAGATTGTAGACAGAGGAGGATATTTTTTTTCTCTTGTACCTGGAGGCGATACTGTTTGAGCTAGTCTACCTTATAGGTTTCCATCCCTCAGCCTCCTCCTCATGACAGGTTTAGCGTCACTTAGTGAGTTTCTCTGCCATAGTGAGCAGCCACCACTGACAAGCATTTATTTGGAGATGCTATTCTGGAGAAATGGAACCTTGTTGCAAGGATGTGGCTGAGACACAGAAATCTGTGCAATCCGCTCTAACAGAAGTCAGTTTATGAAAGGAAGGACTGTAGGGACTGGAGTGCAGTAAGGATGTCATCCATTAGGGTAGAAATTGATGTATGGACAGCTAGTTCTCTGGGTCTCGGTTATTCTGCAATAAATAAATCGCCTTCATTATCACCCCCTCTAATATCACACTCAGGTGGTGACTGCTGACAGAACTGCTATTGAAATGAAAGAGAGATTCCCATTCTTGAGCAAACCTTGAGATTTGCAAAAAATAAAAAAATAAAAATACTTGTGCATGCACACAAAGGAGAATGTGAAATTGTGGGTGTTAGTGGAATCTGACTTTGTAGTATATGACAATTTATTTATGGGGGGGGGGGTGTCACACAAAAGTTCCAGTGTGGTTTGGGCCAGAGACAGGCATCAGCTTTTAAAATTGCCCAAGATGGGTATAACAGTGGCACCATAGCTTGCCCCAAAAACATAAAGCCCAAAATTTAATGAACCCCTCTTCTTCCAATCTCTTGTCCTGCTGTCATTTTTCATTGTTGGTAGTGTTTTGAAGCACTGCAAGAGAAAGATGGCCAATAAGAAGAAGGGCAAATCTACAAAATTGGCTACAAGTCTTAATGGCCCATTATATCTGGTTTCAGGAATACTGTGCTTCTGAACTCTAGTTCCTGAAGAGTATGAGCAGAAGAGGGCAGTTGTTCTCATGCCCTGCTAGTGGGCAACCCCTGGGCATCAGATAGGTCACTGTGAGAACAGTATATAGATACTGTCAGATCCACCAGAGCTCTTACGTTCTTATGGTAACTTTAGCTCAACCATTCAATATTCTAAAGTTAAAAATAATCTACAATATACATTTTGGTCTGCTGTTGCTAACTGAGATTCTAATATTGTTCAATCTGGGAAAGCTTGTAGACTGCTACCGTAAACCATTTCCCAACTGCTAACAACTGCTGTAACTATAAAAATGTATACAATTATTACTAGTCACACAAATAAATTGTCATCTACTAAGCAAAACAATCTCCGCTCAGATAAATTTATTTACTGGAATAGTTAATTTTACCCATTGTTCACTGCCAGAAAATTATTTCCACTTTATTTAAATGGGCAGTCTTATCAGTATTATTCTGCCATGCTGTATTATCACAAGTACAGACTTGTATTTTCCTTGATTTCCTACTTATTTGACTAGTATTAAACGCTGCTTCTAAAAACAAGAACAAAAAAGCCAAAGGATCTTCTGAACTGTAATCTACTGTGCCCTTAAGCCTTAACTTTAATTGATTACTTGTGAGTGTAACAAAGAAAAGGTAGCAAAGTGGTTATCTGACTCACTCTTTCTCCATCGGTCCATCTACAGCTAGACAAATGGCACCCAACTCAGACCAAAAGTTGCACCCAACCAGTTAAACTGGACCCAGATGAGCACTGCAGTGTGCAAATGGGCATTTGCAACCAGGAGTGTATCTGCACCGGCAAGTCTTGTAGATCATTTTTGCTGGACCGGAGCAACTGTCAATATTGACAAGAAAACTCTGTATTATCATCTCAAATATGTGGCAGCTCACAGCATATGCAAGCTTTGCAGACAGCTCTATTCACCTCTATGAGAGACTGGTTTCCTGCAGAACAGAAACTCTAGCGCATCCCTGTTATCTGAGCCTCAGTTACCCACAGCTCTCATTTATCATTTCACATTAGTCTTGTCATGTCAACAGAACCTTATGTAAATAGTATTTCTTTTCATCCAAATGTATATCTTGATATACCCCAGGCAACGCAGAGAAATGAGATTGCATTGCATATTTGGATTTTATTTCTCACAACAGAGAAAACACGAGCTGGTACTGAGGAATCTGAAGCAGTAAATTTAATCACCCACTTTATTCAACATAATATTTTATATCAGGGTAAGTTATGCTAAACAGGAAAGGTGATATCTTTTATTACATCATTCCACGAGATGAAAAGTTTTCTTTATAAAAAAAAAAACCCTGAAATATTTTATGAGGCTTTAGTCCAATAGAATAAAGTGGCATTTCCCCCTGGTTTTGTATAGCTCCTTGAAAAGACTGGGCCGGGGAAAACATCCTTCTTTATCCTTCCGTAAAGCTAGTTTTTGGACTTGTAAAAGATAAAGTCATGCAGACCAGCATGTGGAATAAACAACTTGCTGGGGGGAAAGTGGCCTGGACTCTCCCTAAGCAAAATTCACTTGGGAAGACAGGCGAACTAATGCTAGTGTACTGGAAGAAGCAAAGATCACCGCAGTCGAAGCAATGATTCTTCAACATCAACTTTGTTGGACTGGTCATGTTGTGTGGATGCCTGATTATCGTCTTCCAAAGCAACTACTCTATTCCGAACTTAAAAATGGAAACCGTAATGCTGGTGGGCAACAAAAGTGGTTTAAAGACTGTCTCAAGGCAATTCTTAAAAATTGTAGAATAAACACCAACAATTGGGAAACACTTGCCTGCGAGCGCTCCAATGAGAGAACAGCCTTTACCAAAGGTGTCATGGGCTTTGAAGACACTCAAACTTAGGATGCAAGGGAGAAACATGCTAAGAGGAAAGTACGCTTGGCAAATCCACACCATGATTAACTCCTGCCTGGAAACCAACGTCCCCACTGTGGAAGAATGGGTGGATCCAGAATTGGCCTCCACAGTCACTTATGGACTCATTGTTAAAACAGCGTTTATGGAAGACAATCTTACTCATCTACGAGTGATCGCCAAAGAAAGAAGCAGCAAAATGCATATTCCAAATGTGACTGTAATCTAGCCTGTATGGAAAAGGTTCATTGCATGCAATAGCTGCCTTTCTGGAATGCCATGTCTCCAGCTGTGCAGACCAGAAACTCTGGCCTATGACAAAGGCCTCTCTGACTCTTTGTTGAACCATGGAGGTTTAGTATTGGAGCAGATTTAAAGCAAAGTATCCCTCCCTTATGGTGCTTTTCTTCTAGAAAAAAAGGGTGCCGGTACTGCATACCTTTGAGTGCCCACAGAAAAAAAAGGACTGAAAGAAAGTATACAAACATCCATCGCATTTGTGATTTCTTTCCCCATTTTAAATTCTTGGGACATGTGCAGGTTTGCATCAAGCACAAACTAAATCTTTCATTTTGACAGACTGAAGCATTGAAGACTCCTGTCCAGCAAAGGTTGAAAGCTTATTTGTTTTTGTTTTTTGTTTGCATATTTTATATTCTGAACCTTCGAAATATTTTTTTAATGACCTTTATTGGTTTTACAACTTTTACAAGTTTCACAATCATAATACATATCTGATTTCTTTTAACCTTTATGCTTTTACTCTATCGAGCTTGTACTTCCCTCCCTCCTTCTGGTTTCTCTATGTTTCCTTTTATCTTTACGCATTTGTTATATTTACATTCTATGTAAACTTAATACTATAGAGTAAAACATTCAAAATTAATGTATGTCCCCATGATGGCTAACATGCAGTTCAGGTTTTAGGGGGTACTCAGGGGTACGCAGTACCAGCACATTTTTAAAAGAAGAAAAGCACTGCTAACATGTATGAGTAAAATAGTTATTATTTTGCAAAAGCAAACTTAATACAAGAAATTATTTAAAAAGCACAAGTTCTTTAAATTAGACAGTACAATCAAACTGCTCTAAGTTGAAAATCCAACTTTTAGCAGGTTTTTGGTTTGTTTGTTTTTAAAAAAAACAAAACAACCTGGGAAAACAGGATCTGGGTTTTCATCCCAGCTACAACCTTTAGATGGAAGGGACATCACAGTGGAATGAGTGATGATTGCATAGAAGAAGATACCTGGTGATGATCTCAGTGGATTGAGTAAATTAATACACCAGAAGGAGGTCCAACAAATATTATGGGTCCTACACTGTGTAGGGGTTTAAAGGTTGATATCAGTACCTTGAATAGAGTTTGTAAACTTACTGTGAGTCAGGTGAGCTGTTTTAGCACAGGCAAGATGTGATCTGTTTGGCATGCTCCCTGTTAGGCTGCTACTGTAATATAAATAAGCAAGCAAGCAAACAAACAAACCTTACTCACAATCCCTCCCCCCCCCCTGTTTAGTTAATTCATACACATGCAGCCCAGTCCTCTGCAGGTTTACACAGAAGTAAGTCCTGTGACTTAAGTGAGCCTTGTTCCCAAATACAACTGCATACAACTGCAGCCTTAATTGCCATTCATCAAGGACTGGCTGACCCACGATTGTCACTATTTGATGTCTGAAACATCCATTGAAATCTGTGTGTGAATGGGCCATCACATTCATCCAACAGTTATCTGTGTAAGGTAATTGAACGTAGTGAAACCAAGAGATGTGAATGCATGTTTGAACTGGCAATCTGACTACAGCTCTGATCCACAGACTTCTATACTAAGCCAGAACACCCATTTATTTCATTAGGGCTTGTGCATGCAAGCAAGATTTTGAAGCCCATGATGTCTCTGTGCTCTTGCATGTCAGAGAAATTACAGTTTTTGAGTGCTCAGGAAACAGTCTTGAATATACATAATTTTACCACATTGTAACTTCTATGTCTCACTGTATTTAAACCTGCTTGCTTAAAAAGGTCTTGGCAGAGTGTATACAAAATAAATAGATGTAAAAGCAATTCAGGAACTGTATCACATTTTGTTTTTCTTCCATTTTCCTTTATTACCCACTATGTGCTCCCAAATGAAATCTACTGGTAGCTCAAAGAAATCCACCAACCGATCCTCCCTAAAATGAGTTATTTGCTTCCCTTCTGCCAGCCCCTTTTCCTGTAGGCTTCTCTCTCCCAAACCCAGTTGATTTAGAACCTGTCTGAATGAACAGACTACAGTGTCTTGCAGAGTGCAACTATGCAATGCCAGAGTAACTTATTCTAGCAGTGATTTAATCCACCCCAAATAGTATGAGTTTCATAAACGACTCGACAGGCTCATTGACATCATTCTATTCAATTCACTCCCTCTCTTTTACAATATATCTAATTGGTGCTTTGTGCTTGCATTTTGCAGACAGAACTCTTACCAGACCTGTTTCAAAACATCAGCCGATGTTTTGACCCACTTTAATGCCTTCTGAAGTGCAGTAACAAAGGTAGGTTCACCACCCAAACGAGGTGCCTGCTTAGAACAGCATTTTGTTGCTGCCTGCATTTTCTCTCATCTTATTGTTATTGTGCAGACACAACTGTTGCTTAGGAACCCAGGGAAGTAAACAACCAGGGGGCTGGGGCTGTGCAGTGGGGGGGGGTTCCTAGCTATGGGTTTCTGTGGGATGTGAAACACAAGAGCAGTCAAGTACCACATCCCTACAGTGGACATAAAAGGGGATGTCTGGACCAGCCAGTCGAAACTTCCTGTTTCTCCTAGGCTGGGACATACTTCCTCTGCATGTGACGAGAGGTGGGTGTGACCTCACCTGCCCAGGTAACAAAAGAGCAGGACTGGTCAGCCATCTCTCTCTCTCTGACCACATTCGTCGAAGAAGCAACATCTGCTTAGCCTAAGATGCTCTCTTGGCTTCAAGCCAAGAGAGGACAAAGGGGGGCTATCTCCTTATGGGATAGTTTCCAGGTGTATATTACTTTTGTAACTTAAGTCTGCCTTCTGGGATCCATTTGTGAACAGAATGTGTGAGTAAACTCTTTTTATACTTTTATAGAAGACTGTGTCGTGTCTATCTTTTTATGAGGGATTAAAGGGGAAATTACCAAATAAAACTTATTTTAGAGGCTTTAGCGAGCCTGAGCAAACGCATCCGCTATGCAAGTTTAAAAAGGGGAATATTACTCTGCTAAATTGTAGAACTTGTTAACACAAGTTGGAAAGGATATAATCAAACAATATATCCTCTCCTGCATCCCTGAACATTCCCACAGTTTCAGGGTAGAGTCTGATGTGACTGAGAAAAAGGAATGGTTGGGATTGCTCAGTCGGTAGAGCATGAGATTCTTAATCTCAGGGTAATGGGTTCAAGGCCCACATGGAGCAAAAGATTTCTGCATTGCATGGGATTGGACTAGATGACCCCCGTGTTCCCTTCCAACCCTACAGTTCTGTGATCCTCTCTGGACACTCACATTTCCCTCAACCTAGTTGACAAACTTGTACACCACATTGCAGATAGCAGCGAAGATGATTAACTGTTTATTCACAGTGGGAGGCCCCATTAGCTAAAGTGGTACCTCAGGTTAAGAAGAGTTTCAGGTTAAGAACGGACCTCCAGAATGAATTATGTTCTTAACCTGAGCTACCACTGTAACCGTCTTTATGGAAGGCAATCTTACTCGGCTAGGAGTGATCGAAGAAGAAGAAGAGGAGGAGGAAGAAGAACTATCCAACCTCCCAAAATTTCAACACCTCTTGCGATGGTTTGACCCCTTCCCGTTTTAACAGTATGAATTCCACAAATACCTTCCATATCTCCTCAAAATCATTTCTCCTGCATATTCTCCATCTTACCTTAATAGCAATACCTTCATAGTCTTCAAGGTATTAAAACTGCCCTTGGAAAGCCTTATTAGAAGCTGTTGCAGGAGAGGGACTGTGAGCAACATCAAGGCAGGGGTGTTTCTAGGACTAAGGTGTGAAACCTCCTTGCTATTTTTGCTATTGGACGCTGCAAGTTGTTTATGTATTCTTGCTATATTTATAATGCTGAAATGTGGTTTCTTGCATGTTATTATATTGTTGTTTTGCTATGTTATTATGAAATTGTTACGATGTTGTCTTTCTATGCTATAATGAAAGTGTTTTTGTAGTGTTTGTTTTCAATGCATCCCTGTTTCTTTGTTGCAAGCCACTTTGAGTGTGATTCTTTGTGTGGGGAAGTAAGCTACAAAAAAATGAGTCCCAATCTAGATGCTGCTACATCTGCCTACTTATTTCCTTACACGTTTGTTTGCCCCAATGGCATCAGGTAGCACGTCATTGCTTTAACCACTGCCTTCAACATGGCATTAAATCTTCTTATTTCTTGTGTGGCAAATGATGAAACAATCTAGCAATTAATGATCTAATATGTCTGCTCCCATGTGGTTAGGGAAACCAAATACAGAATCGTATTATACACAGTAGTTTTGATCAGTGCAGAACAGAACAAATGACACTGTTGGATAAGCAATTAACAAATCTGCTTTATTCTAGATTCAGGTAGGTAGCCGTGTTGGTCTGACACAGTCGAAATAAAAAATAAAAAATTGTCCAGTAGCACCTTATAGACCAACTAAGTTTGTTCTGATATAAGCTTTCGTGTGCATGCACACTTCTTCAGATATACTGAAGTAGAAGTCACCAGACCCTTTTATATATGCTTTATTCTAATTTGCTTTCCTCTGTTGCCATGTTTACTTTCTTACTTTTCAATAAGGTATGTAGGCTTATATTTTGCTCTTTTGTTTTTATTTTACAAAAGAGCAGTAATTATTCCTGAAAAGGGAAATCAAATAATATTTGTAAAGAGAGAAAGCAAGAGAAGACAGTTGAAAACTTTCTAATAAATAATTTTGTATGCATGGTCTCTCTATGCTCAATCCATTGTAGCTTGGAGCACAACCATATTGCTAACAGGTGCATCCACAGGTAATAGACAGTGCAATGACCTCCAGTGAAAGCAACCTCTTAGTTAAGAGGTATCATAAATAACTTTTTCTTCCCAAAAATCAAAGGCATTTTGGCAGAGGGGGGATTTAGAGCAGAGAATCAGTATGGGAGGGAAGGGGTATTGAACTCTTTCCCTACTCACTGTTACTCTGTTCCAAATGACCCCCTAAGTAACTTTAAAAAGGTCAAGGTACCCCTGACCGTTAGGTCCAGTTGCGGACAACTTTGGGGTTGCATGCTCATCTCGCTCTATAGGCCGAGGGAGCCGGCGTTTGTCCGCAGACAGCTTCCAGGTCATGTGGCCAGCATGACTAAGCCAGTTCTGGCGAAACCAGAGCAGCACACAGAAACTCTGTTTACCTTCCCACCAGAGTGGTACCTATTTATCTACTTGCACTTTCACGTGCTTTCGAACTGCTAGGTGGGCAGGAGCTGGGACTGAACAACGGGAGTGTCGCGGGGATTTGAACCGCCAACCTACTGATCGGAAAGCCCTAGGCTCAGTGGTTTAGACCACAGCACCACCCACGTCCCTCATAAGTAACTTTAGGAGTACCATATATTGAGTATCCATATCACTGCTCAAGGTTTTGCAGCAACTCACAGAGAAGCAATAGAAGGCGTCCAATTTGAGCTCTGTGAAGTCCATTGGGCACACAGTTGTTTTTTTTTGTTTTTTGTTTTAAATAATTTTTATTAATTTTAAAATTTTATAAACATAGAACATTACATTTCGGTCAGGATTCATTACTCCCCACCTCTCACCTTGGGGAGTTATTTAATCTTACCCTCCCTCTCACAGAGGTAAACCCATTCATTATTTTCCCTGACCTTAAACAAATCATTATCTGGCTTCGGCCTAACCCTATTCTCGGGTAGACCATTCTTGGTTACAAAACATAATCATAGTGACTTCCTCCGCACCTCCCCAGTGGCTGCATTAAACAAAACATACTTCTGGTTCAGGTACATAGGTATACTAAACATATCTTTAACATTATTTCAGAACATAGTTCTAACTCAAATACAATATCTTTAATTCTTATTTCACCTCATCTTCTAGTTCCAACCTCCGCGTCCTCCTCCCAAATCTTCTATAAGTTTCCTTCTGACTCCCCTTAATCTTCAGGCTCCTAACTTCGAAAGATCCTAACATAATCCTAGCTCAAAACCATGTCCGGCATAAATACTCAAAGTCCACATATATAATCAATCCCAGGTTACCCACCTACCCTGCTCAGCCCTCCCCTCGCCGTTCCCCAGTCCAAGCCCAAGTGCTTGCTTGCAGTTGGGCTCCATCATCTCTGTATCTTCTCCGCTGTTCCAGCTCCCAGTTTTTAAAGAAATTCTTCTTCTCCTTCATTGGTGTCCTCTTGCGCCGAAAAGAGTTGACTTTCGCAGATGTTGTTTTCTTAATTCTTTTCTTGGGTCCAGATATCTTGTGCCGAGAAGAAATTTTCCTGCAGCGAGGCTTGTCTTTAACTTTGGAGGGGATTTCTCCCCCTTCCATCCTTTGTGCAGCTGGGATGACATCACTGTTGTTTACGACTCCTCTCATTCTTTCAGTTTCCGCTTGGAACTCCTTTCTCAGTTCCCAGATTTTTTCAAGGACCTTCTTCCAGCCTCCTTTGTCCAAATCATCCTCCATTTTCAAAGACATAGCTATACAAAGTTCCACACCGAACCAAATCCAAAGTCAAAATCCAAATTTCCACAATAAAATCCAACAGGTCCGATTCAAATCCTCTACCTGTCAATATTGATAGTTAGTTGCCCCCCCCCCCGATCAGGGGTGTCAAAAGGATCGAATCTCTGTTGCCAGGACAAATTCCGTTACAGTTTCAACCGCATCGGTAATAAAGTTCCTGATTTAGTGCCACAATAGCAAGGGACGGACCTCCGTAAATTACATCCCTGTACTTCACCAAATTAGTCCAAATTCTTCGGTACTTTTCTAGTACTCACGTTTAAGATATCCAATCTTGTCCTTTTTCGGAGGAATCAGCGCGCTCAGATGGGAAGGGCTCGCAGCTTCAACCCGGCGGGCAATGGCGATCCGAGGAGCTCCGTCGCCCCGCGTCTCACATGGCAGCCTCTACTGTGGCCGCCGCGGGAGTTGGGGCGACGTTGAGAGCTTCTGCCGGATCCTAAGGTCCCGGGAACCAACTCCCGGGAGTTTTGGGGGCTGCGTTGCTGTCGCAAGCACCCCTTTAAGCCGGCCGGGTCGGGGAATGCCAGCAGCGGCATGTCCCCCGACCTTCCCCTCCGGCGCGCCGACCGGAAGCCCTCATTGGGCACACAGTTAATGCGGATGGAGGTGCAAGATCATTTGTTTTTAATTAAGAGAAGAAATAAATTATTTAACTGGAGACATATTTATATGTAGACTTCATTTAGTCGACTGAATTGTGAACTACTCATCCCTTAGCCAGAAATATATTAAATATGGTACGTACTGACTTGAAGTGGATTTAGGAAATCCAAGTTCATGTATTTCCTTAGTCAGGAAATTCAAAGGGAGGATATGGGCTTTCTCTCTTGGACTAACCAACCTCAAAAGGTTGTTATGAGTAAAGTTGCCATTTCAAAATTGCAAATGAAGCCGAAAACTCCTCTCCTCAGGAGGTAAGTTCAGATGTGCAAATCCAGCTCATGCTGTGGAACCAGCAAGTCGTCATTATGGGAAGCTATTCTCTCCAAATGCAGTCTACTTGCACAAGCCTCATGTGCAGAATCAATTTCCATATATAATCATGGCTGAATACAAGCAGGGTATCTCTGTGTGGTAGCTGGGGATGATGTGCCAGTTTCATGCCAACAGGCCTGATATTATCCCAATGGCCAAATGAGGAATCTCTGCAGCAATTCTGAATGAAAGCAAGGGGGGCTATTGGGTTGTTGCTTTTATTTTTATTATGTTGTTTTGTGGTTTTATATCTTGATTTTATTCTGTGAACTGCCCTGAGACCCCCGGGTATAGGGCGGTATATAAATTCAATAAATAATAATCATGGTAATAATTTCAGTAAGAGCTGCTAGTGTCACCTGCATTTACAAGGCAAAAATGATTTCACTCTATCTTTCAAACTATAGAGGAGCTGTCAGCAAAAGCAGAATCAGGTCAGGGGCAAGTGACATTAAACAGAGAGCCTCCAACCTCCTTCGTCTGCAAAATGAAATGGGAACAGAAGTCAAACATAGTTTGCTTAAAACAGTGTCTGGTTTTCCTTCTTATTTGGCTTTATGAGAGTTTGGGAAGGGTGACTCTTGTGTGCTTTGTTTGTTGCTGGGTTATTCATGTATAGGAACAAAAACAAGCTAAAAGCACTGGAATACAACAAGAGAAACTGGAAATTTCTCCTAAAGCTTTGGACAACATGAAGGGGTGGGGGTGGGGAATCACAGTTGACTAATAGGTAAGAAGAGCCTCCTCCATAATTTATATAAACCTAGGGTCTGAAGCTCTCCCAAGGTTCAAATTAAAGACATGGTGCAAATCTTTCTCTATCACTCATTGGTGCTTCAAATATTGCCACTCCAACATCCTGAGCATGGTAATCCCTGGGAGATTATGTGAACTCCATCACCTTGGAGAACTTTGTTTTCCAGGCTCCCTAATACCTGAGGAAGTGCCATTACCATAACCTGGGATAGCAGGGAGGAAAGGAGCCAGGGATGACAGCTAGCAAGATTTCATTCCGAGATGGAGAAAAACGTTTGAGGGAAATGCAACCAAGTGCTATCTATGCCTGGACAAATGTGCACACCAAAAAAGAAAATGTCAAATTATGGTGCACTTGTCCATGCACATTCATTTTACACAAATACATGCACTAAACACTTGTGAACAGCATGCAGAAAACCTTTGTTCCTGTACTTTTCCTGTACTTTTCCCTGTGCTAGCTTGCCTTCAATAGAGACACTCTATGCTACCCGAGTTAGGAAGAGAGCAGAGGGAATTGTCGCAGATCCTTTGCATCCTGGTCATCATCTGTTTGATTTACTTCCATCTGGACGTCGCTACAGGACTTTATACACAAAAACAGCCAGGTACAGGAACACTTTTTCCCCTTGTGCCATTAAATTGTTAAATTCATAGTTGTGCAGTGGAAGGGGAGGCCAGTTATAGGTGGGGTTTCTTTGCTGTGTCATTGTATTGTGAGCGGAACAGTGTTTGTATAAGGTATGTTTACATTGCAATGTAGCCGAAGCAAAATTCCAAGTATGTTGGAAAATGTACTTGGCCAATAAATTATTCCTTTCCTGTTCCTATTCCTATTCGTTTTCTGGAGCCTCCCACAGGAGGGAAGGAAGAAGCAAAAACAACAAACAGATGCTCTCAGGAAAAGATGAAGCTGTAAATCTAGTCCAAGTAGCTTACAGAGTTCCATAGGCAGAACAAAACAGCACAGGTAGGTCCCTGCCCAAAGGAACATTCAATCTAATATATATACTGAGAAAAACATCAGAGAAAGAAGAAGGAGAAGGGAGGGTAAGGATGAGGAAATCTGGTTTAATTATAACAGTACAGGCAACTGAGAGGCAGGGGAGGAAGGAAGAGGAGAGGAATGGGGAGGTACAGAGAAGAATATATGTCCTATGGGGTTTAGGCTTTGTGTCTGTTGGAAATACAAAGTAAGGGGGTCACTCAATAAGGTATATAGAAAGAAATGGGACTGAGTAAGTGTTGAAGGGAAAGATGTGACACCAAGCAGGCATTCGGGGATGGGGTTGGGCACAAGTTCTCAGCTTGCTGTTATTACTGAAGTGACAAAAGCCACCATGCACTGTACAGAATTAGAACTCTTTGATCCTGGACCACGTTTCTGGAAAGTAATTCCTGTACACAAAACAGGATTGGAGGATGCATCTTTTAAAAATAATACTGAAAGAGGGGATGTACAAAGCAAACCATTAGGTGGATTTATGGCTTCCCTTTTGAAATTATAAGCTTATTTAACACTTTGGTATGACGACGTTACAACAGAAATGGAGGTTTGGCATCTTAAGAGTTTCTCTGAACCGTTTAACAGATAGACACGCTGTCTGTGTTAGGTTATCATTTGGTGATTGCCCAGATCCTGGACATACATAGCTGCTATCAGAACTATCCCTTTTCATAAATGTAACTGCTGATTAAAAGCTGTTTGCCCCACATTTTAAATATGTGATTAATATAACAATTGGGTACATTTATTCTGAAGGGGGGGTAATCTTCAAATTTTTATGGCCCAAAAATATTTTTGTTTGAAAAATATTGCAACAGAAACTCCCCAGAGTGTCTGGGGAAAACCAACCAGATGGGCAGGGTACAAATAATAATTTTATTTATTATTATTATTATTATTATTACTCCTAAGTGTGTGCACTACAGGATGCCAGCCTCAGATCTATATGCCCATGTCTTTTGTTTTGCTCTGGGTGCCTGAGGCTCTGGGTGCCTCCATAAACTGAAGAATTGGAAAAGGCAATCAGATCATCTTTGGATGCAACACCCATTCTTTATTCCTTTTAATGAGACAAGTTCAAATGTTGCCCTACAGATGTAAAACCTTAATTAACCATGTACATAGTCTAACTGTGACACTCAGTTCTGACAATCAAGCAGCAACTTTTATTTATCAATCAATTTATTCATCATTTTAAACAATGTATCTGCTTTCTAAATTAGGCTGCTTCACTTTTTTTTCTTTGATCTGCTGTATTATTACTTAAAGCAGGAGCCTGCCACACAAAAATAGAGAATGTGAATACACTTTTTGGCATGGAATTCAGTACGGGGGCATTTTTTTCCCTGCATAATGCTTAAAGTACAACAACATTAGTTTTACAGAGTGAAGGGGGGCAACATTTTTGGAAGGAAGGTATAAATTCATTTCTGGGCTGAACCCGACCTACAAATCACACCCTAATATGTGAAGAAAGCCCTTGTACCAATTGTGTGGGGCATCTTACGCCATAGGAAGGGGGAAAACGTGCACTGTGCTTACTCCATGCCACTTTCCTACCGGTACTTCACAATTTCTGGCCACTGAAAAGAGGCTCTAAGAATATCCTTCAAATTTTAAGCTGACCTGCTCTGCTCAAACTCAGCCGAATCACCACCAAAGTGAGAGGCTCTTAGTGATGATTAAAACGAAGTCTGTCGTTTCCTTATTTAGACTCTTCAGATTAATTTATGTGTCCATGGCCCAATTATCGAAAGCACGCCCCTAGTTAAGAGCAGTTTCAGGTTAAGAACGACCTCCGGAACGAATTAAGTTCGTAACTAGAGGTACCACTGTAACTGGCATGGGATGAATACTTCAGAAGGTGTCCTCTCCTCCACCTTGCCTTAATAATTCAGACTGTATATCAAGGTTTGTTCCAATGAACTGTGTGTGTCTGCATGGAGGGCATACTTCTCCTAAACCCTTTGCTGTAATTACACAGTGATTAATCTATTTCGTCTAAAACTTAAAGTGGGGTTTTTTGGGGGGGCGGGGCGGTGAACAGTCTCAGAGGCAGAGCAGCCAGGGAGAACAAGCCACACAAGCGCAAAAACCCAGCAGGATGCTTTTAACGGAAGAAAAGGTCATCAGATCTGGAGCTGCTTCTGGTGTCATTTCCCGTGTTTGTCCCTTGGTGGAGTTGTCGAGTTAGATTTCTCCATGCCATCAAACCGCTTAAGCTATTCGCTACTTCTTTCCACCACCCCGCAACACACACACACAACACACACAAGCAAATGATCGACTATCGTGTTCACACTGCATTTAACCTTTTCCTTACAGTATCATCGTGATCCACGTGGCCCCTTCCGAAATCCTGCTTGGAGAATCTGATCTACCTGTGTATGTCGCCGCGAGAATGGTGGCTTTAAAAATGACCCACTCACCCTCCCTCCCCTCGCCGGGGAGAAAAAAAGCCCCAAACCTCGACATAGTTGCAGGTGTAAGGATGTGCGAGCGCGCGTATTCCCCCGGATCTGTTTTTCCTTTTCAAATTTTAGAGCCTAATATGATGTGTGTGTGTGTGTGTTTAAAAAAACATTGGGGACTCTTATGGAGATGTCTCGCTCCATCTAGTGTAGGAGGAGAAGACGGGAAATTGCATCAGTTAGGCTGCTTACCTTGCACACTTACTTGGGAGTATATACCATTGACTGCACCGGGGCTTACTTCTGAGTAGACATGCAGAGACCTGCACTGTAAATAAATCCGCCTACCATTTCCACCATCTCCGATGGAAAGGTATGTCGGCTGCAAAACTCAGGAACTACCCGATGAGGAAACATTGCCGAGGGTTGCCAGGAAGTTAAGGAAAAGGAAGAGACGAGGACACATGAACATGAGACCATCACCTCGCCGTGGGAATCCCGCACTTAGCGTAAAATCTGGGGCCCTCAGCTAGCCCCATTGATATTCTTGGGCATGCGAGATGGTCGCTATTCTCTGCGCTACGAGCTCCCCCGTTTGGATTCCTAAAGCGCCCAAGGAACGGGGGCTCACACGGAAGCACTGCAATGAGCGCGGAGAGCTTTTCCCAGCTCAACAGGGAGGCGATCACCGCACGATCCGGAGAGAGATCGCGCGTACCCGGGTCTCCTGCCTCTCCTTCCCTCCTCCTCCCGCAATACGTAAGCCCAGGCACGTGGCGCAAAAGCAGCGCGTCGCTGCGCGTCCGCGGTGCCCATTTCCCACGCCGCCTTCCCGCAATCTTGCCTGACAGAGAGGAAGGAAAGGAGAAGCGGGTGACCCGCCGTCCCTGGCTGGCGCTCTCCGACAGATGCGCCAACAACCGCGTGAGAAGGAGGTTGCTGCGCTCCTGCGCAAGGAAGGCATTGCAGAGCGGAGGGAGAGAAACAGAGAGGGACAGCACGCGAAGAGCGGTCCCAGAGAAGAGAACTGGGGACAAGGAGAGCGAGAGCGAGAGAGAGAGAATGAATGCGTGTGAAACAGATATTTGCCAAGGGGAGGAGGAGAGAGAGGTGGATGCACTGCAAGAGAGGAATTGTGGGAAGCGTTCTGGGGAAGACTGGAGGCAGGGAGGGAGAGTGGAGAGGTTTCCTGGAAATAGTCTGCAAAAACGGGGATACGCTGAAAGACTAGGAGAGGGGGGTAGTAGTGGGAATACTTGGAAGGATGGGGGGGGGGAGATCGCGTGCAGGGAAGGCAGTCGGCCGAAGAAAGGATGCGGAAGCTGACAAGGCTGTAGGAAAGAGCAGACGAGAGAGCCAGCGGCGGGGTGGGGAGCAGAGAGACAGAAAGAAAACCGTTGCAATGCAAGCGAGGCTGCAATTGGAAAGGGAGACGCTGTTCCTTTGGAGAGGGACGGAGCGCGTTCCCCGCCGATGAGACCGCAGTGAGGAAAGTGTGCACCAAGCAGCGCGCCTGGCCGAAGCAAGAACCGGTCCCGGTTCGCCATCGATTTCGAGGGAACTCGCATCGCTAGCTAGCAAGCCAGCCAGCCTTCTTGCAAGCCCAGTCCCAGGGCATGTTCCAATTGAGCTTGCTCTCCCTCGTTAAGGGCACTGGAAGTTTCGGAGAGGTTTCTAAAAAAAAGGGGGAGGGCATAATTAAAATGCAGCGCAGAATGGCTTGATTTCCACGGGTCGACTTATTTACCTGTCTATTTTCTAATGGAAGCCCAGGGGGGAAACGCAATGCAATGCAATGGATTGTAATGCAATACAATGCAATGCAATGTAATTGTAGCGCACTCTCTGGCAGGGCCGCCTAGTTCTTAGGGATCGCTGCTGGCACGCCTGGAGCTCCCGCAGGGGCAAGAGTCGTCCCCGCCTCCCAAGACGGCGCGGGCGCGCCCCAGCACCGAGGAGGGGCGGAGGGGAAGGCGGAGGCAGAGAGAGAGGTTTTTGACAAAGTCAAGTTGCTTGGCAAATAAAGCGGAGATTTGGTATTAATCCCACTTAACCCGCTGAGAAGCTGCCGGAGCTGCCCGCCTCCCTCTTTCCTCCTCCCTCCCTCCCCCACCGGGACTGCGGCGATGCGCACGGAGTCTGCGCCAAGTCGCCTCTTTTCTCGCTGATGCTGCAGATCTAACAAACCCAGGGTCTCCGGCGGGGTCCACGGAGGCGGGGCTTGGGCGGCTCGCCGGCCAACCAGCGAGGGCGCGAGCGAGCTCGAGCGCCCGCAGCTGTTGCCGCCGCGCCAGTCGCGCGCCAAAAGGAGGGGAGCCCCCTCTCGCCTCAGAGGAAGCGCGGAATCATGTCTGAGTCAGACATAGCGGCGGCGGCGGCGGCGGGAGCCTCCAGCCCGCCGCTGTCTCCCTTTCCAAAGCGGCTCTCCCGTTCCCCGCTCTCGCGCGCCGCACGTTCCTTCCCAGAAAACCTCCTCGCGCTCCTTCATTTTGTGAGGGAGCTGAGTCACCCGCAGAAAGGAAGCCGCTCTTGCCGGCCTCGCCGCCCGGCTCCCCTCAGAAACGAGCGAGGAACAGGTTTCTCTCCTCCTGCTGCCGCCGTTGCCTTTGCCCAGATGCCTCGGGGTCTCCTTCCCTCCCTCCCTCCCTCCGCCGGAGTGGAGAGGAGGAGGAGGAGGCCGAGTAACTCAGGGAGAAAAGGCGGGAGCAGGAGGAGGCGGCGCGCGAGCGGGCGGCGGCTCCGGTCGCCCCTCAGAAAAGAGCGGAGGCCAGCAAATGCCGCGGGCGATTAAGCACGCCAAAGTCGAGAGAAGGAGAAAGGAGGCGAGGCGGCGGGTTGCCGCGAGAAGCCGAGTGGACGGAGTTGGCGCGAAAGTTGGCTCCCCTCACGACGCGGCTACATTTTGCGGCTTGTCAGAAACGAGCGCACTCCTCACGTTGCCAACTCCGAGCTCTCTCTCTCTCTCTCTCTCACACACACACACACACGTCCCCACCACCACCACTTCCACCGCAGTCTCGGCGCCTCACAGATAGAGAGGGGGGGGGGATTCAATCTTATAAACGTGGGACAACTGTGGGAATCCTAATCTCGGGAGGATCACTGTGGGGAGAGAGGCTTGAGATCCCTCTCCCTGATCTCGCCCTAGTCGCCGCAGCCTCGTCATCTGCTTGCCTCTGTAATACAACTTCCCCCCCAAAGAAAACCAAATCCACACAGCGAAAAGTTAAAAACAAAAAGAAAGCACCCGAAGCAGACTACTCTCGGATCCACGTGATCTCACCACGCCGCTCCTTCCCTGACCCCAAGAGCTTTCCCTTTCCACCCCCCCCCCTCCACCCAGTTTGGAACGTGGGGGAGTCAAGAGCGAAGCTGACAACCCAGAGAGCGAGAAGGATGCTTTTCAAGCTCCTTTAAGCACCCATGGAAGCACTGTCCCCCCCGAATATGTGCCGGGAGGTGGCACGGCAAGGTCCGGTCGGGCCAGCTCGGGGGATCTAGGGATCGAGGGATCTCGCTGCGGGAGGCTGCTTGCCCACTTGCCGCCAGCAGCAGCAACGGCAGAGGGTAAATGCTGGGCTTTTCTGGAGTGCAGCGCTCGGCGGCGGCTCCCAACTCCTCCCCATTCTCTCTCTCTCTCTTTCTCTGCTTGCCTCTCGCTCTCAGCCTACAGTGCACAGGCGGCTCTGCTGCAGCAGCAGCAGCAGCAGGGCAGAGTCACCGAGAGAGGCTTCCTAGCAGCTTCCCAGCCACTTCGGGCAAAACTTGATACTCCGCTGCTTTTTTTCCTTTTCCCCCTCCTTCCTCCCTTTCCCGGGAAGCGTCACGCTCGCCGTGTGTGTGTATGTGTGTGTGTCAGAGGGAGGAAAGAGCCGAGCGAGCTTCCCTGCACCAAGCAGCCGCACTTGAGCGAGACGAGCCAGGAAAAGGGGGCTTTACAAACAAGCACAATTGCAGATCTCTCGCGGAGTGGCGGTCCAGGGAAACTACTGACTCGGATCGTCTCTCGTTTGCAACCCGGACTCTGCTTCGATTAAAATCAATCCTTCTCCAGCGCAGCATTTGGACATTTATTTTGGGATTGGTGCTTTTCTTATTTTTAAGAGATCTCCCTTCTTTTTCCCCTCCTCATTCCGCAGCTATGGATGTAATTCCGAATCGTCGGTGGTAATTCACGTGGGAAGAAGATCCAGTTACATCTCTTCCCTTTTCCCACCCCCTTCTGCCTCGGGTATATATCCATGAGGGGGGAGCCTTAGAATAATCGCCTTCGGGGAGACACACACACACACACAGCCGGCATCCAACCTTTGTGCTCACCTTTGAACTGGGGAGGAAAAGGGGGGTGAAGTTCAGCGCTGCTTTCGCTGCATTGGGACGGCGAGGAAGAAGCAAGGGAGCCAGCGAGAGACTGCAATCTCATTTGTGAATCGCTCTCCCTAGTGCTGCAGCCTCCGATTGCTCTAACACATGCAGTGTAAATGCAGGTAAGACGCACACGCACACCAACTGCGGATGCAAAAAACAAACTTGGGACTGTTGTATCGTGTGTGTGTGCGCGCGCGCGCGCTCGCGAGACGGGGGGAAAAGAGAAAGAGACCTATCTATGTGCATTCCCCTCCATCCTTGTTGCATTCCGGACGAACATCTCCTGCAGATTTTGTACCATGTTGTTTTGTGACCAATGACCTTGCGCAGTGTTTTTTTTTTTAAAAAAATATACAGTATATTAAAGAAGAACTCTCCTCTCTGGAGAAGGACCTGAACATTGGAGGCGATCTCTTAAAGATGGATTTATGCGCTATCCTGCCAACCAAAGGGGATTTCTTGAGAACTGATCTGTAATACAAGGCAGACGAAGCAATCCTCCCAAATATCTATACAGCTGTCGCATCACTGGAGACTGGGCATATTTTCTCCCCTCTTTATTTTGGGGCTATTTTTACTCTTCCCCCTTTCCATCTTTAGCTAAGAGGATTTGGAGGCTGCCTTGTCTTTTTCCTTTCCGCCGGACACCAGCGCTCTCTGAATGAAGCAATTTACATTCCACCCGCCCTCCCACCCCTTCGTCGGCGTGTGTATGCGGAGTGGAGGGGGGAGAGAGAAACAGAAGAGCTAATTCCACGGCGGTGGCAAACGGCTACAAAGAGGCAGGCAGGCAGGCAGAGAGGAAAGAGTGCGAATTGAACTGGACTAGAGTAAAAAAGAAGGCGGCGGGGGAGGGGTTGGTTGCATCAAATCCCTCGTTGCTGCTGCTGCTGCTCTTGCTTTTCTTGCAAACCTTGCAAAGTGATTACAGTGCCATCGGAGGGGGTGGAGGAGAAGGAGGAGGAGGAAGAGGCGGAACTCCCCCCCCCCTCCTTCATCCTATCTGCCGAGATGAATCTTTAAAAAAGCAAAATACACTTGCCCGGTGAACTGTGAGTATAGAGCCACTGCAAAAGGAAGGGGGGAACGAGAGGTGGGGAAGAGCCGCCAGCCAACCCCAGATCCCCTCCCTCCTCCTCCCCTTCACCCTTTTTTTTTTTTTTGCGCCAGATGGGATGAGACCCGAAGTTTTCTGCAGAAGCAGGAGGATTTTATAATTGATCACCAGCCTCATCACCTCCATCCTCCTCCCCCCCCCCGACAAACGCCGAGGCATCTTCTTGTTGGCTTGCCAAGGGGGGCGTTTATTGGCACGGGTGGGCAGAGGAAGGTGGTGGTGGGGTCTTTCATTGGGTGCTCAAGAAGATGTGGAAGATGCGGACGCTCCTGGGCTTTGTGCAGTGCTGCTACTGCTGCTGCTGCTTCTTGCTCTTGCTGCCGCCTCCGCTTTGGGTCAGCCTGGCGGCGGCTAAGCAAGTGCTGAGATACCGGCTGGCCGAGGAAGGACCTGCCGACATCCGCATCGGCAACGTGGCTTCGGACCTGGGCATCGTGACGGGCTCGGGCGAGGTGACGTTCAGCCTGGAGTCCGGCTCCGACTACCTGAAGATCGACAACATGACGGGCGAGCTGAGCACCACCGAGAGGCGCATCGACCGCGAGAAGCTGCCGCAGTGCCAGATGATCTTCGACGAGAACGAGTGCTTCTTGGACTTCGAGGTGTCCGTGATCGGCCCGTCGCAGAGCTGGGTGGACCTCTTCGAAGGCCGGGTCATCATCCTGGACATCAACGACAACACCCCCACCTTCCCCTCCCCCGTGCTCACCCTCACCGTCGAGGAGAACCGCCCCGTGGGCACCCTCTACCTGCTGCCCACTGCCACCGACAGGGACTTCGGGCGCAACGGCATCGAGCGCTACGAGCTGCTCCAAGAGCCCGACGGGGGCCGACGGGGCGGGGGGAGTTCGGCTTCCGCCACCTCCGACAGCGCCCTCTACCCCGGGGGCGGCAAGAGGAGGCAAGAGGCCGACGGCGGGGCCCGGAGCAGCGTGTTTGAGCTGCAGGTGGCGGACACCCCCGATGGCGAGAAGCAGCCCCAGTTGATAGTCAAAGGGGCGCTGGATCGGGAGCAGCGGGACTCGTACGAGCTGACTCTGCGGGTGCGCGACGGCGGGGATCCGGCACGCTCCTCGCAGGCCATCTTGCGAGTGCTTATCACCGACGTGAACGACAACAGCCCCCGCTTCGAGAAGAGCGTCTACGAGGCCGACCTGGCTGAGAACAGCAGCCCCGGCACCCCGATCCTGCAGCTGAGGGCGGCGGACTCCGACGTCGGGGTGAACGGCCAGATCGAGTACGTCTTCGGGGCAGCCACCGAGTCTGTGCGCCGTCTGCTACGCCTCGACGAGTCGTCGGGCTGGCTCAGCGTGCTGCACCGCATTGACCGCGAGGAAGTGAACCAGCTCCGCTTCACCGTCATGGCCAGGGACCGCGGGCAGCCCCCCAAGACGGACAAGGCCACGGTGGTGCTCAACATCCGCGACGAGAACGACAACGTGCCCACCATCGACATCCGTAAGATCGGGCGCATCCCGCTGCGCGACGGCGTGGCCAGCGTGGCCGAAGACGTCCTGGTGGACACCCCCATCGCCCTGGTGCAAGTGTCCGACCGGGATCAGGGCGAGAACGGCGTGGTGACCTGCACCGTGGTGGGCGACGTGCCTTTCCAGCTCAAGCCGGCCAGCGAGGGGGAAGGGGAGCCCCAGAACAAGCGCAAGTATTTCCTGCACACCTCGGCGCCTCTGGACTATGAGGCCGTGCGAGACTACAACGTGGTCATCGTGGCCGTGGACTCGGGCAGCCCCAGCCTGTCCAGCAACAACTCCCTGCTGGTGCGCGTCGGGGACACCAACGACAACCCGCCCGTTTTCAGCCAGGCCGTGCTGGAGGTCTCCTTCCCGGAGAACAACGCTCCCGGAGAGCGCGTGGCCACGGTGATCGCCACGGACGCCGACAGTGGCAAGAACGCCGAGATTGCCTATTCCCTGGAGCCTTCCCCGCTCTCTGCCGAGTCTCTCGGAGGCCTCTTCACCATCGACCCCGATTCAGGGGACGTGCGCGTCCAGGCCGTCCTGGATCGCGAGCAGAGGGACACCTATGAGTTCCAGGTGACGGCCCGGGACAAAGGGGTGCCGTCGCTGCAGGGCTCCACCACGGTGGTGGTGCGCGTGGCCGACCGCAACGACAACGAGCCGCGCTTCATGCAGGACGTGTTCACCTTCTACGTCAAGGAGAACCTGCAGCCCAACAGCCCAGTGGGCATGGTGACAGTGATGGACGCCGACAAGGGGCGCAACGCGCAGCTCAGCCTCTCCATACAGCCCGGCGACCAAGCGCAAGGCGCGCCGGGCATCTTCTCCATCGAGAACGACACGGGCACCATCTACTCGACGGTCTCGTTCGACCGCGAGCTGCAGACCAGCTACACCTTCAAGGTAAAGGCCGTGGATGGAGGAGAGCCGGCCCGCTCGGCCACGGCCACCGTGTCGCTGTTCGTCATGGATGAGAACGACAACGCGCCCATGGTCACGTCTCCGGCCAACAGCTCCTACACGGTGCTGCCGCCGTCCAGCAACGTGCGCTCCGTGGTGACCACGGTGCAGGCCAAAGACGCGGACGCTGGCCAGAACGCAGAGCTGAGCTATAGCATCGTGGGAGGCAACCCGTTCAAGCTGTTCGAGATCGACCCGTCGAGCGGCGTCGTGTCTCTGGTGGGCAAGCTGGCGCCCAAGCACTACGGCCTGCACCGCCTGGTGGTGCAGGTCAACGACAGCGGGCAGCCTCCGCAGTCCACCACGGCGCTGCTGCACGTCTTCGTCAACGAGAGCCTGGCCAACGCCACCGTCGTGGAGAGCCAAGTGGCGCGCAGCCTGCACACGCCGCTGGCGCACGACATCGCCGGCGACCCCAGCTACGAGTTAAGCAAGCAGCGCCTCAGCATCGTCGTGGGCGTGGTGGCCGGCATCATGACTGTGGTCCTACTCATCCTGGTGGTCGTCATGGCGCGCTACTGCCGCTCCAAGGGCAAGCACGGCGGCTACGAGGCCGGCAAGAAGGACCACGAGGACTTCTTCACGCCGCAGCAGCACGACAAGGCCAAGAAGCCCAAGAAGGACAAGAAAGGCAAGAAGCAAGGCAAGCAGCCCCTCTACAGCAGCATCGTCACGGTCGAGGCTTCCAAGCCCAATGGGCAGCGCTACGACGGCGTCAACGAGAAGCTCTCCGGGGACAGCCCCAGCATGAGCCGCTACCGCTCCGTCAACGGCGGGCCCGGCAGCCCGGATCTGGCCAGGCATTACAAATCCAGCTCGCCTTTGCCCACGGTGCAGCTGCACCCGCAGTCCCCCACCGCCGGGAAAAAACACCAGGCCGTCCAGGAACTGCCCCCGGCCAACACCTTCGTAGGCGCTGGGGACAACATCTCCATCGGCTCGGACCACTGCTCCGAGTACAGCTGTCAAGCCAGCAGCAAGTACAGCAAGCAGGTAAGGCGAATGGAGGCATGCATGGGTGGGTGGGGAGAAGGGTGGGGGGAGCTCACACCCTTTACACCCTTCATAGCCGTTCGCAGGCACAGGTTCGCCTGCTGCTCCTCTCCCACAGGCAGTCAAGCCCCAGCCCACACCTGTTTTACAACCACTCATCGCCAGAATCTACCTTTAGGATCAGGTGTATATTTTATGAATTAACATTTCCCCAACTAAGAATCACAGGAGCACTATTGCAAACAGAATTCCTGTTCCAAATGTTAAGGTGCCTTTTAGTATGAAGATCCACCCTGGTTGTGAGGATGACAGACAGCTTGTTTGAAAAGCATTAAGAGTAAACTGTTTATCTAGATGAAGGGATACTTGCACTCAGACACACCTGCTATTACTCCTCCTACACTTACACACACATGCAGCCACTTCTCTAATTTACACCTGTCCTTCCCCTCCCTTTTACAGTCACGCTCACACCTACACACAACAAGCTTCCCAGTGCCTCTCTCATACCATTAGTCTGGAATAATTATAACTCTAAAGAACCAAAGTCACTAACACTAATGCCGATTAGAAGAATGGGCATGCATTTATGGTCAAAAATCAACTTCCTTTCTCAACTTTTACATACACCAGCCTTGAGTGGATGGGATAGTTAAAGCCAAGTGTGTTAATAGTAAATGATACTTTCAGTTAAATGATTTTTAAAGGCACAGTCAGACATGCCATAGCCCCTCCCATACTTTACAGCTGTTGAAAGCTCACCACCCACCACACAACTATCTGTCCTAAGCATATTTTCCCACTGTATTACACACCACATCAAACACACGCACAGACACACACACAGCCAGAAACTTAAATCTCTGCACACACAATCCCATCTCTTGCATCTAATCCAACATACTCTCATTAAGGAATATATGTAAAGTATCATATATATATATATATATATATATATATATATATATATATATCCCAAAATATTCTGGTTCAATGATTTGGAAGAGTCATTTTGGAAAATATAGTAAGGATCACTTCATACAGAACAGAGCAATTAACATGCACTGCTGAGCAAAAAAAAAACAAAACAAAAAAAAAAAAAAAACCACCTCCTTTTGCTATTCCTGAAATACCCTGCTTATTAGTAGGCCAAGATAATTGAAGTATGAAGAGGAAACTATTAATTTCAGTTAAATGATCATCGGACTGTGCCTTCACACTGTTAAGCAGCACAAACACACACACAGTGGAATGAAAGAATTAGCAATGTAGGAAGTCAGAGATGTCTCCAGCCTTCGGTTCCACTCCACCCCCTTCCCCCCTTCTCCCATTTAGTCACACATCCAACTGGCACAGAGCCATAAATGGAGACAGACACACGATTGTGCCTACCTACAATTGCATGTGCACATGTGAGCGCACGCAAGGGGGATGGGGCGACATCACACAAGCACACAGAAACACATTCAAAGGCTGCAAAGCAGACAGGGCCAGCTGGAGTGCAAAGCAGCCCATCTACTTGCTGGGTCCAGCAGATGCTTTTGAGAAGAATCCCTGAATGAGCATGTGGATCTGAGAATTCCACTGTAGCATCCTCTGCAAGAATGCAATGGATGCTGGAGTGTGCTTCTCAATCTGTGAAACATAGATTGGGAGTGGGGGGTGGGACTCTATTGGGCTTGTGCTGCAAGTAGCTAAAAGCTCATCAACAAACACAAGAAGCCCCCCATCCCCATCCCAAGCATCAGTTAGATAGATCAGGTACAGCCACTTTGCCTACCAACAGTGAGAAAGTAAGGGTATGGACACCTCTCTGCCTTCACAACCCCGGGAGTTGCAGTCAGGTGAAGGGATTAGGTTCACTAAGGTTTCCAAGTCCAGATCCTGAGAACGCTTCCATACCTTTTGTGGATGAAACATCCTTCCAGGTGCAACTTCTTCTCACCACTTTTCATGAGGAAAGCAGCACCTGTTGAAACCACCCCCCCCCCTACTTTGTGACTCCTAACAGGTACAGGAAGCATGCCAAGACCTTGGCACTAGGAAGCCTGGGTGTGTACCCTCTTTCACATATCACCACAGAGGAAGCTACTGCCCGAAAGCAAATGAGCTCTCATCATATGCAGCCCTGCCTACAAGTAGATCGTAGCAAGTATCCTGTAGAAGGGAAAGTGAACCCCATTTCCCAACTATATTGTCACTCTATCCTCACTCACATGGGCTTGGTTAATCCCAAACAGCGTTTTTTTTGTTACAAGGTTTCGTTCACACTGTGGTTACTCTTGGAGAGGAAACTGTTGCAAGCCACTAGAGGTAGACACCCAGCCAAAAACAGGCCCCTTGAAGTCTGCTGTACTCTGACACTTTTAACATTGTCAAGGGTTAGGCAGTGAGAAAGAGAACAGTTTACAATTACAGTAGGTATGATTTTCTACATAACCAGGGTGTTTTAATCTAATAGGCCATTCAGAATTGTAGTTGTGAGGTTGGAAAGCAACTGACACTAAATAGAAATGTTAAGCACACCAATTGCAATGGGACTAATGCAATGCATGCATTAAAATAGATGCAAGGAAAGAGAGAATTCACTCTTGCTGAAACACTTTTTTCGTTTGTTTGGGAGGGATGCTAAATGCAATCAAGATTAAGATCTATCCCTTCTATCTCTTCCTTACAAACCCATAAGACGCTACTCTACATACAGCCCTACCTGTTTTGTGATACCTTCCACCAAGTGGAGTTTTGAAGTAGGTTACTACAAATGTGTGGCACCTGCACTTTAAGCTTAAAGCTTAGATGTGATGCCGGGGACTGATTCTGAATCTGCACCCCCAAAAGAGAAGCACTATTGAATTTCTCACACTGTGAACCATTCATAGGTATTTGAAAAACAAATTTCCGTGCCTTTGGTTGCGACCTTCTGTTATAGAACTGTCTATTTTGTTTTGAATTAAGGTGATTTCTCTCTGCTTTTAGCTTGTTGGGACGTTGTATGCAAAGCAAACCGTTTAACAGTTAGTGCTGTTAGAGCCAAGCTAGGGTAAATATTGTGTTATCTCAAGCTGCATAGCATCTTGTGTGGAATTCCATTATAGAGAAATGCATGCTGATGAATGCAAATACAATGCTCGGTCACAAATGCAGACACCCTGGTTAGTGTGACAAAAAGAGTGTGTGTGTTTGGTATCTCATTCTTAAATGTGCAAACTTGGTTCAAAAACCAATTTGATATTGTGGGATTTGTTAGCTGGCTTAGCTTGGACCTTTTTAATACGCAACTTGGTTTTTTGCATTATGTTGGAGACAATATGATGTATTTTGGTGGAAGCAGCTTGCATGAGCTATTTGTAATTTGTGCCGAACAAAAGCAGTTTATGTGAAGAATTTTGTGTTTTCCTCCCCACCAAATATTGAGGAGTGTATAGAAAGATGTAATTCGAAAATGTATGCAATTTTGCTTCCTACACAGAGCATTTGACCTTTATTTTGTTTTGCCACACTTCAACGTTAGTTTCTCCTAGAAAGAACATTTAACTGCAATTTGGAAATCATTGCCTGAACTTATGTTTTTCCTTACACACACACACACACACACACACTTCTACCAATGTTGAATTATGATGTGAAAGGCAATAGCCCCCCACTATTTTAGTAGCAATGATAGTAAGATATGGAGTGGTCACTAAATTAATCAGATAGTGATTGCTAAATGGTCACCTTAAAATTATTTAAAAATTGTGAGTAAAAGTACTGCTAGCTGTTAATCAGATCAGATTGTGCCAATAATTTAGTGTGTAGAAAAGTACATTGACTTGCATTATTGTGCCAAAACAATTTTGAATTAGATTTTGTTTATGCAAAATATTTAGCCAGAATATATATTTAAGATAAAGGATACTAGAGAAGGCCATTAGAGGAAAGTACATATTTCACCTCTGAAAGCCGGCAATGGGATGGAACTCTCTTTTGAGTTCTACTTTTGCTTTCTTGTGTTGACTTTAAGAGAACCCAAAAGGGAGCTCTTTATCCAGACAGTACCAGGTGGATAGTTATTTGCTTAATGAACTTTGCAGCTCCATACTAAGATTATTCTTGGTCCAATAACATTATTCACATTGTAGTTGTCGTTTTCATTGGGCAGATTCATAAAGGTATGTGCAACTCTTCAGCACACATATAACCTAGCTCTACAATGCTCTGTTCTCAAGAGTAGATACCAAGGGGAAAGTATGGTGGTTCTAGCTAGTTGCAGGTTCCTTCTGAATTCTATCCAGAGGAGTCTATCCCTTAGTTGGCACAAGTCAAAGCAGAGCTCAGTTCTGGGAAATCATCATAGTCTAAATGTCTTGACAATTTGTGCTTTACAGAGTTGGTTATCACCCAATTCTACATGACACAGAGCAGGAAAATGCCCAATAGGCATAGTAGCAATTTTAAAAATATACTTTACTGAGTGCAGTCCAATCTTGCCTTAATTGTTGGCCACCCAAATTCCATATGAAGAACTGCTGATATTCCTGATACAGAGTATAGCTTCTGAAAAAGAAACCCATTGTTTTGCAGTTTCCAAAACTTTAATGGAGTTTGAATCAGAGCTCCAGATTTCAATGCCATAGAGCATTTGAGTAAGCAGTTTACTACCAAATATCTTTAGGGCAGGTTCGATTAGCTGCCCTCCCTTATTGTAGTAAAAGTTCATCAATGCCCCTACAGTTTTCTGTGCTTTGACTTTCACTGCCTCCATATGACGCTTTCAAGAGAAGGTTTAATTAAAGAATACACTCAGGTATCTAAATGGACAAGTTTGTTCTATAGTCTTCTGATCCAAGCACCATCTATACCGAGGACTGAGGCTGCTAAAAATCACAGTCTTGGCAGGCATCCCCAAACTTCGGCCCTCCAGATGTTTTGGACTACAATTCCCATCATCCCTGACCACTGGTCCTGTTAGCTAGGGATCATGGGAGTTGTAGGCCAAAACATCTGGAGGGCCGCAGTTTGGGGATGCCTGCCTTAGAGTAATTTATAGTTTTTCTTGTTTACAGTTAAGTGCTGAACACCTCCAAGAGATTTTTGAAGCCCAATAGGAAAGGAGAGGAGCACCAAACAATATATATATAAAAATAAAAAGCCACCCATCTGACTGGGTTGCCCCAGCCACTCTGGGTGGCTTCCAGCAAATTATAAAACCACAGTAACAAATCACACATTAAATAACATTGCAGTTCTGCAATACTGAGGCATAGGGGGTGGCGGAGAACACACACACTGTGTTGTGAAGTGCAATGCAGAATAAAACAGCCATTGAAAGTCTACTTGGTTGCCTTGATTCTCAATGACATTTTCTTATCCCTCCCCCCATTTTGCATAATGAGCCTAACAGGTGGGGAGTTATATAAATAGTATGTGAACTTTGCAGTCCTCATTTGAGCACTGGTTGATTTATCAGTCACAGCTTTTACATATTCACAAATACTTAACCAGATGGCATTAATGTTCACCACCTTGTTGAAAAAGAATGTGTGCGTATGTGTTTCTAATACATCATCTATTGTCTAGGTGTATTTATCATATCCTAAGTGTGGACTTGAAGTATGGAAAAGAAAGAGACTCTTGGTTTTTTAGCTGACACTTGTATGCTTTACTCGGCTCACAAAGTAACATTTGTTTCATATAGATGATTACAACACTTATTTGACTGTAGATCAAAGGGCAATCCAAGCAGTGCTTATGTTGAAGTACCATGAATGAGATACATTAATGTAATTAGAATCAGTAATTGCTACTATTCAGTGACTGCAACATTGTTGTCAGGAAGTCCAGTCTCAGGTTACAGGACTGTATTACTTGGTGAAGACAGATGACTGCATATGTGAGATCTTTCAGTGACATCTCCCCCCTTTTTCTTCTTCTTCCTCCTCCCCCTCCTCTTCTTCTTCTTCTTCTTCTTCTTCTTCTTCTTCTTCAACAAACCAGCCTATAATTTGAGTAGCCCAACATACACATCCTTCATGATCCTAAATACATTGTCCTCAATCCAGAGAAAGTTATTTGCACTCAAGTTTTGTTTTGAAATCCATGGGATTTTGGGATTAAACCCAGAGGAAATATCCATACCCACTGCCTTAAGGAACATCTTCAGGAGAAGAATAAAAGATTCAACCCTACACAAATTGGTATGGAGTCCCTAAGACAGTTGCATGCTGTCTTTTCTATGCCTCCTTTCAGCAATTCATGCAGCCAAGCTGGTGCTAAATGCTGAATGGACCACATCAGCCAGGCCAAGATGTGGGCAGCCCAGGACCTCCATATACAATGCCCAGGTTTGCACCCCGGAAAGGTCACTAGGCAGTTTAACTTCACTCCCAGAGGTGCACTCCATTGTCTCTCGAGACAGATGGATGCCAACAACTGCGTAAACATTTCATCCTTCTAGGAGCAGCCAGAAGAGAGGGTGGCTGCTGACATATACTAGGAGACACTGACATATACTAGGATGCTGATGGGATAGGGCAGGATGGTGTTGTGGCGGGGGCTGTTTAAACGCATTGTCAAAGTCAATTCAGTCTCCCCACCAGTGTGCCCCAACCTCACAGACCTCACCTCTCCCCTACTCCCTCAGTGTCCTGCTATGCAGGAGTGCTGGTGCTGCTCAGAGGTCAGGTTTGCAACAATGCTCCTCTCCACTGGCCACCTGCATTTACACCCACCCCCACCCCAAGCCTATACACAGTATGGTGGAGAGCCAGTGTGGTGTAGTGGTTAAGAGCAGTGGACTCGTAATCTGGGGAACCGGGTTTGCGTCTCCGCTCCTCCATATGCAGCTGCTGGGTGACCTTGGGCTAGTCACACTTCTTTGAAGTCTCTCAGCCCCACTCACCTCACAGAGTGTTTGTTGTGAGAGAGGAAGGGAAAGGAGAATGTTAGCTGCTTTGAGACTCCTTCGGGTAGTGATAAAGCGGGATATCAAATCCAAACTTTTCTTCTAAATGATCACTTTAGAATGATTTTGCTTTTAGTATACTTTTCTGCAACAAAATGGTGCAATCCCTATGCAAATGTGTTTGATACCAGGATACCAGGTGCAAACTTCATCTTATTCTCGAGGGTGCTATGATTTAAATAAGTTTAGAATGCAAAATTGCACACGCTGAGCTTTGCTTGCTTGCTTGCTTGCTTGCTTGCTTTTAAGTCAGGATTGGCAAACTTCTGCTTTTTTGCTGTAACTTATCAGTAATGCAGAAGCCATTGCAATGCATGGAATTGCAGTGGAGGAAGTAGACAAATGTTTATGGTGTGCTTCATGAGTGAAATCATACACATGGCTATCAAAAGTAGGTCCCTGTAAGGCCATTAAATTCAGGCTCTGAAATTACCTAGCTGTACCGCTGAGAGTGTTGCCCCCTTCTCAGAGAAAAGAATCCCAGTGATAACTTGGGTGGAGGTGATTGGCATTGTTTGTTGTTTCATTTTGGTCTTTGTAAAATGCTCAGCCTTGTAGACTATTTGGACTCCCAAGGATCAATATAAACAGGAATTATTAAAATGTCTGTCATGTAGCAGTGGTTGCAAATTTATGCAGTGTTCTTTGTATTCCTCTTTGCTTTCATAGTTCAATAGGGTAATGAAATATACAAGGTGGCATTTTTAGTATATTACTTTCACTGCATTTATCACAAGGATTTGCAGGTGGTAACCTCCACTACTTTTGTCTGGAGAATTGACTCATCAAATTTTTTATTTGCTTATCATCCTCACCCAATTTTCTTGCCACTATACATGCAACCGTGAATGGGAAGCTATGGTCTTAATGGTTCTTTCCCCCACTTTCTCCCCCAAAATAGATGCCACCTTCCATTTCGTTAAAAAAGGCACTGTAAGGCTTTATGAACTGTATCATCTCTGCTTGGAGTGCATTGTTGCCTAGCTGTTTATTATCTTTTATGACTGACTCAGACACTTTTGCTATTTGGAAAACATCCTTCATATGGAAGGAGAATGTTATCGTGTCTGTAGAGCTGCAAAGCTTCACTTCTGTAAGAATGCAATTTGCCAAAAAGAAGAAGAAGAAGAAGAAATAAATAGAAAATTCTTTTTAGAATATGCTTGGTATGTTGTTTGGTTAGTTTATTCAGTTTATCATATACCAAGCAAACTCTTGCATGGGGAGGATACGGCTATCCTACATTCTAAAAATGTTATTGTTTATTAAGAAAGGAAAAGAGGTTTATTCCTCCATCAATATGCATTTGGAATCTCCACTGACATGAATAGGAGCTAATCTCAGCATTAGAAGGAGAATCAGTGTTCAAAAACAGAGCTAAACTTTCCAGGCATAGTATTCCTTCATGCAACATATATACATATAGCTGTGTACTGAGAATAAGAACAAAAGCAATAATTGCAAGACAGGTTCAGGCGTTTTAAAAAATTGGTCATGGCATCTGCCTTGAATAATCTTCTCAAATGCATTTAAAGTAGTAGATTTAATTTACAATGGGACTAAAGAAGGCTTGCTTCAAGGACGCAAACTTTAAGAGATTTTATGGGTGACATTGTTTGCAGAGCCACCAAAACTGAAGCCTAAGCCACCCTGGCTAGGGATACTATTTCACATTTCGGTAGGAAGAACAATGAAGTTTGCATGTGAATTTGCAGGTTTAAAGGTGCTCCCAATAAATATTAAATTGCAAAACAAGCCAAGTATTTAATTAGCGTTTTGGAGGAGTGGCATGTTTATAACTCAACTGCAACTATGGCTTTGCTGCTAACTATGTCTTTGCCTTGCTGCTCTAAGGGACAACCAAGTCTATGCTCCATGCAGCCCTTCCATGTGTGGAGGGGGTGGGATATACGAAGAGAGGAGGCTGGAAGGAGTTGTGCACACAGCAGCAGCATGTGAGGGGTGGAGAAAGAAAGTGTTTGTTTTTATTCGTTTAGGGAAAACCTGTTTAAATGGATTATTCAGAAAGATATCTAACCAGTGTACATAATAATATAATTATAAAAAATAAGCAAAACTTTAAAAATACACAAAATAATTATCAGTGAAAGAGATCATATATATCGGGGGTGGCCAACTTCCAAGAGACTGCGATCTACTCACAGAGTTAAAAACTGGCAGTGATCTACCCCCTTTTGGTGGTTCAGATCAAAGTTGTTGAGCTTCTTTAGGAAGGAGGAAAGCGACATTGATCTTTTTTTTAGGAAGGAAAGCCCTGTTTTTGGTGGTTCAGGTCATTTTAGGGGTGCAGGGCAAAGGTGTTGAGTTTTTTTTAGGGGAGCCAAAGTATTTTCGCTTCTTTGGGGGGAGCAACTGATCTACTGGTGATCTACCACAGACGTCCAGTGATCTACCGGTAGATCACGATCTACCTGTTGGACATGCCTGATATATATAATATGTCTGGGTAGGCTCACTGAAATAGTAATAAAAAAAGTTTTCAGTAGGCACCTGAAACAAAGCACAGTCAGTAGAGCATGAGGCTTCTAATCTCAGGGTCATGGACTCGTGCCTCAGGTTGGGCAAAATATTCCTGCAACGCAGGGAGTTGAACTAAATGACCCTCATGGTCCCTTCCAACTCTACAATTCTAGGATTCTAGGATTAGTGCTGCCACACTAAAACATATCTCAGTTCCTAGCAAACACGGAGTGCATGTTATCTGGCATATGTACTAACAGTGCAAGTTCCACAGACTGAAGCTGTCAAATGCGGCAAGACAATGCCTCAAATAATGTGTTGTGTAGACCAAGTGAGTTGTTAAGAAATATAGATGCTCACCGGGAGTCAGCATGTGATGAACCTTTGATGTCATCCAATAAGACCTAACTCCATCCCACTGAAATCAGTGGGGCTTAAAATAGGCTAGCTGAACATTGCCTGATTTGTGCTCAAAGTCTGGAAACTGTTTTACTATACAACTATAACAAAGTTTATGTAAATTATCCATTACTAAAAATTATGCTCAACCTGAATGCTTTTTTGTAAGCCTTGGTATGTCTTCTTACTCCTCTCTCAGTACTCCTGCTGTCTGTTGATAGTTTGGCTAGTTAATTTTATGGCAGGCGATTCTGTGACCTGAAATAAAATCTTGGCTGCTTTATCTCATAAAATGTAGTGGGGTGTTATCTCACCATACAGTTTTGTTTTGTTTTCCAAAACAACAACATGTGGCTCTTTTGCATGTGTTAGGTGTAAACTAGCAAAACCAAAGGGCAGGGGTTTATGCTGATATGGAATGTATAGCTCTGCATGTCTACTCAGATGTAAGTTCTATTGAGTTCAGTGGAACTTACTCCCAGGTAAGGAAATCCAGTATACATGCTTGATTGGGCATCAGTCCCATTTAAGCAAATGGGACTTATATCTCAATAGATATGTATAGAGAATCTAATTTAGATTGAACATTTGGATTTAGTATGCACTGATGTAAGTGCCCAGTCCTTCCAGCTATACATGGCCTGCCCTGGTCCATGTCCTGATATTTTTAGTCAACCACAAAAGCCTGGGGAGGGCAAGTGGAGAGGATTGCAGGGGTAGCATTGAGTAGCAGCCTCTCATTTATTTGTTTTATTTTTTTACATAAAAATAAAACTTCACTCTTTTAAATGGTGTACTTAAGATGCTATACTCCAGGTGATTGATTTCAGGACATTGGGTGCATGTGTACAAACACACTAATGACTTACGTCTATTGTTTTTACCCCCCCCCCCTTTCTTCTTCTTTTAATATAACCGTGTTTTGTACTGGATTGAAGTTTCCCTGAATTCTTGAATTTATTTGCAATTTCTTCTAGGCATCCTGCTTTTTTGTCTGTGTTATTTTTGTGTGGGTAGCTGGATTTTGATATTCATCAGTTTTTCTTCCATGAAATTGATGTTTGTGATAACTTCAATAGTTTCTTAGATTTTCAAATGTGTCCCGAGCCCCAGAAGCATGGAGACTCCTGGAATAGTTTTGCACTTCAATTTCTATCAGTAGGTTTGATGGTAGTCTGCTGGTTCATTTAATAAAAATTGCATTCTTATTATGGAGCATTTTACATATTTGATGCTCCTTAGATGTGATATTCTCTTTTCTTCTGGAGATGTATTTTACGTTACTTTTTATACTAGTGATATAATAATAATAATAATAATAATAATAATAATAATAATAATAATAAATACATCAGTTATATAACACTCCTGAAATGTTCGAGGTGTTTCTCATTTACCATCTCAGTAACCTTTACAAGAACCCTTCAAGGTAGTTCAGAATTATAATCCTCAAATGGTAAACTTCAGGTTCAGGCCAAAGGAATCAAATATTGCTCAAGGCTACCACATGAGCTCACATATAAGATGTGGTTTCAACCAGGGGACTTTTCAGAACATACTGTTAGCAATTACATTGCACTTGCTTTCCAATAGGTATGGGCATGGATGTCAAATTTTGTATTGTAGAACTGTATTATGACTGCATATACCAACCTTTCTTCTGATACCCTAATTAGAAAGCCATATATTGAATTGCGATGTGTTTTGCATTTTTCTCCCATGTTTGGAAAACTGAATGCTGTGATGATGCGGGTGAATTTTGTGGTGAATTATACCATAAATGTACATATTAATGTTTCAATAGGGCTGTATTTATTATGAATTTCTGCAAAAACTAGCCATAATTTCATATGTAGTTATCTATCATCAGACTGATAGATCCTTTCACATTCTTTAACAGCTGGGTGTGTAACTGTACTAAGCCAAATTATTTAGATTTAAGAAGCATGAGGCTACAATCCCTCGTATGGTTTTTGCCACTTACAACACCCATTTATTATGGTTGTTGCATCCATACTGCCTGATCCCGGTAGCTATCTGGTGTGGTGACTTCCAAGGTCTGCTGTTGGCCTCCTGGGACACATGTCTTTTCCATATAGTTCCGTAATTCCAAAGATTGTGGTTTGGCATGGGACTTGATCTTGCAACAATATAATAGCTAATGCACTGCATAATTGATGTAAGAATTATCCCTTACTTGGAAGTAAGTTCCTGAAAAAATCAATTAGCCTTTCTTCCAAATAACATGAAGTTTGAACTGGAATGTTCTAAGACTTCCAGCTGATTTCAGTGGGAGTGAAATGCTTTGGCTTAACTGAGTTGTGCATCAATTTATAACAATGGGCCCTTCTTTTCTCTGTAAAGTTAGCTTAATTCCCCCCTCATCTTTTTTGTTATATTTCTCTCTCTTTTGGAAATGGGAAAATGAAAAAGAGAGAGAGAGAGAGGACAAAGCCTTTTGGAAAGTGAATATTGTCCCCTTATTATACCACATTTTAGAGAATGGAAGCATTGCATTAGAACTTGCATTTTGTAAAGATCTGAAGTGGTATCACTAAAACTAGTCTTAATTATAATCTGTTCTAGTAAAGTAATACCTAGAAAGAATAATAAAGGCTTACTATTGTATGAAATAGCACGATGTCTCTGTTCAACTGTAGGGTTACAAGAATGACTCTGACTTTAATACAAGAGTCTGAGTGGCAGCTTAATTTCTATTGACCATATAATTTCCTTAAAGGTGACTTGCAAACTCAAAATTACACAGTTCAGGTTAGTTCACTAATATGCACCGAGTGCCCCCCCAATAACTAGCATATAAAGGGCAATCAGCATTACTGTCTAAAGCCTTTATTACCATCATCCATCAAGTCACTGTTTGTTCCTATCTTCTTCTGCCAGATTGTACTCAGATGTGCACTGCAAATCCTTGCTGTTTTCCTCAACAGAATTGTATTGTTATTCTGCATTATATTATTAGGGCACAATATTTCCTATTACCATTGACAGCTAGCAAATCTCAGATGATCCAGTGCATAGCTAGAAGCCATTGAAGCCACTTCTCCACACCTAACTCCCAGGTAAGGCACATAAGAACTGCCTTGCAGGTGTAAATCAAAGCCCACCATCATGTTTCCAACAGTAGCCAACTAGGTGCTTCTATATACTTAACAGCTGCTAATCTCTGGTGACATCCTCCATTAATCTTCATCCATTAATGTATTTCAGTTTTTTTTAAAGAAAACTTCAGGATTGAGGTTGTTAATATGGAAAGTATCAAATTCCACCTGAAGTTGCAAAATACATTCCAACCAATCAATCCAATGTTTTCCTCTCCAGCACACCTGTGGAGACAAATATCCAGATTCAAGATGCATTATGTTGGGAAACATGTGACTAAGCATAATTTTATGACTGGGTTCAAGTCTCCTGGCTTGCTGTTACTGCATCTGGCAATGTCAAAGATGACTTCCCATAGTTGAAAGTGAGCATATATCCTTCAGAAAAAACCTCCAGAAATATTCCCACCTAAATGACAATCCTATTAAGATAGAGAATGTGGACTTTACTCTATTACTGACTTCATGAACACAATCAGCAGAAATATTGTTGCTCAGAATCTAATTGGTGACACTTGATGTAAACCACCATGAGCACACAGACTGACCCTATTACGCTACCATGGATGTTGAAGTTAATTACTGACATGGGAACAGTGTAAATCACCTGCTATATTTATGTCCCCCCCTTTTTTTATTTGTTGCTGCTTTAAACACAAACAGAGAATAATTTTTGTTTCTTGCCATCTCTCTACCTTCATCAGTGGCAAGTGACACAAAACTAGATTTGTGCAAAAATGCTTCTAATGTGCCTAATTGGTTAAAATGACATGGGTTTTGTGTGTCTTAACAGCGAGAAATGATCCCCATCCCTCTCCTTTCTTAATCTGAAGGGTGGGGGGACGACTTGAACACTCAATTACTCTCTAATTACATTAGAACTGCCTTACCAGGGAGAGGAAGAGAGAGAAGTAGAATGGATTCCTTTGAAAGTATTTATTTCATTCTGAAATCATTTGTGGAAGCACGTTCGCAGGGAATAATTGCATTGGAAACTGAAAGACCTCTCTTTAACCACAGGCCACTAGATGCTCAGCCAGTGAACCTCAGCCCTGATCTTAGGTGATAACTGTCTGATAGATTTAGCCAGCTCATTCATAAGGCTTCTCTGAGGGCAGTTCACACAGCTTTGCTCCTCTTGACGGCCACTTGAAGAAAGGCTAAAGTTTGCATTGTCGCTTATGTTTACCAATAAGCTGCTGCATACTAATTTCCTTTCCTTTCCGCATTCCCCTCTTCCAGAGGTCTCTTAGTATGTTAGATTTTCTTCTAAATACAAACACACACACACACACACACTACAATACCCTGTTTTCCCTTTTTTAATACGTAGTCATAAAGTGAGCCATGGCAGGTTTTTTTTTACCTTTGTGAGAAGTAAGACGTACCCCAAAAGTAAGTCATGGTGCTGTCATTGTTCCTGTCGCCTCCTCAGCCCCTCCTGCGTGCGCAGGGGGAGCCAGCGAAGCAGTGAGAGGCACGGGGGGGGGGAATGCACCTCTTGCGGAGTTCTGCCCCGCCTGCTTAGCGCGCAGGGAGAGGTGCGCGCGGAGGGGGGAAGACGCCTCTTCCTGCCCCGCCTGTTCCCCGTGCGCAGGGAGCCAGCGAACCAGCGAGAGGCGCGGGGGGGAAACATGTCTCTTGCGGAGTTCTGCCCTGCCTGCTCAGCGCACAGGGGGAGGCTGTACCATACCATACTGACGTAATAAAAATAAGACATCCCCCGAAAATAAGCCACCCTGTGTTTTTTTGAGGAAAAAAAATTATAAGACGGTGTCTTAAAAAGGGGGAAAGACGGTAATAAAAAAACCCAACCCAACCCAATGAACCAATTAATTACAATTAATAAAGAACCAGAAGACTAATCCAACTAAAAGTCAGCCCTCAATCATCTCCTAAAAAGGCATATGCCTTTATCACTTGGAAGGTGTTGATCGTCTTTCTAAAGGCCTGGAGTGAGTTAGCCATGCAAGTCTTCCTTAGCAAAGAGTTCCCCAATGGTACCTCTGGTTGTGGACAGGATCCGTTCTGGAGGTCCATCCGGATCCCGTGGTTTTCACAACCGGAGAGACCATTTCTATGCACGCGTGTGTGGCAGAAACCTGGAAATATACTTCCGGGTTTGCCACTTACGTATCCCGAAGTTTATGTAACTGGAGGGATATGTAAGCGGAGGTACGACTGTACTACTGAAACCTACATTTACTCCTGCTGCCTATAGCAACAATGGCCTCACTATTTTCATTATTAAAATATTATTGTGAACTGAATCACAAATATATTATTGTGAACTGAATCACAAAGCAACATAAATCCAAGAGCAGGGCAAAATACAAAGGTATAAATCCTGCATTAGCAAGCACGCAGAACACCTTGAGAAGCAGTTCTGTAACATCCATTGCAATTAGGATCTCTGTTAAAAGCAGCATTGAAGAATAAGGGCTTCAATGCTCTCCTAAACAGCTGTATGGATGGGGCAAGGTGAAAGTAAAGGGGGGAAAAAAAAAAAGCTCCACAGTTCTGGAACCAGCAGGAAGACTCGATGCTTTGTTCCCATCATCTAACTGGTAGGTACTCGTGATTCTTAGCATACAGGCAGGATTATAGAGCTGAAAGCAGCAGAAGTGGACCTTGCTGCCATGAGGCTACTGTTGCAGTCCTAATCTACTGGTGTGCCAAGGAGAAAACTAGGTTAGAACTCTTGATGCTGTGCTTACTCTGTGCATGGCGTTCTTCATATGGATGCAGATTCATTTGTGGGAGTGCCCACACAAAATGGTAGTGCTCAAACACCAAAATGAGAACTGGACCCCAAAGCGGGGGCTCTGATCCTTCCATCTGGTCTTGGGAAATAACCTGGTCATCTGAGTCACTGACTCAAAATTGTTGCCTTCACTTTTCAGAGCATATTTTGCTGCATGAATAATGACTCAGGTTGAACATTTAACACAGAAATCCAGCATATTTTTTATAGGAACGCTGTGTGCTAAATTTAGAACATAATCTTTACTCGCCTCACATCAACCATATAAAACAACCGACCTCCTAAAATTTGCCAGTAACCTTCCTCGTGAATTAATGCTTCAGAAATATAAAAGGATGGGCTAAAGATTCACTCCATCAAATGTTTCTAAATGGCTTTATGTATTTGTAAGACTTTATGATCTACTATTGATGCAAATTACCAAGGATAAAAGAAAATCCATCTGTTATCAAAGAAAAAATAAATGAAATAAGTCCTAGGATTTGAAAGACTTAGCATTAGGAACTAGGAATTTGTACGTTGTGATGGGTTTATAGTAATTGACAGGATAAAAGACTTCTTTTTGTCATTCACAAAGTTATTTTTATTCAACCTAAATGGAAAATGACGACACTGCAATAGCCTCTCATGTAATATATATTATTTCAGTTAAATTTTTTTTATTTTCCTTTAGAATTACTTGATTCCTAATTTGACCTGCAACATAACTGGCTTTATTAGTTTTGCTATCATTACACTTACATGTTAATAAAATTGTCTGCAGCTAAATAAACAACATTTCATTGAAAGACATATGTATCCAATCTACAGGGTATCAGATTACTGGCGCAAGAACAGATCTAAGACTGGTGCCTTCAATCTGAAATTAATTGGACCCTGATAATGGGTTGCCTGCAGGCAATTTGTTCTCAGTATCTTGATAGAATTTCTACCCCCCACCCCCTCTCTGTTAATGATAAATCAGATGGGGCTATACTATTGTGCGGTTACTACAATGGACCTTTCTTTTTTCCAAGTGTGTGTGAAATTTCCCCCCTGTGCACCTTTAACTTCTTTCTTTAGTAACCAAAGGACACACCACACTTGGCATTTTTTAAAGAAAGAAATATTATTTTCAGCAATTGTACTGTATAAATATAAGGATTGGATCCAGAGTTCCCATAAGTGGAATAATAATAATAATAATAATAATAATAATAATAATAATAATAATTCTTGAACCCTGCCCATCTGACTGGGTTGCCCCAGCCACTTTGGGCAGCTTCCAACAGAATATAAAAGGACACAACAAAACATATAGCAATCCTTCTACAAGACATTCCCATGGGGGTGGGGGTGTCATTATTTTTTACTGATTCCTCCTGCCCCTGCAGCACCCCATGCCCCCTGAAAATATGCTGCGAAAGGTTGGGGAACTTTTTGGAACACTGTGGGACCTCAAGGGGCCACATGGGGAAATGGGATTGGTCCAAATAGACTCCCACTGCCTTCTCCCAGTGAATGCTCTTTTGGATTGCCGTCGTTTCTACAAGCGGAAAGATCCCTTCCATTCCTTGAAGACCAGGACTGAATCTTTTGCACCGATAAACAGCTGCTTAACATTTTTATGGCACTTCTGGAATACACATTGAAGCACAATCTTGTTCAACTTCAGCCTAAATCTGTGAGATGTACTCCCATTTCATGGAACATGAAACCACCATATGGATGTGAGTTTAGACATAGGTCAAAGTTAAAGTGGAGCTTGCATGCAGATCTGATCAGTCTCATACACCTAAGAAGAGTTTGGATTTGATATCCCGCTTTATCACTATCCTTTCCCTTCCTCCCCCACAACAAACACTCTGTGAGGTGAGTGAGGCTGAGAGACTTCAGAGAAGTGTGACTAGCCCAAGGTCACCCAGCAGCTGCATGTGGAGGAGCGGGGACGCAAACCCGGTTCACCAGATTATGAGTCCACTGCTCTTAACCACTACACCACACTGGCTCTCTAAATAAACTATCAGTATAATCTTCTCCTTGATTAGCATTTGCCTTCCGTTTATACTCCCCAAAGTGTTTGCAGGACATCTTCAGTCTCTTCTTTTATGGTGTCTAGCAGCCATTGCCTCTAGCACCCATTCACAAAAGCCATCTTAGACTGAGTTAGTAATGAGGATGGGTGGGGGATATTTTGTTGATATCAACCCATGCCAGGCTAGTTGTTGCTTGATCCACCTAGTTTGGCTTTTCGATTGCCACTGCTTGAGCTAGAATGCTAAAAGTCATTGGCCAAAACCCCAATCTGGGCTAAATTCAGCTTGTGGACCGACACAGTTCTAAGTTAATAGATAATTCCACTCCACCAACTCAACATGATGATTATATGAAAAGGCCCTTAAGATGTCCACAGTGAAACACAGCCATCTTTCAAAATTCACACTTCTCTGAATTTTTCAGTGCAGTCATCCAACCAGTGTTTACTAAAATGCACATATGGGGGGGGGGAGTCCATTCAAAAGAACATGCTACTGAAAATAACATACAACAATGCATTTTACTGGAAACTGCTTGCAAAAATGTGTACATTAATTAAAACAGTGTACAAATATAGGCCTATTAGGAAACATTTGCACTAAAGTACTGAAGAATGTTCATGAAGATTTTGAAAAACAGTAATTGCAAATTGCTGCAGAAATGTAGAGAACTGAGCTGAAGAATAAATTGACAGATCTTTCCATCTCCAGTCCATTGTGAACTCTTGTGACTTCTTGTTCAGCTCAGCAACAGAAGTCACAGCTGTAGAAAACAAAATTCACACACACACACACACACACACACACACACAGAGAGAGAGAGAGAGAGAGAGAGAGAGAGAGAGAGAGAGAGTTATTTCTATTCCTCTTTCTCTTTTGCTCTTGGCCTTTTTTACGTTCTTTTACTGTGTTTTGTTTTAAATTAGATAGCAAGGCCTTTGAGGCAGGGGCCATAAATAACGTTTTCCATTCCAAGATTTTTAAAGCAAGATCTTAAAGATCTTTTTAGCAAGGAAGGCCTGTATAGTTCCTAGTAAAATCAGCTCCTGTTGCTGCCTGGGGACTGAAACTGCTATTGCAATAATTAGAATAATTCCCCAAATGAGATGCTTACACAAGTATGTATTGCCAAGTGTTTGGCATAGGTGGTTTTATACGAGATCACAGGAGGCAGAAATGAATGGCAGTAGAAGAACTAGGGGAGAACGACGGCAATAAATCTTCAAATTCTTGTGTGTTCCATGTAATATTGGGTTTGCAATCCATTAGTCTTCAGTTTGATTTCAAATGTACTACAGGCCTGCAGGCAAAATTTGACAGGTTCCACTCACAAAATAAATAAACAACCATAATGTGAAAATACGTTTTCTTATCTCTCTAGCACCTACCCACAGACCTTTCTCCCAACCTGTCTTCCCCTTTGGCTCTTCCATTTGCCCTCATGTGCCTTCTCTACTCCCTTTTCTAACCCTCCTTTCCCAACCTTCCTTCATTTGGTCTACTGCCTTTTCACCTTCCTGCCTTCTGGTTTCCTAGACCCAGTAACCCTCCATTTTGCACACTCCTCTGTCTGTCTCCTAACTCTCTAGCATTTGACTAGCACAACTAATGACAGCCAGAAATGATCTAGAGGCCCGTCTCTTCCCCTCCATCTGTGACTTTAGGGTAACCTAGCCAGCCAATCACTTCTTTAGCTAACTGCATAATACCAGGTTAGAACAGGATCTGCATCTTCCCAGCTCTATGTAAGCAACACTTCACTTTTCCACTAAAGTGAGTGGGAAGTATTCACTGTCACAAATAATGAATAGCAAGAGCACCCAATCTACACTGTGAGGAAGTGATAAAAACACATGCTTATGAGTGTTTGAGATTTCACAGCTATTAATTTTGAACTTTTTGATTGCAGCCGTGTTCTACAAGAGTTGGTGCTGTGAGGGCACCAGGGCTCTGTAAGAAGCGAGAGATTATGACAACATGCATTTATCATTGTGCAGCTGGCTGCGCTTGGCCTAAGAGGTGCCCAAATGTCTTTCCCCTTCGCTTCGTTTGTAAAACCCTTAAACAATCCAAAGAATTTTTAAAATGTTGTCAGACAGTGGCTCATATACTGCACACAGACTGTTTCCTGAAGGATTCTTGCATGCATTATTAATATGAGAAATTCCTTTTTATGCTCTCGAGAGCTGTACATATGTACTTTGGAGATGTGCAAATCAACAGTATATTTTTGGCTGTAGCATTACATAATTTTGTTTTCATTATATGAGAGTGAAACACACATACACACTCCATAAAGTGTCTTTGTAGAGGGGGAGGCAGAGTGAATTGCGAGGGCTTTCTGCACGCTTGCTAGAGAATAACACCCTGAAGATCCCAGGCCCAGGGAGATTAGACTGGCCTTGACCAGAGCCAGGGCCTTTTCGGCCGTGGCCCCAGCCTGGTGGAACACTCTCTCACAAGAGTCCAGGGCCCTGCAGGATTTGACATCTTTCCGCAGGGCCTGCAAGACAGAGCTGTTCTGCCTGGCCTTTGGTCGGGGTTCAGTCTGATTCTTTTCTTTCTGTATAAGAACAAGCATTGAAGAGGCCTCCTAGCCCGCTAGGAGGTGCTGTGGGTTAAACCACAGAGCCTAAGGCTTGTCGATCAGAAGGTCGGCGGGCGGTTCGAATCCCCGCAACGGGGTGAGCTCCCGTTGCTTGGTCCCTGCTCCTGCCAACCTAGCAGTTCAAAAGCATGTCAAAGTGCAAGTAGATCAATAGGAACCGCTGCAGCGGGAAGGTAAACGGTGTTTCCGTGTGCTGCTCTGGTTCGCCAGAAGCGGCTTAGTCATGCTGGCCACATGACCTGGAAGCTGTACGCCGGCTCCCTCGGCCAATAATGCGAGATGAGCACGGCAACCCCAGAGTCAGTCACGATTGGACCTAATGGTAAGGGGTCCCTTTACCTTTAGCCTGCTCACAGGTCCTTTATAAGACCAGTGGTAACAGTTGGCCGTGGAGAATATCAACCACTCTCAATTTTAACTGTGGACTGCCTTCTGTCCAGATTTTAATTTGCTCTGAACTAATTTTAAGATGTATTTTAATTAATTGATTGCCTCTTTTTATGTTCTTTGTATACTGTGTTAGTTTTATGATGTTAGCCGCCCTGAGCCTGGCTCCGGCCGGGGAGGGCAGGGTACAAATAAATTATTATTATTATTATTATTATTATTAATTAATTAATTATAAGGTACCTCTGTATGAGCCTTCAGACATGAAACCTGCCACATTTTCCTACAGTTTAAGCATGAGGATGAGATAAAGTCAAATCTCTTCATGTGCGGCATAAGGATTTGTAGATTGTGTTGTATGGATATATATATATATGGAATCATACTGCTTTGCTTTCATACATAAATTAGGGACAGCACAGCACAGATTGCTTTAGTGTTTTGAGTAACCATTTAACATTTGGGAACTGAAAAGGGGTACAGAGAGAATAGGCCACACATCTAGGGTAGCAACAGATGTTGCCACAGCTGCATCACTAGCCTGCGTCGTTTGAGCAATACATCACCTTGGGTCGTGGGCTGGGTTTTCTACCCGTGGCAGAATCTGGGTGGTGCACAACTTGGGTGGCAATGCCATTGTGTTATATAATATGGGTGTTGCTTATGCCACTCGGCAAGGGAGAGGAGGAAACACATTTGAAAGCCTGAAGTCGCTGTTGAATAAGTCCTGAATCCTGAATTCCTGACTTCCATATGTTTATGATAATCATGCAGCTGGCTGAATTCTATGTGTATTAGCAGCTAATATTCAATCATACTTTAATACAGTGACACACAATGAAGTAAAGTGCTATTTGCTTTACTCAACATATATACAGCACAATCTTTCCCTGCATGATGGAACAACACTTGGATGTGGTGTTGCCTCTGTAGGGCTCAACAAAGCCTGATTTCTCCCCACCTTTCATTTAGTGGCTGAATGAGTAGCTTGGCCAAGAATGGAGGAAGAGATAGATTGGGGAATATGAGAGAAATACACATATCTCTCATTCCCCATCATGCTCATTGTACACCGAGCAGGAGATCAAAAAGGGGGCTCCTAACATGAACTCTGTACACAGGGAAGGATTGTGCACATACATTTTAAGATTCTTACATTCCTCATCAAACCATTTTCTATGGTAAAGCTGCTTACAGTTCCTTGTAGGGGTTCGCGCCAGTGTTGGTTTTAGCGTTTCTAGTAAATTATGGTACATTGGTAGAGGGTCTTCGACCATCATAAGGGAATCTCTTGCCCTTTTCAGTTGGTCAAACCAGAGGAGCACATTCAGCTGCTGTGCCACGTTGGCGGTCCATTTTAGTGCCGTAGGTCTTATCTGTAGATGATCATTTGTTAAGTGTACAAAGGCGTATCTGTCCAAGTCTTCAGCCAGAATCAAGGGGAGTTCTAGCGGGAAATGGTCACTCTCTACTCTCGTTGCCACCTTGAAGCTGGATATCTTTGACATCAACTCTGAGGAAATCCATATGAAGTCGATAGTAGATGCCCGTAGACCAGTCCAGTAGGTAAATTCGGCTGGGTAGTCAGACTTAACTGCCCCATTCAGCACATACATTTTAAAATTCCCTGATGGAGGAATGTTTAAGAATCCATCCCATCAAGCAATAGGAGAATTGGAACTGCATCACCTCTTCATCTCCTGTACTGAAGGACTAGTAACTTCTGGCTCCTCCTGTCATTGACATCTTTCCATTCCAGCTCATCATTATAAGAATCCCATGAACAATAGCTAGTGCCTGTGTTTACTCCCCACCTCCTCTCTCCCAATCCCTTTTCCTTTTGTGTTGTGTTTCTTATACTGTAAGGCAGAGGACAAGAACCTGTCTCACCAGTGTGGTGTAGTGGTTAAGAGCAGTGGATTCGTAATCTGGTGAACCGGGTTCGATTCCCTGTTCCTCCACATGCAGCTGCTGGGTGACCTTGGGCTAGTCACACTTCTTTGAAGTCTCTCAGCCTCACTCACCTCACAGAGTGTTTGTTGTGGGGAAGGAAGGGAAAGGAGAATGTTAGCCGCTTTGAGACTCCTTCGGGTAGTGATAAAGCGGGATATCAAATCCAAACTCCTCCTCCTCCTCCTCTTCTTCTTCTTCTTCTTCTTCTTCTTCTTCTTCTTCACCACTATGTACTTCAGAAGCCTTTGTTCGGATGGAAAGTGGGCCAAGAATGCTTTAAATATATATTATTATTTATTAAATTTGTATACCACCCTTCACCTGAAGATTACAGGGAGGTTCACAACATGAGAGCACAAAATACATATAAATAAGACGCCGCTCTGATCCTAAGACTTCTCTCTACTGTAGAAAACTGAATTACTTTCCCCCCTCCCTCTGGAAAACTTTACTGTTTGAGTTCTAATGTTTGTATCTATAAAAGAGAAGAAGAAAAAAACCACAGTTCAGCAAATTACATATATTAAACTGTTTCATCCCTTTCCCGCCAAATTGCTAGAAGCAGAGAAGGATTTTTAATCATCCCAGTATGGTAGTTTCTAGTTATTTTTTACTATCAGTCTTAAATAACCAAATAATACTTGTGGAGAATTTGTTAAGGAAGAAAAATGTTTTCCTTTATCTTATTTCCCTTTGTACCTAAAGCCCTGTACACGAAAGAAAAAAGAGAACATAGACAGGAAAACTTTACCCATATGATGCCTTTATGACACTTGCGTTCAGAAAAATGGTGGTGTGTGTGTGTGTGTGTATAGTTACATGGATAACTGTCTAAAGAAAGCTTTATAAAGATTTACAGTCCAACATGATGCATTTTTATCCAGGAATAAGTCCTCTGAGTTCAGTAGCATATTCTTTCAAGCGAAAATGTCAGGAGATTGTATTTGCGTGTTAAGACTCAGAGACCTCCCCCCTAAATAAAGACACATTTGACTCAAATTTTAGTTTTGGTTTTTGGCAGAATTTAGGCCACAACTTTATTGATTACAGCAAGTGAGTGGTTGCATAGGCTCTGGTTCGACTAGCTCCCTGCACCGTTCCAGGCAGCGCTGACCCAGAGCTCCATCATAGGTCAGCCAAGGGTGAACACCTGAGGGAGGTGAAAAGCCCGGGAACAGGCTCTGTTCACTCCCCAGATGCTCCCCTGGACTCAGGCATGGGCACAACCCCCTCACGGGGGTTGACCAAACCAAGTTGAGTCCCTGGGTTCCTTTAATGGAATACCCTTCACATAGGGATGGCGAGACCGTTCCCCCATCCCTATCACCTGAACCAGTGCCTATCCGCAACCTTACAAGTTGTGACGAATTGCTACACGGCAGGTGAAACCCAAATGACAACAGCCAATCAGCCAAGTGGGGAAAATTCCTGCCGTGCCCCTGTCCCAATGACAGACGACACACGACAGCATAGCAAGGTCAATCGCAAAATGCCCAAAAAGTAGGGAGAGGTGGGTGGGTCTTCCGATGCATGAGCCGAAAGAGGAAGCTCTGGGTCACGTGCATAGGTATATATAGGTCCCTCGATCCATTTAGACTGCACCCCATTGGCCAGATTCAACCCAGCAACGAGGGACCTACCAATCGGGTGTTGTGGCTATCCAATAGACCCACCCACACCCAGGAGGTCAGTCTCCAGGTCTCACCGCAACACGTGCCCTCTTTTAGGGAGGGCACGATTTATCATCCTGTCTAGGTTGGTCTCTGTGTACTGGGGTTTCCAAGTCTGCCTAGGGTCCATTGAGTCTGTTTCTTTGTTTTGAGGGAGATTTAGAGGTGAACGCCCACCCTCTTTTTCTTTCACAAGTTCATGGTAACCCTGCTTTCTGCATACCTCCCCCAGAACCACAAACTTCATTTTACAAAACTAGACCTCAGCATAGTTTTTGAGCATAGAGCTGTGTCAGAGCATTTAGGGAATCCAAATACCTGACTACCAATCTGCACAGCTGTGGGGGTTATTATCAGGTCAGTTCCTGCTGGGATTTTCAGAGACTGAATTTAGTATGTATTTATTAAAAGCATTTGTGGTGTGTTTGTGTGGGAGGGGTGTAAATACCAAAAATGGTGCAAAACACATCCTATACAATAAAAACATAAAACAACAATATAAACCGTAGCAGTACAGCATATGGATGTAATAGGCAGTCTGTGCCAATTTAATGGTCAGAAAGTCCTGGAATTCTTCAAGCATCTCTAGTTCTAATAAATATAGTAAAGTTCTGTTACTTCCATCTAAATGTAGCTGTCTCATATTTTCTTCTCCCCAAATATAGGTTTGTAGTTTCGGAAGCAAATGGTGCAATTCCAAAAATAGTAAGCAAAGGTGTTTGTATCGACCCACTGTCTGAACACCTGTGCAATTCTCACTTTTTATGAAGCACAAAAGAAGCATTGTGATGAAACTCCTGTTTCCCATGCCACAGTTCTCCCCAGTTTTTTTTGAGTGTATACAAAGAGAGTCTAGGACACACACACGGGGGGATATGATATGTCATTTAAGGCCTCGATGAGGAGATGTAATGATTTCAGTATGTATTTTACCTTGATTGATGTGGTTTGAAATGCATGTGCCAAGCAACATGCTAATAGAGGCTTAATTTCATTTTTGCAGCTACCTTTTTACAGGAAAGGGTTTATTAGCCTTGGAAAATATTTTTGTAAGGCAATTTACATCCTCAGTTGTGTTACTCTGCAGCCAGTTAATCATTGGCTTAACTCTAACCATATGCACCTTAACAATACTGAGTTTTTCCATGTTGTGGTCTGGCACTAGAAAACGTGTGGACTGTATGCTGAAAACCAGTTGGTTTTTTTTTAAAAAAAAAAAAAGACAAAAAGGCGTGTATAAGTGTGCTGTAACTGTATGGTTTTTTTAAAAAATTACACTCTCCAATCTTGTGAGCGAGAAGAGATGGAGATACATCAATTGGATCAGGCTTGTTCAGTGAACTTTATAGCAGTGTGGGGACTTGAACCAAGTTCTCCCCAGTCCATGTCCAATACTCCACAGAGTCTCCTTGCAATTGTTGTGATACAATTATAGTTTTATAGGTGTGTATGTGTGCACACACATGTTCATGTGTGTGAGGGTGGCGCTGTGGTCTAAACCACTGAGCATCTTGGGCTTGCCAATCAGAAGGTCGGTGGCTCGAATTCCTGCAATGGAGTGAGCTCCTGTTGCTCTGTCTCAGTTCCTGCCAACCTAGCAGTTTGAAAGCACACCAGTGCAAGTAGATAAATAGGTACTGCTGTGGCAGGAAGGTAAATGGCGTTACCGCGTGCTCTGGTTTCCATCACGGTGTTCCGTTGCACCAGAAGTGGTTTAGTCATGCTAGCCACATGACCCGGAAAGCTGCCTGTGGACGAACGCTGGCTCCCTCGGCTTGAAAGCGAGATGAGCGCTGAAACCCCATAGTCGCCTTTGACTGGATTTAACCATCCAGGGGTCCTTTACCTTTACCTTACCTTACACTCAACCAATCAGCCTCATACAAATGTTACCCTTTCCCGCTTAGGGCTTTGCCCACAGCTCTGTTTGCTACACCACTTTGCCCCGGGGAAACCCGATCTTTAGTGCAGAATCAGAACAAACACCAATTAGGTTTTCCGCAAATGGCTGTTTGCTCTGATTTAGTGCTAAACAGAGGTGCTGATTTCTGCCCTACATTGCAGGGGCTCGTCGCTCGTGTGTGACATCACACATGCGACACACACATGCAGCGTCACGTGCATCGTGAGGAGACTGTGAGGCCCAGCGGTGCCTGCCACCACCACAGGGAGGTCCAGTGATGTCCAGCTCCTCAAAGTCAGGGGGGCTCAGCCCCATCCCCACATACTTGGGGGGGGAGAGGCTGAGCTGTCCTCAGTTTCATTGAGTACCTATGGTACTAAAGAACAGGTTTCTTGGAGTAATGTGGCAGGGCAAAGGCAAAACTGCTTGGACTCGGGCAGTACTATTTTTCTAGAAAAAAAGGTGCCGGAATTCACCATGAACAACTCCTTCTCTTAAAATGGTAATGGCACCCATCTGAAAGCTGCCGAAAAATTAATAATAATTATATATATATATATATATATATATATATATATATATATATATATATATGAAAGCTGCCGAAACTCACCAGAGAAGAGCTGGAACTGAGTTCTGGCGAGTTCCCCATGAAAAAAAGAAGCCCTGGACCTGGGTCTAGAAAACATGGGGCGAGTGGAAAAAGCGTTTAGACCCATGATTTCTAGGCATGGGGAAAGCAGAAGTGTGGACAAGTCCTTAGTCTCATTCTTGTTTCTCTCCATGTGTTGATTAAGAACAGTGCAGGGGAACCTCTGGTTTGTGGTCCTAATTAGGTCAGGCATTCACCTGCCAGGTCATTTTGAACTAACCACACTCACCATCCCTGGTCCTGATATGATATATTCTATCAGATGTGAGGAATGTTTGAGCCAGTCAAAATGCACTCCTGAATCTTCCTTTGCAGCCAAATGTCAGCACTTTTTTAAAAAGCTGCCTTTTCCAGTCACCTTATATGGCTATGCTTTAGACTTCTGCTTGCGCTAAAGACTTTAGGCTGCAAACAAAGAGAATTGGGAGCACTCTCATTTTGCAGCACCAAGGATAACAGCAACATAGGTTTCCAGGCACAGAGATCACAGAAAACATATGCCGGGGGGGGGGGGGAAGTAAGCACACTTCTAGCCCCTGTACAATTTTGTTATTCTTATCTAAAACTCTGTTATTCTTGCTTGCTTTGAAATTCCTCAGATGTTTTGCTTGAGGAGGGACTTCCATATGTACTTTGAATGTAGCTCTAAGTGAAATCTGGTGGCAACCAAGGAAAATGTAGCTCTGCACACCCTCACCCAAGACTGAAACCCTTTTAGCTTGCATTTAAATTCTTTAGATGCTTCATTTCTGGATGAACCTTCCAATTTGATTTCAGCAACACAGGCTATGCATATACAGTATTACCTTCTTGAAATGCAGCAAGATCATTCTCCCCTGTTGCATTTCAAGTCCCATTCTTACATTGCTATGCAGACCAGAGAGTGGGTGGGGATGTCTTCATCCGATGCCCATTACCCGTTTTGTTTTCCCACGCCAAACTCCAGTCCACTGAAACTGGACTGCCTCATGCCCATTGTCTGTCTGAAATGCACACATCTCAGCTCAACCATGGCTTTGGTTTTCATATCACATGGAAGCTGATTTTGAGGGAAAGTACACCAGGCAGCAGTGTTTCTCACGAAGTTACAGAAGTCTTATGGTTTGCGGCAAACATCATACGTACCCAGCTTGAAACACCAGTAGCAGGAACATGATGGAGACAAACTAAGGCAGCAATGTGTACACATCCAGTGTTGTACGAAAACCCCTGCATGCAGACTTGGTTTGGGTTGAGCACTGCCAGTTTCATTTCTGTGAAAATGGTTATTTCGTGGTACTCGTGATTTACAATTACGATGTATAGACTTGAGTGGGGTGGCTTCATTGCTATGCCTCTAGGTCATATTGTAGGATGCAGGACAAAAGTAGACTGCAGACAGGGCTGAAAAGCTGCCCATGAAGGAACAGGGAGAGGAAAACAGAGTAGCAGCTCCCAAGCAAGCTGCCTTGGAGGCTAAGGAGGAGAAGGTCACAGCACACCCAAATACACCTTGCCTCTAGCTGATGCCTCATTAGGGAAGCTGTTGGGTGTGGGCACGGCTTCTCTTCCCAGACACAGAAGGCAGACAAGGGAGTGCACAAAGTCCTAACTGGTTCGTTTACTCTCTCCAACTTCTACTCCTTCCACGCTCCATAATCTCAGTGCCAGAGTTTACCAGTTTATCTCACCACTGCTCCTGAGCCCCTTGCACCCTTCATTGCAGCAGTGGTAGGAGGACTACAATCTGTTTTTACAGAGATGTCAGTGGTGTGGGTGATAGTGGCCTCAGAAGCACTGTGAACCAGCTCCAGTCTTCTCTGTGACGTGTCATCTGCCATGTTTGCTATGCTCCATGACACCTCTCTGTATGGGTTGTATGTATGTTGGGGTTTTTCTTGGCCCTCCTCTGCTGGTGCACTCCCTACTGAATCAGCCTTTCCAACAATGTATGTTCTGTGCTGTCTTGGCTTTGGGGTTTGGTTGTGCTGGCCATGGAATCACTGCATTCTCCATCTGAAAAAAAGGCAACTGTTTTCTTTATATTTTCTTATTCCATTAACACTAGAACTATAGTTTGTGGCTTGCCTTACATTCTTTATCTATTCATTCTGCACACATTTTACATTGTCGGCCATGAATTCACAGAGACAGCTCTCAGTCTTTCTTTTCCCCATCTGTAAAATGGGTACATGTCATCCAGGATGGCTTGTTCGGTGGAGCACGAGACTCTTAATCTAAATGCTTGTTTTTTAAAACGTGCACTATATATGTGTGTTTGCAACTGGGCCCATTCTCTACCACTACCCGCTCTGCAAGTGCTTTCAGACATTGCTATGTGCTTGCAATCCAGTTATATGGGTTTTATGATGAAATCCAGTTATATGGGTTTTATTATATGGGTTTTATGATGGGTTATATGATGAAAACAACGCACACATTTAGTGAACTTACAGGCAGGTGCGGAAAAGAGAATTAGATGGTGCCTGTCAGCCCTGCCCTGATTCTGACGCATAGGATTCTTTCAGACTAGTGTTGTATCTGAGGTGGAGCTTGTAGGGGTAGAGAAAACATGAGCAGGGGCTTGTCAGAACAGCCCCGTAACCTGGATTGTTTTAGGATGATTTGTGGTGGCCTGACATATCATGTATGGGTGGCATTGCTTGATGATGGGATGTGTGTAAGCACACACTGGACCTGTACAGCAATCAACAAAGCATTCCCCATGGACACATTGCCCACATTCTGCTGGTCTCTGCCTACTGAACAACTAATTTTTGACTGGCTATTGCTGATGGACTCTGGGGCTCAAACCTGCCCCACAGTCCTGAGGACTGCCTGGTGCACACAGTTACTATCTGAAGAGGGTCCCAATGAAAAGTGTTGGACAGTGTGCATATTCCATGCCCTCTTTCTCAGGTTACACTTACTCCCCTGCAGCTTTGATTATAACACAGATGGCACCATTGCCCTAATATACAGTTATTGAGCAAATACCCATGGGGAGATGGAGACTAATTTCCACAACCTGTTATCTTAATTGGTATTTAGATATGCTCATGCAAGCAGGTTCCGGGGGAGGTTATGCAGCGACATTACTGTCGGGACACTTAGCCAGATTCCAGTCGGCCTAGTATCCCATACAAAATGTTCTCATGTGCTGGCTCCTTTGTAAAGGTAAAGGGACCCCTGACCATTAGGTCCAGTCGTGTCCGACTCTGGGGTTGCGGCACTCATCTCGCTTTATTGGCCGAGAGCCGGCGTACAACTTCCGGGTCATGTGGCCAGCATGACAAAGCCGCTTCTGGCGAACCAGAGCAGCGCACGGAAATGCCGTTTACCCTCCCGCCAGAGTGGTACCTATTTATCTATTTGCACTTTGACGTACTTTGAAACTGCTAGGTGGGCAGGAGCTGGGACCAAGCAACGGGAGCTCACCCTGTCGCAGGGATTCAAACCGCCGACCTTCTGATCAGCAAGCCCTAGGCTCTGTGGTTTAACCCACAGCGCCACCTGGGTCCCTTGCTGGCTCCTTTACATGCGCCATAAACCCACCAATGATCTATAACCTAAAATGGGAAGGCAAGGAGGTGTGCAAATATCGTACACAAAAGGGCAAGTGCATGGATTAAGACTCCTTGAGAAGGGATGCTGAACCCTGTGGCAGGATCTGCATAGGCAAGGAATATTAATATGTTCCACATTTTATATTGAGTGACCCTAAGATCTATGATTTAGTGCTAAGCTGGGCATATAGGAAAGTGGTGCCCATAAAAAAACAAAGAGATATCACCATTTAAGATGTTGGGCACCATTATTTCATTCTGCCAGCTGAAGCTGACTCCACTGACATCCCCAGACATCCATTTGGACACATTGGCATAACTCAGGGTAGGAATCAACTTGCAGGCCTTGCGCTAGATGAATTTCTATAATATTTGTGCAAGAGAGTGAGCCACACCCAGTTCTATTTTTGTAGAAAAAGAGGTGCCGGAACTCACTATGAATGCCTTCCTTGTTCTCTTATAATGGCAATGGCGCCTACCTGAGAGGTGCCGGAACTGAGTTCCGGCGAGTTCCGGCTGGAAAAAGAAACCCTGGACACCCACTTTTATGGCAACCAATTTTGATCTGGCTGCACCTGTTCTGAATGGAAGCATCCTCAGTTACACACATGCACCCGTTGTGATATGAAGAGATAGCCCATGACTACACTGAAAGTAGGGTTCATGCTATTAAGCTGCTTCTATACATCACGGAGAAGACTGAGAACTCAAGGGCTCTATTTAAACTTTGAAACTAAGTCTCTTCACTTCAGTTGTTGGAAGGTTCAGCTTGGCTCAAGATGCCACTGGGTCCCGCCAATTGCCTAAAGTTGTTACTAAATAAAGTATCGCTCACGAGCTATCAGCAGGCACCGTCTGTGTTGGGTGAAGTTCAGGAAAAAAGCTGGCATTATTAAACAAAAAACCTAAAAGGTTCTTGTTCACATCTTGAGGCTAGGGTTGAAATTCCCCCTTGCAGTAATCTAATAAAAATGCATTAAGTTTAGTGGTGGGAACTTTGGAAAGGTTTTTCTTAACCTCTTGATGTTAGGAATCCTCATTAAAATGTGCTAATGTAGATATGAAAGCTCGGAGGAGGCCCATGTCAAGGGATAAAATACCACAGCTGTGAATAACACAGCTTGGTGCTTGTTTAAAATCGCAGAGAAAGTGGAGGTACTGTACATTCTTATATCTTTATAAGATATAAAAATAATCTGAAGGCTAGTTTGTGCGATGTTTGGATACCTCAGGTACAGCTGAAGGCAACAGGCTTAATGCTTCTTCTTTTTTAATGGCCAGTATATTTGGTCCGGTGAAGAAGAAGATTATGGTGTGAAGGAAACCAAGGCTTGAAACTGGAAGCTTCATTTTATTTTTGGTGGGTGGGCTTTATCCTCCATGGCTACCCAGAACTGTCCTCGCTCAGATCCTTCTTCACATGCAGATGGGGGAAAGAGGCAGGTAATGTCAGCTGTTGTGATTGACAAGCAATAGAAGGTCACTGGATTGGCCAGGAAGAAGAAGAAGAGTTTGGATTTGATATCCCGCTTTATCACTACCCGAAGGAGCCTCAAAGTGGCTAACATTCTCCCCCACAACAAACACTCTGTGAGGTGAGTGGGGCTGAGAGACTTCAAAGAAGTGTGACTAGCCCAAGGTCACCCAGCAGCTGCATGTGGAGGAGCGGGGAAGCAAACCCGGTTCACCAGATTACGAGTCTACCACTCCTAACCACTACACCACACTGGCTCTCAGGAATGGTGTAAAATCTAGGAGCTTGGCCTGAAATTTCATGTGATGAGGAAACTATTTGTAATAAAGCAAGCAAACATGGCTATTTCCAGTATTAACATTAACATTAATAATATTAATTCACTTTATTTGTTGCCTGAAAGAAAATGTCTCTGGGCAACTTACATACACAACTGAAAACAACCATCAAGTTTAACAATAAAATAACAATAACCCTAAAAATATATAGCACAGAAACAATGACAACCATGGTGATCATAATGTCATAATTCCCTCAAGCACCTGGGAGAGATTGTGAATTCAGGAGGCTTCCTGTTGTCCCCGCCTGACCTTGACATAACACTGCTGTTGACTATCTAATTCTAATACTATTAGCCAGACCTATCTGAATGCTTAGAATTGATTCAAGAAGCTAGGATTGGGTTTTATTTGTTGGGGTGGGGACCCTTTTCAAGTGTGCATTTTGACATGTTCCATAAGAGAATGTACCCCAAAGAGTTCAGCTCCTTGAAAGCTTTTGTGCATTCCTAAGCTGTCCATCAAGACTCTGAAGACAGCTCTAGCGCCTGGCAATGGCAGTGATGTGTGTGGAAATGTATTACTTCATTTTGTTACCTGCATAGAAAACATGATGTATTGATTCGTTCTAAATTGTTTTGGGTCCAAGGTGTTTGGAGCTTGTAAAAGTTATGAATTAAGGTCCCTAAAATATAAGCGCTTAATATGAAACAAATTCTCAGACAATGTAGGGACTATTAGTCGGGAACAATAAATCTTGTCAAGCCCAAGGTATTTCCATGGCTGTAAAAAATGAAGGTCACATGATAGTGCTGTTCAGGGAAAGATGTAAGACATTCACAAAGATTGATTAGGGTGTGAATTTTACACCAATATCGTTTTGAGAATCTTATGTACTTATGGAGCTTCCAGCCCTAACTCCATTTTGTCTTTAATGACACTAAATGACTTTGGTGCCATTTGATAATTACATTAATCTCTTCCTTTCTAAGGCTGTTTCCAATTAGATAAATTCTCCATATAGTTTGTGTGTGTGTGTGTGTGTGTGTGTGTGCACGTGTGCGTGAGAAAATTCTTTCTAAACATGAAGGTGCTCCATAAAACACTTACATTGCAATGTTTTGATTTCAGCTGATTTGTGGACTGATTTTGGATTTCCCCTTGTTAGTTAATACATTCTTGGGACATGCTGATCACATATCTAGTGCAATTAAACAAAACATCACAGAAAAATTGAGAGTATAAAGATTTTTTTTAAACTGCTTTTGTAGGCAACAAAACTTTGATTAACCAGTAGAACCTATTACTCAATTTAGTTGATTAATGAAATAAAGTTTTATCAGATTAACTGGTTGAAATGAACTAGAAGGGCACACTCATTTATTATTTTGAATCTGTTCTGGGTGTGGGATTACTTGTGTATTCAATGAAGTGCTTGCTAGGCAAACCCATTGGTTGGCTGGCCATAGAATAATAGAATCATAGAGTTGAAAGGGCCCATGTGGGTTATCTAGTCCAACCCCTTGCAGTTCAAGTTCCTGTCCTAACCTTTAGGCAGTGGGAGGCAGCTGTAGAGTTGGGTGTTGCTGCAGCCAGCACAATGCCAGTGCATGGCCATTTAGTACTGGGGTAGCCAAAGAGGTGGCAGATGCTATAGGCTCCAAATCCCATCAACTCCAGCCTTGCCAATGGTCAAGGATGATGGGAGCTGCAGTCAGGGCCAGCCCGAAACATTTTGCCAGCAGAGGTGAACCACAAAATGATGTCATCTCCCCATCAGGGAAGAAAGGGTGAGTGAAGATCTACAGTAGGATCTGCTGCCCCTGTGGATCCTGTCTCCTGAGATGGTCACCTCACCTTGTGTCGTGAGTGGGCTGGCCCTAGTTGTAGTCCAATAATATTTGGAGGGCCCCATATTGGCTACTGTATCTTTGGTTTAGTAGACAATTGCTCCTGCTGACATCAGCAGCCCGTATCTCTGGCAGCACAAATTTGAATTTGCCAGATTCTGGCTGGAGCAACCACAATCTCAGCTCAACCAATTACCCACCTAAAGCTTTTCTTTAGTCTGCCTACTAATAGTTGCTGATTGGAGCCTCATGGGAGCCAAAAGTGAGGGCAGACATTCCCTTTCCACCTTTATTGTCATTCAGTTGATGCCAGTGGTTTTGCCTGGCAAAGCTACTGCTGGCTGTTAGTAGGACACAATAATTAAACTTTTTACTTTATGAAACTCTGTAGATACTGATTTTGTCTGGTGAGGAACCATTACTCACCTGCTGCAGAAAACTTCTGTGTTTTGGATGTTTTGAGTGGTATGTTGCAGCGTCCATCGGGCATCTGTTGGGACTCACATATAGGTCCTCTTTACTGAGAGAATGCTCTTGAAAAAAATCCAGGCTCATGATCTTTCCAACTCAGGGATTATTTTATGCAAAGAAATGTGATTTTCTTACAAGTTTGTATTGTTATAAGAATTCTTCTGCTAAAGCCAATGCAAATAAAGTCTATTATTATTATTATTATTATTATTATTATTATTATTATTATTATTATACCCACATTGCAGAAAGCAAGTCTTTGGCTGAGACAGTATGGGCTACACCAGTGTTTCTCAACCAGTGTGCCTCCAGATGTTTTGGGACTACAACTCCCATCATCCCTCGCTAGCAATACCAGTGGTCAGGGATGATGGGAATTGTAGTCCCAAAACATCTGGAGGCACACTGGTTGGGAAACACTGGGCTACACTACTGTAGAATAACCCTGAAGGTGTAGATCAGTGTTGCTTACTTAGCATTAGCTGGTTGGTGTTGATTTTTAGGGTAATGTGGTGAAGTTGATTGTAGACACACTGCAATTAATTAAGGGCTGGGGAAGCTGAAGGGAAAGAAGTGAGGCTTTCATCATGGAGTACAAAGATGCTAGTTCCACCTGTAGATTTTGATTTGACTCATTATATTTCTATGCTACTTTTCATTCAAATGAAGTGGCTTACAAACATAAATAGCAATAGCATGGTGGAACACAACAGAACATCACAAATACAGCATAAAACAAATAGAATAAGTAAGAAATCATCAGTAAAACAATTGCAATCTATAAAACACTGTTAACAAATCAGCAGCTAGAAAATAAGCTGTACATCACAATAAAAGCAAAAATTGTATTGTATGATATAAACAAATCAATACAGCATTTATAATCTATAAAACAATATGAATGATATCAACAAAATAGCAAACGAAATATAAACTAAGTGCTGTTCCCTCAGGACTCCTAAGCTTTCATTGTTCAGATAAACAGCAGGTCTACTCACTGAGACCTATAGACTTGAAATGCAAGTTTCTCAAGACTCTACCCAGGCCTCATCACTGTTCAGTCACCAGATCTACCACAAATAGTAGACCTGTTATCTGATGCCACTTATGTTTGTTTATTTGGAGTATTTACTCTGCCCTTCCACCCCAGAGAAATTCCTGTGGACGCCCATGAATACCAGTCCATACTGCTATGCTGACACGATCAAAACCATAACAGGGGTGGGTCTGTAGAATAATTACAACCCAAAGACTCCACCAGTGTGTGTTCAACTTAAATAATAACATTCCAGATCACTGTGTGTAAGCGAGTCTGTTAGCTTGAATCACTTCCCTGGTGAGAGCATCAAAAAGCTGAGAGATAGGTGAAGGTCATAGTGTTTTGGGGAACCTATGACTTTTTCACCTAGGGCAGAGCCTTCTGAATGCCCCACCCACCTAACAGCAGCAGTAAGGGAAATGCTCTTTTAGGGACAGAGATGCTTGAGATGTGTAAATGCACTTACGGATCTTCACCCTTCCTAAAAGCAGCTGCGGGGAGCTCTGATTCAGACCACTCCTGCAAGGTGCTTTTAGCTATACAGGGGAAAGCATGCAGACACTTTCGATACATATATGTTTTCCTCGCTTTGATGATAGTAGCTGATCAGGAAGGCTGGAGAACTGGGATGGGGAGGGGCAGCAGTTTAACTCCGCAGTGCTTTGGAGCTGAAGCTAACCTCCTCCCACTGTAGAAGAAGAAGAAAATGGAGGTGTCTTTGTGCTTCTCTGATGTCACATCTAGTTTGGCCCTTAATGGAGAATGAAAGGCAGCTGTGACAATGAGCGTCCAGCAGACATCCTCTCGCTCTTCCCAGTGCCATGTTTGAAGATGCTGAGCACCAACTGCCAAAGTGGCCTGTGCTGCAGATCTCCAAACAGCTACAGCTGCTCCCTTGAAGGCTGACAGACAGCTGGAAAGAACCTTGGGCGCTCACAAGAAATAGAAGTGAGAACAGAGAACACTGGGGGCAAGGAAGACAGATGAGAGGGGAAGAACACACCTAGTATCCACCCACATGCGCAACATCTTTAAAGCCGCATTTCCAAAGACACCTTGTGGGCATCTTGCTAGCAGTTAACTATTTACTGCTTTGTACCTTTTAGAATTTATGTAAATATAGATAGAGTCAACCAACACAGTGCTTCTCTAGCAGCAAGTAAAGTCTCTTGGTAGATATGTGAAAACTGAACTATTAATAAAATCATCAGGCATTTTAATTTTTTAATTTTTTTTAATTAAAATTTAATCTTTATTACAAAAACAGAAATCAATGCAAGGATAAAAGTCAAAAAAGAAAAGAAAAAGAAAAAAATAGGAAAAAGAAAAAGAAGAAAAAATACACAACATTATACACAATATTATAAATTCACTTGTATACATATTTTCACACTGATTTCTTAACAAAGGAGAAAGAAGAAAACAAAAATAGTTGGTAAAAGACTTCCACCACATTCCCGCACAGCTCTTATTGATAATTCAGGAAAGAACTTAAGGAAAATTATCAGGCATTTTAGTGCTGAGAATAAAACCAAGCCCCATTCAGCAATTGATTGACACATCTGCTTGCAATTCTGCTACCTGTATAGTTAATATTAGATTCATTACTGTCAGCCTCTGGAAAAACCTGAAGCTAGATAGAGCATGCCTGTTGATTTCTAACAATAACAGAGATTTATAACTATTACTATTTTAGTAGATTATCTTCAGAAATAATGGGGAGTATTTTGTGTGTGCAAGAAAACAAAATCTTTGTTGTTTCTTCAGGGAAAAATTGCTTGCAGCAGCAACTTATTTTCCTGAATCATTCTCATTATCAAATGTTATTTATACTTTTTGCCTTGCTGCGTGAGCTCATGATAGGACTATTTATATCGACCACATTTACTTTTATTCAAATTGATTGCACAGCCTTTCTCACTGTCTCACTTTCTTTTATTATAATAGAATATCTGCAAATCAATGGGAAGCTGTTAAATTAAAATGCTGTACCCCTAGAGGACATTTAGAGACCAAAGAAAATATTGCATTCAAAGGAAAATATTAGTCTTTGCTGTATTGCTAACGCTTGCAATCTTTAGTCTTCTGTTGGAGAGACAGCCTGAATAGTACCACTTGCTTCTGGAAATAAAAGCCACATGATGACATTAAACATCACAGAAAGCCTGGGTTTTCTCATTTTCAAAACTCTATTTTTGCATGTTTGAACTCCTGGCAAATATAACATTAATCCACAAAAATGTGGGAGTTCATTGGCATTGATGATTTTGAATGACAAACTAGGTATTGATGACAAACTGGGTTCCTTGTTATAGTTTAGGCCTCTGCAGAATATAATGAACAAATCTGAAAGAAGTCCATTAGCTATGAATGGCACCTGGCCAGGGATTCATTGAACTCCCTGGTTTTACTGCTTGGCTGGGAGTGCAAAAATGAGCAAAGGGAGTGAAGCAACTGGTAAAACAACATTGCCACAACCCAGTTAAGGCTGTAACCCTGTGCACACTTACTTGAGAGACAGCTGGTTGAGTCCAATAGGACTTACTTTAGAATGGCCATAGAATCATAGAATTGTTAGAGCTGGAAGGGACCCTGAGGATCATCACATCCAACCCCCTGAAATGCAGGAATCTGCAGCTCTCCCTTACGGGGATCGAACCTGCAACCTTGTCATTATCAGCACCATGCTCTAACCAACTGAGCTATTGGTGCCCATGTATAGGATTGTGCTCTAACATGAATTGGTTGGATTTAAGGAAATTCATCCCTGTTGCAGGCGGTGGCAATTCATCCACCCGGACATTGTAATATGAATGGCTTACATTGTAATGAGTGGAATGGCTCTCACCTAGAGGATTGTAAAATCTCACAATTGTTCCAAGAAATCCACACGGTTATGCCACACCTAGGGCTATCTTGGACTTGGTTTTGTATGTGGTTTGACACAGGGGAAGCCAGCTGGTGTATTCTTGCAGGGAGCACCTTATTCTCCATATTAGAAAAGTATTTTGCCACACTCAGGAGTGGCTGGTGGGGAACTGCTGCAGTACTGTGTTCACCTTGCCTTCTGGCAGAGATGCCACTGGAAGTAACAGGGTGAGGGATGGGTGAGGTGGCAGGCAGGTGTGTGCTTTGAAGATGCACCAATGGAGCCCAATCTATTGCTTCCGCTAATGCATCCACACAGTGGCAACCACCTCCCGTCTCCCTTCTGGTAAGCCGATGTCAGTGCCCCAGATGTGTGCAGATGTTGCCCCTCCCTGCTGGCTGCTTCTAGCCAAACTGACCTCTTAATAAGTAGTCATAAATTAAACCAGTGCACTCTAAATGGATGGACTTCTCCGTGACAGAGCATGCGTTCTCAGGTTTAGCTGTGCCATTTCATGCAAAATTAAAACAAAGGTGTGAATGAATCAAAAGAGAGAAAGGGTGAAGGACAATTTTGGAATGCACTTTCAAGCAAACTTTTCACCACCCGCTCCTCGATTTAAATCTGATAGGGCCTATAATGGAATATTTTGCAGGCTGAATGTGCTGCACAGACCACTGGTTGGCTTACCCCCTCTTTGGCAGAAAAAGCTCTCGTTGACTTCAGGTTAAAGCATTAGCTGGGAACAGAATGTTAATTAAAAACGTTGTATAATTCTAATTGGCAATAAAGTCATAAGTCTCACGAGTCTTAGATCTGAGACAAACTACGTCTGCTAGGAGACACTGGTGGTTTGAGAAGATACGTCATAGGAAATGTTGGAACGTCTTGGGGGAAAGAACAGTAACTAATACCACATGAGCTGAATGTTGTTGAGGGGGGTAAACGACGTGGGTCCCTACATTCTCAGGAGCCCTTATATATTATGTACGTAGTAATGATTTCCTTAATTTTGTTACTAAACATTTGGCTCATCTATAGCTTTTTTAAAAAAAATAAAATTTATTCTTTAAAATGTTTTTACGGGTAGCCTTGATGCGATGAAAAAGAGAATTGACACATGAAAAGTACATGGAGAGAGTTTTAGACTCTATAGCATTCTTATTCCTCTAGATGACTTTGAGGTATCTCTCTCAAACCTAAATTACTTCACAGAATAGATAGGCTAAGCCTATGTTTATTTCACAATTCCGCTGAGTTCCTTGGAGGAAGGTTGGGACACCATAGGTAAATCTAGAAATGAGCTGAAAAGTCTGGGAATACATTTAAATTACTGAAATTTCCCTTCTTGTCACCCCTCTAGAAAATGAATTCCGCTTTGGAGAATTATCTCCAAGTACAGTATTGCATCTAAACCACAGAGCCTAGGGCTTGCCGATCAGAAGGTTGGCGGTTCGAATCCCCGTGACAGGGTGAGCTCCCGTTGCTCGGTCCCTGCTCCTGCCAACCTAGCAGTTCGAAAGCACGTCAAAGTGCAAGTAGATAAATAGGTACCGCTCCGACGGGAAGGTAAACGGTGTTTCCGTGCGCTGCTCTGGTTCACCAGAAGCGGCTTAGTCATGCTGGCCACATGACCCAGAAGCTGTACGCCGGCTCCCTCAGCCAGTAAAGCAAGATGAGTGCCACAACCCCAGAGTCGTCTGCGACTGGACCTAACGGTCAGGGGTCCCTTTACCTTTACAGTATTCTCCACTATTTGTGTGAGCATGTGGTGACTCTGGAATAATGCTAGGTCCTGGGTGTTGTGGAGTATGCAAAATGGTGACCTGGCTGCTACCATAGTTGCTGCTGTTGCTACTTGCAGCAAAACCAACAAACATTAGAAACTCAGAAATAAACGGTACTATTGCCACTGTTAATGGTGAGCCCCACTTCTGATAAATTGTTGGTAAAATGGTCTCCTCCCACCGCACCCCATATCTTGGCTCACAAATAGGGCAGAGGGTTTTGACAGGCCACCTGCCCACTGCTCTACACAAACTCCTTTTTGAGGAGGATACGTTGATTTTGTTCAGCAATCAAACTACTGTGTGTCACTTATCTGTTGTGCTACTGCTATTCCTGAATGTTTTAATGGAAATCCACTCAATTTAGGAAGTGATGACAGAAACAAAGCTAATATTTCATTGCTGCTACTGCTCGCATCAGAATATGGTAATATAATATATTAATGGATTCCATTAAATTCAGGTATAGAGTTGGCATAGAAGAATAAAAGTCTTTTGCATGCATATTTAAATAATGATTTATAAAGATTTATGTTGGTTCAGGAGCAAATTGTATAGCAGCACCTATTATATGGTGCTACGTGTTTCTGTCTGATGAATTTTGTTCATTCACACTGCTTGTTTGGGGAGCAGGAAGTCCTTGGGCGAAAGCCAGTGTTACTCATACCAAGAGAAGACCAAATGAAATCAATAAATTTAAGTAATATAAGTTCATTGATTTTAATGGGTCTACTCTGAGTATGACTAATGGTGGCTATCACCCTTAGAGTGCAAAAAAGGCATCTCAGCATTCTTGAATTGATTTTTAAATGGAATATTAGAAAGCTCGTTGAAGAAATTGCTTACAGAAAATACAAAATTATACTGGGGAAATTACTCTTTTGGCATTAGCTTTTTTATTAATAAGAGTAATGGATATTCTCAATTGCTCAGTTTCAGGATGTTTGGTTGGTTATGATTCCATTTTAACTGAATTAATTTGGATACCATTAGCCAGCTATTGAAAAGTTCACACTGTCCATACCTTGCCTATGGCCCTTGCAAGTATAGCCTAAGAGAGGGCTGTGAACCAGGAAATCCCTAAACCAAAAATGGCTTTGAACAAATAATAATGATAATCTCAGCTTCACATATAACCAGTGCTCAGAATGAAACAGTTTGGTTTAATGAAGTTCACTGAATTAGTTCAAAAATCCCTGAACTGCACCTGAAAGTAGTCCCCATAATTGCCAAGCTCATTTTTGATAGATCAGGGGTTTCCAACCTGAGCTTTGTTCAGCTAATGGGCTTCATTCAAGCATGTGACTGGCAGTGGCGGAGCTTCACGCACCAGCACCGGGGGGCGGAGAGCAGGCAGGGCGGGGCTGGCGTGCGTCCTGGGGGTGTGGTGTGCCACCTGTGGGGGCGTGGCACCCAGCGTGGGCAGAGGGGCAGCTGCGATGGCACCCCACCGGGATCGCACTGCCGGGGGCGGTGCGCTCCCCCCGCACTCCTCTTCCTCTGCCAGTGGTGACTGACCCTGTTGGAAATGGGATACTAGAATACATGAACCTTTCAGTCTCATCCATCTCTTTTTATCTTTGCCTTAGCCTCAGCCTGCCATATGCAATATGGAGACAGTAATAACTTGTGTGGGGAATACTGAGCTAAGGCATGCAAAATGCTATACAAATGCTAAGTATCATTGTTCATTAACATGGTTCATTAATTAGACTTGATGGAAATATTTTGGACTTCTGCCTAATGTTTCAACATCAAATCTTATATTGTTTGTGTGTCCTCAAGGTATACTGGAACAAAGGGGGGACGACGACAAATAGTTACAGCTGAAGTCTCTAAAAGTCACCTCATCTAAGGGGAGATTTTAATGCCGCTTTCATGTCAGCCTTATAAATATATATATATTTAAAAATGAGGCAAAATCCAACACAGAGTTAGCTGTTCTTAAATTACCAAACAGGGGATAAATGAGGTGCTACTGTACTAAGCCCAGAAGCAGCAAAGGTGTGTGGTGGTGGTGGTGGGGCAGACTGTGATATATATATATATATTTTAAGTATCATAACAAAAATGCAGGCTCCAATTGAAACCATTGCTTTGTGCGTTATGAGCCTGCTCCCACCTTCCAGGGCCACTCCAAACGGTTGTTCCACAGGTGTATTCTGCAACAGGTAAAGTTCCTACCTTTGGTCAGGCAAAATAAAGGACAAGTTGGGCAAAATATAGGACAGGCCGGGGGGGGGGGGAAATTGCAGGGCTAAAAATTACTTTACCTGGTGCACTCTTGGCTCGCCTCCTCATGGACCTACCCTCCGCCTACACAGTTTTTTGGAGGAGGAGGATGAGCTCAAATACATGAAAAAAGGTGTCCTGTTTGAAGTTCAAACAGGGCAGGCGACACTTTTCTCAAAAATAAATAAATCATTTGTTTCCCAGGGACAGGTGCCAACCTTAGCAACAGGTCACTGAATGGTGCATTAGCAGTGGATAGAATGATATCTTGAGGGGCCCTCAGAATTGTGATTGATGAGAATTAGAGAGATATTTAGAGCCATAGGAGGATAATGGACTTGGTGGTGTGTGAGTGTGTTTGTGTTGGTGGAGAAGTGATAGTGTCCCAAAGAAAATCGAAAAAATTCAAGTTTTTAGTGTAGCTGTGACTGGGCAGAAGCATGTCCGCCTCAAAAGCATAAGACAGCAGCAAATCCAACTCTTTCTAGATTACTTTCATATGAAAATTTGTTGTTGCTTTTTCCATGCAAAAATTAAAAACCAATTACCCTAATACCCTGCTGATGCAAATGCAAATAAAACCCATTATTAGTATATCCATATTGCAGCCCAAGGAAATGAGTATTGTGATTGAGGAAGCTTGGATTTCATCAGTCTTGCAATGTGGTCCAGTACTAACATTGCTGGTTTGTGTGTGTGGGCTGAGATAAAGTAGTTTTGCAGCATAGTCCAGCAGTTGTCCAGGCCCTTGGTGTGCTGAGGGATTTTTTTTGATGGGAGCAATGCAGTTGGGAGTTGTTAAATTAATTGCAGCAGTGACATGGGGGTGATTAACTGCTTTCCTAGCCTTGAGTGTGTGTGGTGGAAATAGGAGTGAGTCGTTGATGCTTGTCTAAATGCTTGAATGCATATAGTCATGTCAAAGTCTCAAATCCTTTTTGCTCGAGAGAGAGAGAGAGAGAGAGAGAGAGAGAGAGAGAGAGAGAGAGAGAGAGAGAAGGATGGTCGTTTGGCCTGTGCTGATAACATTGCTGTAGTTATGATGAGGTATAAATAAGAAATAACCACAACAAATGCTCTTAGAATACACTGCTTGCTTTTAAACAATTTAATCTTGAATTCATCCGGCTGTCTGAACCTTGGTTCCTGTAAATCTTAAATCTCTTGATTCCAGCGCCGCTATCTGAAATACCATGTCTGATTTTGCACCGAATATAGTATTGTCAGTCGATGAAAGCCCTACAATAACATAATTGGTTTACAAGTCATGAAACCTGAGCACCCCCCCTCCCCAGTTTAGTCTTGGCATCGGCTTTTGCGAATTTAACAGCTTGTGTGAGTAGCAGAAACACAAAAGGTGAAGCCTTTTTTGGTATGGAAATACAACTATTGGAAAGCTTTACCTTTATGTGTGTCGGACATCTTATTGCATGTGTGTGGCCCCTGATTTATGTTTTATTTCTACTCCACTTGCAAAAGATGATGGAAATTTGCACATGACACAAACATACAAAATTTTATGCATTTTTGGGTGAGATTGGGCCACGAAAATCCTGCAGAAAATGCTGATGATCAATTTATTTGTTTTTGTATGTTGATCTGGTTGAAAGGCAGAAGATTATGCTACAGTCAAATACTCCTGTTTTCAAAAACCTTGAATTGCTGGAAACGTGTTGCCCAATTTCTTTATGAGAGTTGTTTTTCCTCACATTTTCTGGTATTTCCCAACTAATTATACTATGGGGAGTCTACCAATTGTCATTCCCAAAAGAATGATCCTTACGTAGATGGACTTAATTTCTTGGTGTTTCTCCCCACCCCCCATAATTTTTTAATTTGATTTTAAAAAGTGTAAACATACAACAAAAAACAATTTAAAATCCAAATATTGAGATTACTCTGAATCTCCTGACTTCCCCCCATCCCTTCCATGGCACCTAATGACGATATTTACAACTGCATATCAATACTTATCCAAATTTTTATCCTTTTAAATTATCCATACTTTCTGTTACTTTACAAGTGCGGTTAAAATCCCGCCAATGTTTTAACCTGCTTGCAGTGGTTAAAACATTCTTTTTAAAAGTTCTTGTCTGCTTAATTTCTGAGCTTCCCAGTTAATTTTGCCATGCCGAATTTCTTGGTGTTTCTAATAATCATTGCAGAACCCTGCAAAACAGGGTTTCTAAACCACATGGGGAGTCTTCACGGGTAGAGGATGTTTCACATTTCAAACATCACCCTCCAAGTCTGGGTGAGCGACAGGCATAGTGAAACGGCAATGGAGCTTGACACACTTCTCCCCACTTGTGTGTAACGTTTGCACAAGAGCATGCCTGAAAAGGTATTTAATCAGCTTAGAATCAGTTAGAAGATACTGCTTATTTTTTAATGCAGCCTGTTCTCATTCGAGTAGAGAAGGCTTCCTACTTCAGACTTCACCTTCCAACTCATGAAGAATGGCACACATAGCAATGCAAAGAGGAGGAGCTCAGTGTGCTTATCCCACCAATGCAGTCTTTACATGAAATCAGAACACCTGAATATAGTCTCTAAGGAAGACTGAGTAGCATAGAGGCAGAATCCTGTTAGCTGGTGTGCACCACACATGGGACTCAGACTCAGAGCAAGTCGAGATGATCAAAATCCAAAGCCACCCTATTTTTATGTTGTATTCAAGTGTGGAGACATGCACAATCAAAAGGCAGTAAAAGCGTATGTGCGGTGTCTGCAAGGATGCTTAGGATTTCACGGGAAAGGGAAGAGAGGCCTAGAATCCAGGTGTGGAGTCTCTTTTCCAGAGCTGGACAAGTTTAGCACCTCTGCTTCCTCTTGCATACTAAGTCAATGTATGCTTCACTCTTTTCTACCGAATGGAGGAAAAAACCTGAAGGGTGAGAGATTTGGGGCTTTGGGGTTCATTGCAGTGACATTGGATGGCAGCAGTCCTCATGAATGTCCACAACCATCTTAAGTTGCCCTACTGTGCTGCTCCTCAGGGTGGGTGAGAAGGTAGAGTTAGGAATTAGCCACCTTTGTATTGGTCCTTATATTGGTTGTCGACTTGAATTGAGCCTTGCTTTTTTTCCAGGGCGATTTCCTGCCTCGGAAATGACTTGGAATTGATTTTTCTTTTTTTTATCTTGATACGCTCTGACTCTAAAGTAATATAAAATCTTTGTCTAATAAATGTGTAGCAAGGCTTTTGTGAGCCATCAGAGTGCCGTGACATTCTAGTGTATTGATTTTTGCACAGCCGAGGTGTGACGGAGTTAGGGGGAATGGGACAGCAGAGAATTGGGATCTGAATTGTGCACCAGGACTAGCAACTGGCTTTGCCGTAACAGGATGGTGGGCATTTCAAAGCAACAGTGGTAACTGTATTCTCTTGTTTCTTCTGCATAAGCTTGAGAGAACTAGATGAAATTCTGTATTACACTTCTTGATACAGGTCCACACCAAACCCTTTTGTAGCCCTAAGGGAGAATTAATTTTACTGTCCTACTGCATTTTCTCGCACGCTAACAGAGATGTATGGGACCAATTGTGAATAGTCCTCAAAGCCTTCATTAATTTCAGCCTTCACTTTCCCATTTGAAGTATGTTATCTTGCATGGAGTGAGGGAAAAGGGGCTGCATTCAGTTCCTGCTTGTGGACTTCCCATAGGAATCTGATTAGCCACTGTAAGAAGAGGATGATGGACTAGATAGGCCATTAAAAGGTAAAGGACCCCTGACAGTTAAGTCCAGTCGCAAATGACTCTGGGGTTGCGGCGCTCATCTCACTTTACTGGCTGAGGGAGCCAACGTTTGTCAGCAGACAGTTTTTCCGGGTCATGTGGGCAGCACACGGAAATGCCGTTTACCTTCCTGCTGAAGTGGTACCTATTTATCTACTTGCACTTTGACATGCTTTTGAACTGCTACGTTGGCAGGAGCTGGCACTGAGCAACGGGAGCTCACCCCTTCACAGGGATTCGAACCACAGACCTTTCGATCGGCAAGCCCTAGGCTCAGTGGTTTAGACCACAGCACCACCCGCGTCCCAAGATAGACCATTGGCTTAATCCAATTGGGTGTTCTTATGTTCGTGTGTGTGCATGAAAAAAGTGGGAGACGATTGGTCACCATTTGTTCCATCTACTTTTTCAGCTGAACCAGACTTACTGAGTTTCATGGTTTCCCACACAAAATAAAATCTTGATTATATGATTATTATGTGAGCAGTGGGGGGGGGGACCCGTTGGATCTCAGCCAAACTATATCTTTGCAAACTAATCATAGGTGTAGAGGATTTATGGACGTGACCCAATCTGTCTTTGTCAGCTTTCAATTTATTGTAGTATGTTCCTGACATTTTGCATGCTTGGATGCTACCCTGACCTACAAATGAAAAAAAGAAAAGAAATGCTTTCTATAATATAGGGTTTTCCTCCCTGTTTCCTAACAGCATAAGTATTTTGCTTAAGCAGATTTGCTAGGAAATGACAGTTTTGAAAAATTGGACACAGTGGTTGCTGGAAGCATTTCAGTTCCAGGCAATCTAAATAGTGCAGAGGGGATGAAATATCACTGTGTTTTAAAGATGACAGTTTTGTCAAAGATTCTTTTTCACTCTTTGGCTTAAAACAAATTGAGTGAATCAAGTACATCTATTTAAACCATGTGTGCACTCATCGAGGAAAGCACCACCTTGCATAAGCCTTTCTGCTCAGTGCCCCAGTGATGAAGCTGACTTAATAATTGTAAGACAGAAGACCAAAGAATATAATTTTCTTTTTTCTTTTTGGTAATTGCTAGTTCAACACAACCTCAAATCACAACAAGCTTCCGAGGGACATAGTTATGCCCTGCGTACCTGTGTAGAATATACTAAGTTTAGACTGTGTCTGCACTATAGACTTATAAATGGAACCTGGAAAAATAAAATGTTGCAGCGCATCCTTATACCCACCCATGCTGCTTTCTAGAATGTGATGAGCTGTAAGGTATTCTAGCAGGAAGACACTCCAGTTCTCTGAATGCCCATGCCCCAGGCACCCCACATTCAGCTACTAAGCATGTTTGAAGATGGGGTACTTGGTTAAAAAAAAAACCCAAACACTTCTTCAAACCTCAAGAGTTGCCCTCTGTTCATATTTCCCTCTTGTTTCTCAGTGCCTTATTGCTGTCAGTACTCACTGCCTGTGCTTGCAATTAGCAGAAGTGAAACTAGTTTTACAATCATCCCATCTCCCACAGAGAACCTGAAAGACAGTTTAACTTTGTGGATTTCTAACAGAGAGATCTCAACACCCAAAGCACAGTTCCCAGGATCTGAAGGTGGAGTAAACCATGACAGTCTAACACAAAAGTGGCTGCTCACCATGTGGGAAGGAGCTCCTGTGCTACCTTCCTGGCAGGTGGGTTGCAGTTGCTTACCTGGAAGGTGGTGATGCTCAAGGTAGCAGGGAGGTTGGTGCAGTACAAATGAGCCAGCAAGAGTCCCATATTGGCTCTGCTGGTGCACTTGCTGCTGCCATGCCTTGGCAGTAAGCAACAGTGACCTGCAAGCAAGCCCGCAGCTCCACCCCACCTAGTGAGCTGCTCCTAGATTAATTCAGGGATGCTCAATGGCCCAGCAACATATGGAGAGACATAGGTTCCCCACCCCTTGTTTAACTGACCTGGATAAGTCTGCAATGTAGATTGAACTCAGGACTTTTTGCCCACAGGTTTGTTTCTGCCACCGTTTGAAAACAGTGGGCATGATTATACAACAGTGCTCATTAGCAGAGGCCAGGCTGCAATAATAATAATAATAATAATAATAATAATAATAATAATAATAATAATAATAATAGCCCACCCATCTGGCTGGGTTTCCCCAGCCACTCTGGGCAGCTCCCAACAAAATATTAAACAGAATAAAACTTCAAACATTAAAAACTTCCCTAAACAGAGCTGCCTTCAGATGTCTTCAGCAGAAACACCCAAGGAGGGTTAAAAGAGGACATGTGATGGATGTTGCTTAGGGGGAGAGAAAGTCCTGAGGGCCAGATACAGCAGCCTGGAAGACTGCATTTAGCCTCTGAGCCAGAAGTTACCCATCCCTGGTTTGCATGCTGCCTTTCTGCTAGTTTACAATTTTAAAATGCTAAAAGCAAATGCACAACACAAAATATAGAATAGCAGAGTCCTCTCAGGTGAGTGTCTATACAGTAGCTATTTACATGACCTTGCTGGCATGGAATTGTCTTTTGCTTTCCCTTGGGGCACTGACATATATTCAGGTTGTTTGGGGGAAAGTATGGGAGGGATTGCCAGTTAGTGGTGCATTATCATCCCCAACAAAGTGGCAGGCTCTTGACAAATGTTAGGACTTCTCCATAGGTTCACTCACTCAACATTTGTAGTGGTCCTCACCAATGGTTTTTGACCCAGTTGAACATTCTTAATTGAGAATTGATAACAGTGTGAGATGTGGTGATGATTTGAAAGCTGTGGTCCTACACACAATGACACTTAAATGAAATGACACTTAAATGAAATCAATTGGACTGAGAAACCCTTTTATTTAAATGCTCTAGGACTTGTGCCACTGACTTTAGTAGGGGATGGATTTTTTCTGTATTGTATAAAGCTCCCTTGTGATTTTGACTCTAAAATAAGCAAGGATCCCGTAACTACATCCATATTTTTCCCCTGCTTCAGTGTATTTCAACATTTAAAATAAATTGACATTTATAGGCATGCAATTAAAGCACTGTGCACAGTTTGGCCCAGTGCCATCATTTCAGAGTGAACAATGTCTGTTGAAAACATGGCATTTCTGTAATCATTCTTAGAATTAATTTAAAAGTAATTCTAGGTATCCAAAGTTAAAATAATTAAGACTTCTCTTTTCCTTTCTTTTTTAAATCTCACATTAAGGATCATAAAATCCATTTCCATAAACAAAATGTTTGTAGAGAATAAAAAGGCAATTATTTGCCTGCACATAAAATTCATATGATAATTCAGCAGAGTTTAATTAAACCAGCACATCACGCTATATTTATAAGACAAAGGAATATCAAATAAGGCCCCCCCCTTTGTTAGGGACCGTTGCATTTCTTTTTGATTAAAGACCTGAAAATGTGTGGAAGAAACTTCAGCATACTTTTCCTTCCAAGGGGGAAAAACAGCCACAACTAAAATTGTACATCTATATTCTTTAAATAATATATTCTGTGTTACTCTTAGTCTACGGCAGGGGTCAGCAAACGTTTTCAGCAGGGGGCCAGTCAGACCCTCAGACCTTGTGGGGGGCGGACGGACTATATTTTGGAAAGAAAGAAAAAATGAACGAATTCCTATGCCCCACAAAGAACCCAGAGATGCATTTTAAATAAAAGGACACATTCTATTCATGTAAAAACACGCTAATTCCTGGACCGTCCGTGGGCCGGATTTAGAAGGCCATTGGGCTGTATCCGACCCCCGGGCCTTAGTTTGCCTACCCATGTTTTACGGTCTCCCACAAGTCATTTCCCTTGTCCACCTTAATGGAGTACAACTGCTCCACTGGATTATATAAAAATAGAAGAAAAATAGGAAATCCTTCATTCACCCAAACCACTGTTTTCCATGTTCTACACATAATAGTCACTGACTAGATTGTTTGGTGTACTGCACGAATAGCCAACTTGGTGCTCTCAAGATATTGCTTGACTCCAACTCCCATAAGCCCCCACCACCATGACCAGTAGTGTGGAATTATGGGAATTGTCACCCAACCACTTCTGGAGAGATCGAGCCATGCCCACAAAGGGGGGTGAGGATAGTTTAATTACACAGCAATCAAATTTACTTATTGATTGACAGGTGAGTGGCCCTGCCTTTCTTTCAACATGGCCTGCAATTGGCGGGGGAGCTGTCAAAATGGGCTCTCAGCTGGGAAAGGGGCCTTACCCCTGAAGTAGCCTGTCCCTGAGATGGCTTGTGGAGAGAAGGGGAAAGGGAAATGTTGCAGTGGGAATTCAAATCTAGAGGGAGACACCTTTTCTTCCTTATGGCCTGTCCAAGCACAGAGACAAGATTTTATTTTTTATTTTTTACCAGGTGGATCTCTCTGAAAGTGGGAGTGTAGAAAATGAGCACTCAAAGCTGAGGAGCCGGGCTAAGTCGGTCCTCTTTTATCACAGCAATACTCTTGTCTGGAATCTCCTGAAGTTCCAGTTTCTCTGCGGTACAAGAACGGGCACATAGCCAGGAGTGCCAAACACATAATTAGGCCAAGTCTCTGCCAATGAAGCTAATTGTACAGAGGAAGCTCAGGAACAGAGATTTGTGGAGGATAATGGTTGAGCTCATGGGTTCCTAGAGCAGCTTCACTCTCTGATTTAAAAGGTTTACAAAATATAATAATAATAATAATAATAATAATAATAATAATAATAATAATAATAATAATAATAAATTTATACCCCGCCCATCTGGCTGGGCTTCCCCAGCCACTCTGGGCGGCTTCCAACAGAATATTAAAATGCAATAATGTATTAAACATTAAAAGCTTCCCTAAACAGGGCTGCCTTCAGATGTCTTCTAAAAGTCTGATAGTTGTTGTTCTCTTTGACATCTGGTGGGAGGGCATTCCACACGGCGGGTGCCACTACCGAGAAGGCCCTCTGCCTGGTTCCCTGTAACTTGGCTTCTCACAGCAAGGGAACCGCCAGAAGGCCCTTGGCACTGGACCTCAGTGTCCAGGCAGAACGATGGGGGTGGAGACACTCCTTCAGATATACTGGACCGAGGCCGTTTAGGGCTTTAAAGGTCAGCACCAACACTTTGAATTGTGCTCGGAAACATACTGGGAGCCAATGTAGGTCTTTCAAGATTAGGGCATGCTCAGATGATGATTTCCAGGTTCCTTCTTAAAAAAAAAAACCAACTGTGGATGGGGTGTGTCTAGGTTTAGGTGGCATTCAAAGGTACGTCTTAAAAAAGACCCTCAGAATCTCTCAGAGCTCTGCATACCCAATCAATAGATGATACAGTGTTGCTTTTAGATTAGGAATCAGAGGATGTGTGGACATTAACAATTTCAGCAGGTCCCACCCGAGTGAATAGAATATGATACGAGTGAGATAAGCACCCATCAGAAAAAATCCTATGCCCATGAGGTGGTAGGTAATACTTTACAGTGTCTGGAAGCAATAAATGCATCATCCCCGTCTCCTTGCTGCTGCTGTTGCTTCCTAGTGTGTTTTTAAATACATTTACAAATCATTTAGTTCCATGAATAATGCACTTCTCTGAAAAATCACTTCCCTGGCAATCTCCTTGAGTGTGTGCAATGAAGACCTTACATAGCAACAAATTACAGTGGCAGATACAATTCCGGGCTGGTTATAAGTTAGCCACTTAGGCTCCTTGATAAAATAGGTAAGAAAATTGACACAGCACTTCTTTATGCAATTGCATTTCAAAAAATATATACATTTGTGTCACTTTCCATTTGGCAATCTTGGCCTGTGACATCAGCTTTCTTGTTTTCACTTCAGTGGGGGGGCTAGGTGACGGCTTTGTATAAATCACTGTCATTTTAAGGAAACATTTAGAGTTCCAGATCATAGCAGAAAGCAGCCAGGAATGCTTTCTGAGCACAGAAAATAGCCAGCTAGCATGCTTTTAAAGGCAGCATTGTGGGTGATGCTGGCTGCAATGGCATTTAAGGACATTGCGGCTTACTGTAGACTTCCAGCTTCTCATTAGTATAGAGCAAATGTAGTTGTGCTTGCCTCCAGCACCTCATTTTCCTTTGGGATATGGTGGCAAAGTTTCGTTTCCAAGCAATCCAGAGAATGCTTGCAGCGCAGTCCTCTGTTGGGCTGTGCCTTGAAGACAGTCTGGAAGCTGCAGCTTTGACAGAAGGTGGCACCCCCTAAAGAGACACTGGGAGGAGGAAACGATGCCTTATGAGGAACGGCTTAGGGAGCTGGGTATGTTTAGCCTGGAGAAGAGAAGGTTAAGGGGTGTTATGATAGCCATGTTCAAATATATAAAAGGATGTCATATAGAGGAGGGAGAAAGGTTGTTTTCTGCTGCTCCAGAGAAGCGGACACGGAGCAATGGATTCAAACTACAAGAAAGAAGATTCCACCTAAACATTAGGAAGAACTTCCTGACAGTAAGAGCTGTTCGACAGTGGAATTTGCTGCCAAGGAGTGTGGTGGAGTCTCCTTCTTTGGAGGTCTTTAAGCAGAGGCTTGACAGCCACCTGTCAGGAATGCTTTGATGGTGTTTCCTGCTTGGCAGGGGGTTGGACTGGATGGCCCTTGTGGTCTCTTCCAACTCTATGATTCTATGATTCTATGATTCTATGGTAGCATACGGCTTCAATGTTTGGCCAGCTGCACTGGCTACCAGCTGACTGGTAGGCCTATTTCATAGTGTTGGTGCTCACATCAGAGGCCCCTGTCAAGCATGGAGAACGCTTTCCAGACTGAGACCCACAATGCCTTCTGGGCAACATTCTAGGAGCCATGTTTATTGATTGATTGATTGATTGATTGATTGATTGATATATTGCCTTAAATCATAAGATCTCTTAGGGTGGTTCAGTAAAACCAAACAGCAAAGCAATAATCCCCCTTCCCACAGACACTTTTAAAAGGCTGTGGAATATTAATCAGCCAAAGGTGTGGTTGAAGAGGAATGTTTCCACCTGGTGCCTTATATATATATATATATATATATATATATATATATATATATATATATATATATATATATATATATATATAATGAAGGCACAAGGTGAACCTCCCTGGGGAGAGCATTCCACAAATGGGGAGCCACTGCAGAAAAGGCCCATTCTTTTGTTGGTGCCCTCCAGACGTCATGAGGCACATGAAAAAAGGGCCCCAGATGATAAACGCAGAGTCCAGGACAGTTTATATAGGGAGAGGAGGTCCTTCAAGTATTGTGGTCCTGAGCCATTTAGGGCTTTATAGGTCAAACTAGCACTTACAGGTCAAAACCAACCAATTGTGGGTGGAGCCAGGGGCAAAGTGGGTGGAGATATGTAAAGTAGACTGGTTTCTATGCACACTCACCACCCGCTATCCTCGATCTTGGCAACCAGTAGTCATTATCTGTGAAACAAAGCCAGTGAGAGGCATAGCCTATAGAGAGGGTGGATGGCTGAGGAGGAACGTCTAGACTGAAGACAAAACAGAGAGGTTTGGTGCCTGGGCCTGAGGTTCCCTACACCAGCCTAGGTCATCTAACCACTAGTGAAAGTATGAGATACAAATTTCCTTAAATAGAAAGATGATTGGTTCTCTATACCATATGGGATGTTTTCTTCAAAGTATACCTCACCATGTGCTGAGATCTTCTAGAGACACCTTGCTATGTGTTTGTCCTTTCGCTGTGACATCGAATAGTTGAATCATTGACTTGTACAGTGGGGAGGGACCCTGAGGATCATCTAGTCCAACCCCCTGCAATGCAGGAATATGTGGCTGTCCCATAAAGGGATCAAACCTGCAACCTTGGTGTTATCAGCACCCACTCAAACAAACTGAGCTATCCATGAGCCACAGAGGTGTGCCTTTTTAGTTGTGGCAGCTTTACATCTGCTCTCTCCCCCTTCTGACATTTACCTTTCCTTGCCAGCTTATCAGTGCAATACTATGTGTGTTTACTCAAAAGTAGGCCCTGTTTAGGACAATGACACTTTCTCTCATATAGGTGCATATAGCATTGCAGCCTTAAAAAAAAAAGTTCACAAAAGTGACAGCTAATTATCATGATCAGTTTTATGCTGCTTTATTGATATACTTTTTTAAAAAACGTTTTTCATTCCTTCTTTCTGTCTTTGATATGTTTTTGCATGCACTCATTTTATACATATGTCATTTTGAGCTCTGTGGGTTGGAAAGAAAGCAACTGATGCAGAAATGTCATTAAATAAACAGCTAACTAGCTACAGAGCTAGCAATAAATGAAACAGAACTAGATGGGAACATGAGATATGTGTGCTTTACTACTGTAGTCTGTGATCCTAAGCATATTGAACATGTAAGAAGTCCCACAAAATTCAGAGCAGCATTAAGAGCTAGTGTAATATTGGTGAAAGTTGCCGGTTCAAATTCAGTTTCATTGTAAACTCTTTGAATTGCCTTAAGCAACTTTATCCTCCCACCCAGTAATATGAAAGATAATATGGAAACAATAATTTAAGGCTGCCATACAGAGTGGTTATTGTAAACATGTACTTTATAAGCTGAACACTTGAACAATGAGCCCTTGAAACGTACCAAATAAATGCTCAGCATTGTGTCTAGCAATGCCATTAAGAACCCGCAGCATAGCAGTCTAAGTTTGTGACCTTGAACTGTAAATAACAGTGCTAAAGTGGGCTAGTTCATGCATCCTAATAATTCTCCACGTGAAGCTACTCCATGGAAGAAACGGTGCATAAGGTGGCACAGCAACGTCGATCAGGCCTGGCTTGCTTGTGTGAAATCTCACTTTTCAAGGATGAGACAAAGCAGCTGATACGTTGCTTCCTCAATGCAGCTGCATCTGTTTGTGTTTTTTGTTTTTTTGTTTGAGAATGGGCTGGAGAGGAGGATTTTAGAATGTAGGGACTAGTAATACTCCTGTATTACTTTTCTTGCTTATGCATGACTTTATGGACACACACACACACACACACACACACACACACACACACACACACATATAATGAGGGGGCATAACTGGCAAGCCAAATGTCATTTCAGCTGAAGCAACACAAACAACCTCTGCCACTGCCATTTTAGGAGGCCCTTGGGAAAACTGACTTGGCATTATATGGTGTCAAGGTATGACTCTTAAGTCATACCTTAAGAGGTATGACTCAAGTATGTCCAGAGAAGATGGGTATGGTGCATGGAAATCTCCGCTCCCCATGGACAATTCCTGACCTCTAGCCACTCTTCTCTTTGAATGCAAAACTGGCGGACTAAAATTTGAGCTGTTCCTGGCATAATCCAAAGCAGTGGAAAAGCACATCAAAACACAAGCAGCAATCCTGTTTCACAGCGTTCAGAAAATGCCCTTAAAACGTTTGTCGTATTATCTGCATTAAGTAATGTGGAAGGTCCGGAGAACATGGATGAGATCATAGCACTGCTACCCACACAGGAAGGTAACATTCGAGACAGATGCATTCCAGAATTAAAAACAAGCGCATAGATTTAGACTTGAGGGAGGAAATGTGGTTCAGAACATGTCCCACCTTCCACGTAGGCCAAGCTGTGAAGCATTCTTAAATAGACACAAAGGCATCGTTTAGCTGGAAACAAGAGCTCACTGCACCTGTGAAATAACAGTGCTGAATGCCAGGGCATCAGATTTATATATACAGTGGGACCTCGACTTACGAGCGATTCGACTTACGTGTTTTTCGACTTACTAATGACTTCCGGGAGAAACAAAATGGCCGCAGCCATTAAAAGTCGCAGCCGCTTTTAATAGGATTTTTTCGACTTACGAATTTCGACTTACGAATTTTCGACTTATGAATTTTTTTCGCTCAGTGCATTCCTATGGGGATTCGACTTACGAATGTTTTCGACTTACGAAAATTGCGCCGGAACACATTATCGTCGTAAGTCGAGGTCCCACTGTACCGGTATATATGGAGTTTTGCTATGGCCACCTTAGGGACAGATCCACTCCCTCCACCCTCACACACCTGTGTGTCAGAGCCCATATGCTTATAGCTCAAGAGTGCCTAACCAACTCACTGATTCATTATTAAACAAAATCTCTTGTTTGCAAGGTTTATGATCTAACTGCAAAAGTATTTATGGAAATGCATTGCCAAATATCATGTGATATAAAATCTGTTGGAGGCAGGCGGAGCCTGTGGCCTGCCAGATGCTGTCACTATCCCCTGCCAGCATGGTCAGTGGCCAAGGATGATGGGATCTGAAGTCCAACAACATCTGGAATGCTACTGGGTCTCCATCCCTGGTATAAATATTCAGTTGTTGTATAGATTGTGGTCTTCTCTCTTCACAAGAAGGTCAGACTTGCAAGCCTGGATTTGCTATAGTCATTTCCATCTACTTTAGTAGGATTGAGGAGACACCCTACTGAACTGTTTCCCCTTAGGAATGTGTTCTTTAAGCCTGTTCCCATGTTGAATGTCTGGGCCTAAGACATCTGATGTTCCTGCAAATATTGATTCCCCCCCCCCCATTTCCTTACTTTTTGCTGACTGCAAGAATTTCAGCGTGGTGTAATGCTTTCTCTCTCTCTCTCTCTCTCTCTCTCTCTCTCTCTCTCTCTCTCTCTCTTACATACACACACACACACACACACACTTTTATATGCATTGTGTCATCATTCTGCAGTCAAAATTTTGAGCATTTTTAATAACCTGAATGAACAAGAAAGTCAATGACATAGACATCAATTGCTCATTGACTACATACAAGGGCATCTATCATTACTACATGGCGAAGTAATCCTTTGCTTTCCAGCATAGCTTCAGCCTAGATTAATTAACATTCAGTCATTATACTGCCATTACCTTGCAGCTGATTGTTGTGTTAATTAAAGTATTTGCTTTGAAACCTTTATGGCTGGTTCATACACACATTCATAGCACCTGGTTACTCGAAACTTGATGAGTATATGAATTGACTATTGAAAAGCACTGGGTCACAGGATGGACTGTCAACAGATTAAATAATGTTTAGTTGATGTATGCATTTTGGTGCATGAAGCATGCTTTCAATATGGTAGATGAAAACCCAGCTGTCAGCTTGTTCAGAGACTTTGTAAGGGCAACAGGTCAGGCACCAGTGCAGTTTTCCATGATAATAATAATATAATATAATAATAATGTATTATTTATACCCCGCCCATCTGGCTGGGTTTCCCCAGCCACTCTGGGCGGCTCCCAGCCAAATATTAAAAACACAATACAGCATTAAACATTAAAAACTTCCCTAAACTTAGGAACACAGCACAGTGATACCTACTCTGATACCTTTCTGCACAACAGCCTTTAGCACAGTGTGTTGTTATCAATATGATGCACAAGCTTCAGATACCTGAGTTCTGTGCCTGATGCCTAACACAGGAAAGTGCATTTAGTCATTGATTACTGATGTGGTAGAGAAGATTTTTGGCACAACAGCTTCTGTGCAGAAGCAGTCTATATGAACAATAGAATTTTTGAATTTGATCATGCCTTTGAAAGTCCACAAACATTAACATCTTTTCTGCCAGTGTGAGGCGGGAGTTGTGTACTGTATTGTATCTTCCCTGAGCATTAGAGATATTATTTATGCCAAAATTGTATGGCAATATTTTCTATCTGTTTTCTTTTCTTGCCCCTAGAGAATAAAAATTTGTTGATGACTTTGCTGACAAAAGTTCCTATAAGCCAGCTGAACTTGTTTATTTTCAAAAGTCATTTATTTTAAATGAACTTTCAAAGTTGATTCACATTTATTGATGGCTGTTGGTTCCTGGTTTCAATTTGGGTCCATCTTTGCCTTATTCATGGGTTTGTTTCTTCCTTGGACACTGTCTGCCCTCAATTTAGCATTTGGCTAGTAGATTTCTAATAAGCCCATCAAAGTTCCCATTTTTAATCTCAGGCTAAATTATAATTGGATGATTTTCCAACTAAAAATCATGGTTGTAATAAAATCCATCTGTTGCCCGTTAACAAGAAACCCTCTTTGCGGAGGAGTCCAGCTCATTTATTTTATGGCTTTCCAGTTCTCTTGAGAATGTTAAAAAATATGCATGTTGCTCAGGTTTATTGCCTTTGATATAACCAAATGATGCTTAACACCACAAGTGCACAAACAGATTGATCTATTCTTGTTGCTGAACACATGAACTTATGAAACACCTTCAGGTGCATTACAGAAATCTAGCCTACTGAGGTATATTTCTGAAACTCTCCAAAGCTTCAAATCAAGGCAAAGCCCTACTGCTGTCCATTTCCATTACCGTGAGAGGTGGAGGAATTTGCAAAAAGTACTAGCACACTGGCTTAGTCCTAGGGTCAGGACTTTCAAGAGAGTTTGATCTTGTTGTACCTGGACTGAGTAGGTAGAGACAGATGGTCTTTATTGAGTCCCTTGATGGCCCTTTCCTCTTACATGACCCAGCCCTGGAGCACCTCTAGGAGTTACCTTCTTATTCTGGGTAGGCCATAATGCATGGGAGGCCTTGAGCTGTGTAAAGAACCCTGTGTTGCTAGATGTGAGCTTCAACCCAACCCTGGGTCACTGGCCAGTACTCCTGGTCACTGTTGCTCCTGAGGACCTGGGAGTGATGCGGGATGGTCCAGAGCTCTAATGGCAGTTCTGACAAGGCACTGAGGACCTTAGGAGTGGAGCCCTGCTCCACTCAAGCAAGATCTCATCCTGGAGAACATTCTCAGGCTGTGCTTCGGGGGCTGTTGATGCCTGAGGTACCCATCTGTGCTAGGGACCACAATTGAATTCTACTCCTATTCCTCTTTAGGGAAAGTTTCATTTGGTCTGACTGTTTTAACTAGAAACTTTAGGAACTGAACCACAGGCCTACATGCGAATCATGGTCTCAGCTGCTGTGCTTCTCCTCTCGGTATGCCTTACTCACACAGTAACAGGCAGATACTCTGTGCACCTGAACATCATTTCACAGAGACTTCATACAAGCAATGTGATGCTTATGTCCAAGCAAGCATCCATAGCATCAGGTTGTATTTATCTTTTCTCATCAACTATGGTGCTGTGATCTCAAGCACATATATGTTCATGGTATGTTTGGGGTGGGAATTCCTATTTTTGTAAGCACTCTTAATATTTTATTTTCTAGAGGAGACACACAATCTTGTTTGTGCATTAGCGTGAATGTGTACTGTGGCGTTGGGATCAGATCTGTCATCCTGCTCCTGCATTCTGCATCCTGCATTCAATTGCTTGCCAGAACAGGACTTCATAAGCATGGCTCTCTCTCCTCAAGGTTGGAAATTATGGGAAAGCAAAGAAGAAAGACCACCTACACATAAAGTGCTATCTGCATAGGTTCTTCTGTGTGGTCAGTTGAATGCAGGGAAAGGAAGAAAGTCTCAGGAATAGGTTCATGCTTGCCATCTCACTCCCCTCCTCCAGGTTTGATAAAACACGTGAAATAGGCTATGATTATATTACCGGATGGGGTGTATGGGTAGAGCAAATCTCAGCGATGGAGGGTGTAATCAATGCACAAGGAAGTGAGATTGCAGCAGAATGCCCCACCCCCTGACTACTCTGCATGCAACAAACCTTGCATGCGTGTGCAAACTGTACATCTGCGCAACCTGTTTTTGTTGTTGTTTGCAAATTCATGGAGAGAAATGCAGTAGAATGGAGCCCCTAGTTTCAGAGATAGCATGCCACTTGGTGCAGCCTCAGAACCCTTAGTAGCATCTGGCAGAGTGGCTGTGTTCCACAACTAAAGTAGCACAGTGTGTAGGCTTCCAGATGGCTTTCCTCTGAGAACATTGCATTTAGATTAGGGGAACAGACACGACTTATTTGAGGACATTTGGACATTTTATTGAAGACATTTGGAAAACTTTTATTGATGATGCGCTTTCTCTCTCTCTCCCCCCCCCCATCTCTCTCTCACTCATATACACTCTCACACAGGTTGATTATTTACACCTTAAATACCCTTTTAACTTAATTCATAAGACACCTCCCAGACTGTCAGCATTTTTCAGGAGGGATTCAAGCACATACCGGAAATTTAGGCATACACAGTTACAATGAATGAACGTTGCCCCAATTTTGGGGGGTGGGGGAGAATCCAGTTGTTGTTGCTGCAGTTAGGAAAGTGACAGGGGAATGCATTAAAGAATGTAGGATGCATGAATGATTAATGGGAAGACATATAAACACCACACAAAGAAATCAGAATGAATTTTCATTGTTGTTTAGCCTCTAAGCAAGCAAATCAGAATGAATAATCAGTATGACTGGGCTTCATCTAACCACCGCACAGGCTCTGTGGAAGCAAATCATGATGGATGCTCAATAAACAAGGTTGTCTGGAGAAGCCCATAGCTATTTCCTGAGAACTGCTGCTCTGTGAGGAGGCTGGGAGTGTATCCAACTGAAGATTCCCCACACTTCACCTAGCTACAATTCACAGGATTCTTTGGGGAGGGCATGGCACTTAAGTGGGCATAAAGCCCATCTTAGTGTAGATAAGTGAGCTGCTTTACTGTTTCTCTCGGGATGTGAGTAAATTGTGTGGATATTTTAAGGATTAGAGAACTCTACGGCATGATTGTGGACAACCTGGGAGTTGCAGCCATTTGCACAGAACAAGTGCTAGCAATTAGTAAAATACACACTCGGAAACTCTGCAACAAAACCCAGCCGTGTATCTTGCTTGTAGGAGGCAACCTGGAATGTTCATGTTTTCAAGAGATTGAACTGTTGTTTTGTATTTTAAGCCAAGTGATCAGGCAAAATAGCAACAATCTGCTGTTCTGGTCAAAGTCAATAGATAATGGGGAGGTGCCTCTCAAGGACCCAGCTTCTCAAGGACAGCTGTGGTGCTTGGCTTGATATGCTTTGGGGGGCAGAATTTAGATGTGGTATTATGGGACCCCTGGGGAAAAACCACATCCATTGGGTCCCCTTAGCTTAGAAGGAGGGGGGCATGCAAACTGAAAATTCTTATTCCTTTGGAGCCCTGACCTTTTTGGTGCTCTTTGCAAAGCAAGAACAGTGGCACTATTGAAACTGGTACCCTTTGATAATTTGCTCCCAGCAATGCCTGATCCTCCTCCTCTTCTTCTGAAAATAAGTTTATTATTTTACATTGATTTGCATTAAGATCATATAACATACAATTTACATTAAAATCTATCCATTTATTGATATTTCCTTTCAAGCTGACCTGGATATTGAGGACAGCCTTTAAGAACATGTTATCTTTCACTATGATGCATAACTTTCTATTTGCTTTCCATTTGTATTTTTGCAACATTTTAAAATGAACGATTAGAGATGTTTAAAGGGAATATTCTTCTTGCTCTAGCTTCCTCTTGGTGCATGAAAAAGGCCAATTCATATGTTACGCCAAGGCGGAACCCTACAGCATGACTGTGCTCAGCCAATCCTGGGTCTATTGGGCTCTTGAGAAGTTGTGTCTAGCATTTCACTGTTAAGCTCTGTGATGCATTGAGTAGGGACTGTATTTGCTTCCCTAAGGGCACCCCACCCCATGCCACATAGCAAAATGCTTTTGAATCTCCCTGGTGTATAAAACCCATTTTATTATGATGCAGGATGTGTGGGCAGGAAGAGAGGAGTTGCTGTCAGGAAGAGAAAAAATCAAAGCCCTTCTGCATCCATGGAGCTAACCATGCACATCTCCAGATAGAGGCCAGTATACTAGAAGCATTCTATTCTGTTTTGCTGAGCTTTGGCTCATCATGTCTTTTCTATGAGGGATCAGTAATTCCATTCTAAGGTTTGTGTGCACACACTTGCTCTAGCACAGTGTTTCCCCAAACTTGTGTCTCCAGCTCTTTTTAGACTACAATTCCCATCATCCCTGACCACTGGTCTTGCTAGGGATGATGGGAGTTGTAGTCCAAAAGCAGCTGGAGACCCAAGTTTGGGGAACACTGATCTAGCAGCTCCATGCATTCACCTTGGGGATCACTGGCACTAATACAGAAGCAAACCCCAAACGGATTACAAAACCCAAAGCAACCTGCCACTCCTGGGATGTAAGCAGAGACTCGGAGTGGCCACTCGCATTGTGGACTGGAGCCAGCCACAGGCCAGATGTTGAGATGGGAAGCCGGTGCTACAGAGGACACATGCAGAGACTGAAAACAGCTGCCTCATATCTCCTCTTCCACACCCCTCCCACAGTGCCAAGTCTATACTCAGAAGTAAAACCCATTGAATTCAATGGGATTTACAGCTTAGCATGTATAGACTCTGGAACAGCGAGTAAAGCAAATTCAATATGATTGCAGTGCGGGTTTTTTAGGCGCCCAAACACTTACAGTTGTTGAACACTTGCAGGGCGGGTGGGAGAGCACCGCAACACAAGTCTTTCATATTTCACATTTTGATTTGGCAGGGACAACATATGTGTTCTTGGCTTTAATAATAATAATATTTTTATTTATACGCCGCCCTTCCCGGTTCAGAAACCCGGGCTCAGGGCGGCTAACAACAAATTTAAAACACTTAATTGTAATACAACATAAAAGCAGCATGAAATACAGTATAAAAGCATGAATAACAATAAAATTCAAAGTTCAAAAATCAATTTGGGGGAAATCCATCCAATAAACATTAGATAGTCACCAGGGCTAGCTGGCTAAATTAGTCCTACTTGGGCCAGCAAGGAGGCCAGGGGAGAATTAGCTGTGGCCTTACATTATCCGTAGTGTCTAGTTCTACCATAAAATGCATTGATACTTATGATGAATTTCATGTGGCCTCTTTATTCCCATGCTAGATTTCACTTACTTAGACAACTAATAATTTAGTAATCTACTGCAAAATGATTTTTTTTCCCTTTCAGGACAAAAATGCTACATTTTTAAGGACTAGCTGGAAAAATAAAATCAGACGAAACCCAAGTCATGTTAAAACAGCCCAAGAAAAAAAGAGAGACAAAACTTAGTATGTTTTTAATTAAATAAACCTGGACCAGGATTTTGTTTTCTGTTTTAAAGTGGCATCCTCAAGAAGAATTTCATGCAGTGTTATGGCTATGTACAATCTAAATCTAATGGAATCTAATGATTGGATTTAAGGGGGTGGAGATGTGAATCTCTCCTAAGAAATGAAATCCATTGTGGTAGGAATAGGTTAGCTAAACCCTGCTCACATCCCGGTAAGCAGATATATATTTTTGTATTTTTTATAGGTGGATACAGTGCAGACTACGCAATCCCCTGGCCACAATGAGGAATCGTGTAAAATGAATGTATGTGCTCGTAAGTGAAATATTTATGAATGAAGCTCCAACTCTTAGTGTATGTTGGATCATAAAAAAGACACATGACCCCTGTTCGACAATATCACCCTAAATTCGATTCCCAAGAGGCGGGGTCGCTGCAGAACTCAAAAGACATTTAAAGCAAAAACTCATTATTTTTTAAACTGACTTCTGATTCATTCTTATTTTTTAAAATAATAATAATAAAAATATATATGTGTGCAAATGATAAAATAAATTACCTCTTGGGATTGTGGTGTTTTGGGAAGAACCTTCAACTGATTCAAGAGCTCCAAAGGGATGTGAGAAAGGTTTTTGTAAGACGAAGTGATCAGCCGTGGACAAGCTGCATCCCATACCATCATATGTAGAACTATGAATTGGGGAGCAAGGCATCTCTCCTCCTTCATTCTGCCTCCAAGAAGACTGGAATGCTGTCAAAGAATCTCATACAATTAGTGCTTTAGTTAGTAACTGGGGAGGATGGAGGTGAGTTTAAAATGTGTGAAAGTAAGAAACAGCTGGGCTACATAGGTAAACAAAAAAAATCCTCAAGCATGTGCTAGATCAACAAAGAAAATGGTATTTATACCTCAGAACAGATTCTGAGAAATCAGAAAAAAAATCCCGTCATTTAGAAATGTTGGTTGAGAAAGTATGGATTGGACCCTCTGGGTTTGCTGAGGAAGATATTCAAAGGCAATGTATGAAAAAAGAAAGAGAGAGAGAGAAAACAATAACCCTGTTAATTTCCCTGTCAGTAAAACGGAAAATCAAGTATTTGTCTGCCAAAATATATGTATTTAAAAATGTGTGATTGAGAAGTCATGACTTATTTATGAAGTTAGGAAGGTTATAGCTATTGAATAAATAAAAAAAGGCCTTTCCCCAATTGCAAAAGGAGAGGGTTTCGGTTTAATTAAAAGGGGATATGCATGATGTGGGCACCCTCTTTGCATTCCTGGTCCTTGTTAAGCTTAATATGTCATAAAAATTCAAAGACTATATATATATATATTTTGTAGCCAAAAGATTAAAGATTATATTTGAACATATATGAAAGTTAGAAATATTGGTTTGTGAGATTATGGGGGGGGGGAGGCTGATTATCCTGTATTCTAATTGTCTCATTCAAATCAAACATTTCCATCATCCATGGGAGAAGCAGAGGTATTTTAAAGTATTAATTACCGTTTCAGGAGTTTTATTTTCTGGCCTTTACTCGTTGGTTACCCATAAGCCGTAAATTTACCTTATTCAGATTGCTGGTTTATATCTGATATATTTATATGAGGTTATTACATTGCATTCATTTTTAAAAAAAAATTGTATACATATACAATTACTTGACTTCACAATATGCCTTTTCTGATATTCAAAACCCAGTGTTAAAGATCACTCTTTTGGAGAAACCATCTTGCCAAAGTTAAGGACTTTTAAGTTTTCTTGATTTCAGTGAGAATAATTAAAAACATGGACTTAACTTTCCCACTGAAAGCTGTGAAACTTAAATGTACTTAACTTTGACTTGATTGTACCTGATTGATTGATATGCATTTTTCTTCCTTTTGTATTAAGTCACACATGTTCTTTGCTATTTTTTTTTAACTGGTGGTCTGTCCACTTATGGTAATCATTCTCAGGTGGTGGAATCTATGATACGGTAGAAGTTTTGACCTCTTTATTGTATTGAGAATATATTATCAAACTTCAAAGTCTGTACACTTCTACTGTATTGATTTTTCTGTCAGCAAAATCAATAAGTAAAATTAAAATTTTTGAAAATCTATTTCTTCCTTATTATTTTTTGATTTGCTTCACAGTTCTATGTACATATTTGGGTTGCTTAACCTTGAAGTCTAATTTGAGGATGCACTGATATGGAAACACATTAAGAGCTTCAGTAGTGCTGAGTAAAATCTACCACAGAATGTTTATACAATAGAAAAGGAAAGAGTGAAAGAAAAAGTCAGCTTTCTTCTTCAGTGTCACATTTTGAGATCATTTCAGAATGGAGCTCACATTAGGGATGTATATTTATTTTGGAACAAGTGAAAAATCGAACCTAAAAATGTACATTCAGTTTAATTTTATTTTCCTCTAAATTTGGAACAATGGGTTGTGAATGAGACTCCTGCTTTTGACTCCCATTCATACCAATTAGTTACCCATTTAATTACCACTTGAAGTTTGTGTAGCAGCCAGAGGCGGAGCAGCACACATGGGGTGGGGCCATGGGGATGGGGCGAGCGACCCAGGGGGTGAGACTCCCATGGGGGCAAAGCGAGCTGCCCATGGGGGGTGGAGTGAGCTGTCCATGGCAAGCTGCTTCCTGGGGGGTGCCGCTTTTCCAGCAGCCTTCCTCTCTTTCCTCTTCCTTTTGACAGCTCTGGGGAGGCTCCCCCCCAGGAAGCAGCCCAGGAGTGGGGGGCAACGGCACACCGAGCTGTCAAAATGAAGGGGGAAGGCAGCCAGCAAGGCGGCACAGCTCCTCCCCTTTCCCCGATGGCTCGGGGTAGGCTTGGGAGTCACAGGTGGGTGGTGAGCCGAATGTCAACCCCTCAGTGATGACCGCCCCCTTCCTCTGCCCCTGGTAGCAGCAGGAGTTGAGTTTCAGGGATTCTCCAGGCAGCCCCTCTCCCTCCAGTGACATATATTGCACTTGATATGCCATTGGATGACTTGAATGTTCTATTTGAACATCCATTGGCTGATTGGAAGGCATTAGAACTATGATGACACATTCACACATTGCTCAGTAGTAGAGCACATGGTTTGCATGTTGAAGGCGTCAGGTTCAATCCTGAGGATCTCCGGTTAAATAGATGTCAGGTACCCAAGCTCTGTGTGTGTGTGTGTGTGTGTGTGTGTCATATAAGACTGCCAAGACTACCAATACTACATGGACCAATGCTTTGACATTCATAGGTGAACCGGCCCTTAACCTCATAAAAAAAAATCCAGAACTGCAGTACGTGTTATTGTGTTAATCCAAGGTGCACATTCATGCTTTTAACCATCATTTGGTTAATGCAGTCCTTCTTTCTTTTCTGTTATCAATTATATGTGCAGAAACAATTTCTAGCAATGGAATCTCGAGGAACCCATTGAGTGAGTGTGACTCTGCACATTCCCAGTGTTTAGCAGCTAAATGTCTTACGAGGAATAAAACAACTTCTTTTTTGCCTCCTGCTACCACTCTAATATGGAAAGGTCAGAGAAACAGTGGGGAACCAAATGAGGGAAGATATATTTTCCACACTGTAAGACATCAACTTTCAGGCCACTGTGATTTTTACAATTTACAACAGAGAGATGGAGCCCCCACCCTTTCCCTTTAAACTGAGCTCCTTTCCTTCATGTCTCCCACTGTTGGTTGATTGTTGGATAATGTCTGTTTCCTCCCTGTCTGATGTGAACAAGGAAAAGCTTGTTTGTGGCTTAGAAAATTCTATTTTGCTTTGATTTTGTTGGCCAGAAAAAGATCATAGGTTGAGCATTCTGTTCCTTACTTATCTCAGATTCTGCCAGTTGGTGCAAGACACTTGATTCAACACACAAGCACTTCTGACTGTCTCCAGAAATCCATTTGTTTGGATAATATCACTTGAACCAAATGTTCCCAGAACCATGCAGGTAACCCAAGCAACCCTCTTGGACTGTCATCTGTATCCTATTTGCAAGTGGCAAGGAAAATGGGGAGGAAATAGTATAAAGTGAGAAGCTTTTCATGTACTGATGTTTAATATTGTTTGAATTATATTTTTATTTTAATGGCATTATTTGTAAGCCAACTTGGAAAGATATGCATCTCTACAGAAAGACAATAAATGATAATATGTTTAAAAAATTGAAATAAAAGAGACCAGAGTCATAAAAGTAGGCATCGCTTGAGCCTCCCTGGAAAGAGGGTGCCATAAATGGGGGAGGTCTGCAGCCCTAAACCCCTTTGCCAACTGTTTTAATTTCAGAATGAGGCAGCACTTAAACAGGCAAATACGTGTGGGCAAAGGCACCCAGACCCTAAGCTGTAAAGGACCTTAAAGGGAGGCACTAGCATAGAGATGGCTTACTTCTGGTACTTGGTGTGGCTGGTCTCAACTCCCATCAGCCCCTGCCAACATCGTCAATAGGGATGATGGGAGTTGTAATCTGCAATATCTAGAAGGCCATAGATTAGCCACCCCCCGCGCTAGCACATTGAACTAGAAACAGAGCAGTAGTGAAACGGTTTCAGAAATGTTCTTTAGAGCTGGTCCTACTTAGCAACCTAGCCAGCAGCTCTGTCCTGAACTAAATGAAGTTTAGTTGAGCTTTCAAAGACAGCCGCATGTGAAAGACACTGCAGTACTTAAGAGCTTGAAGTCAGAAGAACTTGTGTCACTGCTACCAGGCTATCACTGCACAGCAATGGCTGAAGTTGGTGTACCAGGCCTAAACAGATGGAGACATCTATGCACCATGGATGACACCTCTCCAGAGATGGAGGTGGATGAAGTAGGACCCCCCCCCCAACCCAGGCTGTGGCTTGATCCTTTAGAGCAGGCTTCCTCAACCTCGGCTCTCCAGATGTTTTGAGACTACAATTCCCATCATCCCTGACCACTGGTCCTGCTAGCTAGGGATCATGGGAGTTGTAGTCCCAAAACATATGGAGGTCCAAGGTTGAGGAAGCCTGTTTTAGAGAGACTGCAGTTCCTTCTGAGAAAGGTGAACACCACATCAGTGATCAGCTGGAACATCTACCAATGCTACATTCTGTCTGGACAGGATTCAGCTTGAGTTTCTTTGCCCTTCTTCAGCCCATCATCAACCCCAGGCATCAATTCAGCACTTCCATCACTTCATCAATGGATGCAAGACACAGAGCTGGGTGTCATAAGCATGCTGATAGCACCTCACGCTGAATTTTTGCACTAGTTTCATGTAGAAGCAGGTGAAATAAGATGGAAGTGTACCAGGGCCCATAGGGTTAAATAGTGGTCCCCACATGCACACACAATTCTTCTTATGCATGTTGACTTGGAAGTAAGTCCCTCATAAGTATGTGCATGATTGAAATAAATAAAAGAGGCAAGATCATAACAGTAGGTTGGTCCTTCTCCAACCCCATCCTACCCAATAAGACCCTGTTTCAGGTTTTATGATTCCCACTGCCAATAGAAACTATTGTGATAGTGTGCTGTCTACCACACATTGGGTGGGCACAGTGGAAGTCTCCATGTTGGCAGAGTTCCTTGGGTGGTGGAATGCAGCAGAGTCAATTGCCAAACCCTAACCCTGTGGATTAAACCACAGAGCCTTGGGCTTGCCGATCAGAAGGTCGGCGGTTCGAATCCCTGCAACGAGGTGAGCTCCCATTCTTCGGTTCCTGCTCCTGCCAACCTAGCAGTTCAAAAGCACGTCAAAGTGCAAGTAGATAAATAGGTACCACTCCGGCAGGAAGGTAAACGGCATTTCCGTGCACTGTTCTGGTTCTCCAGAAGCGGCTTAGTCATGCTGGCCACATGACCTGGAAGCTGTACACCGGCTCCCTCGGCCAATAAAGCGATATGAGTGCCGCAACTCCAGAGTCGTCCGCGACTGGACCTAAATGACAGGGGTCCCTTTACCTTTACCTAACTCATGCCAGCAGAACAGATACGGGATCAAGATTCTTCTGGCTTTACTTATTAATTTTAAAATCACCAACTCACAATAGTTTACATCAACTTGAGATTGGGGCCACCTGCTGATTTATTTTCTGAGATAACTAAAAGAATTTTTAATGTCTCACTTGCTATGTGAATCTTTAGATACACAATTGTGAAACTTTCTCCTTTGCAGGAAATAAATGTAAACTAGCTTGCTGCAGACGCAGACATAATTTTATGATATAGCATTCAAACGTCTCCCTTCTATTTCTTAGGGGATAATTATTTCCAAGGTCTATGAAAAGCTGAATGCCAAAGATAGCCTGGAAAATATTAAAAAGCCCGTAAACATGACTACACTCATACTACAGGATATGATGAATGAATCAAATAAGCGTATGACATTTGCAGCTTGCCTGTGCTATTCCAGGGCTTAAAATTAAGTCATTTATTTTTGTTAGAACATATCAGAAAACATCTGAAAACCTTAATCATATTACTCCTTGACTTGCCATAGAGAGAGAGAGAGAGAGAGCCATAGCTCACTGGCTGAGGACATGCTTTGCATACAAAAGGAAGCAGGTTTGGTCCTTGGTCTTTTGGGTAGCAGGGCTCAGCCTAAAACCTCAGAGCATCATCACCAGCCGGACTAGACAGTACAAGTTAGCCTCAGTAAAAGGCAACTTCATATGTCCATGTGGCCTGCTACAGCCAGTGTGGTGTATAGGGTTAGGAACACCTTTATATCAAGTCACATATTTTATCCATCTAGCTCCCTATTGTCCAGACTGACTAGCATGCTTTCCAGGATTCCAGAAAGCTGGCTTTCCCAGTTCTACTTGGACCTACCAGGTACACCTGGGAGCATGCAAAACAGACCAGAGGTTGCCAAAACTTTGGAGTCCATGGGCACATTTGCAAATGCGGGACACTGTTGTGAGCACTACGCACACCACAACCAAGCACACTCCGCAACCTGTCCCATTGACTACAACGGAATGCTTCTTTCAAGCTTAATTGCAAGCTTAATTACAGAGGTGACTCTGGGTACCAGGCAAGACCTTTGTGGGTGCATTTAGGAATTAGAGCCTGGAAAACTGGTTTTAAAATCCTAACTTGGGTATGAAACTCACTGGTTGAGCTCAGCACTTGGAATGATCTAATTCAGTTTAACACAGTTCACCGCATTAGTTCAAAAATATCCAAATGACATTTGAAAGTAGTTCCTATAATTGCCATGTGAACTGTGAATTAAGTTCATTTGGAGGTAGAACTTTGAACAATTTCTAGTTCATCATCACTTTTAATCTCTTACTTTAAAAACCCCTCTTTAGACTCTTTTGTTCTTTAATCTTAAATAGCATAATTATCAGGGGGAAATAAACAATTCACATTCCTGTGTGTTTGTATGTATTAGTCCTCTTAAATATATATATTACTTCTGTACAGCAACTTGCAACATTCTGAATGCTTACAAAAAATAATTGCCCAAAGATCATTTGGATTAAGTTGAACTGAACTGTTAACTGAAGAAGTGTGCATGCACACGAAAGCTCATACCAATGACAAACTTAGTTGGTCTCTAAGGTGCTACTGGAAGGAACTTTTTTATTTTGTGAACTGAACACAAACCAAACTAGTTCATTTTGCAATGGAACAAACTTGAACTGCAATTAATCCCTTTTTGGACATATTGAACTAGAATGATTGCCTTTTAAAAATGAACTTTTAAAGCTGCAGGTGACCTTGGCCCAGTTATGAACGCTCACCCCCCTGTGATGCTAAAGTGTGGGACGGTACCATAAATTCTAGCCTGGACACTAGGAGAAACACTGAGATCAAAACGTAATGTTGGTAATAGTAGTGAGCAACCAGTGACACTTGCTAATGGATGGCCATCAGAAGATGTGACAAAGTGGCCAGTAAGACTTGAATGAACATTGATTTGGTTGTGCATATAGATGATTTATCATGTGCATGTAGCTTTTCTGCTGCAATAGGGTGGTGTGTGTTTGTACGTATGTGTCCATGTCCTAGAAGGAAATAACACTGAGAAACAATTATGTCTTCTCTCTTCCTGGGCCCTCAGATATTGTTTTGACTACAACCCCCATGACTAATGATCAGAGATGATAGGGGCTGTCATTCAAGAACATATGGGGACCTGAGGTTGAGGAATGCTGAATCAAACAAATGAAACTGATCCTTCTCTTACAGCTGTAAATATGTTCCATGAAGCTCATGAGTTGGGCTGGAGCCAAAAAATGCTGCTACAGCTGCCCCTACCTTTTCTGCTGCCACACAAAGGCATGGGTCTCCCCAGTCCCTCGGTAGCCATTCAACAGCAGTGGTGGTCTCTCACTGCTTTCTGCCTCCCCCCACCAAAGTATGTGCCCTGCCCCTATACTCCAGTTCAGCCATGCAGAAGCTTCACACCAGTGTATGTCATGGTTTGCACTGTGTATAATGCCGATCTATGTTTTGCAAGAGCTAGCATGCTCATGGATTGCCTTTGAAAAGCCTAACATTAAAAAACAACAACAGTGTATATGATCCAATGATTTGGTTGCCAGTTCATTTCCACATGATAACATAATGCATGATATTCCAACGTAATACATTCAAACAGTTCAACAGCCTGTGATAAGTTACACCTCAGACATTATGAAACAGAAGAAATATAGCATAAGTTGAAACCTAACAGTTCCAGCTTTTCAGAACACTTCTGTTTGGCATACTTAGCATATAGCATATTCTAATTTAGTATAACACATTTTAGGCTTCTTTTTCTTCTTCAGGTAGGGTATGATGGTGCTGTGGGGGAAATGAAGCTTTATTTAGCATGAAACTGCACAAGAGCTGTTGAGAGTTTGACAGAGAGCAAACTTCCCCACTGGAATACTCTGTGGACAACTTAGACTAGATTTTTGCATTAGTCACTTATCTGAGCGAGAAATGTGTGCCGTTTATTTGTACAAGACAAAACCCTTTCCCACTGCCCTAAGGTGCCTTCTGAAGACATGTTTTGTTTACTTCAGGGTAAATTTCTCCTCTATGGATCAATGGTAAACTCTGACTATAAAGGAGATATAAGATTATATTGGCGTGAAAGAGCCCTGTGGGTTACTCATGCAAACATGTGTCATTTGCCATCTCCCCCAATGGGTTTCTCTTTACTAGGGAAAGCCAATGAATATAAACCGTAACTCATAAATCACCAAACTAAGCACACATCACCAGCCATATATTATGGCATATATAGGACCTATACACTATGCATTTAAATCAGCATTGTACCTCTTTAAAACACTCTTGGCTTCCCCCAAAGGATCATGGGAACTGTAGTTTGTTAAGGGTGGGGAGAGTTGTTAGGAGACTCCTTATTCCTTTCCCAGAGCTACAATTCCCAGAGTTTCCTGAGAAGAGAAATTGATTGTTAAACTTCTCTGGGAATAGAGGTCTCCTAACAACTCTCAGCACACATAAGGAACTACAGTTCCCAGGATTCTTTGGGTGGGAAGCCATGACTGTTTAAAGTGAGATGATACTGCTTTAAAAGTATAATGCAGATAGATAATAAACATCTCCTTGGTTTTCCCACCTGGGACTACAAATACACAGGCTATCTTGGGCCTTCTATATCATAAGACATGGCTAGTGGACCATGTTGAAGCTAATGCTGGTACCGCCCAAGAGGTGTCTCTTTCTGTGTGTAAACTGATAAAAGGGGTTAGTTTATAAGTTGGTTTACAAAGCGCTTATGAACATCAACTGATGTCTTGTTTCCCCCTCCCTTTATTATTGATGGAGAAAGAATCCTTAGAATGCGCCTCAGAATCTATTGCAATGAGCAAAGACCACATGGATAGCAAGTCTGGACACAGACTAATCACAGTCAGAAAGAAAAGTACAATGGTACCTCAGGTTACAGATGCTTCAGGTTACATACGCTTCAGGTTACAGACTCCACTAACCCAGAAATAGTACCTTGGGTTAAGAACTTTGCTTCAGGATGAGAACAGAAATCGCGTGGCGGCAGTGGGAGGCCCCATTAGGTAAAGTGGTACCTCAGGTTAAGAACAGTTTCAGGTTAAGAACGGACCTCCAGAACGAATTAAGTTCTTAACCTGAGGTACCACTGTAACACCTTAGGGAACCTTGTACATCTGCCATATTTAACAAGCTGGTCGACTTTGCATGTGCATGTAATAATGTGCTTGAATTCAGTCTCATTCTGAGGCCAACATTTTACAAATGCTTGCATGTCCTATTGCCATCTGTTCATGCTTCCATGTGCTTTTGCAAAACCATTTCACAAGAAAAGAGCTGCAATCCAAACTCTTCAGATGAAAGAACAATTGCGTGTCAAAACCCGACCCCTCCCGTGGTGAAATAAAGACACAGGACTCAATAATTAAGGTTAATGGGCATAGAAAGGCCACAACTTTTATTGGTTACGAATGTTGAGAGGTATTGGCTTAGGCATTGGATCTAACCAACTATATCTGACTCCAGCCCGCTGTGCTGGCAGTCCGGGAAGGGTTAACCACCGATGGGAGAGTCCTGCTGCTGCACATCAGCTAGGAACTCACCCTGGGGTCACCGATATGGGGCGTCCCTTTGGCCCTCACCTACCACGGCTTCGGACAGGGACACGCCCCCCGGACTCGTTTAACGAAGTACCCTTCAGCATTTGGGGGAGGTGATGGCCCAACCTCCCCCCCACCTTCAGCCTTCCCTAGATAATCCAATGCCTAGCCGCCAACCCAAGTTGTGACAAATTGCTACGAGGTAGGCGAAAACCACAAGGCTATAGCCAATTTGCCAGGTGGGAAAATTCCTACCAGGTCCCTTAACGGCGACCAACCGAAGTCCATAGCAAGGTCATTGAGGACACTACCTGAAAAAAGGTGAGGGTGGGCGGGAAAAGTATCAGCTGGCGGGGGCAGGAAGCAAGAGGCTGAGCCCTGCGCGCGCTTGCTTAAATTTAGCAAGCCACGCCTGCCGGCCGCGCTGATAGGTCGGCCTGCCAGGTGCCGCGCCCAGGGCTCAGCAAATGCTGGCAGGGGATGAAGCCATCCCCTGCGCACGTGATGGGCTCGTGTTGCCCGCAACCCCCCTCCACCCTTCGGGCGGAAGGGACTTTACTTCTTCTTCTTCTTTTAAAAAAACTTTGTTGATATATGTGTGTATAGCGTAGCAGTAGATGGCGGGGTGTCAGTGCTCATGGGACACCCCCCCCCCTAAAAGCAGCTGAGTTGCTGGGAAGGAAAGAGAAGGGTTGAGGCAGTGGGGACCTCTGTGCGGTGTAAATGCACTGGCATAGCAACTCTACCACTCCTTCCAGTGCATTGGCAGTGTCTCTCCTTTCCGGTATGCAGCAGTGACTCGGCTTTTCACCATGGTTTGAATGCAGCCATGGTAAATGCTCACCGCAGATTGCCTGATTTTGGATGTCACAGCAAGCACTGGTTGTGTGCAGCAGCAAACGGAGGAGAGGAACCTATACACAAAGGGAGAGAAGGAAGGAGTAGGAGGGAGCATGGAAGCTTTCTGCAGATGTCTAACTTTCCAAACCAAGAAGAAAGGGAGGAGGAGGAAGCTCTTGAGCCTTTGCACTTTCCTAGCAGAGGTGATGTTTGAACTGAGCTACTGAAATAGAACAAAGATAGGTTAATTTTGAACACACGAGGCTGCTCTCTGCTGAGTCAGTTCATTGAATGCTCTATTGTCTGTTCTGGTGGCAGCGGGTTTTCCAACTTTGCTACCTGAAATCTCTTTTTTAAACCAGAGCTGCTGTGAGCTGAGCCTTTCTGCATGCAAGGCGGATGCTCTACCGCTGAGCTCTGGCTCTCTCTTATAGCAAACCGGGACAACAGTTACAAATCAAAATGAGCAAGTTTAATTTATTTGATGACACAGCAAGGCACACACTGGTAGCTTCCAGGAAATCTGAAATTATTAATTAGTCATCAGATTTGAATATCGATTGCTGCTATGTTTCTGTATGCCAAAGGAACTTGTATTACTGAGGACTGAATGAATCGGTTTAGGATGCAGCTGAATATTTTATTTATGGAGTTATGCATCATGCATTGAAATCTGCAATGCGTCCCTTTGTTTACTTCATTCTTGTACAGCCATTGATGTATAGAAATATCCGGCCTACTGATTTGCAAAGCTGGGCCTAGGCTGCCATACTTCAGATAAGTTTCCCTAGTTTCTATATGGCTGGCTGTTGCAATTATCACATGAAATGGCTCCTGAGTGTTCGTGACATTGAATGTTTCTCCGCAATTACAACATTGACATCTTTGGTAAGAAGACATTGCTCTCCAAAAATAGGACTTCCAAGTCTGAGAGGTTAAGCATTAATGTCCAGTTTTATGGAATGCATTACCTTAAGTGGTGCATTAGTAAGGTTGAAAATAAAATTGATAACTTTTTAAAATTGACAGAGAGTCTTATAATTGCCAACAGCTTCTTCAGCTGCTGCAAAATTGTGGCCTGGAACCATCTTCAAGTGTTACAACAGGCTTGGCTGAATTCTGCCACTAAGCAGAATGAGACCCAACAAAATACAGAAAGATATTCTGTTTTGCTTCTGCTGTGGTCTAAACCAGAGAGCCTAGGGCTTGCTGGTCAGAAGGTCAGCGGTTTGAATCCCCGCGACGGGGTGAGCTCCCATTGCTCTGACCCAGCTCCTGCCCACCTAGCAGTTTAAAAGCACGTCAAAGTGCAAGTAGATAAATAGGTACCGCTCTGGCGGGAAGGTAAAGGGTGTTTCTGTGTGCTGCTCTGGTTCACCAGAAGCGGCTTAGTCATGCTGGCCACAAGACCCGGAAGCTGTCTGCAGACAAACGCTGGCTCCCTTGGCCTATAGAGCGTGATGAGCGCTGCAACCCCAGAGTCGTCCGCGACTGGACCTAATGGTCAGGCATCCCCAAACTCGGCCCTCCAGATGTTTTGGGACTACAACTCCCATCACCCCTAGCTAACAGGACCAGTGGTCAGGGATGATGGGAATTGTAGTCCCAAAACATTTGGAGGGCCGAGTTTGGGGATGCCGGTCCTACGCTATGTTCTTGGTCTTTTAAAAACCTTGCCTGCCATCTCTTCCCCAGGCAAATGAGCAGCAATCACAGCAGGAAGAATATGGTCCTACCCTGAGAATGTGGGACCACCAAGGATGATCATCTGCTGTATTTCTGCAGGAAATCAGCAATCTGCAAGAGCCGGCCCTACCATTGGGCAGGTTCTCTCATTCAGCAGACATGGAAAAGTATAGAGGGGGCAGTGGTGGCAACTGCATGGTCATTCCCCCTTGGCTAGAGGTCAAAGCTAAGTTCCCTGCACTTCCTAAGGTAGCTTGCTGTTCTCAGGTGAGGTTGAGGACACTGTCCTGTCACCAGGGTCAAGATTGGGGAGGGTGGGTTGATTCAGTTCACATTTAAAGGCAAGTGTGCTGTAGTCACACTTTCTGAAACAAAGCAGAACTGAAACACAGCCATACTTTGAAATTTTTGCTTCTCCAAATTTTGTGACACAGTTCTCTAACTGACCATCATTTACAAAAAAATGCATATTTTATGAAACAGCGTGCATCAAAAATGAATATATTGGTGGAAACTAACCTACAAAATGCATTGCAAGAGAGGATTCCTTCCTAAATGTGCGTGTCAGCACATAAAAATGTGTTTATTCGGAGAATTTTGCGCTAAAATGCTGATGAGTTTTCAAGAGGGTCCCCCCTATTTTAAAAGTTGCAAATGAATGCAGAAATGGATAGAACTGAATTTAAGATGGGGAAAATGAGAAGCTGAGAGAACCAAAACAGACAAATCCTTACATCAGAATTGAAGCAAGTTTCAACTGGGAGTCCAATCACTTTCTGTGGGGAATTGGGTGGGGTGGGAAGGGCACTATGTTCTTATACCTTATATCTCCTGATCCTTATATCTCCTGATGGAAGGAGGCAAGGCAAAATCACTATGATTATCATTTAAAGACACAACAGGTCCCCATCCTGCTGTTTGAAGGCATTGGGACTGATTGACTGTACCAATTGTGTGTGATGCATCAGAATGACCAAGAGAGGGGGAAAAGGCACCAACCCTAGGGCAGTGAATCATGCACAGGTGAATGAACAGCCTTTTCTGTGGGTTGGGCTCATAGGACCTTCAATTATTTGATTCATGTATTTCTTACGGCATGCTCTCTAAGGATTGTTATGATTATTAATGGAAATGGTAAAGGACAAGAAAATCCGATTCACTTCAGTTGTTGACCTGCTTGGCTGTTCTTTAAAAGCAAATTCTTCTTTCATTGACTCATTTTTTTCTTTTTATCAAAAAGGAAAGAAAAGAATGCTTTTTAGAGTGTCATTATTAGAACATCTATACACCATGTGTCTAAAATATGTAGGATACATATTTTATGTATCCTACAGTAGGATATGTATCCTACTGTAGGATTATGTATCCTACAGTAGGATAAAGAAACTGAATATTGATATTATGGGCCTCGTGCTTTGAACAACAGATCAATTTATAATGGTTTTTTTTTTTCTATAGGCAATCACTTTGAGACTCAGTTATAGCATTTGGAATTCTTTCAAGCAGATTTGGGACTGATGCAACTGGGCTTATTGCCAGTTCCTTCACTCAGCTATGATTTTATTCAAATGAGTTGTGTCGAGCTTGCAATATCCTAAGTAACTTTAGCCTATCATAATCTATTCTTAATAGGAGAAAGAAATGCCGTCCCTATGGTAACCTTCACCATCGGTCTTGGGATGTTATTACGAGACCAAGATGAAACACATACCTGAGGTTTAGCCACTGCCTCATTCATGATCTGTTTTGATCTTGGCTTAATAATACCTGATTGTTTGCAGCCATCTGTTGGCATTGCAAATCCTCTACAACCTGTGACTGTGCTGAGCCAGTTCAACAGTGGGCACCTGAATGAAGGCTGTTTTATTCCATTTTGTGCCCTTGAAAAAAGGGATTAGGCAATCTGATCTCTGTGCGGATTAGAGCGAAGGGATGAAAGTATGCACAACTTTTGAGAGAATTGTCATAGATTATGATATAAAAGAGATCAGCGTGCTAGTGAAACGCAGGACATGGAATGCTGGAGCAAAGGTTCATCATATTTCACTGTGAAGTATCAGATCCAATTTATACATCATTGTAGGGTATGTGTGAGCTAGCTGTGTCCTTGCTCTGGGTAATGTATATTTGGGGTAATGTATATATAATGTACATCACATGACAAGATATCAAAGTAGTGTTTCTCCACACCTTGCATCTTTGATTGTCATTTATGGGGGCATGGACAATAAAGCACTAAAGTGATGATACCACATCATGCTATTCAGCTACACAATACTGGGGAGATTGAAGAGGTAAAGTGGGTCAGAAATACCCACGTCTATCCTGAATCATAGACATTAGGACTTGCGCCAGGAACACAAGGGGCTGAGCTGGAATCTCATCTTGTGTAATGCCTCCAAATGAAGCAGCAGATAGGTCTCTAACACTGAAAGAAGCCATCTGAATCAAGAGGACCGGCAGTGGAAGCTGCAGAGATGCTGAATCAAGGTTCAGTCCCTCAGGCTGACCATTGGTCTATAAATTCATTAAATTGGATCCCCAGAGTCAACACCCTCTGAGCCAGATGGTCCCAATGGACTGTCTAGCTGTCCCATTCCCTACTGCCTGCTCACCAATAACCTACAAGACAGGGCCTGAGAGATTCCAGACCAGAGAACTGCCTTTTCAAGGCTCTCCTTTTGAGGAAGGATTGATGACCCTGAGAAGGGCAGTTTGGCCCAACAATAATATTGAAAGGTTTCTAGATCTCATCAGAGCAGCTGTCTGCTCGGAGCTATCCAAGGTCCTGCAACGCCACCCTGACTTTATTTGCTATTGACTGAGTAACCCTCAGCCAAAGCTCAGCAGGAGAATTCGTAAGAGCTGAACCTGAATATTGCTTCAGCACCAGTGAATCTCAGACTGAGCTTTAAAAAACAAGCCACAGCTCTAGCTGAGTAGTTATCTCCACTGTCAGTGAGAGGACTCTCCTTATTTAAAGGAGAGCAGCTTGCTTTAGCAGTAGTCAGAACGGTGGAGAGTGTGGTGACAGTAGGGCTTTAAAGCTGTAACTCTTGGTATCAGAAGAGGACAACACAGCCCTCAGGCCAGAATGCTACTGCCACAAAAGCACTGTGAAGTACCTTTGCTAGATGACACCAACTTTATTTTGAAGCATCACTTGTTGTAAGGCAGTCCTTTTCTGTGATAAAGTAAGATTGTTCTCCAGCCCACTGTCTGGAGGACAGAGTGACCCCTGAGAAGGAAGAAGCGGAGCATTCATGTTCTAAATTAGCTGATGTGTTTAAACAGCAACAGAAAAACAAAACCCAAAACTTGTAACAACATTATTTTAGCTCTGAATATTAGCACGAGAGTACTAGTCAATAGTTTGTTCTCAAAATGTGGGGCATCCCCTCTTGGGACATGGGTAAGATTTAAAGGTGTGTGTGTGTGTGTGTGTGTGTGTGTGTGTGTGTGTGAGTGAGAGAGAGAGAGAGAGAGAGAGAGAGATGGACGGAGGGAGGGAGATCCAGGAAAGGATAAGATCCTGAAGGCGATATGTTTCCTATCAATGAGCCCATAATGAGTTCCTACTTCGGTTTAATTGTGGTCTTTGTGTGTGGATTTAGGAGGGTGTCAAAATATCATGTTCAATTTATTGTCTAAAGCCCATTGTTTAAAGCCCAACATACAGATTATCATATTCAGCAGCTGGCTATATGGAACTGCCTAGGTTAATCTGATATGTAGACCCCATTTATGATGTTGGGTTGGGTGGCAGAAGGTAGTCCATTTAGAAGAATGAAAAGGTTCACAAAAACTGTGAAACACCAAAACATACATTTATTCTGATGACTGTTTGCCTCCACTGTGGAAAATTTCAATTATAGGCCTGATCCATTATCATTAGGAAGCATGTTGTTAACACTGAAGCCAGCCACAATGATACCAACAGGTAGTCCAAGAAAAGAAAATTCTTAAAAATTTGTCTACCTGCCAAAGAGTTAACCAATCTTGACATGCAGCACTAATATCAAGCCTTTTATTTCAATTTTTATCTTCCAGTCTTGGGACCATGCCATTAGTCTTTAGATGTTGACACCAGGTGTAAAATAGTGTATGTGCCTGTGAACCACTTTGACATTTTCTTTATGAATTAACATTTTATAAGTATATTAATTAATTAATTAAAACTGTTTGACTACCTTGATTGAATTACTGGGGTTTCCTGCTAATTAAAATGGAGCTGGTTTTGGAGATCAAAATGCAAAGTGAAATACAGAAGATGATTTAAAAGGTTGGGGACTTCAGGGTGACACACACACAAATCTTCTACTATCACTGAACTACTCATAAGGGTAATGTGAATTAGGGTAATCATAATTTTGAATTCACTTTATGGCTATTGATCTGTCACTATATTACACTGTCGAGGGACTGCAATAGCTGCATGCAAAGGACTGTCTCTTAAGCTGAAACAAAAGGAGAAAGAATTACTGGCAGGACTAATGACAGCAATGCAGATTTTCTAATCATTTATTGCCAAGGCCAACTGATGGGGTCTTCTGTAGCACAGAATCCAAATTAGGCAGCATTCAACTCTTCTTCTTATCAAGAGTAGATGGCATTGCTTGTTAGAAACTGTTGCCTGCCAGTAAGTTGACTCTACTCTTAACTTACTGTCAAAAAATAGTGACATGGCCATGAAAATATGGGACAGGAGCAATATAATATCTGCTGCTACATTTCCCCCCCAAATAAAAATGAAGGAGGAAAAAATGTTTTCCCCCCCTCCCAATGAAAGTGAATTTTCCCTGTTCCTCCTAAAGCAGATTAAGGTCCCTCACAGGAAACAAGAAGAAATACAAGCTATGTCATTAATTTCAGACTCAGAATAGGCATTCTGGCAGCTCGTATCATTCAGAGATAGGTGAAGAGATCTCTGCTTGCCCTGGAAATAAATCGGACCCTTTGAAGCTTCCCTTTGAATACTCAAATCTCCTCAAGGGGGAGAGGGGTTGACCATTTAGGGAGAGGGAAACCACTCCAGGAACCTGCTCCTCCCAGGGAAAACACACTTCAGGGAGCAGAGCATCCCTCTCAAAGAAAGAAGAGGCATTCAAGGCTCCCTGCTCCCCCCCCAGCTGTGTGAGTAGTGAAGATACATCTCTTTCTGTTGAAGATCCTGTATCCATGATCTGCTGTAGATGCTGGCATTTTCCACTGAAAATCGCAGGGTTGTATTTCAATTTCCGTGGTTCCTGATTTGGGGGTGGGTGAATCTACCAGTACAACTTTGCTTTGCAATCAGCCAGCAGAAGGAAGGAAGAGAAACCCAGGGGACCTATCCCAGGGACTTCTCCATGAACTGCTAACCTTCCCAGTCTCCAAGGCAAGTTTGCTGTTTGCAGGGGAGGGATGGGCTAGCTGGCAAAAACAGAAGAGTGTGGGGCTGGAAAAAACAAAATCAAGGAAGCCGCCTGCTTCTTGTGGAATGTGCTCATCATGTTTCTTTTCTTTTGGATTAAAATGGGCTTAAAATGGGCCCTTGCACTATGAGCACCAGTAACATTCATGATGCTCACTCCATTCCCTACCTTCAAAGTGAGGGTGAGCATCATGGCGTCTGAGTTCCTCTTCAGCTCAGATTTTAATCTGAGCCAGGTAACACCCCCTTCTACCCACACCCATTTTGCATTGCTGTCTTGGCTGCTGCTATTCACGTGGTGAATAGCAATTGACTATTTTGTTGAGCATTCATTTTGATTCTTTTGTGGGGAAGTTATATGACGTTGCTTCCAGCAGATGCTATCCCATCCTTTCCAGCGCATTTTCCTGTCACTTTCCCTTTCCCCAGAAATTACCGTGGGAGGAGGCAGGGTTGTTGCAAAGAAGATCACAACTTTAGTTGTGCAATCTGAATTTGCTGGTGTGTGATTGAATCCCATCTGAAAATAGCAACAGTTGCTCCTACTGCCCACTTAGAGATGTCTTTTATTAGGATTCAGATGTGGGGCTTGTTAACAATGTAAGTGATCCCATCTATCACCGTGGATATGCTGGTTGCTTACAATCTCTTCACTTAATGGGTTAATTTGTGTTCATTTTTTATAATGCCATGTTGTTGAAGCAACCCTTGAATGGAATTGCTTCATAGCCCTTGTTAGAAAGCATAATGAACTTTCAGAGACCTCTCAGAACAATCATTATTAATCACAACAGGATCATTATCATCTTCTACTTGTATTCAATAAGTACCAGTCTGTTTATGGAGGTTAAAGTATGCATACATTTTAAAACTTACTTAAGTGTCATTATGTCATTCACAGATATTTTATTGTTCTTGGCATTGTGCATTCATAGCTCTCTGCAGTCACTGTTGTGAAAGATTGGGGGAGGGGATGTAAAAAGCACAGAATCTGTGTAGGACTTTCAGTCAACCCAAGTGATGAACATGGAATATGGTGCCCTTTGCTGAATATTTCATTTTTTGACAGGCGAAGGGAAGGGGAAGAGAAAAACCAATTTCAACAAACATATCATTAGAGTATAATTGGATACATTATGCTGCTTCTCAGTAGTCAATGAACTACAACAAATTTTGATTTTTCCAGAGCTTGTTAAGGGCTTCTCCATCCCAGAATATAGCCTAGCAGATAGAATGTTCATTTAAATTTCCGTGTGTGAATTTTATGTCTATTATAAATCTACCGAGTAACCGCTGAGTTAAAAATGGAATTTTATTTTATTTAGGGGCTTCCCATGACCCTCCTCATATACTGAAAGTGTATGTGATGGGGGTGACAGAGCTGGTCTTGCCTCCCTGTGTGAGGCAATTGTGAGCCTGCCACAATTTTGGTGACCATGTTGAAGGGTCCAAAGTATGTGCCATCATTTGTGTGTAAGATTCTTCCAACATGCAAGGATCCTTACCCTCATAGATTGATATGTGTGTAGAGCCTCTTCAGACATCTCACCAGACAAGCATGCGTGAAATTGTCAGGAAGAATGATTTTATATATCAATATTTATTAAAGTCTAGGATTGTTTGTCAAACAGCACTTTTGGATGTGTGAGCCTGCCAATGCAGGGCCATGAGTAGGTATCTAACTTGTTAGCCAATTTAGGTGGTATCTGAAGTTGTTGTTTAAGCAACACAAAGGTACTCCTGAATTTTGTGTTTTCGCACCTCAGCTAGAAGCGTGACTCTGTTTCATTTGTTTATACCACCATCTGTAATATGTTTTGAATTATCTGTCTTGATTTAAAGCACATACACCTCAGAGTTAAAACTGAGATAAGAACATAATGTGTGCACCTGAACTACACAGTTGGAACCAGGAATATAGACAATGCAGCCAACTGAATAGTGCAAGACTGAATAAAATTAGGATATAGAGCAAAGAAATCTCTAAAAATCTCTTTGCTGAGACTGAATTATGTTCATGTAAACAAGTGCAAATTGGTTTGGGGAAAATGGGGGAAAATGCATATAAAGTATATTGCCATAAACATAGTCCTTTCCCCTAATATTCACCTTATCCCAATTGCGATATTACAGTTTGCATAGGTAGATCAGAACAAAGCTCTCATAAATCTAGCATTCTGTTTCCATTGGCAAACTGCAGGCAAGAAAAAACAGTGATGGCCTTCCAGGCTTGCCCTCTGCATTTTAAATCTGGAGGAAACGTGCCTTTCTCCTGCATAGAGGTTTAGCTGCCACGAGAGATAGCATGGGGGAGATTGCGTCTACAAAGCCTTTCTCTAAAGCCATCTTGGTGACCGTCACCTTGCTGCATCCTAATGCGTGTGAAAAACCACTTTCTTTCCTGCCAATCCGCTTCTTTGGGGAACTATCAAACAAGTACCGGGGAGCAAGACCATGCTTATTGTGCCCCTCTAAACATCCACACATAGGAAGTTCTTTCTAACAGGAGGACATCTGGAGTCAAGGCCAGGCAGCATCTCATGGACCTGTTCCCTAGTCCTCACATCATTTCCAGTTCACAGGGGGAGGGTGTAGAAGTGAATGGGGCTCCTGATGCCTTTCAAGAGAGTCAGTGTGGTGTAGTGGTTGAGAGCGGTAGACTCGGAATCTGGTGAACCGCGTTCGCGTCTCCGCTCCTCCACATGCAGCTGCTGGGTGACCTTGGGCTAGTCACACTTCTCTGAAGTCTCTCAGCCTCACTCACCTCACAGAGTGTTTGTTGTGGGGGAGGAAGGGAAAGGAGAATGTTAGCCGCTTTGAGACTCCTTCGGGTAGTGATAAAGCGGGATATCAAATCCAAACTCTTCTTCTTCAAGAGGAAGGAAGGAAAACTTGCCTCTCTCCACACCTTTTGTAATTTTATAAACTTTCATCATGCCCCCTCCTCAAATTAGTCTACAATGATAGAGCATTTGAATTATGAATAACTCATTTTCAGAACCAAGGAATGTGATACTTTTAGAGTTTTTTTCTCTCCATGGTGTCCTTTAAAAGAAGAATAAACAGAACACCCTTACACTCCTTATGATGAAGAAACATTTCTCGCTTGCAACCAACATGACAGCTCTGGCAACATAATAAATCTTTCTAACCTTCTCCTCCCCATTTAGCTATACTTGTGAGGATATTTATTTGTTCAGGGCATCTTAAGTGTAAAGTATAAACAAAAATACCAAGCAATAAAACAAGTCTGACACTTTGTATTTTAAAATACGTGGATGTGGAAAGGATTTATGTTCTGTATCAAAGGGCTGGCCCCCTATGCCACTCTGCTTTTCCAAGAGGTCATCTTGCTCTTTCTTTGTTCAGAAGGCCAGAAATATTCACCCATTTCTAACAAAGAAGGTTGTCTGGAAATGTGCACAGTGCTGATCTTGAATAGGAATGAGATGAATGCCCACAATTTCCTACACTCAAAGCAGAAATCCCATTGTCAGTGGTGTGTGTTTAGCTTGCAGGCCCCATCTGCTCTACACATTTAAAGCAGTATCACAACTCTTTAAGTAGCCGTGGTCCAGTCCCCCCCCCCAAAAAAAGTCCCGGGAGCTGTAGTTTGCTAAGGTTACTGTGAGTTATTAACAAACCCAGTGCTATTTTTATAGAAAAAGAGGTGTTTGAACTCACCATGAACACCTCCTTTGTTCTGTTATACAGTGGTACCTTGGGTTACAGATGCTTCATGTTAATAATAATAATAATAATAATTTATTATTTATACCCCACCCATCTGGCCGGGCTTCCCCAGCCACTCTGGGCGGCTTCCAACAAAATATTAAAACACAATAATCAATCAAACATTAAAAGCTTCCCTAAACAGACGCTTCGGGTTACAGACTCCGCTAACCCAGAAATAGAACCTCGGGTTAAGAACTTTGCTTCAGGATGAGAACAGAAATCGCACAGCGGCAGCAGGAGGCCCCATTAGCTAAAGTGGTACCTCAGGTTGAGAACAGTTTCAGGTTAAGAATGGACCTGCAGAACGAATTAAGTTCTTAACCCGAGGTACCACTGTAATGGGACCCAGGTGGCGCTGTGGGTTAAACCACAGAGCCTAGGGCTTGCTGATCAGAAGGTCGGTGGTTCGAATCCCTGCAACGGGGTAAGCTCCCATTGCTCGGTTCCAGCTCCTGCCCACCTAGCAGTTCGAAAGCACGTCAAAGTGCAAGATAAATAGGAACCGCTCTGGCGGGAAGGTAAACGGCGTTTCCGTGCGCTGCTCTGGTTCGCCAGAAGCGGCTTTGTCATGCTGGCCACATGACCCAGAAGCTGTACGCTGGCTCTCAGCCAATAAAGCGAGATGAGCACCGCAACCCCAGAGTTGGACATTACTGGACCTAATGGTCAGGGGTCCCTTTACCTTTACCTTTACCACTGTAATGACAACAGTGCCTACCTGAGAAGTGCCAGAATTGAGTTCCGGTGAGTTTCAGTTGAAAAAAAGCCCTGACTCCTATTCCTGTCAGAGAACTACAGTTAACCGGTTCCCTGGTAAACCACTCTAAGAATTGTAGCTCTCTGAGGGAACTAGGGCTCCCCTAACAATTCACGGCACACATAGCAAAATGTACTTTTAAAGGTTTTTGGGAAGAAACCATGGATGTTTCAATTTGTGTGATGCCACAGCGCAAATGGGGCCTATGACAGATGCTGAGGGGTATTTGTCCAACTTTCTGTAAGTAGGAATAGTAGTGGTTGGCTTGGTATGGTGGTGGTGTTCACCTGACCTCCCAACAGCTGACCTGCTGCTGCTTACTGGGGAAGGAGGGCAAATGCGCCAGTGATACTCCTGCCAGTGTGTTTCCACTGTGGCAACCTCCCTGCTGCTTCACTCCTCTCCTTTGCAGTAAGCAGCAGTAAATCAACTGTTGGGAGATCAGGTGAGTGCTGTTGCTCCACCATGCAGCCAGGTAGGAAGACAAGTGTCTGATATGTGCCATGGCTGCCCATCCCTCTCTACAAATCCCCACACCCAAGGCTGCATTTAATTCACTTCCCTACAGTCAGACAGGAAGTATACTTGGCAGAGGTGGGAAATGGCCTCTGGGAGAGGAGAAAAAAACTGTTGAAGAAAATTGATGGTCCGGTAAAGTTTTAAGTACTCTCTCTCCCCACCTGCCATTTCCCCCCAGCAAATGCCTCCCCCACCACACATCTATGTTATCTCAGGAAATACAAGTTTGGAAATAAGTGTTTACTCTAGTTCTGCCCCTGGTGTTTGAGGGTAGAGGAGGAGAAAATGAAGCTTGTGTGATTTTTGAGTGGCAATGGTTGGAAGAAGGAAACAAAAATGCAGAGATGAAAGGAGAATTTCCTTCTACTACAGCCCGAAAAAAGAAGTGTTCATGAATGGGATTAGAAGACTGAGAAGATGAGGAGTTTGTTTCTCACTCTTTACACTGTCATTCCCTGCCTTTGCACCATGAAAGAAGAAGAAAAAAAGTCTCATTAACATCTAAATTGATGGTGAATGGAAGGAACCCGCTTTCTTCTTTTCACATTTCATTCTCCCCCCCACCTTTGTTGTTGTTGTTTCGTAATGGGGTGGGTGGGAGCATAGCATTGCTATTCATCCCTTTGTTTATCTTGAAAGGTAAAGAAAGATCCCAGGCCTTTAAAAGATATTTAAAAAATAATTAAATGGGCATTCATGTACGGTCTGCAAGCAAGCAAACCCAAGGCAGATTGTCATCTCTTGGCATGGCAGGGAGAGAAGAGAAACTGGCTGCGAAGGCTCGCTTCCCTTGGATGAGGCAAAGTGGCAGGTTTTTTTGTGTGTGACATGTGTCTCCGAGGTTTACAGTGGCCCCTCTGTTTGAACACCTTACAATCAAACTCCATGTGCCCGGGAGGAGAGTGTTCAGCGCGAGAGAGCAACTCTCTGTACAGTGCGCTACCCTGGCAACCTGATAGATTTCCAGCAGACATCTGTGTGGGAGCTAATGCTGTTCTTATGCAGTACTAACTCCTTTCTGGAGAGAGTGGATTGTGTTGAGCTATTTGACAATAGACTTGCGGCTTGCAGCTGGCTCCGCGGCAGCAGGAGGAAGATGGGGACTGAGACTCTTCTGGCAAAATTCTTGCCCCCGCCCCCGATGTAGAGGTCTGCAGGCACAGATATGGTTGGTTAGGTTCAAATTCTCATGTGAAATCCAGTGGCCTCACCATTTGGGATAGCCCAATGTATTTCTCTACCCAACGTAGAAAATCCTTATGCTCCCTGCTGCATATATTATTATTTTTTGTAAAACTGCTAATTGCTCTCAGTTTGTTGCCTTTTCATGGTGCCCACATCTGTCACCCTAACAGCAGGACTGGCCTTGCTTGCACCACCCACTATGACTTCTGTTTCACAGTTTTTGTGAACTTAAAATTGTTGCTGAGTACCCTGTTGGTGAAGGGTGGGTCGTTAATAATAATAATTAATAATGCCAAAATATGAAACACAAAACGATTCAGCAAATGCAACCATAAAATAAACACCTTATTGCTACAGTAAAGTTAAGATTCCTGAAGGCTGTACTTTACCAAATACCACATTTTAATAACCGGCAATATCTTACATGCTGTCTGGCTGTGCGTGGGTTTTTTCCCCAGTTGTTTGTTTTCTTTTTGTGAATCAAGGAAGGCGTTCCTTGTTACATTATAGGTTAGGAACAGTGTCTCAACCATATTATTCCTTCACTTTTTCTTTTTCTTTTTTAGGGGACAGGGATAAACAAATATTGTAGAGCTGCAATTTCTATCCCATTCCATCGCTGTTCAGTGCCATAGCTGCTGAAGATAATTCTTAGCAACAGGCTATAAATAGATTATTATTTTTTTAAAATGTGAGAGCCATGTGTATATAAAAACAGATCAAGCGAGCCAGCTTGAGGGTGCAAAAGAGGCACAGCCTTGTCCTGTTGTCTGAGGTGTTCCAAAAATCGGCTTGCCAACCTTTGAGCCAGCCTCTGTAGGGCAGCAGCAATTGCTCTGCAGTAACTAGCAAGTGATAATGTTTAGTGCAGGCTTCCTAAATATGATGCCCTCTATATGTTGTTGGTCTTCAACTCCCATCATCCCTGACCATTGGCCATGTTTTCTGGAGCTGGTGGGAGTTTTAGTCCAACAATATCCGAAGGGCACCAGATTGGGGAAGGCTGATTTAGCTCTATAGCATGAAATTTGTTGTTGACTCGTTTGTGCAGATCAAATGTCTAATAAATGCTTGGGACTGGCTGGCCTCTTCTTCTGTTTTCCTGGCCTTTTGGGAACTACATATATGCCTGGTTTTCCTATCAGCTGTGACATTAAACCAGACTCTTCAGCAATTGAAAAAAGATGAGACTATTTCTCTGTATGTACCTAAGTGATTGCAGAGTACTGGCCCTGTGATATTCAGTGGGCCCATATGACACACTGCTAGGAAGTTGCTATGGAAACTGATAAGCCCACTTCACATTAGACAAGGACTACAGCAGGTGCAGAAGATGTGTTTAATGGAGTTTCTGTGGGAATAATGAGTGTCAGAATAGCAACCGGTTATGTGTGAAGTTGGAACACTGGATCTGCCCAGAGAACTTGGCTAAACTGAGACTTCAAAGAAAATTGGAAGCTGTTGCTGGTCATAGGAGACTTTTGGGGGGAAAGAGGTGGGTAGCAGTGATTGAATTGTGATTCCCCTTCTCCAATTTTAGCCAAATTGTGGCCTGTAGGCTTCCTAGAAGCAGAAGCAGAAGCAGAAATCTAAGGTGGAATCTCAACAAGTAACTTCTTCTGCTTCTTCTATCACTCGTAGCCGAGTAAGATTGTCTTCCATGAATATGGCCTTAACAGTGTGTCCATAGGTGACTGTGGAGGCCAATTCTGGATCTGCACATCCTTCCACAGTGGGGACATGGAATTCTGGGTGGGAGTTGATCACAGTGAGGATTTGCCAAATGTAGTCCCTTGTAATTCCAACTCTGACAGGTGCTTTAAGGCAGTGGGAACTTCTTTGGAGTGTACAAAGTGGAATCTGTTGGGATGATTCATGGATTTTTTTGCCATTGCCTCCCACGCTGGGCAGGGATCTTGTACCTTTTGCCAACTGCACGAGCAATTTAGCTACTGAATATCTTCCTTATCATTCCTTGATTCGTCAAATTGTGATTGGGGGAGAAGTTACATCCAAGAAAAGGATACATTCCCTCAACACAGTCTTAATCCAACCATTTCTCTGTATTGCGACTGATTTTTAACTTTGAAAAAAAAGTGAGGGAGGGAGAGGGGAAATCTGATCCATAGAGTCTAATATTTCAGGTTTTTTGGCCCTTGACTCACCACATCTTTTGTTTAGGTAACTTCATTAAATTATAAATGGTTAGTCCAGTGAGGTTGTGAAGGAAAGCTAATTCCGGATGGAGGGAGGGAGGGAGAGAGAGAGAGAGAGAGAGAGAGAGAGAGAGAGGAGTAGGAAGATGGATCTATAAAATGGCTGTTGACTTCAATTTTTGTTTTTTGAAATAATTTTTATTTGATTTTACAAGTTTAAAATTGTAACAATACCAAATACATAACCATATTTAGAGATTTCTCCAAATCTCTAGGCTTCCCACCTTCCCCTCCATGGGTCCTATTTTCAACGTTTTCAACTGCATATTATTTCATAATCCCAATTTTATATCTCTTCATTTTCTACATTACAAGTGCTATTGTAATCATGCTAATGTTTTCATCTGCATACAGTGGTCCTTCAGGTAGATTGTAATTTTTTCTTATTCTTTATTAAAGTTTTGGTCTTCTTGGTCCCTGAGCTTTCCAGTCAATTTTGCCACTTTGGCATAATCCAACAGCTTAGTTTGCCATTCTTCTCTGGTAGGGACTTTGTCTTCTTTCCATCTCTGGGCTAGTAACATCCATGTGGCTGTTGTTGCATACGGCTGTTGACTTCTCAAAGCAGTAGAAATTGTAGGCCTGAGAAGTTGCTGAACTACAACTCCCATAATCATACCAAAGTAACATTTAACTAATTTTAATAGTGCATTTCTTGCTACCAGGTGAAAGTGGTGACGGCACAATACTCCCCTGAGCCAAATTTCTTATTATGAGGATGGTCTCCCTGCTCTGGAGAGAGGAACATAGGAAACTGTTATATGCTTAATCCAGTGTTTCCCAACCAGTGTGCCTCCAGATGTTTTGGGACTACAATTCCCATCATCCCTGACCACTGGTATTGCTAGCGAGGGATGATGGGAGTTGTAGTCCCAAAACATCTGGAGGCACACTGGTTGAGAAACACTGGCTTAATCAGACCACTGGTCCATCTAGATCAGCACTGCCTACACTGGCTGGCAGCTGCGTCTCTTCCAACCCTACTTGGAGATGCTGAGTATAGAAACTGGGCCTTCTGGTTTTCAGGCAGAGACATTACCACTGAGTTATGGCCTGTCCCACAGAGTGGCCAGCAAAACTGGCTCATGGTTAGCATCAGGAATAAAAGTAAGTTTGGAGGATGAGAGAGGAGGAAGAGTAGTGGGAAGCAGGGGGAAGGAGAAGCAACAGCAGTGGTAACAGAGCCACCCACCTCAGGTGGTAAAATGTCCAGCGTTGGACTCGACACAGTTTGCTTATCAGAAAGGTTCGCCATTTTTAACGAGAAAGGGTGCTCATCCCTGTTTCTGTGGAAACATGGAAGCAATTTGATTTTCTTCCCCAAAAGGACACATTAAGCTGGAACAGGCTTTCTCAAACATGGGTCTCAAGGTTTTTATTGGACTACAACTTCCAGAATCCCTAGCTAGCAGAACCAGTGGTCAGCAATGATGAGAACTGTAGTCTGAGGGCCTTCTGGCTGTTCCCTCACTGCGAGAAGTGAAACTACAGGGAACCAGGCAGAGGGCTTTCTCAGTAGTGGCGCCCACCCTGTGGAACGCTCTCCCATCAGATGTCAAGGAAATGAACAACTACCTGACTTTTAGAAGACATCTGAAGGCAGTCCTGTTTAGGGAAGTTTTTAATGGTTGATGTTTTAGCGCTTTTTGTTATTATTAATAATATTCTGTTGGGAGCCCCAAGTTTGTTGGGAGCCCCAAGTTTGTTGGGAGCCCCAAGTTTGGGAAACTCTGAGCTAGAGGTTGTGAAGGAACCACAACACCTCAAGCTTTTAGACACCTAAAAAGAACATTGAATCATATAATTCTAGAGTTGGAAGGGCCCCTGAGAATCATCTAGCCCAGTGTTTCTCAACCAGTGTGCCTCCAGATGTTTTGGGACTACAACTCCCATCATCCCTCGCTAGCAATACCAGTGGTCAGGGATGATGGGAATTGTAGTCCCAAAACATCTGGAGGCACACTGGTTGGGAAACACTGATCTAGCCCAACCTCCTACAATGCAGGAATATGCAGCTGTCCCAAATGGGGATTGAACCTGTGACCTTGGTGTTTTCAGCACCTGCTCTAACCAACTGATCTATCCAGGAATGTAGCTTATGATATACCTAATACATGTGTGTGGGTTGGTGAGCCATAACTCAACCAAAACAACTCATTCAAAAACCCCAAGGCAGTACAACAGAATCATAGGAAGAGTTTACCCCCATTCTTTTCTACTTTGTGACCAGCTTGCCTAATCCCAAGCAGAGAGAGGCTTCTGTTAACGGAAGAATCCCCAACGCGATGTTTCTGTACTTGAAATTAACTTTGTAAGTGGGAAAGGTGCCGGCATCTGTCCGAGAAGCGTTATCTCTTTCTTTGTGGAGCCAGCGGAGCTTTGACAGTGTGCCCAGTCAGAACCTCTTTTCAGAGAGCTCTCTCCCCTGGCTTCACTGAGGGACAGATCTTTAAAGGAATCTGGCTGGCTTCCACTTGGCTCATCTCCTCTGTTATTTTCAATGAATGGAAAGTGCAGAACCCAGTCTTCGGCGGTACTTGCTGCATAAATTAAGCTTGTTTAGAGTTCGTCCCCCTTCCTCCCTTTTCCGACAATGGCTGAGTACAGGGAATAATTACCAGGCTTGATAATTACCATTGAGCAATAGAAAAGGCAGGGTCATTGGTGAGGTGGAGGCTTGCGAGTTTTGGGGGGAAAGGCAGGGTCAGTGGTAAGGTTCTGGCTCGCAGGTTTGGGAGCACTGTACGGATACAAAGGAGCAGAGGATGGGATCCAAAAAGATCTCAATGTTTCTCTTGTCGCTGCTGCACTCTCCTGCTTCTTTGCCAGGAAGAAAATGTTGAAAGGCAGGACTTGGGACTCTCATGGCTCCACTCCCGGGGGCAGGCCTTGGAGTCCAATTGCTCCCAAATGAAGCAAAAGGCTTTTCCTTGGTGAAGAGAGTCTCCCAAGCTACAGATTCCGATTTTTAAACAAACAAACAACAAACAAACAAACCTGCATTGTCTGAATGTTAAAAAAAAATAAAGATACATGGAGGCTTCCATCTGCTTCACTAATGATACATTTTTAAAAACAGGATGGTTTACAGCAGGGCTGGGGAACTTTTTTTCCGCCCGAGGGCTACAATCCCTTCTGGGCAATTATCTAAGGGTTACGCGCTAGAGGCAAAAGTGGATGAAACAACAAATGTAAATTTTGCCTTTGAACAGGGGGCTGGTTTCTAACAACACACGAGAGAGAGAGAGAGAGAGAGAGAGAGAGAGAGAGAGAGAGAGAGAGAGAGATCTGCATCCCTCATGCAGGCAAGCAAGAGGCCTTATCAGAGTTCAAGGGCACATTCAAGACAACGGAAAATGCATGTGGCATAAATTGGGGGCAGTGAGGGGTGTGGTCTTGGGACAGTTGTGAGGGGCAGGAAGAGAAGCCTGGATGGGCACATTTGGGCCCCGTGCCTGAGGTTCTCTGTGCCTGACTTACAGGGTGTCCAGATGGCTAAGAATTCATTTCCAAGCATTCTTCCAAGAATTTTAGATAGATAGGCTGGGATAGCTCAGTTGGTGGAGCATGAGACTCTTAATCTAAGAGGCTCGAGCCCCACATTGGGCAAAAGATTTTTGCATTGCAGGGGGTTGGACTAGATGAGCCTCATGGTCCCTTCCAATTCTACAGTTCTGTGATTCTGTGTCACCTCAGTAATCATTACAGCAGCTTTGTACCAGCTATAATAACAAAGTTTTCACTACATAACTCAACTTTTTGCTGTGGTATGTACTGGTGACTAAGCTACACTTTGATGTACACTTTCCTGGGAGTAAACCTGACAGTACTTAATTTGACTTCCTTCTGAGTAGATGTCAGGGATCATGCTGAGGAGGGCTGCACTGAGAAGGAATGGTGGGAACTCCCTCCCCGTGCTCCTGAGCAGGAGTCTGAATCTTCCCAGGAGCAGTGGGACAGTATAGATTTGGTACAGTGGTTCACAGAGGGACATAGTTCAGAAGACAATAGCTGGGAGGAACTGGGTGTTGAACAGCTAGGAGAAGAAGAACTGGGAGAGGGAGAGTTAACAGACTCACTTTTGCTGGAAAGCGTATATCTGCTCAGCCCAAGGTCAAGGAGAGCAGATAAGGTGGCAGCACAGAAAGTGCAGTGGTTGCGAGATCAGGTTGTAAGACGCGGAAGTGACATGGGTGACTGTGGGGGAGAGTGGATGTAAACCTTAATTGGGAGCACCTTCATTCCTAGGAATGGATTCTTTGTTCTCTCGCTGTGATCATTTAAATCTCTAACTGGTAAGAGACTCCTTTCGCTTTGTTCTGCTTATCTACTGCAAAGTGGGGATGGAGGAAGCCGAGTCCCTGAAGCCTGACAGTAGACTTGTATATAGGGTTGTTCTGAAAGGAGCCCAAGAACCAGTTGATCAATGATTACTATAATACATGGAAAGAAGAAACTTGTGAACCAGCAGCTCATCATCGTCATCACCATCAACTGTCATAAATACATACAGTCTTTTGTTGCTTGTTCATGTGATGGGAACATCAGGGAAATGGATGTAGGGAAATTGACAAGTGTGATGCAATCATAATTATATCTTTTCAAAAGAGCTGGATGCTAATCAGATGGTGTGTGTGAGAGAGAGTTATCTGACTGAAACAAACAAACAAAAATATTATTTAATGTTCTTTCTGGGAATTCAGTGTCTAAATCAGGGGTTGTCAACCTGGTCCCTACCGCCACTAGTGGGCGTTTCAGGATTCTAGGTGGGCGGTAGGGGGTTCTTCGACACATGCTGAATCCTCCTTCCATCAAGCACTGGTGGGCGGTAAGGAAATTTTACCATCAAGAAAGATGCATTAGTGGGCGGTAGGCATAAAAAGGTTGACTACCCCTGGTCTAAATTAATGAGCAAAAGACATGTGCAAAGTATTTTCTCTTGGTGCCCCCCTCTTATAGCTCTACAAAATAGTTATATTCATTAAACCTATGCAGCAAAATATTTTGCAGTGTTTGCTTCAGAGATAAATGCAGCCACTCAATAGCAAATGGAAGGCTGCTACATTTTTAAGTCAGAAAATCAACTCGTTCATCATGGGTGCAGTTCACTGAGATAAACCAATTTCATCATTTTGCTTTCATATTCTCTTCTGGTTTTTAATGATGCCTTACAGCTTTTCTGCTTTGATATACAATGCTAATATTCTGTACCCCAAAACACACAAAAAACATGTCCTACTGAAAACAATGGATTTATTTCCAAGGAAATTTGATTAACTTGGCCCTGGCAGAGTTGAGCATATTATAGTTACTATTTTATCTATTTACCAAATTTTATGTACTATTTGATTGCAGTAAAACCTCCAAGTAGTTTTCCAGAAATGTTAAAATTATCACTGGGGAAAAGTTGAAACAATTGAAATTAAATTAAAATTAACAATAAAGCAAAGCATTTGTTAAAAATAGGGCAAGTGCCACTTTTTTTTAGCCCAACTTGGGCCATTTAAAAGATAGAACAGAGTCATTTATGCTCTTCTGAGCTGTTTGAAGGAAGGATAGGATATGCATGCAAAAAATTATTTCTTCCGAGTTATGCTTAGCGTCAAAATGAAATAAATAGACATAAAAAGAGCTTAGCTTTGTTGGGGCATCAGCAACCACGGGGCACAGGAACTATTAACGTTTATGAATAACTAAAATGCATGAGAGCCTGGATAGCTCCGTTGGTTAGAGCATGGTGCTGATAACACCAAGGTTGCAGGTTCAATCCCCATATGGGACAGCTACATATTCTTGCATTTCAGGGGGTTGGACTAGATGATCCTCAGGACCCCTTCCAACTCTACGATTCTATGATTCTATGTCAGCGTTTTAGTGGGAAAATGCATTTAGGCTGGATATGGAGGGTGTGCATTGGTTGCTGTAGATGCCAATCCTGCGTCTTGATTTTTCTCCCTCCCCCTGCACCCATCCCTGGTGATTTCTAGTAGTACAAAGTGTGTGGTGTGGCAGGATCATGCTCACTGTGCTTCCATCCTTGTAGCAGGTAAAGAGGAGCAGGGTGGAAAAACTTAGAGGGAGATGACCATTGTATACGCAGCTCATGTAAGCCTGACTGAAGATAATGTATGCTAAGCACTTGCAATGCTTTATGCAAGTCAATTGTTGCATGACCTCTTCAATCTGTACCAAGGACTTGCATAAGATAGTTTTTTGCTCATTTGCTTGCCACTCTGCCCTTTCTGTGTTTTCCCATACATCTTCCACTTAACGTGCAACAATTCAGCTTTTTCTGTGAATCAGCTGCCTTTCCCAATCTCTTAATCAAAACAGTTCTTTTAGAAACTGGAAGCAAATAGTACCTCTTTCCTTATGGAGTTCCAATTGACATTCTGAAAGCTTAACTTGTCCCAATTGTTTCCTGCATTTCCTACCATATCATATAATATCCAAAACCGTCTGAAATTTGCCTTGTTTCTTAGTTCCACTTTGTCCCTGCACACCATGGCCTTGCACTGCTGATCTGCAGTATGCCTTGAAATAGCTATTTGGGCAGAAATAAAATACCACTCCGTTTGGGATCACAAAAGTGGGGAATTGGGGATATTTGGCAGTATGAATTTCATACGGAGAAGGGCATAAATCTCACTCATACTCCCCCAGATCTTTGTCTCTCGTTTTGCTGACTGCCACCCACAATTTCCCACAATGCTCCTGAAACAATGCCGGATCGTGGTGCCATGTTGTTCCAAGGGAAACCCTGGGGTAGAAGTGGCAGCAGAGAGTTGCTGGGGGGGGGTGACAGTGAATTTTGCACCCCATCCTTGAAACATGCTTCACCGCCCTCTCAGAAGAGTGAAAATGGGATGGAGGCACTTTCCCCGTCATCTTTTGTTGCAGGCCTCCCATAGAAATCTGGCCTGAACTTTCGCGCTTCTCTGAATTTTGCAACGCAGGTCTCCCCACAAGCAATGGGTACAGATCTGGAAGCTCTAGCTGGCGCAGGATGCAGTGGCTAGATGGCTGATGGGGCAGGTAGCCCACAACACAATAATGCATCTGCACTAGCCAGGTTCCATGTCCTTGTATGAATATACAAAACCTTGAACAACTTGGGTCCAAGGTACCTTGGGGACCATCTGAGCCTTTATGCTCCAGCTTGATTACTGAGATCACCCAGAGGAGCACTGCTAGTTGTTCTGAGTGCTACAGAGCCCTGAGTGGGCTCCCCTAAGAGTCAGGCATTTAGTGCTGCTACTCCCATGGGACGCGGGTGGCGCTGTGGGTTAAACCACATAGCCTAGGGCTTGCTGATCAGAAGGTCGGTGGTTCAAATCCCCACGACGGGGTGAGCTCCCGTTGCTTGGTCCCTGCTCCTGCCAACCTAGCAGTTCAAAAGCACGTCAAAGTGCAAGTAGATCAATAGGTACCGCTGCAGCGGGAAGGTAAACGGTGTTTCCGTGCGCTGCTCTGGTTCGCCAGAAGCGGCTTAGTCATGCTGGCCACATGACCCGGAAGCTGTACGCCGGCTCCCTTGGCCAATAAAGCGATATGAGTGCCGCAACTCCAGAGTCGTCCGCGACTGGACCTAAATGTCAGGGGTCCCTTTACCTTTACCTAACTCATGCCAGCAGAACAGATACGGGATCAAGATTCTTCTGGCTTTACTTATTAAAGCAAAGTGCAAGTAGATCAATAGGTACCGCTGCAGCGGGAAGGTAAAAGGTGTTTCCGTGCGCTGCTCTGGTTCGCCAGAAGCGGCTTAGTCATGCTGGCCACATGACCCGGAAGCTGTACGCCGGCTCCCTTGGCCAATAATGCGATATGAGCGCCGCAACCCCAGAGTCGGTCACGACTGGATCTAATGGTCAGGGGTCCCTTTACCTTTACCTTTACTCCCATGTTGTGGAACACTTGTCCAACAGAGATTGGAAAGCACCCTCACTTCTGATTTCTAGGCATCCCTTGAAGATCTTTTATGTAGGAGAGCCTATGTAACTATTTTATTTTATCTTATTAGCCAGTCACTCGAATGTTTTACTGTTTTTATGGTGTTTTATATTTTATTGTAGATATTGTTGTGCATTGCCATGTTATATTGTATGCAGGGGCAGTATATAGACGCATTTTAAAATAATGCAAACATGCATAAAGGTGTGTGGATTAGTGAAAATAACACACAAAATTGCTTGCACAAGTGTGTATATTAGCTTAAACTGCATAAAAAATGTGCATATCAGGAGAAACTCAGACTAAAAGCTTTCGAATTTTCATGAGGCCCTTTTAAAGATAATAATGATAATAACAATAATAATAATAAATAATGCCATTATTATTATTGCATTGATTGATTACAAGACATAACCAAAAGTGACTTAAAAAACAGAACAAACATTAGAACCAGTATAAAACTAGTATAATAACCAAAAAATACATTCATATAAAAGTCAGGTATAACAGATCACTACGATTGAAAGAGGTCACAAATATCTAAAACCCTCCAAATTAAGAGTCAAAGACCTGGATAAGGAGAAATCTTTTTCCTGGTGCCTAAAAGTGATGGTGGTAAGTGTACCTCCCTGGGGAGCACATTCCAAAAGTGGGGAGCCACCCCTGAAAAGACCCTTTCTTGTGTTGTCAGCTCCGCACCTCTCTTGAAGGTGGGGGAACAGTGAAGGATCTTGGATGTCCAATACAGGTTTGGGCTTCATAGGTGAAAAGCAGCACTTTGGATTGAGCCTGGAAACTAAGTGGTAGCAAGCACAGCCATGCCAAAATTGGTTTTGTATGCTTGGACCATCTTGGCCCAGTCAGCAATCTGGCTGCTGAATTCTGCACCAGTTTCAGTTCTTCAAGAACAGCCCCATGTATAATGTGTTATAATCAGATGGCTCTCAAATGGCTCCAGTTTCAAACGTTTCGGCTCCCGAATGCCGAAAACCCAGAAGTAAATGCTCCGGTTTTCGAGCATTGAGTGCAAGAAGCTCTCGCAGCTAATCAGAAGCCGTGCCTCGGTTGTTGAACGTTTCGGAAGTCAAACAGTCTTCCGGAACATATTATGTTTGACATCCGAGGTTTGACTCTACAGTGATTCAGATTAGAGGTCACCAGAGCTTAGGCAACAGAAGCTAGGCTTATCACAGAATGCCGCAGAAAGGTGTGGAACTGCATTTCAGATTGGAAAAACGAGAAGCTGAGATTGACAGATTCATCCATCCCTAGTAATTTCTGCATGAGGCATAATTTGCCAGGGGTGTGATTGTATACATATGTGCGGGGCTGGGGGCGGGGAAGCAATTCACATACGTCTAGGGGCAGGTAATTTTCTTTGTGCACTTGTATTGCATTTGTATCTTATGCCAACAGGCTGCATATAAAAGGCTGCCAACACAGTGCTCTCCAGATGTTAATGGACTTCAGCTCGCGTCAGGCCCAGGTAGCATAGATAATGATCAGGGATGATGGGAGTTGTAGTCCGTCATTATCTGAAGGACACAAGTGCTGCATATACCATCTGTGAGGCACCAAACTTAGAGATACAGAACCTACTAATGTTAAAGAGGCATATAGCATAATAGTACAGGCCGATGGCATAAAGGAATGAAATTTTGGGGGAGAGAAAAGACAAGCTCAGAAAAAGCTTCAATCACAGCGCTGCCAATGCACAGACTCTGAAAGAGGAAAAAAGGGAGAACCATTGCACTGATTCCTATCTGTTGCACAGCTCACATTGGCAGGGACTCTTTAATGGATCTATATTTGCACCAGATGCCTGCCTGCGGAGCTGATTAATGGTCAGGTTTGTTTCTATTGTCTGACTCTTTAGACTAAAGTCCTTTTATGGCAAGAACATGCAAGGCAGAAGCCTGTTAAAATAGCACCGGTTGGGCTAATATTATTAGAAGTCTGACTACATGTGTTTCGCTGCCATAAAAGAATGAGACTGGTTTTGGTGAGAGCTTCTTGGCAGGTCTTAACAGAGAATGCCTCATTCTTTTTGCAACCAAAGATAGCAAAGTCTTAAATGACTCAATGCCACTAGATCCTATCTTAGACTCTGCCTTCCTTGTGCTTATTTCATTCCAGTCCATAACTTCTCCCCTGCACTGAATAAAGGACAAAGAGGATAGCAGCCCCAGCGTGTGGATAGTGTAGGTTTTATTATTAGGAGTTAGAGGCATTTGGAGTCAAAAAGCAATAGGGTGTTTAACTCTTTCCCTGACTAGCATTTCTTCACATTGAATACCCCCTAAGAGAAAGGGTGCTACTGGCTGCATAAGGAGCTTGCAGAAATGTATATACAGTGGTACCTTGGGTTAAGAACTTAATTTGTTCTGGAGGTCCGTTCTTAACCTGAAACTGTCCTTAACCTGAGGTACCGCTTTAGCTGCCGCCGCACAATTTCTGTTCTCATTCTGAAGCAAAGTTCTTAACCCAAGGTACTATTTCTGGGTTAGCGGAGTCTGTAACCTGAAGCGCCTGTAACCTGAAGCATCTGTAACCCGAGGTACCACTGTATAAGAAATAGAAGAAATGGGAAATCAGAAGGGAAGAGTATACATGAAAGCCAACAGTTGCAGGAAGAGGGTCAGATGGGCCAAAGCTCAGAATGAGCTGCAGCTTGCAAGAGAGGTTAAAAATAATGGAAAACGTTTCTTCGGCTATGTTTGAAGCAAGAGAAAGAAGAAGCAAGTAGTAGGCCCTTTGCATGGAAAAGATGGAGGAATGCTATTGGGTGACAGAGAGCCGGCAAAACTGCTCAACACCTGCTTTGCCTCTATCTTCACCCAAAAGTAAAGCAGGGCTTAACCTGGTGATAACAGAATAAACAATGCAGACTGGAAGTGGGCAAATGTTGTCCCCATCTTCAAAAGTGTGTGCGGGGGGAGAAGACTCAGGTAGCTACCAGCTGGTCAGCTTGACATCAATACAAGGAAATGTCCTAGAACTGTGTCCAGTTCTGGGCTTCACAGTTTAAGAAGGTTATTGACGAGTTGGAAGGTGTGCAGAGGAGGGCAGTGATAAAGGAGATTCCGACATCAGGAAGAACTTTCTTATAGTAAGAGCTGTTTAACAGTAGAATGGACTCCCTCGGAACATTGTAGACTCTCCTTCCTTAGAGGTTTTTAAGCAGAGGTTCGATGACCATGAGTCATGGATACATTAGTTGAGATACCTGTATTCCAGGTGGTTGGACTAGGATGCCCTTGAGATCCCTTCCAACTCTACAATTACACGATTCTCTGATTGTATAAGCCACTTGATGATGCTGGACCAGAACACCCAGAGGCAGTGTTAGATCATGGAATATGCCCAAGATATTACCTGAGTTTCACTACAATTTATTTTCCTTGGTTGTTAACTGACA